>OX451737.1:346756818-348143560 GCA_948472305.1 Vicia faba
ATTGCAATCAATACCAAGAAAATTCCAAGAAAAAGTCTTATAAATATCAATTTCATTTTCATAAATTATTCTTTTCAATAATTTATTTAATAGCATATGAATAAATTATTTATTTAATTAATTCTACATTATTAGATGATACATCACATCATTTAAAAATATTCTGTTTTACTTTTGAGTTTAAAATAGTAAGAGATAAACCAAAATTGTGTGAATTTAAAAATGAAAGAACTAATTTTATAAAAAAAAATAGAGGATTAAAATATGAATTATTCTTATAAATTACAATATATACTATAAAAGATATTTATTAAAATTAAAATTTATTTGGGATTAAATTTGAAACCCATAAATTTACAAAGATAAAACCATATTAACTCTAATTAAAATGTTATTAATTTAACTTCATATAAACGAAATTAAAAAAGTGGACCAGTCTACCATTATAATAAGTCATTTCTGTGTCCCAAACTACCTTTCATGTATATAATTGGAAGAGATGGGGACTACTCTGATGTGATACTCCTATTACATCAAAATAATTATTTTTATGACAGATATTTTATTTCTCTTTTATATTAAAGAATTTAAGTGATGATATGTACAACTCATCATTGATGAAACTAATAAGGTCCATGCATATATATATATAATAAAATAAATATATAATATAAAAAATACAAACAAATAAATCATTATAATTTGTAAGTTGTATGGATAACATTTTTATTTTGGTGAAAGCGTGTGAAAATTAGACAGCTCTTCAATATATTAATTCAGTGATGAAATTTCTACATCACACTTTCTTTTTCTTTTCTTTTTCTAGTATAATGACCATAATTTTAAACCAAATGTTGCATCATGATCGTACGTGATTAAAATGATCTTTAGTGGTCCACAACTATTGACTTGTATAATTGTTGAAGTGAATGAGGGTACCTGCAAGACACTCTGATGTTCAAGTAAGGTTCAGAGTAAAATATAATCAGAGTGAGAGAGTTAATGAAGGAATATCTGACCCTCTACTATGAGAGGGTATTTATAGCTCTAGCGCTGGGTCAAGGTCCTTATGTTGGGCTGACTAGACAAGCCCAAAATAGAGACTGTCAGGATTTACGTTTGTAGTGGAGACTAGCACGTTGTCTCCATCCTGGGTGAACTTCCCCGAAATACCAGAGAGGTGATGAACACTATCTTTTCGGGGTCAAGAGGACTCAGAGATGTCTAGAGAGACGTTGGCTATGTGTCCTACGAGGACAAACCATGTCGCAACGGAGCACTTGGGGTATGGATCCTCGGTTGGCTTGTGACGAGGATGTCCTCGAAGGGCACGTGGATGATAGGCCCTTCGTGTGAGCGTGGAGGAGACGTCTGTCCCCCGACCACGGCTTCATAAGGTACGTAATGGACCTCCCCAACAGTCGATTAGGGGTGGATCCTGCCCGACAGAGGACCAAGGGCAGGCCTACTCCTACTGGGCTTTCCATGCAGCATTGTTGGATTGGGCCTTGTATGACATTTGGGTCAAGTGCGAGCTCAGTCCAGAATAGGAGCCCCCCAAGTCATTTCTCCTAAGTGGAGGAATTATGAATTTAAAATCAACTCGTGCTCTCGATGGGGCGTGGCTCGTCAGGCGTCAACTTTGGCCCAGCGTCTGCGAGGACAACATGGTCATCTGGAGCGTGGACGACTTTATATGGGTATTTCTGTGGACGAGAGTTACAGTGTGCTCGTGAGTTATGTTCCTATATTCTTCGATTGTCGGGGAGACAAAAAGACTACGAAAGTTTAGTTCGTAGGCCACACGGCACAACATTTAGGAGGAAATGATGGCCTAGGAAGTAGGGGTCATAATTAGCTAGGCGTATGGGTGGCGGAGAGACGAAACATGGACACATCACTCAATAAATTGTTTCGTCTCCTGTGCAGGTTTATAAATAGGATTCTAGGGTTCATTTGTAAAGTTTCACACGTTGCTCTCACCCTTTTTTTCTCTGCCTCCGATTTCCTTTCAGTTGTAAGCACCGCTGTATCCGCCGTCGCAAACTCTGTTCCAACTATAACCAAGTAAGTGCTCTTTCCTGCGATTATTCTTGTTTTTAGATTAATTTCATATCTTGTGGAAGTTTTCCCCATGAGGTTCACTTGTTTAAGATGAATTTCACTTATGGGAGCCATATTCCCCATAAAATTCATGGTGTAATTCATGTTCTGGAGGTTTTTCCTCGGGATATTCATGCGTCCCTTCGCGAGATTCATGAGTTTTGATGAACTATGTGTTCTGGGATGATACCTCCCCGCCACACTCATGAGATTCATTCGTTCTTCGTGGAATTCATGAGTTTGTTCGCGATAATCATGGGCTTCCTCGTGGAACTCATGGGTTTACTCGTGTAGAACGAGGGCTTGTAGAAATGGCTTCGTCAAGCAATGGTTTTGTCACAGACACCCCCTTTCACTTGATTTGCAGTGGATGGGTAGATTTGATTTGAACTCCGAATTCACTAGTTTCCTCTGCTTTTCAGGTGATATGGTCGAACCAGTCGAGGTGGCCTAAACAATCGAGCATGTCAAGACCGACGAGGTGAGCGGAGCAGACGAGGGTCTCCAGTTAGTCGACACTATCATTGACGACTCGTTATCCTGGGACGGGCCGAAACCCCGGGGAATAGCCTCGCTCTTCGGCATTACCCAGAGGGAAGCGTATACGATTTTCGAATACGGCGATGATCAAGAGGGTTTTCAACAGAACTTTAAAATCTATCGCCTGACTGCTGTGGCCAGAATATGCTCATGTTTCATTAAGGACCATTTCCCTATGTATGAGATCGTCTTCAAAGATTTTGGGCTTTGTCTTCCCTTCAGTGACTTTTAAATTGGTATCTTCAATCACCTGTCCTTAGTGCCTTCCCAGTTGCATCCGAATGCGATCGCCTTTATATAGGCATTCGAGACTGTGTGTCGGTGTTTACCGTTGTTTTTGGTAAACAACCGCTGGTCTCCAAAAATGGTAAGTTTTTGGTTTGCTTGCGGGATCGACCAAACTAATCCCAGAACATATGCTAATCTTTATGTAAAATGAGTGAGAAGGAAGAACGCATGTTCGACCCAGGGGAGAGATGTTTTAAGATTGTTGAACAATAAATGAAAACATAAAAATGCAAGTAAAAGAAGTGAAAAGAAGTAAAAGATAACTTTGCAATATAATGGTAAAGTAAAGTGAAAAGACTTTCATTAAGTAAAAAAGGTGTTTCTAACGTACATTGCTCTGCTTTTTATCCTTTCTCACGCAGTAGTTACTTGGATAATATTTGAGAGATTTTGTACTATATGTTGCACCCACTAAAAATTACATAAACTTCTTAATTTATACTAAAAATAGGTAACCGTCGAGGGGACATCCTGCGCTAAAATGAAGACAAGTGTCTCCTGCATGTCTCTCGACCCATAGCCTTTTGCCATGTTTCCTTCCCTTAGACGCTGATAAAAACCACCTTTCCCTCCAATAATTCAAATTTCAAAATGGTCTTCGTCCCACGTGCCAAGGCGCGAACACTTCCCTTCAGTCGAAACAACCTGCATCTGCCTTGGTCGAATGAGCATTTGATCGAAGCTTTCTTATTATACCTTGGATCCTTTCCTTAATTTATCTCATGCGTCAAATTACATCTCCTGGTGTAGTTCATTTCCAGTTGTTTGGTCAAGGAGTCCAAATATAGCAAGTGTCGAATTTGGGAGCCAACAAATTGCCCCCCAAGAATGTCTATTTCGACGCCCAAAGAAATAGCCATTCTTTGAACTTCCCATTCGACACCTGTCTTACCAGTTGTCCACCAGGCTTTGACGTGTACCTTTCGCCTTCTAACGGCTGCTATATTTGATAAAACCATCATTACTTTTCTCCAAAATGTCTTCAAAACTGCCGTTACCACGCTTGCCATGATGGCCTCGTTCCTATAATCTAGGCAAGCATGTCCCAACGTTTCCCAACGCCTGCACGGTAATCGTTTCCTGCCTCGCCACGTGCCCCACTACCTGCAAAACATTCAATGCGTTTGACGAGACATTTCCCACTTCTGAAGGCTATAAATACTTCCAAACTTCCCCATTTGGAACTTTTATCATTCTCAGCTTTTCCAAACTCCTTGCATTCTCACAACACTGTATTGTCACTATTGTACCCCAAAATTTTCCCTCCCATATTCTTCAAGATTTGCCAAGATCAATCTTCAGATGATTCAAAATCTCTCAAGGATTGCACAGTCAAATTGCCTCCTAACACAGTCAAAATTAGGGTTTTGGTTCTGGAAAAGAAAGTGAGGTTTCCAAGGGTCCAATCAAGTCCCACATGCCTATAAACATTGTCAAGCATCTACATGCCAAGTTTCAAGGCTCACAAGGTCAAGTTGCACAGTCAAAAGCCCTAGTTGCTTCACAATCAACTGTAAGGGCAAAATGGTCATTTGGAAGTCAAAAGTCAAAATTTTTTGTCAACATCTTAGTTTGAAGCCACAATCATCATTTGATCAAGTCTTGATCATGATTCCACAAGAATGGCTCAAAAATCATCAAGATGCAAAAGTTTCCATTTTTGGACAGCTGAAAAGTCAACAGTAAATTGACCAGGGCATAACTTTTTCATGGTTCATCAGAAAAATCCCATCCAATGCTCATTTTGAAGGGGATGACATTTCCTACAACTCATCTTCACATTCCAAGTCCAAGAAATGCTCTTACAAAAAGTTATCAATTTCAACATTATAGGTCATTTTCAAAAGTCAACAAAAAGGCACTTTAAGTCAAAGACCATAACTTGAGATTGGTAAATCAAAATGACATGGGACCAAAGGCATTGGTTATATGACTTCAAGACCTTTCCAAAATGTCCAAGAACATGATCATAGCTTTAAAATTGAGCAAGATATGCATTATAGAAGTTGGGAGATTTTTGAGAATTTTGAAAAGTCAACTTTGCCTAAAACACTTCAAATTTGCTAATGGGCCTCAAATTCTTCCTTGAATCATTACCCAAAGCCTATGCACGACCCATTGAGCTTAAAAGGATTTATTTTCTTATTTTTAATTAATTAATTGAATTTTTATTCTTATTAATTCATTTAATTAGATTTAATTATGAGAAAATATCAAAAAATGCTTTTTCAAATCTTTTTATGCAGCAAATATCTTCCACACATGCTAAGGATTTCGTGCATCACTCAAGGGGACAAAATATCCCATAATTGGCAAGGTTTCATTGGAAAAAAGATTGAAATTTCATGATTGAAAATCAAATATATGAATCATAAATTCTTGGACCTATGGGCTTGTTTTTTGACCTAGAATCGTTCACTTACATATGCACAAGGAAACCTAATTCAGACATACACGAAAAAGCTGCTAAAGCCATAGAACAAAGTTGAAAATTTTCATAAAAAACTCCAAAACTGTTTTCTGACTTAGAGTCCAATTCAGAGCAGATTGTTGATTCCAAACCCTTGCCGAGAGTTCCTTGAACGTGTTGCAACCACTTTCCAGTCCCCATACTCAAAGAAACGGTAAAACATGGTTATGGTTTGAACGAATATGTTAATAATCGAAACATGATTTCTATGCATCATTCATATGTTTTATTCATTGATTTACACTGACAATGATCTTCTGAAGCGATTGGTACCGTTTAATTGGACTAACACTGCTTGTATCAAAATCTACCATTGATGAAACCTAGGGTTTCAGAACTTCAAAATTGGGGGTTCTCATATATGGTAAAATTAGAACACCAAACCTGTATGGACATATTCGTGGCAACAAGACGAATCGTTTGAAACAATCGCGCCCTTTTTATATTTATTCCTCTTCTAATCGCTATTTTTACAGGTTTCAGTTTGTGGGGGTTTAAAACCCCCGCTACTTGTTTTATAATTTGCAGGAAAGACGAAGACGAAGCATGCATGGCATATTGTAACTGGAACATTTGAATTTCAGCGCGTTTTTTTTGTTTTACATTATTAACTTTTGTTTTTCATTATAATATTTATTCTCCATTATGTTAACAAATGCGCGCAATAGCTCAGTTGGTTGGAGGACGTGTCTTGCAGGTACAGGGACCTGGGTTCGATTCCCAGGTCCCCCACATATTTCATAATTTTTCTCCTAACGTGTTTCCATGCAGCGTTCACCAAAAGGCCTACCATGCATCCTCACACGCTAGCCTGCCACGCACTCATGATCACTCATCCAATGGCCACAAAAGGAGGTCTATCATGTACCTCAGTCAACCAAGGCGCACTCAAGCTGAAAAGTCAACAAGGCCTTTGGCTGATGGGCCTGAATTACTCTCAATTAACCTCCCATTTGGGCCTGATACCCCCTTGGTTTGCATCTTTTCAATTTAATTTTCTTTTCTAATGATAATTCTTTTTAATTCTTTTTAATTGTTTTATCAATTCACAAATAATTAATTTTCCATAATAAAAACAGAAAAATCAAAAAAATGTAAAATATATTTAATTATTATTAATTTATCACTAAAATATTTTTGTAAATAAATTCTAATAATTAACTTAGTTAATTTAGGTTTTAAACTTTAACCTTTTCTTAATAAATAAAAAATATGTAGAATTAGGTTTTTGACATCTTATCTTTTTCATAATTAATTTTTCATCATTATTTATTATTATTAATATTTTCGTAAATAAACATGTACATTAATTAATTGTTAAATTAGGTCAACTTTAATATTTTCCTTAATAAATAAAAAATGCATAGAATTAGGGTTTTTGACATTTTCATCTTTTTCTTAATTAAATCATTTTTCTCATTATTTATTATTATTGTTAATTACTATTTATTTTTGTAAATAAACATGTAAATTAATTAATTGGCGTAAATTAGGTTAACTTGGATATTTTCTTTAATAACTAAAAGTAATCTAGAATTAGGGTTCCCATTTAATTTTAATTTTCTTTATTTCATAAATACAAAAAACATAAAAAACAATTCTTTTTTTTTTCTTTAAATAATTAAATAGACTTTAATTTCATTTAGTTTCAAGCAAAGGGTCAAAACCCTCGGACGTTCGATTTTATTTCTTTTTTTTCGCGCATTATTTTCTTTTGAATATTATGTAACTGCTCAAGGATTGTAATAGTAATTAGGTTTACCGCATTTATTTACTTTCCACATTTTTATCAAACGGGTCTTTGTACTTTGGCGATGTATAGACCCGCGCCTTGTAATAGCGTAGCTTTTATCTTTCCGTCTTTTACTTTCCGCACTTTTAAATTCTAACTTGCATGAAAGAAGGTATGGTTAATTAAAAACAAGTGTAGCTCACAATGCCATGATCAAAGATAAAACATAACATGAAAACAACACACAAATTCACACACCACTCTTAGGGTACGCCTCACCTGTTGCCTTCGAAACGTGGTCGTCAAGTATAGGACGTTTTAGTAAGTCCTTATGTCCATGATCCAGTTGCCTCGAAACAGTTGCCTCGGAACAGTTGCCTCGAAACGGTTGCCTCGGATTAAAAAAGGATCAAGGACATAAGGGTAGCTTCTAAGGTGTCCTACTGTTGCTTCGGTGACCACACTGTCCCTACACTCGAATTGACCCGAACACCTCCAACGGTGGTGCTACCTACCTCTCAATGGTGGGATGGCACTACCTTAAGGACTTCTACACAGCCTAATTCCTTAGGGTAGGTAGATGACTCATAGATACTTGCTCTATTAAAAAACAAATCAAAAAATCTTTTCACACCGACACTTTCAAAAAGCTTTCAAAACAATTTTTCAAACACTCTTGAGGACAGATACAAGATTTATTCAGAAATCTTTAAACGAAACTTTTTCAAACCCACTCACATTTTGGAAAGCAAACACTTTGAAAACATAAGAGCAAGTATCTAAGAGCCCATGGATAACCATGGATAGAAAGGGTGCTAACACCTTCCCTTTCTATAAATCTACTTCCCGAACCGAGAAACTATCTCATAAGGAATTTTGCTGTGCTTTTGTCCTGTCCATGTTGGAGAAAATAAAAGACGGTGGCGACTCTTGCTTCCGTGAGATTTCGCGAAACCAGCGTTAAACAGTCAGTTCTAAATCCACCGATCACAGAACTGGCGACTCTGTTGGGGAATACTTAAAGTGAGGTGTACCTTAGGATAGCTCATACTTGTGTTTTCAATTGTCTGAATTGTTTGATTTATTATTGTGGGTACTGTCTTGGGAGTTCTATAGATCCTAACCCAGATCTGGGGGATACCTTCTTAGAAAGTAGCAACAAGACTGTGAGGGAACTGTGTGGGGTATACCGACACGGTTGAAGCAGTCTGCTACGTTGATGTGGCACTTTGGTGAGTACCGGTAACCCTTGAGTCCAGTCAAGGAGAGTACGGGGCCGCCGCGTGGTGTCGTGAAGCATCAACTGACCTTAGGAACCTTAATTGAACCATCTTGGCCTCTTTAGGGTAGTGAGATAACTGACTTTGGTGCAGTCCGAGGTTGGTTGATACTCGATACTACACTCAGTTGAGGGTTGTTTTCTTGGAATATTTCGGTCGCTAGTTCAGTGGCTAAATAGAAACGATGAACACAGAAAACAATCCAATGATATTGGGACCCTTAGAACCCGGTTACTTCTGATAGGACAGGTTTTGAGCCCACCAAACTCAAGAGGGTAATACCTAGACCCCATGCTGGCCTATACTCTAAGGGTTGTGGTGTGACTTGTGTGCCTTACCATGTTTGCTTTTTGTGAATACTTGTGGTGTGTTTAATCATAGCATCATAACATCATACAGCATCATATGCATTGACTAACCATTTCAGGGGTTCGAATCTTCATCTTTGTTCTTGTTTTGTAGGACATGGAAACTATCCGCAGAAAGACAATTCAGATCAGCCTTGTAAGGATCCCTCCTCAGCTTAAGGAACTTATATCCAGGATTCCCCAGAGCTCTTCTTCAGTGAGAGGCATGGAAGACTCATCAGCTTGGTCAACACCAACATTGAAGAAGATATGATAAAGGTCCTCTTCCAGTTCTTTGACCCTCTGCATCACTGCTTTACTTTCCTGGATTACCAACTGGTGCCTACATTGGAAGAGTTCTCCCGGCTTCTGAAGACCCCTATCCTTAGTCAACTACCCTACAACGGTACGGAGAAGGAACCCAAACTTGAAGAGATTGCTAAAGCATTACGCTTACAATCATCTGACATCAAGGGACATTGGGAAGTTAGAAGTGGTATCAAAGGGTTCTTAGCCAGGTTTCTGTTTGAGAAGGCCCAAGAATGTTGGAATTCCCTTGACTTACAAGCCTTTGAAGAAGTTGTGGCTCTCCTTGTCTATGGGTTGGTGATGTTCCCTAATCCAGACCAGCTTATAGATATCAACGCTGTCAAGATCTTCATGTCCAGGAATCCTATACCTACGTTGCTTGGGGACATCCTTCACTCATGTTACACTCGAACCATGAGAAAAAGAGGTGTTCTTATGTGCTGCACTCCTCTCCTGGGAAGGTGGTTTATTTCGCACCTTCCACAATTAGTCTTTAAGAATGAGCGGGGTTTGAGATGGTCACAGCGATTGATGACTCTTACGCGTGATGATATACATTGGTGTTCTCGGTCCAGAGAGGATGTCACTATCATTGATCGTTGCGGGGAGTTTCCTAATGTTCCTTTACTTGGAATCAGAGGAGGTATCACTTACAACCCATGTCTGGCCTTGAGATAGTTTGGATATGCTCGGAGGGATGGCCCTCATGACATGGTAATTCCTGACATAGTTTTTGACTTCGACAACGATGCACAAGGACTTCGCCAGAGATTTATCAGAGCTTGGAGGATGCCCAGCAAGGTAGACAGCAAGACACTGGGGCACAAGAACTCCATCCCGTTGGAGCCTTATCTCAAGTGGGTACGCGCCCGCTCCCAGAAGTTAGTGATGCCATATCCTCATGTTCTCCCTGTGATCAAAGAGCCAGTTTTGGAAGGAGAGGTATCCTACACCATTCAACATCCTGACATGCCTACATCCTGGGAAGAAATGCAGAAGAGCTGGATCCAGCTTAAGGAAGAACGGAATTCTCTTGAAGCCAGTCTGCATGCTAGTGAGAAGAAGGTCTTGGAGCTCACCCGCCTACTGCACGAGGAAAAGACTCTCAACACTTACATAGCTCCAAAGAGGATGCGCAGTGTCTTTTGGGATTGATTTACTTTGTAATTTTTGCCCATGAGGCCTTGATGTACTGAACAATTATTTCTTAATGATAACGTGTGTTCCTTTTTGTCTACAACAAATTTGAACTTTCGAACCCTTGAATGCATTGCATAAACAGCATATCATGCATCATGTGCATAGCAGGTACTCTTCTTTTCAGGTTGCTTAATGTTCTTCGCTGTTTATTTCAGCAATCTCATCATGAATCCTGAATCATCTACTGAGCAATCCATCAAGGCCCTTCAGGCTCACAACGCCCAGTTCCAAGAGCTGATTATGAGTTTAGCCCAAGGACAAGAGGAATTGAAGGCTCTGGTGGTAAAGAAGAAAAAGAAGAAGAGAACTGTACTATTCAACACTGGCCGGAGGTTTGGCAACACACTGCAGAATGAGGTGGATCAAGCTGGTTCTTCTGTAGGGAAAAGCAGTCCCCAAGGGGGAGGGGTTCCTAGTACTGTGGTCTCTGACAACGAGACTGATTTCAATGAAGAGCAGTACCCTCCAACTGAAGACAAGTACAAGAAATTAGAGGATCGCCTGAATGCCATGGAAATTCAACAAGTGCCTGGGTTAGATTTTGGAGAATTGGGTCTATCTTCTGGTGTGGTGATCCCACACAAGTTCAAAGCACCATCTTTCGCAAAGTATGACGGGGCGTCCTGCCCTAAGCTACATCTCAGATCTTATGTGCAGAAGATCCAGCCGTATACTGTGGACAAGAACTTATGGATCCATTTCTTCCAGGAGAGTCTTTCAGGGACTCATCTCGAATGGTTCTATCAGCTGGATGGAACCAAGATTCGTAACTGGGAGGAATTGGCTACTGCTTTTTACAAGCAGTATCAGTATAATGCCGACCTCGCTCCTACACGTACCCAACTACAGGGTATGTCGCTAGGATCGGGAGAAGGTTTTAAAGAGTATGCGTAGAAGTGGAGGGACCTGGCTGGCAGGGTGCGGCCACCATTAACCGACCGTGAACTCGTAGATATGTTCTTGGGGACCCTATCCGGGCCGTTCTTTAATCATCTCATTGGTAATTCATCTGCAGGGTTCACAGACCTCATTCTGACTGGGGAAAGGATAAAGGCTGGTTTGAAATCAGGGAAGATACAGAAAGGTGCGTCCTCAAGTTCTGAGAAGAAGCCTTTCAAAAAGGAAGCCAGTGCTGTGTATGGGCCTAGAAGGCAAAACAAACCAGAACGCTGCCAAGTTATCAATGCGGTGGTGATTGCAAAGCCTGCTGCCGCTCCTCGGCAACCTAACCAACCAAGGGGTGAGAGACCCAGAAGAGAATACACTCGGCTTAGTATGACCCTGTCACAGATCTTGCCGCAACTGTTATCGACCAACTTGGTAACCGTCAGAGAAGCTCCGAAGGTGGTAAACACAACCTCTCCGAAGTATAATCCCAACGCCCGCTGTGCTTATCACTCCGATAGCCCGGGGCATTCTACTGATGATTGCTGGGCCCTAAGAAATAAGGTTCAGGACCTTATTAATGCGAAGGAAATACAATTTGAGGCGCCCGAAAGGCCCAACGTTGTGACTGCTCCTATGCCCCAGCATGGAGTAAATGCTATTGAGGAAGACTTATATGCAGTTTCTGTGGATGATGTTGCTACCCCTCTATTGACTGTTAAGAGGAACCTGTTATTAGCCGGTTTATTTTCGGGTTGTAACAAGGGTTGCCTTCTGTGTGCCGCTTCCCCTGCTGGTTGTCCGTTGCTGAAGTCAGGCATCCAAAACCTGATGGATAGCAAAGAAATTTTGTTCAAGAAGATCGCTGTTCCTGTTGTTCCTACTGAAGAAGTATCTGTTGTCACCATCTTCAACAATCCTACCAAGGCTCCCCCGAGGAAGCCAGTCAAAATCATGTCTGTTGCACCTATTATCATTACTGTTCCGGGGCCCCTCCCCTATAAATCTGACAAGGCTGTCCCATGGCACTACGAGGCAGATGTGTATGTGCTTGGAGTGAAGCAAGAGTTCAACACCAATACCGGTATCAGTAACATCACCAGTCCCGCTAAAGTTACTCGAAGTGGCAGGCTCTTCTCGCCTGACATTGCGCCACCAGTTATCCGAAGACCTCTTATCATCACGCCTACAAGTGCGCCTGTTTCCCCTCCTGATCAAGTTTCTACCCCGGCTGCCGAGTCATCCGACACTCGGGGCAAAGGGATTGATGATGTGCATGCCCAGATGGAGGCACCGAAGACTGTTAATGTTGAAGCCTCCCAGCAAGAGATGGAGGAAATCCTTAAGATCATCAAGAAGAGCGACTTCAACGTCGTTGAGCAGCTGGGCCATACCCCCTCCAAGATCTCTATGCTATCATTGCTGCTATGTTCAGAGGCCCATGCCAAGGCCCTGATTTCATTTCTGAAGACGGCTCATGTGCCACAAGAGACATCTGCGGACCAATTTACTGACTGTGTGGCCAATTTGACCGCTGACAATGGTTTGGGTTTCTCGGATGCTGATCTGACCGCCAAGGGGAAGAACCACAATGATGCCCTGCATGTCTCCATTGAATGCAGGGCCACTACTCTCGCACACGTGTTGGTGGACACCGGTTCTTCGCTGAATGTATTACCCAAGAAGGCCTTAGACAGGCTGGATTGTGAGGGTCTAGAGTTGAAGCCTAGTAACATCATTGTCCGAGCCTTTGACGGGTCGAAGAGGATGGTTCATGGTGAAGTAGATATTCTGATCCGGGTTGGTTCCCAAGTCTTTGATTCAACATTCTATGTGATGGACATTCGTCCATCTTATTCTTGTTTGTTGGGTCGTCCTTGGATCCACAAAGCTGGGACTGTGACCTCCACTCTACACCAGAAGCTAAAATACCCTGTCAGAGGGAAGATTGTTACAGTGCAGGGGGGGGGGGGGGGGAAGAATACATGGTTAGTCATCTGAACTCATTCTGATATATAGAGATGGACGGGGAGTTTATTGAAACCCCCTTTCAACATTTTGAAGAGGTGCCTCCAACATTGGCATCAGCGGAAACAGTGATTGAAGAAGACTTTCCTCTAAAGATGGCTTCCTTGAAGGATGCCCGGGTTGTAATTGAGAAAGGTGAATGTGATAACTGGGGCAGGCTCCCTGATTTTACTCCTAAGACTGACAAATTTGGGCTGGGTTTTACTG
This sequence comes from Vicia faba, assembly GCA_948472305.1. NCBI lineage: Eukaryota > Viridiplantae > Streptophyta > Magnoliopsida > Fabales > Fabaceae > Vicia > Vicia faba. The sequence continues at coordinate 346,770,208 of OX451737.1, forward strand.
CAGAGGCTCAGAGGGCTGTACGCAAAGCAAGGATCGGAAGACCTCCCGTGTTCATCACCAACCCGGGAGTGAATGCTATTGAAGGCGATGCGGAGGAATCAGAGTTTGACAACTGGATCTACCCGACGACCGACGGTGGACTGAACAATTGGACTGCAAAAGACTACATACATGTTACTTTTGTTACGCAGTAATGAATTCCTTTGTTTTTAATTTGTAATGAACAATAAATTGAAACTTTATGGCCCGGTGTCCCGGGGCACCGTGGCTTCATTTGTGAGGTCTTATTACTTGTCATTTCCATATATCATGAATAAAGACATTGGAAGTTTTTTCGCATTTCAAATCTTGTGCTCCCTTTCTTTCTTTCTTTATATATTGCAAAACAGCTATATTTACACACACTCACTCATACAGGTTTCAATCCACTCTGGATCTCACTGGTAACGACTCTGCTACTTCCAGTTATGACTTCGAAAATCCGATCAACTTAGCCGAAGACGAAGGTGAAGATGATTGCGAAGTGCCTGGTGAGCTTGCAAGACTGTTACTCCAGGAAGAGAGGGCTATTCAGCCACATGAAGAGCCAGTGGAAGCGGTAAATCTGGGTACTGAGACAGATAAAAAGGAAGTTAAGATTGGTGCCAACATAGAGCTCAGCGTGAAACAACGGTTGATTCAGATGTTGCATGATTATGTGCAGATCTTTGCCTGGTCCTACGAAGACATGCCTGTGTTGGATACCGACATTGTGGTCCATCATTTGCCTACCAAGGAAGAATGCCCTCCGGTTAAACAAAAGGTATGATGTATGCGTCCAGAGATGTCCGAGAAGATCAAAGCTGAGGTTATGAAACAGTTTGATGCCGGGTTTCTTGCAGTGACTTCTTACCCTCAGTGGGTTGCCAATGTGGTTCCGGTGCCAAAGAAAGACGGTAAGGTCAGAATGTGTGTCGATTACAGGGATCTGAATAGGGCCAGCCCCAAGGATGACTTCCCCCTACCTCACATAGACGTTCTGGTTAACAATACTGCTCAGCACAAGGTGTTCTCCTTCATTGATGGCTTTTCAGGCTATAATCAGATCAAGATGGCCCCTGAAGATATGGAAAAGACTACCTTTGTTACTCAGTGGGGCACCTTCTGCTACAAGGTCATGCCATTCGGGTTGAAGAATGCTGGGGCAACCTACCAACGTGCCATGGTTGCTTTATTTCATGACATGATCCATCATGAGATAGAAGTATATGTCGACGATATGATTGCAAGGTCCCAAACTGAGGAGGAACACCTTGACCATCTACAGAAGTTGTTTGACCGTCTGAAGTTGTACAAGCTGAGGTTGAATCCAAACAAGTGCACCTTCGGGGTGAGATCTGGAAAATTGCTAGGCATCGTCGTGAGCGATAAAGGTATTCAAGTGGACCCTGCCAAGGTTAAGGCCATACAAGAGATGCCAGTTCCCAAGACAGAGAAAGAAGTCAGAGGCTTTCTAGGACGTCTGAATTACATTGCCCGATTCATCTCGCACCTAACTGCTACCTATGAACCAATCTTCAAGCTGCTGAAGAAAGATCATGTAGTACGTTGGAATGATGAATGTCAGGCCGCTTTCGACAGAATCGAAGAGTATCTCCAAGAACCACCCATTCTTATGCCACCGGTTGAAGGGAGACCTCTAATACTATACTTGACGGTACTTGACAGCTCAATGGGGTGTGTGCTGGGGCAGCATGACGAGTCTGGCCGAAAAGAGCACGCCATTTATTACCTTAGCAAAAAGTTTACCGACTGTGAGACCCGATACTCACTGCTCGAGAAAACTTGTTGCGCTTTGGTATGGGCTGCTCGCCGGCTGAGACAGTATATGTTGACTCACACTACTCTGTTGATTTCAAAGATGGATCCGATAAAGTACATATTCGAAAAGCCTGCTCTGTCTGGAAGAATAGCAAGATGGCAGATGATCTTGATAGAATACGACATCCAATACACGACCCAGAAAGTAATCAAAGGAAGTGTATTGGCAGACCACTTGGCACACCAAGCAGTGGATGACTACCAATCAATGAACTTTGAATTTCCTGACGAGAGCATCATGATAGTGACTGATTGTGAAGTACCTGGACCGGATGAAGGACCTGAGGAAGGATCCCGAGGGTCTATGCACTTTGACGGAGCCTCCAACGCTTTGGGTAACGGTATCGGCACTATGATCATATCTCCCAGAGGCACTCATACTCCACTCACTGCCCGGCTATGTTTCAACTGCACCAACAACATGGCGGAGTATGAGGCGTGTATCATGGGTCTTCAAGCTGCGATTGACTTAAGGATCAAGTTTCTGAGTGTCTTCGGAGATTTCTCTCTCGTGATCAATCAGATCAAAGGCGAGTGGGATACGAAACACCCAAACCTTATTCCTTACAAAGAGTGTGTGTTGACATTGATCCCTCATTTCACAGAGATAACTTTTGAACACTTCCCAAGAGAGGAGAATCAGTTGGCGGACGCGTTAGCTACGATGTCTTCCATGTTCAAAGTCAAATGGGACAACGAGGCTCCCCGGATCATTATCTGGAAACTGGATGAACCCACATATTGCTGTGATCTTGAGGCTGAGATAGTGACTGAAAAACCATGGTATCATGAGGTGAAGAGGTACTTGGAAGCTCAAGAATACCCTGAAGGTGCATCCATCAATGACAAAAAGTTTCTGAGAAGGTTCGCGGCGAAGTTCTTCCTCAGCAATGACATTCTTTACAAGCGAAACAATGATTCAACCTTACTGCATTGTGTGGATAAGACTGAAGCAGAAAGGATCATGGTAGAGCTGCATGAAGGTACCCTCGGAACGCATTCCAGTGGACATACCATGGCAAAGAAAATCCTTCGGGCAGGATATTTCTGGTCCACGATGGAAGCTGACTGTTACCAACATTCTCGGACGTGTCATGAGTGCCAGATCTATGCTGATAAGGTGCACGTTCCTCCAGTTCCTCTAAATGTCTTGACGACACCTTGGCCTTTTGCAATGTGGGGCATTGATATGATCGGCGAGATCAAACCTACGGCATCCAACGGGCATCGTTTCATCCTGGTAGTGATTGATTACTTCACAAAGTGGGTTGAAGCAGCTTCCTACGCTACGGTAACCAAGAATGTCGTGGCACGGTTCATTCGACACAACCTGATCTGTCGATATGGCGTCCCTGAGAGGATCATTACGGACAATGGTACCAATCTTAATAATAAGATGATCGCTGAGCTCTGCGAGCAATTCAAGATACAGCACCACAACTCTTCTCCTTACCGGTCGAAGATGAACGGGGCTGTAGAAGCAGCTAATAAGAATATCAAGAAGATTGTGCAGAAGATGACAGTGACCTATAAAGATTGGCACGAGATGTTACCGTTCGCTCTTCATGGGTACCGTACCTCAGCAAGAACGTCAACCGGGGCAACTCCCTTTTCCTTGGTCTATGGCATAGAGGCAGTCTTGCCGATTGAAGTCCAGATACCCTCTCTCCGGATAATGAAGGATGCAGATCTGAGCGAAGATGACTGGATCCAGACTCGACTTGATCAATTAAACCTAATTGACGAAAAGAGACTCACTGCTATTTGTCATGGTCAAACGTATCAAAAACGGATGATCAGGGCATTTAACAAGAAAGTCAGACCACAAGAGTATCAAGTTGGGGACCTGGTAATCAAGCGCATCATTCTTTCTCAAAGTGATCCCAGGGGCAAATGGACCCCTATGTACGAAGGGCCATTTGTGGTTAAACATATGTTCTCAGGAGGAGCCATGATTCTAACCAACATGGATGGTGACGACCTTCCTCACCCCGCCAATGCAGACATAGTAAAAAGATACTACGCATGATAAAAGACCCTCTAGGTTGACATACCTAGGCAAAAATTAGGGCTTACCGGCGAACCAAAAGGGTTCGGGCAAAAATAAGGGATGAAATGAAAAAATCCGTACACCCGGTAAGTCGAAAACCTGAAAAGGCGGCTTGGGCAAAAATGGGTATCCCGGTGGACTGAAAACCCGAAAGGGCGGTCCAGGCAAAAGTTAGGGATTAAAGCGTAATACTATGTCTCATTGGATCACCTTGCATCCAGAATCCGGTATCAACATCATGTTCAGACGGCATCGATCAATCAGCTTCATCTTCAACTAAGCAGCCAAGTGATGAGACGCTCTAAGATATAAAGGCGATAGCAGAGTTGGAACCCAGTGGGATTATTCCTTTCACATAGCTGTTTTATTTTCCTTTTTCACAAAATTGTATAAACTCTGTTGTTCGGCGGTGTTCTCTTACTAGGACGTCAGCCTCTTGTACATAAACGCCTATTTACAAGCAAATTCAAAAATCAATACAAATTCACTTTTCAGACCAATTGCCAATTGTTTTTCCTTTTTGTTTTTGTTTTGGGAAGAACGTCCAATGTTCAATTGTGATATATGCATTTGACACTAATTTCTAACTCATAAATATTTGCATACGAAACAAAGGATTAATTATAGGTGACATCAGAAACAGGGGCAATAATGAGTTGTCTAAGCAATCTAATTGCTCTGTCCACCAAGGTACCAAGGTAAGTTCGGCTGAAGAATGTAGCCAAGATGCCTTAATTCCCCAGAGAGTGAGCCAAGGTTTAGCCATACTCCCCCCAAGCAGAGAAGGCACAATACCTCCAGCGAGTCAGCAACACTCTCTCCGAGCAGAGTTATCCTCTGTCATCCTTAAGGAAGTTGGGTATCCCCCGAAGATCCCAACATTCCCCAATGGAGTATACAAATATTCCTAACAAGCATCCCCTGCAATCTTGATCTAAGATTGTTCCCCGGCGGTATACCGAACATCAAATGGAATCAATTCCCCCAATACAGTCCAAAATCTCCCCAGCAGGAAGCTTATCCCCAGTAGATTCTGGAAGCTTATCCCCTGCAGAGCACGAACGCTCCCCCGGCTTTATTCAGAAGGTTATTTCCCCACCAGGGTATAACTGGGTTATCCTCAGCTGAAAACCACGGAAAGATCATCCTCGGCGAAGTCTTCCTATCCCCAGCGGAATTCATCTTCCGACAGAACTTATCAATGGTATCCCCAGCGGAGTTATCATCAAACCTCAGCGAAGTATCTCTTCTCCCCACAGAGTATTCCCCGCAGAGTAATCTATTCGCCAAGTTTATTCCCCAACGGAGTCATCTTCTCCTACCGGTATTCTTGCAACTATCATCCCCAGTGGAAACAAAAAGCTCTACTCTTCAACATCAGCCCAGGATTCGACTTCCCAACACCCGTCAAGGATTTATTTTCCTGGACGAAAAAATACATTCATAAACATCACATTTCCATACATTAGAGCATGCATATACGCATCATGAACATACAATCTCATTTATTCTGAGAACATCATGCATGTCATACATCATGACATCGCATACAACTAACGTTTTGTCTTTTCAGGACAAAGGTCAGTACAAAGATAATTACTATCAACTGTCGTGATTCCAGATCCGATTCCTGTATCTTGCCAGGGTGTATCTGTTGACGACTAATTCCAGACTCGATTCCTGTATCCTGCCAGGGCACGTATGAAGAGTTTGAATATCCGATTCCTGTATCTTGCCAGGGTGTATCTGTTGACGACTATTTTCCAGACTCGATTCCTGTATCCTGCCAGGGCACGTCTGAAGAGTTTGAAGATCTGATTCCCGTATCTTACCAGGGTGTATCTGTTGACGACTATTTTCCAGACTCGATTCCTGTATCCTGCCAGGGCACGTCTGAAGAGTTTGAAGATCCGATTCCTGTATCTTGCCAGGGTGTATCTGTTGACGACTATTTTCCAGACTCGATTCCTGTATCTTGCCAGGGCACGTCTGAAGAGTTTGAAGATCCGATTCCTGTATCTTGCCAGGGTGTATCTGTTGACGACTATTTTCAAGACTCGATTCCTGTATCCTGCCAGGGCACGTCTGAAGAGTTTGAAGATCCGATTCCTGTATCTTGTCAGGGTGTATCTGTTGACGACTATTTTTCAGACTCGATTCCTGTATCTTGCCAGGGCTTGTCTGAAGAGTTTGAAGATCTGATTCCTGTATCTTTCCAGGGTGTATCTGTTGACGACTAATTCCAGACTCGAATCCTGTATCCTGCCAGGGCACGTCTGAAGAGTTCGAAGATCTGATTCCTGTATCTTGTCAGGGTGTATCTGTTGACAACTATATTCCAGACTTGATTCCTGTATCTTGCCAGGGCACGTCTGAAGAGTTTGAAGATTCGATTCCTGTATCTTGCCAGGGTGTATCAGTTGACGACTAATTCTAGACTCGATTCTTGTATCCTGCCAGGGCACGTCTGAAGAGTTCGAAGATCCGATTCCTGTATCTTGCCAGGGTGTATCTGTTGACGACTATTCTCCGGACTCGATTCCTGTATCTTGCCAGGGAACGTCTGAAGAGTTTAAAGATTCGATTCCTGTACCCAGCCAGGGCACATCTATATAAAGAGTTTGAAGATCAACCCCTGTAACAGGCCAGGTAATTATTTTCTTTCTCAGGTACGTAAGTTCTCGCTAAGGAATCTCTTACGCGATCGACAACCTCCCGATGGCATCTATAAGCCCATCTCCACTCCTATCCATCATCTCTCCAAATGGCATCTATAAGCCCATTCCCGCCATCACACTGCTGACATTCTACTATGTGAGTGCAAATTTCTGGGCACTCTAGTGTTCAATCATCTTCCACCTTCGGATTACGAAAGGCACGCCAGCCAATCTACATCCTTAGGTCTAAGAAGATTGAACAGGGGCAACTGTTGTACCTCAAAATTTTCCCTCCCATATTCTTCAAGATTTGCCAAGATCAATCTTAAGATGATTCAAAATCTCTCAAGGATTGCACAATCCAATTGCCTCCTAACACAGTCAAAATTAGGGTTATTGTTCTGGCAAAGAAAGTGAGGTTTCCAAGGGTCCAATCAAGTCCCACATGCCTATAAACATTGTCAAGCATCTACATGCCAAGTTTCAAGGCTCACAAGGTCAAGTTGCACAGTCAAAAGCCCTAGTTGCTTCACAATCAACTGTAAGGGAAAAATGGTCATTTGGCAGTCAAAAGTCAAAAAATTTGGTCAACATCTTATTTTGAAGCCACAATCATCATTTGATCAAGTCTTGATCATGATTCCACAAGAATGGCTCAAAAATCATCAAGATGCAAAAGTTTCCATTTTTGGACAGCTGAAAAGTCAACTGTAAATTGACCAGGGCATAACTTTTTCATGGTTCATCAGAAAAATCCCATCCAATGCTCATTTTGAAGGGTATGACATTTCCTACAACTCATCTTCACATTCCAAGTCCAAGAAATGCTCTCAAAAAAAGTTATCAATTTCAACATTATAGGTCATTTTCAAAAGTCAACAAAAATGCACTTTAAGTCAAAGACCATAACTTGAGATTGGTAAATCAAAATGACATGGGTCCAAAGGCATTGGTTAGAGGACTTCAATACCTTTCCAAAATGTCCAAGAACATGATCATAGCTTCAAAATTGAGCAAGATATGCATTGGAGAAGTTGGGAGATTTTTGGGAATTTTGAAAAGTCAACTTTGCCTAAAACACTTCAAATTTGCTAATGGGCCTCAAATTCTTCCTTGAATCATTACCCAAAGCCTATGCACGACCCATTGAGCTTAAAAGGATTTATTTTCTTATTTTTAATTAATTAATTGAATTTTTATTCTTATTAATTCATTTAATTAGATTTAATTATGAGAAAATATCAAATAATGCTTTTTCAAATCTTTTTATGCAGCAAATATCTTCCACACATGCTAAGGATTTCGTGCATCACTCAAGGGGACAAAATATCCCATAATTGGCAAGGTTTCATTGGAAAAAAGATTGAAATTTCATGATTGAAAATCAAATATATGAATCATAAATTCTTGGACCTATGGGCTTGTTTTTTGACCTAGAATCGTTCACTTACATATGCACAAGGAAACCTAATTCAGACATACACGAAAAAGCTGCTAAAGCCATAGAACAAAGTTGAAAATTTTCATAAAAAACTCCAAAAATGTTTTCTGACTTAGAGTCCAATTCAGAGCAGATTGTTGATTCCAAACCCTTGCTGAGAGTTCCTTGAACGTGTTGCAACCACTTTCCAGTCCCCATACTCAAAGAAACGGTAAAACATGGTTATGGTTTGAACGAATATGTTGATAATCGAAACATGATTTCTATGCATCATTCATATGTTTTATTCATTGATTTACACTGACAATGATCTTCTGAAGCGATTGGTACCGTTTAATTGGACTAACACTGCTTGTATCAAAATCTACCATTGATGAAACCTAGGGTTTCAGAACTTCAAAATTGGGGGTTCTCATATATGGTAAAATTAGAACACCAAACCTGTATGGACATATTCGTGGCAACAAGACGAATCGTTTGAAACAATCGCGCCCTTTTTATATTTATTCCTCTTCTAATCGCTATTTTTACAGGTTTCAGTTTGTGGGGGTTTAAAACCCCCGCTACTTGTTTTATAATTTGCAGGAAAGACGAAGACGAAGCATGCGTGGCATATTGTAACTGGAACATTTGAATTTCAGCGCGTTTTTTTTGTTTTACATTATTAACTTTTGTTTTTCATTATAATATTTATTCTCCATTATGTTAACAAATGCGCGCAATAGCTCAGTTGGTTGGAGGACGTGTCTTGCAGGTACAGGGACCTGGGTTCGATTCCCAGGTCCCCCACATATTTCATAATTTTTCTCCTAACGTGTTTCCATGCAGCGTTCACCAAAAGGCCTACCATGCATCCTCACACGCTAGCCTGCCACGCACTCATGATCACTCATCCAATGGCCACAAAAGGAGGTCTATCATGTACCTCAGTCAACCAAGGCGCACTCAAGCTGAAAAGTCAACAAGGCCTTTGGCTGATGGGCCTGAATTACTCTCAATTAACCTCCCATTTGGGCCTGATACCCCCTTGGTTTGCATCTTTTCAATTTAATTTTCTTTTCTAATGATAATTCTTTTTAATTCTTTTTAATTGTTTTATCAATTCACAAATAATTAATTTTCCATAATAAAAACAGAAAAATCAAAAAAATGTAAAATATATTTAATTATTATTAATTTATCACTAAAATATTTTTGTAAATAAATTCTAATAATTAACTTAGTTAATTTAGGTTTTAAACTTTAACCTTTTCTTAATAAATAAAAAATATGTAGAATTAGGTTTTTGACATCTTATCTTTTTCATAATTAATTTTTCATCATTATTTATTATTATTAATATTTTCGTAAATAAACATGTACATTAATTAATTGTTAAATTAGGTCAACTTTAATATTTTCCTTAATAAATAAAAAATGCATAGAATTAGGGTTTTTGACATTTTCATCTTTTTCTTAATTAAATCATTTTTCTCATTATTTATTATTATTGTTAATTACTATTTATTTTTGTAAATAAACATGTAAATTAATTAATTAGCGTAAATTAGGTTAACTTGGATATTTTCTTTTATAACTAAAAGTAATCTAGAATTAGGGTTCCCATTTAATTTTAATTTTCTTTATTTCATAAATACAAAAAACATAAAAACCAATTCTTTTTTTTTCTTTAAATAATTAAATAGACTTTAATTTCATTTAGTTTCAAGCAAAGGGTCAAAACCCTCGGACGTTCGATTTTATTTCTTTTTTTTCGCGCATTATTTTCTTTTGAATATTATGTAACTGCTCAAGGATTGTAATAGTAATTAGGTTTACCGCATTTATTTACTTTCCGCATTTTTATCAAACGGGTCTTTGTACTTTGGCGATGTATAGACCCGCGCCTTGTAATAGCGTAGCTTTTATCTTTCCGTCTTTTACTTTCCGCACTTTTAAATTCTAACTTGCATGAAAGAAGGTATGGTTAATTAAAAACAAGCGTAGCTCACAATGCCATGATCAAAGATAAAACATAACATGAAAACAACACACAAATTCACACACCACTCTTAGGGTACGCCTCACCTGTTGCCTTCGAAACGTGGTCGTCAAGTATAGGACGTTTTAGTAAGTCCTTATGTCCATGATCCAGTTGCCTCGAAACACTTGCCTCGAAACAGTTGCCTCGGAACAGTTGCCTCGAAACGGTTGCCTCGGATTAAAAAAGGATCAAGGACATAAGGGTAGCTTCTAAGGTGTCCTACTGTTACTTCGGTGACCATACTGTCCCTACACTCGAATTGACCCGAACACCTCCAACGGTGGTGCTACCTACCTCTCAATGGTGGGATGGCACTACCTTAAGGACTTCTACACAGCCTAATTCCTTAGGGTAGGTAGATGACTCATAGATACTTGCTCTATTCAAAAACAAATCAAAAAATCTTTTCACACCGACACTTTAAAAAAGCTTTCAAAACAATTTTTCAAACACTCTTGAGGACATATACAAGAGTTATTCAGAAATCTTTAAACGAAACTTTTTCAAACCCACTCACATTTTGTAAAGCAAACACTTTGAAAACATAAGAGCAAGTATCTAAGAGCCCATGGATAACCATGGATAGAAAGGGTGCTAACACCTTCCCTTTCTATAAATCTACTTCCCGAACCGAGAAACTATCTCATAAGGAATTTTGCTGTGCTTTTGTCCTGTCCATGTTGGAGAAAATAAAAGACGGTGGTGACTCTTGCTTCCGCGAGATTTCGCAAAACAAGCGTTAAACAGTCAGTTCAAAATCCACAGATCACAGAACTGGCGACTCTACTGGGGAATACTTAAAGTGAGGTGTACCTTAGGATAGCTCATACTTGTGTTTTCAATTGTCTGAATTGTTTGATTTATTATTGTGGGTACTGTCTTGGGAGTTCTATAGATCCTAACCCGGATCTGGGGGATACCTTCTTAGAAAGTAGCAACAAGACTGTGAGGGAACTGTGCGGGGTATACCGACACGGTTGAAGCAGTCTGCTACGTTGATGTGGCACTTTGGTGAGTACCGGTAACCCTTCAGTCCAGTCAAGGAGAGTACGGGGCCGCCGCGTGGTGTCGTGAAGCATCAACTGACCTTAGGAACCTTAATTGAACCATCTTGGCCTCTTTAGGGTAGTGAGATAACTGACTTTGGTGCAGTCCGAGGTTGGTTGATACTCGATACTACACTCAGTTGAGGGTTATTTTCTTGGAATATTTCGGTCGCCAGTTCAGTGGCTAAATCGAAACGATGAACACAGAAAACAATCCAATGATATTGGGACCCTTAGAACCCGGTTACTTCTGATAGGACAGGTTTTGAGCCCACCAAACTCAAGAGGGTAATACCTAGACCCCATGCTGGCCTATACTCTAAGGGTTGTGGTGTGACTTGTGTGCCTTACCATGTTTGCTTTTTGTGAATACTTGTGGTGTGTTTAATCATAGCATCATAACATCATACAGCATCATATGCATTGACTAACCATTTCAGGGGTTCGAATCTTCATCTTTGTTCTTGTTTTGTAGGACATGGAAACTATCCGCAGAAAGACAATTCAGATCAGCCTTGTAAGGATCCCTCCTCAGCTTAAGGAACTTATATCCAGGATTCCCCAGAGCTCTTCTTTCAGTGAGAGGCATGGAAGACTCATCAGCTTGGTCAACACCAACATTGAAGAAGATATGATAAAGGTCCTCTTCCAGTTCTTTGACCCTCTGCATCACTGCTTTACTTTCCTGGATTACCAACTGGTGCCTACATTGGAAGAGTTCTCCCGGCTTCTGAAGATCCCTATCCTTAGTCAACTACCCTACAACGGTACGGAGAAGGAACCCAAACTTGAAGAGATTTCTAAAGCATTACGCTTACAATCATCTGACATCAAGGGACATTGGGAAGTTAGAAGTGGTATCAAAGGGTTCTTGGCCAGGTTTCTGTTTGAGAAGGCCCAAGAATGTTGGAATTCCCTTGACTTACAAGCCTTTGAAGAAGTTGTGGCTCTCCTTGTCTATGGGTTGGTGATGTTCCCTAATCCAGACCAGCTTATAGATATCAACGCTGTCAAGATCTTCATGTCCAGGAATCCTATACCTACGTTGTTTGGGGACATCCTTCACTCATGTTACACTCGAACCATGAGAAAAAGAGGTGTTCTTATGTGCTGCACTCCTCTCCTGGGAAGGTGGTTTATTTCGCACCTTCCACAATCAGTCTTTAAGAATGAGCGGGGTTTGAGATGGTCACAGCGATTGATGACTCTTACGCATGCTGATATACATTGGTGTTCTCGGTCCAGAGAGGATGTCACTATCATTGATCGTTGCGGGGAGTTTCCTAATGTTCCTTTACTTGGAATCAGAGGAGGTGTCACTTACAACCCATGTCTGGCCTTGAGACAGTTTGGATATGCTCGGAGGGATGGCCCTCATGACATGGTAATTCCTGACATAGTTTTTGACTTCGACAACGATGCACAAGGACTTCGCCAGAGATTTATCAGAGCTTGGAGGATGCCCAGCAAGGTAGACAGCAAGACACTGGGGCACAGGAACTCCATCCCGTTGGAGCCTTATCTCAAGTGGGTACGCGCCCGCTCCCAGAAGTTAGTGATGCCATATCCTCATGTTCTCCCTGTGATCAAAGAGCCAGTTTTGGAAGGAGAGGTATCCTATACCATTCAACATCCTGACATGCCTACATCCTGGGAAGAAATGCAGAAGAGCTGGATCCAGCTTAAGGAAGAACGGAATTCTCTTGAAGCCAGTCTGCGTGCTAGTGAGAAGAAGGTCTTGGAGCTCACCCGCCTACTGCACGAAGAAAAGACTCTCAACACTTACATATCTCCAAAGAGGATGCGCAATGTCTTTTGGGATTGATTTACTTTGTAATTTTTGCCCATGAGGCCTTGATGTACTGAACAATTATTTCTTAATGATAACGTGTGTTCCTTTTTGTCTATAACAAATTTGAACTTTCGAACCCTTGAATGCATTGCATAAACAGCATATCATGCATCATGTGCATAGCAGGTACTCTTCTTTTCAGGTTGCTTAATGTTCTTCGCTGTTTATTTCAGCAATCTCATCATGAATCCTGAATCATCTACTGAGCAATCCATCAAGGCCCTTCAGGCTCAGAACGCCCAGTTCCAAGAGCTGATTATGAGTTTAGCCCAAGGACAAGAGGAATTGAAGGCTCTGGTGGTAAAGAAGAAAAAGAAGAAGAGAACTGTACTATTCAACACTGGCCGGAGGTTTGGCAACACACTGCAGAATGAGGTGGATCAAGCTGGTTTTTCTGTAGGGAAAAGCAGTCCCCAAGGGGGAGGGGTTCCTAGTCCTGTGGTCTCTGACAACGAGACTGATTTCAATGAAGAGTAGTACCCTCCAACTGAAGACAAGTACAAGCAATTAGAGGATCGCCTGAATGCCATGGAAATTCAACAAGTGCCTGGGTTAGATTTTGGAGACTTGGGTCTATCTTCTGGTGTGGTGATCCCACACAAGTTCAAAGCACCATCTTTCGCAAAGTATGACGGGGCGTCCTGCCCTAAGCTACATCTCAGATCTTATGTGCGGAAGATCCAGCTGTATACTGTGGACAAGAACTTATGGATCCATTTCTTCTAGGAGAGTCTTTCAGGGACTCATCTCGAATGGTTCTATCAGCTGGATGGAACCAAGGTTCGTAACTGGGAGGAATTGGCTACTGCTTTTTACAAGCAGTATCAGTATAATACCGACCTCGCTCCTACACGTACCCAACTACAGGGTATGTCGCTAGGATCGGGAGAAGGTTTTAAAGAGTATGCGCAGAAGTGGAGGGACCTGGCTGGCAGGGTGCGGCCACCATTAACCGACCGTGAACTCGTAGATATGTTCTTGGGGACCCTATCTGGGCCGTTCTTTAATCATCTCATTGGTAATTCATCTGCAGGATTCATAGACCTCATTCTGACTGGGGAAAGGATAGAGGCTGGTTTGAAATCAGGGAAGATACAGAAAGGTGCGTCCTCAAGTTCTGAGAAGAAGCCTTTCAAAAAGGAAGCCAGTGCTGTGTATGGGCCTAGAAGGCAAAACAAACCAGAACGCTGCCAAGTTGTCAACGCGGTGGTGATTGCAAAGCCTGCTGCCGCTCCTTGGCAACCTAACCAACCAAGGGGTGAGAGACCCATAAGAGAATACACTCGGCTTAGTATGACCCTGTCACAGATCTTGCCGCAACTGTTATCGACCAACTTGGTAACCGTCAGAGAAGCTCCGAAGGTGGTAAACACAACCTCTCCGAAGTATAATCCCAACGCCCGTTGTGCTTATCACTCCGATAACCCAGGGCATTCTACTGATGATTGTTGGGCCCTAAGAAATAAGGTTCAGGACCTTATTGATGCGAAGGAAATACAATTTGAGGCGCCCGAAAGGCCCAACATTGTGACTGCTCCTATGCCCCAGCATAGAGTAAATGCTATTGAGGAAGACTTATATGCAGTTTCTGTGGATGATGTTGCTACCCCTCTATTGACTGTTAAGAGGAACCTGTTATTAGCCGGTTTATTTCCGGGTTGTAACAAGGGTTGCCTTCTGTGTGCCGCTTCCCCTGCTGGTTGTCCGTTGCTGAAGTCAGGCATCCAAAACCTGATGGATAGCAAAGAAATTTTGTTCAAGAAGATCGCTGTTCCTGTTGTTCCTACTGAAGAAGTATCTGTTGTCACCATCTTCAACAATCCTACCAAGGCTCCCCCGAGGAAGCCAGTCAAAATCATGTATGTTGCACCTATTATCATTACTGTTCCGGGGCCCCTCCCCTATAAATCTGACAAGGCTGTCCCATGGCACTACGGGGCAGATGTGTATGTGCTTGGAGTGAAGCAAGAGTTCAACACCAATATCGGTATCAGTAACATCGCCGGTCCCGCTAAAGTTACTCGCAGTGGCAGGCTCTTCTCGCCTGACATTGCGCCACCAGTTATCCGAAGACCTCTTATCATCACGCCTACAAGTGCGCCTGTTTCC
Source organism: Vicia faba (assembly GCA_948472305.1). NCBI lineage: Eukaryota > Viridiplantae > Streptophyta > Magnoliopsida > Fabales > Fabaceae > Vicia > Vicia faba. Next base: position 346,785,246 of record OX451737.1, read on the forward strand.
CCTCCTGATCAAGTTTCTACCCCGGCTGCCGAGTCATCCGACACTCGGGGCAAAGGGATTGATGATGTGCATGCCCAGATGGAGGCACCGAAGACTGTTAATGTTGAAGCCTCCCAGCAAGAGATGGAGGAAATCCTTAAGATCATCAAGAAGAGCGACTTCAACGTCGTTGAGCAGCTGGGCCATACCCCCTCCAAGATCTCTATGCTATCATTGCTGCTATGTTCAGAGGCCCATGCCAAGGCCCTGATTTCATTTCTGAAGACGGCTCATGTGCCACAAGAGACATCTGCGGACCAATTTACTGACTGTGTGGCCAATTTGACCGCTGACAATGGTTTGGGTTTCTCGGATGCTGATCTGACCGCCAAGGGGAAGAACCACAATGATGCCCTGCATGTCTCCATTGAATGCAGGGGCACTACTCTCGCACACGTGTTGGTGGACACCGGTTCTTCGCTGAATGTATTACCCAAGAAGGCCTTAGACAGGCTGGATTGTGAGGGTCTAGAGTTGAAGCCTAGTAACATCATTGTCTGAGCCTTTGACGGGTCGAAGAGGATGGTTCATGGTGAAGTAGATATTCCGATCCGGGTTGGTTCCCAAGTCTTTGATTCAACGTTCTATGTGATGGACATTCGTCCATCTTATTCTTGTTTGTTGGGTCGTCCTTGGATCCACAAAGCTGGGACTGTGACCTCCACTCTACATCAGAAGCTAAAATACCCTGTCAGAGGGAAGATTGTTACAGTGCAGGGGGGGGGGGAAGAATACATGGTTAGTCATCTGAACTCATTCTGATATATAGAGATGGATGGGGAGTTTATTGAAACCCCCTTTCAACATTTTGAAGAGGTGCCTCCAACATTGGCATCAGCAGAAACAGTGATTGAAGAAGACTTTCCTCTGAAGATGGCTTCCTTGAAGGACGCCCGGGCTGTAATTGAGAAAGGTGAATGTGATAACTGGGGCAGGCTCCCTGATTTTACTCCTAAGACTGACAAATTTGGGATGGGTTTTACTGCAGAGGCTCAGAGGGCTGTACGCAAAGCAAGGATCGGAAGACCTCCCGTGTTCATCACCAACCTGGGAGTGAATGCTATTGAAGGCGATGCGGAGGAATCAGAGTTTGACAGCTGGATCTACCCGACGACCGACGGTGGACTGAACAATTGGACTGCAAAAGACTACATACATGTTACTTTTGTTACGCAGTAATGAATTCCTTTGTTTTTAATTTGTAATGAACAATAAATTGAAACTTTATGGCCCGATGTCTTACCCGGGGCACCGTGGCTTCATTTGTGAGGTCTTATTACTTGTCATTTCCATATATCATGAATAAAGACATTGGACGTTTTTTCGCATTTCAAATCTTGTGCTCCCTTTCTTTCTTTCTTTATATATTGCAAAACAGCTATATTTACACACACTCACTCATACAGGTTTCAATCCACTCTGGATCTCACTGGTAACGACTCTGCTACTTCCAGTTATGACTTCGAAAATCCGATCAACTTAGCCGAAGACGAAGGTGAAGATGATTGCGAAGTGCCTGGTGAGCTTGCAAGACTGTTACTCCAGGAAGAGAGGGCTATTCAGCCACATGAAGAGCCAGTGGAAGCGGTAAATCTGGGTACTGAGACAGATAGAAAGGAAGTTAAGATTGGTGCCAACCTAGAGCTCAGCGTGAAACAACGGTTGATTCAGATGTTGCATGATTATGTGCAGATCTTTGCCTGGTCCTACGAAGACATGCCTGGGTTGGATACCGACATTGTGGTCCATCATTTGCCTACCAAGGAAGAATGCCCTCCGATTAAACAAAAGGTCTGCTGTATGCGTCCAGAGATGTCCGAGAAGATCAAAGTTGAGGTTATGAAACAGTTTGATGTCGGGTTTCTTGCAGTGACTTCTTACCCTCAGTGGGTTGCCAATGTGGTTCCGGTGCCAAAGAAAGACGGTAAGGTCAGAATGTGTGTCGATTATAGGGATCTGAATAGGGCCAGCCCCAAGAATGACTTCCCCTACCTCACATAGACGTTCTGGTTGACAATACTGCTCAGCACAAGGTGTTCTCCTTCATGGATGGCTTTTCAGGCTATAATCAGATCAAGATGGCCCCTGAAGATATGGAAAAGACTACCTTTGTTACTCAGTGGGGCACCTTCTGCTACAAGGTCATGCCATTCGGGTTGAAGAATGCTGGGGCAACCTACCAACGTGCCATGGTTGCTTTATTTCATGACATGATCCATCATGAGATAGAAGTATATGTCGACGATATGATTGCAAGGTCCCAAACTGAGGAGGAACACCTTGACCATCTACAGAAGTTGTTTGACCGTCTGAAGTTGTACAAGCTGAGGTTGAATCCAAACAAGTGCACCTTCGGGGTGAGATCTGGAAAATTGCTAGGCTTCGTCGTGAGCGATAAAGGTATTCAAGTGGACCCTGCCAAGGTTAAGGCCATACAAGAGATGTCAGTTCCCAAGACAGAGAAAGAAGTCAGAGGCTTTCTAGGACGTCTGAATTACATTGCCCGATTCATCTCGCACCTAACTGCTACCTATAAACCAATCTTCAAGCTGCTGAAGAAAGATCATGTAGTACGTTGGAATGATGAATGTCAGGCCGCTTTCGACAGAATCAAAGATTATCTCCAAGAACCACCCATTCTTATGCCACCGGTTAAAGGGAGACCTCTAATACTATACTTGACGGTACTTGACAGCTCAATGGGGTGTGTGCTGGGGCAGCATGACGAGTCTGGCCGAAAAGAGCACGCCATTTATTACTTTAGCAAAAAGTTTACCGACTGTGAGACCCGATACTCACTGCTCGAGAAAACTTGCTGCGCTTTGGTATGGGCTGCTCGCCGGCTGAGACAGTATATGTTGACTCACACTACTCTGTTGATTTCAAAGATGGATCCGATAAAGTACATATTCGAAAAGCCTGCTCTGTCTGGAAGAATAGCAAGATGGCAGATGATCTTGACAGAATACGACATCCAATACACGACCCAGAAAGTAATCAAAGGAAGTGTATTGGCAGTCCACTTGGCACACCAAGCAGTGGACGACTACCAATCAATGAACTTTGAATTTCCTGACGAGAGCATCATGATAGTGACTGATTGTGAAGTACCTGGACCGGATGAAGGACCTGAGGAAGGATCCCGAGGGTCTATGCACTTTGATGGAGCCTCCAACGCTTTGGGTAACGGTAACGGCGCTGTGATCATATCTCCCAGAGGCACTCATACTCCACTCACTGCCCGGCTATGTTTCAACTGCACCAACAACATGGCGGAGTATGAGGCGTGTATCATGGGTCTTCAAGATGCGATTGACTTAAGGATCAAGTTTCTGAGTGTCTTCGGAGATTCTGCTCTCGTGATCAATCAGATCAAAGGCGAGTGGGATACGAAACACCCAAACCTTATTCCTTACAAAGAGTGTGTGTTGACATTGATCCCCCGTTTCACAGAGATAACTTTTGAACACTTCCCAAGAGAGGAGAATCAGTTGGCGGACGCGTTAGCTACGATGTCTTCCATGTTCAAAGTCAAATGGGACAACGAGGCTCCCCGGATCATTATCTGGAAACTGGATGAACCCGCATATTGCTGTGATCTTGAGGCTGAGATAGTGACTGAAAAACCGTGGTATCATGAGGTGAAGAGGTACTTGGAAGCTCAAGAATACCCTGAAGGTGCATCCATCAATGACAAAAAGTTTCTGAGAAGGTTCGCGGCGAAGTTCTTCCTCAGCAACGACATTCTTTACAAGCGAAACCATGATTCAACCTTACTGTGTTGTGTGGATAAGACTGAAGCAGAAAGGATCATGGCAGAGCTGCATGAAGGTACCTTCGGAACGCATTCCAGTGGACATACCATGGCAAAGAAAATCCTTCGGGAAGGATATTTCTGGTCCACGATGGAAGCTGACTGTTACCAACATTCTCGGACGTGTCATGAGTGCCAGATCTATGCTGATAAGGTGCACGTTCCTCCAGTTCCTCTGAATGTCTTGATGGCACCTTGGCCTTTTGCAATGTGGGGCATTGATATGATCGGCGAGATCAAACCTACGGCATCCAACGGGCATCGTTTCATCCTGGTAGTGATTGATTACTTCACAAAGTGGGTTGAAGCAGCTTCCTACGCTACGGTAACCAAGAATGTCGTGGCACGGTTCATTTGACACAACCTGATCTGTCGATACGGTGTCCCTGAGAGGATCATTACGGACAATGGTACCAATCTTAATAACAAGATGATCTTTGAGCTCTGCGAGCAATTCAAGATACAGCACCACAACTCTTCTCTTTACCGGCCGAAGATGAACGGGGCTGTAGAAGCAGCTAATAAGAATATCAAGAAGATTGTGCAGAAGATGACAGTGACCTATAAAGATTGGCACGAGATGTTACCGTTCTCTCTTCATGGGTACCGTACCTCAGCAAGAACGTCAACCGGGGCAACTCCCTTTTCCTTGGTCTATGGCATGGAGGCAGTCTTGTCGATTGAAGTCCAGATACCCTCTCTCCGGATAATGAAGGATGCAGATCTGAGCGAAGATGACTGGATCCAGACTCGACTTGATCAATTAAACCTAATTGACGAAAAGAGACTCACTGCTATTTGTCATGGTCAAACGTATCAAAAACGGATGATCAGGGCATTTAACAAGAAAGTCAGACCACAAGAGTATCAAGTTGGGGACCTGGTAATCAAGCGCATCATTCTTCCTCAAAGTGATCCCAGGGGCAAATGGACCCCTATGTACGAAGGGCCATTTGTGGTTAAACATGTGTTCTCAGGAGGAGCCATGATTCTAACCAACATGGATGGTGACGACCTTCCTCACCCCGCCAATGCAGACATAGTAAAAAGATACTACGCATGATAAAAGACCCTCTAGGTTGACATACCTAGGCAAAAATTAGGGCTTACCGGCGAACCAAAAGGGTTCGGGCAAAAATAAGGGATGAAATGAAAAAATCCGTACACCCGGTAAGTCGAAAACCTGAAAAGGCGGCTTGGGCAAAAATGGGTATCCCGGTGGACTGAAAACCCGAAAGGGCGGTCCAGGCAAAAGTTAGGGATTAAAGCGTAATACTATGTCTCATTAGATCACCTTGCATCTAGAATCCGGTATCAACATCATGTTCAGACGGCATCGATCAATCAGCTTCATCTTCAACTAAGCAGCCAAGTGATGAGACGCTTTAAGATATAAAGGCGATAGCAGAGTTGGAACCCAGTGGGATTATTCCTTTCACATAGCTGTTTTGTTTTCCTTTTTCACAAAATTGTATAAACTCTGTTGTTCGGCGGCGTTCTCTTACTAGGACGTCAACCTCTTGTACATAAACGCCTATTTACAGGCAAATTCAAAAATCAATACAAATTCACTTTTCAGACCAATTGCCAATTGTTTTTCCTTTTCCTTTTTGTTTTGCGAAGAACGTCCAATGTTCAATTGTGATATATGCATTTGACACTAATTGCTAACTCATAAATATTTGCATACGAAACAAAGGATTAATTACAGGTGACATCAGAAACAGGGGCAATAATGAGTTGTCTAAGCAATCTAATTGCTCTGTCCACCAAGGTACCAAGGTAAGTTCGGCTGAAGAATGTAGCCAAGATGCCTTAATTCCCCAGAGAGTGAGCCAAGGTTCAGCCATACTCCCCCCAAGCAGAGAAGGCACAATACCTCCAGCGAGTCAGCAACACTCTCTCCGAGCAGAGTTATCCTCTGTCATCCTTAAGGAAGTTGGGTATCCCCCGAAGATCCCAACATTCCCCAACGGAGTATACAAATATTCCTAACAAGCATCCCGGGCAATCTTGATCTAAGATTGTTCCCCGGCGGTATACCGAACATCAAATGGAATCAATTCCCCCAGTACAATCCAAAATCTCCCCAGCAGGAAGCTTATCCCCAGTAGATTTTGGAAGCTTATCCCCTACAGAGCACGAACGCTCCCCCGGCTTTATTCAGAAGGTTATTTCCCCACCAGGGTATAACTGGGTTATCCTCAGCTGAAAACCATGGAAAGATCATCCTCGGCGAAGTCTTCCTATCCCCAGCGGAATTCATCTTCCGACAGAACTTATCAATGGTATCCCCAGCGGAGTTATCATCAAACCTCAGCGAAGTATCTCTTCTCCCCACAGAGTATTCCCCACAGAGTAATCTATTCGCCAAGTTTATTCCCCAATGGAGTCATCTTCTCCTACCGGTATTCTTGCAACTATCATCCCCAGTGGAAACAAAAAGCTCTACTCTTCAACATCAGCCCAGGATTCGACTTCCCGACACCCGTCAAGGATTTATTTTCCTGGACGAAAAAATACATTCATAAACATCACATTTCCATACATTATAGCATGCATATACGCATCATGAACATACAATCTCATTTATTCTGAGAACATCATGCATGTCATACATCATGACATCGCATACAACTAACGTTTTGTCTTTTCAGGACAAAGGTCAGTACAAAGATAATTACTATCAACTGTCGTGATTCCAGATCCGATTCCTGTATCTTGCCAGGGTGTATCTGTTGACGACTAATTCTAGACTCGATTCCTGTATCCTTCCAGGGCACGTCTGAAGTGTTTGAAGATCCGATTCCTGTATCTTGCCAGGGTGTATCTGTTGACGACTATTTTCCAGACTCGATTCCTGTATCCTGCCAGGGAACGTCTGAAGAGTTTGAAGATCCGATTCCTGTATCTTGCCAGGGTGTATCTGTTGACGACTATTTTCCAGACTCGATTCCTGTATCCTGCCAGGGCACGTCTGAAGAGTTTGAAGATCCGATTCCTGTATCTTGCCAGGGTGTATCTGTTGACGACTATTTTCCAGACTCGATTCCTGTATCTTGCCAGGGCACGTCTGAAGAGTTTGAAGATCCGATTCCTGTATCTTGCCAGGGTGTATCTGTTGACGACTATTTTCCAGACTCGATTCCTGTATCCTGCCAGGGCACGTCTGAAGAGTTTGAAGATCCGATTCCTGTATCTTGTCAGGGTGTATCTGTTGACGACTATTTTTCAGACTCGATTCTTGTATCTTGCTAGGGCACGTCTGAAGAGTTTGAAGATCTGATTCCTGTATCTTGCCAGGGTGTATCTGTTGACGACTAATTCCAGACTCGATTCCTGTATCCTGCCAGGGCACGTCTGAAGAGTTCGAAGATCTGATTCCTGTATCTTGTCAGGGTGTATCTGTTGAAGACTATATTCCAGACTCGATTCCTGTATCTTGCCAGGGCACGTCTGAAGAGTTTGAAGATCTGATTCCTGTATCTTGCCAGGGTGTATCTGTTGACGACTAATTCTAGACTCGATTCCTGTATCCTGCCAGGGCACGTCTGAAGAGTTCGAAGATCCGATTCCTGTATCTTGCCAGGGTGTATCTGTTGACGACTATTCCCCGGACTCGATTCCTGTATCTTGCCAGGGAACGTCTGAAGAGTTTAAAGATTCGATTCCTGTACCCAGCCAGGGCATATCTATATAAAGAGTTTGAAGATCAACCCCTGTAACAGGCCAGGTAATTATTTTCTTTCTCAGGTACGTAAGTTCTCGCTAAGGAATCTCTTACGCGATCGACAACCTCCCGATGGCATCTATAAGCCCATCTCCACTCCTATCCATCATCTCTCCAAATTGCATCTGTAAGCCCATTCCCGCCATCACACTGCTGACATTCTACTATGTGAGTGCAAATTTCTGGGCACTCTAGTGTTCAATCATCTTCCACCTTCAGATTACGAAAGGCACGCCAGCCAATCTACATCCTCAGGTCTAAGAAGATTTAACAGGGGCAACTGTTGTACCTCAAAATTTGCCCTCCCATATTCTTCAAGATTTGCCAAGATCAATCTTCAGATGATTCAAAATCTCTCAAGGATTGCACAGTCCAATTGCCTCATAACACAGTCAAAATTAGGGTTTTGGTTCTGGAAAAGAAAGTGAGGTTTCCAAGGGTCCAATCAAGTCCCACATGCCTATAAACATTGTCAAGCATCTACATGCCAAGTTTCAAGGCTCACAAGGTCAAGTTGCACAGTCAAAAGCCCTAGTTGCTTCACAATCAATTGTAAGGGCAAAATGGTCATTTGGAAGTCAAAAGTCAAAATTTTTGGTCAACATCTTAGTTTGAAGACACAATCATCATTTGATCAAGTCTTGATCATGATTCCACAAGAATGGCTCAAAAATCATCAAGATGCAAAAGTTTCCATTTTTGGACAGTTGAAAAGTCAACAGTAAATTGACCAGGGCATAACTTTTTCATGGTTCATCAGAAAAATCCCATCCAATGCTCATTTTGAAGGGGATGACATTTCCTACAACTCATCTTCACATTCCAAGTCCAAGAAATGCTCTTACAAAAAGTTATCAATTTCAACATTATAGGTCATTTTCAAAAGTCAACAAAAAGGCACTTTAAGTCAAAGACCATAACTTGAGATTGGTAAATCAAAATGACATGGGACCAAAGGCATTGGTTATAGGACTTCAAGACCTTTCCAAAATGTCCAAGAACATGATCATAGCTTTAAAATTGAGCAAGATATGCATTGGAGAAGTTGGGAGATTTTTGGGAATTTTGAAAAGTCAATTTTGCCTAAAACACTTCAAATTTGCTAATGGGCCTCAAATTCTTCCTTGAATCATTACCCAAAGCCTATGCATGACCCATTGAGCTTAAAAGGATTTATTTTCTTATTTTTAATTAATTAATTTAATTTTTATTCTTATTAATTCATTTAATTAGATTTAATTATGAGAAAATATCAAATAATGCTTTTTCAAATCTTTTTATGCAGCAAATATCTTCCACACATGCTAAGGATTTCGTGCATCACTCAAGGGGACAAAATATCCCATAATTGGCAAGGTTTCATTGGAAAAAAGATTGAAATTTCATGATTGAAAATCAAATATATGAATCATAAATTCTTGGACCTATGGGCTTGTTTTTTGACCTAGAATCGTTCACTTACATATGCACAAGGAAACCTAATTCAGACATACACGAAAAAGCTTCTAAAGCCATAGAACAAAGTTGAAAATTTTCATAAAAAACTCCAAAACTGTTTTCTGACTTAGAGTCCAATTCAGAGCAGATTGTTGATTCCAAACCCTTGCTGAGAGTTCCTTGAACGTGTTGCAACCACTTTCCAGTCCCCATACTCAAAGAAACGGTAAAACATGGTTATGGTTTGAACGAATATGTTGATAATCGAAACATGATTTCTATGCATCATTCATATGTTTTATTCATTGATTTACACTGACAATGATCTTCTGAAGCGATTGGTACCGTTTAATTGGACTAACACTGCTTGTATCAAAATCTACCATTGATGAAACCTAGGGTTTCAGAACTTCAAAATTGGGGGTTCTCATATATGGTAAAATTAGAACACCAAACCTGTATGGACATATTCGTGGCAACAAGACGAATCGTTTGAAACAATCGCGCCCTTTTTATATTTATTCCTCTTCTAATCGCTATTTTTACAGGTTTCAGTTTGTGGGGGTTTAAAACCCCCGCTACTTGTTTTATAATTTGCAGGAAAGACGAAGACGAAGCATGCGTGGCATATTGTAACTGGAACATTTGAATTTCAGCGCGTTTTTTTTGTTTTACATTATTAACTTTTGTTTTTCATTATAATATTTATTCTCCATTATGTTAACAAATGCGCGCAATAGCTCAGTTGGTTGGAGGACGTGTCTTGCAGGTACAGGGACCTGGGTTCGATTCCCAGGTCCCCCACATATTTCATAATTTTTCTCCTAACGTGTTTCCATGCAGCGTTCACCAAAAGGCCTACCATGCATCCTCACACGCTAGCCTGCCACGCACTCATGATCACTCATCCAATGGCCACAAAAGGAGGTCTATCATGTACCTCAGTCAACCAAGGCGCACTCAAGCTGAAAAGTCAACAAGGCCTTTGGCTGATGGGCCTGAATTACTCTCAATTAACCTCCCATTTGGGCCTGATACCCCCTTGGTTTGCATCTTTTCAATTTAATTTTCTTTTCTAATGATAATTCTTTTTAATTCTTTTTAATTGTTTTATCAATTCACAAATAATTAATTTTCCATAATAAAAACAGAAAAATCAAAAAAATGTAAAATATATTTAATTATTATTAATTTATCACTAAAATATTTTTGTAAATAAATTCTAATAATTAACTTAGTTAATTTAGGTTTTAAACTTTAACCTTTTGTTAATAAATAAAAAATATGTAGAATTAGGATTTTGACATCTTATCTTTTTCATAATTAATTTTTCATCATTATTTATTATTATTAATATTTTTGTAAATAAACATGTACATTAATTAATTGTTAAATTAGGTCAACTTTAATATTTTCCTTAATAAATAAAAAATGCATAGAATTAGGGTTTTTGACATTTTCATCTTTTTCTTAATTAAATCATTTTTCTCATTATTTATTATTATTGTTAATTACTATTTATTTTTGTAAATAAACATGTAAATTAATTAATTAGCGTAAATTAGGTTAACTTGGATATTTTCTTTAATAACTAAAAGTAATCTAGAATTAGGGTTCCCATTTAATTTTAATTTTCTTTATTTCATAAATACAAAAAACATAAAAAACAATTCTTTTTTTTTTCTTTAAATAATTAAATAGACTTTAATTTCATTTAATTTCAAGCAAAGGGTCAAAACCCTCGGACGTTCGATTTTATTTCTTTTTTTTCGCGCATTATTTTCTTTTGAATATTATGTAACTGCTCAAGGATTGTAATAGTAATTAGGTTTACCGCATTTATTTACTTTCCGCATTTTTATCAAACGGGTCTTTGTACTTTGGCGATGTATAGACCCGCGCCTTGTAATAGCGTAGCTTTTATCTTTCCACACTTTTAAATTCTAACTTGCATGAAAGAAGGTATGGTTAATTAAAAACAAGCGTAGCTCACAATGCCATGATCAAAGATAAAACATAACATGAAAACAACACACAAATTCACACACCACTCTTAGGGTACGCCTCACCTGTTGCCTTCGAAACGTGGTCGTCAAGTATAGGACGTTTTAGTAAGTCCTTATGTCCATGATCCAGTTGCCTCGAAACAGTTGCCTCAGAACAGTTGCCTCGAAACGGTTGCCTCGGATTAAAAAAGGATCAAGGACATAAGGGTAGCTTCTAAGGTGTCCTACTGTTGCTTCGGTGACCACACTGTCCCTACACTCGAATTGACCCGAACACCTCCAACGGTGGTGCTACCTACCTCTCAATGATGGGATGGCACTACCTTAAGGACTTCTACACAGCCTAATTCCTTAGGGTAGGTAGATGACTCATAGATACTTGCTCTATTCAAAAACAAATCAAAAAATCTTTTCACACCGACACTTTCAAAAAGCTTTCAAAACAATTTTTCAAACACTCTTGAGGACAGATACAAGAGTTATTCAGAAATCTTTAAACGAAACTTTTTCAAACCCACTCACATTTTGGAAAGCAAACACTTTGAAAACATAAGAGCAAGTATCTAAGAGCCCATGGATAACCATGGATAGAAAGGGTGCTAACACCTTCCCTTTCTATAAATCTACTTCCCGAACCGAGAAACTATCTCATAAGGAATTTTGCTGTGCTTTTGTCCTGTCCATGTTGGAGAAAATAAAAGACGGTGGCGACTCTTGCTTTCGCGACATTTCGCGAAACCAGCGTTAAACAGTCAGTTCTAAATCCACCGATCACAGTCACCTTCGCTCTTTCTCTTAAATCTTTAACAATGGCCTTTCTCTCTAATGACCCAAACAATCCACAACCAAAGAATGCCAATGATGTTCAGAAACCACCAAAGATTTTTTCTATCAACCCTCCTTCTTCCTCGACTAACAGGTACATTGTTGAACCTATGGGAGAAGGGCGAGAAGCCTATGACTCTTAACTCCTTATTCCTGTCAGATATGGCGGAAAGATGTATGCTATGTCCGGCCCATTATCTTCATGTGCTGAAAATCCCTTAAAAAACAATGCCTTTTTCCCTACACATCCAAGGCTTAAACCCATAGGTTGCGCCAAAAAACCTAGGGCAGATGCTGAAGATGCTACACCGGCTAACCAGCAACATCCTCAAACTGCTGATGATATCAACCTCCCGTTCATCAATAAAGGTAATTGCATCTTTCGATCAAGCCCTGACCTTTCTTCTGAATACTCCGACTGGCTGAATAAAATGGAGAGGGTGCAAGCTTCTATCTGGAAGGAGATGGGCATCTATGACTTAGTGATGCTATCGAAGACAGGGTTACCTTATTGCCCCCTTATGCTGGTATCCTCATTATACTTTTGGGACAGTGCACATTTCACCTTTCATCTGCCTTGTGGGATGGTGACCCCTACCTTGTTCGACATAGCTGCCATTACTAGTCTTCGACCCACTGGTGACTATTTCAACCCTGAAGACCTGTCTGAGGATCCCATTGGGTTTGCTGCTACCAAACCTACTTATACCACCTTCATAAACCACTTTCATGACAAGGCTTCAAATACTGTGTCGGAGGTGGAGCACATAGCCTTCTTGGCCATGTGGCTGTCTCGATTCGTTTTCTGCACTAAATCACTGCAGGTGACGAAAAAGATGTTGACGCTTGCAACACAGCTCCATCACAAATACCCTCTTTGCTTGGCCGAATTGATTCTGGCCAACTTATATGAGTCCATCAGTAATGGTGTGACTCAACTTAAGGTTCTGGGGGACAGAGGAAGTTTGCTGCTATCTGATCCCTTCTGGCTTCTGCAATTATGGCTTAACGCCACCTTCGAATCCTTCCTCCCTCAAAAGAACAAGATCAAGAAGAAGCTCCTGAAATTTCAAACAGGAGAGTCGAAGGCACCAGGTTGGCATTGCTAACTCCCACTGACGAAGGCCAACAGTTTCAAAAAGCCTTTACAAGCTTCGTAATGATGTTTGCGGAGTGAAAAAGCTTTGATTCGACTATGGCTCCTTTTGCTGGTCGAAAAGTTGGCCCGGAATGGTTTACTAGACCATATCCTTCAGAAGAATATGACGTGGTGGATGAGTTCGTGAGCATGTGGGAAGCGTTTCTCCGCCCCAGGATCATGCCTTTAAGATTTAAGAGCTCGAAGAACTAATTGAGCTTGATTGCCTATCAACCCAATCTTGTCTCTCGACAGTTTGGCATTGCTCAATCGCTTCCTTCGCCTATATACCCTCGAGAGAGACTGCTACTCTTTTATAATACAGATTACTCAGAGGATGTCGCTACCAAGCATATTGGTAGGTATTCTGGTCAAACTACACTGACCCTGTTCAATTTTAACCTTCATTTTCTGAACTCTACCATTTATGAGACGTGGTGGAGACACTATTATGAGGAAGAGTTCTTCGACGAGAAGGACTTTGCTCACCATCTGCGTGAGGCATTCAAACTGGTTCTCGACAGAGTTAAAAAAGGTATTCCTTTTTCCATACCTTCGCTTTAGATTTGTTTTACCAACTCCTAACTAACCATAGCTGTTTTGCCTTTCGTTTAGCTGTCAAGCGGGTTGCGAAGAAAACCGCTGAGAGTGCAAAAGGGGGAGACTCTGCCATCAATCCCTCTCCTAAGGTACTTACCTTTCTTTTTTTACCCTTAGTTTTATCTGACGTAGTTATTGACCTTCTCGCCTTGGTTTTTTATACGCTTAGAAATCCACTCCAAAAAAGCGGAAGGTTCAAGAGATCCAAATCTCTAGCGATGAGGAAGAGGAGTCTCCACATGTTCCTTTGCAGAGACGAAGATTGAAAAAACCAACTCCTGCTGTCGAAACCCGTCCAAAAATTAGGATTAAAACTACGGCGGGGAGGTTACCTCCTGTCATCATCAATGAACCCATTGAACAGGAGATGATCGCTAGATTAAACAATCCTAGTGAAAGTGACAATTCTAGTCCTGGTGCTGAAATTCTAGTACAGGTATCCACTTCGACTGCTTGTTATGTACTTCTCACTCTCTCTTACTTTGTGACGCTTTTACAAGCAATAAATTCTTTCTATTTTTTCAGGACACTGCTGGCACTTCGACACGAAATCCTACTCATGTCGAGGATTCTACCACTTGCTTAAATAGTGACGGGATTCCTACCTACAGACCTTCTTTAGCAAAAGATTCTTTCATGAGTTCAGCTGACGAAGTGAATCAGACTTCTGAACCCCAGCGTGAAACCATAGAAGAAGCTGATGAAGAAGAAGCTGAAGGAAATCAAGAGGAGGTTAGGATTCCTATGGTCGAAGTTGAGACAGAGGAGGAACATGGGGAGATCCCAGAAGCTGAGGGTGATGAAGCTCTTGCTGAAGAAAACCAAAATCCTCCAGGTACTAAGGCAATTCCTACTCAAGTACCTAACGTGGTTATTTCAGCCAACACAAGCATCCCTTCGACTGGGTCGAGAACCAAAGAGGATTTGGCTTTACTGAAGCAACAAGATCTGTTAGGTTATTTGACTGCAATCTTGGAGGGTCGAGAGATCTCCTCTGATCGTAGCGCCTCGACTGCATCTGGCAGTACCTCGACTTCCCCTCTCGACGAAGCTCTTCAAAAGGTTAAAGCACAAATCTTTAAAAGAGATCTGATGTTAACTTTAGAGGGGGAACGAGCAGCGCCTTCCTATCTGAAGACTATCTTGAAAGCTGTTGATCTTCTTGTTTCCCCTCCAGACGTAGCCAGTGTAATCCTGGATTTACTTTCTATCGTCGAGAAAGTATCAGCAGACTTCAATCGTCAAAGACTCATTAATCGTGACATTGAGGAAGCCAATGGACAAGTCGTTGCTGCCTGGCATGCTGCCACTGAATCCACTTCTAGAGTAAAGGACTTGTCGAAGGCCCAGGAGGATAGGCAAAAGGAAGTCGAGGATATTGATCAAAACAGTGTTCAGTTGAGAGCACAGATTGCAGAGTTGGAAGCAAAACTCGCTGCCAACGACAAAAATAAAGAGGAGCTTCTTGCTGTGAACATTGAGTTAGAAAGCCAAGAAGAATTGGCTGAAGGGTTAAGACATGTGGGTCGAGCTCAATCTTTGGACGCCAAGCTCGAAACCCTTCACCAATCAAAAGCTCTCTGTGATCGAAGGCTATAATTACAACGGATCAAGTACCTCCAGATCAAGGCCAATCTTCCCTTCCGAATCTTGTTCCTTTTAACTATGTAATCACTTTTTGTAACAATTTCAAAGCCATTTTGGACTCTTTAATGAAAATCATTTAAGTTTCCATTTTGGCATTCTTTATAATTAGTGATTATATTATTTATTTTTATCTCTTGAAGCATAGGTCTATATGTTTTCAAGTATTTACCATTTACCTTCAAGACTCTTCGATCTTCGCTTAACTCTTCGATATCATAGGCCCCACCTGAGAAAGCCTGCATAATCTTAAAAGGTCCTTCCCACTTAGGGGACCATTTTCCCAAGCTTCGATCCTTTCGATCCATTGGGAGTATTACTTTCGAAACTAGATCTTCAGGCTGAAATGTCTTGGATTTTACCCTTCGATTGTAGGATTTCTCGACTCGCTTCTTTTGTAGTCTCAAAAAGTCTAAAGCTTTCAACCTTTCTTCGTCTAAGTCTACAAGCTCATCCAACATCATGTTCCAATAGACTTCGGAAGGGATCTCGTGATGCATTTGAATCCTTGTCGCTTGCAAGTGGATTTCCACTGGTAACACCGCATCATGACCATAGGTTAGGCGAAATGACGTTGTCCCTGTAGCTTCTTTGGGACACGTTCGACATGCCCACAGGACTTGATCTAGTGTTTTGTGCCAGTTTATAGGTTTCTTTCCCACATGTTTCTTTATTAAACTGATCACCACTTTGTTTACTGCTTCGACCTGACCATTAGCTTGTGCATAATAAGGCGTAGACGTCAATAGCTTAAACCCCACTTCTGCAGCGAAATCTTGCATTTTTCGACCAGTGAAGACTGATCCCTGGTCTGTAGTTATTGTCTCAAGGATCCCAAACCTGTATATGATGTGCTTTTGAATGAATTCAATGACATTCTCTTTGTCTACATTGATTAAAGGAATCGCTTTAATCCATTTAGTAAAATAATCAATGCCCACCAATATATACTTCTGACTTTTAGAAGACGCTGGTCGAATCTCCCCAATGAGATCCAAAGCCCATCCTCTAAAAGGCCAAGGTTTCACAATTGAGTGAAGCTCATTTGCTGGCACATGTTGAATGCCTGTATGTTTTTGGCATTCTTGGCATCCTTTGGAAAACTCAACACAATCTTTTAGCATAGTGGGCCAATATAAGCCTTGTCGAAACAATAACCATTTCATTTTTTGGCCTACTTGGTGTGCTCCACATGCCCCAGCGTGTGTGGTAGAAAGGGCCACATACACCTCTGTTTCACTTAAGCATTTCAAGAGTACACCTTATGGCGTTTTCTTAAACAGTTCGCTTCCCATCAACACATAACTCAGTGCTCTGTACTTTGTATTTCGTTCTGTCGAAGCTGCTGGATTTTGTAAATAATCCACTACAGGCTTTCTCCAATCCTGCTCTGTTAGATTGTCTATGAACGATATTTCAAAATTTTCCTGATCAGTATACCCCAACTTTGTGGTCTTTAAGTCTGATGGAAATAATTTGGTGGTAGTTACTCTCCCTCTAACTTCCACTGCTTGTCTCAGCCTCTCTTTCGAAACTTTATACCCAGAAGCAATTTGTGCCAAATCGTTGGCTGCTTGATTTTCTATTCTGGGTATGTGTCGAATGTTAACTGCCTCAAAATTTTTCAACAACCGTCTGGCTATTACGAAATACATAATAAGGTTTTCTTTTATGCATTTATATTCTTTCGTAATTTGCTTTAGGACTAACTCTGAATCTCCCATTATTTCGACTCGAGTTGCCCCCAATTCCAACAAAATTTCAAGGCCTATAATTAATGCTTCATATTCAGCCTCATTATTCGAACAATCCCCATCTATTTTGTACTTAAATGTTGTTGGAATTTTATTGGGAGAAATAATAAGGACTCCGACTCCATCTTTGTAACGAGATCCATCGAAGTAGAGTTTCCATGGTTCGATCTCCAAATAATTTAGTGATCTTTCTTGTACAAAGTGGTCGACTATAAAGTCTGTCACCACTTGGCCTTTTATAGCTTTAAGAGGCATGAAAGTTAATTAATATTCAGTCAATGCAAGTGCCCACTTACCAACTCTACTATGCAGAATGGGTTTTGACAACATATACTTGAAAACGTCAAAATGAGACGAGACATAAACATCAACTGGCTTTATATATTGCTTAAGTTTTGTACATGAAAAATATAGACATAAACACAAATTTTCAACTTCGTTATATCTAGTTTCTGCATCATTTAAAACTCTACTGAGGTAGTATATGGGCCTTTCGACACCATGTCCGTCCTCTTGAGCAAGCATGCTCCCTAAAGTCTTATCTGACGCAGCTATGTACAACCTCATACTTCTATTCTGACAAGGAGGCACCAGAATAGGTGGTTTAGTAAGGTACCCTTTGATTTTGTCGAAGGCCTCTTGATGTTCTTCCTTCCATTCAAATCCTCCTTTGTTGAGTCGAGGTAGTGGCGAAAAGGCTTGCATTTTCCCACTAAGGTTGGATATAAATCTCCTTAGGAAATTTATTTTCCCAAGTAGGGATTGCAATTCCTTTTTGTTAGTTGGCGCTTTGGCTTTCAAGATAGCTTTGGTCTTGTTTTTATTTATCTCGATACCTTTCTTGTGGACCACAAAACCTAAGAAATCTCCTGCTCTTACACCAAAAGCACATTTCATAGGATTCATCTTCAAACCATACCGTCTCATCCTCTCAAAGGATTGTCAAAGATGATTCATATGATCTTTCCCTGAAACAGATTTGACAACAATATCATTAATATAAATTTACATGAAAGTGTCAATAAAGTCATGGAAGATCGAATTCATGGCTCTTTGATACGTTGCCCCTGCATTTTTTAGGCCAAAAGGCATCACTACCCATTCATAAGTGCCTAAAGCCCCAGGGCAACGAAAGGCCGTCTTCGACACATCTTCTTCAGCAATGAAGATTTGATTGTAGCCAGAGTAGCCATCCAGCATACTCATGTATTCGAAACCAGCGGCAGAATCCACAAGAATTTCCTCCACTGGCATTGGATATTCGTCTTTGGGGGTAGCAGCATTGAGATCTCTGAAATCAATGCACACCCTCAAGGTACCATTTTTCTTTATAACAGGTACAATATTTGCAATCCATTCGACATACCTGGTTGTTCTAATGAACTTGCACTTCAGCAGCCTTTCGACTTCCGTTTTGATTTTTGATAATCTCTGGTGCAAACCGTCTTGGAGTCTGCTTGACAGGTTTCTTTCCAGGCTTTATTGGCAACTGTAGCTCGACCAATCCTCTGCCGAGACCAGGCATCTCATCACAGTCCCACGCGAAGCAATCCTTGAACTCTTTCAGTAATTCAATCATTTCAACCTTGAGTCCTGGATCCATCTTTGCGCTTATGTCTGTGGGCCTGTTCACAGGACCTTCACCTAGATTTACCTCTTCCAGAGGATCTTGGGCCAACATTCTGACATTGTGTGCCAGCGGGTCCTTTTCGAAACCAAGAGGTTCGTCATCGTAAATGGCGTCTAACCTCTGGTCTACAAAGTCTTCAGTTCCCAAGTCAGGAGGCTCAGGATCGAAGTCTTTCCCAGGTCCTGTCTTCGACATAACTTGTTCATTAGCCTTGGAAGCCACATATTTAACTTCAGCCTCTAAGGCCGTTATCATTCTGTTTTCGGCCACATAGGCCGAAATCTTTTGGAGAGTTGATGACTCAGTCATCATCATCAAATTCGCTGCCCCAGCCCATTGGCCGTATATCGCTGATTCCTCCTAAGTCTATGTTGGATAAATCTTCTCTATCCCACTGGAAACCATGATCAGAGTGCAGGTATAGAGAGCAGAAAGCATTTGGAGTTGGGGTTAAATCAAACTCTGGTGGGTTACAAGGCCCTATGTGAGCCAAATTCCTGTCGAAATCATTCTTTCCAACACTATTTATTTCACCCAGGTAGTAATTCTGGTCTGCTTCAATGTTCTCGACAATGCCATCTGGGCGCCACATTGTGACCCTTTGGTGCATCGAAGATGGCACTGCTCCAATGCCATGTATCCACTCTCGACCAAGGAGTAGATTGTAGTTGGGCTTTGCTGAAATAACCATGAACATGGTGTGTCGAAGGATTGAGCCCACCCTGAGGTCGAGTTGAATGACACCCATTGTGGTGCCAATGCCCCCTTCATAGTTTGATAAGACCATGTTGTGTGGCTTTATGTCGGCATCTCCTTTGCCTAACTTTTCCAGCATAAATTGTGGTATGATATTAATGGTTGCCCCACAATCAACCAGAATTTTGTTTATGGTTACCTCCCCAACTTTAGCTCTAATGAACAGTGGTTTCAGATGGCTTTTCATTGCCTTTGTTGGGGGTTCAAAGAATGCATTTTGTTCTTCCACGCATCCATTGTTCATTATATAATAACATACTGGCTTATGTCTAGCCAGTTCCTGTTCAACCATTAGGTCAGTCTCTTCGACTTCGACCTCTCGGTTATATTCTTTGGGTAGCACATATATGACATTCACCATGATGTCCAAACTGTCGCTAGAGTCGGAGTCATCATCATTCGACCCACACTCTTCCGCCCATGGCATAGGATTTCTCTCCAGAGGTTTCCTTTGTCTTTTCTGCATATTGGTGCTAACTTCTGGGTGAGCCCCAGCTGCCCCTTTCTCAGCTTTTCGCCGTCTTTGAAACCTCCTCCATTGTGAACGAGACATAGGATTCTTTCCTTTATAGTTGCTCGACACATGGGTCATTTTGTTCGATGCAGAGGCATGATATTCTTTTCTGTAATCTAGAGAGGAACCTCTGGGTACGCCGAATGTCTGCCACTTTTCTTCATTTGGCCGTTTTCTTCCCATGGTATTCAGCCAGGTATCAGTAGGCACATTAGTTGGAGGCCTAAAAGTTGGTGGCCTCCTTTCTTGAGTCATGGGTCTTTGTTGATGTCCCATTCTGGGGTCAAATCGAATTTTTGGACCCATTCTTTGTTGGGCATCGGTACCCTGTTTTGCTTTTACATCCCGCATTACCTGTATGTGTTCAACGGCCTTTTTATCAAAAATGGAGCTACACCTGGGGCATAGCATAACCTCTGATTTCTTCTTTTGACATCTGTTGTACCCCAAAATTTACCCTCTCATATTCTTCAAAGTTTGCTAAGATCATGCTTCAAAATCTCCCAAGGGTTGCATAGTCCAATTGCCTCCTAACAGTCAAAAATTAGGGTTTTGGTTCTAGCAAAGAAATTGAAGTTTCCAAGGGTCCAAACAAGTCCCACATGCCTACATACATTGTCAAGCATCCATATGCCAAGTTTCAAGACTCACAGCATCAAATGGCACAGTCAAAAACCCTAAATGCTTCACAGTCAACTGCAGGGGCAAAATGGTCATTTGACAGTCAAAAGTCAAAAATTTTGGTCAACATCTTATTTTGAAGCCACAAACATCATTTGATCAATTCTTGATCATGATTCTCAAGGCATGGCTCAAAAAGTCTCAAGATGCAAAAGTTTCTATTTTTGGACAGCTGAAAAAGTCAACTGCAAATTGACCAGGGCATAACTTCTTCAGGGTTTATCAGAAAAATCCCATATTCACACTTCAAGACCAAGAAATGCTCTCACAAAAAGTTATCAATTTCAACATTATAGGTCATTTTCAAAAGTCAACAAAAAGGCACTTTAAGTCAAAGACCATAATTTGAGATTGGTAAATCAAAATGACATGGGACCAAAGACATTGGTTAGAGGACTTCAAGAACTTTCCAAAATGTCCAAGAACATGATCAAAGCTTAAAGATTGAGCAATATATGCCTTGTAGAAGTTGGGAAATTTTTGGGAATTTTGAAAAGTCAACTTTGCACAAAAGGCCTCAAAAATGCTAATGGGCCTCAATTTCTTTCATGAATCATTACCCAAAGGCTATGCACGACCCATTGACCTCAAAGGGATGTATTTTCTTATTTTTGATTAATTATTTGAATTTTTATTATTATTAATTCACTTAATTAAATTTAAATATGAAAAAATATCAAATAATATCTTTCAAATCTTTTTGTGCAGAGAATTCATTCATTATGGGCTAAGGATTTCGTTTCACATTCATAAAGACAATATCTCTCATGATTGGCAATAGTTTCATGGTAAAAAGATTGAAATTGATATCATTGAAAATCAAATCTCCAAATCATCAATGCATGGATTATGGGCTGGTTTTTTAACCTAATTCTATTCAAATACATATACACAACATGACCTAATGGATACACACACAAAAGCTGCGCTCAAAACCATAGAACAACATTGCATTTTTTTCACAAAAGATTGAAAACTGAAAACCTAGTTAGAAGGCATTTGAAAGCCTAAAAGCTATTCCAATACATTGCTGAGACATCCAGGAAGCGTTTGCAATCGAAACCAAGTCTCCAGACCTCAAGAATTGGTAGAACAAAGTATCACTTTTCCCAAAAATTTTCATAATCGTGTTTGAACTTTCATGCATTATTCATGTCTTTTAACTGTTGATTTATACTAATATGAATGTGCTGAAGCTAATGGTGCCCTTTGATTGAACTAATAATGCCTGTATAGAAAGTTGCCATTGACGCTTGCTAGGGTTTCAGAAGCTTGGAATTGGGGGTTTACACATATGAAAAAATTGGACAACTAAACCTATTCCATTGAAATCGGGATAACCAGACGAAATCATTCCACACCTCGCGCCCTTTTTATAATTGCCCAGGCTCTAATCGCTATTTTTATGCATTGCAGTTAGTGGGGGTTTAAAACCCCCGCTATTCGTTTTTATTTACAGGCAGATGGAGAATATGAAGCTGGCGTGTCAAAGCATAACTGGGTGGTTCAAATGTTCGCGCGTGATTTTTTGTTTTACACCACTAACGCTTGTCTTCCATTATAATGATCACGTTCCATAATAATAACAAAAGCGCGCGTTGGCTCAGATGGTTGGACATTCGCTTGGTAAACGCTGGGACCTGGGTTCGATTCCCAGGTCCCCCCACTTATTCAATAATTTTTTCTCTAACGTGTTTCTATGCAGTATGCCCTCAAAGGTCCACCATACGCCTCCACAAATAGGCTTGCCACATATGCATGATGATCCATCTGAAGGCTATGAATGGAGACTACCATGCACGCTGGTCAATCACACCACATACAAGCATAGAAAGTCAAAAGGGCTTGGAATTCAGTGGGCCTAAATGCTTCAATTAACCTCCAAAAGGGTCAGACACCCCCTATGGTTTGCTTAATTTTTAGTTTTTTTATTTATTTTTCCTTTTTATTCTTTTAATTATTTTTATTTGTTTTCTTTAAATTCCATAAATTAATTTTCACAGTAATAAACATAAAAAATCAAAAAAATGTTTTATTGTTATTAACATTAATTTCACCATTATTTTTTGAATAAACTTTAAATCATAAATTTAGTTAAATTAGGTTTTAAAATTTAAATGTTTTTCTAAATAACTAAAATATGTAGAAATTAGGTTTTTTAGCATTTTTATCTTTTTTTAATAAATAATTTTTCTTATTATCATTATTATTAATTACTAATTTATTTTGTAAATACTCATGTAATTAATTAATTAGTGTAAATTAGGTTAAACTTGAATATCTTTCATAAATAATTAAAAACGACTTAGAACTAGGGTTTCGTTTAACTTCTAATTTTAATTGATTTTCTTTATTTTCATTAAATCCCAAAAACATAAAAAACATTCCTTTTCTTAATTTAATAATTAATTAACTTTTAATTTCAATTTAATTACAAAAGGGTCCAACGCCCTCGAACGTTCCATTTTTTATTCTTTTCGCGCATTTATTCTTATTTTCCTTTTTTAATATTATGTAATTGCTCAAGCCGTGTAATAGTCATTAGGAATTTACTTACTTTCCGCATTTTATTAAAAACGGGTCTTTGTTAATTTGGCGATGTATAGACCTGCGCCTTGTAATAGCGTAGGATTTTACTTTCCGCACTTTAATTTCTGCACTTTTAAATTCTAAACTTCGCATGAAAGAATGAATGGCCTAAATTAAAAACAATGCGTAGCTCACCAAAGGCATGATAAAAGACAAATATTAACCTGAAAACAATACACGAATTCACACACCACTCTTAGGGTACGCCTCACTATTGCCATGCCCTCGAAACGTGGTCGTCGAGTATAGGACGTTTTAGTAAGTCCTCATGTCCATGATCTATGGCATGGGGGTAGCTTCTAAGGTATCCTACTGTTGCTCTGGTGACCACACTGTCCCTTAACGAATTAACCCGAACACCTCCAACGGTGGTGCTACCTACCTCTCAATGGTGGGATGGCACTACCTTAAGGACATTTACACAGCCTAATTCCTTAGGGTAGGTAGATGACTCATAGATACTTGCTCTATTCAAAAACAAACGAAAATCTTTTCACACCGACACTTTTCAAAAAGCTTTCAAAACAATTTTTCAAACACTCTTGAGGACTGATACAAGAGTCGATCTGAAATATTTAAACGAAACTTTTTCAAACCCACTCACAATTGAAAAGCAAACACTTTTGAAAACACAATGAGCAAGTATCTAAGAGCCCATGGATAACCATGGATAGAAAGGGTGCTAACACCTTCCCTTTCTATAAATCTACCTCCCGAACCGAGAAACTATCTCATAAGGAATTTTGCTGTGCTTTTGTCCTATCCATGTTGGAGAAAATAAAAGACGGTGGCGACTCTTGCTTCCGCGACATTTCGCGAAACCAGATTTAAACAGTCAGTTCCAGATCCACCGATCACAGAACTGGCGACTCTGCTGGGGACTCTTATAAAGTGAGGTGTACCTTAGGACTAAGATCACTTGTGTTTTCAATTGCTGTGTTTGTTTGCTTTATTATTATGGACTGCATCGGAGTTACATAGATCCTAACCCGGATCTGGGGATACCCTGTTAGGTAGCATAAGCTGTGAGGGACCTGTCCGGCGCAGACCGACATGGGTGAAGCAGTGGCTACGTTGGTGTGGCACCTTGGTCTGTACCGATATCCCTTGTGTTGCAACGAGGAGAATATGGGTCTTCTGAGGAGTCATTAAGCACCAACCGACCTTAGAACCTTAAATGACCCAACTTGGCCAATAGAACAGTAGTAGTATGCTACGCCCATTGAGGCTAAACTCTCGTGATGGTTCTGGCCGCAAGAAAAGATTGTGATGCTGGAGTTATGACCGATTGAGGGTAGTCAGTGATATTGGGATCCTCTAGGACCCGGTTACTTCTGATAGGACAGGTCTTAACCAACAAACTGAAAGAGGGTAATACCTAGACTCCATGCTGGCCTAAACTCTAAGGGCTTGTCTTGTGTGACTTGTGTGCCTTATCATGTTTGCCTTTGTGAATATTTGTGGTGTGCTTTATCATAATATCATGCCATCATAAACATTGCATGCATCCTACATAAGGACTGACCATTTCAAAGACAAGAGGGTTTCACCTTTGCTCTGTTTTGTAGGACATCATGATGCTTATGCGAAGGAACACTATCCGGTTCAACTTTGTTCACCCACCTGAGTTACTTGAAGAGTTGGTTAGCAGAATTCCAAATACTACTTCCTTCATCCAGAGGCATGGTTCTATTCTCAGTTTAGTCACGACAAAGTGGGACCAACAGCTGATGAGTGTCCTGACACAGTTTTATGACCCTTTGTACCAGTGCTTCACCTTTCAAGACTTCCAGCTGGTCCCTACCCTGGAAGAGTTCTCTGATTTGCTTGGTATCCCTATCTTGGATCAGACTCCCTACACTGGTTGAGAAAAGACTCTTAGGCTTGAGGAGATTGCTGCAGCTCTGCCCTTGACCCACAAGGAGGTAATGGACAATTGGGTGACTAAAAGCAAAGTTAAGGGTTTCTTGGCCAAGTTTCTGATTGGTAAGGCTAACAGTTTTTGGAATGACTTGGACTTTAGGGCGTATGAAGACATTATGGCTCTCTTAATCTATGGTCTAGTCTTGTTTCCTAATCCTGATAACTTCATTAACGTCACTGCCATAAGGATCTTCATGTCTCGGAACCCTGTGCCCACTCTCTTGGGTGACATCCTGCAACAACTTTACGCTCGTACTGCCCGAAGACGTGGAACTCTGTGGTGTTGCATTCCTTTGTTAGTGAGGTGGTTTATTTCGCACCTCCCTAAGTTCGTGCTGAAGAACAAAGAAGGAAGAGGTTGGGCTCATAGGTTAATGTCTCTCACTGATAAGGACATCATTTGGACTCTCAGAGGTTTGGATGAGATAGCTGTTATTGATCGTTGCGGAGAATATCCTAATGTTCCTTTGATTGGTACCCAAGGGGGAATCTCTTATAATCCATGTCTAGCTCTCCGTCAGTTTGGAAGAGCCAGAAGAGCAGGGCCTCATGAGATGTTGGTGCCTCACATCAGTTTTGAGTTTCAGGTAAACAGTGACGAGCTGCGTCGTAGGTTCATCAAGGCTTGGGATAGAATTCACAAAGCTGACCCACAAGAGTTGGGACCAAAGACTTATCTACCTATGGAAGCCCACTACAAATGGGTCCGCATCCGTGCCCAGAAGTTAGGTATGCCATATGAAGCTGTCAGACCCATCATTCTTGAGTATCCTGATAGAGATGGGGCTCCTCCAACTGTTCTCCCTCCTCATATGCCTACTGATATTGAGACACTAAAGAGGTCTTGGGCGCAACTGCGAGAAGAACGGGATTCTTACCGGGAAAAGTTCAACGAGCAGGAATTGAAGATCCAGAAGCTGACAAAACAGTTGGAGAATGAGCGCGCTCTGAATGACTACATCCGTACTGAGAAGAGGAGACCCTGGGATCAATGATGAGCTTTGGATGTTCTTTTACAGTTTTATTTCCCTTTTCAGTATTTCCATTTTATGTAACGCCTAAGGGCAATCTGTTGAACAATTTGAATTTCAAAGTTGAATCTAATGAAGTGTGTTCTCTTTTGTTTACAAAGTTGATTCCCGATTGTCTTTGAAAACATAAATCATACGCATTCCATTCATCATGTGCATAGCAGGTACTTTTCTTTTCAGGTTGCTTAATGATCTTCGCTGTTTATTTCAGCATCATGAACCCCGAATCATCTACCGAGCAGTCCATCAAGGCCCTTCAGGCTCAGAACGCCCAATTTCAAGAACTGATTATGAGTTTGGCTCAAGGTCAAGAGGAGTTGAAGGCTCTGCTGGTTAAGAAGAAGAAGAAGAAGAGAACTGTTCTATTCAACACGGGCCAGAGGTTTGGTAACACACTGCAGAATGAGGAAGCTGGTTCTTCTGTAGGCAAAGACAGTCCCCAGGGGGGAAGGGCTCCAAGTCCGGTGGTCTCTGACAACGAGACTGATTTTAATGAGGAGCAGTATCCTCCAGCTGAAGACAGGTACAAGCAGTTGGAAGACCTTCTGAACGCCATGGAAATTCAACAAGTGCCTGGTTTGGATTTCAGAGACTTGGGTCTATCTTCTGGTGTGGTCATTCCACACAAGTTCAAAGCACCATCTTTCGCAAAGTATGACGGGGCGTCCTGCCCTAAGCTACACCTCAGATCTTATGTGCGGAAGATTCAGCCGTACACTGTGGACAAGAACTTGTGGATCCACTTCTTCCAGGAGAGTCTTTCAGGGACTCATCTCGAATGGTTCTATCAGCTGGATGGAACCAAGGTTCGTAACTGGGAGGAGTTGGCTACTGCTTTTTACAAGCAGTATCAGTATAATGCCGACCTCGCTCCTACACATACCCAACTCCAAGGTATGTCGCTAGGATCGGGAGAAGGTTTTAAAGAGTATGCGCAGAAGTGGAGGGACCTGGCTGGAAGGGTGCAGCCACCATTAACCGACCGTGAGCTAGTGGATATGTTCTTGGGGACCCTATCCGGGCCATTCTTCAATCATCTTATTGGCAATTCGTCTGCAGGGTTCACAGACCTCATTCTGACTGGGGAAAGGATATAGGCTGGTATGAAATCAGGTAAAATTCAGAAAGGTGCGTCCTCAAGTTCTGAGAAGAAGCCTTTCAAAAAGGAGGCCAGTGCTGTGTATGGGCCTAGGAGGTAAGACAAACCAGAACGCCGCCAAGCTGTCAACGTGGTGGTTATTGCTAAGCCTGCTGCCTCTCCTCGGCAACCTAACCAACCAAGGGCTGAGAGACCCAGAAGAGAATTCACTCGGCTGAGTATGACCTTGTCACAAATCTTGCCACAATTGCTATCAACCAACTTGGTGACCGTCAGAGAGGCTCCAAAGGTTGTGAATACTGCATCTCCTAAGTATAATCCAAATGCCCGTTGTGCTTATCATTCCGATAGCCCGGGGAATTCTACTGATGACTGCTGGGCCCTGAGGAATAAGGCTCAAGACCTTATTGATGCGAAGGAAATCCAATTTGAGGCGCCTGAGAGGCCAAATGTTGTGACTGCTCCTATGCCCCAGCATGGAGTAAATGCTGTTGATGAAGACTTGTATGCAGTTTCTGTGAATGATGTGGCTACCCCTCTATTGACTGTTAAGAGGAACTTGCTGCTGACCGGTTTATTTCTGGGTTGTAGCAAGGGTTTCCTTTTGTGTGCTGTTTCCCCTACTGGTTGTCCGTTGCTGAAGTCAGGACCCCAAAGCTTGATGGACAGCAAAGAGATTTTGTTCAAGAAGACCGCTGTTCCTTGTGTTCCCACTGAAGAAGTATCTGTCGTCATAATTTTCAACAATCCAACCAAGGCTCCTCTGAGGAAGCCAGTCAAGATCATGTATGTTGCACCCATCATTATTACTGTTCCGGGGCCCCTCCCCTATGAATCTGACAAGGCTGTCCCATGGCACTATGGGGCAGATGTATATGTACTTGGAGTGAAACAGGAGTTCAACAGCGGTACCAGTATCAGCAATATCACTGGTCCCGCCAAAGTAACTCGCAGTGGCAGGCTCTTCTCGCCTGACATTGCGCCACCAGTTATCCGAAGACCTCTCATTATAACACTTGCAAGTGCGCCTGTTTCCACTTCTGATCAAGTTGCTTCCCCTGCTGCCGAGTCATCTAATACTCGGGGCAAAGGGATTGATGATGAGCCTGCCCGAATGGAGGCACCAAAGTCTGTGAATGTTGAAGCCTCCCAGCAAGAGATGGAGGAAATTCTTAAGATAATCAAGAAGAGTGACTTCAATGTCGTTGAACAGCTGGGGCATACCCCCTCCAAGATCTCTATGATCTCATTACTGCTGTGCTTAGAGGCCCATGCCAAGGCCCTGATTTCATTTCTGAAGACGGCCCATGTGCCACAGGAGACATCTACGGATCAATTCACTGACTGTGTAGCCAATTTGACAGCTGACAATGGCATGGGTTTTTCGGATGCTGATCTTACCGCTAAGGGAAAGAACCACAATGATGCCCTGCATGTCTCTATAGAATGCAGGGGCACTACTCTTGCTCACGTGTTGGTGGACACTGGTTCTTCCCTGAATGTGTTGCCCAAGAAGGCCTTAGACAGGTTGGATTGTGAGGGCCTGGAGTTGAAACCTAGCAACATCATTGTCCGAGCCTTTGACGGGTCAAAGAGGATGGTTCATGGTGAGGTAGACATTCCTATTCATGTGGGTTCTCAAGTATTCGACTCAACTTTCTATGTGATGGATATTCGTCCATCTTATTCTTGTTTGCTGGGTCGACCTTGGATTCACAAAGCTGGGGCAGTGACCTACACTCTACACCAGAAGCTCAAGTACCCTGTCAGAGGGAAGATTGTTACTGTGCAGGGGGAGGAAGAATACATGGTTAGTCATCTGAATTCCTTCCGGTATATTGAGATGGACGGGGAGTTTATTGAAACCCCCTTTCAACATTTTGAAGAGGTACCTCCAACATTGGCAGCAGCAGAAGCAGTGACTGAAGAGAGTTCTCCTTTGAAGATGGCCTCCTTAAAGGACACCCGGGCTGTAATTGAGAAAGGTGAATGTGCTAACTGGGGCAGGCTCCCTAATTTTACTCCTAAAATTGACAAGTTTGGGCTGGGTTTTACTGCAGAGGCTCAGAGGGCTGTACGCAAAGCTAGGATTGGAAGACCTCCTGTGCTCATCACCAATCCAGGAGTGAATGCTATTGGTGATGAAGACGAAGTGGAAGAATCGGAGTTCGATAGCTGGATCTACCCGACGACTGACGGTGGATTGAACAATTGGACCGCAAAAGATCACATGCCTGTTACTTTTGTTACGCAGTAATGAATTCCTTTGTTTCTTTAATTTGTAATGAACAATAAATTAAAACTTTATGGCCCGGTGTCTTACCCGGGGCACTGTGGCTTCATATGTGAGGGCTTATTACTTGTCATCTCCATATATCATGAATAAAGACCTTGGACGTTTTTTCGCATTTCAAATCTTTTGCTCCCTTTCTTTCTTTTCTTTCTTTCTTTATATATTGCAAAATAGCTATATTTACACACACTCACCTATACAGGTTTCAATCCACTCTGGATCTCACTGGTAACGACTCTGCTACTGCCAGTTATGACTTCGAAAATCCGATCAACTTAGCCGAAGACGAAGGTGAAGATGATTGCGAAGTGCCTGGTGAGCTTGCAAGACTGTTACTCCAGGAAGAGAGGGCAATTCAACCACATGAAGAGCCAGTGGAAACGATAAATCTGGGTACTGAGACAGATAGAAAGGAAGTTAAGATTGGTGCCAATCTGGAGCTCAGCGTGAAATAACGGTTGGTTCAGATGTTGCATGATTATGTGGAAATCTTCGCCTGGTCCTACGAAGACATGCCTGGGTTGGATACTGACATTGTGGTCCATCACTTGCCTACCAAGGAAGACTGCCCTCCGGTAAAGCAAAAGGTCCGCCGTATGCATCTAGAGATGTCCGAGAAGATCAAAGCTGAGGTTATGAAGCAATTTGACGCCGTTTTTCTTGCAGTGACCTCTTACCCTCAGTGGGTTGCCAACGTGGTTCCAGTACCAAAGAAAGATGGTAAAGTCAGAATGTGTGTCGATTACAGGGATCTGAACAGGGCGAGCCCCAAGGATGACTTCCCCCTACCTCACATTGACGTTCTGGTTGACAATACTGCTCAGCACAAGGTGTTCTCCTTCATGGATGGTTTTTCAGGTTATAATCAGATTAAGATGGCTCCTGAAGACATGGAAAAGACGACCTTTGTTACTCAGTGGGGCACCTTCTGCTACAAGGTCATGCCATTCGGGTTGAAAAATGCTGGGGCAACCTACCAACGTGCCATGGTCGCTTTATTTCATGACATGATCCATCATGAGATTGAAGTGTATGTCGACGACATGATTGCAAGGTCCCAAACTGAGGAGGAACACCTTGACCATTTGCAGAAACTGTTTGACCGTCTGAAGTTGTACAAACTGAGATTGAACCCGAACAAGTGCACCTTTGGGGTAAGATCCGGAAATTTGCTAGGCTTCGTCGTAAGTGACAAAGGTATTCAAGTGGACCCTGCCAAGGTTAAAGCCATTCAAGAGATGCCAGTTCCAAAGACAGAGAAAGAAGTCAGAGGCTTTCTAGGACGTCTGAACTACATTGTCCGATTCATCTCACACCTAACTGCTACTTGTGAACCAATCTTCAAGCTGCTGAAGAAAGATCAGGTAGTACGTTGGAATGATGAATGTCAGGCTGCTTTTGACAGAATCAAAGAGTATCTCCAAGAACCACCCATTCTTATGCCACCGGTTGAAGGGAGACCTCTGATACTATACCTGACAGTACTTGACAGCTCAATGGGGTGTGTGCTGGGGCAGCATGACGAGTCTGGCCGAAAAGAGCACGCCATTTATTACCTTAGCAAAATGTTTACCGACTGTGAGACCCGATACTCATTGCTCGAGAAAACTTGCTGCGCTTTGGTATGGGCTGCTCGCCGGCTGAGACAGTATATGCTGACTCACACTACTCTGTTGATTTCAAAAATGGATCCAATAAAGTACATATTCAAAAAGCCTGCTCTGTCTGGGAGAATAGCAAGATGGCAAATGATCTTGACAGAATACGACATCCAGTACATAACTCAGAAAGCTATCAAAGGAAGTGTATTGGCAGACCATTTGGCACACCAGGCAGTAGATGACTACCAGTCAATGAACTTCGAGTTTCCAGACGAGAGCATCATGATAGTGACTGATTGTGAAGTACCTGGACTGGATGAAGGACCTGAGGATGGATCCCGATGGTCTATGCACTTTGATGGAGCCTCCAACGCTTTAGGTAACGGTATCGGCACTGTGATCATATCCCCTCAAGGCACTCATACTCCACTCACTGCCCGGCTATGTTTCAACTGCACCAACAACATGGCGGAGTATGAGGCGTGTATCATGGGTCTTCAAGCTGTGATTGACTTAAGGATCAAGCTGAGTGTCTTCGGAGATTCCACTCTCGTGATCAATCAGATCAAAGGCGAGTGGGATACGAAACATCTGAATCTTATTCCTTACAAAGAATGTGTGTTGACATTGATCCCCCATTTCACAGAGATAACATTTGAACACTTCCCGAGAGAGGAGAATCAGTTGGCGGACGCGTTAGCTACGATGTCTTCCATGTTCAAAGTCAAATGGGACAATGAGGCTCCCCGGATCATCATCTGGAAACTGGACGAACCTGCATACTGTTGTGATCTTAAGGCTGAGGTAGTGACTGAAAAACCCTGGTACCATGAGGTAAAGAGGTACTTTGAAGCTCAGGAGTATCCTGAAGGTACATCTGTCAATGATAAGAAGTTTCTGAGAAGGTTCGCAGCAAAGTTCTTCCTCAGCAATGGCATTCTGTATAAGCGAAACCATGATTCAACCTTACTACGTTGTGTGGATAAGACTGAAGCAGAAAGGATCATGGCAGAGCTACATGAAGGTACATTCGGGACACATTCCAGTGGACACACCATGGCAAAGAAGATCCTTCGGGCAGGATATTTCTGGTCAACAATGGAAGCCGACTGCTATCAACATTCTCGGACATGTCATAAGTGCCAGATATACGCAGATAAGGTGCATGTTCCTCCAGTTCCTCTGAATGTCCTGACCGCACCTTGGCCCTTTGCAATGTGGGGCATTGATATGATCGGCGAGATTAAACCTACGGCATCCAACGGGCATCGCTTCATCCTGGTGGCGATTGATTACTTTACAAAGTGGGTTAAAGCAGCGTCTTATGCTACTGTAACCAAGAACGTTGTGGCACGGTTCATTCGTCATAATCTGATCTGTCGATACGGCGTCCCTGAAAGGATCTTTACGAACAACGGTACCAATCTTAATAACAAGATGATCACTGAGCTCTACGAACAATTCAAAATACAGCACCACAACTCTTCTCCTTACCGGCCGAAGATGAATGGGGCTGTAGAAGCAGCGAATAAGAATATCAAGAAGATTGTGCAGAAGATGACAGTGACCTATAAAGATTGGCACGAGATGTTACCGTTCGCTCTTCATGGGTACCGTACCTCAGCAAGAACGTCAACCGGGGCAACTCCCTTTTCTTTGGTCTATGGCATGGAGGCAGTCTTATCGATCGAAGTGCAGATACCCTCTCTCCGGATAATGAAGGATCCAGATCTGAGCGAAGATGACTGGATCTAGACTCGACTTGATCAGTTAAATCTAATTGACGAAAAGAGACTCGCTGCTATTTGTCATGGTCAGACGTATCAAAAACGGATGATCAGGGCATTTAACAAGAAGGTCAGACCACAAGAGTATCAAGTTGGGGACCTGGTAATCAAGCGCATCATTCTTCCTCAGAGTGATCCCAGGGGCAAATGGACCCCTACCTACGAAGGGCCATTTGTGGTTAAACATGTGTTCTCAGGAGGAGCCATGATTCTAACCAACATGGATGGTGACGACCTTCCTCACCCCGCCAATGCAGACATAGTAAAAAGATACTACGCATGATAAAAGACCTGCTAGGTTGACATACCTAGGCAAAAGTTAGGGCTTCCCGGCGAACCAAAAGGGTTCGGGAAAAATGAGGGATGAAATGAAAAAATCTGTACACCCGGCAAGTCGAAAACCTGAAAAGGCGGCTTGGGCAAAAATGGGTATCCCGGTGGACTGAAAACTCGAAAGGGCGGTCCAGGCAAAAGTTAGGATTTAAAGCGTAATACTATGTCTCATTGGATCACCTTGCATCCAGAATCCGGTATCAACTATCAAGTTCAGACGGCATCGATCAATCAGCTTCATCGTCAACTGAGCAGCAAAGTGATGAGACGCTCGAAGATATAAAGGCGATAGCAGAGTTGGAACCCAGTGGGATTATTCTTTTCACATAGCTGTTTTGTTTTCCCTTGTACAAATTGTATAAACTCTTTTGTTCGGCGGTGTTCTCTTACTAGGACGTCAGCCTCTTGTACATAAACGCCTATTTACAGGCAATTCAAAAATCAATGCAAATTCACTTTTCAGCTAAATTGCCAATTGTTTTTTCCTTTTTCTGTTTTGTTTTGCGAAGAACGTCCAAGGTTCAATTTATGATATATGCATTTGACACTAATTGCTAAACTCATAAATATTTGCATACGAAACGAAGGATTAATTACAGGTAACATTAGAAACAGGGGCAATAATGAGTGGTCTAAGCGATCTAATTGCTCTATCCACCAAGGTACCAAGGTAAGTTCGGCTGAAGAATGTAACCAAGATATCTTAAATCCCCAGAGAGTGAACCAGCAAGTCAACATACTCTCCCCAAGCAGAGTTAGTCTACTGTCAGCCTTAAGGAAATTGGGTATCCCCAGCAGATCTCAACATTCCTCAGCGCAATATACAAACATTCTTAACACGCATCCCCGGCAGTCTTGATCTAAGATTGTTCCCCGGCGGTTTACCAGACATTCAGTGGAGCCACTTCCCCTGTACAGTTCAAAAATCTCCCCAGGAGAGTCCAGTCAAAGTTTCCCCAGGAAAATGGAATCCATCTCCCCAGCAGGAAGCTTATCCCCAGTAGATTCTGGAAGCTTGTCACCCGCAGAGCACGAACGCATCTCACGGTTTTATTTAAAGGTTATTTCCCCACCAGGATATAACTGGGTTATCCTCAGCCAATTGTCACGGAGAGATCGTCCCCGGCGAAGTCTTCCTATCCCCCAGTGGAGTTCATCAATTCCTTCAACATGACTCAACCATGGTATCCCCAACGGAGTTCATCAAATTCCTCAACAAAAATTATCAACAGGAATCCCCAGCGGAGTTATCATCAAACCTCAGCAAAGTACCTCTCTTCCCACAGAGGTCATTCCCCGCAGAGTAATCTATTCGCCAAGTTTATTCCCCAACAGAGTCATCTTCTCCTACCAGTATTCTTGCAACAATCATCCCCAGCGGAAGCAAAGATCTATTCTTCAACATCAGCCCAAGATTTAACTTCCCGGCACTCGTCAAGGATTTACTTTCCTAGACAAAAACATACAGTTCATAAACATGTCTTCCTACATTATAGCATGCATATACGCATCATGAACATACAATTTCACTTATTCCGAGAACATCTCTCATGTCATACATCATGATATTACACACAACTAACGTTTTGTCTTTTCAGGACAAAGGTTAATACAAAGATAATTGCTATCAACTGTCGCAACTAAAGATCCGATTCCTGTATCTCGCCAGGGTGTATCTGTTGACGACCAACATTACCAGACTCGATTCCTGTATCTCGCCAGGGCACGTCTGAAGGGTTCGAAGATCCGATTCATGTATCTCGCCAGGGTGTATCTGTTGACGACCAACATTACCAGACTCGATTCCTGTATCTTGCCAGGGCACGTCTGAAGGGTTCGAAGATCCGATTCCTGTATCTCGCCAGGGTGTATCTGTTGACGACCAACATTACCAGACTCGATTCCTATATCTTGCCAGGGCACGTCTGAAGAGTTTGAAGATCCGGTTCCTGTATCTCGCCAGGGTGTATCTGTTGACGACTAACATTACCAGACTCGATTCCTGTATCTTGCCAGGGCACGTCTGAAGAGTTTGAGGATCCGATTCATGTATCTTGCCAGGGTGTATCTGTTGACGACTATATTCTCCGGACTCGATTCCTGTATCTCGCCAGGGCACGTCTGAAGAATTTGAAGATTCGATTCCTGTATCCAGCCAGGGCACATCTACATGAAGAATTTGAAGATCAATTCCTGTAACAGGCCAGGTAATTATTTTTTCTTCCTCAGGTACGCAAGTTCTCGCTAAGGAATCTCTTACGCGATCGACGACCTCCCGATAGCATCTATAAGCCCATCTCTCCACATACCAACAGTCTCCAGATGGCATCTATAAGCCCATCTTCCTACCCCACAGTCTCCAAATGGCATTTGTAAGCCCATTCCCATCAGCACGCTGCTGACACTCTACTATGTGAGTGCAAATTTCTGGGCACTCTAGTGTTCAATCATCTTCCACCTTCGGATTACGAAAGGCACGCCAGCCAATCTACACCCTCAGGTTTAAGAAGATTGAACAGGGGCAACTGTTGTACCCCAAAATTTGCCCTCCCATATTCTTCAAAGTTTGCTAAGATCATGCTTCAAAATCTCCCAAGGGTTGCATAGTCCAATTGCCTCCTAACAGTCAAAAATTAGGGTTTTGGTTCTGGCAAAGAAATTGAAGTTTCCAAGGGTCCAAACAAGTCCCACATGCCTACATACATTGTCAAGCCTCCATATGCCAAGTTTCAAGACTCACAGCATCAAATGGCACAGTCAAAAACCCTAAATGCTTCACAGTCAACTGCAGGGGCAAAATGGTCATTTGACAGTCAAAAGTCAAAAATTTTGGTCAACATCTTATTTTGAAGCCACAAACATCATTTGATAAATTCTTGATCATGATTCTCAAAGCATGGCTCAAAAAGTCTCAAGATGCAAAAGTTTCTATTTTTGGACAGTTGAAAAAGTCAACTGCAAATTGACCAGGGCATAACTTCTTCAGGGTTTATCATAAAAATCCCATCCAAAGCTCATTTTGAAGAGAATGACATTTCCTACAACTCATCTTCACACTTCAAGACCAATAAATGCTCTCACAAAAAGTTATCAATTTCAACATTATAGGTCATTTTCAAAAGTCAACAAAAAGGCACTTTAAGTCAAAGACCATAATTTGAGATTGGTAAATCCAAATGACATGGGACAAAAGACATTGGTTAGAGGACTTCAATACCTTTCCAAAATGTCCAAGAACATGATCAAAGCTTAAAAATTGAGCAAGATATGCCTTGTAGAAGTTGGGAAATATTTGGGAATTTTGAAAAGTCAACTTTGCACAAAAGGCCTAAAAAATGCTAATGGGCCTCAATTTCTTTCATGAATCATTACCCAAAGGCTATGCACGACCCATTGACCTCAAAGGGATGTATTTTCTTATTTTTGATTAATTATTTGAATTTTTATTATTATTAATTCACTTAATTAAATTTAAATATGAAAAAATATCAAATAATATATTTCAAATCTTTTTGTGCAGAGAATTCATTCATTATGTGCTAAGGATTTCGTTTCACATTCATAAAGGCAATATCTCTCATGATTGACAATAGTTTCATGGCAAAAAGATTGAAATTGATATCATTGAAAATCAAATCTCCAAATCATCAATGCATGGATTATGGGCTGGTTTTTTAACCTAATTCTATTCAAATACATATACACAACATGACCTAATGGATACACACACAAAAGCTACGCTCAAAACCATAGAACAACATTGCATTTTTTTCACAAAAGATTGAAAACTGAAAACCTAGTTATAAGGCATTTGAAAGCCTAAAAGCTATTCCAATACATTGCTGAGACATCCAGGAAGCGTTTGCAATCGAAACCAAGTCTCCAGACCTCAAGAATTGGTAGAACAAAGTCTCACTTTTCCCAAAAATTTTCATAATCGTTTGAACTTTCATGCATTATTCATGTCTTTTAACTGTTGATTTATACTAATATGAATGTGCTGAAGCTAATGGTGCCCTTTGATTGAACTAATAATGCATGTATAGAAAGTTGCCATTGACGCTTGCTAGGGTTTCAGAAGCTTGGAATTGGGGGTTTACACATATGAAAAAATTGGACAACCAAACATATTCCATTGAAATCAGGATATCCAGACGAAATCATTCCACACCTTGCGCCCTTTTTATAATTGCCCAGGCTCTAATCGCTATTTTTATGCATTGTAGTTAGTGGGGGTTTAAAACCCCCGCTATTCGTTTTTATTTACAGGCAGATGGAGAAGATGAAGCTGGCGTGTCAAAGCATAACTGGGTGGTTCAAATGTTCGCGCGTGATTTTTTGTTTTACACCACTAATGCTTGTCTTCCATTATAATGATCACGTTCCATAATAATAACAAAAGCGCGCGTTGGCTAAGATGGTTGGACATTCGCTTGGTAAACGCTGGGACCTGGGTTCGATTCCCAGGTCCCCCCACTTATTCAATAATTTTTTCTCTAACGTGTTTCTATGCAGTATGCCCTCAAAGGTCCACCATACGCCTCCACAGATAGGCTTGCCACATATGCATGATGATCCATTTGAAGGCTATGAATGGAGACTACCATGCACGCTGGTCAATCACACCACATACAAGCATAGAAAGTCAAAAGGGCTTGGAATTCAGTGGGCCTAAATGCTTCAATTAACCTCCAAAAGGGTCAGACACCCCCTATGGTTTGCTTAATTTTTAGTTTTTTTATTTATTTTTCCTTTTTATTCTTTTAATTATTTTTATTTGTTTTCTTTAAATTCCATAAATTAATTTTCACAGTAATAAACATAAAAAATAAAAAAAATGTTTTATTGTTATTAACATTAATTTCACCATTATTTTTTGAATAAACTTTAAATCATAAATTTAGTTAAATTAGATTTTAAAATTTAAATGTTTTTCTAAATAACTAAAATATGTAGAAATTAGGTTTTTTAGCATTTTTATCTTTTTTTAATAAATAATTTTTCTTATTATCATTATTATTAATTACTAATTTATTTTGTAAATACTCATGTAATTAATTAATTAGTGTAAATTAGGTTAAACTTGAATATCTTTCATAAATAATTAAAAACGACTTAGAACTAGAGTTTCGTTTAACTTCTAATTTTAATTGATTTTCTTTATTTTCATTAAATCCCAAAAACATAAAAAACATTCCTTTTCTTAATTTAATAATTAATTAACTTTTAATTTCAATTTAATTACAAAAGGGTCCAACGCCCTCGAACGTTCCATTTTTTATTCTTTTCGCGCATTTATTCTTATTTTCCTTTTTTAATATTATGTAATTGCTCAAGCCGTGTAATAGTCATTAGGAATTTACTTACTTTCCGCATTTTATTAAAAACGGGTCTTTGTTAATTTGGCGATGTATAGACCCGCGCCTTGTAATAGCGTAGGATTTTACTTTCCGCACTTTAATTTCCGCACTTTTAAATTCTAAACTTCGCATGAAAGAATGAATGGCCTAAATTAAAAACAATGCGTAGCTCACCAAAGGCATGATAAAAGACAAATATTAACCTGAAAACAATACACGAATTCACACACCACTCTTAGGGTATGCCTCACTGTTGCCTTGCCCTCGAAACGTGGTCGTCGAGTATAGGACGTTTTAGTAAGTCCTCATGTCCATGATCTATGGCATGGGGGTAGCTTCTAAGGTGTCCCACTATTGCTCTGGTGACCACACTGTCCCTTAACGAATTGACCCGAACACCTCCAACGGTGGTGCTACCTACCTCTCAATGGTGGGATGACATTACCTTAAGGACATTTACACAGCCTAATTCCTTAGGGTAGGTAGATGACTCATAGATACTTGCTCTATTCAAAAACAAACGAAAATCTTTTCACACCGACACTTTTCAAAAAGCTTTCAAAACAATTTTTCAAACACTCTTGAGGACTGATACAAGAGTCGATCTGAAATCTTTAAACGAAACTTTTTCAAACCCACTAACAATTGAAAAGCAAACACTTTTGAAAACACAATGAGCAAGTATCTAAGAGCCCATGGATAACCATGGATAGAAAGGGTGCTAACACCTTCCCTTTCTATAAATCTACCTCCCGAACCGAGAAACTATCTCATAAGGAATTTTGTTGTGCTTTTGTCCTGTCCATGTTGGAGAAAATAAAAGATGGTGGCGACTCTTGCTTCCGCGACATTTCGCGAAACCAACTTTAAACAGTCAGTTCCAGATCCACCGATCACAACATCTATGCAAAAAATCTGCCAAATTTTCATCCTCCTTTGGGAATGCAGTTTTTTTTACCTCCTCTTGTCGAAGGGTTTCCTCTGAAACTCTAGCTCCAGATACTTCGACCACATTAACCTGTAGGTTGCTTTTGGCAGTCAGGTTCATCTTCTGCATTTTAGTCTCCAAGGCTTCTGTCGAACCCTTTGCAGCATCCAAATAAGAACCTGTGATGGTTCTTTTGCTGGAGCATTTGGTACCTCCTTTGATTAATTTCAGGCCAACAACAGCCTTTTCGTTTGACGCTTGGTCAACTTCTTTTTTCGAATCCAGGCCCTCAGTAGCCTTTCTCACCCCTTCGATTGTTTTCCTGGAGATGTTCCCAGTGAAACTTCCGAAGACGGGTTTTATGATGAAATCTTCAGACACTTCTACCATATGAATGCCAACTGGTTCGGCATAATGAGCTTCTGCTTGTAGTGGGTTGGTGTCAATTTTCATTGCTGGTTTATCAACAAATTTTAGCCTTCCTTCATTCAGTGCCTATTGAACGAGATCCCTGAAAAGGAAACACTGTGAGGTCTTATGTCCTAAAAAATTATGATATTTACAAAAACCTCTTTTCTTTCTTTGTTCTAAAGGAGGCAATTTGGCCTCTGGGGGCACTATCATTTGTCCATCTTTAACCAATAGATCAAATATTTCGTCACACTTGGATATGTCGAAACTATAAGTTTTCTTAGGAAATTTATCACTGCCTTTCTTAGGTTCCACAAGATTTTTTCCATTTGATGGCACCAACAATTTACAAGCATATGGTGGTCCATTTTTTAATTCAGCTAGATCAATTTCGCCCTCTTCGATATCTACAGGATCACTGTATGTCTCTGGATCGTCATCATCCATTTCGACATAAGCTACCCTTTCTCGTCGAAGAGTTTTAGTATTTTTGGCCTTTTCAGCCTTAAGGCGTTCTACTTGTCGAACCCTATCAGCAAGTTGGGCCATGTCTCTTAGGTATCGTGTATCCAACTTTTTCCTAATCGAATAATCCAGGCCACCTGCTGCTATTTCAACTAATTCATGCTCAGGGACTTGGGTAAAGCATTTGGCTTTGAGTAGTCGAAATCTATTTAGATATTCATCAATTGGCTCAGTGAACCTTCTTTTCACACTAGCCAATTCTTTTAGACTTATCTTGGTTTGACCCATGTAAAATTGTTCATGGAACAATCTTTCCAATTGGTTCTAGTTGTGGATCGAATTGGCTGGGAGGGTAGTGAACCAAGTAAAATCATATTTAGTTAATGAACTTGGGAAGTATTTGATTCTAAGGTTTTCATCGTTTTCTATTTCTCCCGCTTCTATCAAATACCTAGCCACATGTTCGACAGTCGATTCTGTCGTATCCCCCGAAAATTTAGTGAATTTTGGGACTTTTCCCCTAGGTGGTAAGTCTGTTTGCAGAATATATTCTAACAATGGGGATGTAAAGTTTGGTCTATGGAAGCCAACATCCATCCCATTTTGAAGCATGATTCTCTCGATCATAGCAGTTAAATTATTATCCTCCCCATAGTTATGGTGTCGAACTTGTTATATTAATTCGTCAGCATTTTGGTTTCTATTTACCAAAATAACGCCTTGATCGATTTATCGATGGTTTCGAGGTATCTCTAATCTTGGTTGTTCTACTTCGACCCTTGGAACTTGGGGGTTTGGATTAATGGTCAAATCTTCTTCCATGATTACCCCTTGATTTAATCTTATTGGTACCCTCTGGGGCTGTCGAACAACTTGGGGTAGTTGAGAAACTTGAGGCACCCCAAAGAACTCAGCCATGCGCATTATTTGCGCTGTCATCTGTTGATTCGATTGCGTTGCAGTCTGAATGAGGGGATTTAGTACTGTACTTAGAGTCTGTGCTAACATCTGTACCATTTCGTGGTTACTTTTGTCCATCTGTTGCCTCAAAATTGTTGTCGAAGCATTTGTGAGACTTGGTATCATATGAGATGGCCCTCCTAAAAATTGGTTTCTACTGGCTCCAGATCCCTGTAATGGTGATGTAGCATTTACCAAAGGTTCTGAGAAAGTAGACGCAGCATTCATAAGGCTAGCCATTTCAGTAGTTGGCATGCCATATGTCTGCTCTCGACCCATCCAGGTTCTCGAAAAGCCTGGGGGTACAATTGATCGAGACCCTAGGTTCATCCTTGGTGGGGGTGTTCCTGAAAGACCTCTTGGACCCATATACGTATGTAAGGGTCCAGTTTGATTCATGGTTAACGCTGGCATGGATCCGACATAAGTTAGGATAGTCCCTTCGACAACAGTAGTAACTGTTGTTCCTGTGATCGGTGGAGGTATCTCTCCATGGTTTGGCTCATTAGCCATACTATTCTCTCCGCTTTCTTTCCTAACAATATACTTGTTGGTTATTCTACCACTCCGTAATAACATGCAATGTTATAACTGTACAAAAAAAACGCAATAACATAGACAATTAGCAACGTCCCACCAGGTGTGCCAATTTGTTTACCGTTGTTTTTGGTAAACAACCGCTGGTCTCCAAAAAAGGTAAGTTTTTGGTTTGCTTGCGGGATCGACCAAACTAATCCCAGAACATATGCTAATCTTTATGTAAAATGAGTGAGAAGGAAGAACGCACGTTCGACCCAGGGGAGAGATGTTTTAAGATTGTTGAACAGTAAATGAAAACATAAAAATGCAAGTAAAAAAAGTGAAAAGAAGTAAAAGATAACTTTGCAATATAATGGTAAAGTAAAGTGAAAAGACTTTCATTAAGTAAAAAAGGTGTTTCTAACGTACATTGCTCTGCTTTTTATCCTTTCTCACGCAGTAGTTACTTGGATAATATTTGAGAGATTTTGTACTATATGTTGCACCCACTAAAAATTACACAAACTTCTTAATTTATACTAAAAATAGGTAACCGTCGAGGGGACATCCTGCGCTAAAATGAAGACAAGTGTCTCCTGCATGTCTCTCGACCCATAGCCTTTTGCCACGTTTCCTTCCCTTAGACGCTGATAAAAACCACCTTTCCCTCCAATAATTCAAATTTCAAAATGGTCTTCGTCCCACGTGCCAAGGCGCGAACACTTCCCTTTAGTCGAAATAACCTGCATCTGCCTCGGTCGAATGAGCATTTGATCGAAGCTTTCTTATTATACGTTGGCTCCTTTCCTTAATTTATCTCATGCGTCGAATTACATCTCCTGGTGTAGTTCATTTCCAGTTGTTTGGTCAAGGAGTTCAAATATAGCAAGTGTCGAATTTGGGAGCCAACAGTCGGTATCTTAAGATTGGGGCCACAATTCCCCCGTTCTTTAGGTGTTTTCGTCTTCAGCAGCAGTCTAGATGGGTAAAGCATAATTGGTTCTCTTTTAAGCAATCTAAGAGGTTGCTCAAGATGTATATGGATTGTGTCTGTGATTTTAAGGAGAAATGGTACATTGTTCATCCCGTGTCCCTAGAGGCCGTCGATTCAGTGTTTTACCCAACCACTCTCGCTGATGAATAATGAGAGGTTTGCTATGACGGGGTCGAGAACCTAGAAATCAGAATGCTCTTGAAATTTCCTCTTCATTGGTGTCGAAGACATTACGATCATGGGCCGAATCATTACCTCACCCCTGTTGGTAGTATGAGCGCCAAGGACGAAGAAGCTTTTGACGTTCTCAACAAGTTCGTTGAT
Source organism: Vicia faba (assembly GCA_948472305.1). NCBI lineage: Eukaryota > Viridiplantae > Streptophyta > Magnoliopsida > Fabales > Fabaceae > Vicia > Vicia faba. Next base: position 346,828,431 of record OX451737.1, read on the forward strand.
GGCATCTTCCCATCCAAGTGGGTGACGCAGGAGGGGAAGGATATCCTTGGTGATGATGAGGAACCTACTTTTGAGGCTCGTCCGATCAACACTAAGACACTTGTCGAATTTCGTACTTATGGGGATGCGGTGGCGCTCTTGAATATATGTTCGCGCGATTTTGTTGTTTTTTGTTTTTAATCTGTTCATATGTACCATTCGGTCGTACTAACTCCACAGCAGTCGAGCAGAGTGGATCCTGTCCGACTGAGAGCCAAGGGCATACCTACTTCTGTTGGACTTTCCATGTAAAATAGCTGGATTAAACTTTGTATGACATTTAGATCAAATGCGAGCCCAATCCAAAACACATCACATTAAATATTTTCTCATTTTTTTACCATTTAAATTTTATTTAACAAATTTATCATAATAACGTACATATAATTATGTACTAAATTTTTCTATAAAAAATAATAATTGTGGACTAAACTTCTAATAGATAACTATACTATTATATTTTTAATATAAGTTTGAAAAAGAAGGAAAATTGTAATCAGATTAAATCTAATGAAAACTTATAAATATTTAAAATTGCATTCGTACTATTTTTACATTTTAATAAAATGATATATTTATTCATCTATTTTATTAAAAATAGCTAAGGACTTTCCTTTAAATTCTTTTTGGGAGGGTTTATTTTTTGAAAACTCTTAAAATGAAAAAAAACTGATATTTCAGTCATGAGAGGAGTATGTTATGATTCAGAAAGTGAACCCAAACACCACTTTATCATTACCGTTTTGGATTTATGTTGTTTACTTTTTTCTGTTTTTAAAATGATCACAATTAGTCTTATTTTGACTTTTGGTTTTTTTTTTTATAATCATTTTTGTGATCCATTTTTAGAAAAAGTTTAATGTTATGATTGGCAAATGGCAATGATCTCGATGCCTTGAAATAGTCAATATTAGCTGTTTATTCGTTTTAACTGATTTTTGTTCTTTTTATTTTAACTCATTTAAGTTTCATCATTTCTAAATTCTTTTTGTAAGAATTACTTGGTTATTATGGATTAAATCATACTATTAATTTAAGATACTTAAATCTATTTAAAAGTGATTGTTTTCTTTGCCAACTTCGCTAAGATTAGATCTTTATTATAGAGAATTTGATTAAGCGTCAAGTCTTACGTTTAATCATGATGGTGTGTCATGTGGTTTTGTAGGTCGTAAGTGTTAAGAATGAAATTGTGTCAAAACACCATTTTAACATAGTTTATTGTTGTCAAAATTTGTGTACTAAAATTATATAGCTGTCGAAATGTCGAAGAAATATATCTCGATAGAAATTTAGACTTAGTTTTATTTTGTGTTTTTAGCTGAGTTAGGTTAGTTGGAGATTGCTTGATATGCAAGCAATCTCAGCCTATAAATAGGAAGGTACTCTATCATTGTAATAATGTAGTTGCATAAAGAAAATATTGAATAAAATCTCAGTTGAGAGCAGAGAGAAACTCCGCAGAAATATTATTCTTCACCTTTTCTCTCAATCCCTAATTTCTCATTTCTTCCCTAATTCATCTTTCTTTTCTTCTCTCATATTCTCATTGTGCAGCGAAATCATCTTGCAATCAAGGTGTGGTTGATTCACTCGAGTGAAGAGTGAAGAACAAGAGGCAAAATCAATCAGAAAGATTGATTCTTGTTCATAAAGATTGATTCGAAATTTTCTATATTTTGGGTCTAATTCCAACATCTGGTATCTCATGCACTGACTCTGTGGTTCGTGGAAAGCATAGTGTGATGAATAATCCGAACATGTATTTTCCAGCAAATCTTCCAAAAATGGCACTTGCAGAAAACGCGATGGATGAATAAAAGCCTACACAAAAATAATTGAAGAAGAAATATTATAAAGCTCTCTTTTTAATTCATCAATGTGTCAGTCCAAATAATTTTTAAATATGAGTGATATTGAATCTACGAAAGAAGAATGAGAAATTTTAGAGAAATCATTTGGAGGTGCTGAAAAGGTGAAAGATGTGAGGTTACAAACTCACAAAAGAACATATGAATTACTTCAGATGGAAGAAAATGATAATATAACTAATTTCTTCACTAGGATTATAAAACTGGTGAATCAAATCAAAATATATGGAGAAGTGTTGACAACAAGATCAGTTGTTGAACAAAATTCGATCACATGGTAGTAGCCATAAAAGAATCTAAAGATTTGTCAACATTGACAAAGGAAGAGCTTCAAGTAACACTTGATTCCCATGAACAAAGAATGGTTGAAAGAGTTGCAAGCAAGTCGAAGAATGATGTGGCTCTGCAGGCGCAATCAGCAAGAGAAAAGAAAGGCAAAGGAAAATGGTTCGACAATAAAGGTTGATGAGGTTATAACAATTCAACTGGTAGAGGAAACTATAAAAAAGGAAATTCTTCGAATAAAAGAATAACTCCATACCAAAGCAACCACATAGGTGGTGTTGCAGGTAGAGGAAGAGGTGTTAGATGAAAACCTGACAAAAGTCACATTCCCTGTTTCAATTGTCAGAAGTATGGTTACTATTCAAGTTATTGTCCTTAAAAACCAAAGAATCAAGAAAATGATGCCAGGCTTGCAAAACATGTAGAAGAATAAATGTTGTTGATGGTCACGATGAAATATAAAGAAAATTTCAAGGACCAATTGTACTTGTATTCAGGATGCTCATCACACGTGACTGGTAGGAAAGACTGGGTTGTTAGCATGAGTCCCTCGATGAAGAACACAGTGAAATTCCTAAATGACAACTCCCTAGCTATTGAAGATGTTGGTGATGTTCTGATTAAAAGGAAAGACGAAAAAAGGTCAGTAATTTCCAATGTATTGTATATATCAGGCATGAAAAGCAATTTTGTTATTGTATGGAAATTGATCGAGAAGAATTACAAAGTATTAATCAAAGATAGGATGATGAAATTTCTTGAATTTGGTGGAAGGTTAATATTGAAGGCTTCTATGTCTCAGAATAGAACTTTCAAGATTGAACTTAATATGAAGGAGCACAAGTGCCTTACAGCTACAACTAGCATGGATGAATGGATATGGCACTATAGACTTAGTCATCTTAACTTCAATGACATCAAAAATATTAAAAGCGGAAATATGGTTTCAGGATTACCAGAAATCGACATCCCAAGTGAAGTATGAGAATAATGTGTGCAGGCAAAGCAACACAAGAATAACTTCAACAAGGATGCAAGAAGCAAGTCGAAGGCAGTTCTTGAAATCATATATTTTGATGTGTGTGGTTCCATCCAAGTGGATTCGAATGGAGGTAACAAATACTTTGTCACATTCATAGATGATTTCCGTCGAAAACTGTGGACTTACCTGATCAAGAACAAAAATAAAGTGATCGAGGTATTTTCGAAGTTTAAATCTATGGTTGAGAGACAGAGTGGTAGAAAGCTCAAGACTTTGAAGATTGACTGTCATGGAGAATAACACATTATGTGAGAAATAGAGGATTCTTTATGAGGTTGTGCCACCCTACACTCCACAACAAAATGGAACTGATGAAAGGAAGAATAGAACCATCATGAAAATAGTGAGAAGTATGTTGAAAGGAAAGCATATATCTAAAGAATTACGGGGAGAAACTGTGTAGACTGCAACATACACTTTGAACACATGTATAACAAAGAAACTAGAAGGAATCACACCAGAAGAATGTTGGTATGGTGTCAAGCCTAGCTTAAGTCATTTGAAAGTATTTGGATTTGTAGAACATAAACACGTGCCTGATTATTTGAGAATAAAACTTGATGACAAGTCGAGTCAAATGATCCTAAGAGGATATCATTCGAATGATGGATACAAGTTGCTCGACCCAGTGAACAAGGCAAGTAGTGATTATCAGGAACGTGAGCATATATGAGCTTAAGGAATGAGATTGGACTGAAAATGTGAAAAATGATTCATTGAGAATCTTATGTGAATATCTAACAACTGAAGTTGAAAGAGAAGTTCGATAAGAAGAAGTCAGAGTTCAAGCAAGTGCAAAAAGACCTCAAAGAACAAGACACATTCTTTCAAGTATTGTACCCCAATTTTTGCCCCTAAGATCCCTTCATCATACCATATTGATTCAATCACAACAAGATCACATTAGGGCTTTTGGTTCTCCTCCTTATCTTTAGCTTTGCTCTTTGAGGATTCACCAAGCACCTTGACTTGTTTTTCTTTTGTGATCATGCATGTTTTGTTTTGACATTACTTTTAATTAATAAAGTGCAATGTTGGTTTATCTCACTGGTTAATAATGTAGGTACAGGCAATGTGGCTTAGCAAGTTGATCCATGGGTTCATGAGTTTGTTTCCATGCCCTAATCAATAAAGCTTGAGAAGTTCAAACCTCACCATTAAATTTAATTTGGAATAAATGGCATGGAAAGGTTTATTTTGGTTCACCATATTTCAAAGTTATCAAGATTGATTGAAAAGCACAAGGGGTTGATTGAAGAAGTTGTCATGGTTGGACAAGGTCTTGTTCCCATTGGTCACAAGTGCATATTTCTCTAAATTCTCAATATATGGAAGTAGTTTTGGTTGCTATGAGTCCTCATTATCATCCCCAACAACTTCTATTTACAAAGCAATATTGTTGGTACAAGAAGGTTGTTCAAAATTGTCAAAGTTCCTCAAAGCATTCTCTTGATCTAAGAAATAGGGTTTTGAACTTCAAAGAAGTATATCTTGCTCATCTTTTGGTATTTTTGAGTGATTAAAAAAACATCCTTCTCTTAAAAGGGTTATTAACAAATCACTTCAAAAGTTTCAAGGAGTTTTCATGTGGAAGAAACTTATTGATGAAGAAAGATTGCAAGTCCTTTAGATGAATCCCCAATTTCCCATGCGTAACTTCAAATGATAATAACTTGGTAAATTTTTATCACCTTGAGCCTATTATTTTTCCATAATGATCTTGAGGATATGAACTTTACTCCTTATTTTATGTGCAAAGTGAGAAAATGGATGGAAGGTGCCCTAAGGATGCAAAAGATTATAGGTCATTTCATGATTTTTTGCCAACTTCAACAATTCATAACTCTCTCAATTTTTGGAGATTTTGAATGGTTCGAGTTTCAAAATATCATTCAAGAGGTCTATTTCATGCCATCTTTTTTTGTCAAGAGCAAATTCCAAGTGGAAGGCCATGTTTGGATGCAAAACATTATGGGTCAAATTTGAAGAAAAATTTGAAATATTTCTAAGTATGGAAAGTCAACCTCTTTTTCCCAACATTGACTCATTGCAACTTTCAGCTCAAACATCCATTTGATTCCATTCTTTTCCCATTACAAAGCTTGTAACCTCATCTTTCTAAATCTTCAAGAATCAGACCCTAAGACCCCTTGAGTTGAAAATGCCATTGTTTTGCAATTGGTAACTTGAAACTGAATTTCTCACCAAGTCAGAATTTTGAAATCCATAATATGGCCTCTAATCACAAGATTTGTGCGTGCTTTTGATTTAAACTTGATTAACAAACTTGCCAGAAGTGTTTAGCACCTCAAAACGCAAAGATTGAATGAGTTTTGGTGAAAATGAGATCACACTTCACTCGTGTCCAAACTCCACACAAATTCCCTCCAAAATGCACCATTCACTCTTCCTTTTGATCCCATTTGCTTCTCCTATAAATACACGAGCTATCCCATTTATTCTCTCAAGCTTGAACAACCAGAATCACCCTGCTAAACTTGCTCCATAACTCATTTTTCTGCAAATTCGAAATCAATGTTCAAACCTTTTTCAATCCATTTTTTTTATCAATTCACCTTCCTTGATCTTCCCTGAAGCTAACCATACAATTACCTTCAAGAATTGTGACCTAGATTGATCTGTAGAAGTATAGTTTCATAACAACTTTTCACTACTTAGTTCAGGTAGATTTCTTGGCCAAATTGATTCAAATAAAAGATTAATCCACTCCTTGCATTCTTCTGATTCTCGTGCTCTTTATAGTTTGCAATTTCATTGAGAATTGAGTGAGATATCTCAGATTTTCGTGCTCGCTATTTTTTATGGTTTTCTTCAAACACATCCTTGCACAATTTATATAAATTTGGCACGATGGTACTATTAGAATCGTCTTGAAGAGACGAATCTAATGGTACCAGTCTGGTTTGTTAATTTTACAGTTTGAAGGATTCAATTTGGGGATGGCTGGAGGTTGAAGACGATGACATGTCCGTCTTCGACCAGTGACATGAAGCCACGTTATTTTTTTGAAATGGATACAATATGCCTGTCTTACCATGCGTGTGCCTCAGGAGCCCTTGGATCTGATTACTTTTGTGAGTCAGACTTCATCCAACGTGCCATATTTTAAGTTGCTTTATTTTAAAAATGTTGGATCCGGTGTGATATTTAGTAAAGTCCATAACATGCACAGCGCGTCAGGTCCACTTGATCTGTTTACTAATGCGTTTTGTCAATGATCAGATGGCCCATATTTTTTTGGTTTGATATTTTTATTTTCTGAATTTTATTTTAATTGATTTAAATTTCAAAAAATCATAGAAAATTCATTTTTAGTCCAAAAAATCTGAAAAAATTATGAAAAATATTTTTGATTTTTCTCTTTCTGATTTTTATTTTTTCACAAATTAATTTTTTGTTTTGATATTTTTTATAAATTTTCATTTTATTTGAATTTTTTTAAAATGTTTAAAAATAATTTTATGCATTTTTAAATTCTTAAAAAAATATGGAATGATCCAATGATATTGTGACAAATATTGGTGACCTCGTTTATTTTTTATTTCTGACTTTGGTATTTTTTTTTATCATTTTTGGTTTATTTTACTCATTTCTTTTAATTTTAAAAATAGTTTCTGACTTAAAAAAATTACCAAAATTTTTATAAAAATATTTGAGTCCTTTTTTGATTTTTCTATGGTCTTACTTAATATTTCTTGATTAAATTGAACATAGTTAATATTTTTATCTCTTATTTCTATTTTAAAACATTTTAAAAAAACCTTTTATAATGTATATATTAAATGAATATTATTTTGTGATTATTTCCTGGTTGATCTTGGATAGAATTTTTTATCATGAACTTTATTAACAACATTGGATCCATGGTGTTGTGTCTAACTCCACAAAAATGGATGAATGATTTTAATAATAGTTTGATTAAATTTTAATTCAAATGTGGTTTATATTCTTTCTCACCCATCTTCTTCTTGTCCCTTTCTTATTGTACTAAGTGTTATTAGAGTATGATCTCTATATCATGTCTCAAAACAAATGGTGTATAGATTGCTATTGTCCGACCTCAAAATGGGTGCAACTTCTATATAAGTTCACTTACGATTGCTTAACATAGCGCTAAATTTTGCCCCGATTCGAATAAATGATCATTCATGGCCCAAACTTATGTTTGCAAGCCCAAGTATGTTAATTTGATCTCTTTGATCCAATAACCTTGAGATTCATTGTGTGGAGGCTTTGGTTCTACCAATCCTCTAATGGATCTACAATACTTTTGGTCAACGAGAATCACTTAAACATTGTTGATCATTAAATGGTACTTTTGAGGATTTCAAATGGATGATATACTTGACAAAAAGCAAATACAACTTGTTTTGTGGAGGCTTTGGTTCTACCAATCCTCTAATGAGTTCCAAATTCAAGTTTCAATATGGTCATCTGTGATACGGTGGGAGAACTGACTTGAGGTTTTGCGTTGTGTTCGCAAATATTTCGGTTTAGCAAGAGTCGTCACCGACTTTTTATTTTATCCTAAGGAAAGGTCAAAAAGCACAGGAAAGACCTTTGAGATGTTTTCTTGGGTTCGGGGAGTAGATTATGAAAAGGGAAGGTGCAAGCACCCTTTTTATCCATGGTTATCAATGGGCTCTTAGTTACTTGTTTAGATCACTTGCTTTGCTTTTCCAATTGTTTGAAATGGTGCTTTGTGTGTGGTTTTGAAAGATGTTTTGAAAAGAGGTCATCGTTATGGCAACCTTTGTAATGATTCTTGTTGGAATGTATACAAAGGTGTTTTTGTCTTTTGAAAAGTTTTCAATGTTTGAAAGTTTGATTTGGGAAATGTTTTGAAATTGTGTTGTGAGGTGTGTTTGAAAATAGCAAGGATGTTTTTTGCAAGCTTTTGATCAAGTAACTAAGAGTTATCTACCCTATTTTACTCAAAGATCTTTCCTAATGTTTTTAACCCTTTTGACAGTGTTGTTTCACCATTGCATTTGGTGAACAACCTTGTGTTAGGATGTTAAACGGGACAGGCGCGGGTCATCGTATAAACCATGATAGCAATTGTGTTAAGTATCTTTAGCAATTTTCTTGATGGACTTGATCATTTTGTTTAGGCAACCAAGATAGCATCATCGAGGGACTATGATCATTTGTTTTGTTTTTGTTTTGCCAAAGTACCCAACATGCATACCATGGCCCATTTTTGAAGGCAACAAGTGGATTGTAACCCTAGGGGTGCAAGTGTGTATTGTGTTTGATTTTCATGCATTTTGGTCTTTGATTAGGTCAAACTATTTGTTGATTTTGATTTTGCATACAAACCCTAATTCTCTAATCACGGCATAATTGAAAGCGTAAAGTGCAAGAATTTAAATTCTAAGCTATTACAACATGATTATGGGGATGGGGGTACACTTTTGAATGAGGGGTATTTGACAAAAAATATAAATCCTAATTTACTATTACATCCAAATTAAAATTAATTGCATGAATAATAAATGAATAATATTTAAATAAACAAAATAAATAAATATCAAATAATATGTATTATGTAAAAAAAATGTTTTTGTTTAGCTATGTATGCAAAAGTATTTTTGATGTAAAAAGTATAAAGAAATAAATAAATAAAAAAAGATTAATTTCATTTGTTTTAAGGGTAAACCCTAATTTCTTTAAGAAAATAAATACTATATATTATTTATATACAAAAAATATATTAATATATGTAAAAATGAAATATACTTAAAACAAAGGTATTTTTTAGTATAAATAATAATAAAAATAAAAATGTAATATTTTTGTATTTTTATTCTAAGTATTTAATAAAAGTATATATATATATATATATATATATATATATATATATATATATATATATATATATATATATATATATATATATATATATATATATATATATATATATATATATATATATATATATATATATATATATATATATATATATATATATATATATATATATATATATATATATATATATATATATATATATATATATATATATATATATATATATATATATATATATATATATATATATATATATATATATATATATATATATATGTACAATATAAAATAAAATATGTACAAAAATAAATTATATTTCTAATAATATTTTCAGTGGGAATAAAATAAGAAATAAAAATAAAAGTATAAATTACATATTATTTTCAAGTTGAAATAAATAATATAAAACTATTTAAAATGTTTTCTATATTAGAAAAATTAAAATAAAATGCCAAATAAATGTAAAAAATTATGAAAATGTTTTTTGAGCATTTTTTATATTTGGAAATAAAATAAAAAAATAAAAAATGAAAACAAAAATGCAAAAATATAATTATTCAAGAAATTGGCCCATGGGGTGCAAAAATGAAAATGGGAGGTGTTAGAAGCAAGTCAGGCCAAGCCCATCCCACCACTTCATCTTCTTCCTCCCGCACTTTGAAAATACGCGCGCGCCTGTACAAACTTGGGACATCCTGCATACGTGATCTTTTGCCAAAACTCACAATATCAAACTTGTAGAGAATTTCAAGACGATTCCAACCATATGAACAACTAATCCTAACTCTCAAAGACCAGAGAGAATTTCTCTGGCCCTAAAATCTGACCTAGTTTTTTCAGCATATTCATGGATGAAATTCTCCTAGCACACTTAATATAAATGAAAGCTGAGCATATGTATGGCTTCCTAGCATTGAATACTACATTTTTTATTCACAAACCTAAGGCTAAATGTTCCTAAATAGAGAGATAGAAAGTGAAGAAAAAACTGTTTCAGTTTGATTCGTGTAGGGTATTGCAGTGCTTCTCAACAAGTTTTGAGATGTCTGGTAGCTTGCCTGAACTTCACTTGATCTTTTCCAATAGCTAGCTTGCCTTGAATGTCCCTGAATCAACCTATAGAACTCAACCTGCACAAGCTTGAAATGAAAATAGTTAACACTGTAAATGGAGTTACAGTTGGTAATGGAGGTTTGGGATAGCTTGAGTGAGTTTAATGGAAGGTGTTTGAAGCAAAATGGGGCAAAACGCACGAGTCAAATGAGCTGGAGAACTCAAGTTGCAGCACCTGCCCTGTTTTGCCAAAGAAGTGTGATTTCTGGCTATGGGAGGTTTTGGGGCTCAAGCACTCGTGTTTCTTGCTCAAAGGGTTGTGTGAAATATGTTCAAACTATTTGTGTAAGTTGGTGTTGGCTGGTTTTTGAGTTCTCAAGTGTTTGGCAAGTTTCTTGTTTTTGAAGCAAGAATGTGGAAGTTGTGATTACAGGCCTGTACAAGCCATCAAATATGTTGTATACAATCCTCTTGGTCCTTGCAATTTGTGGATTTAATTTGGCTTCTGAGATCTTGTCCCTATGCTCAAAGATCATGGTTTGACATAAAGCACACTTTTGCAAAAATGAGAATTTGCCTTTTTCTACTTAAGGCCTAATCTTGTGTACAATATCCAAATGGCCAAAACAAAAGCTTAGAATGATGGATTTGCATTTAATTAAGGAGTGTGAAATTGTTTAGAGACCTGCAAACTAGTACAAAGCATGCTGGTTTGAAAATGCCACTTGAGTGAACATGAATTTGCCATGGATACAAAGTGAGTTTTTTCCAACTTCAAGCATTCGATTCTCCCTAACCACAAATGTGTTTGAGGAGTTCTTGGACAATTTGGAAAGCTTGCAACATGCTCTATAATCAATATTTGAAATTCAACTTGATACTCTAAGTGGAACTATGTGAAAAATGGCCAAGAAGATAGGTCAAAATCTTGCCTAAATTAGGGCAAAATTTCACTAAGTTAAAAGTTTTAGGGATCCTTGTTCCAAAAATCATAACTTGAGATCCAAGATTCTTTTGAGAAAACTTTGTGAATAAAAGTTGTAGAATTTGTGGAGGTCTACAACTTTCATATTGTGAGTTTTGTTTGAATCCATTTTCATCATGGTGAAAATGTGGGACAAAGTTAGGAAAAATTAAGAAAATTTCATAACTTAGAAAAATTCTAAGTTATGAAAATTTTCAATTTCAAACCCTAATTTGCAATTTTGGGTTTCTTGATGAACAATTTTCACAATTTGACATATCTTGATGAAAAATGACCCTTGGCACTTGATTTTGACTAAAAAGTCAAAGTTTGACTTTTCAGTGTACAGTCAAATTTTGATCAGTTGACTGAAAATTCATCTGTCAATCCCATGCATTTGAGATCTTTTGAACTTGTTGAATAAGTCAAGATGATGCCATTGAGTCCTTGAGTCCTTGGTTGAGCTTTAATTGCCATTGGCTAGGTCAAAAGGTCAGAAATTGCCTTTGTACAATCAAAACCCTAAAAATGACCATTTTACCCTTTTGATGATCTGATCAAATTTCTTGTGGAATTGTGGTCCAAACTTGATAAAATGGTTCATATGAGTTTATAATGTTGATGTGGGTCAAAATTAATGAGGTTTAACTGTAAATTGGCCACAATTGACTTTTCCCCAATATAGCTGATTTCTAGGTCAACTGTCCAATTGACTGGGCAAAAATTTGATTCAAGGCTTGAAACTTGGTATGGACAAACTTATGAGTCCAAAATGAAGTATTAAATTCATTTTGGGCATTGTAAGTCAAAAAATCCCTGTGCAAACTCAAACCCTAATTTAGGTCAACAGTGCAAGGAGGTGTCTTAAGTAGAGCAAACCCTAACTTGATCTTGAGTTCTAAGAGCCTTGTGATGAGAAATGTTGATAAAATGAGAGGGAAACTTTTGGGGTACAACAGTTGCCCCTGATCAATCTTCTTGAACCTGAAGAGTTAGATTGGCAAGTTTTCCTGTCGTGACTCGAAGATAAAAGAGGATTGGACACTAGAGTGCCCGTAAATTTGCACTCGCCAAAAATGTAGCTGGGGGAATGGGCTTAAAGATGCCATTTGGAGATGGTAGAATCTTGCTGGAGATGGGCTTAGATATGCCATCCAAAACCTGTTTGTTGAAGAATAGTAGAATGAACATCAGAATGGTATCCGTATTTGGAACGTATCTGAGTTGTATCTGGAGACTGGGTTTGTATGAGCAAAGGAATGGCGTCTGTGTCTAGAGAATATCTGAGCTGTAACTGTATTTTATTCTTGAATGAATATCAGAATGATATCAGTATTTGGAGTGTATCTGTATTCTGAATGGGTGATAGAGAAACATCTGTGTATGGAGCATCTACGTGCTGGGGATAAATTCCGAATGAGTGACAGAATGGCAACCGTGTCTGGAGCGTATCTGGACTGTATCTGAAGTTGAGATATGTATGAATTGCAGAATGACTTTCGTGTTTGGAGTGTATTTGTACTGTAACTGGGATCCAGACAAGTGACAGAATGACTTCCGTGTCTGGAGTGTATCTGAACTTGAAGTTGATAGTTGAATCTAAATGAGAAATAGAATGGCTTCCATGTCTGGAGCGTATCTAGTATGTATCTGATTGCTGAAGTCTGAATGAGTAGTAGAATGATTGTCGTGTCTGGGGTGTACCCATACTGTATCTTGACTTGAAATTCTGAATGAGTAATAGAATAACCGTCGTGTATGGGGGTGTATCCATACCGTATCTTGAAATCTCTGAATAGTTGTTAACGATAGCTTTTTAATCTTATCCTGAAAAGGGTAGAATGTTAGCTAAAGCACAAAGTTATGTTGCATGATATGTATGATGCAATAAAATATGTTCTATTAATGAATGTAATGGATGTGCATGTAAGCTGAGTAGCTGTCTTGTTGAGGAAAATAAATCCTTGATAACTGGAGATAATGAAATCTTTGACTGCTGCCGGAGAGAGTAAATCCTTGACCGATGCTGGGGATTCTAAAAAATCTTTGATTGTTGAGAATGAGAAATCCTGGGACCACTGCTGGGGATTAAAAATCCTTGGTGACTTGTGGGGATTAACAAGAGTTTTGACAACTTCTGCGGGGAATGAGGATTCTTCATGACCTTCCTGGGGAAATAAGGAAAAATCCGACGACCTCTACAGGGGAATTAAAACCTGGGAGGCTTCAAATGGAGAAACAGGAACTAGAATCTTCGTTTTGTTGGGAAATAACTCTGTGGGGAGAGTGTTTATTCTGCTAGGGAAATCAGGAGCTTGGGTTGTTTGCCAATTGTGATCGGTGGGAATGGGAACTGACTGTTTTGGAATGCTGGTTCGCGTTTTGCGTTTGTTTTTTCAAAATGTCGCGGTAAGCAAGAGTCGCCACCGTGTTTTATTTTATCCAACAAGGAAAGGAAAAAAGCACAGAAAAATTCCTTTTTCGAGATGTTTCTCGGGTTCGGGAGGTAGATTATAGAAAGGGAAGGTGTTAGCATCCTTTCTATCCGTGGTTATCCATGGGCTCTTAGGTACTTGCTCATTGTGTTTTCAAAATTTGCTTTTCTTTGTGTTTGTGAGTTTGAAAGAAGTTTTTGTTTAAAAGGTGTAAGTGCGAAAAATTTGTTTTGTTTTTAAGAGGAGCAAGTACTTAAGAACCATCTACCTACTCGAAAAGGGAATTAAACTGTGCTAATGTCCTTTAGACTATGATATCCCACTAGGAATGAGTAGGTAGCACCGTCGTTGGATTTTTATGGTCAATTCAATTAAGGGACGTATGGTCACTAAAGCAATGGTAGGACGCCTTAGCGGTAACCCTAATGTCTTAGATCATTTTATCCGAGGTAACCATTTCGAGGCAACTATGATCTTTGGACAAGAGGGTGACCTCTAAAACTTCCTATACTCAATGACCACGTTCGAGGCAACCAAGTGAGGTGTACCCTAAGAGTGCGCATGTGCGAGTGTGTTATTTTTCAGTTATTTATCTTTATACATGTCATGGGTGAGCTATGTTGATTTTAGGTTAAAGATTTGATCTTGTCATGCATTCCCTATTTATCAAACATCTATTAGTTAATAGTTGCGGAATTTAAATTGCGGAAATTAAATCTAAACTATTACAAGGCGTCGGGTATTTACATCGCCAAAAACAACCCTTTAATTTAAATTGCGGAAAGTAAAATAAAGCGATAAATAAATCAAAGTCTTAATTTAACTATTACATTCCGGGAAACAGTTACATCAATATGGTAAAATAGATCGAGTGCGGAAAATTAAATCGAGCGCATTTTTTAGGGTTTTGACTCTTTTTTTTTAAAGAAAGCATTTTTTTGTTTATTTTTGGATTAAAAAGAAGTTAGATCTAAGTTAATAATTAAATTAATAAACTAATTAATTAATTAAAATATTTTTGGATTTTTAAGTATTTAAAGAAATAAAATAAATTAATCAAAGCTAATAAAAACCTAATTATCTAAATTAATTTTAATTATTGCAAAAATATTAAAGTTATTTCCTAATTAAACTAAATTAATTGAATTAATATTTATTTACAAAAATAAAGTGCTGAATTTAATTTTAATAAATAAAATATATTTTTTTGTTTTTGATTTTATTAAGAAAAAAGATTAATTGGTTAGTGATTAATAAAAAGAATAACAATTAATTAACTAAAGGAAAATAATAAAAATAGAGAGAGAGTTTAGGAGTATACGGGCCTGATTGGAGGGGTGAAACAGCTGTTGGCGTCATGTGTAAACTGTTTTGTTTTGGCCATTTGTGTTCTGCCCTCAACGTTCCTTAACCTTCTCAGGATGTCTGTGTCGCCATGTATTGGTGTCAAGTGTAAACTGTTCTATTTTGGCCATTTGTGTTTTGGCCTCAATGTTCCTTAATGAACCTGCATGGGATTTTGTCTAAATCTGCAGTGTTGAATCTCATGAACACATTAAATAAATTACTATATATCGTAAAATACAAATAAAGCCAATATATGAAGAAATTTAATATTTAGGCCCAATATGGCATGTATGAATGATTATACCCTTTTGATCATGGAGATCAAATTAGCCTTACCCTTGGAGAAATAGTGATATGAATGCTTTTATGCCTTTTGATCATGGAGATCAAGCCAGCTTTACCCTTATTGGAGAAGTAGTGAGATGTTGTTTTGTAACCGGGATGGCTTGTTTGTAGTGAGATATTGGTTTGATATTCTGACAGCGTTGTGGCAAGATTTTTTTTTCTTTTTTTTTGTTTGTGTGAAAAAAATGAGACTATATAATGGAAATTAGAGCAAAGAAAATGGGCTTTGAATGTGCAATTGGGCCTCCAATGTTCAATTGAATTCGTCATGTTGCAGGCTAAATCGCAGGGGCTTAAGTGCAATTTTTGAAGTTGAAATGTGAAAACAAAATGTAGCCGACATCGAGAACTAAATCCTGTCCGAAAATCGGCTCAATCGGATAAAAGGTGAATTAGTTATGAATTTTTGAAGTTTCAGCTCAGACAAACTTATTTTGGGCTCCAGTGTCGACTCTGACACGTTCTTCAATAAAAAACTGGTATTGATCGGAGCATAATTCGGTCTCGAATTTTGAAGCAAAGTTGTAGATATCTGAGTCAGTGACCTTGTGTAAAAATATGAGCCCAATCTGATAAAAATTGACCGAGTTATGAATTTTCGAAGTTTCGACCCAGATAAAATAATATTCAGCATTCAGAATTTTCGGCGCGTCACGCGTGCTCTAAGCAAAAAACGAAGACCTTTTGGATACCGTTCGAACTCAATATCTTCTGTGAAAACTTAGCCAACTCAATTTGTGAAATTTTTGCGCCGGAACCAGCTCGATACAATGAAAATCGACCAAGTTATGATTTTCTGAACATGACGCAAATAAACTTCTGTCACAAATTTTCTGTATGCAAATACTTGATAAATCCATATATTTGAAGACCTTCTGATCAAAATTGGCTTCCATCCGTGAGAGATGAAAACATAGTTGACGCCAAGACGGAATTTTGGCCACCGGAACGGGTTCAAAACGAGCCACGATCTTCAAGTTATGAATTTTTTAGAGCGTAAAAACTGCACTTTCAGCACACTTTTTCACCATATTTCTTCGAGAAAACTCACACATTCGGATACCTTCTTTAAAGAATTGACTCTTGAGCCAAAACTGAATTTGAGAATACGTTATCAGAGATATCCTGGTGAAAGAACACCTGAATATGACGCGCCGGGTTGGACTTGTGAATCTTTCTTGAAATGTTTTGAGAAATATGGGAGGGCAAATTTTGGGGTACAACAGTTGCCCCTGTTCAATCTTCTTAAACTTGAGGATATAGATTGGCGTTCGGGCCTTTCGTGATCTGAAGGTGGAAGATGATTGAACACTAGAGTGCCCAGAAATTTGCACTCGCATGAAGTAGTATTTGTCTTGTGATGTCGGGAATGGGCTTACAGATGCCATTTGGAGATTGATGATGGGAGATGGGCTTTAAGATGCCATCCGAAAGAGTGTCGATCGCGTAAGAGATTCCTTAGCGAGAGCTTGTATACCTGTTGTTGAGGGAGATTCCGCTGGGGAATGCTGTTCTTTGTCTTAGGAGAAATAGAACTTTAGGAGCTTCGGTCGTCCGTTATTCTACTGGGGAATCATCTCTGTTGAATTTTAGGAGCTTCGGTCGTCCGTTATTCTACTGAGGAATCATCTCTGTTGAAGAGGTGAGATTGAACTACTATCTGGTCACAACCCAGGCTTCATAGTGATAAGACCGACTGATATCTGGTCGTAATCCAGGTTTTACAGTGACTTACTGGGGAGATGAGATTAAACTTGCTATCCGGTTGTAATCCAAGCTTTGCAATACCTCACTTCTTATCCGGTCGAAATCTAGGCTTCAGAATAAATCAAGTGGTTATCCGGTCGCATCCGGGCTTCAACTTGAATTTAGGGCACACTAATATCTAGCCGACTCTGGGCTTCTTAGTAACTATCCATGTAAACTGCTATTTGGTCGGAATCCAAGCTTACAGTGCCTTATACCGCTATCTGGTCGTAATCCAGGCTTTGTAATACCTCACTTCTTATCCGGTCGAAATCCAGGCTTCAGAACAAATCAAGTGGTTATCCGGTCGTATCCGGGCTTCAACTTGAATTTAGGGCACACTAATATCCGGCCGACTCTGGGCTTCTTAGTAACTGTCCATGTAAACTACTATTTGGTCGGAATCTAAGCTTCACAGTGCCTTGTACCGCTATCTGGTCGTAATCCAGGCTTTGCAATACCTCACCTCTTATCCGGTTGAAATCCAGGCTTCAGAATAAATCAAGTGGTTATCCGGTCGCATCTGGGCTTCAACTTGAATTTAGGGCACACTAATATCCGGCCGACTCCGGGCTTCTTAGTAATTGTCCATGTAAACTGCTATTTGGTCGGAATCCAAGCTTCACAATGCCTTGTACCGCTATCTAGTCGTAATCCAGGCTTTGCAATACCTCACTTCTTATCCGGTCGAAATCCAGGCTTCAGAACAAATCAAGTGGTTATCCGTTTGCATCCGGGCTTCCCTTTGACTTTTGAGTTTACTAGTATCCGGTCGAATCCGGGCTTCATAGTAACTGGCTGGGTAAACTGTTATCTGGTTGTAACCCAAGCTTCACAGTGTCCCTTAACGCTATCTGGTCGTAATCCAGGCTTCACGATGTATCATACCACTATCTGGTCGAAATCCAGGCTTCGTAGTACTCTTGGTTGCTATCTGGTCGTAATCCAGTCTTCACAACATATTCTACCATTATCTGGTCGTAATTCATGCTTCATGGTCTTGTATTGCTATCTGGTCGTAATCCAGGCTTCACAATAACTTGCTGAGCTGTTATCCGGTCGTGATCCGGGATTCACGGCTTGTGTTTATGATATACCACTATCTGGTCGAATCCAGGCTTCATGGTGCTTACTGAGCTGCTATCCGGTCGTAATCCGGGATTCACGGCTCACTGGGGAATAAACTATTATCCGGTCATTCTCCGGGCTTCATAGCTTACTTTTGAGAGATATCACTATCTGGTCGTAATCCAGGCTTCGCGGTAGTATGATATTGTTATCCGGTCGTAATCCGGGCTTCATAATATGCCGTAGATATCAAGATACTATCCTGGTCATACCCGGGCTTCATAACTTGAATTTTGATTGTATCTTTCCTGAAAGGTAAAGGTTAGCTGTATGTAATGCATGATATGTATCAGGTAATGATGTTCTCAAAATAAATGAGATTGTATGGTATGATGCATATATGCATGTAGCATGATGTATGGACATGTAATGTTTTAGCTGGGGAAAATAAATCCTGGAGCTGCTGGAGAATAAAGTTGAATGCTTCGCTTCCGCCAGGGATGGTGAACGAAGATGATTCTGAGGATAAACCTGCAGGAGAAAAGAACTCCATTGGGGAATAAACTGATGAAGAGATTACTCTGAGGGCTATTTCTCTGTGGGGGAGGGATATTCCGCTGAAGATTTTAACGATAAACTCTGCTGGAGATTCTGCTGATAAGCTCCGCTGGGGATTTTAACGATAAACTCCGCTGGGGATGGATTATCGTTGTTGGTGACACTAGATTTGTTGAGGATTGAACTCCTACTTGGGGAAAGGAAAGAACTTCGCTGGGGATGATCTTATGCTTGCTGGGGAATGTCTTTATACTCCGTTGAGGAATATTAAGACCTTCTGGGAATACCAAACCTTTTTAGCGCTTGATGGTGGATTAACTCTGCTTGAGGAGAGTATTGCTGATTCGTTCATGGTTGCCAATTTCAGCTGAGAGAGCTATCATTACTGCCTTATTCTGCGGGGAGTGAAGGTATCTTAGCCATATTCTTCATCTGAATGTACCTTGGTACATGGTGAGCAGAGCAGCTGTAGAGTTTGGACAATTTTTATTGCCCCTGTTTTTGCAGGAGAAGGTGCATGCGGAGGCCCTGTGGATCGAGTATTATCCCCACCTATGAGGTGCTTGGTATCTTTCGGTCAAAATGACAAGTCTTCTTCTGGTAGGCCAGTGACAAGATGACGAGACATAGTCGTACGCTTTGATCCCTAATTTTTTCCTGGACCGCCCTTTCGAGTTTTCAGTTCACCGGGATACCCTTTTTTGCCCAAGCCGCCTTTTCAGGTTTTCGACTTGCCGGTTGTACAAAATTTTCATTTTCATCCCTTATTTTTGCCCGAACCCTTTTGGTTCGCCGGAAAGCCCTTATTTTTTCCTAGGCCAGTCAACCTAGCGGGTCTTTGATTCACGCGCGGTATTTTCTGACTATGTCCATGCCCTCAGGATGCAGAGAGGTGTCACTGTCGGTAGTGTTGTGTTGCCATACTACCAGAAGATCTTCGTTTGATCATGCAAGATTCGTTGCTGGAATTCATGTCCAATGCCCCAATTGATTCTGATGGAGATTTGCCCCTGGCTATTTGGCATTTTGAGAGATTCCTTGAATCTTGACTTAACTGCCCCAGATGATGGACAATGCTCATGCCGTGCCCCTTGGTTGGAAGTGTTTTTCCATTTGAGGTGATCCTTTTTATTGAGAAGGTTTTTGTTCACTAGATATTCTTCGTGCGAACTTCTCTGCTGTTTGAACAAATAGTCATATGCAAACAATGTTATTTTAAGAATGCAAAGCTTATGTCTGTCTCGAAGTTTTTGAAAATGCATTTTTTCAGTAAGATAGGAAAATTTTGTAAAATGTGATGTCAACTCAGGATTTACAGCAAGTCCTACAGGAGTCAGGATACCTTTCGTAACAGTATGCTTTCGAACTAACTCATGCTTCAGCTAGGACTTTTAAGGGTTATAACGTGGCCTGGTTCACGGTTTAAGAAACAAAGGATAAAGGCTCAAAATTTATTTGTACCCACCCGCTCTTCGTGATGTTCTTCGATCCTAAACTCAGCTAATCGTGCATTTAGATCCCGTTTGAGTCTTTGTTCTGATATACCAGTGATGGTTCGGATACTGACAGTTTATTTTGAACAGGCAGTCATTTTTTTGTTGAGATTTTGTAGGATCTCTTTCTTTTTGATTTTATTATCCCTGTCTTTTGCCTGAACTGTTCGTTTTTGTGACTACAGCCAGCGAGATGCCCCAATTTTTTTCTTGAGTCTCCTTCATAGGTTTTGACTTAATGGGCTTTTTATTTCGAGAGATAATGACTGCCTGTCTTGACGATTATAGGGAACCATCACTGTCTTTTATTTTGAAAAGCCGTCTTCAAAGCCATTCATTGTGCACCTGAATTAACTGAGAAACTACCCTGCCCCAGGTTATAATTACGGGTTTTAATTTGTGAAAAGAAAAACTCCAACTTCTTTGGCTCAAAGGGGTTGACTAGGGATTATCTTCCTTATAACTCCACTGTTTAGGATTTGAAACAATGCTTGTACCTCGTCAGCGGGGTCTTTTCAAAAGCATACTGTAGAGATTTTAATATCATTTTCGTCATCCTCCCTCAAAAGGCTTAGAATTTTTTAATCGAGAGTTGAACATCACAAAAAATGAAAGCAATTTGAATATAATAAATACGAATGGACTGATTCAAAACAGACATATGCAATGCATTGATAAAGTAATAAAGTTTGACATGAATAAATGTTCGAACAATCAAAAGAAAATTACAACTTGAAAATTATAATGAACAAAAAGCCCTCTCTTGTCAGAACTTGTCACTTCAAATGGAGAACTTTGGGGGGATGGCAAAAGAATTCAATCTGACCGTCTTGTGTGAGTTCCAATACTCCTTCATCAATCAGGTCTTGAATTTTGTTGCTCAACGCCCAACAGATGTTAGTATCATGCCTCTGGCTATTGGAGTGATATGCACACCTTGCATCAGGATTGTACCTTGGGGAGGCTATGTTGGGATTCTTAGGAGGGTCCCTTAACGTCACCAGATTCAATCTCAACAGGTGTTGTAAAGCCTGAGACAACGACATGTTAAGCTTGGTAAATTTCCTCTTGGGCATATTTGGCTTACTCTGATCAACCTGTTGTTTATGGCAAGGTTGTTGTTGGACCCGTGAGGTGGTAGCAACTTGGAGAGGTCCATTCTTCACCAAACCAAACCCTTGTCTTCTTGGAGGCTGATTAATGATTCGGTCCTCGGCCTTGACTGTTTGCTTCATACTGTTGTATTTGTCTTGATGAAGCTGGTTGATAATGATTCTTAGTGCTTCTTGTTCCCAAGCTAAGCCTTAGATAAGAGCCATCTGCCCCAGCATCTGGGTTTTCATGGCATTGAACTCAGCTTGTAGTTGTTCCAGTCGTTCGTCCTTATTGTCTTCAGGACTTTTCTTGACCAAGTCCCCAACGAGGAGTGTTTTCAACTCTTCCTGCCCCTTGGATAGGTTTAGCAAGATTTCCCTGAACTGAGTCTCTCGAGCTTGAAGATCTTGATTGTCTGGTTGGAAAGCCATTGCTGAAATAAACAGCGAGAACATGAGAGACCTGTATTGGGAGACCTGTTATGCAATAATATGTATGATATATGTATGCAATGTTTTCAAGGATCTCGCGGGGTAAACAAGAAACTTGTTAGAATTTGTTAGAAGAAACTTCGTGTCGTTAAGAGTCCTTCTTCAAGAGTCAAGCTCACCATATCGAGTGGGTCATAGCCCCTGACTCAAGTTATCGTGTTTTGATCTCTAGACGACATTGGCTAGAGGAAAATAAATCCCCTTTGCCCCTTGCTGGACATTTGATTTACAATAACCTGCATCACAAGCCCTTGAGATCCTTGAAATGGTTAAGGAAATGTTAAGGCATGATGTTATGATGTGTATGATATGCGTTTAAGCAAAAGTGTGAGGTGCTATAAGTAAACCCTGCAATAAATCCAAATTATTGGATAAGGACTGTAAACAAAACCTGCAAGGAACTCATGTTGTCAGATAATAATAATGTGCAAGTAGTTTAAGTTTTGAAGGCACACAAGTCACACAATAGCCCTTAAATTTCAGGCTGGCATGGAGTTTATGTATTACCCTCTTTCAGTTTAGTTGGCTCAAACCTGTCCTAGAAATAGTAACCGGGTTCTAGAGGATCTCAATATCACTGACTACCCTCGATCGGTCATAATTCCAGTTTAGCAACCTTTTCTTGCGGCTGAAATCATCGCGAGAGTTTAGTCTCAAAGAGTGTAGCATACTGCTACTGTTCTATGGCCAAGTTGGTCAATTTAAAGGTTCTAAGGTTAGTTGGTGCTTAATGACCCCTTAGATGACCCATATTCTCCTCGTTTTAACACAAGGGATATCGGTACAATCTAAAGTGCCACACCAATGTAGTTACTGCTTCAACCGTATCGGTCTACGCCGTACAGTTCCCTCACAGTTTATTGCTACTTACCTAAAGGGTATCCCCAGATCCAGGTTAGGATCTATAGAAACTCCGATACAAGCCCACAAATGTAAATCATACAAAGCATACAATTGAAAACACAATGATCTAATCCTAAGGTACACCTCACTTATTATAGATCCCCAGCAGAGTCGCCAGTTCTGTGATCGGTGGGAATGGGAACTGACTGTTTTGGAATGCTGGTTCATGTTTTGCGTTTGTTTTCGCAAAATGTCGCGGTAAGCAAGAGTCGCCACCGTCTTTTATTTTATCCAACAAGGAAAGGAAAAAAGCACAGAAAAATTCTTTTTTCGAGATGTTTCTCGGGTTCGGGAGGTAGATTATAGAAAGGGAAGGTGTTAGCACCCTTTCTATCCGTGGTTATCCACGGGCTCTTAGGTACTTGCTCATTGTGTTTTCAAAATTTGCTTTTCTTTGTGTTTGTGGGTTTGAAAGAAGTTTTTGTTTAAAAGGTGTAAGTGCGAAAAATTTGTTTTGTTTTTAAGAGGAGCAAGTACTTAAAAACCATCTACCTACTTGAAAAGTGAATTAAACTGTGCTAATATCCTTTAGACTATGTTATCCCACTAGGAATGAGTAGGTAGCACCGTCGTTGGAGTTTTAGGGTCAATTCGATTAAGGGACGTATGGTCACTAAAGCAATGTTAGGACGCCTTAGCGGTAACCCTAATGTCTTAGATCATTTTATCTGAGGCAACCGTTTCGAGGCAACTATGATCTTTGGACAAGAGGGCGACCTCTAAAACTTCCTATACTCAATGACCACGTTCGAGGCAACCAAGTGAGGTGTACCCTAAGAGTGCGCATGTGGGAGTGTGTTATTTTTCAGTTATTTATCTTTATACATGTCATGTGTGAGCTATGTTGATTTTAGGTTAAAGATTTGATCTTGTCATGCATTCCCTATTTATCAAACATCTAACAGTTAATAGTTGCGGAATTTAAATTGCGGAAATTAAATCTAAACTATTACAAGGCGTCGGGTATTTACATCGCCAAAAACAACCCTTTAATTTAAATTGCGGAAAGTAAAATAAAGCGATAAATAAATCAAAGTCCTAATTTAACTATTACATTCCGGGAAACAGTTACATCAATATGGTAAACTAGATCGAGTGCAGAAAATTAAATCGAGCGCATTTTTTAGGGTTTTGACCCTTTTTTTTATTAAAGAAAGCATTTTTTGTTTATTTTTGGATTAAAAAGAAGTTAGATCTAAGTTAATATTTAAATTAATAAAATAATTAATTAATTAAAATATTTTTGGATTTTTGAGTATTTAAAGAAATAAAATAAATTAATCAAAGCTAATAAAAACCTAATTATCTAAATTGATTTTAATTATTGCAAAAATATTAAAGTTATTTTCTAATTAAACTAAATTAATTGAATTAATATTTATTTACAAAAATAAAGTACTGAATTTAATTTTAATAAATAAAATATATTTTTTTGTTTTTGATTTTATTAAGAAAAAAGATTAATTGGTTAGTGATTAATAAAAAGAATAACAATTAATTAATTAAAGGAAAATAATAAAAATAGAGAGAGAGTTTAGGAGTATACGGGCCTGATTGGAGGGGTGAAACAACTGTTGGCGTCATGTGTAAACTGTTTTGTTTTGGCCATTTGTATTCTGGCCTCAACGTTCCTTAACCTTCTCAGGATGTCTGTCTCGCCATGTATTGGTGTCATGTGTAAATTGTTCTATTTTGGCTATTTGTGTTTTGGCTTTTGGCCATTTGTGTTTTGGCCTCAACATTCCTTACTGAACCTGCATGGGATCCTGTCTAAATTTGCAGTGTTGAATCTCATGAACACATTAAATAAATGACTATATATCATAAAATACAAATAAAGCCAATATATGAAGAAATTTAATGTTTAGGCCCAATATGGCATGTATGAATGATTATACTCTTTTGATCATGGAGATCAAATCAGCCTTACCCTTGGAGAAGTAGTGATATGAATGTTTTTATGCTTTTTGATCATGGAGATCAAGCCAGCCTTATCCTTACTGGAGAAGTAGTGAGATGTTAGTTTGTAACCGGGATGACTTGTTTGTAGTGAGATGTTGGTTTGTAACCGGGATGACTTGTTTGTAGTGAGAGAGGGATTTGTAATAAGGATTTCAAGGTTTTAGGATTCTTGAAAGAATTTGATATTCTGACAGCGTTGTGGCAATGTTTTTTTTTTGTTTGTGTGAAAAGAATGAGATTATATAATGGAAATTAGAGCAAAGAAAATGAGCTTTGAATGTGCAATTGGGCCTCCAATATTCACTTGAATTCTTCACGTTGCAGGCTAAATCGCAGGGGCTTAAGTGCAATTTTTGAAGTTGAAATGTGAAAACAAAATGTAGCCGACATCGAGAACTAACTCCTGTCCGAAAATCGGCTCAATCGGATAAACGGTGAATTAGTTATGAATTTTTGAAGTTTCAGCTCAGACAAACTTATTTTGGGCTCCAGTGTCGACTCTGACACGTTCTTCAATAAAAAACTGGTATTGATTGGAGCATAATTCGGTCTCGACTTTTGAAGTAAAGTTGTAGATATCTGAGTCAGTGACCTTGTGTAAAAATGTGAGCCCAATCCGATAAAAATTGACCGAGTTATGAATTTTCGAAGTTTCGACCTAGATAAAATAATATTCAGCATTCAGAATTTTCGGCGCGTCACGCGTGCTCTGAGCAAAAAACGAAGACCTTTTGGATACCGTTCGAACTCAATATCTTCTATGAAAACTTAGCCAACTCAATTTGTGAAATTTTGGCGCTGTAACCAGCTCGATACAATGAAAGTCGACCAAGTTATGATTTTCTGAACATGACGCAAATAAACTTCTGTCACAAATTTTTTGTACGAAAATACTTGATAAATCCACATTTTTGAAGACCTTATGATCGAAATTGGCTTCCAGCCGTGAGAGATGAAAACATAGATGACGTCAAGAAGGAATTTTGGCCACCAGAACGGGTTCAAAACGAGCCACGATCTTCAAGTTATTAATTTTTTAGCGCGTAAAAACTGCACTTTCAGCACACTTTTTCACCATATTTCTTCGAGAAAACTCACACATTCGGATACCTTCTTTAAAGAATTGACTCTTGAGCCGAAACTGAATTTGAGAATATGTTATCAGAGATATCCTGGCGAAAGAACACCTGAATATGACGCGCCGGGTTGGACTTGTGAATCTTTCTTGAAATGTTTTGAGAAATATGGGAGGGCGAATTTTAGGGTACAACACCAATCTACTGGAGAATTGTCCTAGTTGGGGATTAAACAAAAAAGTTAACTGTTATTTGGTTGATTCTCAGACTTTTTAGATAATCTGCTGGGGAAGTTGGGGAAAACTGAATGGTTCCCGCTGGGGATTGATAGTTGGAAGTTTGACTCCACTGGGGAAGAAGGTTTCATCTTCGTTGAGGGTCTGTAGTTCAAAGTTTTCGGGCTCCACTGGGGATCGGGAATTTAGAGCCTTAACTCTGATGGGAATTTTGAAACTTAACTCCGCTGGGGATATGTACCTTAAGGTTTTAGCTTTGTTGAGGATCTGAATGACATACTGCAGGGGATTTCTTCTGGAATAGCCTAAAGACGTTTTCCTATACTTTCGACCTACCAGTAATTATCCTTTCTCATTTTGTTTTTATTTGTCAGCAATGATTATATTCAAATGCATATGCCTATTTAACAAACCATTGGACGTTTTCAAATAAAACATAAGTGTAAAAAGAAAAGAAAGGAAAGCAAATTTCTGCATTTCGAAGTATCTTTGTATTAACTTTTGTAAGTATCTTTGTACAAAGGAGACAAACATCCTAGTAAGCGAATGTTGTCGAAAAATTGAGAAACAATTTATACAAAAACAAAGATGGTTATGTGTAACAATTCCATGGGGTTCTCATTCTGTTATAGCCTTCACAACTCTGAGTATCTTGTCCATTCGTTGTTTTGTTCGCGGATGATTGGATTGATCAGAAGCTTGGAGCTTGTTGGTGAAAAGATTGTCCTTAAAGTGATCCGACGAGACATAGTCATATGCTTTAATTCCCTAACTTTTGCCTGGACCTCCCTTTCGGGTTTTCAGTCCACCGGGAAACCCTTTTTTTCCCAAGTTGCCCTTTCGGGTTTTCAACTTGCCGGGTGTACAGATTTTTTTTTGTTTTATCCCTAATTTTTTCCTGAACCGCCCTTTCGGGTTTTCGATTCACCGGGATGCCCATTTTTGCCCAAGTCGCCCTTTCGGGTTTTCAACTTGTCGGGTCATTTTATGCGTAGTATCTTTTGACTATGTCTGCATTCGTAGGGTGCGGCAGGTCGTCACCATCCATGGTGGTCAGAATCATTGCCCCACCAGAAAAGATGTTCTTGATTATAAATGGTCCTTCGTAAATAGGAGTCCACTTGCCCCTGGGATCACTTTGCGGCAAGATGATCCGCTTGATTACAAGATCTCCGACTTGATATACCTGACATCTGACTTTCTTGTTGAAAGCCTTGATCATCTGTTTCTGATACGTCTGACCATGACAAACAGCAGTAAGTCGCTTCTTGTCGATCAAATTAAGTTGGTCAAGTCGGGTCTGAAACCAATCGTCTTCACTCAAACCAGTATCCTTCATGATCCTCAAGGAAGGAATCTGAACTTCCATAGGTAAAACAGCCTCCATGCCATATACAAAAGAAAAGGGGGTTGCCCCTATTGAAGTACGCGCCGTGGTACGATATCCATGCATAGCAAACGGTAACATCTCATGCCAGTCCTTGTAGGTGACTGTCATCTTTTGAATGATCTTCTTGATATTTTTGTTCGCAGCTTCAACAACACCGTTCATCTTTGGCCGATAGGGAGATGAATTGTGATGTTGAATCTTGAACTACTCGCACAGAGCGGTGATCACAGTGTTATTCAGATTTGTACTGTTGTCTGTGATGATCCTGTCGGGGATACCATACCGGCATATGAGGTTCTGCTTGATGAAGCAGGCAACCACACTCTTTGTAACAGAGGCGTAGGAAGCTGCTTCAACCCACTTAGTAAAATAATCAATAGCGACCAAGATGAAACGATGTCCATTGGATTCCGTAGGCTTGATCTCTCCAATCATGTCGATTCCCCACATCGCGAATGGCCAAGGAGATGTCATAACGTTGAGAGGAACTGGAGGAATATGTACCTTGTCAGCATAGACTTGACATTTGTGACAAGTACGAGAATGTTGATGACAATCAGCTTCCATGGTAGACCAGTAGTAGCCTGCCCTTAGAATCTTCTTAGCCATCGTATGTCCGCTCAGGTGGGTGCCAAAGGTGCCGCTGTGTATTTCGGTCATGATCAACTCTGCTTCAGCCTTGTCCACACAATAAAGTAGAACACAATCATGGCTGCGCTTATATAAGATACCATTGCTTAGGAAGAACTTGGCAGCAAATTTCCTTAAGAACTTTTTGTCATTGACGGAAGCTCCTTCAGGGTATTCTCGAGCCTGGAGATATCTTTTTATTTCATGAAACCAGGGTTGTTCCACTACTTCTTCGATATTAATCTCATGACAGTGCGCATGTTCGTCCATTCGCTCAATGGTGATTTGGGGAGCCTCATTATCCCAATTGAGTTTAAACATGGAAGACATTGTAGCCAAAGCATCTGCTAGCTGATTTTCTTCTCGCGGGAAGTGCTCAAAGGTAATCTGCTCGAAATGAGGCAACAATGTCAGGACATGTTCTTTGTATGGGATAATATTAGGATGTTTAGTATCCCACTCTCCTTTGATTTGACTGATAACCAAAGCCGAGTCCCCAAATACGACCAAAGATTTGATTCCCAAGTCAATAGCAGCCTTGAGACCAAAGATGTAAGCTTCATATTCGGCCATGTTGTTGGTACAGCTGAAGCCGAGTCTTGCAGTGAAAGGTGTATGGCAACCTTTCGGAGAAATAAGTACTGCACCGATACCTTTGCCAAGTGCATTTGAAGCACCATCAAAGTACAGGGTCCATCGGGATCCAATGTCATAATGTCCTCGTCAGGGAAGTCGAATCTCATAGATTGGTAATCTTTGACGGCTTGATGAGCTTGATGGTCAGCTAGTACACTCCCCTTTATAGCTTTTTGGGTTGTGTACTAGATATCATACTCGGTCAGGATCATTTTCCATATAGCGATTCTTCCAGATAAAGCAGGTTTCTCGAAGATATACTTAATCGGATCCATTTTAGAAATCAGCAAAGTGGGATGTGTCAACATATACTGCCTTAGCCGGCGAGCAGCCCATACCAAAGCGCATCAAGTTTTCTCGAGCAGTGAGTAGCGAGTCTCACAGTCGGTAAACTTTTTGCTAAGGTAATAAATGGCATGCTCTTTTCGGCCAGACTCGTCATGTTGGCCCAGTACGCACCCCATTGAATTATCCAAAACAGTCAGATACATAATCAAAGGTCTTCCTTCGACGGGTGGCATCAAGATAGGAGGTTCCAGCAAATACTCCTTGATTTTATCGAAAGCAACTTGAAAATCATTATTCCATTCAACCACCTGATCTTTCTTCAATAGCTTGAAGATTGGCTCACAGGTAGATGTTAGGTGAGCGATGAACCTCGCAATATAGTTTAAGCGTCCTAAGAAACCTCTAACCTCCTTTTCAGTGCGGGGGGCAAGCATTTCTTATATAGATTTGACTTTAGCAGGATCAACCTTAATGCCTTTGTTGCTGACGATAAATCCCAAAAGTTTACCAGACCTGACTCCAAAAGTGCACTTGCTAGGGTTCAACCTGAGTTTATATTCCTTCAATCTGACAAACAGCTTTTGCAGATGGTCGAGGTGTTCTTCTTCTGTCTGTGAACAGGCTATCATGTCGTCTACGTAGACTTTCGATCTCATGATGTATCATATCATGAAACAAAGCTACCATGGCGCGTTGATAGGTTGCCCCTGCATTCTTCAGTCAGAATGGAATCACTTTGTAGAAGAAGGTACCCCACTGCGTAACAAAAGTAGTCTTCTCCATGTCTTCGGGGGCCATTTTGATTTGGTTGTATCCTGAGAATCCATCCATGAAGGAAAATACCTTGTGTTGAGTTGTATTGTCAACCAAGATGTCAATGTGTGGTAGTGGAAAATCATCTTTAGGGCTAGCCCTGTTTAAGTCTCTATAGTCCACACACATTCTAACTTTGCCGTCCTTCTTAGGCACGGGCACAATGTTAGCAACCCATTGTGGATAGGAAGTAACAACCAGAAAGCCAGCATTGAATTGCTTCATCACCTTAGCTTTGATCTTTTCAGACATGTCGGGCCTTATTCGGCGGATATTTTGTTTGATTGGTGGACAATCTTCTCTTGTAGGGAGACGGTGAACCACAATATCTGTGTCGAGTCCCGGCATGTCTTCGTAGGACCAGGCGAAGATTTCAACATATTCATTCAGCAGCTGAACTAGACGCTCTTTGACACTTGGCTCCAGGTTGGCACCCACCTTAACCTCTTTCTTGTCTTCCTCTGTTCCCAAGTTGATGGTCTCTAGCAACTCTTCATGGGGAAGAATAGCCCTCTCTTCTTGTTGCAAAAGTCTAGCTAACTCTCCAGGCACTTCACAGTCTTCATCACCTTCGTACTCGGCATGATTGACGAAATCTTCAGAGTCACCGAAGGTTAAAGCAGAATAGTCACCCATGGAATCCGGAGTGGATGGGTACCTGCATTTTGTGAGTGTGGGTGTGTGTAAGGGATAGCCATCCTTAAACAAAACAAAATGTAAAAGGAAAGAAAATGAACACAACAGTTTATAGATGAAAACGTCCAATGATTCACTTAAAAATGGCATATGATAATAAAGAAATCAAGCCCTTACAAATGGACCTATATGCCCCGGGTAAGGCATAAGGTGAAAATAGTGTACGAATTGTTTAATTATTACATACCAAAATAGGAAATTGTTCAAAGATAAATTACTGGTTGATGAAAGTGATGGGAATGAAGTCTTTCGCTTCCCAGTTGCTTAATCCTCCTTCAATGGTTGGAAAGATCCAATCTTCAAAGTTGTCTTCTTCATCAACATCTTCTAAGGCATTAATTCCATGGTGAGTGATTTTTAAGGGTGGTCCTCTAGCCCGGGAGCGACGCACAGCTTTCTGGCCAGCAGTATTAAAACCTAATCCGAACTTGTCCTTCTTGTGAGAAAAATTAGGCAATTGCCCCCACACTGTACTCCCTCCTTCTTTGATTACAGCCTCCACATCTTTGAGGGATGCCATCCTAGATACAGGCTTGGAAATGATAGGCACATTTGTCATTGTCTTTGCAACTGCGACTTCAGGAGAAACCTCTTCAAAATGTTGGAAAGGCATTTCTATGAATTCGCCATCCAACTCCACATAGCGGAAGGAGTTGAGGTGACTTATCATGTACTCTTCCTCACCGTGAACCGTTATGATCTTTCCCTGAACTGGATACTTTAGCATTTTGTGCAGAGAGGAAGTGACTGCCCCAACGTTGTGAATCCACGGCCTTCCCAACAAGCAAGAATATGAAGGACGGATGTCCATCACATAAAAAGTAGAGTTGAAAATTTATGTGCCCACTTTGATTGGGATGTCCACTTCTCCATGGACCATCCTCTTAGAACCGTTGAAGGCTCTAACAATGATGTTACTGGGATTTAGGGTCAAACCTTCACAGTCCAATCTTTCCAACGCCTTTTTCGATAGAACATTTAAAGATGAATCGGTGTCAACCAGAACATGGGCAAGTGTGGTCCCTCTGCATTCCACCGAGACATGCAGCGCGTCGTTGTGCTTCCTTCCCTTAGGAGTCAAATCAGCATCAGAAAAACCAAGGCCATTATCGGCAGTAAGGCTAGCCACGCACTCTTGAAACTGGTCAGCAATAGTTTCTTGAGGCACGTGTGCCGTCTTTAGAAATTTGATTAAGGCCTTAGCATGAGCCTCAGAGTAGAGTAGGAGAGCCAGCATGGATATTTTGGAAGGGGTCTGCCCTAGCTGCTACACGACATCGTAGTCGCTCTTCTTGATTATCTTTAAGATTTCTTCCATCTCTTTCTGGGTGGTCTTAGGGATTA
Source organism: Vicia faba (assembly GCA_948472305.1). Taxonomy (NCBI): domain Eukaryota; kingdom Viridiplantae; phylum Streptophyta; class Magnoliopsida; order Fabales; family Fabaceae; genus Vicia; species Vicia faba. The sequence continues at coordinate 346,860,072 of OX451737.1, forward strand.
CAACAGTCTGAGCCTTCGTCTTGACAGGCGCTTCTAGTATCCCCTTACCTTTGGTAGCAACATCAGAGGGTCTAACCTAAGGAGTATCAAGTTCTTCAATTAACGGGCTTTGCACAGATGGCTTGACAGGCACAGAAACTCTCGAGGGTCCGAAGACTGCTCGTGGAGGAGCAATCTCCGAAGAGAAAATCCTTCCGCTGCGAGTTATCTTGCTCGTTCCTGCAATATTCCATATATCATGGGTTTCATCATCGAAATTCTCTTGGACTGATTCAATCTGCTTGATACCATGGTAGAAGATTTCTCCTACGTCGTTCCATGGTATCGTCTTGTTAGATTTATACGGGACAGGCCCCGGCATGGTGATTTTCAATGGCACAAACTTAGGATCAGGCATAATCTTAACAGGCCTTTTGCAAGTCTTGGAAAGATCGTCGAAGATGGTTATTATAGCAATGTCATTGGTTGGAGTATCAAAAGTAATAAGAGTAACATGAGTGATAATATCAATAGAAGTCTTTTGAAAGAGGATCTCTTGGATATCCATCAGGCGTTGGATGCCTGATTTCAACAGTGGGCAGTCAGTTTGCAAGTTTGAACAAAAGTAGCAGTCTTTTCCACAGCCTGGGAATATCCCGGCTTTCATCAAATTCACTTTAATCACTGGTAACGGAGTCAAAAGGTCATCAACAGTGGTAACATGAAGGTCTTCCATAACGGCATGGACATTATGATCGCGCTTCGGCAATGGGGCAGAAATCACATTTGGCTTTTCGGGCGCATCAAATTCTACCTCCTTGGCGTCTATTAAGTCTTGGATCTTGTTTTTTAGAGCCCAACAGTTGTTGGTATCATGCCCTACACTGTTAGAGTGGTATGCACATTTTGCATTGAAGTGATAATAAGGAGAAGAGGTATTAGGGTTTTTCGGTGCTTCTTTCAAGTTGGTGAGATTCAGCTTTAACAGATGAGGGAGAACTTCAGATGGTGTCATGTTGATTCGGGTGAATTGCCGTTGTGGCCTTTCTACCCTTTGCTGATTAGCTCTTGGTTGATTGTTTCGAGGTTGATCGGTTGAAGAGTTTTGGATCATCACAGCCCCCACCGTTGGTCGGTGCTATGTTCTTCCTTGGTTTCTCGGGTTGTGAACAGCAGAAACTTCCTTCTTAGATGGGAAGGTCTTCTTAATAGCAGTGGAAGCGGAGGCATCTTTCTGAATTTTACCACTTTTAATGCCAGCTTCGACCCTTTCACCGGTCAGAACTAATTCGGTGAATCCTGCAGATGAACTCCCGATTAAATGATTGAAGAATGGACCTGACAGAGTCCCTAAAAACATGTCTACCAGCTCTATATCCGACAATGGTGGCTGCACCCTTCCATCCAAATCCCGCCACTTCTGGGCATACTCCTTAAATCCCTCGTTAGAAGCCATACCCATACTCTGTAGTTGAGTACGAGTAGGCGCTAAATCTGCATTGTATTGGTATTCTCGGTAGAAAGCAGCAGCTAAGTCTTCCCAGTTGTGAACATCAGATCTCTCAAGTTGATAGAACCAGTCCAATTGTGTGCCTGATAAACTGTCTTGAAAAAAGTGGACCCATAGGTCTTTATCGGAAGAGTGGGGTTGGATCTTTCTGACGTAGGACCTCAGATGCATCTTTGGACAGGACAAACCGTCATACTTAGAAAATGTAGGTACTTTGAACTTAGGAGGAATGACGATCCTAGCAACCACCCCTAGTTCTTCAAAATCTAAACCAGGTACCCTTTGCAACTCCATGGCTGCCAACCGATCCTCGAGATTTTTATACTTATCATCCACTGGGGGATATTGCTGTTCGGAGTAATCTTCATCCTCTTCCTCTTCTTCTTCTTCAACTTCAGATTCAGAAGGCATCGCAGTTCCTTTTCCTTTACCAATCCCTTCATCAGACGTCGAGGGGAACTCAAGAACTTTTCTAGACTGGTTTTCAAACCTTCTTCCCATAGTGGCCATACCGGTCCTTTTCTTCTTTTTCTCTTTATCTTTCTCCAATAGTGCTTTAAGGTCCTCTTGACCCTTTGCTAAGGTCATGAGGAGATGCTGGAATTGCGAATTCTATGCTTGTAGATCTTTAACCGTTTGCTACAAATCCATCTTGCTGAAATAAACAGCAGAAAGATACGGAAACCTGGTGTGAAGACCTGTTTATGCATATGATGAATGATATATAATTCATGTAATGCATTCAAGGATTCAGAAATTCAAATTTGTTGCAAACAAAAAGAACACACGTCATATTAAGAAGAAATTTGTTAGTACATAAATACCCCATGGGCAAAATGTTACAAAATTCTTAATGTAAAAAGACATTGCGCATTCTTTTTGGCGCGATGTAAGTGTTGAGAGTTTCCTCCTCATGAAGTCGGCGAGTAAGCTCCAAAACCTTCTTCTCACTGGCATAGAAGCTGGCTTCAAAAGTATTCCGTTCTTCCTTGAGCTGGATCCAACTCTTTTGCAATTCTTCCAATGATGTTGGCATGTCTGGATGTAGGAGGGTGTATGGAACCTCTCCTTCCATAACAGGCTCTTTGATCACGGGGAGAATGTGAGGGTATGGCATCATGAGATTCTGGGCGCGGGTTCGCGCCCACTTGAGATAAGGCTCAAGGGGGATGGAATTCTTGTGCCCCAGTGTCTTACTATCCACTTTGTTGGGCATCCTCCAAGCTCTGATAAACCTTTGTCGAAGTCCTTGAGCATCGTTGTCGAAGTCAAAAACTAAGTCAGGGATCAGCATATCATGAGGGCCATCCCTCCGGGCATATCCAAACTGTCTCAGAGTTAAACAAGGGTTGTAGGTAATGCCCCCCCTAATGCCAAGTAGTGGGACATTAGGGAATTCCCTGCACCGATCAATGATGATGACATTTTCTCTGGATCGAGAACACCAATGAACATCAGAATACGTGAGGGTCATAAACCGTTGTGACCACCTTAAATCCTGCTCATTCTTCAAAACTATTTGGGGAAAGTGAGAAATAAACCACCTTGCTAGAAGAGGAGTACAGAACATGAGAACACCTCTTTTCCTCATTGTTCGTGTGTGAAATGAGTGTAGGATGTCCCCAAGCAATGTAGGCACATGATTCTGAGATATGAAAATCTTGACAGTGTTCACATCTATAAGCTGATCAGGATTTGGGAACAAGACCAACCCATAGATGAGAAGTGCTACAATTTCCTCAAAATCTTGTAGATCTAGAGAATTCCAGCAGTCTTGTGCCTTCTCAAACAGAAATTTTGCCAAGAAACCCTTGACACCACTTCTGGTTTCCCAATGTCCTTTGATATCAGATGGTTGCAAGTGTAAGGCTTGAGCAACATCTTCAGGCTTTGGTTCTTTTTCCGTACCGTTGTAGGGTAGTTGATGAAGAATAGGAATCCTCAAGAGTTGAGAAAATTCCTCCAAAGTAGGCACTAGTTGGTAATCAGGGAATGTGAAACAATGGTGTAGGGGGTCAAAGAACTGGAAGAGAACTTTCACCATGTCTTCTTCAATGCTGGAGTTGACCAAGTTGAGAAGTCTACCATGTCTTTCACTGAAAAGAGAATTCTCTGGGATCTTGGAAGTAAGCTCCTTGAGTTGAGGATGGATTCTCACAAGGTTGACTTGAATTGCTTTCCTGCGAAGAGATTCCATGACCTACAAAACAAGAACAAAGGTGAAGATCCGAACCCTTGAAATGGTTAGTGGATGCATATGATGCTTTATGATGTTCATGATGTATTCACAAGCATATGTACAAGCAAATCACACAAGATCCTAATTTCAGGCTTGCATGAGGTTTCATAGGTAAGTACCCTCTTGAAGTTAGTTGGCTCAACCTGTCTTATAAATAGTAACCGGGTTCTAAGGAGCTCAATATCACTGGATTATTTTCTATGTTCATTGTTTTGGTTTAGCCACTTAACTGGCGACCAAAATATTCCAAGAAAACAACCCTCAATGAGTGTAGTATAGAGTATCTACCAACTTCGGACTGCACCAAAGCCGGTCATCTCACTACCCCTAATAAGGCCAAGATGGTCAAGTAAGGTTCTAAGAGTTCATTAGTGCTTCATGACATCACTCAGCGGCCCCGTATTCTCTTTGATTGACTCAAAGGCTACCGGAACTCACAAATATGTTGCACTAATATAGCTATTGCTTCAACCATATCGGTATACCCCGCACAGTTTCCACAACGCATTGCTATTTGCCTATGAATGTTTCCCAAAAATCCGGGTAGAGGATTTCAAGCCCAAACAAGAGAACCAAATGTAAAGCAATCAAAGCAAACAAGATAAGCATGCAAAGGTGATCTAAACCCTAAGGTTACTCCACTTTTAGAATTCTCCCCAGCAGAGTCGCCAGTTCTGTGATACGGTGGGAGAACTGACTTGAGGTTTTGTGTTTTGTGTTTGCAAATGTTTTGGTTTATCAAGAGTCGCCACCAACTTTTTATTTTATCCTAAGGAAAGGTCAAAAAGCACAGGAAATACCTTTGAGATGTTTTCTTGGGTTCGGGAAGTAGATTATGAAAAGGGAAGGTGCAAGCACCCTTTTCATCCATGGTTATCCATGGGATATTAGTTACTTGTTTAGATCACTTGCTTTGCTTTTCCAATTGTTTGAAATGGTGCTTTGTGTGTGGTTTTGAAAGATGTTTTGAAAAGAGGCCATCATTGTGGCAACCTTTGTAATGATTCTTGTTGGAATGTATACAAAGGTGTTTTTGTCTTTTGAAAAGTTTTCAATGTTTGAAAGTTGATTTGGGAAATGTTTTGAAATTGTGTTGTGAGGTGTGTTTGAAAATAGCAAGGATGTTTTTTGCAAGCTTTTGATCAAGTAACTAAGAGTTATCTACCCTATTTTACTCAAATTTCTTTCCTAATGTTTTTAACCCTTTTGACAGTGTTCTTTCACCATTGCATTTGGTGAACAACCTTGTGTTAGGATGTTAAACGGGACAGGCGTGGGTCATCGTATAGACCATGATAGCAATTGTGTTAAGTATCTTTGGCAATTTTCTTGAGGGACTTGATCATTTTGTTTAGGCAACCAAGATAGCGTCATCGAGGGACTATGATCCTTTGTTTTGTTTTTGTTTTGCCAAAGTACCCAATATGCATACCATGGCCCATTTTTGAAAGCAACAAGTGGATTGTAACCCTAGGGGTGCAAGTGTGTATTGTGTTTGATTTTCATGCATTTTGGTCTTTGATTAGGTCAAACTATTTGTTGATTTTGATTTTGCATACAAACCCTAATTCTCTAATCATGGAATAATTGAAAGCGTAAAGTGCGAGAATTTAAATTTTAAGCTATTACAACATGATTATGGGGATGGAGGTACACTTTTGAATGAGGGGTATTTGACAAGAAATATAAACCCTAATTTACTATTACATCCAAATTGAAATTAATTGCATGAATAATAAATTAATAATATTTAAATAAACAATATAAATAAATATCAAATAATATGTATTATGCAAAAAAAAGGTTTTTGTTTACCTATGTATGTAAAAGTATTTTTGATGTAAAAAGTATAAAGAAATAAAAAAATAAAAAAAGATTAATTTCATTTGTTTTAAGGGTAAACCCTAATTTCTTTAAGAAAATAAATACTATATATTATTTATATACAAAAAATATATTAATATATGTAAAAATGAAATAAACTTAAAAAAAGGTATTTTTTAGTATAAATAATAATAAAAATAAAAATGTAATATTATTGTATTTTTATTCTAAGTATTTAATAAAAGTATATATGTATATATATATATATATATATATATATATATATATATATATATATATATATATATATATATATATATATATATATATATATATATATATATATATATATATATATATATATATATATATATATATATATATATATATATATATATATATTAAATATATTAAATATATTAAATATGTACAATATAAAATAAAATATGTACAAAATTAAATTATATTTCTAATAATATTTTCAGTGGGAATAAAATAAGAAATAAAAATAAAAGTATAAATTACATATTATTTTCAAGTTGAAATAAATAATATAAAAGTATTTAAAATATTCTCTATATTAGAAAAATTAAAATAAAATGCCAAATAAATGTAAAAAATTATGAAAATGTTTTTTGAGCATTTTTTATATTTGGAAATAAAATAACAAAATAAAAAATGAAAACAAAAATGCAAAAATATAATTATTCAAGAAATTGGGTCAGGGGGTGCAAAAATGAAAATGGGAGGTGTTAGAAGCAAGCCAGGCCAAGCCCAGCCCACCACTTCATCTTCTTTCTCCAGCAGTTTGAAAATACGCACGCGCCTGTACAAACTTGGGACATCCTGCATACGTGATCTTTTGCCAAAACTCACAACATCAAACTTGTAGAGAATTTCAAGACGACTCCAACCATATAAACAACTAATCCTAACTCTCAAAGACCAGAGAGAATTTCTATGGCCCTAAAATCTGACCTAGTTTTTTCAGCATATTCATGGATGAAATTCTCCTAGCACACTTAATATAAATGAAAGCTGAGCATATGTATGACTTTCTAGCATTGAATACTACATTTTTTATTCACAAACCTAAGGCTAAATGTTCCTAAATAGAGAGATAGAAAGTGAAGAAAAACCTGTTTCAGTTGGATTCGTGTAGGGCAATGAAGTGCTTCTCAACAAGTTTTGAGATGTCTGGTAGCTTGCCTGAACTTCACTTGATCTTTTCCAATAGCTAGCTTGCCTTGAATGTCCCTGAATCAACCTATAGAACTCAACCTGCACAATCTTGAAATGAAAACGGTGAACACTGTAAATGGAGTTACAGTTGGTAATGGAGATTTGGGATAGCTTGAGTGAGTTGAATGGAAGGTGTTTGAAGCAAAATGGGGAAAAACGCACGAGCCAAATGAGCTGGAGAACTCAAGTTGTAGCACCTTCCCTGTTTTGCCAAAGAAGTGTGATTTCTGGCTATGGGAGGTTTTGGGGCTCAAGCACTCGTGTTTCTTGCTCAAAGGGTTGTGTGAAATATGTTCAAACTGTTTGTGTAAGTTGGTGTTGGCTGGTTTTTGAGTTCTCAAGTGTTTGGCAAGTTTCTTGTTTTTGAAGCAAGAATGTGGAAGTTAAGATTACAGGTCTGTACAAGCCATCAAATATGCTGCATACAATCCTCTTGGTCCTTGCAATTTGTGGATTTGATTTTTCTTCTGAGATCTTAGCCCTATGCTCAAAGATCATGGTTTGACATAAAGCACACTTTTGCAAAAATGGGAATTTGCCTTTTTCTACTTAAGGCCTAATCTTGTGTACAATATCCAAATGGCCAAAACAAAAGCTTAGACTGATGGATTTGCATTTAATTAAGGAGTGTGAAATGGTTTAGAGGCCTGCAAACTAGTACAAAGCATGCTGATTTGAAAATGTCACTTGAGTGAACATGAATTTGCCATGGATACAAAATGAGTTTTTGCCAACTTCAAGCATTCGATTCTCCCTAACCACAAATGTGTTTGAGGAGTTCTTGGACAATTTAGAAAGCTTGCAACACGATCTATAATCAATCTTTGAAATGAAACTTGAGACTCCAAGTGGAACTATGTGAAAAATGGCCAAGAAGATAGGTCAAAATCCTGCCTAAACTAGGGCTAAATTTCACTAAGTTAAAAGTTTTAGGGACCCTTGTTCCAAAAAACATAACTTGATATCCAAGATTCTTTTGAGAAAACTTTGTGAATAAAAGTTGTAGACTTTGTGGAGTACTACAAATTTCATTTTGTAAGTTTTGTTTGAATCCATTTGCATCATGGTGAAAATGTGGGACAAAGTTAGGAAAAATTAAGAAAATTTCATAACTTAGAAAAATTCTAAGTTATGAAATTTTTTCAATTTCAAACCCTAATTTGCAATTTTGGGTTTCTTGATGAACAAGTTTCACAATTTGACATATCTTGATGAAAAATGACCCTTGGCACTTGATTTTGACCCAAAAGTCAAAGTTTGACTTTTCAGTGTACAGTCAAATTTGGATCAGTTGACTGAAAAATTCATCTGTCAATCCCATGCATTTGAGATCTTTTGAACTTGTTGAATTAGTCAAGATGATGCCATTGAGTCCTTGGTTGAGCTTGAATTTCCATTGGCTAGGTCAAAAGGTCAGAAATTTCCTTTGTACAGTCAAAACCCTAAAAATAACCATTTTACCCTTTTGGTGATTTGATCAAATTTCTTGTGGAATTATGGTCCAAACTTGATCAAATGGTTCATATGAGTTCATAATGTTGATGTGTGTAAAAATTCATGAGGTTTGACTGTAAATTGGCCATAATTGACTTTTTCCCCAATACAGCTGATTTCTAGGTCAACTGTCCAATTGACTTGGCAAAAATTTGATTCAAGGCTTGAAACTTGGTATGGACAAAATTATGAGTCCAATATGAAGTATGAAAGTTATTTTGGGCATTGTAAGTCAAAAAATCCCTGTGCAAACTCAAACCCTAATTTAGGTCAACAGTGCAAGGAGGTGTCTTGAGCAGAGCAAACCCTAACTTGATCTTGAGTTCTAAGAGCCTTGTGATGAGAAATGTTGATAAAATGAGAGGGAAAATTTTGAGGTACAACATCATCCAACTAACCACTAATTATTAACTTGTTTTTACTTTATGATTTTATTTTTATGCTTTATGGACCATTTACTTTAAGCATTATATTTCATGCCATTTTTATTTTTTTGCTCACTTGAGCATTTATATTCTTGTTATTTTTATTTTGCTCACTTGAGCTTTTTATTTTCTCTTTAGGACACCTAATAATCAACATGAACCATAAAATTCTTTAATGATACTTGGACTATTTGGTTACTATCCTTGGCATTGTGGAGTATTGGACTTCTAGGACTTAGGATTAGAGGCCTTGACCTATGTTGGAGACCTTGTGACCTTAATTGATATTTTGTCTGGAGTTCTTGAGGTTTACCTTAAGACATTGGGTTGCTTGTTTGTTTTTGTGTGCAGGTTATTGTGGTTACATTCTTTTGTTTGTACTCTGCACATTTTTTGTGAAGACTTAATACACTTGAAGTTTGGTTCTCTCAAGAGGCCTAGTATCTTTGCTTGCTTGGTTTCAATCCAAAGATTTGGAATTCTATCTTGACTCATAATGTCAAGTATTAGCTTCTTGTTGGTTAAATGGTTCTTATCTCTAGCGTTTGCCTTATGCTTTAGGATAGTCCCTCATTCTCCTCCCATCTTCTTTAATTTCAAAAATCTCCTTCCTCCTTTTGAAAACTATTCTTGTTTTGAAACTTGAACCTTTTTCATAACAAACTTGGACTTATGTCCATGCATTCTTAAAAAAATTTCATAAATAAACTTCAATCAACTTAATAATACTTTGGAATTTTTTGTGAGAAGACTAAAAGTCAATCAAACTCATTTCAAACAATTTTTCCACTTTGGTTTTTTATTTTAAAACCTTTCTCAAAATATTAGACTCTTACCAATCCTTGTAGTGACACAAACAACTATACTTCTACAATATGTAGTGAAGAGAGATATTTTCTACTTGGGTGTTGAATGAGGCATTGTTGATTTTAAGATCCAAGCCATATCCTCCACTTTGAGATGATTCAAATTCTCCTTTCTCATGATTATGGGTAGTAAGTATGTTCTCCACACGGACAATGACGATGATGTCTTATCTCATAAAATTAACCAACACATTTGTGTTTTAAATTTTTAGAAGGTGAACAACGTGTACCCTGATCCCATATTGCATGAAAGGTGGTACGTAGGCACTAAAGGTCCGCAACCGCTGCGGGTGCAAAAATCATAAAAAATATATTTCTTTTCTCACCTCCACCATCTATTTTTCATACAACATTTTATAGCCAAAATGTACAGATTTTTCAAAGAGGTTCTTGCGGGGTACTATAGATGTTTAGGGTGTTAATATCTTCCCTTTGCATAACCAACCCCCTTACCCAAAATCTTTCCCCCTTTTTTGGGTTACTCTCTCTTTTCCCATTCCTTTGGAAATAATAAAGCGCGGCTGCGATTTTTATTTTGATTTGTATAAGTCTAGTCAATCCAATGGCTTAGTCTTAAATATTTCTACCGGTAAAGAAAAAAATGGCGACTTCACTGGGGAAAGATTGACCTCTTGCTGGTCCATCCCTAAGTGGGTTGAATCTATCTTTGTTTATATTTGTATATGTGCTATTGTTGTTTATGTGTTATATGTTGTATATATGTTTGCCTGGATTTTCCTGGTTTTCAGGGTGCTTGGTGATTACTTATAAGTCCTATACCCGGACTTGGGAAAACTTTAAGATAGGACGGGAGGTATAGTCATGTTAACTTTGAGGGAGTAATCCCAAAAAAGGAGGCATGAGATCCCCCACTCAGTGGAGGTGTAACGCCCGTAATTTAATTAATTATTTAATTAAATTATTTTTGGAATATTTGAGAAGATGTGTTGTGATTAATTGGATTTAAGTATTTTATTAAGTGGTGAAATAATATTAGAAGTATAATATTATTTGATGTGAGCTTGTTTTTAAGGAATGGAAGTAGTAATAAGAGGGTGTATTATTTTTGAGCCCAATAAGGAATAAAGAATAATAGGTTATTTTATTGTTTTTAGAAAGAATATAAAAGAGGAGGCAGTAGAAGAATAAGGATTGAGAAGAAGAATGTGAAGCTGCTGGAAAAATAGGGAAAAAAACGGCAGAACAAGATTTCAACCGAAAGATTACAGAGCGACCTTCAATATAAGGTAAGGGTGGGGTTCTGACTCTATAATTGGGTTCATGATGATTGGTATGTGGGGTTAGAGGTGATTGTTGTCTTGTTCTTGAATTGAATGTATAGGATGTTGTATGATGAAGAATTGATGAATTTTAGATGAATAATGATGTCCCGATGTTGTTTGCTCAATGTAGAATTATAGGATAACTGTAAGAGATGCTTTTCCATGATTAAATTAAGTTTTTAGGGCTTAAAATATGAAACCCGTAGTGAAAATGCAGAGAAATCGCAGAATTTATGCAGAATATAACAGTACGCGTTGACCCCAAACATGATTTTCCGATACAAGAAGGTTGAAAGACTCAGGATGAGTCGACACGAAGAGGTTTTGCGTCGATACATGAGGACTTTTAGACTCAGGATGAGTCGATCCATAGGGGCATGTGTCGATACATGATGTGTGTAAGACTCGGTATGAGTCGCTCCAAGAGTGGATGCATCGACTCATGTTGCAAATTCAGTGCAGTATGCGTCGATCCATGTTGTCTGGTTTTTGGCAGATTCAGTTTATGAATGTTGTAACTTGAGTTTTAGGATGCCGTTTGAGATGCCGTTCGAAACGTTGAATAGCTAACGCGATGAACTTTATTCTAGAGGATTAAATTGAAGAATAGGAAGTGTAATCCTAGTAGCCAATTTAGGATTTAAAGTTAGTTCCCGTGTTGATCGTTATGTTGGTTTTTATGTAGAATGATGAGGATGAAATGTGTATAAGCTACTGTTTGATTTATAACAGTAGGAGTAATGATAGTAATGATGTAAGATTATAAAATAGCGATGTGAATTACTGTCGTATTAATGTATATTTGAGTTGTTGATGAGATGTTATTAATGAAGTCGTGTTTGATGAATAAATGATGTTTGATGAATAAATGATGTTTGATGAATTATTATGAATGATATGAGATGTTTGATTAAGAGATGTTGAGATGCTTTTGAGATGTAGGCCTTTGGCCAACGATGATGTTGTATTGAGATGTTTTTAATTGTGATGTTGTTATTACATTCATGATTATGTCGCATATATTGCATTTTGAAATGGAGCTTATGCTCGTTGAGATGACCTATATTGGCGAATATTGAGATAAAGGCTTATGCCTTGTTGATGCCTCTATTAATTGGAAAATTTTTGAGATGGGAGTTCTGCTCCAAATGGTACCACATGCATTTTCATAGTATTGAGTCGCATTATATGACTGCATAAAGAAGTGTGTATTGATGTGGTGAATGTGTATTATTATTGTTGATTATGAGATGAGAAGTGGTGATGTTATGTGTGAAGATGTGAAAAACACAAGAAGGGGGGTTGAATTGAAAACTTGGATCAAAAACAGCTTAATGACACAGTATTTTTATCCTGGTTCGTTTGATCTCAAACTACTCCAGTCCACCCGTCAAGGTGATTTCGCCTCTCTCCAACGAGGTCTTAATCCACTAATCTCAAAAGATTACAACAACTACTTTAAAAATTGTTAAAGTCTTCTTGAGTACAACCACAAACCGGTTAATCTCAAGGAAATCTTTTACAAATAATTGAACAAGAATGTGTTGTTGTTTTATAACAAAACAATTTATCACAACTGTGATAATTACACAGGTTAAGCTTATAATAGAATAAATTTGCTAGAGCTTGAATATGTGTGGTTTGGAATTCTCTGCAAATTTATGTGTGCGTACGTACGTGCTTCTTTGCAAGCAGACTTTTTTATATAGACAAAATAATGACGTTGTCTATAAAGCAAGTTTAATGTTAATAACACACTTTCCTTTTTTAGAAGATCTTGTCTGAAGAAAGCCGTTGGCATTAATTTTGTCTTGAATGTACAGTAACGCTTCAGAGTCTTCTTTGCTTAACTACTGATGACGCTTTAGAATATTGATGACTTGGTTTGATATGTCTTTATTCAGAATCAGAGTTTGTTGTAATTAAGCGCAGGTTCTGGTCACCAATCTTCAACGTATAATCTGATTGCTTTAGCATGTAATACTTTATAGCTTATCTTCTGATGCTGATCCCATCAGAACTTCTGCATATAAACATATTTTTAAGGAGCATATTTGTTTTGTGTATATATACTTTGTATTTATTTATTCTTTGTATTTGTTATCATCAAAACTCAAACCAAGGGTTGTAGAATCAAACTATGTTCTAACAATCTCCCCCTTTTTGATGATGACAAAAACCAGATTTTTCAATTAGAAATAAAGAATAAAAATTATAGAATTAGGAAGAAAAAAACTCCCCCTGAGTTGATTAGTTCCCTTAAATTCCTTGAGTCTTTGAGCATCAGAATTTAACTGCGTCTTTCATCAGAGTTTTGTACATGTTCAAGCTTTTCAGAAGAAAGAAGTTAAGTAGTTCAGAATGTTTGAGACTTCTGTCTCAGTAATCCGTTATTGAAAATATCTTATTCTTTCTCCCCCTTTTTGTCAGTTATCAAAAAGGCTATATAATCAGAGCTAAAAAGGATTTATATTAAAAATAAGAAGCAATGATAAGAAGTTCAGAACAACAACAATGTAGAACAAATATTACAGATAAACTGATTTTGAAAACAAAATAAAATCTAAGAGGGAGGAGGAAGGCGTGTGAACAAAGCTTCCAGCAAGCCATTGATCTGGGTGTTGGTTTCCTCTTGTTTGCTCAAAATGCTATTGATTTCCTTGTTTGTATCATCCTATTTATCCAACCTTTACTGAATAACAACATTTTCTCTCTTCAGTTCTTCCAGAGTTTGCCTTTCATAGGAGGCTGGAGAATCCTTAGTAACTGGATGCTTCTCAGAGCATTCTGCAACTTGATCATTTTGAACCAATTCTTCTGCTGAGATCATCTCATCTGGAGCAGCAGTCAGAGTGAGACCATCTGATTCTGGTTGAGCTTTGTCTGATGGACGATGTTCTAACCAGGGAGAATTATCTAGAGGGAGAATATCTTCCTTGAGCAGTTGGCTCAGAACTTGGTCTTCAAAAACCTTTAGTAGATTACTGAAATTCTATTGAACCTGTCCATAGCTCTGTTCTTGCATCTTATGTGTTTCAGAACTTATCCATTTTCGGAAACTTGTCCAAAGATAATCTGAGGCAGTAGGATTGGTCATCTCAAGACTAGCTTGCTTCAAGGAGGTTATCCATTTCTACATTTCTGTTTCAAACATCAACAAACTAGTACCAACATCTGGTGTGGGTTTAGATGGTTTTGGTTTTGGAATGGCAGTTTTGTGAGTTATAGCATCTAGACGTTCAAAAAAAGTTAGATCAATGACAAGTTTAACGTTGTCATCTGGATTGCTCTTTGGTGAGGGAGTGGGAGAGTCTGGTATAATTATTGGACTGGTTGGGGAATTTTGTGGTGTTGATTCTAGAGAAGAGGGAATTTGTGGAATGTCCAGAATAGTGAGGGGAATACGGATGGCCAGAGGTTCAGTGATTCATGGAATAGGGATTGTATCTGAATCTGAAGTAGGTTCTTCAGATTGGTTGGATTGAACATTGTGAGGTTCTGGTTCACAGGTTTCAGATGGTTGGATCTCAGAAGTTTGAACTTCTGGTTGTGATTGTTCAGGTTGTGGAGATGGTGGATGAGGAATATCTAGTTGAGGAGATGGAGGTAGTGGTATTTCTGGTTGTGGAGAGAGAGGAATATCTGGTTATGGAGCTTCTGTTGTGGTTTCAGAGTTTGGATTTTCTGGGATTAGAGGGTTTGGATTTTCTGGTGTGGGAGAAGAAATATTTTGGTCAAAAGATTCAATGTCTGACAGAAATTTTGCAAGTTCTGGTTGAGTTGATTCAGTATTTGGATTGATAGGAAGGGAGTGAGTTTCTCTAAGACTTAGAGTTTCTGAGGGGTCAAACCCTATGTCAAAATCATCAAAAGTTTGTGGGGTAGGAATTTCTGATTGGGTGGTTAAGGGTTCAGATGTTGATATAGTAATTGATTCTAAAATAGTAACAAAAGAAGGATTACCTTTCTTTTTAGCAGCTTTTGGAGTCCGCTGGGATGATCCTTCTACTACTGCCTTCCTTTTCTTGTTCTTCTTCAAGATAACTTCTGGTGCCGCTTGTTGCAAGTCCTGAATATTTAACCCTGGTGCAGTGCCATCTGCCTTGCACGCATCCAAATATCTGACGATAATCTCAGGCTTGGAATCAATTTCAGAGAACATAGGAAAATCATCCAGGGGAATTCTTATGGAGGTGATGGTTGCAAACGAAGTAACATTGGGTTCCTTCTTGATGTTCTCAATAATTTTCATCTTTTTCAAATTCTTTTCATTCAGTGGCTTCCCAGCAGTTGCCTCTAGAGAGCTGATTTCCTATGCTTCTGTTAGATGCTCTATCAGCCCATTCTCTGTCAGAATATCTGATATGAGTCTTCCAAGGGGTATCCAGTCCCTTTTGGTACGCTCATCTTCTCTAGTCTCCTTAACACTGGTCCTCAGATGATCGAATAGCAAGTGAGCAAGATTTACCTTAGTCTTCTTGGAGATAAAGTAGATCAGAAACTGTTGATCAATGTTTATGTAGTCAGGGGAGCTGGTTGGCTTCTTGTGGTTTATGCATCCTAGAATTATCTTAGCCCATATTCTGTGATGATCCTTCAGATCCCGTATCTTGCTGGAGGGAAGACCCAGAGTGAAAATTTCTCTTGTAATTGAAGCAACATCAACACATCTTTCAGCCATGTCTATGCACCTTACACCACCACCATTGTAACCTATCAGTCTTGCAATTAGGTCTTCAGTAATTACTATCTTCTTCCCCATTACATACCAAGTGACTTGATGGTTGGAGGATGAAGCATGAATCCAGAATTCTTTCACAAGAATTGGAAACGTTGGACCTAGAACACGGTCAATACCTGTTCCATCCTTGAGCATTGACCTCTTCAGAAAGATTGAATCCATTTTCTTGAAGAATTTCAAAATCTACAATCAGTTCTGAAATAACTTCCAGGTTGTCAATGGGCGTGAGAAGAGTTCTGAATGGTTCTTCATATTGTTCCATAGATTTAGTTCTCTGAGTACTGGTATTTGGGACGCTTGAAGAAGTCATGTTCACACAAGAAATTTTGAGAAAAATGAAAGGGTTTTGAAGGTACGAACAGAAAACAATTAGAATGAAGTAAAAGTGAAAGAGTGTAAAGAATGAAACTTGCATTTAAATAGATTTTTGAAAACATAAACTGTAAGAGAGAGAAATAATTAGTAATGATTATAAGCATTAATGACAGCTGATTTTAGGGGATTCAGAAAGATATTGGAACGGTTACCCATGACATGTGTCTCAATGCACCCAATCAGCGCTTTTGACCTTTCATAAAAGTGAACGCGTGTTCAGCATTAGAAGGTAGCTGATGAATGGATGACAATTGTTTGCTTACGTGAACAACACACTTCTATCCTTGAAATGAAACGCTCAGATCTTCATGGATAGATTCTGATACAATTTGTGCTTCTAAAATTCTGAAGGCAGGTTGATCAGCAGTTCACAGAAAATAACCAAAATTCTGAAGGTTAAGATATGTAAATAAAACATTTTATTCTGGGCAAAGCTTCATGCTGAGATGTTTCATAATGAAGTTAAACCTATCTTCAGAAAGAGGTTTTGTAAAGACATCAGCCCATTGATGGTCTGTGTCAATGAATTTTAAATTAAGAATCCCTTTCTGAATATAGTACCTAATAAAATGATGTTTTATTTCTATATGCTTAGCCCTATAATGCAAAATAGGATTTTTACTGAGACAAATAACATAAGTATTGTCACAGAGGATAGGGATGTTACTCTCAAATATATTGAAGTCCTCAAGTTGACTTTTCATCCAGAGCATTTGCGTACTACATCCAGCTGCTGCTATTTATTCAGCTTCTGCTTATGATAGAGCTATTGTGGATTGTCTTTTGCTAGACCATGAGATTAGATTTTCTCCCAGAAACTGGCAGCTTCCAGAAGTGCTTTTACGTTCTACTCTATCTCCAGCAAAATCAGCATCACAGTATCCTACTAAGCTGTAATCATTTGATTTTCTATAAAATAAACCCAGATTAGCAGTACCTTTCAGATACTTAAAAATTCGCTTAACTGCTGTTAAGTGAGATTCTCTAGGATCTGATTGGAATCTAGCAGAAATGCAAACACTGAATAGAATGTCAGGCCTTGAAGCCGTCAGATACAGAAGAGAACCAATCATACCTCTATAAATCTTTTGTTCTACCTTTTTGCTTACCTCTTCTTTTTTCCAGAATGCACGTGGGATGCATTGGAATCCTTGAGGGCTTACATTCTGAGAGATCAAATTTCCTCAGAATTTCTCTGACATATTTGCTCGGATGAATGTAAGTTCCTTCTGGAGTTTGATTTATTTGAATGCCCAGAAAGAATTTTAGTTCCCCCATTAGGCTCATCTCAAATTCTGCCTGCATACATTTAGCAAACTCTCTTCCCAGAGAGGGTTTAGTGGATCCAAATATAATGTCATCAACATAAATCTGACATACTAAAATATCATTCTTAACTGTCTTACAGAACAAGGTTGTGTCCACTTTCCCTCTGGTGAATTCCTTTTCTAACAGGAAGTTACTTAGTCTTTCATACCAATCTCTGGGAGCTTGTTTCAGACCATAGAGTGACTTCTTTAGTTTGAAAACATATTCTGGATTTTTGGAACTTTCAAAACCAGGGGGTTGATACACATATACCTCTTCTTCTATATAGCCATTTAAGAAAGCACTTTTGACATCCATCTGATACAGAGTGATGCCTTTATTAACAACAAATGATATTAAAAGTCTGATAGATTCTAACCTGGCGTCTAGAGCAAAGGTTTCTGTATAGTCTATCCCCTTTTGCTGACTATAACCTTGTGCTACTAGTCGTGCTTTGTTTCTGATGACTTCACCTTGTTCCTTCAGTTTGTTTCTGAACACCCATTTTGTACCAATGACGTTGAATCCTTTTGGTTTGGGAACCAGATCCCATACGTCATTTCTGGTGAATTGATTTAGCTCCTCTTACATTGCCAGAATCCAGTCATTGTCCAGAAGTTCTTCATCAATTGTTGTTGGTTCAATCAGAGAAACCAGTCCCATGAGGGATTCTTCAGAGTTTCTGAAAGTAGATCTTGTTCTGATTGGATCTTCCTTCCTTCCCAAAATTGTATCTTCTGGGTGATCAATGCTGCTTCTGGATGGTCTTTTCTGGAGTTGATCAATAGAAGGTGTTGTATTGCTTGTAATAACTCTTTCTGCTGTTGAGGGAGTGTCTCTGTTGAGAGCCTCTGATGAGTTGTCTTCAGTACCTGTGAGTTCAACTTCCATACTTGCAAGGAATTCATTCTGCTTTGACTTTTGAGAGTCAAGCTTATCATCAAACCGAACACTGATTGACTCTTCAACAATCTGTGTTTCTGTATTGTATACTCTGTACCCTCTTGAGTGTTCAGAGTATCCTAACATAATACACTTTTGTGCTTTAGAGTCAAACTTGTTCAAATAATTTTTTGTATTCAAAATAAAACATGTACATCCAAATGGATGGAAATAAGAAATGTTGGGCTTTCTGTTCTTCCACAATTCATATGGAGTCTTTTCCAGAATAAGTCTTATGGAGATTCTATTCTGAATGTAACACGTTGTGTTTATTGCCTCTGCCCAGAAGATCTTAGCAACGTTAGTCTCGTTGATCATGGTTCTGGCTATTTCTTGCAATGTTCTGTTCTTTCGTTCTACAACTCCATTTTGCTAGGGAGTTCTAGGACAAGAGAAATCATGCAGAATTCCTTTTTCATTAAAGAATAATTCAAAATCTTTATTTTCAAATTCTCCACCATGATCACTTCTGAATTTGACGATTCCAAGATCTTTTTCGATCTGAACTTGGTTGCAGAAGGTAACAAACACAGAGTGTGACTCGTCCTTGTGTCTTAAGAACTTTACCCATGTCCATCTTCTATAGTCATCTATGATTACTAACCCATACTTCTTGCCAGTGACTGAAGCAGTTTTTACTGGTCCAAATAAGTCAATGTGTAGAAGTTCTAATGGCTTAGAGGTGGAAACAACATTTTTGGATTTGAAAGCAGGTTTTTCAAACTTGCCTTTCTGACATGCTTCACATAGAGCATTTGAATTGAACTTCAAGTTAGGAAGTCCTCTGACCAGATTGAGTTTGTTAATCTGAGATATCCTTCTCATACTAACATGTCTCAATCTTCTGTGCTAGATCCATTGCTCGTTGTTAACAGACAATAGACATTTTACATTCTTACTTTTTAGTTCAGAAAGTTTTATTTTATAAATGTTGTTTTTCCTCTTTCCATTAAATAGGATAGTCCCATCTTTCTGACTAACAGCTTTGCATGAATTTTGATTGAAGATTATATCATAACCGTTATCACTTAATTGAATTATGGATAACAGGTTATGCATTAATCCATCAACTAATAAAATATTACTTATAGAGGGAAGATTTCCATTACCTACTGTTCTAGAGCCAATGATCTTTCCTCGCTGATTGCCTCCAAAGCCCACGTGGCCTCCAGGCTTAAGTTCCAGGCTTTGGAACATATGCCTTCTTTCCGTCATGTGTCGTGAGCAGCCAGAGTCCAGGTACCATGATTGGTGTCTTTGCTTTGCTGCTAAAGATATCTGCCACATGTATGATTTTATCCTTAGGTACCCACATTTTCTTGGGTCCTGATTTGATAGTTTTACCAAAATTCTGGTTGAATTTTGGTTTGACAGAATAATCACTACTTGTGTATTTTATGTCATGTGTGTGCCCATATATAAAGTGTGAATCAAGTGGAGTGCGTTTTATAATTAAGTCCATGGCATTTTTTGGTGTAGGTGCCTTACCTTGATATCCTATCCCTTTTCTGCCATTTCTGCTAACTCCATAGATCATTGAAGCCATCTTGCTTCTGTCTATGTTTTTAGCTAGAAAATTCTGAAAGCTGTGATCATACTCTTTGATGATCTCGTTAGCATTACTGGGAGTTTCCGAGATTGTTTCCTTCTGAGAGTTTTGCAACTGGTTTTCTAATTTTGAAATTTTTTCTTTTAACTCAGAATTCTCCAATCTGAGACTCTCAGTCTTATCAGAGTCAGAAGCAAGATTCCTTTTCAGGTTTCTGAATTTGACTCTGATCTGCTGATACCTTTCCAGAATTTCATTAAGGCTTTCAGCAAGTTCAGCCTTAGTAAAGTTTATAGTAAAGTCATGGAATACCTCTTCAGTGTCTGATTCTGAGTATGAACCATAAGCTTCACTGTCTTTAGATACGTTTTCCATGAGAGCTATGTTTACTCTTTCATCATCTGATTCTGAGTCAGCTTTAGATGTGTCAGAATCATCCCATGTAGCCATGAGGCTTTTCTTCTTTTCCTTGATAAACTTATTTTTGGGCTTCTCCTTCTGAAGCTTTGGGCAGTCACTTTTGTAGTGCCCTTCCTCGTTACATTCATAGCAGATGATGTCTTTGTTGTTTGGCTTTCTGTATCCTGAAGAACCTTCAGATCTTCTGTGTCCAGAGGAGGATTCTGACCTTCTGTATCTGGAGGAAGATTCATTCTGATTTTATGATCTTCTGGGATTCCTGAACTTCCTTTGCCTCTGCTTCCACAGTTGGTTCACCCTTCTGGAGAGGAGAGACAGTTCATCTTCTTCTGATGAGGATCCATCAGAGGTTTCTTCTACAGCCTGCAAAACTTTGGAGTCAGATTTTCTGTTAGATTTTAAAGCTAATGGCTTACCTTGATTTTGAGGTTCATTTGCTTCTAGCTCTATCTCGTGACTTCTGAGGGAGCTAACAAGTTCCTCCAGAGAGATTTTGTTGAGATCTTTGGCTAGCTTAAGCGTTGTGACCATTGGCCTCCACTGTTTTGGCAAGCTTCTGATGATCTTCTTAACATGATCAGCAGTAGAATACCCTTTGTCAAGAACTTTTAGACCAGCAACAAGAATTTGAAATCTTGAAAACATAGTTTCTGTTGATTCACTATCTTCCATCTTGAATGCCTCATACTTCTGAATGAGCGCAAGGGCTTTGGTTTCTTTGACTTGAATGTTGCCTTCATGCGTCATTCTTAGAGAATCAAACGTATTCTTGGCAGTTTCTCTGTTTGATATTTTCTCATATTCTGAATATGAGATGGCGCTGAGAAGAATTGTTCTGGACTTGTGGTGATTTCTGAATTCACGCTTTTGCTGATCAGACATCATTTTCCTGTCTATCTTCTGACCACTTCCATCCACTGGGTGCGTGTATCCATCAGTCACCATGTCCCACAGATCAGCATCATGGCCCAGAAATAAACTCTCAATTCAGTCTTTCTAGTAGTCAAAGTTCTCTCCATCAAAGACTGGAGGTTTGCCACTAAATATGTCCCTTTCTTCATTGTTTTCATTGCTGATGTTTTGACTTGGTCCTGCCATAGTGTTTTTCTGACGCTGGATCTTGTACTGACACGATTAAGTGTTTAAGCTCAGAACCAGGCGCTCTGATACCAATTGAAGATGTGAAAAACACAAGAAGGGGGGGTAGAATTGAAAACTTGGATAAAAAACAACTTAATGACACAGTATTTTTATCCTGGTCTTTTGATCTCAAACTACTCCAGTCCACCCGTCAAGGTGATTTCTCCTCTCTCCAACGAGGTCTTAATCCACTAATCTCAAAAGATTACAATAGCTACTTTAACAACTGTTAAAGTCTTCTTGAGTACAACCAAAAACCGGTTAATCTCAAGGAAATCTTTTACAAATAACTGAACAAGAATGTGTTGTTGTTTTCTAACAAAACAGTTTATCACAATTGTGATAATTACACAGGTTAAGCTTAGAATAGAATAAATTTGCTAGAGCTTGAATATGCGTGGTTTGGAATTCTCTTCAAATTGATGTGTGCGTACGTACGTGCTTCTTTGCAAGCAGACTTGTTTATATAGACAAAATAATGATGTTGTCTATAAAGCAAGTTTAATGTTAATAACACACTTTCCTTTTGTAGAAGATCTTGTCTGAAGAAAGTCGTTGGCATTAATTCTGTCTTGAATGTACAGTAACGCTACAGAGTCTTCTTTGCTTAACTGCTGATGACGCTTCAGAATATTGATGACTTGGTTTGATATGTCTTTGTTCAGAATCAGAGTTTGTTGTAATTAAGCGCAGGTTCTGGTCACCAATCTTCAGCGTATAATCTGATTGCTTCAGCATGTAATACTTTATAGCTTATCTTCTGATGCTGATCCCATCAGAACTTCTGCATATACAAAACATATTTTTAAGGAGAATATTTGTTCTGTGTATATATACTTTGTATTTATTTATTCTTTGTATTTGTTATCATCAAAACTATAACCAAGGGTTGTAGAATCAAACTATGTTCTAACAATGTGATCTAATTTAATATATTAATTATCATGCGCTTTATTATATTTTTAGATATCTCACCCCTCCTGTTTGAATGTTGCTCTTATGTTGGTAACTGAAATTCTGGCTGCAGATACTCAATGTCACGTTCAATGTTATGACACCGTATCTGACTTTCTATAAGACAGTAAATACAAAAAACAGTAAAGAACATAGTCAATTGTTTACCCAGTTCAGTGTGCAACAACACCTACTTTGGGGGCTACCAAGCCAGGGAGGAAATCCACTATAAGAGATATTAATTCAGGAATAAACCAACCAGTTTATCTCCTTCACTTAAGACCTACCCAATGCAACTTCAATCTAAGTACAACTTAAACCTGAGTTCCTACTCACTCCCCCTCAATCACAGCAGTGATACTTAAAACAATTTGACTAATGAATTGATAAAGACACTCTTCAAAAACATACACTTGATTATGCTTCACAGCTTTTTAATCAAGCAACACAAACACTCTTGCTTCACAGCTTTGAGTGATACATAAACCTAACTTGACTTTGCTTCAAAGCTTTAGTCAAGAGACACAAAAACACTCTTGCTTCAAAGCTTTGAGTGGTACACAACCCTTACAATTAAAACCTATTCCAAGTCACTTATCACAATGATACTTGCTTGGATTACAATAGTTAAAAACTATACAGTTTCTAAATGATCTTCTGTCAAAAAGGGGTTAATTCCAAAACAGCAGCTCTGTTGAATATATAGCAGCTGCATCTTCAGTTAGGGTTTCCACAAAAAGCTAGGGTTAATTCCGTTTGACCTTAAGACTAGGTCACAGGACTTTATCAACCAGGTTAGGGTTGAGCTAGGTTAACCCCAAGTCCACGAGATTTTCTGTTCTGGAAAGACTGAGTCATTTTCCTGAAAAAACTCAGAATTACCCAAACTGCATAACTGTTAGTTCAGAGCAGGATGTCTTAACATTTGTTATGACATCTGAAAACCTGTCTACTGATTTAGGTAAATGTGATCTTTTTGCAAAATGCTCAGATACACACTTATAAACAGCAACACCTGTATGACAATATTTTTCTGCAAAGGTACCTAATAAAACATTACCTAATAAACTAGAATGTTATGACATCAGTCATGACATTCACACACTTGCTTTTACCAAAAATGCATGCCAATAACTAAACAACTACAAACTCCCCCTTTGGCAGATTTTTGGCTAAAGCCCCTAAGCAATCAGAGATAGATAGCAGCAGAATAAATATGACTGCAGAAAAATAGAATGTCTAATAAAGTCTACCAAAATATATCTCCCCCTCTTTAGCCACAAATGGGCCAAAGATACATGTTCTTAAAATTTATACAGTCATCCAGAAAAAGTAACACATCAAGACAAAAAACTGAACACACTTTGCAAACTTCACCAGGAAACAGCAACTCCACCAACCAGCAACTCCACCAACCTTTAAGCACTGTCATCAGACTCAGAAGGAACAGAAATGCCAGGAACTAAGTGGTTCTCGTTCAGAATTCTTGTAACAATTTTAGCTATTGCTTGACGAACATAGGCAGACCCTTCCCTATTTGCAGTTTCAGAGGGAACTGAAGAAGAAGGATGGGATGGATTACCAGAGGCAGTAGCTTGGGACCTTCCTGCATGTCTTGTTCTCAGCTCTTTGACCTTGGTGGGGTTAGTTTCCACTTTTCTAAGAGAAGAGATCTCCAGGACTCCAGAATCCAGACAATATGAGATTGCCCTAGAATCTTGATCAGAGGAAGAGGTTGAAATAGTCGTATTGGATGATGATGGTGTTTGAGACATTTTGATAGTCTTAGAGGATCAACAGCAACTGAAGAGAAAATTCTGATTGAGAGACTGGGTTTTGATGCGGAGACGAGAGGGGAAGGAAGAAAAGGAGTGTCTATTCAACTTCTTAAAAGAATTGAAGGAAATGGGAAAATATAAGTTTAACCTAATCAGAACAAGCATAACTCCTATAACCCTTGTTTTAAGCAAAATTAATTGCTACAATTCCTCATGTTGGCAAATACCCAACTTACCCCTCAAGTTTTCAAATTGATTTGCATCAAGTGCCTTGGTAAAAATGTCAGCCAGCTGTAGCTCAGTAGCAACATGTTCCAATTTGATTGTCTTATCTTCTACAAGGTCTCTGATAAAGTGATGTCTTATGTCAATATGTTTGGTCCTACTATGCTGAATGGGATTCTTGGAAATGTTGATTGTACTCAGATTGTCACAGTACAATGTCATAACATCTTGTGTGACATTATACTCAGTAAGCATCTGTTTCATCCAGATCATTTGAGAACAGCTACTACCAGCTGCAATGTATTCTGCTTCAGCGGTAGAGAGAGACACACAATTCTGTTTCTTGCTGAACCAGGAAACCAGATTATTCCCCAAGAAGAAACATCCTCCAGAGGTGCTTTTTCTATCATCAGCACTACCAGTCCAATCAGCATCACAGTAACCAGTCAGTGTTGGTTCACAACCATGAGAATATAGCAACCCATAGTTGTAAGTTCCACTCACATACTTCAAAATTCTCTTCACTTGATTGATATGACTGACTTTGGGATCAGCTTGGTATCTTGCACAAACTCCAACTGCAAAAGCAATATCAGGTCTGCTGGCTGTTAAGTACAACAAGCTTCCTATCATGCTTCTGTACAGACTTTGATCCACCTTAACCCCACTTGAATCTTTGGAAAGCTTTAAATGAGTAGGAGCAGGAGTCCTTTTGTGACTGGCATTCTCCATACCAAACTTCTTTACGATGTTCTTAGCATACTTGCTTTGAGATAAGAAGATTGAGTCCTCCATCTGTGAGACTTGCAGTCCAAGAAAGTAAGTTAGTTCTCCCATGAGACTCATTTCGAATTCAGCCTGCATCTGGTCAACAAAATGTTTAACCATAGGTTCTGACATTCCTCCAAACACTATGTCATCAACATATATTTGGGCAACCATCAACTTCCCTCCTTCAGTTTTGACAAAGAGTGTTTTGTCCAAGCCTCCTTTTCTGTATCCTTTGTCTGAGAGAAACTTTGTTAACCTGTCATACCATGCTCTAGGAGCTTGTTTCAGGCCATATAGAGCTTTTCTCAATTTGTAGACATGATCAGGGTGATTTGGATCCACAAAGCCTTTAGGCTGTTCCACATAAGCTTCCTCATTCAAGTACCCATTTAGAAAGGCACTTTTCACATCCATTTGAAATAACTTGAACTTCAGAAGACAAGCAATTGACAATAGGAGTCTAATTGATTCTAGCCTGGCTACAGGTGCAAAGGTTTCATCAAAATCAACCCCTTCAACCTGAGTGTATCCTTGAGCAACAAGTCTTGCCTTATTCCTGGTGACAACTCCTTCAGCATCTGATTTGTTCTTGAAAATCCATTTTGTGCCAATGATGTTGGTTCCTTCAGGTCTGGGAACCAGTTCCCAAACTTCATGTTGCTTGAATTGGTTCAGTTCATCTTGCATTGCTCCAATCCAGTATTCATCAGTTAAAGCTTCTTTGACATTTCTTGGTTCCATTTTGGACACAAAACAAGAGTTTGAGATGATTTCTCTAGATCTTGTAATGACTCCACTGTTGGGATCTCCTATGATGAGCTCTTTTGGATGATCCTTCTGAATTCTTATGGAAGGGATCTTGCTAGCTTCCTTTGATTCAGATTCTGTTGTGGTGGTGTTGGGTAGATCATTCTGTTGGGTTGAAGTCTCAAAGAATGTCTCAACATTACAAGGGACATCTATTTCCTCATGATAATCATCAATTATAACATTTATTGATTCCATCATGGCTTTGGTCCTGGAATTGAATACTCTATAAGCTCTGCTGTTTGAGGAGTATCCTAGAAATATCCCTTCATCACTTTTAGGGTCCAGTTTTCTTCTTTGTTCACGATCTGCCAGAATATAGCATTTGCTGCCAAACACATGGAAGTACTTCACAGTTGGTTTTCTTCCTTTCCAGAGTTCATATATGGTGGATGAGGTTCCCTTTCTCAAGGTGACCCTGTTATGGACATAACAGGCTGTATTCATAGCTTCAGCCCAAAAATACATAGGAAGTCTTTTGGCATGTATCATTGCTCTGGAAGATTCCTGTATGGTCCTGTTTTTTCTTTCCACAACTCCATTTTGCTGAGGAGTTATAGGAGAAGAAAATTCATGACTAATTCCTTCTGAGGAACAGAAATCATCAAACTTGTTGTTTTCAAATTCCTTGCCATGATCACTTCTGATTCTGACAATACACCCTTCCTTTTCTCTTTGAATTCTTTTGCACAATTCTTTAAAAACTTCAAATACATCAGATTTTTCCTTAATGAAGTTAATCTAGGTGAATCTGGAAAAATCATCCACAACCACATAGGCATATCTTTTTCCACCAAGACTCTCCACTTGCATTGGTCCCATCAGATCCATATGAAGAAGTTCTAGAACCTTAGAGGTGGTCAGATGTCTTGACTTTGGATGTGACATCCTAGTCTGCTTACCAACCTGACATTCACCACAAACTCTTCCTTCATCAATTTGCAGTCTTGGAATCCCTCTGACTGCCTCCATGGAGATAATCCTTTTCATACCTCTTAGATGAAGATGGCGAAGTTTTTGGTGCCACAGTTTCACCTCTTTTTCTTCTTTTGCAATGGAACACACAGAGGAGAAATTAGTGTTCTCAGGCTCCCACAAGTAACAGTTGTCTTTAGATCTGACTCCTTTCATTACAATTTCTTGTTTTTCATTAATTACAAGACATTCAGATTTTGAGAAATTGACCTTGAATCCTAGATCACACAATTGACTGATACTAATGAGATTAGCAGTCAACCCTTTTATCAGCAGTACTTCATTCAGACTTGGAACTCCAGGGCAGTCCAAATTACCAACTCCTTTGATTTCACCTTTAGCACCATCTCCAAAGGTCACAAAACTGGTGGTGTGAGGTTTAACATTATTGAGGAGGTTCTTGATTCCAGTCATGTGTCTGGAACACCCACTGTCAAAGTACCAGTCTTCCTTTGCAGAGACCCTCAGGGAAGTGTGGGCTATCAGGGCAGTAGCCTTTTTCTTCCATTTAGGAGCATGCGGTACCTTTTTAGACTTAGGTTTGACACCTGAGTTCTGATTAGGGTATCCATGCAATCTGAAGCAGAAAGGCTTTATGTGGCCATATCTCCCACAATGATGACATCTCCATCTTTGGTACCTTTTCTTCATATGTCTCTGTTCCTGATGTTGAGAGTTGTGTTGAGACATCTGTTTTGACATTTGCTTATCAGGCCTGATCTTCTTATCTGTACCAGATTTCTTTGCTTCCACAAATCCTAGTCCAGATTTATTTCCCACATTTTGTCCAACCTGAAGGATCTCTTCCAATTTGTCTGTTCCATTAGTCAGCATCTTGACAGATTTGGTTATTTGATTCAGTTGTGAGTTCAGCAATTGAACTTCCCCTTCTAGATGACTTATAGTTTCAAGGTTTGCCCTTTTTTCAGCCTCCAACTTTATGATGAGTTTTGATTGTTTCTCATTCTGCACACAGACTTCAACACTTCTGATACACAATTTCTTGTAAGTATTAGCCAGCTCTTCAAATGTCACTTCTTCATCACTAGTGTCACTTTCAGAGATATAAACACCAGTTAGAGCAGTAACTAGTTTGGCAGATTCTTCTTCAGAATTACTTTCTGAATCACAGTCATACCAAGTAACAGTCATTCCTTTCTTTTGTTTCTTAAGAAAGGTAGGACATTCAGCTCGAATATGCCCAAATCCTTCACAACCATGGCATTGAATTCCTCTGCCTTGATTTCCCTTCTCTTCTGACCTTGGTCTTCTGCTGGAACTGTCAATGTCAGAGGGAATGTTATGAACATTAGACCTTGACTTTGGGTCTATTCTTTTGATGAGTTTATTGAATTGTCTTCCAAGCATGGCTATAGCTTCTGAAATATTTTCTTCTTCATCCTCCTTGTTTTCAACATCAGTGTTGGATACAAGTGCTATGCTCTTGTTCTTCTTGTCACCATTTTCAGTGATCCCCATCTCAAAAGTCTGAAGAGACCCAATAAGTTTATCCACTTTCAACTTGTTGATGTCCTGGGCTTCTTCTATGGCAGTTACCTTCATTACAAATCTTTTAGGCAAGGATCTGAGAATCTTTCTCACCAATTTTTCTTCTGACATCTTTCCACCCAGTGCTCCTGAGGTGTTGGCAATCTCCAAGATGTTCATGTGAAACTAATGAATGGTTTCATCTTCCATCATTTTTAGATTCTCAAACTTGGTAGTCAACATCTGAAGCCTTGACATTTTTACTTTGGAAGTGCCCTCATGGGTAGTTTTGAGAGTGTCCCAAACTTCCTTGGCCAGTTCATATTGATGTACTAGTCTGAAAATGTTTCTATCAATTCCATTGAACAAGGCATTTAAAGCTTTGGAATTTCCCAGGGCTAACTCATCTTCTTCTTTACTCCAATCTTCCTCAGGCTTCAAACTGATTGTCCCATCTTTCTCAGTTATGGTGGGATGGTTCCATCCTTTGTCAGTAGCTCTCCAAGCCTTTTTTCCAGAGATTTTAAGAAGGCAATCATACGAGGTTTCCAGTAGTCATAATTAGTTCCATCCAGAATGGGTGGTCTATTTCCAAAAACTCCTTCTTTGTCCATAGTGCCAGAAAGTGATATCCCTAGATCTCACCCAGTAATACAGGCAGGGTGCCTGCTCTGATGCCAATTGAAATTCTGGCTGCAGATACTCAATGTCACGTTCAATGTTATGACACCGTATCTGACTTTCTATAAGACAGTAAATACAAAAAACAGTAAAGAACACAGTCAATTGTTTACCCAGTTCAGTGTGCAAGAACACCTACTCTGGGGGCTACCAAGCCAGGGAGGAAATCCACTATAAGAGATATTAATTCAGGAATAAACCAACCAGTTTATCTCCTTCACTTAAGACCTACCCAATGCAACTTCAATCTAAGTACAACTTAAACCTGAGTTCCTACTCACTCCCCCTCAATCACAGCAGTGATACTTAAAACAATTTGACTAATGAATTGATGAAGACACTCTTCAAAAACATACACTTGATTATGCTTCACATCTTTTTAATCAAGCAACACAAACACTCTTGCTTCACAGCTTTGAGTGATACATAAACCTAACTTGACTTTGCTTCAAAGCTTTAGTCAAGAGACACAAAAACACTCTTGCTTCAAAGCTTTGAGTGGTACACAACCCTTACAATTAAAACCTATTCCAAGTAACTTATCACAATGATACTTGCTTGGATTACAATAGTTAAAAACTATACAGTTTCTAAATGATCTTCTGTCAAAAAGGGGTTAATTCCAAAACAACAGCTCTATTGAATATATAGCAGCTGTATCTTCAGTTAGGGTTTCCACAAAAAGCTAGGGTTAATTCCGTTTGACCTTAAGACTAGGTCACAGGACTTTATCAACCAGGTTAGGGTTGAGCTAGGTTAACCCCAAGTCCACGAGATTTTCTATTCTGGAAAGACTGAGTCATTTTCCTGAAAAAACTCAGAATTACCCAAACTGCATAACTGTTAGTTCAGAGCAGGATGTCTTAACATTTGTTATGACATCTGAAAACCTGTCTACTGATTTAGGTAAATGTGATCTTTTTGCAAAATGCTCAGATACGCACTTATAAATAGCAGCACCTGTATGACAATATTTTTCTGCAAAGGTACCTAATAAAACAGTACCTAATAAACTAGAATGTTATGACATCAGTCATGACATTCACACACCTGCTTTTACCAAAAATGCATGCCAATAACTAAACAACTACAGTAACATGCAGGTAATCGGGAGTGAAGGCTGTATACCTTCAATAGTTTGATTCGGTGTCATTGCTCTGATATGTAACACTCGGGGGGGATGAACGCTTGTTGCTTTTGATTGTTGATTATTCAGTTGTTGAACCTTAAGTTGATTTTTATTAAGTATTTGTTAGTTTGAATTTGTTGTGATGATGATAAAGATGTTATTAAGAATTCCGATGCGTAGATGTTGAATTATTTAACTAAAGATGTTATGGTGATGGTTCATCTGATGTTTTAAAAGTGTTATATATCCACGAAGAATGCAATGAATTTTGATAGAAGAATTTGTGGCATCCCGATTCATTTGCATGAATGATTTTTATAACTCTGATTTATTTATATAATTTGCCGGGGTAGAATTGGGGTGTTACAAATTTTGTATCAGAGCAATAGGTTAGTCCGACCTTGTCGTCGAGTCATAGTTGTCTAACAATCGAGTATTGTTAATTTGAGTTCTAACCGTTGTTTATGTTGTAGTGATAAGTTGAGATGGCTAGAAGGAATGATGTTGCACTTGTTGCTGCTTTAGAAGCAATGGCTCATGCGATGGAAAATCAGCCAAATGCTGACGGGAATGTTAGATCTCGTAGCTTGGCGACTTTCCAGAGAGAGGAATCACCTACGTTCAAGGGAAAGTATGATCCTGACGGAGCATTGGAGTGGTTGAAAGAAATTGAGAGAATCTTCCGTGTGATGGACTGCACTCTAGTGAAGAAGGTTCGGTATGGGACTCATATGGTAGCAGTCGAGGCTGATGACTGGTGGCTAGAGACTTGTCAGAAGCTGGAAGCTGCAGGTGAGAATGTCACTTGGGCTGTGTTCCGAAGGGAGTTTCTGAGGAAGTACTTTCCTGAAGATGTCCGAGGTAAGAAGGAGATTGAGTTTCTTGAGCTGAAGCAAGGGAATATGTCAGTTGTTGAGTATGCTGCCAAGTTTTATGAGTTGGCTAAGTTTTATCCGCATTACACTGATGCAGATGCTGAGTTTTCGAAGTGTATCAAGTTTGAGAACGGGTTGCGCCCGGAGATCAAGAAGGCAGTTAAATACCAGAAGATCCGTGTCCTTCCTGATTTGGTTGATAGCTGTAGGATTTATGAGGAGGATAACAATGCTCATTACAAGATTATCAGTGATAAGAGGGGTAAGCACCAACAGAATCGTGGTAAACCTTATGATACCCAAGCTGGTAAAGGTAAACAGAAAGTTGCTCAGATTCATAGGACTAGTGGAGGAGATGCTCCTTCTGGTGTGGTTTGCTTTAAGTGTGGAAAACCTGGGCACAAAAGTAATGTGTGAACTACTGAAGTGAAGAGGTGTTTCTGTTGTGGAAAGAACGGACATGTTGTATCAGAGTGTGAACATAAGGATGTGATTTGTTTAAATTGTAGAGAAGAAGGGCACATTGGTAGTCAGTGTCTAAAACCGAAGAGGGCTCTGTCAAGTGGTAAAGTGTTTGCTCTGGTTGAGGATCAGACGGCTGCGGAGGGCAGACTTATCACATGTACATGTTTCATTAATAGTACTCCTTTAATTACTATTATTGATACCAGTGCTACTCATTGTTTTATTGCTGTTGATTGTGTTGAAAGATTGGGTCTTGTGTTGTCTTCTTTGAATGGAGAAATGGTCATCGATACTCCAGCCAAGGGGTCGGTGACTACTTCTTTTGTGTGTTTGAAGTGTCCCTTGTCGATCTTCGACAGATACTTTGCTATCGATTTGGTTTGTTTACCATTAAGAGGTTTAGATGTGATTTTGGGTATGAACTAGTTAGAGCATAATTGTGTTCATCTTAACTATTATGACAAGTCGGTGAAGTTTTCTACTTCTGAAGCAGAAGAAGGTGGTTTGTTGTTTGCTAGACAATTGAGGAAGTTGATGCAAAAGGAAGCACAAATGTTCTTATTGATGGCGTCGCTATCTGTGGAGACTCAAGCTATAATTGAGGAATTGCAGGTGGTGTGTGAATTTCCTGAAGTTTTCCCTGATGAGATTTCTGATGTACCGCCGGAGAGGGAAGTTGAATTTGCTATTGATCTTGTACCGGGTACCAGACCTGTGTCTATGGCACCATGCAGGATGTCTGCATTTGAATTGTCAGAGATAAAGAAGCAATTGGAGGAGTTACTTGAAAAGAAGTTTGTAAGACCAAGTGTATCGCTGTGGGGAGCTCCAGTGTCGTTAGTACGGAAGAAAGATGGAAGTATGAGGCTTTGTGTTGATTATGGATAGTTGAATAAAGTGACAATTAAGAACAATTATCTGCTTCCAAGAATAGATGACTTGATGGACCAATTGGTGGATGCTCGTGTGTTTAGTAAGATTGATCTGAGGTCGGGTTACCATCAGATTAAAGTGAAGGATGAAGATATCCAGAAGACGGCTTTCAAAACGCGTTATGAACATTATGAGTATTCGGTGATGCCTTTCGGTGTTACTAATGTGCCGAGAGTATTCATGGAATACATGAATCGTATCTTTCATACTTATTTGGATTGGTTTGTAGTGGTGTTCATTGATGATATTTTGATTTACTCTAAGTCAGAAGAAGAGCATGCAGAACATTTAAGAGTAGTATTGCAAGTTTTGAAAGAGAAGAAGTTGTATGCAAAGCTGTCCAAGTGTGAGTTTTGGTTAAAGGAGGTTAGTTTTCTTGGTCATGTGATTTCAGGTAGTGGCATTGTTGTAGATCCATCGAAGGTTGATTCTGTGTTGCAATGGGAGACTCCAAAGTCAGCTACTGAGATTAGAAGCTTCTTGGGATTAGCTGGTTACTATAGAAGGTTTATCGAAGGTTTTTCTAAGCTGGCACTTCCGTTGACTATGTTGACTTGTAAAGGTAGAGCTTTTGTTTGGGATGTTAAGTGCAAAGAAAGTTTTACAGAATTGAAGACGAGGTTAACGTCGGCTCCGATTTTGACATTGCATAATCCAGGAGATCCTTTTGTGGTGTATTGTGATGCTTCTAAGATGGGTTTAGGAGGTGTGCTTATGCAGAATGGTAAGGTAGTTGCTTATGCATCAAGGAAGTTAAGGACTCATGAGAAGAACTATCCTACGCATGATTTAGAGCTTGCTGAAGTTGTTTTTATGTTAAAGATTTGGAGGCATTATCTTTATGGTTCTAGATTTGAAGTGTTTAGTAACCATAAGAGTTTGAAGTATTTATTCGATCAGAAGGAGTTGAATATGAGGAAATGAAGATGGTTGGAATTGTTAAAGGATTATGATTTCGATTTGAATTATCATCCAGGAAAAGCGAACGTGGTAGCTGATGTGTTAAGT
This sequence comes from Vicia faba, assembly GCA_948472305.1. Taxonomy (NCBI): domain Eukaryota; kingdom Viridiplantae; phylum Streptophyta; class Magnoliopsida; order Fabales; family Fabaceae; genus Vicia; species Vicia faba. The sequence goes on from OX451737.1 coordinate 346,893,498, forward strand.
CGAAAGACTCTACACATGTCAGCAATGATGGTTAAAGAGCTGGAATCAATTGAGCAGTTCAGAGATATGAACTTAGTTTGCGAGGTTACACCATAGAGTGTTATGTTGGGTATGTTAAAGAATAATAATGAATTTCTAGACAGTATCAGAGAAGCTCAGAAGTTGGATGTTAAACTGGTAGATTCGATGGTTAGAATCGATCAGTCTGAGAATAGTGATTTTAAGCTAGATGAGCAAGGTGTGTTGAGGTTTCGTAACCGGATTTGTATTCTTGATGATGTTGAGATGAAGAAGGTGATACTTGAGGAGAGTCATAGAAGTAAGTTTAGTATTCACCCAGGAGCTACAAAGATGTATCAATATTTGAAAGGTTTGTTTTAGTGGCTTGGAATGAAGAGTGATGTGGCTCGGTTTGTGTATGCATGTTTGACTTGTCAGAACTCAAAAGTTGAACATCAGAAGCCTGCAGGATTGATGCAACCGTTAGAAGTTCCAAAATGGAAATGGGATAGCATTTCGATGGACTTTGTGACGGGGTTGCCTAATACTATAAAAGGAGATGATTCGATTTGGGTGATTGTTGATAGGCTTATGAAGTCAACTCGTTTTATTCCTATTAACATCCGTTTTCTAGTGTCGAAGTTGGCTGAGATTTACATGAGTGTAATTGTGAAGCTGCGTGGTGTTCCTTTGTGCATTGTGTCAGATAGAGATCTAAGATTTACTTCTGATTTTTGGAAGAGTTTTCAAGAAGCGTTGGGTTCTAAGTTGAGATTGAGTTCAACGTATCATCCTCAGACAGATGGTTAGACTGAACGGATGATTCAATCGTTGGAAGATTTGCTGAGGGCATATGTTCTTGAGCAGGGAGGTTCGTGGGATACTTATCTTCCGTTGATAGAGTTCACTTATAATAACAGTTACCATTCCAGTATTGGGATGGCACCTTTTGAGGCGTTGTATGGTCGAAGATGTAGAACTCTGTTATGTTGGCATGAATCTAGTGAAAGTGTAGTACTTGGACCTGAACTTGTTCGTGAGACTACTGAGAAGGTGAAGTTGATTTGAGAAAAAATGAAAGCTTCCCAAAGTAGGCAGAAGAGTTATCATGATAAGCGAAGGAAGGATTTAGAATTTCAAGCTGGTGAGCATGTGTTTTTAAGAGTTACACTTGTGACTGATGTTGGGCAAGCATTGAGGTCTAAGAAGCTCACTTCTTATTTTATTGGACCATATCAGATTTCGGAGAGAGTGGGGAATGTTGCTTATAGAGTGGCTTTACCTTCTAATCTTTCGAATTTGGATGATGTGTTTCATGTTTCACAACTCCGGAAGTATGTTTCAGATTAATCTAATGTGATTCATATGGATGATGTGCAAGTACGGGATAATCTTACGGTGGAGACGATGCCTGTACGGATCACGAATCGTGAAATAAAGACTGTGAGGGGCAAGGAGATTGTTTTGGTTAAAGTGGTTTGTCTAGGAGCTGCCATAGAAAGCATGACTTGGGAGTTGGAGAGCAAGATGCGAGACTTTTACCCTGAGTTGTTTGATTAAGGTAAATTTTCGAGGACGAAAATATCTAAGTGGGGAAGAGTTGTAACGCCCGTAATTTAATTAATTATTTAATTAAATTATTTTTGGAATATTTGAGAAGATGTGTTGTGATTAATTGGATTTAAGTATTTTATTAAGTGGTGAAATAATATTAGAAGTATAATATCATTTGATGTGGGCTTGTTTTTAAGGAATGGAAGTAGTAATAAGGGGGTGTATTAGTTTTGAGCCCAATAATAAATAAAGAATAATAGGTTATTTTATTGTTGTTAGAAAGAATAGAAAAGAGGAGGCAATAGAAGAATAAGGATTAAGAAGAAGAACATGAAGCTGCTAGAAAAACAGGGGGAAAACGACAGAACAAGGTTTCAACCGAAAGATTATAAAGCGACCTTCAATCTAAGGTAAGGGTGAGGTTCTGACTTTATAATTTGGTTCATGATGATTGGTATGTGTGGTTAGAGGTGGTTGTTGTCTTGTTCTTGAATTGAATGTATATGATGTTGTATGATGAAGAATTGATGAATTTTAGATGAATAATGATGTCCCAATGTTGTTTGCTCGATGTAGAATTATAGGATAACTGTAAGAGATGATTTCCCATGATTAGATTAATTTTTTAGGGCTTAAAATATGAAACCCATAGTGAAAATGCAGAGAAATCGCAGAATCTATGAAGAATATAACAGTACGCGTCAACCCCAAACATGATGTGCCGATACAAGAAGGTTGAAAGACTCAGGATGAGTCGACACGAAGAGGTTTTGCATCGATACATGAGGACTTTAAGCCTCAGGATGAGTCGATCCATAGGGGCATGTGTCGATACATGCTGTGTGTAAGACCCAATATGAGTCGATCCAAGAGAGGATGCATCGAATCATGTTGCAAATTCAGTGCAGTTCGCGTCGATCCAAGGAGTTATGCGTCGATCCATGTTGTCTGGTTTTTGGCAGATTCAGTTTATGAATGTTGTAACTTGAGTTTTCGGACGACGTTTGAGATGCCGTTCGAAACATTGAATAGCTAACGCGATGAACTTTATTCTAGAGGATTAAAATGAAGAATAGGAAGTGTAATCCTAGTAGCCAATTTAGGATTTAGAGTTAGTTCCCGTGTTGATCGTTATGTTGGTTTTTATGCAGAATGATGAGGATGAAATGTTTATAGGATGTTGTTTGATTTGTAATATTAGGAGTAATGATAGTAATGATGTAAGATTACAGAATAGCAATGTGAATTACTGTCGTATTAATGTACAACTGAGTTGTTGATGAGATGTTATTAATGAAGTTGTGTTTGATGAATAAATGATGTTTGATGAATAAATGATGTTTGATGAATTATTATGAATAATATGAGATGTTTGATGAAGATATGTTTAGATGCTTTTGAGATGTAGGCCTTTGGCCAACGATGATGTTGTATTGAGATGTTTTTAATTATGACGTTGTTATTACATTCATGATTGTGTCACATACATTGCATTTTAAGATGGAGCTTATGCTCGTTGAGATGGCATGTATTGGCGAATATTGAGATGAAGGCTTATGCCTTGTTGATGCCTCTATTAATTGGCAAATTTTTGAGATGGGAGTTCTTCTCCAAATGGTACCACATGCATTTGCATAGTATTGAGTCGCATTATATGACTGCATAAAGAAGTGTGTATTGATGTGGTAAATGTGTATTATTATTGTTGATTATGAGATGAGAAGTGGTGATGTTATGTGATCTAATTTAATATATTATTATCATGTGCTTTATTATATTGTTAGATATCTCACCCCTTCTGTTTGAATGTTGCCCTTATGTTGGTAACGTGCAGGTAATCGAGAGTGAAGGTTGTATACCTTCAATAGTTTGAGTCAGGGTCATTGCTCTGATATGTAACACTCGGGGGAATGAACGCTTGTTGCTTTTGATTGTTGATTATTCAGTTGTTGAACCTTAAGTTGATTTTTATTAAGTATTTGTTGGTTTGAAGTTGTTGTAATGATGATAAAGATGTTATTAAGAATTCCGTTGCGTAGATGTTGAATTATTTAACTAAAGATGTTATGATGATGGTTCATCTGATGTTTTAAAAGTGTTATATATCCATGATGAATGCAATGAATTTTGATAGAAGAATTTGTGGCATCCCGATTCGTTTGCATGAATGATTTTTATAACTCTGATTTATTTATATAATTTGTCGGGGTAGAATTAGGGTGTTACAGGAGGCCCCTTTGATTGTAGTGTCGTTTACCGAGTAATCGGGAAGACATACTGCTTTCGACCTGGGAGCCTGCAGAAGCTGAGGACCGTAGAGTACCTAACCCATCTTGGCCTTTTAGGTGTAGTGCGGAAGCTATGACGGAGTAATATGGAAATAGTTGTCACACGATACTATGCTCGGACGAGTTTTTCTTGAGAATATTACTAATTACCGAGTTAATCAGGAAGTTGGTAATATCCGGAGGAAGTATGTAGACTCTGGGAACCTCTAGAACCTTGTTCGGAAGGTGATAAATTTTAGACCATACCTTATGGGTAGTACCTTCGACCTCATGCTCGTGACGTTGAACCTATGAACCCTATGTTTGTGATCTTGTGTGTGATTGTTGCATCATGCATCCATGCACTTATAAGCATCTTTTGAAGAAGTTTTATTTCAAGGGACTTGAAATTTGACCATTTGTAAATATCTCAGGTACCTTTTGACCATGAATTCTGGAAAAAGAAAGACCGGAAAATACAGTTTCAAAGATCCCAAGATAGAAGAGTTGATTATTCTAATTCCCGAGATTGAGTGCTCTGAAGATTTTCGGAAGAAGTATGGATCCATCATTCCTCTCACGAAGCTTAGGATGAAAGTGGGTATTCTCTTGACTTTGGTCCAATTCTATGATCCGATGTATCATTACTTTACTTTCCCCGACTATCAGTTGATGCCTACACTAGATAAGTATTCTTATCTATTGGATTTACCTATTACCGATCGCATTCCTTTTACTGTTTTGGAGGATGAGCCAAAATCACATGAGATTGATGCTTTGATCCATCCGGGGAAGTCTGAGGTTGAAGCCCATATGACTACTAAAGGAGGCATTAGAGGATTACCAGCTCAGTTCTTATTGGAGAAAACTCGTTACTTTGCCAGGATGAAGAGTGCAGTCGCTTTTGAGGCCATCTTTGCTCTACTTGCTTACGGTTGTTCTTATTTCCTAATGTGGATAAGTTTGTTGAAATTAATGCTATCAGGATCTTCATGATTGGAAACCCAGTTCCCACATTGTTGGGTGATGCTTATTACTCTATTCATCTTCATAATTCTTATCATGGGGGGATGATTATCTGTTGCACGCCTCTGTTGTACCGGTGGTTTATTTCTCATATGCCTCAGTCTGATGCTTTTTGGGATGTCAGGAAGGAACCCCGTTGGGCTCCTAAGATCATGAAACTTACTCACTCGGATATTGATTGGTGTCATCGAGCTTACCAGGATGTAGAGATTGTCGACAGTTGTGGTAGTTTCCTCAATGTACCTCTTCTTGGTACAAAGGGAGGAATTAGATGAGGGATAAACCAAATAGTATTCATTTGAGTAGTTTCTTCCTGAGGGAGGGAGATGACCATAAGGAAGCTAGGGAGAAGATTGCGAAGGCCTGGCGTCACATCCACAGGAAGAGGAGGAAAGACTTGGGACCTATGGGGGTTGTTTCTTTGGAGCCATATCTTCAGTGGGTCCAAGCGAGAGCTATTCAGTTGAAGATGTCGTATTCTCGGGAAACACCTATGCCTAATTTGTTTGTGAAGACCACTCCTCCTGTATTGGATGATATAGAAGAACTACAACTTGCTTTGGTCAGGATGCAGTAGGAAAAGGATGCTTGGAAGAATAAGTGCCAAAATTTAGAGATTTCCTATAGAGCAGACTTGAAGGAGAAAGACGACTTGATTGAGATCCTTGAGAGTCAGGATGTAGAGATGATCGAGAGGCAAGGGGATTTATTTTCTTCTAAGGCTCAGTCAGATGCTAGTTGCTCACCTCCTGATTTAGGTGATTGGAAGGAGGTTGCCACCAGATATGCGCAAGAAAACCAATAGTTGAAGGCTCAGATTGCCAGACTTACAAGGAAGCGTCGGCGTATAGAGTGATCTTCGTCAGCTTTACTTCTTAGGGTTTTAGACTTTATTTTCATCTTGTACTTGGGATTGTTGAAACTTGTAATTCATAATTGAAGTTATTATAATAAAAAATTTCAATATTTCAAATGTGTTATTACTTTGATAGTTGCAATGTGTCTATAAAATCTTTAAGTCCCTTGAAATATTAATAATAAAATAAATCATATGAATTGCATATCATGCATCATATTGCACATATTTCTTGCATTTGTTATGAATATCCACGTGTCTTACCAAGATTCTTTACTTCGTTCAGCAAGCTGTCTCACCACTACAACACTCGAGCTAATTTCAGAAGGAAGATGGATAACTTAGAACAAGAGAATCGCGAGCTGCGCGAGGAAGTTTATGCTTTAAAGGCCATCATGGACAATCTCATATCTCTAATGGAATCTCTTATGGCTGCTCAGAATCAGCCACCGAGTGTTCAACCTCAACAAACAAGGGTTACTACTGAAGCTCCGGCTGCCCCTATGTCTGCTACTCCAACTGTTGTTCAGAATCGTATGCCTCAAGATTGTCTATGGGGTATTCCAGAGAACTGTGTTCCTGAAGGTTTCAATCTTGATCCTCAAGATACTCCAGTTGTTCAGACTACTGTTACTTCTGCACCTGCTGTGGTGCATGCTACTCCTGTTGCACCTCCTTCGGTGAATGTGGCTCCAATTGCTAATGATGATATGTATCATCCTTTCCCTCCACCAAGTGAAGACTTGGGTCTCTATGATAGAATGGATGACTTTCAAGAGCAGTTTGACAATATGCAGAAGGAGATGAAGGCCCTCAGGGGAAAGGAATTGTTCGGGCATAATGTGAATGATTTATGCTTGGTCCTGAATGTCAAGATACCTGCGAAGTTTAAAGTCCTAGAGTTCAAGAAGTACAAGGGCAACACTTGTCCTAGTGCATATCTTGTGATGTATGTAAGGAGAATGTCTACCCACACTGATGATCAATGTCTGTTGATTCACCTTTTTCAGGATAGTTTGATTGGTGTTGCGCTGAATTGGTATATGAGTTTGGACAGCGTGAATATCCATACTTTTAATAACTTGGGAGAAGCATTTATCAGACAATACAAATACAACATGGACATGGTGCCTGACCGTGATCAACTCAGGGCCATGGTCCAGAAAGAAGGGGAATCATTCAAAGAATATGTACAGAGATGGTGTGAGGTAGCCGCCCAAGTGATTTCTCCCAAAGAAGAGAATGAGACGACCAAGATTTTCTTGAAGACTCTGGGTGCTTTCTACTATGAGAGGACGGTAGCGAGTGCGCCAAGTGACTTTACTGAAATGGTAGACATGGGTATCTGTTTAGAAGAGGCTGTAAGAGAGGTCTGTTTAACAAAAAGTGAAATTTTCATAAACACGAAGAAGCCATCCTATGGGTTTGCCAAAAATAAGGAAGGAGATAAAAACGTTATCGTGCAAGAAAGGAGGGTTAATCTTCCTAGAAGAAATTATTAGCGTCATCAACAAGTCGCCTCAGTTACTCCAGTTGTTGGTGTAGCTCCGACTACCGTTGCTTATCAGAGACTATCCCATCAGGGGAATCAAGGGTATAATCAGAGAAAGGAGAGTTATGACCCTATTCCTATGAGTTATACGGAATTAATCCCGATGTTAATTCAAAAGAAGTTGGTTCAGACTAGACCACCTCCCGCCATACCATCACCATTGCATTGGTATTACAAGGCAGACCAAACATGTGATTTTCATCAGGGAGCACCAGGGCACAATGTTGAGAACTGCTATCCTTTGAAAACTGAAGTGCAGAAATTGGTGAAGTCTGGTATCTTATCCTTCAAGGATGTTGGCCCAATTGTGAAAGATAATCCTCTACCAAAGCATGGAGGAGAAAATGCTATGAACATGGTGGCCGGTTGTCCAGGCGACTTCGGGATTTTGGATATTAATTTGGTTAGAGGAGATTTTATGAAAATGCATGCAGACCTCTGTGAATTTATCTATTATACACATGACCCTGTTGGTTGTGCTATTTGCAGTATGGATATACAGGGTTATAACAAGATAAAGGCTGATTTGCAAGAGATGATGGATGAGGGCCTCATCCACATAATCAAGCCTTGGGAAGAGTATGAAGAGGAAGTAAACATGGTTTCTGGATGTCCTGGAGGGTTCAAAATCTTTGATGTGGAATATATGAATGAGGATCTTGTACAATTGCATGCTACTTTCTGCCACATGGTTGGTCAGATAGAACATCAGTATGGATCTTGCCGAATTTGCTGACGGGACTCCCGAGGATGTTCAATTGTAAGGAAAGGTGTTCAATTGTTATTGGATAATGGAACTATCAAGGTCACAGGCCAAATGGATGATTATCATGAATTTGATATGATTGAGGTTTGTTTGGCTGAAGAGGAGTCAGATGATGAGTATGCCTCTGCGGATGAGTTCTTCTCCTCATATGAAGATATGTTTTCTAGAGATGACTCTGTAAAGACTGATTGTGTTGAAGAGGGAATAAATGTTATTGTGCCTTGTTTTGGTACACCTACCCATTTTGAAGTTTAATATCATAGCAAGCCAGCTATTACTCCATTGGTGATTAGTTTGCCGGGTCCTGTCCCCTACAAGTCAGATAAGGATATACCTTACAAATATAATGCTACAATTTTAGAGGATGGTGTTGAAGTTCCCATCCAGTCAATGCCTAATGTTGGAAATATTGATGAGACTGGCAGAGTGACCCGCAGCGGTCGTATATTTCCACCAGTTGTTCATGGAGATGTTAGTATTGGAAAATAAATTGTTGAAGATGTTGAACCCAAGAAGGCTACGTGTGAATCTAGTGGCGCTACGCTAGAAAAGGAAGTGGATGATATTTTGAAGATAATCAAGATGAGCGACTACAGAATTGTAGATCAGCTACTGCAGACTCCTTCAAAAATATCTATCTTAGCTTTATTAATGAACTCTTCTGCTCACAGAGAATCTTTGATGAGGGTATTGGACCAAGCTTTTGTGGAAAGTGATATGCCTGTAGACTAATTCAGCAATGTAGTAGGGAATATTACCTTATGTAATAACTTGAGTTTCTGCGACAATGAACTGCCCAATGAAGGAAGGAATCACAATTTGGCCCTCCAAATCTCTATGAACTGCAAGAATGAATCATTATCCAATGTGCTAATTGATAATGGATCTGCATTGAACGTTATACCGAGGAGCACGCTTATGAAGTTGAAATATCAAGGAACGCCCATGTGCCCAAGTGGCATTATTGTGAAAGTGTTTGATGGATCAAGGAAATATGTTATTGGTGAAGTGGACTTGCCTATTCATATAGGCCCACATTTGTTTCAGATTACTTTCCAGGTCATGGATATTGTACCCGCTTATAGCTGCTTGCTGGGACAGCTGTGGATACATGAGGCAAGGGTTGTCACTTCGACTTTACACCAGAAGTTGAAGTTTGAGTGTGAAGGAAAAGTTGTAATTATAAATGGAGAACAAGCATTATTGATATCTCATTTGTCCTCTTTCAGCATTGTGGAGGCGGATGAAGCTGCTATTGGAACCCAGTTCCAAGCTTTATCCATTGATAATGTAAGAGGAAATGAGAATTGTATGGCTTCGTTTAAGGATGTGCAACAGGTTGTAGTAATGCCATAGTGAAGTATGTGGACAGATTATTGATCCACCTATAAATAAGAATAGAGCTAGCTTGGGGTTCTCTGTGAAGAATGATAAAGGTAAGAGCATGAAGCCGAAGTCTGCTGCAGGTAAGTATCAAGACATCTTTCGTAGCGGGGGTTATCTTCATCCAGCTGTTTCCGGGATTAATACCATTGTGGAAGATAAAGCTGAGCCAGAAATGCCAAATTATGTGACGCACGGAGTTAGGGTTCAGAACTAGATCACCATTGATGTTTCCTCTTGCATACATGTTTCAAATTAATTTGTTTTGTTAATCTTTTTGAAAAGCTTTCACTCCGCCTAAGGTGAAAAGTATTAATATTGTATGGGCTTACCTGTTTGCTGTGATTTTTAAAATCAATAATAAAAGTTTTCTTTGTTTCCCAAATTGTGTCTTTATTTTCTGCTTTTTCTTGGAAAATGGTAATCAGAAGAAAAAAACCTTTCAAAATAAATAATAACTGAAATTCAATCCGCATGATCACTTGTTATATGTGTCAGTTTCTAAAAGCAATCATAAATCATATGTGCAGATTAATAAAAAAACCCGTTGAATACAATGACCCTACACCCTCTCCCAACTTTGAATGTCCTGTGTATGGGGCCGAATAAGAAGACTATGATGAGATTCTAGAAGAGGTCTCACGGTTCCTTGAGCGCGAGGAAAATGCCATTCAACCATATAAAGAGCCATTGGAAGTAATTAATTTGGGTTCAGAAGAAGATCCGATGGAAGTCAAGATTGGAGCATTGTTGTATCCTGATGTAAAGAGCAGGTTGATTGAGATGCTGAAAGAGTATGTGGATATTTTTGCTTGGTCTTACCAAGATATTCCTGGTCTAGATACAGATATTGTAGAGCACCATTTACCGCTGAATCCAGAGTGTCCGCCAATCAAATAGAAGTTACGAAGAACTCACCCAGATATGAAAGTGAAGATCAAAGAGGAACTTCTAAAGCAAATTAATGCCAGTTTTTTTGTGACATCAGTGTACCCTCAGTGGATTGCCAATATTGTCCCAGTACCAAAGAAAGGCAGAAAAGTTTGCATGTGCGTAGATTATAGAGATCTAAATAAAGCTAGTCCAAAAGATAATTTTCCATTGTCACACATTGATATGTTAGTGAATAGCACAACAAAATTCAAAGTTTTCTCGTTCAAGAATGGATTTTATGGGTATAATCAAATAAGTATGGCGCTTGAGGACATGGAAAAAACAACATTCATCACATCCTGGGGAACATTCTGTTACAGAGTGATGCCCTTCGGGTTGAAGAACAATGGTGCAACGTACCAGAGGGCTATGACAACCCTATTCCATGATCTGATGCACAAGGAAATTGAGGTATATGTTGATGATATGATTTCTAAATCCCAGACTAAATAAGGGCATGTAGAATATTTGTTGAAGTTGTTTCAACGTTTGAGGAAGTATCGTCTCCGCTTGAATCCAAATAAATGTACCTTTGGTGTTCGGTCAGGGAAATTGTTGGGTTTCATTGTTAGCCAGAGAGGGATTGAAGTTGACCCTGATAAAGTAAAAGCAATTCAAGAAATGCCAGCACTGAGAACTAAAAAGTAAGTCAGAGGGTTCCTCGGGCATTTGAATTATATTTCCAGATTCATTTCCCACATGACTGCAACGTGTGAACCGATCTTTAAGTTGTTAAAGAAAGATCAAGGTTGTGTGTGGACAGATGACTGCTGTGATACGGTGGGAAAACTGACTTAGGTGTTTTGCATTTGATCGCAAATGTTGTGGATAGCGAGAGTCGCCACCGAATTTTCTTTTATCCAATAAGGAAAGGTGAAAAAGCACAGGAAAGACCTTTAGATATTTTTTCTTGAGTTCGGGGGGTAGATTATGAAAAGGGAAGGTATTGGCACCCTTTTCATCCATGGTTTTCCATGGGCTCTTAGTTTACTCGCTAGAACACTTGCTTTTGTTTGAATGTTATGCTTTTGTGTTGTGAGTTTTTGAAATTATTTTGAAAACATCTTTGTAATAGTTCTCGTCTCTATAAGAACGCGTACAAAGTGTTTGTGTGGAAAATAGTTCAAAGATGTGTCTGCGAGATATGTTTTTGAAATTGATTTTGAAAAGGTGTATTTGTAATGGTTCTCGTCTCTGTAAGAACGCGTACAAAGTATTGTCTTTCGATAATGTTTTCAAAATGAGAGTGTGGGTGTATAAAATGTTTTCGTCGTGAGCAAGCGAGCAATTAGGAGCAAGCCTACCTACTCAAAAGGTCTTAGATGTTCTTTTCCACCTCCTTTAGATGTTGTTATCTTACCATTGATTTGGTAAGAAGCCCCATCGTTGGATGTGAAGGGACGAGCGCGAGATGTTTTTTGTATAGTCATAAAAGGAAACCCATGGAACGTTTTAGCAATGTCGTGTTAGGGACTAGATCGTTTATCAAAGGCAACATCGAGGGACTACAATCTTTTATCGAGGTTCTTTTGCTAAAACGCCCATGTTCGAGGGACATGACTATTTTTCCGATAGGAAACAAGGTGGGATTACCCTAAGGGTGATAGTGTGAAAGTGTGTTTGATTGCATGCATTTTGTCTTGATTAGGGTTCTCTATTTATTGATTTCATGTCTTGCCATACACACCCTAATTACTAACAATATATGAAAGCAATAAAAGTGCGGAAAGTAAAGATTCTACGCTATTATAATCATTAGGGGGACGGGGTGTACAAATTTACAAATGGGGATTGCAAATGAAATTAAGTCCTAAGTTACTATTACAACCATATTGAATGGATAAGAATGTACAAAAAATGTAAAATGAACTTGTTTTGTTTAAGAAAAGAGATAAGTTTTGTTTAAGAAAATATTTTTGATCTTTTTGTTTTAAGAAATAAGATAAAGCGTGTAAAATGTAAAATGGTTTTGGTGTTTTTGATTAGTGAAAATAAAATTGATAGCAAAAATAGTAAGGAAAAATAAAATAGAATCAACGCATTGCAGAACTAAGAGAGATCAGAAGTTCTGACTCTGGCGTGCTGCAAAAACAGAAATCACATTAGTAGAAATAAGTAAAGTCAGAAGTTCTGGGTCCGCTGGGAACAAAGAAGATTTCAGAAGTTCTGATGCCACTGGCAGAGCTTAGTCCCCCTCTCCATGCTAGTAAGATCATCTGCAACTTATTCATGTCTCAACAGAACAGAAGATGCGCATATCACAGTTATGGCAGGTTTCATAATGTTTCAGAAACAAGAGATATTAGAACTATGAATCAGAAGCAAGCATGAATTTGCTAATCCTAATTTCGAGTCCTAATTTCTTCAAAAAGTTCTGAACTGAAATTCTCCCTACTTAGGCAGGAAAATACAAGAAACCTCAGAATATGTACAACATCAGAATAAGGATGTCTACATTGTATTTTTGAACATGCAAATCTGATAATGCCTAAGTAATATGTTGAGAGTCAGCAGAAGCTTACCTTACAGCTGGAAAATGTTCTGTGAACTAGAGTCTGATTCTGATCGCTTGTAATGTTCTGACCAGCTTCCTCACGTGTTTAGCAGGCTAGAAACCTTTGAATGGCTGGAAAATTCTGGAACAGCCAAGGGGTAAAGTTCTGACTTCTTAATGTGGATGTGGATGGAGAGTGTGTTACAGTCTGAACACCGAAGCTAGGATGGTTTCTAAATGTATATCAGAAACTGTATGGATGGTTCTGATCAAGAAACACTTGAGGAAAAATGGAGTTTGAATGCAAGAATCAAAAGCTAACAGGTTTTGTATTTTTGTGTTTGCAGTTTTGGACTCTTGGAATTTTAGCAGGGGTTCAAGGGTTTTTCTTTCTCAAATTTCCGACCCTTTTACAGTTGTCAATGGCTTTCAATTTATAGGCAAAGATCTCGTAGCTTGGAGAGTACAACCAACACATGCTAGGGTGTTGCCTTGTTGTTGAAGCAAGTATGGTGGTTAGCAGCTTTAGCAGCGCCTAAGTTGGAGTTGTAGGCCGGAATTAAGGAAAGTTAACCTCAAAAGCAAAAGCAACGCATGGGCCCAGCACACTCTTGTACAAGAGTTTGCTTTTCCAAGACAGTAATGGTACTTCTATGCCACACGTGGGGAAATCCTTTGAACAAAGACCCAAAAGTGGTTGTGAGCATTAAATGATGATGAGATTGATCAAACCATAAATCCTGCAATGTGAGATTCCGCATCATTGCTTAATTCTGGATCAGAAGTTCAGCTTCAGCGTGACTTAGAATATTCATCCAACTTATGATCTTTGTATCTCCTTGCTCCAGCATATTCTGAAGGAGCTCTCAGACTTTCCAAGAAGCTTGCATCATGCTTTGTAACCTTCTTTGAATTACACTTGCAAACTCTGATTGAACCTTTGTGAAAACTGTCCCAGAAGTTCTGACCAAACTATGTCTTGAAAGTGTCCAGAATTTGCTGAGTGCTTTAGTTTCATGGACGTGTCTTTGAACATTTATAACTTGAAATTCCATCCTTTTCAGGAGAAGTTCTGTTTTGCAATGTTTTAGATCTTATTGAAATCTATAACTTTTATGCCAAAAGTTCTTCCAGAATCAGCTTGCATCGTGGTGATAATCTGATTAGAAGTTCTGAGCTTGTCATATTTCTTAAACACTTAGAAAAATTCTAAGTATTTAGAATTTTAACTTTTGAATTTCTTGATGAAACAAACTTCATATTTCAACGTGTCTTGATGAAATATGATTCTTGAAGCTTGATTTTGATCCAAAAGTCATAGTTTGACTTTTCAGTGTGCAAATGACCATTTTACCCTTGTGAATGACTTTCTTGGAAAATTTGTAATTCAAGGCTTGAAATTGGATGGAAGCAAACCTAAGGGTCCAGGGTGATCTTTTTTGAGAAATTTCTTTAGAAATGAGAGGGAAAAGTTTGGGGTACAACAACTGCCAAAGGGAATTTGAAAGTATTAAAGAATGTCTTCTTGAACCTCCTATCTTGCTCCCTCCGGTTGAAGGAAGACCATTAATTATGTATCTGACAGTGTTAGATAATTCCATGGGCTGTATTATGGGACAACAAGATGAAACAGGGAAGAAATAGTACGCCATTTATTGTCTCATTAAAAAGTTTACTGATTATGATTCGCGGTATTCCATGCTGGAAAAGACATGTTGTGTTCTGGCCTGGGCGACAAAATGTTTGCGGAAGTATATGTTGAATCACAATACTAGGTTGATCTCCAAAATGAATCCAATCAAGTACATTTTTGAAAAGCCTGCTCTTACTGGGAGAATTGCCCGTTGGCAGATGCTGTTATCTGAATATGACATCGAATACCACACTCAAAAATCTATTAAAAGCATCATGTTAGAAGATTATCTTGCTCGACATCCAATTGACGATTATCAGTCTGTGATGTATGATTTCCCCGATGAGGATGTGATGTTTCTGAAAGTAAAAGATTGTGATAAATCGTTGCCTGAGGAAGGTCCTGATCCTGAATCTCGCTGGAGTATGATATTTGATGGAGCTGTAAATGCTTATGGTAAAGGGATTGGTGTTGTGATTGTTACTCCACATGGATCACACATTCCTTTTACTACAAGTTGACATTTGATTGTATTAATAATATGGCAGTATATGAGGCTTGCATCATGGGTCTCGAGGAAGCCATTGATCTCAAAATTAAAATTCTAGATGTGTATGGCGATTCAGCTCTGGTAATAAATCAGATTAAAGGAGAGTGGGATACTCGTCACCCCGGCTTGATTCCTTACAAAGATTATGCTAGAATATTGTTACCCTTATTTAATAAAGTTGAATTCCATCACATCCCCAGAGACGAAAATCAAATGACGGATGCTCTTGCAAATCTGGCTTCTATGTATCAAGTGAATACTTGGAATGATATACCTCGAATTATAGTTTGGCGACTGGATAGGCCCGCTCATGTGTTTACAATATAGGAGGTAGAAGATGAGAAACCTTGGTATTATGATATCAAGCATTTTCTCCAGACTCAGGAATACCCGATTGGTGCATTGAATAAAGATTGAAAGACATTGAGAAGATTGGCTGGCGGCTTCTTCCTCAGCGAAAATGTGTTGTACAAGAGAAATTATGACATGGTCTTGCTCCGATGCGTGGATAGACACCAAGCAGACATGTTGATGCATGAGATTCATGAAGGTTCATTTGGAACTCATGCCAATGGATATTCGATTTCTAAAAAGATGCTAAGGGAAAGTTACTATTAGTTAACAATGAAATTTGATTGTTATAGATTTGTAAAGAAGTGACATAAATGCCATATTTATGCGGACAAGATTCATGTTCCTCCGACACCTCTAAATGTCATTTCTTCCCCGTGGCCTTTCTCTATGTGGGGTATTGACATGATTGGGATGATAGAACCCAAAGCTTCGAATGGACATCGTTTTATCTTGGTAGCAATTGATTACTTCACCAAATGGGTGGAAGCTGCTTCATATGCTAATGTTACTAAGCAGGTGGTAGTGCGCTTCATTAAGAATAATCTCATATGTTGGTATGGTGTGCCGAGCAGAATTATCACCGACAATGGCTCGAATATGAACAACAAGATGATGACCAAACTTTATGAAGAATTCAAGATTGTACATCATAATTCATCTCCATACAGGCCGAAGATGAATGGGGTTGTTCAAGCTGCTATTAAGAATATCAAGAAGATCATCCAAAAGATGGTTGTTACTTATAAAGATTGGCATGAAATGCTCCCTTTTGCTTTACATGGATATCGGACATCTGTCCGTACATCAACAGGAGAAACCCCGTTCTCCCTTGTGTATGGAATGGAAGCAGTGCTCCCAATCGAGGTTGAGATTCCCTTTTTGCGTGTGCTAATGGAAACCAAGTTGTCAGAGGCTGAATGGGTCCAGAACAGGTTTGACCAATTGAATTTGATCGAAGAGAATAGAATGAAGGCTTTGTGTCATGGGAAGTTATATCAGAAGAGAATGAAGAAAGCTTTTGATAAGAAGGTCAAACCTCGTGAATTCAGAGAAGGCGACCTCGTGCTCAGGAAGATCATGTTTTTTAACGCTAATTCTAGGGGCAAGTGGACTCCCAATTTTGAAGGCCTATATGTTGTCAAGAAAGCTTTCTCTGGCGGTGCATTAATTCTTGAAACTATGGATGGCGAGGAGTTATCACGTCCCATGAATGTTGGTGCAGTCAAGAAATACTTCACCTAAAGAAATAAAAGAACAACTCGCTAAGTTGAAAACCCAAAAGGCTGGCTTAGGTAAAAAAGAGCGTCTCGGTAGGCCAAAAGCCCGAAAGGGCAGTCTAGGCAAAAATTAGAGACATAAACAGAATAAAATGTCCCTCTAAGTTGAAAACCAGCAAGAGCAGCTTAGGAAAAAGTTAGGGACTTTCTTGGCAAGTAACTGCATCAGACAAGACTTGATCATTGAAGCAACAATCTTCGTGGGTCCTCACCATACTTCAACAGAAGCTGCTGCTCAGGATTTCAAAGTTGTTAGAGGAAATAGTGGTCATTGTATCTTAATGTATCTTTCCATTATATATTACCATTTTCCAAACTTTGTAATTAGCCATAGAGTCTCGCCATTCACAGACTACCATTCTATCAATAAAATTTGAGCTTCTACCCAATTCTTTGTATTTCTTCTTTTATTCAGCTTACAAAGACTCCATTTATTATTGATAATAATTTTCAAAGCGAAAAGATTAAATAACAAAATTGTTTTTCAAAAAGAATTTACAACTTACTTTTACTTTAGATTTCATGATTCAATAGGAAAACAAAAGTGGTGATCCCAGGAATGGATGAACTCCAGTAAATTTGAGAAGTTTTGTTCCCCCTAGGAAGGTTTTTCTCAGGTCATTTTCGCTGGTATGCGTGTTTATTGTATATTTAAGACGAATTGGCGTAAGGTGCAGTATCGGGTTTGTGATCCCAATGTCCCCAGTCAAGTGTTGGTTCATTTTCTGATTTTTGGGTTTTCTTGGTCTGAGGTCTCTATTCCGGATTCCCCAGCGAAGTCTTCTCTCATATGATCAAAGGTCTTGTTCCTTTGGTATGCTGAGATGGAACTATTTGCAAAATGTCTCTCTTTCTGCAGTATTGGCATTATTGTTGGTATTTATTTCCCATGCAGCTAGACCAAGGTAGTATATTTTCTAAGAAGTGTTGAGACAATTGTCAACCCTTTGGGTTTTCACCCGCCAAGTATTGGGTTTGATTTAAAATCCCCAAGAGTTTGACCTTTTTCTATATGTTGGCTTCTTGATTCCCCAGGAAAGCTATCCCAAGGCATCTTTTGTTGGAATAGGTTTGTATGATATGAAGACTCAGTCCGAGATGTCCCAGTGAAGGCCTCACTTATTTTATAGAAGTCTTTTCTCCCCGTGCATGCTGAGTTTGACTCATTTACGAAGCATCTCCTTTCAGCGGTACTTGCATTTTGTTTGATTGCCCGATAATCAGGCAAGGGCAGTGTTTTATTTAATAAATGTTGAATTGGTTATCAACTTTTTGGGTTTTCACCCTCCATGTATTGGGTTTGATTTAAAATCCCCATAAGATTGATTTCTTGTTGTAATGTTTAACTTCTTAAATCCCCAAGTTGTTATTCCCATGAGGTTTCATAATTTCCCCACAAAGAAGTTGGTGCAATACTTACTCTCAATATTGAAGAACGTATCTTGTTTCCCCCAGTGAAGAATGTATCTTGGCTTCCTCCCTTTGATGTAGTGTTGACCTCCCCAATGGAGTTAGCACGAGGTCCTCTGTTGATGTCACGATGATGAGGCACTATCTCCCCTAGTGAAATCCGTATGATATTTCTCTAATAGAGTCTACTCGAAAACCTCAATCAATGTTTTATCGATATGGTTTCCATATGCCTTGTTTGAAATCAGAATTGCAATCCCCAGTAGAAGTGCGGACCGTGAAAACATTTATTTCCCCATTGAAGTTTGAGTGATATTCCCCGGCAAAGCCTGGAGAAGGTTGTTATATCCCTGTATC
Organism: Vicia faba; assembly: GCA_948472305.1. Lineage (NCBI taxonomy): Eukaryota > Viridiplantae > Streptophyta > Magnoliopsida > Fabales > Fabaceae > Vicia > Vicia faba. The sequence goes on from OX451737.1 coordinate 346,911,910, forward strand.
TCTACTGTTTTGATGCTGATTACTTTACCTCTAGTTTATGTTCCACCCCAGTAAAGTTAAGCCGTGAAATAGGATTTTGTTTCCTCATTTGATTCTTATTTCTTATGGAATGTTCATCTTGGAAGAGATTTAGCCGAGTGTTGTTGGTGCTCTAGCTAGTTTTGCCTGGTTACTCCCAGTGTTATATGTCTGTTTTATCAGCATATACATGATAACACTCATACATTCATACATACATCATGCGTAGTTAAATTTAGCAAATCATTGCTCATTAACATTCATTATTATTGTGTTGACATATTACCCTGTTTTGCAGAATTTTGTTGTCCTCTCTCCAATAGAGTGTCAGCCTTAAGCAGAGAGTGTATGCTCTTTCAAATTCTCCACTGAGTTATCCCTCGTGGAATATTTTTTGATTTATCCTTCCTGTACAGCTCCTTGTCTGGTTGGATTTGGTTTTCCCTCTTGAGTTTATTTCTCGAAGCATGTATTTTGGTTGATTGTTTCACTCCAGTTTATTTTTGGTTTGAATCTATTATCTTTATCAATATTATTAATTTGGATTTCTGCAAGCGTCGAGCCTTGGTTCAAGAATCATTTATTTTTCACGAGAAGACTTTTATCTCCTCAACAGGAATATTGGCATTTTCCCCAGGAAGCATGTTGTTTTCCCCAGGAAGCTATATTGCCTTCCCCGTGAAGTCATGATTCATTCCCCAGGAAGTCATGACATTTTCCCCAAAAAGTGATTTTTACAATCCTATGACGGCAAGTAGCAAGTCTCTTTATTTGAGCAACTTGTACTTCCTCGTAAAAGTCGACATTACTTTTTTACTATCTACTCTATAAGTGAATAGTTTGAAGCTTGTTGTCAAATTACTCCAATGGATGACAAGTCTTTCCGATATGACAGGGACAGTTCGTTAAGAAATCTTTATAAGTGGTAGTCTCTTTATTTGAGACAGCTTATACATTACCCTTTATAGGCAGAATGCCTTGGTTAAAGAAGAAGTTGAGACCCGTTCTAGGTGAAACGCCAAAATTTTGGGAAAAACTTGTTATATTTTTGCTACCCTTAGTGAACATTAGTAATTCATCGTTAGTGAACGAAGGTGCTATGATATTTCTTTTCTTACTACCTTCAGGGAAAGTTGGTAGGTCACCTTCAGTTAAAATTGGTGATTGTTATCTTTTTGCTACCCTTAGTGAACGTTGGTAGTTTATCGTCAGTGAACGGTGGTACTATGATATTTCTTTTCTTACTACCTTCAGTGAAAGTTGGTAGGTCACCTTCAGTGAAAGTTGGTGATTGTTATCTTTTTGCTACCCTCAGTGAATGTTGGTAGTTCATCATCAGTGAACGGCAGTGCTATGATATTTCTTTTCTTACTACCTTCAGTGAAAGTTGGTAGTTCACCTTCAGTGAAAGTTGGTGATTGTTATCTTTTTGCTACCCTCAGTGAACGTTGGTAGTTAATCGTTAGTGAATGGCGGTGCTATGATATTTCTTTTCTTACTACCTTCAGTGAAAGTTGGTAGGTCACCTTCAGTGAAAGTTGGTGATTGTTATCTTTTTGCTACCCTCAGTGATGTTGGTAGTTCGTTGTCAGTGAACGGTGGTGCTATGATATGTCTTTTATTACTACCTTCAGTGAAAGTTGGTAGGTCACCTTCAGTGAAAGTTAGTGATTATCATCTTTTTCTACCCTCTGTGAACGTTGGTAGTTCATCGTCAATGAACGGTGGTGCTATGATATTTCTTTTCTTACTACCTTCAGTGAAAGTTGGTAGTTCACCTTCAGTGAAAGTTGGTGATTGTTATCTTTTTGCTACCCTCAGTTAACATTGGTAGTTCATCGTCAGTGAATGGTGGTGCTATGATATTTCTTTTCTTACTACCTTCAGTGAAAGTTGATAGTTCACCTTCACTGAAAGTTGGTGATTACTATCTTTTTGCTACCCTCAGTGAACGTTGGTAATTCATCGTCAGTGAACGGAGGTGCTATGATATTTATTTTCTTACTACCTTCAGTGAAAGTTAGTAGGTCACCTTCAGTGAAAGCTGGTGATTGTTAACTTTTTGCTACCCTCAGTGAACGTTGGTAGTTCATCGCCAGTGAACGGCGGTGCTATGATATTTCTTTTTTTACTACCTTCAGTGAAAGTTGGTAGGTCACCTTAAGTGAAAGTTGGTGATTGTTATCTTTTTGCTACCCTCAGTGAACGTTGGTAGTTCATCGTCAGTGAACGGCGGTGCTATGATATATCTTTTTTGTCTACCTTCAGTGAAAGTTGGTAGGTCACCTTCGGTGAAAGTTGGTGATTGTTATCTTTTTGCTACCATCGGTGAATGTCGGTAGTTCACTATTAGTGAACAACAGTGCTATGATATTTTATTCTCTCTACCTTTGGTAAACGTTGGTAGCTCACCGTTAGTGAACGTCGGTATTGTTATTCTTTCCTCTTTCGCCTTCAGTAAAAAGTTGGTGTACCCTTTGACCTTTTTACCATCCTCTATGATTCGAGTTCTTTTGATCCACCAATGATCTATTTTCCGTGTCGGGTTTCTCTTTTCATTCCTTATTTCCTTTTCTATATTCCCAGTGGTGTTTTGCGTCCTTTTGAAGTTGTTCATATGCATTCATACTCATCAGCATTGCATGGCATCTTAGGGATAAAAATAGGTTTTGTTTTATATTTAAGTATCTTCGATCGCGTTGACATGAAGATTTTTAACCTTCGTATCTCTGGATAGAAGAAACTTAAATAAGGGCAGCTATTGTATCCCAAATTTTCCCCCTAAGATCCCTTCATCATACCATATTGATTCAATCACAACAAGATCACATTAGGGCTTTTGGTTCTCCTCCCTATCTTTAGCTTTGCTCTTTGAGGATTCACCAAGCACCTTGACTTGTTTTTCTTTTGTGATCATGCATGTTTTGTTTTGACTTTCCTTTTAATTAATAAAGTGCAATGTTGGTTTGTCTCACTGGTTAATAATGTAGGTAAAGGCAATATGGCTTAGCAAGTTGATCCATGGGTTCATGAGTTTATTTCATGCCCTAGTCAATAAAGCTTGAGAAGTTCAAACCTCACCATTGAAGTTATTTTAGAATAAATGGCATGGCAAGGTTTATTTTGGTTCACCATATTTCAAAGTTATCAAGATTGATTCAAAAGTACAAGGGGTTGATTGAAGAAGTTGTCATGGTTGGACAAGGTCTTGTTCCCATTGGTCACAAGTGCATACTTATCTCAATTATCAAGATATGGAAGTGGTTTTTGTTACTATGGGTCCTCATTATCATCCTCAACAACTTCTATTTACAAAGCAAGAGTGTTAGTACAAGAAGGTTGTTCAAAATTGTCAAAGTTCCTCAAAGCATTTTCTTGATCTAAGAGCTAGGGTTTTGAACTTAAAAGAAGTATATCTTGCTCATCTTTTGGTATTTTTGAGTGATTACAAAAACATCCTTCTCTGCAAATGGTTATTAACAAATCACTTCAAAAGTTTCAAGGATTTTTCATGTGGAAGAAACTTTATGATGAAGAAAAATTACAAGTCCTCCAGATGAATCCCCAATTTCCCATGTGTGACTTCAAATGATCATAACTTGGTCAATTTTTATTGCCTTGATCCCATTACTTTTCCACAATAATCTTGAGGATGTGAACTTTACTCCTTCTTTTATGTGCAAAGTGAGAAAATGGATCGAAGGTGCCCTAAGGATGCAAACAATTATAGGTCATTTCATGATTTTTTGCCAACTTCAACAATTCATAACTCTCAATTTTCTGAGATTTTGAATGGTTCAAGTTTCAAAATGTCATTCAAGAGGTCTATTTCATTCCATCTTTTTTGGTCAAGAGAAAATTCCAAGTGGATTTCCATGTTTGGATGCAAAACATTATGGGTCACTTTTAAAGAAAAACTTGAAATATTTCTAAGTATGGAAAGTCAACCTCTTTTTCCCAACTTTGACTCATTGCAACTTTCAGCTCAAACATCCATTTTATTCCATTCTTTTCTCATTACAAAGCTTGTAACCTCATCTTTCTAAAGCTTCAAGAATCAGGCTCTAAGACCCCTTGAGTTGAAAATTCCATTATTTTGAAATTGGTAACTTGAAACTGAATTTCTCACCAAGTCAGAATTTTGAAATCCATAATGTGGCCTCTAATCACAAGATTTGTGCGTGTTTTTGATTTAAACTTGATTAAAAAACTTGCCATAAGTGTTTAGCACCTCAAAACGCAAAGATTGGATGAGTTTTGGTGAAAATGAGATCACACTTCACTCGTGTCCAAATTCCACACGAATTCCCTCCAAAATGCATCATTCACTCTTCCTTTTGATCCCATTTGCTTCTCCTTTAAATACATGAGTTATCCCATTCATTTTCTAAAGTTTGAACAGCCAGAATCACCCTGCCAAACTTGCTCCATAACTCATTTTTCTGCAAATTCGAAATCAGCGTCCAAGCCTTTTTCAATCAATTTTTTCTATCAATTCACCTTCCTTGATTTTCCCTGATGCTAACTGTGATACAGTGGCAGAACCAGACTGTTTTAGGAAAATGCTGATTTGCGTTTGGGTTTGCAAAATGTCGCGGTAAGTAAGAGTCGCCACCGACTTTTATTTTATCCAACTGGAAAGGAAAAAAGCACAGAAAAATTCCTTTTTTGAGATTTTGAGTACGAGGGGTAGATTATAGAAAGGGAAGGTGTTAGCACCCTTTCTATCTGTAGTTTATCACGGGCTCTTAGGTACTTGCTCATCATTTTAAAAATTGCTTATGTGTTCGTGTGTTTTGAAACGTTTTTGTTTTACTTCGTTTTAACCCTTGTATCAGTCCTCAAGAGTGTTACGAAGTTGTTTTTGAAAACTTTGTTTGAAAAGAGTGTAAGTGTGGAAAAGCTTATTTTGAGCAAGTACCTACTAGCATCTACCTAATCGAAAAAATAATGTTTTTGTTCTCGTTTCCTTTAGACAGCGCTATCCTACTATGGAGAAATAGGTAGCACCGTCGTTGGATTTGTAAGGGTCAATTCGAAAGGGACGTACGATCACTAAAGCAATGTTAGGACGTCTTAGTAATAACCCTAGTGTCTTAAGATCATATTCGAGGCAACATTTCCGAGGAAACCTTTCCGAGGCAACATTTCCGAACGCGACACTTGATCTTTGTTTAGACAAGAGGGAAACCACTAAAACACCCTATACTTAATGATCATTTACCGAAGGCAACCGAAGTGAGAGTATACCCTAGGATTGCATATGTGCAAGTGATTTGATTTCAGTTATTATCTTTGCACATTTAGGGTTTGCTAGTCATTTTAAATTAACATACAGTCTTGTCATGCAATCCTATTATCATACATCTAACAGTTTAATATTTGTGAGAATTAAAATGCGAGAAATAAAACTACGCTATTACAAGGCTTCAGGGAGGGAGATTAATTACATAGCCAAAAACCCGTAAAACGATAAATAAAAGAAAATCCTAATCAAACTATTACATACCGTAAGCAGTTACATTAATATGGTAAAAATAATAAAGCGCGCGTGATGAATCGAGAACGAGAGAAGTTAGGGTTTTAACCCGCCTAAACCTAATTAAAAGAAAAATCATATTTTTGTTGTTTTTTGATTATTTTGAGAAAATAAGGTTTTAATTAAATAAGTACAAACCTAATTACTAATTAATTTAAATTAAGAAAAATAATTAATTTGACCTATTTTTTTATTTTTATTTAATTTGAGAAAAGAAATAAAAATTAAATCAAATAAACCCTAATTTTCTAATTTATTTTAAATTATTTACAAAAAGGTTAGTATTACCCTAAAATTAATTTTAACTAATTATTAAATTAAATTTGATAAAAATAAAACCTAAATCTAAATTTGTGAAATTGATTTTATGATTTTGTAAAAAAAGAATTTAATTTTGTGTTAGAAAATAATTTAAACAAAATAAATAAATAAAAGAAATATAAGAAAAATAAAGAAATGGGCCTGGTAGCTAGCAAACAGGGGGGTCTGAGTTGCAATTTCTGAGCCCAAAACTCCTTGGCCCGCGTTGACTTTCCAGATCCCATGTTGCAAGCTTGACTAGGCCTATGGTGGACCTCCATGTAATAGGCGTTGGATCTGGCATGTTGGAGATCTGGTGGTTGAAGGATGATGGCCTATGGTGGTCATATAAGAAGCCTATGTACCTGATCATATAATGCAAAATAATATTGATAAATATGGGGACCTGGGGATCGAACCCAGGCCTTTTGGTAATTTCCCTTGTACACTGACCATCTGAGCTGGCGTGCTTTGTTGTATATGGAACAACAAACAATTATTTTATTGGGAAAACAAAATGATATATGACAAACGCGCGAATTTTTGAAAGGGCGAATCACAGGGTGCCACACTACCCTTCTTCTTCCTCCCACAGTTGCTAAAAGTCCAGAACTTTTACCTACGGGCAAAGGGTGTAGGTATAACCCTTGTCCATTCCAAAACCTCACCCCTGCATGATAAATCAATACCAGTGGTACCAATCAACTCGTTGCAACCTCACGAGCATCATGGTACCACTCTCCATGGCTAATTATTCCTGCAAGCAAAACCCCTAAAAACAAAACCTAAACCCTAATCATGGAAACTTTCTATATGGTTAACAAAAATGCAATTAAGTATTATCATTAGCTTGCAAATGTTTCAAGGATTCAGAATATATAAACAAATCATGCTAAGAATTCCAAGATTATGATATGCGATCTCAAAAAAGCATGTAGGTCATGGGATACTTACAGCACGTATCTGGGCACGAAAATGCTTGCTAATGATTGGGATAGAGTCCTTGGATGCCCAGAAAACGGATAGTATGCTTGGAATGGCTTGAAGAAACCTGGAACTGAGAAATCATATTGCAACTTTTCTTTGAAATTTTGAGATTTGTTCTTCTATTTCCACGCCTCCAAAACCTTGGTTTTTGATATGCACTTGTCCTATATGTACCCTAGAATGAATTAGGTTACAAACTTGCTTCAAATCTTTCTCAATTAAGATGATTGAATTATGATTTGATTCTTATGTAAATATTTCCAAATCAAGCCAAATCCAATCTTTTTGTGTCCAAATGAAGCTTGCACGATTTGATTCTCTTCCCAGCTGTATAAGAGACCTAAACATGCACAAAATCTTAAGCTTTGATTAGTTTTGATATTTTCACGATTTTATTTTTATTTTATTTTATTTAATTGAAATAAAAATCAAAATAAATGATAAAAATAAAACAAAGACAAGTTGGAAGGATCATGGGTCGTGAACCATGTTACAAACTCAATGCAGGCATAAAAAGTTGGGCCCATTTGACAAAAATTGCTATTTTGGCCACTTTTGACTTTTGGCAATTTTGCAAAAAAGGTCAACTTTACCAATGCATAAATCCTTCAATTTTGACCCTAGAGATGTGTTCTTGGACTTTTTAGAAAGCTTAAGATGTCCTCTAAGCAACCATTTTGGTCTCATCTCAATTGAGTCTTCCATTTTCATGTATGAAGATTTGACAAAAAAGGTGTTTTTGTTGACTTTTCAAAATGACCTATAATGTCCAAATTTATATCTTCTTGTGAGTGCATATCTTGAACTTGGGAGCTGAAGATGAATTTTAGGGAATTGCATCCTCTTCAAAATGAGCTTTGGATGGGTCATGTTTGATAAAGTATGAGAAAGTTATGCTTGGTCAAAGTTGAGTTTACTTTTCCTACAAAACCCTAATTTAGCAACTTTTGGGTTTTGATGAATTGTGAGCAATCCTTAAGGAATCATGATCAACCCTTGATTAAATGATGAATAATACTTCAAAATTATGATGTTGACCAAAAATCTTGAAGTTTGACTGTATGTAGGACACAATTGACTTTTGCCCTAACACATTCGATTTTCAGGCCTTTGAGCAATTAACTGAGCAAACTTCCTCTGCAAGGCTTGAAACTTGACATGGATGATCTTGAGAACATATTAGGACAATGGTGAGAATTTTGGATCCTTTGGACTCAAACATCTTGATGCAAACTAAAACCCTAATTTGAGGTAGACTGCCTTCAGAGAGGGTTTGTCTCGTCAACCTTTGGACTTCCTTGAGCAATTTGAGGACCTCACTTGAAATGTATTGAGAAATATGGGAGGGAAAATTTTGGGGTACAACAGCTGCCCCTGTTCAATCTTCTTAAACCTGAGATGTAGATTGGCTTGTCTACCTTTTGTGATCCGAAGGTGGAAGATGATTGAACACTAGAGTGCCCAGAAATTTGTACTCGCATGAAGTGGTATTTGTCTTGCGATGTCGGGAATGGGCTTATAGATGCCATTTGGAGGTTGATGTTGGAAGATGGGCTTAAAGATGCCATCCGAAGGAGTGTCGATCGCACAAGAGATTCCTTTGCGAGAGCCTGCATACCTGTCGTTGAAGAGGACTATGCTGGGGAATACTGGTCTTTGTCTTGAGAGAGATAGAGTTTTAGGAACTTTCAATTGTTTGTTACTCTACTGGGGAATCATCCCTTAGTCGAGGAGGTGAAAATGAACTGCTATCTGGTTGTGCTCCAGGCTTCACAGTGATTTGCTGAGGAAAATAAGACTGACTGCTATTTGGTCGTGCTTTAGGCTTCACAATGACTTATTAGGGAGATGAGATTAAACTTTCTATCTGGTTGTCATCCAGGATTCGCAATTTCTCACTTCTTATCTGGTCGTGCTCCAGGCTTCAGAAGGTATCAAATGGTTATCCGGTCGCATCTGGGCTTCAACTTGAATTTGAGGCAATACTAATATCCGGTTGATTCTGGGCTTCTTAGTAATTGGCCGAGTAAACTGCTATTTGGTCGAATTCCAAGCTTCGCAGTACCTTATACTATTATCTGGTCGTAGTCCCAGGCTTCAGTGTCTTTTTCCGCTATCTGGTCGTAATCCAGGCTTCACGGTGTCTAGTTTCAGAACAACTTTTCACTACTTCGTTCAGGTAGATTTCTTGGCCAAATTGATTAAAATAAAAGACTAATCCACTCCTTGTATTCTTCTGATTCTCAAGCTCTTTATAGTTTGCAATTTCATTGAGAATTGAGTGAGATATCCTAGATTTTTGTGCTCATCATTTTTTCTGGTTTTCTTCAAACACAACCTTGCACAATTTATATAAATTTGGCGCGATGGTACCATTAGAATCATCTTGAAGAGATGAATCTAATGTTACCAGTCTGGCTTGCTAATTTTATAGTTTGAAGGATTCAATTTGGGGATGGCTGGAGGTTGAAGATGATGACATGTCCGTCTTCAACCAATGACATGAAGCCACGTTATTTTTTTGAAATGGATACAATATGCCTGCCTTACTATGATACGGTGGGAGAACTGACTTGGTCGTTTTTTTCATTCTCCTTTAGATATAGATATCTTACCATTGTTTTGGTAAGAAGCCTCATCATTGGATGTGAAGGGACGGGCGCGGGACGTTTGTATAGTCATAGAAGGCAACCCATGGAACGTTTTAGAAATATCGTTTTAGGGACTAGATCATTTACCGAAGGCAACATCGAGGGTCATCGAGGGACTACGATCTTTTATCGAGGGTCTTTTGCTAAAAATGCCCATGTTCGAGGGATGTGACTAATTTCCGATAGACAACAAGTGAGATTACCCTAAGGGTACATGTGTGCAAGTGTGTTTGTTTGCATGCATTTTGTCTTGCATTTAAAGGTTATCTATTTGTTGATTTTATCTTGCCATACATCCTAATTACTAGCAATATATGAATGCAAAATAAAATACGGAAAATAAAATCCTAAGCTATTACATCATTAGGGGGATGGGGATATAATTTGCAAATAGGGATGAGATAAGTGTCTAATTATTACAACCATATCGAACAACTGCGCATCAATGAAAATATATGCATAAACAGTGTAGAAAATGGGAGAAACTGCCTTTTGAACCATTATATGTCGACACATGCTGTTATGCATCGACACATAACTTTTCCTTGCTCCTGTAAAGAAAAATCAGCTCAGTATGAGCCGACACATAATGGGATATGTCGACTCATACACCTTCTTTGTATCGACACATACGCATTTTGTGTCGACTCATAGACTTTTCAACCTTCTGTTTTGGGACCTGGAATCAGTATGAATCGATGCATGGGGTTTATGTATCGAATCATACCCTGTTTTTTTCACTAGGATGAGTCGACACGTGTGCATATGTGTCGATACATACTGTATTTTTCTGCCTTAAACATTGTTTTATTGTCCATACATGTCAGTTTACAGCATATGATTGATAAACATAAACAACAAGCAAACAATTAGCTAAAAGGGGCAATGATTACTACATCTTATCTTCAAAAATAAATCATTAATGATGTATGAAAAATACCAAGTTAAGAAGACTTACCTTGAAACTACACTTAGTGTTTGAAATTTGAATGCCTTTAAAGATGTTGTGAGGGCTCCAATGAATCTCCAGGCAGCTTGTTCCAAACTGTTGAGACCCAGTCAAGTTGTACAGTATTGTTTTTATGTTTGGATGGTGAGGATAATGGCACTAACCGAAACTATTTTAGTGTTTTTACAATCTCTATATGCTAAGATGGTTTGGTTTGTGGGAGAGTTTGTAATATGGAATAATGGATTGAAGTTCTGTTTTGAATGAGATTAGAGCTGGTTTTTTATTGAATGAGCCAAAGTTATAAAGAATATTGTTTTTCTGTTCAAAGACCCTCTATTCTCTCCAAAAATTCCAACCCATATGTCTTATGAAACAGTCCCTTTTGTAGACCCTTGACTGAGGTTTAGGGGGGAAACAAAATAAGTCATTTTGAATTGTTTTTGCCTACTGTTTTAATACTTTATTCACATAATTTTCTTTTCCCATTTTGGTGCAATTTTGGGGCTGTTATAATACAGGTTGGGGCAAACTACATAAAGCAGTTTTGGACTGTATAGGACAGCATACGCAGATTTATGGTGCAGCATGGCACAAGGTTTTTTGTAGGAAAACAATGGAGCAGGTTTTAGGGTGTTGTGGCAATGCAGCATATCATACTTTGTTCAACTTGGACATTATGATCGGTGGAAATAGAACTGACTGTTTTAAAGCTGGTTCGCGAAATGTCGCGGTAAGCAAGAGTCGCCATCGTCTTTTATGTTCTCCAACAAGGAAAGGACAAAAGCACAACAAAATTCCTTTTTCGAGATGTTTCTCGGTTCAGGAGGTAGATTATAGAAAGGGAAGGTGTTAGCACCCTTTCTATCCGTGGTTATCCACGGGCTCTTAGGTACTTGCTCACTATGTTTTCAAAAATTGTTTGCTTTTCAAGTGTTTGTGGGTTTTGAAAAAGTTTCGTTTTGAAAACTTCTAGGTAACTCTTGTATCAGTCCTCAAGAGTGTATGAAGTGTTTGTTTGGAAACTTTTTGAAAGTGTAAGTGCGAAAAGATTGTTTTTGTTTTTTGAAAGAGCAAGTACCCAGGAGAAATCTACCTACTCTAAGGAATTAGGTTGTGTAAGAGTCCTTTAGACAGTACTATCCCATTATTGAGAAGTAGGAAGCATCGTCATTGGAGTTGTTCGGGTCAATTCGATTATTAGGGACTTGTGTGGTCACCAAAGCAATAGTAGGACGCCTTAGCGATAACCCTAATGTCCTAGATCCTTTTTATCTGAGGCAACCGTTTCGAGGCAACTGGATCTTTAGACAGGAGGGCGACCTCTAAAACACCCTATACTTGACGACCACCTCGAGGCAACCAAGTGAGGCGTACCCTAAGAGTGGCATGTGCACGTGTGTCCAATTCAGTTTATATTATCTTTGAACATGTATTTGTGAGCTACGGATTGATTTTATTTGTCATACAAGTCTTGCAGGCATAATTAACAGTTAATGTTTGTGCGGGAAATAAAGTGTGGAAAGGTAAATCTACGCTATTACAAGGCGCGGGTATATACATCGCCAAAAACATAACCCGTTTGGAAAATAAATGCGAGAAAATAAAAGAAAACGGTAAAAGCCCTAATTAACTATTACATTCTCAGAGCAGATACATAAATATAATGAATTAAAATAAATATGCGCGCGAAAGATTGAATCGGGACGTCCTTAGGGTTTTGACCCTTTTTGAGAAAAGAATTGAAATTTGTCCTTTTTGCAATTAAATTAACTATTAAACCTAATTTGCTAATTAATTAAATAATTAAAAGAAAAAGTGTTTTTTAGTTTTTTATGTTTTTAATGAAAATAAAAATAAAAGGTCAAAAGTTAGTAAAAGCAACCTAATTCTAATTTATTTTATTTTATTGTAAAAGAGAATTAAAATTAACCTAATTTAAAACTATATTAATTAATGTTAGAATTTATTTACAAAAATAATTAAGAGTGAATTTGATAAATAATAAAAATATTTACATTTTTAATTTTCTGAATTTATTATGAAAAAGATTAATTTGTTAATTAATTAAATAATAATAATAATAGTTATTAAAAGAGATTAAAAGAAAATAAGAAAAGAAAATGCTAAACCAGAGAGGTGAAGGCCAAATTCTGGAGGTTTTGTTTGCAATTTCAGGCCCATTTGTTGGCCAGCCCATTGACTTTTCCTGATTGTCTACACGTTGCTTTAACTTGGAGCATGGTATTCCCTCTCTCATGGCCTTTGGATTGTTGTTTGAAGACACTTGGCACGCTGATCATTGAAGGTTCATGGTGGAATATATTGGCAAGGCCTGCATAGGAACATGTTATGAAAAAATAGAAACAAAGGCTTGGGGGACCTGGGAATCGAACCCAGGTCCCAATGATCAACGTCCACCTCACTAGCCACTCAGCCACTTGCCTGCGTTTGTTAGTATAATGGATAAAAAATATAATATTTAAAACATAACAATTATGCTGGAAAGAGAAAAATTACGCGCGCTATTTGAACTGCCCAACCATACACGTACACGTCTTCATCTTCATCCTTTTTCTTGTAAAACAACAAACAGATAGCGGGGGTTTTTAACCCCCACAAAGTGTGACGACCAAAAATAGTTGTTGTACCCCAAAATTTGCCCTCGTATTTTTCCTCAAGAAATCACAGCTTCGGGCTTTTCCTGATTCTTCAGACTGGCTCAAGAATTGGTCAAACAGACTCTTCTCGTCAGTCAGACAAAATTAGGGTTTTTCATTGATTTTAAAGCAGTTCAGGCAGATTGTTAAGGTTTGGTTGATTTTAGCTCAAGTTTTGATCAGGCGAACGCTTCTTTGACATTTAATCAAGAACTAGGGTTTTGTGCACATATTTCTCAGAAAAAAATTCATTCTATAGTTCTTCTCAGTTTACTTTGAAGTTTGGACTGAGTCATTTGGATTGAGTTTGCAGTGTTGGATTTAATCAAGTGAGAAAGAAAAGGGCATGTGGACGTTTTGTTTGTTTAGCTGTGCAGTGCTATGATTATTCAAGATTTCGGACGTTTATTGATTATTTATTATTCTGAGTTAAAATGATTGGGATTTATTTCCAGTTATTATAATTTTAAGAATTATGAATAATTAAATAAACAATTGAATTGAAAGGAATTAATTGATAAAAAATGGATTTTATTCATCTTTAAATTATTTGTTACAATTATTATTTAAATACAGTATTTATTTACAAAGTATTTACAATGATAATTTTACAAACAATTAAAATTGAGATAAAGTTATCCTAATTTCTAAGTCTTCATCTTCTATCCATTGCTCCAATGCTCCATTGAGTTTTATCTGCAAAAAGAAGAAAAAGTCAGAAGCAGATAAATTGAAATTAAAAAGACAGACAGTAATTTAAAGATTCATCATTAAAAACAAATGGCCGGTATCAGTTTTGCCCTCTCTGCAAATCACGAGATTTCTCCCGGTTCACAGAGAGGGATGAAAATGCTTGCAAAAGAAAAAGATATGAAATGCACAAAAGTATAATTTGCACAAATTCAAAATTGTCACACATGCTGCCTAGTTCCAAGTTTTCAACCAAAGAAGACAAACCAAACTGAATGGCATAAACCAAGTCAAAGGTTGTCAAGGCAACTAGCTGTCAAAAAACTGTCCAAGCTGTCCAAAAGATATCTCAAGATATCAAAGTACAAAATACTGTCAACAAGATGCAGGAAAGCTTGAGAAAGAGATAAAGTATGCAGAGGAAAATATACAAGTGCAAGCAACATCAGTATCATCACTTTCCAGCCATTTGCTTTTTCAGAATAAGACAAACATAAGCAATATATAATGCTTAAAATTTGTACTAGAGAGAGAGAGAAGAAAGAAAAGAGGTACAGGCTTACAGGCTTTAGGCTTGAAGAAAGATAAATATATAAAATAAACAGTCAACACAGTACAGGAGGGAAAAGGGGCAGAAATATCAAAGACAAAAAACCTGTCAAGCTTCAACGGATAAAAAACAAAGCAAGACCCTAATTCAAAAGGCATCATACCTGTTTAAGACAAAAGGCCTCAAAACTGAAGCTTAAACAGTTTTCAACAGAAGCCTAAGCATCAGCCTGCTGAAACCTCAAAGCCTTTCAAGTCTTACCATTCAGAACACCAACCCTGTCAAGCTTAAAACCAAAAAACAGCATAAGCCATCAAAGCTCCCAAAAAACACAAAAAAAAACCTAAACTGTCCAGCTTCAAACCCAACCTGCTGAAGCCTAAAACCAGTTCACAAAAACATAAACCAGTAAATACAAACCATACAAGCTTCAAAGCCTTCACCTGCTAAAGTATTTCCAAACACCCAAACAAACTCACATAATATACAAGCCTAAAACCTGCATATGTCTTAAAACCTCAAACTGTCAAGCCTAAGCACCAACCTGTAAAGATAAAGCCCTCAAGTGTAACACCCCGTTTTTGATTAAATGTTAATTCGGTTATTTGAAATAAAAATATTCATAATGATAAAATACTATTTGGAGTAATATTAATTTGGTGTGTAGTAATATTTGACTTTGTTTGATTAATTGGCATGATTAGGTTTATATAGAATAAATATTATTTAATGTAATATTGTTTAATAGGGTTATATATTATAATTTGAATTAAATAATTGTTGGGGCCAAACTACAATTTTAGAAAGATAGAGGGAGGAAAGTTAGTAGTAGAAGGGGAGTTTTATAAAATAGAAAAGGAGAGTTAGTAAGGGAAGAAAGAAAAGAGGAGAAAGAAGAAAGAAAAGAGGAGAAGAGGAGAAAGAGAGCTAGGCTTGGAGTTGCAACATCTCCATCATCTTGTTTCAAGAAAACCCACACCAAGGTAAGGGGTTTGATTCTCCATCTCATATTGTTAGGTTTTGTATGATATATTTTGGATTTAGGGGTAAAATTGATAGTTGATTTTTTAGGGTTTTGTTGGTTGATTGTTAGAATGGTTTAGAAAAGTTGGATTAGGAGTATGGTTTGTGGGTGTATTAGGTGCTAACTTGTAGAAATTAAGAGTATTGAAATGGGAAAGAAAACCATGGTAGTTGAATGAGAAAAACTCAAAAGAGTGGAGTTTTCACGCAGGCTTCACAACACGGGCCGTGTTGCAGCACACGGGTGCCCGTGTTGCTGTTCTGACTTGGCATTTTCTTGGCTCGTTCTGGTGGCCTCTCAACACGGGCCGTGTTACAGCACACGGGTGCCCGTGTTGATGCGTCTGTAGCCTCCAAAATTCTAATTTTCGCACTTCCTTTAGAACCCGTTTGTGTTCCAATTTCGGTAGATTCGTCGACGGAGCAAGTTGCTCTGAATCCAAAGAAAATTGATGTGCTAGCGTAATCCGACGTGTAGCTTGACGTAGTGAAGTTCGTCTTGCGAAATTTCGACTTTTAAGAATCGACCCGATTTTAGTGCGAATGAAATAAGTTGAGTTTAATCCCGAATCTAACCGTTCGAGTTACATTCCGGTGACTCGATCGCGATGAGAACATTGAGAATAATGCCGGTTCATTGATAATGACTTTATGTTGAAATATACTTTCCGATTTGGAATTGTTGATAGTTGATGGTTTATGTTTTGGTTGAGTAAGTAATCTCGTTTGTATACATTTTACTTGACGTTGAGATTGATAAATTATATGTATGCATGCATGTACAATAGTTGATGTTCCATTGGTTGGATTTGATGGCATGTGTATGTTAAGATTGTTGTGAGTCTTAATTGCATGCATTGGTTATATTGTACATTGCATGGCATGGTGGTCTTGAAACAGAGACGGTGGAACTTTGGGTCCACAATATCTAGACGGTGACCCTATTGTGGGAAAAGACGTAGTGACCTTGATCCGGAAGGGAAACATAGGTGGTGGAACATTGGGTCCACAATATCTAGACGGTGACCCTATTGTGGGAAAAGACGTAGTGACCTTGATCCGGAAGGGAAACATAGGTGGTGGGACATTGGGTCCACAATATCTAGACGGTGACCCTATTGTGGGAAAAGACGTAGTGACCTTGATCCGGAATGGAAACATAGGTGGTGGAACCTTGGGTCCACGAGTCGGTACCGCATTTGCATATGTTGAGTCGTGTTGTGAGTCACATGTATAATTGTGCATGATATGTATGTGTGTTGATGTGTTTGATTATGTGCCAATATTGTTGTTGTTTGAATTATGGTTATGTGCCAAGGATGTGAGTATTCGGATAATCGGTTTACATGGTTAATGTGTTGGAAATGGATTCCTTGAGTAAGGATGCTACAGGTGATAAAATGAACATGATCATTATGTATTGCTTTATTTATTTCCATTTCATTTACTTAAAATTACATGTTATATGATTATTGGAATTCTTACCCTTTTGTTGGCCAATGCTTTTGATGGCATTATGCAGGTACCGAGGACGATAGCGCGAGGCGCTAGCTAACGGATGCATTGGATTGCAATCTGTTTTATTTTGATTAGAGTCGAGTCGATGCTCTGGTAGTAACACATGGGGGGGGATTTATTTAGTGTCGAACTCGATTATTTTGTATTTGGATTATGATGTATATAATCCTTATTCGTGTATATGGTGTTTTGTAGATGTGAGACTTGATAACATATGCTTATGTGAATTATGATGGCTTGGTGCCTTGAATCATGTTTTGATTCCTCCATAAATGGAGATGATGTGAAATTATGAAACTCCGTTGCGTTTGCACGAGAGAATGAAGTAAATATTTATTGTATGTTTGTTTTGTGTTGGAATGCTTATACTTTCAAACATACCCGGTCCGTTTTCCTTAAAAACTTTGGAATGTGATGTGTGTTGTGGCATCCCTTCCGTGCAATTTTATTTCTCTGATTTTTTTTATCTTTACCTTTAATTGGGGTATTTAGAAGGGGTGTTACATCAAGCATCAAACTCCAAGCCCTCTGAAAGGTTTCATCACTGGGAAAATACACAAATCAGACACAATAGCATTCAACTCAATACCAACAAGCATTCGAGGCAAAGAGGCCCTCAGAGGAAGCCTCATCACAGGACAGGCATCAAGGCAACAAGAAGAAGAAGATAAAGAAGCATTCAGGGGTCAAGCATATAGCAACAGAAGCAAAAGGGCAAGCAAGCAAGCAAGAAGAAGAAAATAAGTGATATCAAAACTAAGTTCTCAGAACATCATCACTAAACCAACACATAAAGAAGACAAAACACGAAATACCAGGGTTCCAAGCAAGCTAGCGTGCATCACCACCGTTCCCCTCGCTGTCAAGCCGCCGAAGCGCCTCCACGTCCCTCCTCCTCCGTCTCCAAGAGGTAGCATTTCTCTTCTTTTCTTTCCTTTCCACAACCTCAATAACAAACAATAACTAAGCTTAATCAGAATCAATAAACAAAAGCGAAGCATGTAAGACATAAAAGTGAAAACCCTAACGCGAATGACTCAGAATACATTACCTTCGTGCCACATTGCTGAATGATCCATGGAAGAGAGAGGAGGTGATGATGGCGCTGGTGGCTAGGAAAGGAGGGACTTTGTTCTGGATGCTTGACTCAAGAGGATAAAGACGAACGAAATGAAGACGAAGAAGATGAGCGCCGCTTCTGTAACACAAACCCTAATCCAATCCAAATGACACAAGACAATCAAAACCCTTGCATTTTTTTTGTCAAAACGCTGTGGGCCTCAACCCTCTTCAGTTTCCTTAAGCCCAATCGAGTTTCTTTGGTACCCCCCCCCTTGTGGCCTCTGTTTCAATCTTTAATTGGGCCCAGCTGATCCCCTTTAAGCCCATCTGCCTTTATATATGCTAATTGCCCTTTTAATTTTCTTTTGATAACATAATATTTTTTTTGTGAATGCAAATAAGGTATTAATCATTTTTATCATTTTTTAACATGAATATACAAACAATAATATTATTTTTCTTTTTTAAAACTTAAAACCTTTTTTTCATTAAAACATTTCTCAATTTGTACATAAATACATAATACTTTTCTTTTCTTAAGATACATTATTTGTACATAAACCAAAAATGTATAAATGATAATTTTCTCCAAAAAAAAGGCTTAAAACATTTCTTTTTTCTTTTCTAAAAAATCTTTTCTTTGTACATAAAGATACTAATTATGATACATTAATTTTAGTACATAAAAAAAATAGAACTTAAGATATTTTCTTTTCTTTTATTAAATTTTCTTATTTGTGCATATTAACAAAAGATAATAATACTTTACAAACAAAACACTTAAATTTCTCGTTAAGTTAACATTTCTCACGCTTGTAAATAAATCACATTCACCTACACTTATACATTTACACATACACTTACACATTTGAAATACATTGATACATTCCTATATATTTGATACTTATTACATTTTGCGATCGCAATTCGATTTGGTTGTAATTATTTGGATACTATCCTCCTATAAGTCTCATCCCTCATTTGTATACTTGTACCCCCACTCCCGGATACTATTTTGTAATAGCGTAGACTTTAAATTCCCGCAATTTACCGCTTTCAAATATACCATGGTTAGACATAGGGTTTGTATGTACATAAAACCAAACGCTAGATAACCTAATACAAGATAAATACATGAAATCAATACACAATCACACTTGCACCCCTAGGGTAATCCCACATGTTGCCTTCCAAAATGGGCCATGCTTGCACGTCGAGTTTCTTTGGCAAAACAAATCAAATGATCATAAGTCCCTCGATGACGCTTTCGAAAGTTGCCTATCAAAATGATCATAGTCCCTCCAAGCAAAATTTCCAAAGACACTTGGCATCATTGCACTCATGGTCCATACGATGACCCGCGCCTGTCCCGTTAAACATCCTAAACGCAAGATTGTCCACCAAATACAATGGTGGAACAAAATTGTTAAAAAAGGGTTAAAACATGAGAAAAATCTTTGAGTACATTAGGGGTAGACAAAACTCTTAGTTACTTGATCAACTCGCAAAAAACTCTTGCCTACTTTTCAAATCACACTCCACAAACACTTTCAAAACAAAAACATTTGAAACATCTTTTCGAAAAGATACACACCTTCGTATATACTCAAACACGAGTCATTATAATGGTTGCCGAAACAAAGGCGTCTATTTCAAAAACATTTTCAAAACACAAATACACACACCATTTCAAGCAATCAAAAATCAAGGCGAGTGATCTAAAACCAAGTAACTAAGAGCCCATGGATAACCATGGATAAAAAGGATGCTAATACCTTCCCTTTTCATAATCTACCCCCTGAACCTACGAAACATCTCAAAGGGTTTTTCCTGTGCTTTTTAACCTTTCCTTTAGGATAAAATAAAAAGTCGGTGGCGACTCTTGCTAAACCGAACAAGTGCGAATACAAACGCAAAAACTCAAGTCAGTTCTCCCACCGTATCACAATAGCGAATAGAGCTACGCTCTATATAAATTGTTCGCGAGGGTAGGGTTACGTTCGTCTGAGTCTGGTGGTTTCAACCATATGCGTTAAAGGTCCCAATTTTTCCTATATAGTAAACCCCCAAATTCAAAGTTTGAAAAACCTAGAAAACGTCCATGGTGATTTCTGTTTCAGGGCATTTTAATCCAATTGAACCACACCAAAAGCTTCACCTGAGTGCTATGAACATAAAACAATCAACAAAAGATGTTAAAAATGCATGAATCAATGATTATGATTTTGAAAAAAAAGTGGTAAACCGTGAATCTGTTAGAGGCGATTTCTTGAGCTTCAAGGCTTGTTTTTTATTGCAACTTGTTCCTGGGGACCTCAGCAATGTATTAGGATCAAGAAAACGCTTTGAATCACGTTGGAATGTGGAATTCAGTTTTGAGTTTTCTTTGAATTTTTTGGAATTGGTTATGGCTCTTACAACAACTTTTTCACGTTAATAGCATTAGGGTTGGCTTGCTTGCATATATGGGAATAGAATTAGGTTATGTTTTGGCCCAAAGATCCATTGCATTCATGTTTTTAATGTTTGATTTTCAATCAAATCTTTTTTCCTCTTTTTGATGGAGAAAACTTGCCAAAATTGGAGATCTTTGTCCCCTTGATGTGCACGCGAATTTGCCAGCTCATATTGGTCATATTTGCTTCATAAAAAGATTTGAAAACCATATCTTTGAATTTCCTACATTTGAAATCAATTAAATGAATTAATATTAATAAAAAATTCAATTAATTAATTAAAAATAAGAAAATAAATCAATTTAAGCTCAATGGGTCGTGCATAAGCCTTGGACAATGTTTCAATAAGAAATTTGAGGCCCATTAGCAAAAATAAGGTATTTTGAGCAAAGTTGACTTTTGCACATTCACAAAAATTTCCCAACTTCTCCAATGCATATCTTGCTCAATTTTGATCCTATGAACATGTTCTTAGACATTTTGGAAAGGTCTTGAAGCCCTATAACCAATTCCTTTGGTCCCATGTCATTTGGATTTACCAATCTCAAGTTATGGTCTTTGACTTAAAGTGCATTTTTGTTGACTTTTGAAATTGACCTATAATGTATAAGTTGATAACTTTTTGTGAGAGAATTTCTTGGACTTGGAATGTGAAGATGAGTTGTAGGAAATGTCATCCCCTTAAAAATGAGCATTGGATGGGATTTTTCTGATGAACCATGAAAAGGTTATGCCTTGGTCAAGTTACAGTTGACTTTTCTACTGTCCAAAAATATCAACTTTTGCATCTTTGATGATTTTTGAGCCATGCTTGTGGAATCATGATAAAGACTTGATAAAATGATGATTGTGGCTTAAAAATAATATGTTGACTAAAAATTTGACTTTTGACTGCAAAATGACCATTTTACCCCTGCAGTTGATTGTGAACCAAATAGGGCTTTTGACTGTGCAATTTGCCTCTGTGAGACTTGAGACTTGACATGTAGATGCTTGACAATGTATATGGGCATATGGGACTTGATTGAGCCATTGAAAATCTCCAATTCCTTGAAGGAAACAAAACCCTAATTTTGACTGGCTTAGGAGGATGTTTGACTGTGCAATCTTTGAGAAGTCTTGAACCATTTGAAGATGATTCTTGACAATTCTTGAGGAATATGGGAGGGAAAATTTTGGGGTACAACAGTTGCCCCTGTTCAATCTTCTTAGACCAGAGGATGTAGATTGGCTTGTGTGCCTTTCGTGATCCGAAGGTGGAAGATGATTGAACACTAAAGTGCCCAGAAATTTGCACTCGCATAGTGAGGTATCAGCAATGTGATGTCGGGAATGGGCTTATAGATGCCATTTGGAGATATGATGGATAGGAGGATGGGCTTATAGATGCCATCTGGAGATGTGACAGAACCTTGTCGGGAATGGGCTTACAGATGCCATTTGGAGATGTAATGGATAACTGTGGAGATGGGCTTAAAGATGCCATCCGGAGGTGTCGATCGCGTAAGAGATTCCTTAGCGAGAACTTGCGTACCTGAGAAAGAAAGATAATTTCCTGGCCTGTTATAGGGGTTGATCTTCAAACTCTTCATGCAGATATGCCCTGGCTAGATACAGGTATCGAATCTACAATCAATTGCTCACAGATATGCCCTGGCTAGATATAGGTATCGAATCCAGAACTGGTCGTCTACAGATATGCCCTGGATGGATACAGGTATCGAATCTCTAAACTCTTCATGCAGATATGCCCTGGCTGGATACAGGTATCGAATCTACAATCAATCACTCACAGGTATGCCCTGGCTAGATACAGGTATCGAATTTGGAACTAGTCGTCTACAAATATGCCCTGGTTGGATACAGGTATCGAATCTCTAAACTCTTCATGCAGATATGCCCTGGCTAGATACAGGTATTGAATCTACAATCAATCACTCACAGATATACCCTGGCTAGATACAGGTATCGAACCTGGAATTAGTCGTCTACAGATATGCCCTGGCTGGATACAAGTATCAAATCTCTAAACTCTTCATGCAGACATGCCCTGGCTGGATACAGGTATCAAATCTACAATTAATTACTCACATATATGCCCTGGCTAGATACAGGTATCGAATCCGGAATTAGTCGTCTACAGATATGCCCTGGCTGGATACAGGTATCGAATCTCTAAACTCTTCATGCAGATATGCCCTGGCTGGATACAGGTATCGAATCTCTAAACTCTTCATGCAGATATGCCCTGGCTGGATACAGGTATTGAATCTACAATCAATCACTCACAGATATGCCCTGGCTAGATACAGGTATCGAATCTGGAATTAGTCATCTATAGATATGCCCTGGATGGATACAGGTGTCGAATCTCTAAACTCTTCATGCAGACATGCCCTGGCTGGATAGAGGTATCGAATCTACAATCAATTACTCACAGATATGCCCTAGCTAGATACAGGTATCGAATCTGGAATTAGTCATCTACAGATATGCCCTGGCTGGATACAGGTATCGAATCTCTAAACTCTTCATGCAGACATGCCCTGGCTAGATACAAGTATCGAATCTACAATCAATTACTCACAGATATGCCCTGGCTAGATACAGGTATCGAATCTGGAATTAGTCGTCTACAAATATGCCCTGGCTGGATACAGGTATCGAATCTCTAAACTCTTCATGTAGACATGCCCTGGCTGGATACAGGTATCGAATCTACAATTAATTACTCACATATATGCCCTGGCTAGATACAGGTATCGAATCCCGAATTAGTCGTCTACAGATATGCCCTGGCTGGATACAGGTATCGAATCTCTAAACTCTTCATGCAGATATGCCCTGGCTGGATACAGGTATCGAACCTCTAAACTCTTCATGCAGATATGCCCTGGCTGGATACAGGTATCGAATCTACAATCAATCACTCACAGATATGCCCTGGCTAGATACAGGTATCGAATTTGGAATTAGTCGTCTACAGATATGCCCTGGCTGGATACAGGTGTCGAATCTCTAAACTCTTCATGCAGACATGCCCTGGCTGGATATAGGTATCGAATCTACAATCAATTACTCACAAATATGCCCTGGCTTGATACAGGTATCGAATCTGGAATTAGTCGTCTACAGATATGCCCTGGCTGGATACAGGTATCGAATCTCTAAACTCTTCATGCAGACATGCCCTGGCTAGATACAAGTATCGAATCTACAATCAATTACTCACAGATATGCCCTGGCTAGATACAGGTATCGAATCTGGAATTAGTCGTCTACAAATATGCCCTGGCTGGATACAGGTATCGAATCTCTAAACTCTTCATATAGACATGCCCTGGCTGGATACATGTATCGAATCTACAATCAATTACTCACAGATATGCCCTGGCTAGATACAGGTATCGAATCCGGAATTAGTCATCTACAGATATGCCCTGGCTGGATACAGGAATCGAATCTCTAAACTCTTCATGCAGATATGCCCTGGCTGGATACAGGTATCGAATCTCTAAACTCTTCATGCAGATATGCCCTGGCTGGATACAGGTATCGAATCTACAATCAATCACTCACAGATATGCCCTGGCTAGATACAGGTATCGAATCTGGAATTAGTCGTCTACAGATATGCCCTGGCTGGATACAGGTGTCGAATCTCTAAACTCTTCATGCAGACATGCCCTGGCTGGATACAGGTATCGAATCTACAATCAATTACTCACAGATAGGCCCTGGCTAGATACAGGTATCGAATCTGGAATTAGTCGTCTACAGATATGCCCTGGCTGGATACAGGTATCGAATCTCTAAACTCTTCATGCAGACATGCCTTGGCTGGATACAGGTATCGAATCTACAATCAATCACTCACAGATATGCCCTGGCTAGATACAGGTATCGAATCCGGAATTAGTCGTCTACAGATATGCCCTGGCTGGATACAGGTATCGAATCTCTAAACTCTTCATGCAGATATGCCCTGGCTAGATACAGGTATCGAATCTACAATCAATCACTCACAGATATGCCCTGGCTAGATACAGGTATCGAATCTGGAATTGCGAAAGTTGATGGTAATATCTTTTGATTTGACCTTTTTCTTGAAAAGGCAAAACATTAGTTGTATGCAATGTCATGATGTATGATATGCATGATGTCATGATGTTCTTAATGAGATAGTGTCGTATTCGCTTTATCATGTATGTAAGCAGGATGTATAAAATGTGATATGTTTGTGAATGTATTTCGTCTGGGAAAATAAATCCTTGACGAACGCCGGGAAGTTTGTTGAATCCTGGACTGATGTTGAAGGGTGGAATTCTTCGTTTCCGCTGGGGATGATGATTTCAAGAATAAACCGGTAGGAGAAGATGACTCCGTTGGGGAATAAACTTGTTAAAGAGATTACTCTGCAGGGAGACTCTGTGGAGGAGAGATGCTTCGCTGAGATTTGGATGATAACTCCGCTGGGGATTCCGTTGAGAAGTTTTGTTGAGGAATTTGATGAACTCCGCTAGGGGTAGGAAGAACTTTGCCGAGGACGATCTTTCTGTTGCAGTTTGCTGAGGATAACCCAGTTATAAGCTCTGGTGGGGAATAACCTTTGAACATGGTCGGGGAGAGACGTATGTACTCTGCAGGTGATAAGCTTCCAGAATCTATTGGGGATAAGCTTCCAGACTCTACTAGGGAGATTGATTCCACTCTCCTGGGGAAACTTTTGGACTGCACTGGGGAAGTGGCTCCACTGGGGTGCCTGTATTCCGCCGGGCAACAATCTTATATTAAGACTGTCGGAGATGCTTGCTTAGGAACATTTGTATACTCTGCTAGAGAATATTGAGATTTTCCGGGGATATCCCACTTCCTTAGGGCTGACAGTAGTCTAACTCTGCTTGGGGAGAGTGTTGCTGACTTGCTAGGGATACTGTGCCTTTTCAGGGCTGCTGGGAGACCAACTCTGCTCGGGGGAGAGTATTACTGAATCTTGTCTTACTCTATGGGAGTGAAGGTATCTCGGTCATATTCTTCAGCTGAATCTACCTTGTACCTGGTGGACAGAGCAACTTGTACCGTTCAGACAATTCCTATTGCCCCAGTTTCTGCAGGAGAGGGTACCTGTGGAGGTCTTAATAACTGCCGATTTGACAAATCTTCTTCTGGTAGGCAAGTGACGAGATGCCGGGACATAGTCGTACGCTTTGATCCCTAATTTTTTCCTGGACCGTCCTTTCGGGTTTTCAGTCCACCGGGATACCCATTTTTGCCCAAGCCGCCTTTTCAGGTTTTCGGCTTGCCGGGTGTACAGATTTTTTCATTTCATCCCTTATTTTTGCCTGAACCCTTTTGGTTTTCCGGGAAGCCCTTATTTTTGCCTAGGTGTGTCAACCTAGCGGGTCTTTGATTATGCGCAGTATTTTTTCGACTATGTCCACGCTCTCAGAATGCAGGGAATTGTCACTGTCAATAGTGTTGTGTTGCCACAGAAGATGTTTGATCAGGCAAGATTCGTAGCTGGAATTCAGGTCCAATGCCCCAAGTGACTCAAATGGAGGTCTGCCCCTGGTTATTTGACCCTTTGAGAGATTCTTTGAATCTTGACTGGACTGCCCCAGATGTGGGACAATGATCGTGCCATGCCCCTTGATTGGAAGTGCTTTTGTTCACTAGATATTCTTCGTGCGAATTTTTATGTTGTTCAAACAAATAGTCATATGCAAACAATGTTATATTAAAAATGCAAAGCTTATGTCTATTTTGAAGTTCTTGAAAATGCAGTTTTTTTTCATAAAAACAAGTGAATTTTTTGTAAACTGTGATGTCAACTCGTTATTTTACCGCAAGCCTTAAGGAGTCAGGATACCTTTCGTAACAGTATGCTTTTGAACTAACCCATGCTCCAGCTAGGACTTTTAAGGGTTGTAACTTGGCCTGGATCACGGTTTAAGAAACAAAGGATAAAGGCTCAAATTTTATTTGTACCCGCCCGTTCTTCGTAATGTTCTTCGATCCTAAACTCAGCTAATCGTGCACTAGATTTTGTTCGAGTCTTTTCTCTGATATTCAGTGATGGTTCGGATGTTGGCAGTTTAGAATAGGCAGTCATTTCCTTTCTTAGTTGTGGGTTTGTAGGACCTCTTTCTTTTTTGATTTTGTTATCCCTGTTTTTCGCCTGAACTGTTCTTTTGTGATTACAGTCAGCAGGATGCCCCAGTTTTGTAAGTCTCCTTCATAGGTTTTGACTTAATGGGCTTTTATTTTGAAAGATAACGACTGCTTATCTTTATGATTATTCGGGACCATCATTGTCTTTAGTTTTGTAAGGACTTCTTTGGTTCCATTCGTTGTGCATCTGGATCAACTGAGAGAAATACCCTGCCCCAGGTTATGATTAAGGGTTTAATTTTTTGTGAAAAGAAAAAACTCCTACTTCTTTGGCTCAAATGGGTTGACGAGGGATTATCTTCCTTATAACTCCAGTGTTTAGGAATTGAAACAATGCCTGTACCTCATCAGCAGGGTCTGTTCAAAAGCATACTGTAAAGATCGTGGTATCGTTTTCGTCATCCTCCCTCAAAAGGTTTAGAATTTTTTCGAGAGTTGAACATCAAAAAATGAAAGCAGTTTGAATATAGCGAATGCGAATATATTGATTCAAAAAAGACATATGTGATGCATTGATAAAGTAATAAAGTTTGCTATGACAATAATTGTTTGAACAATCAAAGAAAAATACAACTTGAACATTCGAATGAACAAAAGTTTTTTTTCAATCCTAGGACTTGTCACTTTAAATGGTGAATCTTGCAGGTATAGTAGAAGAACTCAGCCTGGCCATCTTGGGTGAATTCCACTGCTCCTTCATCAATCAGATCCTGGATCTTGTTCTTCAGAGACCAGCAGTCGTTTGTGTCATGTCCCGGACCATCAGAGTGGTATGTACATCTTCTATTGGGATGATAAGTAGGAGCAGAGATGTTGGGATTCCGGGGAGGAGCCCTTAGAGTTACCAAATTCAACCTCAACAGGTGTTGTAAATCTTGAGACAGCGACATGTTGAGCTTGGTAAACTGCCTCCGGGGCTTACTTTGATCAACCCGTTGCTCTTGGCAAGGTCGTTGTTGGACCTGTGAAGTAATGGAAGCTTGGAGAGGTTTATTCATTGAACCAAACCTTTGACTTCTTGGGGGCTGACTACCGGTTTGGTCCCCAGCCTTGACTACTTGCTTCATACTGTCTTGCTGAAGCTGGTTGATCACAGATCTCAACTCTTCTTGCTCCCGAGCTAAGCCTTGGATAAGGGCCATTTGCCCCAGCATCTGGGTTCTCATAGTATCTACCTCAACTTGCAAGTGTTTCATCCGTTCGTCCTTATCGTTTTCAGGACTGCTCCTGACCAAAGTCTCCATGAGGAGTGTTATCAGCTCTTTCTGCCCCTTGGATAGGTTTAGGAGGATTTCCCCGAACTGAGTCTCTTGAGTATGGAACTCCTGGTTGTCTGGTTGGAAAGCCATTGCTGAAATAAACAGCGAAGAAGGTAAGTGACTTGTAACAAGGGTACCTGTTATGCAATGATGTGTATGTATGCATGCAATGTTTTCAAGGATCTCGCGGGGTAAACAAGAAAATTGTTAGAATTTGAATTTCGTAGCTTGATTGAAGGAACTTCACGTTGTTGAGAGTCCTTCTTCAAGAGTCAAAGCTCACCATATCCAGTGGGTCATAGCCCCTGACTCAAGTCATCATGTTTGGATTTCTTGACAACCTTGGCTAGAGGAAAATAAATCCCCTTTGCCCCTTGCTAGACAGTTGGTTCATCATGACCTGCATCACAAACCCTTGAGATCCTTGAAATGGATTAGTCCTTATGCAGGATGTATGCAATGGTATGATGGTATGATGCTATGCTATGCATGGAGTGATGTGAGTAAACCCTGTTATAAGCCCAGGTTAAGGGCTGTAAACCAAACCTGCAAGAAACTCATGTGTCAGATAACAAGGATGCAAGTAGTCAAGTTTGAAGGCACACAAGTTACACAAAGAGCCCTTAGAGTTTAGGCCAGCATGAAGTTTAGGTACTACCCTCTTGAAGTTAGTGGGCTCAAAACCTGTCCTATCAAAAGTAACCGGGTTCTAAGGAGCTCAATATCATTGGGTTGTTTTCTATGTTCATTGTTTTGATTTAGCCACTTAACTGGCGACCAAAATATTCCAAGAAAACAACCCTCAATGAGTGTAGTATCGAGTATCTACCAACTTCGGACTGCACCAAAGTCGGTCATCTCACTACCCCTAAAGAGGCCAGGATGGTCAAGTAAGGTTCCTAAGGTCAGTTGATGCTTCACGACACCACGCGGCAGCCCCGTACTCTCCTTGACTTGACTCAAGGGTTATCGGTACTCACCAAAGTGCCACATCAACGTAGCAACTGCTTCAACCATGTCGGTATACCCCGCACAGTTCCCTCACAATTTGTTGCTACCTAAAAGGTATCCCCCAGATCCGGGTTAGGATCTATAAAACTCCCAAAACAGGCCCACAATATTTAAAGCAATCAAAGAAAGCAATTGAAAACAAGAGTGGTTTAATCCTAAGGTACACCTCACTTTTTTATATCCCCAGCAGAGTCGCCAGGTCTGTGATCGGTGGAAATAGAACTGACTGTTTTAAAGCTGGTTCGTGAAATGTCGCGGTAAGCAAGAGTCGCCACCGTCTTTTATGTTCTCCAACAAGGAAAGGACAAAAGCACAACAAAATTCCTTTTTCGATATGTTTCTCGGTTCGGGAGGTAGATTATAGAAAGGGAAGGTGTTAGCACCCTTTCTATCCGTGGTTATCCACGGGCTCTTAGGTACTTGCTCACTATGTTTTCAAAAATTGTTTGCTTTTCAAGTGTTTGTGGGTTTTGAAAATGTTTCGTTTTGAAAACTTCTAGGTAACTCTTGTATCAGTCCTCAAGAGTGTATGAAATGTTTGTTTGGAAACTTTTTGAAAGTGTAAGTGCGAAAAGATTGTTTTTGTTTTTTGAAAGAGCAAGTACCCAGGAGAAATCTACCTACTCTAAGGAATTAGGCTGTGTAAGAGTCCTTTAGACAGTACTATCCCACTATTGAGAAGTAGGAAGCACCTTCGTTGGAGTTGTTCGGGTCAATTCGATTATTAGGGACTTGTGTGGTCACCAAAGCAATAGTAGGACACCTTAGCGGTAACCCTAATGTCCTAGATCCTTTTTATCCGAGGCAACCGTTTCGAGGAAACTGGATCTTTAGACAAGAGGGCGACCTCTAAAACACCCTATACTTGACGACCACCTCGAGGCAACCAAGTGAGGCGTACCCTAAGAGTGGCATGTGCACGTGTGTCCAATTCAGTTTATATTATCTTTGAACATGTATTTGTGAGCTACAGATTGATTTTATTTGTCATACAAGTCTTGCAGGCATAATTAACAGTTAATGTTTGTGCGGGAAATAAAGTGCGGAAAGGTAAATCTACGCTATTACAAGGCGCGGGTATATACATCGCCAAAAACATAACCCTTTTGGAAAATAAATGCGAGAAAATAAAAGAAAACGGTAAAAGCCCTAATTAACTATTACATTCTCAGAGCAGATACATAAATATAATGAATTAAAATAAATATGTGCGCGAAAGATTGAATCGGGACGTCCTTAGGGTTTTAACCCTTTTTGAGAAAAGAATTGAAATTTGTCCTTTTTGCAATTAAATTAACTATTAAACCTAATTTGCTAATTAATTAAATAATTAAAAGAAAAAGTATTTTTTAGTTTTTTATGTTTTTAATGAAAATAAAAATAAAAGGTCAAAAGTTAGTAAAAGCAACCTAATTCTAATTTATTTTATTTTATTGTAAAAGAGAATTAAAATTAACCTAATTTAAAACTATATTAATTAATGTTAGAATTTATTTACAAAAATAATTAAGAGTGAATTTGATAAATAATATAAATAATAAAAATATTTACATTTTTAATTTTCTGAATTTATTATGAAAAAGATTAATTTGTTAATTAATTAAATAATAATAATAATAGTTATTAAAAGAGATTAAAAGAAAATAAGAAAAGAAAATGCTAAACCAGGGAGGTGAAGGCCAAATTCTGGAGGTTTTGTTTGCAATTTCAGGCCCATTTGTTGGCCAGCCCATTGACTTTTCCTGATTGTATGCACGTTGCTTTGACTTGGAGCATGGTATTCCCTCTCTCATGGCCTTTGGATTGCTGTTTGAAGACACTTGGCACGTTGATCATTGAAGGTTCATGGTGGAATATATTGGCAAGGCCTGCATAGGAACATGTTATGAAAAAATAGAAACAAAGGCTTGGGGGACCTGGGAATCGAACCCAGGTCCCAATGATCAACGTCCACCTCACTAGCCACTCAGCCACTTGCTTGCGTTTGTTAGTATAATGGATAACAAATATAATATTTAAAACATAACAATTATGCTGGAAAGAGAAAAATTACGCGCGCTATTTGAACTGCCCAACCATACACGTAAACGTCTTCATCTTCATCCTTTTTCCTGTAAAACAACAAACAGATAGCGGGGGTTTTTAACCCCCACAAAGTGTGACGACCAAAAATAGCGAATAGAGCTACGCTCTATATAAATTGTTCGCGAGGGTAAGGTTACGTTCGTCGGAGTCTGGTGGTTTCAACCATATCCGTTAAAGGTCCCAATTTTTCCTATATAGTAAACCCCCAAATTCAAAGTTTGAAAAACCTAGAAAACGTCCATGGTGATTTCTGTTTCAGGGCATTTTAATCCAATTGAACCACACCAAAAGCTTCACCTGAGTGCTATGAACATAAAACAATCAACAAAAGATGTTAAAAATGCATGAATCAATGATTATGATTTTGAAAAAAAAGTGGTAAACCGTGAATTTGTTAGAGGCGATTTCTTGAGCTTCAAGGCTTGTTTTTTATTGCAACTTGTTCCTGGGGAGCTCAGCAATGTATTAGGATCAAGAAAACGCTTTGAATCACGTTGGAATGTGGAATTCAGTTTTGAGTTTTCTTTGAATTTTTTGGAATTGGTTATGGCTCTTACAGCAGCTTTTTCACGTTAATATCATTAGGGTTGGCTTGCTTGCATATATGGGAATAGAATTAGGTTAAGTTTTGGCCCAAAGATCCATTGCATTCATGTTTTCAATGTTTGATTTTCAATCAAATCTTTTTGCCTCTTTTTGATGGAGAAAACTTTCCAAAATTGGAGATCTTTGTTCCCTTGATGTGCACACGAATTTGCCAGCTCATATTGGTCATATTTGCTTCATAAAAAGATTTGAAAACCATATCTTTGAATTTCCTACATTTGAAATCAATTAAATGAATTAATATTAATAAAAAATTCAATTAATTAATTAAAAATAAGAAAATAAATCAATTTAAGCTCAATGGGTCGTGCATGAGCCTTGGACAATGTTTCAAGAAGAAATTTGAGGCCCATTAGCAAAAATAAGGTATTTTGAGCAAAGTTGACTTTTGCACATTCACAAAAATTTCCCAACTTCTCCAATGCATATCTTGCTCAATTTTGATCCTATGAACATGTTCTTGGACATTTTGGAAAGGCTTGAAGCCCTCTAACCAACTCCTTTGGTCCCATGTCATTTGGATTTACCAATCTCAAGTTATGGTCTTTGACTTAAAGTGCATTTTTGTTGACTTTTGAAATTGACCTATAATGTAGAAATTGATAACTTTTTGTGAGAGCATTTCTTGGACTTGGAATGTTAAGTTGAGTTGTAGGAAATGTCATCCCCTTCAAAATGAGCATTGGATGGGATTTTTTTGATGAACCATGAAAAAGTTATGCCTTGGTCAAGTTACAGTTGACTTTTCTACTGTCCAAAAATAGCAACTTTTGCATCTTTGATGATTTTTGAGCCATGCTTGTGGAATCATGATCAAGACTTGATCAAATGATGATTGTGGCTTCAAAATAAGATGTTGACTAAAAATTTGACTTTTGACTGCAAAATGACCATTTTACCCCTGTAGTTGATTGTGAACCAAATAGGGCTTTTGACTGTGCAATTTGCCTCTGTGAGACTTGAGACTTGACATGTAGATGCTTGACAATGTATATGGGCCTATGGGACTTGATTGAGCCATTGAAAATCTCAAATTCCTTGAAGGAAACAAAACCCTAATTTTGACTGGCTTAGGAGGATGTTTGACTGTGCAATCTTTGAGAAGTCTTGAACCATTTGAAGATGATTCTTGACAATTCTTGAGGAATATGGGAGGGAAAATTTTGGGGTACAACAGACATCAAGATTTGTAGCATGAAACAAACTTAGTCTTGTGGAGTATTTTATGCATATTGTATCAAGGACAAAACATTGTGACAAGGTTTTGAGACAAAGGGAAAAGTCCAAGCAATACCAAGTTTAGGGTTTGTAAACTTGCAAAAAATGTCACTTTATAATAACTTGAATTATTTGCCTCATTTTAAATTATTTGGAATTGTAGTAAAAAAATGTCATGAAGTAAATGAAATTAACAAGTATAGAAAATACTTAGAAAAATTTCAAAGTCTTGCAAAAGTTGGATTTTTTAATTCTCTTGATTTTTTTGATGATCAAATTTCACCTTTTTGATGTCTTGACGCAATGTGATTTTTGGGACTAAAATTTGGTCAAAAAGTCAAAGTTTGACTTTTTAGTGTGCTTTTGACCATTTTGCCCTTGTGAATGATTTTCTTGAAAAGTTGTAATTCCATACTTGAAACTTGATAGAAGCAAACCTGAGGGTCTAGGATGATCTTTTGAGAAATGAGAGGGAAAATTTTGGGGTACAACAGTTGCCCCTGTTCAATCTTCTTAAGCCCGAGGATGTAGATTGGCTGGTCTGCCTTTCGTGATCTAAAGGTAGAATATGATTGAACACTAGAGTGCCCAGAAATTTGCACTCGCTTGAAGTAATATTGACTAGTGATATCGGGAATGGGCTTACAGATACCATTTGGTAGGAAACAGAGAATCATCGGAGATGGGCTTAAACATACCATCCAAAAAAGATAGGTTGCATAAGAGATTTCTTGGCGAGAATTCATGTACCTGCTGTTGAGGAGGACTTCGCTGGGGAATGTTAATTTATGTCCTGGGAAGTAGAGTCTAGGAGCTTCGTTTGTCCATTACTCTGCTGGGGAATTAAATCTTGATTGAGGAGGTCAAAGTAGAACGCATATCTGGTTAGGGTCCAGGCTGTACAACGACTTACTGGGGAAATGTGAAATCGACCATATCTGGTCGAGTCCGGGCCTTACAGTGTTGTAAAATGTTGTCTGGAGATAAGAGAGAAGGAACCTGGATAGTAGGGTTGCTTCGAAATGAAAGCCTGGGTAGTAGGGCTTATGGGAAGGAAACTGGATAGTAGGGTTACTTCAAGATGAAAGCCTGGATAGTAGGACTTATGGGAAGGAAACTAGATAGTAGGGCTACTTCAAGATGAAAGCCTGGATAGTAGGGCTTATGGTAAGGAACCTGGATAGTAGGGTTACTTCAAGATGAAAGCCTGGATAATAGGGCTTATGGGAAGGAACCTGTATATTAGGGTTACTTCAAGATGAAAGCTTAGATAGTAGGGCTTATGGGAAGGAACCTGGATAGTAGGGTTACTTCAAGATGAAAGCCTGGATAATAGGGCTTATGGGAAGGAACCTGGATAGTAGGGTTACTTCAAGATGAAAGCCTGGATAGCAGGGCTTATCGGAAGGAACTTGGATAGTAGGGTCACTTCAAGATGAAAGCCTGGATAGTATGGCTTATGGGAAGGAACCTGGATAGTAGGGTTACTTCAATTGATCATGTAGATTAGTTGACCCGTTTGGTTTCGGGAACTGATTTTTCATTAGTTGTCTGCAAATATGACATGTATAATTGCTGGAATCGTTGGTGATAATTGTCTTTCCTGAAAAGATAACAGGGTTAATTATATGCGATGCATGAAATGCATTGTGGGATGATGTTCTCAAAATAAATGAGATTATGTTGTATGGGATATGTATGCACATGTCATGATGTATGAGCATGAGATGCTATTGTGACATGTCCGAGTCTGGGAAAATAAATCCCTGACTACTGCTGGAGAGTATAGCATTCCTGACTGTTATTGAGAATTGTGGTTCTTCTACTCCCGCTGGGGATGGTGAACGAAAATGATTGTGCCAGAGATTTGCCCTTTGTTGTTTGTGAATATTCTTCCAGAGAGAGACTCTGTATGAGAATAGCTCTGCGGGGGAATGACTTTGTTGGAAGGTGGACTTTCGTAGCTGAAGTAATAAGCTCTGTTGGGGATTGAGCTTCTGTATCCAGAGGAATAAACTCTTCTTGGGGAGATAAAAAATTTACAATGATCCGCTCGCGATTATGAAATTCGTCTGGGGGATGTAGATGTCAGGTTTCTGGACGACCCTGGCTAGGGAGATTACTTCCCGTTTTGAGAGAACTGATATCAATGCTTTGATTAACTTTACTCTGTGGGGAATACATATGCTATGAGGTCGTATGCGCTGATGATTATGTTTCAAAGTTGTCTCTGCCCCGGTACCGGCTGGACAGAGTATCTGTCAGGTTTTGACATTTCTGGTTTTTTTCCCCTGTTTCTTAAGTTTCGAGCAATTGTCTTTCCGTTTCTTATGCAAACATTTGTGAGTAGCAATCATATTCAAATTCATATGTCAAGAATAAACCATTGGACGTTCTCGCAAAACAGAATAGAAAAAGAAAAAACACAGTTTTTTTGTGTAAAAATGATTTGTATTAATTTTCGAAGTTGGCCTATAATAGGCTTTTTTGTATAAGGAGGCTGACGCTCTAGTAAGAGAACGCCGCCGTAAAAATAGAAGTTATACAATATTGTGTAAAAATAAAACAGCTATGTACAACAATCCCATTGGGTTCCAATTCTGCTATTGTTGTTATGTCTTTAAGCGTCTCATCACTTTGCTGCTTGTCTGAGGCTGACTAGATTGATTGGTTCCGTTCGATCTTGAAGTTGATATTTACGTCTGATCTCTAGGTGATCCAATGGTACATAGTGATACGCTTTACATCCCTAAGTTTTTCCTGGACCGCACTTTCGGGTTTTCAGTCCATCGGGATACCCTTTTTTTCCCAAGCCGCCTTTTCAGGTTTTCGACTTGTCGGGTGTACAGATTTTTTTTAATAATTTTCATCCCTTATTTTTTCCTAAACCCTTTTGGTTCTCCGGGAAGCCCTTATATTTTCCTAGGTCAGTCAACCTAGCGGGTCTTTTATTATGCGTAGTATCTTTTCACTATGTTCGCATTGACAGGGTTAGGAAGGTCGTCACCGTCCATGGTGGTTAGAATCATGGCTCCACCAGAGAAAATGTTTTTAATTACAAATGGCCCTTCGTAGGTGGGAGTCCATTTGCCCCTGGGATCACCTTGCGGCAGTATGATACGCTTGATCACTAGATCCCCGACTTGATACTCTCGGCGTCTGACTTTTTTGTTGAAAGCCTTGATCATCCGTTTTTGATACGTTTGACCATGACAGATAGCAGTGAGTCTCTTCTCATCGATCAAATTTAGTTGATCAAATCGAGTCTGGATCCCGTCGTCTTCGTTCAAACCCGCATCTTTCAAAATCCTTAGAGAAGGAATCTGGACCTCAAAGGGTAGGACTGCCTCCATGCCATATACCAGAGAGTAAGGTGTTTCCCCTGTCGATGTCCGTGCTAAGGTATGGTACCCATGAAGAGCGAATGGTAACATCTCATGCCAGTCTTTGTATGTCACCGTCATCTTTTGTATAATCTTTTTGATGTTCTTGTTAGCCGCTTCAACAACGCCATTCATCTACGGTTGGTAGGGAGAAGAGTTATGATGATGTATCTTGAATTTCTTACAGAGTTCAGTGATCATCGTATTATTGAGATTCGTACCATTATCCATGATAATTCTCTCTGGCACACCGTACTGACAGATCAGGCTATGCCAGAGAGAATCAATAGCTACAACCCACTTTGTGAAGTAATCGATAGCTACCAGGATGAAGCGATGCCCATTGTAAGCGGTAGGCCTGATTTCTCCGATCATGTCAATGCCCCACATTACAAAGGGCCACGGAGCTGTCAAGACATTCAAAGGAACTGGAGGTACATACACCTTATCAGCATAAATTTGGCACTTATGACAGGTTCGTGAGCGCTGATAACAATTTGCTTCCATAGTGGACCAGAAGTATCCTACCCGTATGATCTTCTTAGCCATGGTATGTCCAATAGAATGGATTCCGAAGGTACCTTCATGTAGATCAGTCATAATCCTCTTTGCTTCACTCTTGTCTACACACCGCAGTAAGGTAGAGTCATGGTTGCGCTTGTAGAGGATTCCATTACTGAGAAATAATTTCGCAGCGAACCTTCTCAGAAACTTCCTATCATTGACAGATGCCCCTTCGGGATACTCTTGAGTCTCGAGGTACTTCTTCACTTCATGAAACCAGGGTTTTTCTGCTACCTCTCCGGTATCAATCTCGCAGCAGTGCGCTGGTTCACCCAACCTCTCAATGGTGATTCAGGGAGCTTCGTTGTCCCACCTGACCTTGAACATATAAGACATGGTAGCTAGTGCGTCCGCTAACTGATTCTCCTCTCGCGGGAAATGTTCAAAGGTCACTTCTTCAAAGTGTGGGAGCAATGTTAGTACGTGCTCTTTGTATAGGATGAGATTCGGATGTTTCGTATCCCATTTGCCTTTGATCTGACTTATCACTAAAGCTGAATCCACGAAGACATTTAAGAACTTGATCCTGAGGTCGATAGCAGCTTTGAGACCCATGATGCAGGCTTCATACTCTGTCATATTGTTAGTGCAGTTGAAACATAGTCGGGAAGTGAAAGGAGTATGACAGCCCTCAGGAGATATGATTACGGCGTCAATGCCATTACCGAGTGCGTTCAAAGATCCGTCAAAAACCATGGTCCATCGGGATCCTTCCTCAGGTCCTTCATCCGGTCCAGGTTCTTCATAGTCAGTCACCAGCATAATGTTCTCGTCCGGGAACTCAAAATTCATGGACTGGTAGTCATCCACGGCCTGATAAGCAAAATGATCGGCCAATTCACTTCCTTTGATTGCTTTCTGGGTTTTATATTGTATATCTTATTCAGTTAAGATCATCTGCCATCTCGCTATTCTTCCGGAGAGAGAGGGCTTCTCAAAGATGTATTTTATTGGATCCATCTTAGATATCAATAGAGTAGTGTGGGTCAGCATATATTGTCTTAGTCGGCGAGCAGTCCATGCCAAAGCGCATCAAGTTTTCTCGAGTAGTGAGTATCTTATCTCACAATCGGTAAACTTTTTGCTAAGGTAGTATATTGCGTGCTTTTTTCGACCAGACTCGTCATGCTGCCCCAACACACACCCCATTGAATTGTCTAGCATTGTTAAGTAAAATATCAAAGGTCTTCCTTCAACCGGAGGCATCAGTATTGGTGGTTCCTGAAGGTATTCCTTGATTCTTTCGAAAGCAGTCTGGCATTCGTCATTCCACTTTACCACTTGATCTTTCTTCAGAAGCTTGATGATGGGCTCACAAGTAGCAGTTAGATGTGAAATGAACCTGGAGATATAATTCAAGCGTCCCAAGAAACCTCTAACTTCCTTATCTGTATGGGGAGACGACATCTCTCGTATGGCCTTTACCTTTGCGGGGTCTACCTAAATACCCTTGTCACTGACGACGAAACCCAGAAGCTTACCAGACCTTACCCCGAAGGTGCACTTGTTCGGATTTAGCCTCAGCTTGTATGTCTTCAACCTGTCAAACAAGTTTTGTAGATGGTTGAGGTGCTCTTCTTCGATTTGAGACCTGGCTATCATGTCATCAACATAAACCTCGATCTCACGGTGAATCATATCATGGAACAAAGCGACCATGGCTCGTTGGTAAGTTTCCCCAGCATTCTTCAACCCAAAAGGCATCACCTTATAATATAAGGTGCCCCACTATGTGACGAAGGTTGTCTTCTCCATGTCTTCAGGAGCCATCTTGATCTGGTTGTAGCCAGAGAAACTATCCATGAAGGAGAAGATTTTATGCTGCATGGTGTTGTCAACTAGAACATCAATGTAGGGAAGTGGGAAGTCATCCTTGGGGCTTGCCCTGTTCAGGTCTCTATAATCCACACACATCCGTACCTTGCCGTCCTTCTTAGGTACCAGAACAATGTTAGCAACCCACTATGAATAGGAGGTGACCGCTAAGAGCCATGCATCGAACTGCTTCATGATCTCTGTCTTGATCTTCTCTGACATTTCAGCATGCATACGGTGGACCTTCTGTTTAACCGAAGGACAATCTTCTTTAGTCGGCAGACAGTGTACCACGATATCAGTGTCTAAACCAGGCATGTCTTCATATGACCAGGCGAAGATCTTAACATAATCGTGCAACATCTTTATCAATCGCTGTTTGATCTTAGTCTCCAGATTTGCGCCGATCTTAACTTCTTTTATGTCCATCTTTGTGCCCAAGTTTATTGTCTCAACTGGCTCTTCATGAGGCTGTATAGCCCTCTCTTCCTGTTGTAATAGTCTAGCCAGTTCTCCAGGCACCTCACAATCATCCTCACCTTCGTTCTTGGCTTGGTTGATCAGATTTTCGAAATCATAACTAGTAGTAGCAGAATTGTTATCAATGGGATCCATAGTGGATATGGATCTGCAGTTTGATACATGAGTGTGTGTAAGAGCATAACTATATTGATAAAGTAAAAACAGAAAAGAAAAACAGAGAGCGCAAAGTTTGTATGCAGGTAACGTCCAATGCTTTATTGATGACATATGAAATGACACATAATAACCCTCGCAAATAGAACCATTGTGCCTCGGGTAAGGCACAAGGCCAAAAAGTTAAAGATTGTTTATTACAAATTCAGAACACAAGTAAGACAATTACTACAGAATAAAATAAACTGGTATGAAATCTCTAGTCGTCCAGTTACTCGGTCCACCATTGGTAGTCGGGTAGATTCAGCTGTCAATGTCAGAGTCTTCCTCATTGTCTTCAATAGCGTTGACCCCACGATTTCTGATGCGTAGGGGAGGTCCTCCAGCTCGAGCGCGTCGAACAACCCTTTGAACTCCTGAAGTAAAGCCCAAACCAAATTTGTCAGTTTTGTGAGTAAAATAAGGGAGTTGTCCCCAATTGGTACACCCACCCTCTTTGACCACTGCTCTGGCGTCCTTGAGAGAAGCCATCTTTAGAGGAGGTTTGGTGCTGGTGGTAGTCTCGGTTGACACCAAAATCTGGGGAACCTCTTCAAAGTTTTGACAAGGAGTCTCTATGAATTCCCCGTCCATCTCCACATACCTGAAGGAGTTCAGGTGGCTCACCATATACTCCTCTTCGCCATGCACAGTGACAATCTTCCCCTTTACCGGATGTTTCAGCATTTGGTGCAGTGTAGAAGTAACAGCCCCAACTTCGTGGATCTAAGGACGACCTAATAAACAAGAGTATGATGGCCTAATGTCCATCACGTAGAAGATGGACTCAAAGGTCTGAGATCCTACCTTGATAGGGATGTCCACCTCCCCGTGCACCACTCTCTTCAACCCGTCAAAAGCCCTTACCACAATGTTACTAGGTTTAAAAGTCAAGCCTTCATAATCCATCCGATCAAGAGCCTTCTTAGGCAGAACATTCAGTGATGACGTAGTATCTACCAACACATGAGCCATAGTGGTACCTCTGCATTCGATCGAGACATGCAGAGCATCATTATGCTTTCTCCCTTTCGGAGTCAAGTCAGCATCTGAAAAACCCAGCCCATTGTTAGCAGTCAAGCTGGCCACACAATCTTTAAATTGATCGCCTGAGGTTTCTTGTAGCACATGTGCGGTCTTGAGGAATGCAATCATAGCCTTTGCATGGGCCTCAGAACATAAAAACAAAGACAACATCGATATCTTTGAGGGGGTCTGCCCTAACTGCTCGACCACATTGTAGTCGCTCTTTTTGATTATTTTTAAGATTTCCTCTATCTCTTGCTTAGAGGATTCCACAACAACTTTTCTAGGTGCCTCTGTCCGGGCAGGCTCGCCTATAGCTTCTTTGCCCTGAGTCCTAGATGACTCGTCGGCAGGAGTAACGATTGGAGTAAGAACAGAAGTAGTAGTTGAAGTACCAGTAGGAATAGCAGGTGAAATAACAACAGGCTTAATGACAGTCTTTGGGGAGATCTCGGGGGATAAAACCCTTCCACTTCTGGTAATCTTGCTGGTCCCGACAATGTTACTGACATCAGGATCAGCCTCTTCATTCTTCAGATCTTGTTTAATGCCATGATAGTTAACATCAATGCCATAATGCCAAGGGATAGCTTTGTCCGAGGTGTATGGGACATGACCAGGAAAAGTGATTATTAACGGAGCGACTCTC
This sequence comes from Vicia faba, assembly GCA_948472305.1. NCBI lineage: Eukaryota > Viridiplantae > Streptophyta > Magnoliopsida > Fabales > Fabaceae > Vicia > Vicia faba. Next base: position 346,952,775 of record OX451737.1, read on the forward strand.
GGAGCAGGTGTAATCCTAACAGGTCTTCTCGAGGAGGCCTTGGAAGGATTGTCGGAAATGGTTATAATAGCAACATCTTCGAATGGAACAGTTGGAATCAAAGTTTTCTCAAACAAAATTTCTCTGTTGTCCATCAGGCGCTGGACACCTATCTTTAGCAAATAGCAACCAGAAGGCAGAGATGAACATATGTGGTAACCTTCACTACAACCCGGAAATAAACCGGCCAGCAACAAATTCTTCTTAACAGTCATAAGAGGAGTAGAAACTTCATCAACTAAGGTCACAAATAGATTGGTATCAACGGCATTAACTCCATGGTTGTGCTTAGGCATGGGAGCAGTTATGATATTGGGCTTCTCCGGAGCATCGAACTCAATTTCCTTGGCTTCAATCAGATCCTGTACTTTATTTCTTAGAGCCCAACAGTCATTTGTATCGTGACCAGGACTCTCAGAATGGTAGGCACGACGAGCGTTTGGATTGTACCGAGGAGAGGTGGTATTAGGATTCTTGGGAGCCTCTTTTAAGGTTGCCAAGTTAGATCTCAGGAGATGGGGTAGAACCTCTATCAATGTCATGTTAATCCGGGTAAACTGCCTTTGTGGTCTTTCTACCCTTTGTGGATTGTTGCATTGTGGAGCAGCCGCAGGCCTATATATCATTACAGCACTTACCGTCGGACGGTGTTCAGCTCTGCTCTGACCTCTTGGGCTATAGATAGCACTGGCTTCCTTCTTACCAGCGAAGGGCTTATTTACTTAACTTGACGAGGTATCTTTCTGTATTTTACCGCTCCAGATCCCAGCTTCTACCCTCTCTCCAGTTAATATCAGCTCAGTAAAACTAGTCGATGAGCTACCGATCAAATGGTTGAAGAATGGACCAGACAGTGTCCCTAGAAACATGTCGACCAACTCCTTATTAGACAAAGGGGGTTGGACTCTCCCAGCCAAATCTCTCCACTTCTGCACATAATCCTTAAAGCCTTCACCTGCACCCATGGACATACTCTGAAGCTGAGTACGGGTAGGGGCAAGGTCGGAGTTGTATTGATACTGCTTATAAAAAGCAGCACCTAAATCCTTCCAGTTTCGAACATTGGTTCCCTCCAATTGGTAGAACCACTCAAGCTGAGTCCCTGACAGACTGTCTTGAAAGAAGTGAACCCACAAGTTCCTATCAGCAGTGTGAGGTTGAATCTTCCTTACATAGGAACGGAGATGAAGCTTGGGACAAGACACCCCATCATATTTTGCAAAAACCGGAGCTTTAAATTTGTGTGGGATGACTACCCCAGACACCAATCCCAGCTCTTCAAAATCTAGCCCTGGTATTCTCTAGATCTCCATAGCGCTTAACCGATCCTCTAACTGCTTGTACATATCCTCAATGGGAGGATACTGCTCATCATTGTAGTCTGTATCATTCTTAGAGACTTCAGGACTAGGTTTCTCCTCCCTTGTTTCTCTCTCTTGATTTCCCCTTCTTTGGACGAGGAGGTCAGATCGACTGGTTTCTTTAGCGGCCCCCCAAACCTTCTGCCCATATTGAGGGCACCAACGAGCTTCTTCTTCTTCTTCTCTTCAGGATGAGGGCCTTCAGATCCTTCTGCCCTTTTTCTAGAGTTATGAACATCTGTTGAAATTGGGCATTTTGTGCCTGAAGATCTTTGATGCTTTGTTCAGAAGACATTTTTGCTTAAATAAACAGTGAAGAAGATGAGAAACTTGTAAGGTACCTGCCTATGTAATGTTATGGATGATATGTATATGCAATGATTTCAAGGAAATTAGAGATTCAAATTTTCTTTAGACAAAGGAAACACATGTTACATTAATAAATCAAAGCTTGAGTGCATCATGCCTCTTTGGGATTACAAAGAAATACAAAAACTCTAAGATAAAAAGGTTGTACGCATCCTTTTTGGTGCGATGTAGGCGTTTAGAGTCTGCTCCTCATGAAGTTGCTTAGTGAGTTCCAAAACCTTCTTCTCGCTGGCGTAGAATTGGGCCTCGAAAGTGTCTCGCTCCCCCTTAAGCTATATCCAATCCTTTTGTAAGTCTTCAAGAGAGGTGGGCATGTCAGGATGTAGGATAGTGTAGGGAACATCTCCTTCCACAACATGATTTATGATAACCGGAAGAATGGATGGGTAAGACATTATAAGAATTTGAGCATGAGCTCGTACCCATTAGAGGTAAGGCTCAAGAGGGATGGAATTATTATGCCCCAATGTCTTGCTATCTACCTTGTTCAACATCCTCCAAGCTCAAATAAATCTCTGGCGGTGACCTTGATCATCTTTCTCGTATTCAAATACCAAACCTTGAATGAGCATCTCATGTGGACCATCCCTTCGGGCGTAACCAAACTGTCTTAAGGATAAACATGGGTTGTAGGTGATACCCCCCTAATTCCAAGTAATGGGACATTAGGAAACTCTCCACAACGGTCGATGATAGTAACATTCTCTATAGATCGGGAACACCAATGAATGTCTGAATGTTTGAGCGTCATCAACCTATGTGACCACCTTGAACCTTGCTCGTTCCTCAATACAGACTGCAGAAGATGCGAAATAAACCATCTTGACAAAAGAGGAGTACAACACATAAGGATACCTTTTTTCCTCATAGTGCGAGTGTGAAAGGAATGTATCATGTCCCCTAGCAAAGTAGGCATCGGGTTACGAGACATGAAGATTTTTACAGCGTTCACATCTATGAGTTGGCCAGGATTTGGAAACAAAACCATCCCATAGACGAGGAGAGCCACAATTTACTCAAAAGCTTGCAAATCCAAAGAGTTCCAACAGTTTTGGGCTTTCTCAAACAAGAACTTTGCTAAGAAACCTTTGACACCACTCCTTGTTTCCCAGTTAGTTGTGATATAAGATGGTTGCAAGTGTAGAGCTTGAGCAATCTCTTCTGGCTTTGGATCTCTTTCCATACCGTTGAAAGGTAGTTGACTGAGAATGGGAATCCTCAAGAGTTGGGATAATTCTTCCAAAGTTGGCACAAGTTGATAATCGGGAAATGCGAAGCAATGGTGTAGAGGATCAAAGAACTGGAAGAGCACCTTCATCATGTCCTCATCAGTGTTGGAGGTAACCAAGTTTAGGAGGCGACCATGTCTTTCGGTATATGGAGAATTTTCAGGAACCCTTGATGCTAGCTCCTTAAGTTAAGGAGGCATCCTTACAAGATTGACTTGAATTGTTTTCCTGCGAATAGATTCCATGTCCTACAAAACATAACAAAGATAAATCCCAAAATCCTTGAAATGGTTAGTGAACATGAGTATGATGTTATGATGTTTATGATGTTCATGATGTTATGTACAGGTAGATATATACAAACAAAACAAATAAGTCCTTAGGTTTAGGCTTGCATAGAGTCTTATAGGTAAGTACCCTCTTGAAGTTTAGTTGGCTCAAACCTGTCCTAGTAATAGTATCCGGGTTCTAAGGAGCTCAATATCACTGGTTTGTTTTCTCGGGCATTATTTCAGCGCAAGCCTCTTTAATGGCGACCTAAATATCCCAAAAAACCAAACCTCAATGAGTGTAGTATCGAGTATCTACCAACTTCGAACAGCATCAAAGCCGGTCATCTCACTACGTCCTAAAGGCCAAATTGGTCAAGTAAAGGTTCTAAAATTCAATTAGTGCTTCATAACATCACTCAGTGGCCCCGTATTCTCCTTGACTTGGACTGCCGTTAAATTCCAAGTTACTGAGAGGACCATGTCCTAAGTATTTATGGCTCCAAGCCTTGGACTCTTCAAATTGATCCCTTGTCATCTCACCATTTGGCTTTTGAATCAAGTCTTGAATCAAACGAACCTTATTTCTCATAATGGTTGATAGGTATTTTCACTTCAGATCCCAATCTTCAATGCATATTCCTTCCACGTTGATTTCTTCCATCGGAGTCTCGCCTCTATCAACCGTTTGTGCTTTGAGCTTTGCCAATTCTTCTACAGTTTGAGCCAACTGGATACCTCTTTCCTTTAGTTGAGCCTCTATTGCAATATTTTGATCATCTTTCTCTTTAAGTTGAATCTTGAGCTCTTCAAATTTATCAGTCAACCTGTCTATATGCACCTGTTAGCTTTGGACTTGTAGTTCGAAATCCTTTCGCTGTCTACAAACTTACTTAGTCTTGGCTTCCTCCTCTCAGAGCTTTCTTTTCAAAGCTATAAATTCTTCTTTGTGACTCTCCTTCAGCTTATTCTTGGATAACTAGAGTCTTTCAATCTTATACTGACTCTTCACGAGATCTACATGAGCTTTTCCTACAACTTCTGCTTGAGTAGTACGGGAACTTTCAACTCTCGACTTCTTTAGTTTTTCAAGCAAATTGTGATATTCCAACATTTTTTCTTTCATTATGGCTTCGTGAAGTATTTTCTTCCTCTCTTGCAAAGCAAAGGAAATACCTATACTTCTCTCTTGCTTCTCTGACTATAGCTTGAGACTCTCATCTTTGACCTGCTTGTAGTACACTACGGGCACAAACTTTAATATATCAGGAATAGGCTACTGAAGAGATGATTCTTTTGTGAATTATTGGTTGATAGTTGCATCTGGTGGTAACTGGTTGTCGGCTGATGGATCAAAGATGGGATGCACATACAAAGGCTCTTCCATTTTGTAGGGCAAGAATAATACTTTTGCTAGGTTCTTGACCTAATTCACATAAGGATCGAGAGTCAAACACCCTCTCTGACCGGAGAAAGCCTTTCCTTTCTTGTGAATATGTTCCTAGGCAACTCTTACCGTTTCTAGCAAGATAATATTCTCACCTTTGTTGAAATAAACGGTTTCTTCCACTTCTTAGTCTGTGGGTTTATCAGTCATAACGTATCCTAGCTGACATTGTGCCAATATAGAGTTATAATTGATACAACCTTTTGTCCCTATGAGAGGAACATTGGGAAATTCTCCATAACTTGCAATAATTTCTTTTCTACCGCTTATTTTATGCCAAATGATATCATAAGAAATAAGAGCCTTGATCCTTTGAGACCAAAGGATCAAATCTTCGACGTCTACAAATGGTCCCCTTGTGGGCATGTGCAACATGAATCGTTTATATATCAGAGGAATGCAACAGATGACACTTCATTTCTTGTCGTGTCTGGAGTAAATGGCATAATAGGTATCGACAAGTATTATTGGCACCGAGTTTCCATTCATGAAAACACAGATTGCTGCTAAGTCTACAAAATTCTCCATATTAGGCAACATGACAATACCATAGATCATGGCGGCCAATAACGCGTTGAATGCAACCCAATCCTTGTTCATTGCAAACTCTCTAGCCTTGCTTATCAGAAACTTTAGAGGAAGACCGTACATGTTACTCTTGTCTGTCCAATCACCTTTCACATCACTAAGGTTCAAATAAAGAGCCTTAGTGATAGCTTCGTAATCAGGAACCTCAAGCATGCAGACGAAGGGAATATGAATTATGATCTCAATTCCCATAATGAAAGCATAGTATTCAAGAGTTGGCGCCAATTGATAGTCTTGGAAAGTAAAACAGCGTAATTGCGGATCATAGAATTGCAAAAGCGACACCATGGCCCATTTCTCATAATCAACATCTAACAATGTCATAAGATTCCCATAACTATCTTTGAAAATCTTCTCATTTGGACCATCCACAAGATCCCCCACTTCCCTTAACGGGGTTAGAACAAAGTTATGAAACTGATAATGGAAGGTCTTTCTAGTCAGCTCTTTGTTTATATATTTGTTGTTATCCATTCCTGATGAAAATGACAACCAGAATATCCTGGAAATTATATGCATATGCAAGTTAGCTCTTTTTTCATCTACTTTTTTTTAACATAAAAATGCTATGGTGCAAGTGACATGATACATGATTAAAGCTTCCACAACACTGGATACTTGTTGTGTTTTTTCTGAATATGCCGAGAATACCAAGATCAAAGGTCCGAAACATAAAGCACAAGAAACACATAGTCACCAACATAAATCCAGAACATAATCGAAAGAACCATAGTCACCAACTCTACCTATAATATCAATTCCTCCCTACTCACGGGTAAAATATAGGTCAGGGTAAGGTCAGAAAGCAACTCAGAGTCATGAGTTCGCCTGAAAATACTATCATCATTGCACCTACGTGATAACGATAGCACCTCACTTGACCTTGTCTAAGCATGGTACACATGACCGCACTAGTAGGATCTACATCCAGGAGTCGTCATGTCTCCACTCTATCCTTATGTTTTCCTAAGAGTTTACAACTCTGGCATAGGTACTGAGCCTTTTACCTTAATAGTAACACCCACCCACCAAGAAAAAACAGAAAAATCCAGCACAACAGCAATAACCAGTATATGGAAAGCGATAAAAATGCAATGCATGCACAGACAAACATATACAAATGAACAAGATATAAAGCATAAAGATAAACACCCAATGAAACAAAAACAACAAAATCTAGGACTGGATCACTAAGGATGGACCAACAATTGGTGAATCTGTCCTCGGTGAAGTCGCCAGCTGAAGCAACTCAAAAAATCAATGAAGTCGCCATCGAGTATTTATTTATCCCAGAGAAGGGAAAGGAAAACATCAAAGAAAATCTGAAGGGAAAAATCACAATCTTGCGACCAAGAGATCGGGTACGGGAGTCGATTATGCAAGGGGAAGGTATTAGCACCCCTCACGTCCATGGTACTCCACGGGATCGACTCTTGTTATTCTAATCAAAGGGTGTTTTCTATCTAAAGCTTATGAGTTAAGGGGAGAATACATGAATGCATAATGTATATACAAAGAAAAATGTTTTATTAGTCGTGCCCGTTGTGGTTAAGAATCTTTAGTGCCTACGTACCACCCTTCATGCAATAGAGGATCAGGGCACTTATAGTTCTTCTAGAAAATGCTGGTTGGTTTGCATTTTTTAAGCGGATAGTATTACATTCACACTCGAGCAGTTGACATGGTGCCACACGATCTTTGGGGAATTACGCGTCGTTTTGCATGGAGAGGGAAATAATAAATCCTTTTAGAGAAAATGTTTTCAAAGAAAAGTCTGAAGGCAAAAAAGTTTGAATTGGTTGGTGTTTTTGGTGGGATGATAGCAAATGGATCCCACAGGAGGGACATTCATTATTTCTCCGCTTATATGAAAAAGAGTTTACGATTTGAATCGTAATAAAGTCCGGAAGTGAAAGAAGAGCAAGATTTAGTCTAGACTGATTCGCTCTACCCCACAAGACTCAATTGCGTACGATACACATCTTCAATTATTAAGTGTTTTGAGTTTTCTTTAGAAAAGAAGTTTTTTTAAGGATGCAAAAGGGTAATGAAAAATTCTAAGAGAGACTAACAATCTTAATGTTATCATGCAATGGTGGTCCTAAAGTTTGGATACAAAAGGAAAACATCTACTTAAGTTAGAATGCATGGATTACAATCTTGATTTCTATCTTGAATTGAAAACGAAACAAGTGATCCTAAGGGAACATGCAAAGGTGAACCTAAAAGAACAAGAAAAGGTGCAAAGGAGTAAACAAACAAAGATGCTAACAAGCATCAAACATGAGCTATCTATACATGAAAATAAAGGTCAATGAATTGAAGTACCATTCTTCCATTTGAATATCTCAATCATAAAATCGAGTAACAACTCAAAGCATCAACGTTAACAAATGTGAGCTAATATCACGGAAGCGATGGCAAGGTGTAGGGGATGATTGAGATCCCTATTTTTCCACTTTATTGACTCAAAGGACAAGAGACGAATGATTCAAAGCATCAACGTACAACGTGAGCTAAGAATGACCAAGGAACTCGAAAGTGTGGGGATGATTCTGAGCCCTACTCTTCCATTTTAATTGACTCGATTGCAAACACAAAGTAAAAGGGAGAGGGAATTCCTTCTTTGAGGACTTTACACAATTTCCTTCTTTTAGGACTTTAAACACACACAAGAAGTTTCCATTTTTGAGGTCTTTTGCAAACACAAGAAGTTGCCCCTTTTGAGGTCTTTTTACAAACAAGAAATTAAACAGTCTCACAATGCCTGTGGGGGTAGGTCTTCACCACATGCATCTCTATTCCTACTTCTCATGGTAAGGAAATTAAAAATGCAGAATCAAAAACATAATAAGAAATATACCAAATGAACAAAAGTCTGTCGCAAAGCGTATCAAAGTGTAAGAAACCCCAAGTTCTTCGCAGAAGCTTCACCAATCAAAGTAAAGAGTCATAAATCAAATGCTTAAAGTAAGTGTTGAAGCATCATCAATGTGAAAATAAATCGCAATCAATATCTGAACATCGAACAAATAATCTTGCATAAGATATAAGGCTCGATAAAACAAAAGTATATCACAAGTCTCATGTACCTAGACACCTTAGGAAGCTTGCACAAGTTCACAAGATGAGTTAATAATAAAAAAACAATAACCGAAGCTACACATTCACATTACAACTTAAATTGAAATTATATCATGAAGAAGCAACTTCTGAACAAGTATCGAAACCATAAAACAAAGCTCCACGCAACAACTTTTTATCTCATGAAAGGCTCAAAAAGTCAAATTAAAATCAACTAAAATAGACACCAATGTCAGGAATTCATCCAATTAAAGTCAATCATACATCAAGCACAAGTTAAATCATATTCCCTACACATTTTCAAAATTCGGACAACATTGCTTTAGCTCGTGAAATGCTCGAAATATCGAATTAAAATCGATAAAACTCAACTCCATTATCAAACAATTACCAAGTGAAGGCCAAACATGCTTCGAGCAAAAATTAAATCAACATTTACAAGTATTTGTCAATTTCGGGCAGCTGTGTTCCATGAATCAATGTCCACCGAAAATCGACCAGAAATTAACGTTTTACGCGCAAAAAACATTGACCATCGATACTTGGAACATTGCTTGAAATTCACAAATAAATTGTAAACATTAAATCACCATCGGTACAATGGTTCTTGAACATAAAAAAAACTATTCACGCATCGATATAAAAAAATCAACTCGAAAATAATCATCGGCTCATGAAATTCCATAATTATGAATAATTATCAAATCAAAATCAAGCTTCGACGCGTAAAATCAACAATCAACCACAATTATCGCGTCAATGCTCATGAGATTCAAACAATTAAGCATTTAATCATCCGATTCCATAATTATCCATAATCAAAACTCAAGAACAATTAATTCTCACAATTCAAAAATTCAATTCATGCTAGGTTCAAATAAGCACTTAATTCAAAATCAATTAAATCAAGAGTCACTTAAATCAAGCAAGCTTCAAGAAATTAATTACCAAATTGACGTGAAGAGGATAATTGATTGGAGAACAAATACCCTAGGTGAGAGTATCACACAGAGGAGGAGGGAGGTCCGGTCTGATCCAAAACACAGAGGGAGGAGGCCAGTTCGCCGGTTGAAGCGAAGAGAGAGAGGTCGGCCAGAAACGGCACACGAAAGGGTGCTGCTCATAGGGAAGGTTGGATGGGTAGGGGCAGAGACTGGTCGGCGTATGGTGGAGAGAGAGAGAGAGAGAGAGAGAGAGAGAGAGAGAGAGAGAGAGAGAGAGAGAGAGAGAGAGAGAGAGAGAGAGAGAGAGAGAGAGAGAGAGAGAGAGAGATAAGCTTAAGTGAGAGAGTGAACTTGAAAGAAAAAAACTTGAGTCTCTTGAGTGATTTTGTGAAAAATGAGAAAAAGTCCTTTTCAAATTTGAATTGAAATCAATATATACAAAAGCCTTAAGACCTTGTTTAGAAAAATGAATTTTGGAGTCAAATTCCTTTGTTATCGGGTTGTGCAGATTTCTTATCATAATTCCATGTACAATTCGAGATGTGAGCCGCAAACCATAACTTTCTGAGCATAATTCGAACCCGACTCTTGAAGCAAAAACGTAGATGACAAAATTTGTGACGTCGCACCGAAAGAATCGTCTCGATATGGTAAAAATCAAGATAGTTATGATTTTTACAATAGCAAGAAAATTGGAGACAAAAAACCCTCTATTTCGGGTTGCACGGCTTTTGCGTCATATTTCGGTGTTCAACTTTCTAAACAAACTATAAACCAAAGTCTTCTGATCATAATTCAAACTCGGGCCTTGAGGAAAACTTGTAGCTAACAAAATTTGAAATATCATGCCTAAAGAATCGTCCCAAAATGTTAAAAATCGATAAAGTTATGACTTTTGCAATATTGCGCGACAATTGACTGGAAATCCGCTTCAGCATGCGATTTTCAACATATTTCGCAATTTCGAAGATCTTCTTCATAGAATTAGCTTCCTACCCAAACATATGAAATGAAGAAGATGTAGAGACGGTTTCAACGCCCAAAGACCCACTAAAAAATAAATTTCCGGATGGAAGTTATGAATTTTTGAACATAAACTGTGAAATGTTGATTTTCAGTCGAAACTGTCTCAAATCAATTGAAACACTTGATTTTCTTTGCAATCGAAGGAATTATAGAACACCTGAGAGCTTGGCATGATGATGACTTAATGAATCACTGATTGAGTAGCTCAGAGAAATATGTAGAGTGCACTTGAATCTCGAAAACTCTGAGTTTCTGCTTTTTTGTACTGCTTGATGGAACAATTGTTTTTGTAGCTTGGTGCAGATAAATGCTTTGATCTTGTAAACATGGAATCAATGATATGTATGTATGAGTATGTTATAAAAATAATCCAACTATGGTTAAAATTAAGAGGGAAAATTTTTGGATGCAACAATCCCCACGACTGAGAATGGTTTCCCTGGGTAGTATTTTCCTTATATGCGAGTTCCTTAGTGAAGGGAAAGTGAAATAGTAGGCGAGTCCCTCAGCCGAAGGCGTATGAAATAATAGGCAGGGTCTTTGGCTAATATCCCACCTGATGATTCAGCATCTAGGTGTCCCTTCTTTAATTAAGGTAAGCTATCTGAGACGTCAACCAATCACAATGCAAATGTGTTATTCTTCATTTAGTGTAATCAATGATGGCCTACTTTTTGAAATTGCAAATGGTAGTGGTACATGTAGGTAACATGTGGAGTTTCATAAAACACTGAGGGAGTTTAGAGTTCTCCTATAAGAAGGATTTTTCTCTTCATATTTTATTTTAACCTCTCTTGGTCCTCAAAATGAAGCTTTCAATCTCCTCACATGTGTAGTAACTGGTTTTAAATTAAGAGTCGCCACCCTTAATTTTAATCCTAAAGAAGGGGATATAAAGGATAACCCTAATGTGGTCAGAGATTCTAATTTTGTGACTCGTTTTTAGACGAAGGGAAGGTGTTAGGCACCCCTCATCTACCTTGTTCACAAGCCTACTAGGGTTTAGACTTACGACTTAGAAAATAGAGTTTTTAATTTTTATTAGGGGAACTCACCAGGATTTTAGTCGTATGCCTACATATCCTCTTATAAGGAATCAGAGTCCCAATTCGTAGTTCGTAGTTGGTTGGTGTTTTTTATGGATTACGAAGATATTTTGAATTCTCCTTGAACCAAGTCTGGGTGTGTGAATAACATAATTGTTAGACGAAGTTCACAATCAATTAAAGTGTCTTCATAATCCTTTTTGAAAATAGTTTTGAATTAATTAAGTTTAAAAAAAGATTTGGTGTCAGTTATGTATTTTTAAGTGTATTAATATTTAAAAATCTTGTTAATGCATGAAGAGAAATAGTTTTAATGCAATTAAAAATATTTGGATGGATTAGAAAAAATAAACATTTGAATTTTGTGATAATAATAAAAATAATTTCAGAATTTATAAATATATTAAATATAAAATTATAATAATAATATAATACAAAATAAAATGATTTTAATAAAAAAAATGCAGGGGGTGTATTTTCTTTGGGTTAAGTAAAACAAGGAGGTGTAGAAAGTAGGGCCCTGAATTCAGATACTGAATTCAATCCCAGATCATAAAGGGGTGTGGTTTTGAACTGCATAGCAAAATGGGGGGTTTACCGAGTAAGGGCCCAAGTTCAGATATTAAACTGGGCCCAGAATGCAACATAGGGGTGTTTTTTCCCTAGTGTAGTAGCAAACTGAGAAAATAGGGAGAGTGTGATTAGCGATGGGCTAGCCCAAAAACAATTGCCTGATCCAATGGGAAAGATGTAGAAGAGATCACATAATTGTGATAGACGCGCGCTTCTAGGACGTCATATGATGATCCAAGGTTTGTGATGGGAAGTGCACAGTAAGGTTCATGGAAATGCAAATAGAGAATTAACGAGGTTTTATAAAAATACAGGCCCAACGATGGGCCTTATTTTCCCATTTTCTTTCTCTATCTATCCTCGTTCTCGTATCTCTCAAACAAAATTCTAGAGAGAGATGCTCTTCCATCTCTCTAGAATTCAGGTGATCGGGAGTCGCCTCTGTCTTGGGCGCCATCGGTCGGAAATCGCTTTTGCCGGTGGCTGCACCAAGGCACCACCAGATTCAACACAAACACTGCATGTGTTCATATGAACCCTAAGAACCCTAAGGATTCATGAACGCTAACCTCAAAACCCATAAATCTTCAACAACGATGAACCCTAACCCTAGTCTTAAGAACCCTAACCCTAGTCTGATAAACCCTAACCCTAGTCTGATGAACCCTAACCCCAAGTCTCTAGAATCCTAACCCTAACCCTAACCTAACCCTATATTTCCAGAATTACAAACCAAACACACAAATCATAGATTCAGAAAAACCCTAAGCTAAGTATTAGGCTTACCTCTCCGCAGTGATTCTAGTCGTATTTATTTCCTTTCTGGTTTTCTAATTCCCCTTCTAATCTCCTTCTCCTTCCTTTCTATTTGAAACGTGTGATGATGATGGCATGAAGGTGACGATGATGCAACACAAATATAGGGTTTTAGAAGTTGAAACCCAGATCTCAAGCAAGAAGATTGATGCACTGCTTCTTCTTTTTCTCTTCTTCTTTTGTATAATTCCCTCCTCCTTTCTTTAGAGTTATTAGGTTTATTTATAGTCTTAGATTTTAGATGAATTAGGAAATATTAGGATTTGTAGTTACAAATTAAATTAAAGGTTGATTAGGGAACTTTTAGATCTATAGTTGATTTGAAACGTGTAATTTTTGGACAATTTGTATTTTAATGGAAAGATTTTGATATGATTAGGAAAGATTGGATTATATTTGATTTAGTTATAATTTTATTTGATTCTATTTTTTCGAAAGATTTGATTTTAATTTCAAATGTGCGTTTTTCTTGAATCTGTATAGTGTCTGTTTATTGGGCTTGAGTTAATTACTGTAGAGGATGAAGAAGAATAGCAGGACGCCGCTAGGACTAATTAGGGTTTCTAGCCCTTGTAGTTGACTTGGTCAATGTTAATCACAAAAATAATGATATAAACTAATAATAACTTTTTTTAATAATAATTAATAAAATAATTACAAGATATTTATGGTTTATGTAGGTAATAATAATAGAAAAGAAATTCAAATCAAAAAATCTGAACTGGACCTATTAACTGTTCAGTTGTTGGGCCCAGCCTTCCAAAAAAACGCAAAAACACAAAAAATGGGCCTTCAGAAAGTGATATGGGTCCCTCTGGAAAAAATATAAAACCCCTATTCTTCCTATCATCAAACTGAACAACAACTTTTAATTGGCCTTAATCCTTAATGGGCTTCTAATTAGAAAAACCCCTTTATACTTAGCAATACACCCCTCTTTCTATTTATTCATTAAATTCTAAATGGCTTGAAATATATCAAACAAATACACCTCCCTTCTTAATTGTAAGAACCAACTTAATGAGCCATTAGATTTTGATGGTCCATCATGAAATAATACACCCCCTTTTATAAACTTAAACCTTGCAATAATTTTCCAACAATCTAAACCTTTATAAAAGTGATAACTTTAGTAGGGAATAAATTGTTAAAAATCTATAGGGAAAATTTGGGGTATGACAACATGTATGAGATTCTTTATTTTCTCTTACTCCAGGTTCAATATCTTAGAAGATATGTTTGGTAGATGCTCTTTGGTGTTAGGAATAACATTTCTATGTAGGTAGTTCTTTTCCACTAGTTGTGACAGTGATGTTGACTTCTTTTTATTCTACTGTTTTCTTAGAAAAAAAATTGTCTTCCTCCTTCGTGGTTCCCAAAGGAGCATGTGACTTCATATCCATTTACACTTATGAGGAACATACCATGTCTTTCTGGTAGGAGTGGGTGTCTCTTACTCGGGGATGAGGACTGTGTTATCATGGAGGCTTGTCTACCCTCAGAGAGGGTAACCCTGCCAGCCTCCTCACACCCCCTTCATTGTATTTCTACTTTTTGTTAGAAAATAAAAACTTATCTAGAGGGGTGTGAATAGACCCCCAAACAAAATTTAGTATTTAAAACATCTGTTTTTAAATTAAAACAATAATTATTGCAAGCAGAAGATTAAGCCTAGATCGAATAAGTCATCTAAACTGAACCGACTATTGGAAACTCGGATATGCGTAAACCATATAATGAAATAAAATATGATGATAATCCTTAATACAATAATTTCTCAATCAATTGTTTTATAATGAACAAAATTGCTATCCAAATTCCACTAGAATTATTCATAAAGCTAAAGCGAACAAATTATTGAACACTTGGCGTGCAATCAATTTTTTCAGATTTTCTCTTTGACTTTGTTGATATGAAATACCACTTAAAATCAAATTGATTATAATGTAATCAACAAAGCAATATTTAACAATCAAAGGATATGTCTATACGAATCAATTACACAATCAATGAATTGAATAGTTTTCCATACAAAGTAAATGATATATATATATATATATATATATATATATATATATATATATATATATATATATATATATATATATATATATATATATATATATATATATATATATATATATATAGAGAGAGAGAGAGAGAGAGAGAGAGAGAGAGAGAGAGAAAGAGAACACAGGGATTTGTTTATGCAGTTCACCAATCGTGCTTCTATGGCTACGTCTGCCCAAATTCCGTTTGGAATTGAGATAAGAATTCTTACTATGCAAAAATACGTTTAGAAGAAAAGTGTAGCAATCCAACCGTAGAAACCCTATGTTAGATGTTGATTCTAAAACTCTCTCTTCCCTTGATCTGAGTTTGATAAAGTCACCCAACTAGACCAATATGATTCATTGTCTCACACTTCTTCTTTGCAAGGACAACCGTTCTTCAAAGTCTTCACTCGGTCAAATCCAAATTGAAAATTATTGTCACTTAAGATTTCCAATCGATTCACCGTCTCACGCTACTCCTTTGCAAGAACCTACCGTTCTTCAAAGCTCTTCACTCAATCAAATCTGAATTGCCAAATCTTGTCAAAGCCCCAAATTAATCATTGTGAACTTGGAGGACAACCCTCATAGCTTTTCTGATGAAACCCCCAAAAATTCTCAACCCAATCTTAGGTTACACCAACTTAAATTTAATGCTATCAACACAAATCTAGATGACACCCAAACAATGAGTGATTATGTCTACTTTGGTTGTGTGTATGCCTAGATGAGAGGTTAAAGATGAAAAGAAATTTTTGTATGTGTTTATAGTTTCATCAAGTTGAAATTATGCATGTATGGAGTATTTATATGTGTGCAAGTTGGAGGCAAAAAGGGATGCTTAAAATTGAAAGGAAATGCAAATTTTCTGAAAAATTATAGCATGTGTCGACACGTATAAGTCATGTGTTGACACATGAAATGACATGTGTCGATCTATCCAAGGTATATGTGTCAAAACTTGGACAAAAGCTTTACAGGCATTAAAAATTCAATACATGTGTCAACCTGAAACACGTATGTGTCGACACATGAACAAAAACATTCAGTATGTGTCGACATGAAGAGGTGCATGTGTCGACAAAAAGACAGAGATATTACATGTATCATTATTTATTCACATGTGCCGACTCATTACTCATGTTAACGGATGTACAGCCACCCCAGTGGCCAAGGTATCGCGCGTGTATGGAGAGGGTCATGGGTTCAAGTCCCAGCGCTATCTTTTATTTTAATTTCCAACATTTTTCTTTCCTTTTTGTTTAAAACAGCAACGCATGGGCCTCCAATCAATGGGCCTTCCATTTTTGCTTCTCCTGACCCCCCCTGCCTGCTTTCACACACCTGACCCAAACTTTCTTTTTTTATTTAATTTAATTTATTTTATTTTATATTTTATATTTTATTTTATTTTTCTTATTTATTTTTTATTACTATTATTATTATTATTATTATTATTATTATTATTACTATTTTTATTAAAAAATCCAAAAATATTTTATTTATTATTTTCACACTTATTTATTTATTTTCTTTATAAAAATAAAAAAGACAAAAACATTTTCTTAACAAAATTAATTTCTTTTTTCTTAATAAGTTAATATTTAGATTTAGGTTTAACTATTATTTTCTTTTTTATCTAAAATTAATTTAGAACTTAAGTTTCTTTTAATTAATTAATTTTCATATTATTTTTATTAACTTAAAACCCTTTCACAAAAAACCCTAAAAAATGTTCCAATCTTAATTTCTTTTCTTAATTAGTTTAGGTTTAATTTTATTTAATTTTAATTAATCATTTTCTTAATTAGGTCAAAACTAAACCCTTAATAAAAACCAAACAAAAATCACTTCCTTTCCATTTATTTCCTTGCACATTTATTCAATTCTCGTACAATATTCAATATGGTTGTAATAGATAATTAGGTTTAATTTTCTTGCAATCCCCATTTGTAAATTTGTACACCCCTTCCCCTAATAATGTAATGGCGTAGTAATTTTACTTTCCGCAATTTATCGCTTTAATATAAATGCTAGAAATTAGGATTTGTATGGCAAGACTAAAATCAACAATTAGTAAACCCTAATTCAAGATAAACAATGCATGCAAATCAAACACACTTGCACACTTGCACCACTAGGATAAACTCCACTTTGTTGCCTTACAAAAATGGTCATGTTATGCATGTGGGATGTCTTAGCAAAAACAAATAAAAAATACAAGATCATAGTCCCTCTATGACGCTACAAATGTTGCCTTTCAAAATGATCTCAGTCCCTCAAAGAGAAATGCTAAGATATCTCACAACATTGCTATCATGACTATACGATGACCCACGCCCGTCCCTTTACATTCAAAGATAAGGCTTCTTACCAATCAATGGTAAGATATAAATATCAAAGGAAGGAAGAAATGAACAAAGACTTTTGAGTATGTAGATTGTTCCTAGTTGCTTGCTCATTTTCAAAACAAACACTGTTGCTCATTTTCAAAACAAACACCAAACACTTTCAAAAATAAACTTTCAAAACATGAAATATTTTTAAAAGTCCAACACTTTGTATACGTTCTTACGAAACGAGAACCATTACAAATTTTGCCTAAACGAATACGCCTTTTCAAAAATACTTTCAAAACCACCAGAAAGCATATTTTCAAACAAAGCAAGTGATCTAGCAAGAAACTAAGAGCCCATAGACAACTATGGATGAAAAGGGTGCTAATACCTTCCGTTTTCATAATCTACCCCCCAAACTCAAGAAATAATCTCAAAGGTCTTTCCTGTTCTTTTCAGTCTTTCCTTTTGGATAAAAGAAAATTCGGTGGCGACTCTTGCTAACCGCAATATTTGCGATCAAATGAAAAACATCCCAAGTCAGTTCTCCCAACGTATCACAGAACTGGCAACTCTGCTGGGGAAAACTTTAAAGTGGGGTTACCTTAGGGCTAGATCACCTTTACTTGCTTTCATTGTTTGATTTGTTTTTTTACATTTTGGTTCTTTGTTTGGGTTTGTTCTAATCCTCTAACCAGATTTGAGATACCTTATAGGTAAGTAGCAATACATTATGGAAACTATGCGGGGTATACCGACATAGTCTAAGCAATAGCTACATTAGTGTGACACATTTGTGGGTACCAGTAGCCCTTGAATAGTCAAGGAGAATACGGAGCCGCTGTGTAGTGTCATGAAGCACTAACTGACTTTAGAACCTTTACTTGACCAACTTGGCCATTAGGAAGTAGTGAGATAGCCGGCTTTGGTGCAGTCCGAAGTTGGTTGATACTCGATACTACGCTCATTGAGGTCGGACTTCTCGGGATATTTCGGTCGCCGTGAAAGAGGCTTGCACTGAAACCATGTCCGACAAGAAAGATCAGTGATATTGAGATCTCTTAGAACCCGATTACTATTTCTAGGACAGGTTTAAGCCAACTAAACTTCAAGAGGGTACTTACCTATAAGACTCCATGAAATCCTAAACCTAAGGACTTGTTTGCCTTGTTTGTATATTCTTATTTGTACATAACATCATAAACATCATAACATCATACTCATACTCACTAACCATTTCAAGGATTATTGGGATTTATCTTTGTTCTGTTTTACAGGACATGGCTTCTATCCGCAGGAATACTATCCAAGTCAATCTCGTAAGAATTCCTTCTCAACTCAAAGAGTTAGCATCAAGGGTCCCTGATAACTCTTTATTCACTGAAAGACATGGTCGCTTCCTAAACTTGGTTACCTCTAGCACTGATGAGAATATGATGAAGGTGCTTTTCCAATTCTTTGATCCTCTACACCATTGCTTCACTTTCCCGATTATCAGCTTGTACCTACTATAGAAGAATTCTCCCAACTCTTGAGGATTCCCATTCTCAATCAACTATCCTTTAACGGTACAGAAAGAGATCCAAAACTTGAAGATATTGCCCGAGCACTACACTTGCAACAATCTGATGTCACAACTAATTGGGAAACAAGGAGTGGTGTCAAAGGGTTCTTAGCCAAGTTCTTGTTTGAGAAAGCTCAAGACTATTGGAACTCTTTGGATTTACAAGCTTTTGAAGGAATCTTGGCCCTTCTCATCTATGGGATGGTTTTGTTTCCAAACCCTGACCAAATCATAGATGTAAATGCTATCAAAATCTTCATGTCTCACAATCCGGTGCCTACTTTGTTGGGAGATATCCTACATTCTTTTCACTCTCACACTATGAGGAAAAGAGGAGCCCTAATCTGTTGCACTCCTCTCTTGGCTAGGTGGTTTATTTTGCATCTTCCCCGGTCTGTATTAAAGAACGGGCAAGATTTGAGGTGGTCCCATAGGTTGATGATGCTCAGACATTCGGATGTTCATTCGTGTTCTCGATCCTTGGAGAATGTTACTATCATCGACCGTTGTGGTGAATTCCATAATGTCCCTTTGCTTGGCATTAGGGGAGGTATCAGTTACAACCCTTGCTTAGCTTTACAAAATTTTGGTTATGCTTGGAGGGATGGTCCTCATGAGATTCTCATCTAAGGAGTGGTATTCGACTCAGAAAAGTCCATAACCTGAAAGATTCACTCAATTTCCTTGAGCCAATTTTATGCTCCATCAGGATCATACCTACCCTCGAACGTAAGAGGATGGTTCCTCTGGAATGTCTCCAAAACACATGACCCATCATTCCCACCAGCATTAGGATGATGTTGCATAATCTGAGCCATAGCTTGCAAAGTAGTAGCAAGAGCATCATCGTTTCTTCCATCCATTTCTCTGTTTCACACTATAACATCAAACATGGTTAAAAGAAACACATCGGCAGTTTTTAACCGTCGTAATACACTAATGACTCGACAAATTAGCCAGACAGACCGACCTGCTTGATACCAATTGTAACACCTCACTTTTCTATAAATAATAATTATAATAAAATATACAGAATAATATATCAGAGTCCATAAATGGGATGTCACATCATTTAAATAAACTCATAAAGTATCAAATCATTTTATTACTTCATTTATTCATAGTAATCAACTAAGCAGTGGAACAACTCAAATTAATTATCTTCCATGGCGCTAAGGCCTCAACAATAATACAAAACCCCACAAAATGTATGGCTCAACATAATCATGGATTAAGATACATAACAATTAAAAACAATGCAAAAACACAACTAATTCCCAAATCACGTGTTACGTATAAGAGTGACTCCTAAGACTCGATCAAGTAACACTTACTCCAAGAACTCGGGTACTGATTAGCTGTACTCCCAGAGAAGCACAGACACAACAGAAAAGGTGTGAGAATTACATTCAATAAATATACAGTGAATGTCACATGCTAAGGAGTAGCAATTCACATAATTCACCTAGTTCACAAAAATACACATTTCACACAATACTTTGCAACATATTCTTCATTCGTATAACACCATCATCAAATCAAGAGAATGCAATGCAATGCAACCGACAACAACTGAATGCATTGGGTACCAACAGGGCATGAGCCCTCAATATAATGTGAAATATGGCAGCAATAGGGCATAAGCCCTCAACATAACGCCATTACAGGCCAACAACAATGCATGAGACCTCACCAATAAATGCATGCATCATCAACATGCAACACCACAACAATGTAACCATAAGGCATAAGCTCACTACATTTTCCAATAAGGCCATTAACATTATTATCATCATGCAACATACAAATCTACACAAGGTTCCACGTTTTGAATCCAATATCCATTATTACTAGCCTTCATATGTCTACCTACAATCATGCTATTCATTATGGATCAAGGAAATTACATCGCACATGAAAACAACAATTTCTGCATATCAGCCTGCCCATAAGCGTATGGTACTTCCCCATACGCGTATGGCTTCTTCCTCGCCATAGCCCATACACGTAGGGAGAAAATGCCCATGTATCATACGCGTATCACCAGAGATGTATTTTCCCTTGAAACCTTCCCAAAACTCCCCATATGTGCACTGGCTAGTCCATACGCGTATGGCATTATTCTCATATGCGTATCAAACGCGTACGGCTAGAAGGTCCTGCTAGCTTGGGGATAGGGCGCGTAACATACACGTATGGCCTCTGGGAACGTCCCCCATATTCATACCATACGCGTACGACCAACCATCGTGTTCCAGAAAACTACTATCGCACCAGAGAAACTTCTGTTTGTTTTCCACACTTTCAACCTCCTAATTTGGGTCCAAAATAGTGTTTTTACAAATAATTACTTATGGGTTTTATCTAATTTCATTGATCTATCATCCTATAACAATTTTCTACATCCAAAACCTCATTGTTCATCATATTCCTAAACCTATATTTATTAGATTTGAGATTTTTATGGAACAACATCACAACAACAATAATTAACAACAATAATTAACAACAACAATCACAACATTGACATCATTCAATCCAAAATTCCACATAGAATCACATAGAAACAATATCAATCAAACAAAAGAAAAATCATACATCAATTTTACACAAAATCTAAAGAGGGAAATAAACCCTCACTATCCTCTCATGTTATAATCACCATTTAGAGAACTCATTCTCCCCCCTTATCTTAGTTTGGAGCTTTGATCCTTCAAAGATGATAGAATCATTCTTGCCCTAGTTCTTCCTTCTCTCCTCTTCTCTGTTTCTACGTGATAGTAGTTTCTCCCAAATGCTCCTACTATTCCTCTAATAATTGTTTTATTCTAATTAACCAATAATAATAATAATAATGGAATAATAATAATAATAATAACTATATTATTACTAATAATAATATTATTAGTGGTAACTACACCATATATCTAATAATATTTTTGTTAATAATTATAGTATATTTGATAGGGAAAATAACAAGTGTACTATTTTGCCTTACAGTAATAATAGAGAATTTTTCCTGGACATCGATCTCGAGGATTGCGTGTAGTACTGAGGATAATGCGTAGTTCAATTAAACAAAAGCTTTACTTAGGGATAAGTTTTGTTATTGTCACTTAATCAACAAAAATATAAAAATGGCTTTTAAACATATATGAGGAGCATGCTAGGGTAAGTGTGTGATTTGACCTTGTATTAACTTTCATTCTTGATCTCTTCAAAATGTTCATTACTATCAACTACGAATCTTAAGTTTGTTTTCCCCTAAGTCCTTAGTGAGAAAACATTTGGTCATTCATCCTAATTCCTAAGTCCTTAGTGAATTATTGATGAAAACAAGCAGTTATGTTATCAAGATTTTACCAGTGACCTATAGGGTATCCCTAGTCCTAGGTGATATCTACTATAGTCTAATTGTTCAAAAACCTTAACAATGGCGGTCCATCCCTAATTGTTAACCGTGGATCAATCCCTATTTGTCCGATAGGAAAGACATAAGAACATTGGACAAGTAAATTGAAAAGAAACTATTGTATCAATATAAAGAATTCAAAATCAATATATTTGCAAATCAGGGACACCCCCTAGCATTGGAGGGTTTAGCCTCTCATTGTATTAAAAATAAAATCAATAATAAAATTAGACATTATAAAAGGTGAGGATTCTTCGATCTTCAATTGCTTCCGCGCATGAAGTAATCTTCGTCTCCAAATCTCTTGAAAGCCCTAATCTTTATTGTTCCTAATCTTATTCCATCAAAAGTCTTATAAACCAAATAAGGATTTTCACTACTAACTCAAAATGGGTCGAAAACATAAACCAGGCCCGTAAAACAATCCGAAACAACTAAATTTATAAAGTCTGCAACTTTAATGAATTTTTCGAGGCTTCTACAGTCTGAATCAGCTTCTGACTTCAAAATGAAAGTTGTAGCTCTTTCTCTCATTTTTCTAACGAATATTAGAACGCGTTGATCCAATTCCCGTATCTCTAGTTATGAAATTTTTAGTGAAAACTGATCAATCAGCGCATTGGCTGACACGGCCCATGTCAGGCCTCCTGAAGTGTGCTGGAAACTTTTTCGAAACTCTAAATTTTTCACTTTTTTCTCACTAATTTGTCCCAATTTATACCTGTGAACCTTAAAACACTAAAACGCACAACCAACGCATAAAAAGTGGTAAAATGAAATAAAGCACTAGACTATAAAAATAAAAGATAATTGAAATTAAAGGTAAATAATCGTGTAAAAACCACTGATCAAACTCCTCCAAACTTAAATTGTTGCTTGACCTCAAGCGACAATTACAAGAGCTCATGAAATTCACAGCATACCGGTACTCATACATGAGATAGTCGTTCATATTATTTCGAACTTCCTACTTCCAAACAATCATCCCTTTATCTCTATATACTTTCCCGATTTTATTGAATTACAAGCTCTTGTGCAAACCAAAACAAAAATTTCCGGTCAAAATTTGAGAAGGACTTTAACTCATAGATTTACACAGTAATTAACATAAAACTAACAAATAACTCGAAAATAAAAGCATTAAAAACCCCAAAACTTGAACTAAACATTTACTCCAATGTTTCAGAACAAGCTCGAGGAAGGTGACTCACAAAGGGTAATGCAACACCAGCTGCTGCCTCCTAGCTTTCATTAGTAAGGCTCCCTTTTTATTACCTGTAGACAAAATGAAACAAACACAAAAAGAAAAATCATGTTATTAAAAGCGTGGGTTGCCTCCCATGAAGAGCTTTGTTTAACGTCATATTGCTCGACGGTTCATCCCCTTGTTAGGGTGACATATATGACACAAATAACACATCATATTTCTTCTTTCTTTTGTTTGGTAGAAATCCCATGAACTTAAAGTACTGATGATATTGCTTCCAAATCATTTTCATCTTGATTTTATTAAACAAGGCATAAATGACATATAATACTTTGTTAATTTCTTGTCTGTCATCATCCTTTTTGTGAAAATAATTATTAGGGAGACTCTTTTGTTGAAGATTTTCTGGTTAGATGTCCACATCTTCACAAATTGTAAAATTTGTAGTTTCATCCAAAACTAGATCACCTTCAAGTTTCCTTATTTCTTCTTCCCCATCATTCTTGTTTACCTCAAATTCTTCTATTCTTACTGCACCTTTGTCATCTGATGTTATGTATTCTTCTTCTGGTTTCACATCTTCTTCTTCCAACTGTAACTTTCGCCACAATACCTCCCTCATATATGCTTTAAAAATGCCATTAGCCTTTTCTAAAGTTAATCCTGAATCAGGTGACCTACATACAGGAGATACGGGTGGCAATGTATCGAGATAATACATGACTACAACACTCAGATACTTGGTTAGTAGCAAAGTATAGAAGAATTCATGAATCAAACAATAATCTAACCTTATTTTTTCTTTTCTTTTTTATAATAAAATAAAATTCAAATAAAAAAAATAAAACAAAATTTTAGTTGACGAGAAACAAAATTTCAATTGAACCAAAATTAACACTCTATATTTTGGCAGTCCTCGGCAATGGCGCCAAAAACTTGATGGGAAAAATAGCAAGTTTACTATTTTTCCTTGCCATAATAATAGGGAAATTTTCCCGGATATCGATCTCAAGGACCACGTGTAGTACTGAGGATAATGCGTAGTTCTATTAAACAAAATCTTTACTTAGGGATAAGGTTTTGTTATTGTCACTTAATCAACAGAAAGATAAAAATGGATTTTTAACAGATATGAGGAGCATGCTAAGGTAAGTGTGTGATTTGACCTTCTATTAACCTTCATTGTTGACCTCTTCAACAAGTTCACTACTATCAACTATGAATCTTAAGTTTGTTTTCTCCTAAGTCCTTAGTGAGAAAACCTTTGGTCCTTCATCCTAATTCCTAAGTTCTTAGTGAATTATTGATGAAACCAAGCAGTTATGTTATCAAGATTTTACCAGTGACCTATAGGGTATCCCTAGTCCTAGGTGATATCTATTATAGTCAAATTGTTCAAAAACCTCAACAATGGAGGTCCATCCATAATTTTTAACCGTGGATTAATCCCTATTTGTCGTATAGGAAAGGCATAAGAATATTGAATAATTTAATTGAAAAGCAACTATTATATCAATACCAAGATTTCAAAATCAATACATTTGCAAATCAGGGACACCCCCTAGAATTGGGGGGGGGGGGGGGGATTTAGCCTCTCATAGTATTAAAAATAAAAATAAAAATAAAATTAGACATTACAAAAGGTGAGGATTCTTCGATCTTCAATTGCTTCCGCGCATGAAGGAATTTCTGTTTCCAAATATCTTGAAAGCCCCAATCTTTATCATTTCTAATATTCTTCCGTCTAAAGTCTTATAAACCAAATAAGGGTTTTCACTACTAACTCAAAATGGGTCGGAAACATAAACCAGGCCTGTAAAACAATCCGAAGCAACTAAATTTCTAAAGTCTGCAACTTTTATGAATTTTTCGAGGCTTTTACCGTCCGAATCAGCTTCTGACTTCAAAATGAAAGTTGTAGCTCTTTCTCTGAAATTTCTAATGAATATTAGAATGCATAAATCCGATTCCCATAGTTCCAGTTATGAATATTTTAGTAAAAACTGATCAATCAGGTGACACGGGTGGCCGTGTCAGGCCTCCTGAAGCGTGCTGGAAACTTTTCTGAAACTGAATTTTTCACTTCTTTCGCACTGATTTGTCCCTATTTATTCCTGTGAACTGGAAAACACTAAAACACACAACCAACACATACAAAGTGGTAAAATGAAATAAAACACTCGACTATAAAAAAAAAAGATAACTGAAATTAATGGTAAATAACCGTGTAAAAACCACATATCAATATTCCATTATTTACCAATATTATTATTATTATACCATATACTAAGTTTTATTCTAATTTTCTAATTCAAACTAAATTCTCACATACCTTTAGCCATGCCTACATATCCTTAATTATGCTAAAATAAATCAAAGTCAACAAATAATGACTAAATATTCAAATGGGGCATTAAAATCATCATTGTGGTCTTCATGATCTCTTTATTTAGACTTACTCTTCTTGCCTTGGTTATCCCTTTCCACTAATAATAATAATACTTTTGTACGTATCCTGCTTTGTGAAAATAATGACACTCTACATTCTTGTATCATGGCTTAGACTTGCTTTTGTTATTATCTCTACCACCTTTTGAATCCATTTTCTGACATCTCTCTATATTTTCACTGACAAGTACCTCATATTTAGATGAAAAACCATGTGCCTTTCTTCTCATCTCATCATTAAGAATACCACCCTTGGATGTTTCCAAAGAAACAAAAGCTCTAGCAAATACAACAATAGAAATGATCCAAAAAGTTCATCATCAAATTCAATACCCATTTCTGACATATGATCAAGGAGCCCTTGAAATTCACTAAATTACCATGGCTTAGAAATACCCTTCTTATACTTCAAACTTATGAAGCTATTCAACAAGAACAATTTATCATTCTCTGATTTATAGGCATACATGGACTCTATCTTCTCCTAGAAAGTTTTTACGTGTATATCATTAGCACTATGTTTATAAACATTATCTTCTACATATTATCAAATAAAATCACATACGCGTAGATGTTCAAACTCTCATTCCTCATCAAACAAAGAATCTGGCTTTGTGGAACTAAACACCGATAAGTGAAATTTCTTCACAAATAATAAGTCTTTCATCTTGCTTCCACAAATGATAATTAGATTCATTCAACAATATCGTCTTCATATTTATATTTAACTCAATTATTCAAACAAGTAAAATAGCCCTTAACCAAGAGCTCTGATGACACTTTGATGGGAAATCAACACACAATAACATACCAATACGCATAGGATATAAAATTCCCCAAACTTGTAAGAACTTTAAGCATCAACAATAAATGTATGACACCAAATAGAACAAATAGATGCATAAGAGAACACAAATATTTTAATGTAAAAAACCCTCAATATGAGAGTAAAAATCACAAGTCGTTCATAAAAAAGAAATAGCTTCATTAAAATCAAATAAGTGATTCATAGACTAATGTAAAACAACCGTAAAATCACAAATCAGACTAGCTTACAAATAAGAATCAAGAAGCTGAAAAATTATCCAAATTTGCAACTTCAGTGCGAAGCAAATATATCTCAGCTCAAAGCTCAATTTGAAGATGATAACACTGAATCGCACTGCATATTTGACTCGATTCGCACATGTTTATTAGGTTTTTATTGTTACTTTCTTGTGTTATGATTACATTTTGTTTTGTTTTCAGTTTTTTTGTCTTTCCCAAACCTTGCTTGAAGAAATGAAGAAAAATGAGCTAAAAATCAAGACTTTGGAGTTTTTACACTTATGGCTTCCACCATGGCGCCCGCCATAGGGTCAACCAGGAGGTGTCCACCTTCAGCCAACTACCAATTGTCACGTTCTCCATTACTTCTTAATTTTTTGGAGCATGGCGGCTGCCACACCCCCATGGCGAGCGCCACCTTTGCAATTTCGCTTCCCACTCAAAAGAAGTTGGAGGGCATTCTTGTGATTTCAAAAATCCTCATAGGCCTATAAATATATGTGATTTCAGTTCTTCTTCTTCATCCAATCTTAGTTATACTGACTTAAGCCATATATTGTCTAATTGTAAGCGATAATCTCTTCACACCAAAGAATTATCGCACGAGTCATTGGGTCTGTAATCAAGTTTGGAGAACTTTACAATCTTGCCGCCATTTTAATTCAAGTTTCTTTTATTTCAGTCAAATTTACCTTCTAGTCAAATTTCTTTAAAGCCCTCAGTCTGGAGCAGGTTTCTGTTTAAGTTTCCGCATTTATCCCACTTATTTCCTCGCACTTGTTTTACTTTGTTTATTTTCTCGCATCACACTTACTTTACTTTGTTTATTTTCTCGCATCGCACTTACTTTGTTTATTTTCTTGCATCACATTTACTTATCTTTTTAACCTTTTTATTTTATGCTTAAACATGATTTGCTATAATAAGTTTACTTCCATGTCTGGCTAATTTCCTTTAGGGTTAGAATGTAATGATCACGGTTAAGGTAATTGTCTAAACATTGCATCTGTACGAATATTTTAGGGTCTGTTTTGGTTTTTAACACATGTTTTCTGCACTTTATTTTCTGTTGGGTAAGATCGAAAGTCGTCCAATCATTGATAAACTTGGTTAGTCTTAATTGCTCAAAGAGAGCGAAAGTGTTTTGTTCAATTAAGTAAGAACCTTTAACTTTTTATAAAAAATGATTTCAAAACCTTTTTCGGACGCGTTTATAGGTTTAAAAGTCTAATCATCTCTTGGTTAGAAGTTCGGAGTAAAAAATAATCACTTTTCAACTTAGTCAAGTAACTATATTTCTTAAAAATAGGTTTATTACTTTAACGCAATACGCACCTTTTATCCATGACAATAAAAAGGCATTATTTAAAGAATAAACTCGGTTCTGGATACGCTAAAGTGACATTTTCTGTTAAATTAGTTCTTTCCAAAGTAGGAAATATTACCCCATAAGTAGTTCTATTAGAAGCATTTTAGAGTATTATCTGACCATTGTGATTTGCATTCGAACCCGTTGCTTTTATCTGAATTAACATCTTTTACTTTATTTACTCTGCCTACTATAAAACCCTGATTTGATCTGCCTTAGATAAACATAGTGACAATAGAATTTGATAGATTGGCGTTTTGGTCTCTGTGGGATCAATAGAATGTGTTGGGAACATGCCCTCTAAATTTGAATCCGATCCAACTGTTAACGAATTCAGAATCGTCAATTTAGTGAAACTGGTGGTAGAAAAACAGAAATAGGGTTCTCTCCTCTTTTCTCTCTTTTGAAACCTTCTTTTCTCTATCTCTTTCAATCTTAAATTAACTTTCTCTACTTAAATAAGTGAAACAAATGAGCTAATCATATTTTGACCTTTCTCTATATTAGAAGAGTGCACAAACCCAATAATAATTTTAACTAAATAACTAATTTTTGGTATTAGAATAAATTTAATCATTAACATATTAATACAAAGATTAAAACTATACTCATACTCTAGTGTAAAAGAGATATGATCATACGAGCACACATATATAAACAACGTTAGCATAAATGACAGATTAATTTAGCAAGTGACGTTAGAAATACATTTACTATTTCTAGTAGTCTTCCGACTCCCATGACATTAGCAATTTTGAAACACAGAAAAAAGAGATGTAACTATTACCTAATTATTGCTTGTGATTCATTTTCAACCGAAACGGTCAGGGCAAATGAAAAAAAAAGTCAATATATAATGTGTATGCTATATTTGGTAGTGATTTTTTTTTGACAAGATTTTATATATAGTGTGATGAATAACTAAAATTTCACTATTCTAAAATAGGTCATCCCCACACTCAATCATATTGTGATAAAATTAAATAGTTAAATATATAATTAATGGTTCAATAAAATAAAATTAGCTTTACTATTTAACTTTATCACTAATCAATTAAAACTCTTAATTGATAAATAACTTTTATAATTAAACAAAAAAATATATGCTCGCATAATAATATTAGAAATATACCTAATTAAATATTTTATCTAGTAAAAAACAGAATTTTTTTTATAGAGAATCTAATGAATCAACCATTTCTAATCTTGGAATATTTTACTAAGTAGTATTTAATTTATTTATTTCACAAACAATAATAATATATAAAAAAAAGAATGTTGACATTGGTCAATTCAACTTTATACATTAACTGCAATTTTTGGCAGCTAGTACATAAGACGAAGCTTCGTGGCACTGAGGTTTCAAGCACCGACCACAAAACCTTAAAAACCTTATTCAAATATTTCTAATAAACAATACAAGTGGTTACATGAACCCACGAGGTACACCATTTTTATACAATAAAATCTAACAGAAACAAAGAGCTTTAATTGATTTTAATTTAAAACACTAATCCATTATTGAACAACGTGAGCTTAGTCTGTCATTACATTAAATCCAAGGTGTATGCACATTAAATAATGAAACCATACTTTTTATTTTTATGATCTTTCGTAAAGTATAAACAAATGTACTTGATGTGTAAATGATTAGGAATATTATAAGATCTTCATATTAAGCTACATGCTGATAATGTTTTTGTAATCTTGTTATAATTTGTATTAACTGCACACTGTCTTGAGTGGTTTTAGGTTTTGTTATTATTATGAGTCAAGTGCATGTTCTTTTATTTGATTGAGGTGAGATTCTTGGGTCCATAACATTGAGTAAAATTTAACTTAACCTTGTGAGTTACTCCATCGGTTCATAATTATTCACGTGTCTTTAAATATATGATTTTGTTAGCTAAATCATGAAAGAAAATTAATTTTTGCTTATATTTTAATTACATGTTTGAGAGGAAAATATAATTAGGAATTCGGTGGTAAAAAAGTCTTTCAACCTCAAATCCATATTACCACCTTTTTGTATTGGCTTTGTGTGATTCATCATTTTCAAAAAAAAATAAAATTGTTTGATTGAAAAATGTTAGTATTATCTATGTATTATTATTGGTATTGAATAATGAAAAAAAATTATATCAAAACAATAGCAAAACATTGCCGGAGGAAGAGAA
This sequence comes from Vicia faba, assembly GCA_948472305.1. Taxonomy (NCBI): domain Eukaryota; kingdom Viridiplantae; phylum Streptophyta; class Magnoliopsida; order Fabales; family Fabaceae; genus Vicia; species Vicia faba. Next base: position 346,983,180 of record OX451737.1, read on the forward strand.
ACAGGATAATTATGCTGAAGGATGATAATGGAGGATGGATCAATGATCACGAAGCTTTAAGGAATCATGTCACAGAGTATTTTAAAAATTTGTTTGCGCGGCCTAATTATTGGTGCAAGTGGGAGCAGACTAATGTCAGTTTTTCAAAACTGAATATTGATACTTTGATCCATCTGGATGAAAATATTTGCATGAAAGAAGTTAAGCTTGCTTTGTTTTCTATGAAACCCTGGAAGATTCCAGGACCTGACGGGTTCTTTGTAGGATTTTATCAGAAGGCTTGGAATGTGGTTGGTGATGGATTAGGTGACTTTGTTAAGAATGCTTGGCACAACCCTAGCATCATTGCGGATATAAATAAGACTGATATTTATCTTATCTTGAAGGTTGATCATCCTCAAAAAGTGACGCAATTTCTCTCTATTTTCTTGTGTAATACAATTTATAAAGTTATTACTAAGGTTATAGTTGGGAGATTGAAACCTTACATGTCGCATCTTGTGTCACCAGGTAGATCAATCTATGCGAATATCATAATTGCGAATGAAGTCATACATAGTATGAGTAAGAAGAAAGGAAAGAAAGGCTACTTTGTTGTGAAGATAGATTTATCTAAACCTTATGATAAACTTAATTGAGAGTTTATTTGGAGAATTTTAGAAGAAATAGATTTTGTTAGTAGTGGTTTAGTTGATAGTTGATTGAAGATAGTTTTAGAGAGTTGTTTAGAAAGAAGACTAGTTCATTGATTTCTTGGATGATACATTACAAGATACCAAATGCCTATTTATAGGCTCAAATCACCAACCTCTCAATGGTGGTGAATGTTTCTACATTACTTTAGATTTTTCTAGAATTTTCATGATATGTTAGTGTTGTACCCCAAAAATTACCCTCCCATTTTTACTCAAGACATGCTCATTAAGATTCTCAATTGCTTAAGGTTGACCAAGAATTGATCAGACAAATTCTCCTACTAAGCAATGAACGTCCAACTAGGGTTTCACTTTTCACCAAAATGTTTGAGCTCCAAAGGTATCAAATGTTTTCCATTGTCCTAATATGACTTCAAGATTGTTCATGACAAATTTCATGCCTTACACTACAAGTTTTCTCAGTCAATTGCTCAAATGTTTGAAAATCAATTGTACTAGGTCAAAAGTCAAATGTGGCCATATACAGTCAAACTTCAAGGTTTTTGGTCAACATCAACATTTTTAAGTGATATCCATAATTTGATCAAAGGTTGATCATGATTCCTCAAGAAATACTCCTAATCTATCAAAAGTTAAGAATTACTAAATTATGGTTTCTATAAGAAAAGTCAACTGAACTTTGACCAGGCATAACTTTCACATACTTCATCCATTTTTCCTCAACCAAAGCTAATTTAGAAGAGAATCTAATTCCCTACAACTTCTCTTTTGACCTCAAGTCTAAGAAATGCACCATTGGAAAGATACAAGCTCATAAATTACAAGTCACTTTCAGAAAGTCAACAAAAGACACTTTTTTCCAAGACCATTTACATCAAGATAATTTCTCAAAAATACAAAAGTGGTCAATATAGAGGTTGTAGGGGACATCTTGAGATTTCTAAAAAGTCAAAGATCATCTTCAAAAGATAAAAATTGAGCAAGTTATGGCTTGTACAAGTTGGGCAATTTTTGAGAAAGTGCATGAAGTGCAAATTGAGAAATATTGAACTTGTGGACTAATGGGCTTAGGTTTTAAGGTTTGAAAGTGTTTACAACATGATTAAGAACCCCTAAAACGATCCATGAATTATTTTAATTTTTATTTCATTTACTTTTTATTTTATTCATTTAAACTCAAATTAAATCAAATAAAATGCAAGATTAATGCACAGGGCATGTGAGGCTTAAGATTTGAATTTCTTGGGGGTCCAAATAGCTGATAGCAAGCTGTCAAAATCATGACAACCAAGCAAATATCATTAAGGCAAGATTTTCACAAGTTTGGAAAGTTTTTCAAATGAATTTCTGAAACAAATCATGCAATTGATACCATGATATTTCTTCCATTATTTTTTACCTAAATTCCTCCTCTATATAAATACAACACCCTCATACACTAGAGAGCACGAAATTGGCTTCCCAAGAACATTCTCTAAAAACCTTAAATTTTGTCAAAACTAGGACAAAGTCAAAACCAAAGATCCAGCCACTTTCAGTCCAAGCCATCAATTACAAATCATTCCTGAGGTATCTAAGGGTAAGAATAGGTCGAAAGTCATGGCCATTGATGCTTGAAACAAGCATACTCATCTTCTCCGATTTTTTTTTCTTTCAAACATTCATATAATTAATTTCATGCATTGCTAATATTTATTAACCCACCCCATGCATTTTTCACTTTTTTGACTATTTTCTTTTCTAACCCTTTTCATTTATTTATTTTTCACTTAATTTTTTTTCTATCATTAATTTAATTAACATATAAAATCACAAAAAAAATCATTAAATATTAGTTTTAGGCTTTTAATTAATTAAAATAATTTTTGACATAAAAGTTGTTTTGATTTAAGCAATATTGATTTTATTTCATAATTTACTTGTAAATTAATCAGGGTTAGGTTTTTAATTATTAATTCACACTTTTATTATTTTTCAAACAAAAAATACCAAAAATATATTTTCTAACACTTAGAATCTTAGGTTTAAATTATTTTCTTAACGTTTTTCTTATTTTTATTTTTATTCATTTGCTATTTATATTTATTAGACAAATTGTATAGGTCGCATAATAATTGTAATAGTCGTAGTTTAAATTCTCGCAGTTTCATTATTTATGTAACTACATCAAAGCCCTGTAATAGCGTAAGAACTTTATTTCTCGCCCTTTATATTTCTTGTAAACTTGTATATATTTAACTGCTAGTAATTAGGCATGTATGACAAGATCTAAAAAGAAACAGTAGCAAACCCTAATTTCAAGATAAATATAACTGAATTGAACACACTTCTCACACTTGCACCTCTAGGGTAACCTCTCTCGTTTCCTTCGGAAAAAAAATGGTCATGTCCCTCGAACATAGGGATGCCCTTAGCAAAGACCCTCGGTTAAAGTCATCATAAAGATCATAGTCTCTCAATGTCCCTCGAGTTTCCTATGAGAAATGATCTTGTCCCTCGATGTTGCCTACCAATATATGATGACAGTCCCTTTGAACTGCTAAGGTATCCATATATGTTGCCTTCTAAGACCATAACGATGACCCGCGCTTGTCCCTCATACATCCAACGATAGGGCTACCTACTCACTAATAGTAGGATAACACTGTCTAAAGGTTAGGAGGAAAAGAACGACCTTTTCGAGTATAAGTAGATAAGTTATTAGATGCTTGCTCAAAATAACTTTTTGCACCTACAAAAAAATATTTCAAAACACTTTCAAAAACATTCGCCTTGTCAACACTCTTGAGAACTGATACAAGATTTATCACAAAGCGAATCGCCGAACTAAGGCATTTTCAAAACAATTTTCAAAACACACAAAGCACAAGCAATTCTCAAAACATGAGCTAAGCATCTAAGAGCCCGTAGAAAACTATGGATAGAAAGGGTGCTAACACCTTCCATTTCCATAATCTACCCTCCTTACTCAAAACCCTCGAAAGGTCTTTTTCTGTTCTTTTCACCCTTTCCTTTGTTGGATAAAATAAAAGTAGGTGGTGACTCTTGATTACCGTAACATTTGCAATTACAAAATGCAAAACCAGCATTAACAGTCAGTTCTCCCACCGTATCATAGAACTGGCGACTCTGCTGGGGAATTATGAAAAGTGGGGTTACCTTAGAGTTAGTTAATTATTTAAACTGCTTTTGTATGCTTTGTTTAGTTTACCTTTTGAGATTGTTTGGTTTATTACTATAGATCCTACACCTAGATCTGGGGCATCTTTTAGGTAAGTAGCAATAGATTGTGGAAACTGTGTGGGATATACCGACACGGTTGAAGTGATAACTATGTTGATGTGACACTTTGGTTGGTACCGGTAGCCCTTGAGTAATCAAGGAGAATACGGGGTCGCTGCATGGTGTCATAAAGCATCAACTGACCTTAGAACCTTTAATTGACCAACTTAGCCATTAGGAAGTAGTGAGATAGTCGTCTTTGGTGTAGTCCTAAGTCGGTTGATACTTGATACTACACTCATTGAGATTTGACTCCCGAGTTTTGTTTGGTGGCAAGTTAGTTGTCGATCGGAACGAAACTTATGGAAAAGATCAATGATATTGAGATCCCTTAGAACTCGGTTACTATTACTAGGACAGGTTGAGCCAACTAAATTTCAAGAGGATACTTACCTACAGACCCTAGGCAAGCCTAAACCTAAGGTTGCTTGTGTGATTTGTTTGCTTTCAACTTGAGCTACTTGCAGGGTTTTTATCTAACAACGTGATCTCCTTGCAGGATTTGTTTACAGTCATTATCCAGTAACCTGGACTTCTTAGACTCACTTGTCTTCATTACCTTACACTTTTTCTTAACGCATAGCATACACATCATAACATCATGCCATAGCATTTCCTTAACCATTTCAAGGATCTCAAGGGTTTGTGATGCAGGTTATGATAAATCATATGTCTAGCAAGGGGCAAGAGGATTCATTTTCCTCTAGCCAATGTCGTTAAAAGACCAAAACACGACAACTTGAGTCAGGGGCTATGACCTACTTGATATGGTGAGCTTGACTCTCGTAGAAGAACACTCAACGATATGATGTTCTTCAATCAAAGTTGCAAATTTAAACTTCTGACATTTTCTTGTTTACCCTATGAGATCCTTAAAAACATTGCATGCATGCCATTTTATAACAGTTCTTCCAGTACAAGTTTCTCAACTTTTCGTTGTTTATTTCAGCAAAAGAAACGGCCCTTGAACAAACAGTAAAAGACCTTCAAGCTCAAAACGCTCAGTTCCAACAAATGTTCATGGCTTTGGCCTAGGGGTGGGAAGAACTGAAAGCTCTCGTCATCAAAGAGAAGAAGAAGAAGGCAAAGAAACCGGATGGCATATTGAATATGGGAAGAAGAATCAGAGGACCGATTAAACGAGCTATAGATCTCATAACTCTATCAAACAAAGGGGACAATCTTGAAGAAGTCAATAACCTCGAGCATGATGAAGAAGAAGCTGATTACTCTGAGGAAGAATATCCTCCTGCTGACGATAAATACAAAAAGCTGGAGGATCGTCTCAATGCTATGGAGATTCAGCAGGTACCTGGCTTGGACTTTGAAGAGTTAGGGCTGGTTCATGGAGTGGTCATCCCACCAAAGTTCAAGGTTCCCACATTTTCTAAGTATGATGGTGTCTCCTACCCTAAGTTGCACTTAAGGTCCTATGTCAGGAAGATCCAACCTCACACTGCTGACCGGAAGTTATGGGTCCATTTATTCCAAGAAAGTTTAGCTGGCACGCAACTGGAATGGTTCTATCAGCTAGAAAGAATAGACATTCGTACCTGGGAAGACTTGGCTGCTGCTTTCTACAAGAAGTACCAATACAATGATGGCCTCGCTCTAACTCGTACAAAACTTCAAAGCATGTCTATGGGTTCTAGCGAAGGCTTCAAGGAATATGCCCAGAAAGGGAGGGATCTAGCTGGAAGGGTACAACCTCCTCTTAATGATCGGGAAATGGTAGACATGTTCATGGGCACTCTGACATGCCCTTTTTTTAATCTGCTGATTGGGGGTTCCTCATCCGGGTTCACAGAGATGGTTATGACTGGAGAAAGGATCGAAAGTGGTATCAAGAGTGGGAAGATTCCGATGGCTGCATCTTCTAATGTTGAGAAGAAGCCATTTGCTGGTAAGAGGGAAGCTAATGTTGTGTATGGCCAGAAGGGTCATAATAAGGCAAACTACCACCAATCTGTAGGGGCAGTGCTGGTCTCTAATTCGGCACGCATGCAACGACCATAACAACGGGGTAATCAATGAAGGTAAGACCAGCCTAAGAGACAGTTTACCAAGATCAACGTTCCGCTGTATCAAGTATTACAACATATGTTGAGGATGAATTTGATTACGTTGATAGGACCGTATCCAAACCCTAAGACTTCTTCTCCTAACTACAATCCTGATGTAAGGTGTGCCTATCATTCTGGCGATCCTGGGCACAATACTAATGATTGTTGGGCACTGAAATACAAGATTCAAAATATGATTGACGCCAAGGAGATTGAGTTCGACCCTCCTGAAACTCCCAACATGATCACTGTTGTACCCCAAAATTTGCCCTCCCATATTTTTCAAGAAATTGCCAAGTCAAGCTTCAAAATTCCCCAAGGGTTGCACAGTGCAAAGGCCTCTCATACAGTCAAAACTAGGGTTTGTGTTTTGATCAAGAAAATGAAGTTTCCAAAGGTCCAATCAAGTCTCACATGCCTATAAACATGGTCAAGCATCCTCATATCAAGTTTCAAGACTATCAGCTCAAAATTGCACAGTCAAAAACCCTAATTGCACTACAGTCAACTGTAGGGGCAAAATGGTCATTTGGCAGTCAAAAGTTCAAATTTTTGGTCAACATATCATTTTGAATCCACAAACATCATTTGATCAATGCTTGATCATGATTCTCAAAATTTGGCTCAGAAATCATCAAGATGCAAAAGTTTCCTTATTTGGACAGCTGAAAAAGTCAACTGAAATTGACCAGGGCATAACTTTCACATGGATTATCAGAAAAATTCCATCCAAAGCTCATTTTGAAGAGAAAGACATTTCCTACAACTCATCTTCATACTTCAAGTCCAAGAAATGCTCTCACAAAAAGTTATCAATTTCAACATTATAGGTCATTTTCAAAAGTCAACAAAAAGGGACTTTAAGTCAAAGGCCATAACTTGAGATTGGTAAATCAAAATGACATGGGACCAAAGGCATTGGTTAGAGGACTCAAAGACCTTTCCAAAATGTCCAAGAACATGAGCAAAGCTTAAAAATTGAGCAAGTTATGCCTTGTGGAAGTTGGGAAATTTTTGGATATTTTGAAAAGTCAACATTGATCCAAATGACCTAAAATTGCTAATGGGCCCATTTTTCTTCCACAAATCATCATCCATGGCATGTGCACGACCACTTGGCCCAAAGGAAAGTATTTTCTCATTTTTTATTTATTTATTTGAATTTTTATTTATATTAATTCATTTAAATCAATTAAATATATGAAAAATATTTAACCTAACCTAACGAATCCTTTTATACATGTTTTAGCCTCAAAATTTCGTGCTTGTACCAATATGGAAAGATTTGGGTTGATTGGCTTGATTTTGAATCAAAAACACATGGAAAAAGATATGAAAAAATCTTAAGAAATCAAATTTCCAAAATCAATGAATGCAATGGATTTGATTGATTTTTCTTAACCTAATTCACTACTACATATGCTAGGATCACAACCCTAATGAGAACACAGACTAAGCTGCGCAAAAGAACACAAAGCAAACTTGAAATTTTTCTCCACAAAGTCAATTCTGAAAACATCCTTCCAGGGCGATTCAAGACCTAATTCTTGTTCCATTAGCTTCCTTGGAGATCACTGAACACATTCCAATCAAAGACAACCATCAAAACACGAGGAATTGGTAACATGAACGCAAACTGTATCAAGAAAAATCCATGATCGTATTTTAATTTCTAGACATTCTCATAGCATTTTGATGGTTGATTCGTGTTCATTATGAAGTTTTGAAGCTAACCAATGCATTTAATTGTCTTTTTATGCTGTGTACGCGATTATGCCATGTTTGTGTTCTAGGGTTTGCAGAACCTCAAAATTGGGTTTTTTTATTTAGAGAAAAATTAGCCTTCAAGACCTGTGCCATTAGATTCAACAGGTCTGGACGAAGAAGATACCATGCCCGCGCCTAATTTATGAGTGACCTAGGCCTAATCGCTATTTTCTCAAAACCGGCCTAAAAGAACATTCAGAAAACCGTTGCCTCATGTTTTTGTATTTCAGGGGTAGTGAAGAAGACGAACTCGTGGCAGGGAGCGATTGGATCATTTAAAATTCGCGCGCGTTTCCAAAGCCATTGACAATTTTCTTTTATAATATTTATTTGTTATATTAGTATACAGATGAACAAAGCGCTTCAGTGGCAAGGTGTGAACGTTGGTAATGCATATGACCTGGGTTCGAGTCCCAGGTCTACGTTAATTTCCATATTATTTTGCAATATATATTCATATGCAGTTTCAAAGGTGGAGCGCACCGTACATCCTCTTAATCCAGTCATCCACGTGCACATTGGAATCAGATCAAAGGCTGAGAATTGGAGAGTACGCTACGCCCTAGTCAACATGCCAACACGTGATTCAAAAAGTCCACCAGGCCTTGCTAAATGGGCCAGATTGCTAAGGCCAAAACCTCCATATTGGGGTCTGAACCCCCAGGTTTGCACATTCTTTTTATTTTCTTTACCTTTTTTTTTTGTATTATTATTTTTTATTCCTTTTAATTATTATTTGTCCAATTTAATTAATTATTTCCATAAAATATAGAATACCATAAAAAATCAGAAAAAAACTAAAAAAAAATCAAATATATTTATTTTAATATTTCTTGTAAATAAATGCATGTAAATTAATTAGTTTAAATTAGGGTTTTAATTTTAATTCCTTTCATAACAAAAATCTAAAAAATATAGAACTAGGTTTAATTAATGTTTTATTCCTTTTTAATTTTTCTTTTTCACAATAATATTTTTATTTTATTTTATTTTCATAATTAAACTTGTAAATTAATTAGGTTTAAATTAGGTTAAAATTCAACATATTTCTTAATAAATTAAAAAATAACTAGAATTAGGGTTTGCGTCGTATTTTGATTAATTCTTTTTCTATTAAATCTTAAAACACTAAAAAACACCAAAAAACAAATTCTTGCTTTCTTTTAATTTTTAATTTTAATTCCTCATTAATTTTACTTTTGCGAAAGGGTCCAACGCCCATGTTCTTAATTTTTATTCTAATTCGCATATTTATTTTATTTTGCTTAAATAATTATGTACCTCTCCCGAAGCCTTGTAATTACTTCTCGCACTTTCAATTTCTTTATTTTTCTGTCAAATCGGGTCCTGGTTAATTTTGGCGATGTGGACCCGCGCCGTTTGTAATAGCTTAGAATTTACTTTCCTTGCAACTTTTAACTGTTAATCAAATGACATGAAAGAATGTATGGCCCTAAATAAAAACAAGCGTAGAACACCAATAACATGACAAGATAAATGCAAATGAAAACGACACACGAATCGCACACACCACCCCTAGGGTACGCCTCACTGTTGCCTTGCCTCGAAAGGTGATCGTCGAGTAGAGGATGTCTTAGTAAGTCCTCATGATCCGGGAACCTGGCATGAGGGTAGCTTCTAAGGTGTCTTCCCATTGCTCTGGTGATCACCATGTCCCGAACCTCGAATTGACCCGAACACCTCCAACGGTGGTGCTACCTACCTCTCAATGGTGGGATGGCACTACTTTAAAGGACATTTACACAGACGAATTCCTTAGGGTAGGTAGGTTCTCGTAGATACTTGCTCTAATTTCAAAACAAATTCAAAAATACTTTTCACACCAACACATTTTCAAAAAGCTTTCGAAAGCAATTTTTCAAACACTCTTGAGGACTGATACAAGAGTCGAACTGGAATTTTCAAAGAAACTTTTTAAACTCACAGTTGAAAAGCAAACAAATAATTTTTGAAAACACAAGTGAGCAAGTATCTAAGAGCCCATGGATAACCATGGATAGAAAGGGTGCTAACACCTTCCCTTTCTATAACCTACCTCCCGAACCGAGAGCAATCTCTATAAGGAATTTTTCTGTGCTTTTGTCCTTTCCATTTGGAGAAAATAAAAGACGGTGGCGACTCTTGCTTCCGCGACATTTCGCGAACCAGCGTTAAACAGTCAGTTCCAGATCCACCGATCACAGAACTGGCGACTCTGCTGGGGATAAACTTATAAAGTGAGGTGTACCTTAGGACTAAGATCACTGTGTTTTCAATTGCTTTCTTTGCTTGCTTTAAATTGTGGGACTGTCTTGGGAGTTCTATAGATCCTAACCCGGATCTGGGGGATACCTTCTTAGAAAGTAGCAACAAGGCTGTGAGGGAACTGTGCGGGGTATACCGACATGGTTGAAACAGTCTGCTACGTTGATGTGGCACTTTGGTGTGTACCGGTAACCCTTGAGTTCAGTCAAGGAGAGTACGGGGCCTCCGCGTGGTGTCATGAAGCATCAACAGACCTTAGGAACCTTAATTGAACTATCTTGGCCTCTTTAGGGTAGTGAGATAACTGACTTTGGTGCAGTCCGAGGTTGGTTGATACTCGATACTACACTCAATTGAGGGTTGCTTTCCTGGAATATTTCGGTCGCCAGTTCAGTGGCTAAATCGAAACGATGAACAATGAAAGCAATCCCGTGATATTGGGAACCTTAGAACCCGGTTACTTTGATTAGGACAGGTTGAACCCACCAACTTCAAGAGGGTACTACCCAGACCCCATGCTGGCCTTAAACCTTAAGGGCTTGTCTTGTGTGCCTTGTGTGCCTTACATGTTTGTCTTTGTAAATATCTGTGGTGTATTTAATCATAGCATCATGACATCATCCAGCATCATATGCATTGACTAACCATTTCAGGGGTTCGAATTTTCATCTTTGTTCTTGTTTTGTAGGACATGGAAACTGTTCGTAGAAAGACAATCCAAATCAGTCTTGTAAGGATCCCTCCTCAGCTTAAGGAACTTATATCCAGGATTCCCGAGAACTCTTCATTCAGTGAAAGACATGGGAGCCTCATCAGCTTGGTCAACACCAATATTGAGGAAGATATGATAAAGGTCCTGTTCCAGTTCTTTGACCCTCTGCATCACTGTTTCACCTTCTTGGACTATCAGTTGGTACCTACATTGGAGGAGTTCTCCCGGCTCCTGAAGATCCCTATCCTTGATCAGCTACCCTTCAACGGTACAGAAAAGGAACCTAAACTTGAAGAGATTGCTAAAGCCTTGCACCTACAGTCATCTGACCTCAAGGGACATTGGGAAGTTAGAAGTGGTATCAAAGGGTTCTTAGCCAGGTTTCTGTTTGAAAAGGCCCATGAATATTGTTGGAACTCCCTTGACTTGCAAGCTTTTGAAGAGGTTGTGGCCCTCCTTGTCTATGGTTTGGTGTTGTTCCCTAATCCAGATCAGCTTATTGATATCAGTGCTGTCCAGATCTTTATGTCCAGGAATCCTATACCTACATTGCTGGGGGACATCCTTCACTCATGTTACACTCGAACCATGAGAAAAAGAGGTGTCCTTATGTGTTGCACTCCTCTCCTGGGAAGGTGGTTTATTTCGCACCTTCCACAATCAGTCCTGAAGAATGAGCGGGGTTTGAGATGGTCACAGCGATTGATGACTCTTACGCATGCAGATATACATTGGTGCCCTAGGTCCAGAGAAGATGTCACTATCATTGATCGTTGCGGGGAATACCCTAATGTTCCTTTACTTGGAATCAGAGGAGGTATTACTTACAGTCCATGCCTGGCTTGGAGACAGTTTGGTTATGCGCGGAGGGATGGTCCTCATGACATGTTAATTCCTGACATAGTTTTTGACTTCGACAACGATACTCAAGGACTTCGCCAGAGATTTATCAAAGCTTGGAGGATGCCAAGTAGGATAGACAGCAAGACACTGGGGCACAAGAACTCCATCCCTTTGGAGCCTTATCTCAAGTGGGTACGCGCCCGCTCCCAGAAGTTAGTGATGCCTTATCCCCATATGCTCCCAGTAATCAAAGAACCAGTCCTGGAAGGGGAAGTGTCCTACACTATTCAGCACCCTGATATGCCCACATCTTGGGAAGAGATGCAGAAGAGCTGGATCCAGCTTAAGGAGGAAAGGAATTCTCTCGAAACTAGTCTACATGCCAGTGAAAAGAAGGTCTTGGAGCTCACCCGCCTGTTGCATGAGGAGAGGAATCTCAACACTTACATAGCTCCGAAGAGGATGCGTAGCATATTTTGGGATTGATTTGATTTTTGTATTATTTTTGCCCATGAGGCTTTGATGTACTAAACAATTATTTCCTTAATGATAACGTGTGTTCCCTTTTGTCTACAACAAAGTTGAATTTTCGAATCCTTGAATGCATTGCATGAACACATCTCATTCATCATGTGCATAGCAGGTTTTTTCTCTTTTCAGGTTGCTTACAGTTCTTCGCTGTTTATTTCAGCATCATGAATCCCGACTCTGCATCAACTGAGACATCAATCAAGGCTCTTCAGGTGCAGAATGCACAATTCCAGGAATTAATCAAGGGTTTGGCCCAGGGCCAAGAAGAACTGAAGGCTATGCTCCTGAAGAAGGAGAAGAAGAAGAAGAGAAGAACTGTTCTGTTCAACTCGGGCTGAAGGTTTGGCAATACTCTGCAGCATGAAGAGGCTGGTTCTTCTGTTGGCAAGAGTCCTTCTCAGGCAGAAGCAAGGGTTCCTAGTCCGGTAGTCTCCGACAACGAGACAGATTTTGATGAAGAGCAGTACCCTCCTGCAGAAGACAGATACAAGCAACTGGAGGATAGATTGAAAGCTATGGAGGTTCAACAGGTACCTGGGCTGGATTTCGGAGATCTGGGTTTGTCAACTGGTGTGATCATCCCTCACAAGTTCAAAGCACCATCCTTCTCTAAGTATGACGGGGCGTCTTGTCCCAAGCTGCATCTAAGGTCTTATGTTCGGAAAATTCAGCCGTACTCTGCGGATAAGAATCTATGGATCCACTTCTTCCAGGAGAGTCTTTCAGGGACTCATCTCGAATGGTTCTATCAGCTGGATGGGACCAAGGTTCATAACTGGGAGGAGTTGGCTACTGCTTTCTACAAGCAGTATCAATATAATGCCGACCTTGCCCCCACACGTACCCAACTCCAAGGTATGTCGTTAGGTGCAAGTGAAGGTTTTAAGGAGTACGCTCAGAAGTGGAGAGACTTGGCTGGCAGGGTGCAGCCACCATTGACTGATCGGGAATTGGTAGACATGTTCTTGGGGACCCTATCTGGGCCATTTTTCAACCATCTCATTGGGAATTCGTCTGCAGGGTTCACTGATTTGATTCTGACTGGAGAGAGAATTGAAGCTGGGTTAAAGTCTGGGAAGATTCCAAAGGGTGCATCATCTAGTTCTGAAAAGAAACCCTTCAAGAAGGAGGCTAGTGCCGTGTATGGTTCCAAGAGATCAGAAAGACCTGAGCGCCGCCAATCTGTCAGTGCGGTAATGATTGCTAAGCCTGCAGCCGCTCCCCGGCCAACTAATCCTCAAAAGGTTGAAAGACCCCGGAGAGAGTTCACCCGCTTGAGTATGACTTTGTCGCAGATCCTGCCACAGTTGCTATCCTCCAATTTAGTGACTGTCAGGGAGGCTCCAAAGTTCCCCAATACTGCATCTCCCAAGTACAACCCGAATGCTCGTTGTGCTTACCATTCAGATAGCCCGGGGCACTCTACTGATGACTGTTGGGCGTTAAGGAGTAAGGTGCAAGACCTTATCGACGCGAAAGAAATACAGTTTGAAGCGCCTGAGAGGCCGAATGTGGTTACTGCTCCTATGCCTCAGCATGGGATAAATGCTGTTGACGAAGACGTTTATGCTGTTTCTGTGGATGATCTAGCCACTCCTTTGAAGATTGTCAAGAAGAACCTACTGCTGGCCGGTTTATTTCCGGGTTGCAGTGAGGGTTGCCTATTCTGTACTGTGTCCCCATCTAGTTGTCCCTTGCTGAAGTTAGGCATCCAAAACCTAATGGATAGCAAGGAGATTCTGTTTAAGAAGTCTGCTGTTCAGTTGGTTCCTATGGAAGAAGTTTCTGTGGTTACCATATTCAACAATCCAATCCCGGCTCTCCCGAAGAAGCCCATTCAAATCATGACCGTTGCACCTGTTATTATCACTGTTCCAGGGCCCCTGCCCTATGTATCTGATAAAGCTGTCCCCTGGCATTATGGGGCAGATGTGTATGTGAATGGGATTAAACAAGAGTTCAACACTGGTGCCAGCATCTGTAATATCACTGGTCCAGCCAAAGTTACCCGCAGTGGCAGGCTCTTCTCGCCCGACATTGCACCGCCCGCTGCTCGAAGACCACTTCTTATAACTCCTACAAGTATACCTGTTCCTGTTGCTGATCAAGTTGTTGTTCCTACTGCCGATACAATTGTTTCTCCTGCTGCCGAGTCATCCAATGCTCGGGGCAAGGGAATTGAAGTTGAGCCTGCCCAGATGGAGGCACCCGTACCTATAGCTGCTGAGGCCTCCCCACAGGAGATGGAGGAGATTTTGAAAATTATAAAGAAGAGTGACTTTAATGTTGTGGAATAGCTGGGGCACACGCCCTCCAAGATCTCCATGCTCTCTTTATTGCTGTGCTCCGAGGCCCATGCCAAGGCCTTAATCTCATTCCTCAAAACGGCCCATGTGCCACATGAGACATCTGCAGTCCAGTTCACTGATTGCGTAGCAAATCTAACGGCAGACAATGGCTTGGGTTTCTCAGATACTGACTTGTCCGCGAAGGGAAGAGACCATAATGATGCTCTGCATGTCTCTATCGAATGCAGGGGCACTACCTTGGCACATGTGTTGGTGGATACTGGTTCATCTTTGAATGTGCTACCCAAGAAGGCTTTGGACCGTCTAGATTGTGAAGGCCTGGAATTAAAACCCAGCAATATCATCGTCAGGGCTTTTGATGGTTCAAAAAGGATGGTTCATGGAGAGGTTGACATTCCGATTCGTGTGGGCTCTCAGGTGTTCGACTCCACATTTTATGTGATGGATATCCGTCCATCTTACTCTTGTCTATTGGGTCGACCTTGGATACATAAGGCTGGGGCAGTGACCTCTACCTTGCATCAGAAGCTGAAGTATCCCGTCAGAGGGAAGATCGTCACTGTGCAGGGAGAGGAGGAATATATGGTGAGCCACTTGAACTCCTTCAGATACATTGAGATGGATGGGGAGTTTATTGAAACCCCCTTTCAGCATTTCGAGGAGGTGCTTCCAATTACAGCAGCGTCAGAAACTGTTCCTTTGAAGATGGCTTCCCTAAAGGATGCCCGGGCTGTGGTTCAGAAGAGTGAAAGTGCCAACTGGGGCAGACTTCCAGACTTTACTCAGAAGACTGATAAATTTGGGCTGGGTTTTACCACAGAAGGTCAGAAAGCTATGAGGAAAGCGAAGATCGGAAGACCTCCGGTATTCATTACAAGTTCAGGAGTGAATGCTGTTGGGGAAGACAATGGAGTGGATGAGGCTGAATTCAATAGCTGGATCTATCCGACGGCTGAAGGCGGGTTGAACAACTGGACCGCTAAAGACCATACCCCTGTTACCTTTGTGACGCAGTAATATATTTCTTTGTTTCGTTATTTTGTAATAAACAATAAATAAACTCTATGGCCCGGTGTCTTACCCGAGGCACCGTGGTTCTATTTGTGAGGGCATATAAATTGTCATTTCATATATCATGAATGAAAATCTTGGACGTATTTTCGCATTACAAATATTGTGCTCCTTTTCTGTCTTTCTTTCCTTTACATATATTTCAAAACAGCTGTATTTACACACACACTCACTCATACAGGTTCCAATCCACTCTGGATCTTACTGGTAACGACTCTGCTACTGCCAGTTATGACTTCGAAAATCCGATCAACTTAGCCGAAGACGAAGGTGAAGATGATTGCGAAGTGCCTGGTGAGCTTGCAAGACTGTTACTTCAGGAAGAGAGGGCAATTCAACCCCATGAAGAGCCAGTGGAAACCATAAACCTGGGTACAGAGACAGACAGGAAAGAGGTAAAGATTGGTGCCAACCTAGAGCTCAGCGTGAAGCAATGGTTAACCAAGATGTTACATGATTATATGGAGATCTTTGCCTGGTCCTACGAAGACATGCCCGGATTGGATACCGATATTGTGGTCCACCACTTGCCAACTAAGGAAGACTGCCCTCCAGTTAAACAAAAGGTCCGTCGGATGCGTCCAGAGATGTCTGAGAAGATCAAAGCCGAGGTTATGAAACAGTTTGATGATGGTTTCCTTGCAGTGACTTCTTACCCTCAGTGGGTTGCTAATGTGGTGCCGGTACCTAAGAAAGACGGTAAGGTCAGAATGTGTGTCGACTACAGGGATCTGAACAGGGCCAGCCCCAAAGATGACTTCCCTCTACCTCACATTGATGTCCTTGTTGATAATACAGCTCAGCACACGGTATTCTCTTTCATGGACGGCTTTTCAGGTTACAATCAGATCAAGATGGCACCTGAAGACATGGAAAAGACTACATTTGTTACTCAGTGGGGCACCTTATGTTACAAGGTCATGCCATTCGGGTTGAAGAACGCTGGGGCAACCTACCAACGTGCCATGGTTGCTTTATTTCATGATATGATCCATCATGAGATAGAAGTGTATGTTGACGACATGATCGCAAGGTCCCAGACTGAGGAAGAGCACCTAGATCATCTGCAGAAGTTGTTTGACCGGTTGAAGCTGTACAAGCTGAGATTGAACCCGAACAAGTGCACCTTCGGGGTAAGATCTGGGAAGCTGCTAGGCTTCGTAGTCAGTGATAAGGGTATTCAAGTGGACCCTGCTAAGGTCAAAGCTATTCAAGAGATGCCAGTTCCCAGGACAGAGAAGGAGGTCAGAGGCTTTTTAGAACGCCTGAATTACATTGCTCGGTTCATCTCACATCTGACTGCTACCTGTGAGCCAATCTTCAAGCTGCTGAAGAAAGATCAGGTAGTACGTTGGAACGATGAATGTCAGGCTGCCTTTGACAGAATCAAAGAGTATCTCCAAGAACCACCCATCCTTATGCCACCGGTTGAAGGGAGACCTCTGATACTATACCTGACAGTGCTTGACAACTCAATGGGGTGTGTGCTGGGGCAGCATGACGAGTCTGGCCGAAAAGAGCATGCCATTTATTACCTTAGCAAAAAGTTTACCGACTGTGAGACCCGATACTCACTGCTTGAGAAAACTTGTTGCGCTTTGGTATGGGCTGCTCGCCGACTGAGACAATATATGCTGACTCACACTACCTTGTTGATCTCAAAAATGGATCCTATAAAGTACATATTCGAAAAGCCTGCTCTGTCTGGGAGAATTGCAAGATGGCAAATGATCTTGACGGAATACGACATTCAGTATACGACCCAAAAAGCCATCAAGGGGAGTGTATTGGCAGACCACTTAGCTCATCAAGCTGTAGATGACTACCAATCAATGAACTTCGAGTTTCCGGATGAAAGCATCATGATTGTGACTGATTGCGAAGTACCTGGACCGGATGAAGGACCTGAACCAGGATCCCGATGGTCTATGCACTTTGACGGAGCCTCCAATGCTTTGGGA
Source organism: Vicia faba (assembly GCA_948472305.1). NCBI lineage: Eukaryota > Viridiplantae > Streptophyta > Magnoliopsida > Fabales > Fabaceae > Vicia > Vicia faba. The sequence continues at coordinate 347,000,640 of OX451737.1, forward strand.
AATGGTATCGGCGCCATAATCATATCACCTCAAGGTACTCATACTCCGCTCACTGCCCAGCTATGTTTCAACTGTACCAACAATATGGCGGAGTATGAGGCGTGCATCATGGGTCTCCAAGCTGCAATCGACTTAAGGATCAAATTTCTCAGTGTCTTCGGAGATTCCGCTCTCGTGATCAATCAGATCAAGGGAGAGTGGGATACGAAACATCCCAACCTGATTCCTTACAGAGAATGTGTGTTGACTTTGATCCCCCACTTCACAGAGATAACCTTTGAACACTTCCCGAGAGAAGAGAATCAGCTGGCGGACGCGTTAGCTACAATGTCTTCAATGTTTAAGGTCAAATGGGATAACGAGGCTCCCCGGATCATCATCTGGAAACTGGACGAACCGGCATACTGTTGTGATCTCGAAACTGAATTGGTGACTGAGAAGCCTTGGTACCATGAGGTGAAGAGATATCTGGAAGCTCAGGAATACCCTGAAGGTGCCTCTATCAATGATAAGAAGTTCCTGAGAAGGTTCGCAGCCAAGTTCTTCCTTAGCAACGACATCTTGTACAAGCGAAACCATGATTCGACCTTACTGCGTTGTATGGATAAAACTGAAGCAGAAAGAATCATGGAAGAGCTACATGAAGGGACCTTTGGTACACACTCCAGTGGACACACTATGGCTAAGAAAATCCTACGGGCAAGATACTACTGGTCCACAATGGAAGCTGACTTCTACCAACATTCCAGGACATGCCACAAGTGCCAGATTTATGCAGACAAGGTGCATGTTCCTCCAGTTCCCCTGAACGTTCTGACTGCGCCTTGGCCGTTTGCAATGTGGGGCATAGACATGATTGGTGAGATTAAACCTACGGCATCTAATGGGCATCGCTTCATCCTAGTGGCGATTGATTATTTTACAAAGTGGGTTGAGGCAGCATCCTATGCTACGGTAACCAAGACTGTTGTGGCACGGTTCATTCGGCATAACCTGATCTGTCGGTACGGCGTCCCAGAGAGAATTATTACAGACAACGGTACCAATCTAAACAATAAGATGATCGCTGAGCTCTGCGAACAGTTCAAGATACAGCACCACAATTCTTCTCCTTATAGACCGAAGATGAATGGGGCTGTAGAAGCAGCAAATAAGAACATCAAGAAAATCGTGCAGAAGATGACAGTGACTTATAAAGATTGGCACGAGATGTTACCGTTCGCTCTACATGGGTACCGTACCTCAGCTAGGACGTCAACCGGGGCAACTCCTTTCTCTCTGGTTTATGGTATGGAGGCAGTCTTACCGATCGAAGTACAAATTCCCTCTCTCCGGATAATGAAGGATGCAAATCTGAACGAAGATGATTGGATCCAGACACGACTGGATCAACTCAACCTCATTGATGAAAAGAGACTTGCTGCTATCTGTCATGGTCAGACTTATCAAAAACGGATGATCAGGGCATTTAACAAAAAGGTCAGACCACAGGAATATCGAGTCGGGGATCTGGTGATCAAGAGAATCATCCTTCCTCAGAGTGATCCAAGGGGCAAATGGACCCCTACGTACGAAGGGCCATTTGTGGTTAAGCATGTGTTCTCAGGAGGAGCCATGATATTGACCAATATGGATGGTGACGACCTTCCTCACCCCGCCAATGCAGACATAGTAAAAAAATACTACGCATAAAAAAGACCCGCTAGGCTGACATGCCTAGGCAAAAATTAGGGCTTCCCGGCGAACCAAAAGGGTTCGGGCAAAATGAAGGGATGAAAATGAAAAAATCTGTACACCCGGCAAGTCGAAAACCTGAAAAGGCGGCTTGGGCAAAAATGGGTATCCCGGTGGACCGAAAACCCGAAAGGGTGGTCCAGGCAAAAATTAGGGATAAAGCGTAATACTATGTCTCATTGATCACTTTGCATCCAGAATCCGGTATCTACATCAAGTTCAGACGGCATCGATCAGTCAGCTTCACCTTCAACCAAGGTCATCAAGTGATGAGACGCTCGGAGTTATAAAGGCAATAGCAGAGTTGAAACCCAGTGGAATCATTCATTTCACACAGCTTTTTTATTTTCTCTTGTACAAATTTGTATAAATTCTTTTGTTCGGCAGCGTTCCTCTTACTAGGGCGTCAACCTCTTGTACACAAAACGCCTATTTTCAGGCCATTCAAAATCAATACAAATATATTTTCAGTTAAACGTGCCAACTGTTTTTTCTTTTTCTGCTTTGTTTTGCGAAGAACGTCCAAGGTTCAATTTGTGATATATGCATTGACAATAATTTGCTAACTCATAAATATTTGCATACGAAACAAAGGATTTTATTACAGGTGACACTAGAAACAGGGGCAATAAAGAGTTGTCTAAAGCAATCTAATTGTTCTATCCTCCAAGGCACCAAGGTAGGTTCAGCTAAAGAACATGACCAGTACATCCTAATTCCCCAGAGAGTAAGTCAGCAGTCAGTGCATTCTTCTCCAAGCAGAGTTATCAAATCTCAAGGAAGTTGAGTACCCTCCAGTAGATCTCAATACTTCCCCAGCAGCATATATTCTTAACAAGCATCCCCGGCAGTCTTGGTCTAAGATTGTTCCCCGGCGGTATATCAACATTCAAAGGAACCACTTCCCCCGTATATCAAAACTTCCCAGAAGAGTCCAATCCAGTTTCCCCAGGAGAAATGGAATTCATCTCCCCCAAGCATTAAGCTTATCCCCAGTAGATCCTGGAAGCTTATCCCCTCGCAGAGCATGAACGCGTCGTCCGGCTTTATTTAAAGAGTTATTTCCTTAACAGGATATAACTGGGTTATCCTCAGCCAAAAGCCATGGAAAGGTCGTCGTCAACATAGTTCTTTCTTATCCCCAGCAAAGTCTATTCACACTTCCAATACAACAAAGATATCCTTAGCAAGTCATTCTCAACAATTCAGCAAAAGCATCTCTATCCCCACAGAGTATCACTCCCCGGCATGGTCGCTAGAGTATCTTTTCTCCCCGCAGAATCTTCCATTTGCCAAGTTTATTCCTCAACGGAGTCATCTTCTCCTACCGGTATTCTTGCAGTTATCATCCCCAGCGGAAGCGAAATCTATTCTTCAACATCAGCCCGGGATATGACTTCCCGGCACCCGTCAAGGATTTAATTTCCTAGACGGAAATATACATTCATAAAACATCACATACATCATTATAGCATGCATAGACGCATTATGTCATACAAATCCCATTTATGTTGAGAACATCATTGCTTGATCCATATCATGCATTGCATATAACTGACCTTTACCTTTCAGGAAAGAGGCAGTTGAAAGTCTCAATCATATTTCAAGACCTAGACCGGTTCAGTTAATCGACTCAAAAGATTTCTTATCCAGTCCAAGGCCTTCTCTAGTCCAGCTAAATCGACTCCCAACAGGTTTTTCTGATGAAGACTCAGTAGAAGTTATCAGGTTATAATTTTCTATGGTTCCCTCTCCGATGGTGTGTGAGGTGATAATTCCCTTTTAGATTATAATTTTCCTATTGGTTCTCTCTCCGACGGTGCATGAGATTTCCATTTTAGGTTTTTCTTTAAGATTATATGTCCTATTGGTTCTCTCTCCGACGGTGCATGAGATTTCCATTTTAGGTTTTTCTTTAAGATTATATTGTCCTATTGGTTCTCTCTCCGACGGTGCATGAGATTTCCATTTTAGGTTTTTCTTTAAGATTATATTCTCCTATTGGTTCTCTCTCCGACGGTGCATGAGATTTCCATTTTAGGTTTTTCTTTAAGATTATATTGTCCTATTGGTTCTCTCTCCGACGGTGCATGAGATTTCCATTTTAGGTTTTTCTTTAAGATTATATTTTCCTATTGGTTCTCTCTCCGACGGTGCATGAGATTTCCATTTTAGGTTTTTCTTTGAGATTATAATGTCCTATTGGTTCTCTCTTCGACGGTGCATGAGATTTCCATTTTAGGTTTTTTCTTTAAGATTATATTTTCCTATTGGTTCTCTCTCCGACGGTGCATGAGATTTCCATTTTAGGTTTTTCTTTAAGATTATATGTCCTATTGGTTCTCTCTCCGACGGTGCATGAGATTTCCATTTTAGGTTTTTCTTTGAGATTATAATGTCCTATTGGTTCTCTCTCCGACGGTGCATGAGATTTCCATTTTAGGTTTTTTCTTTAAGATTATATTTTCCTATTGGTTCTCTCTCCGACGGTGCATGAGATTTCCATTTTAGGTTTTTCTTTAAGATTATATGTCCTATTGGTTCTCTCTCCGACGGTGCATGAGATTTCCATTTTAGGTTTTTCTTTAAGATTATATTGTCCTATTGGTTCTCTCTCCGACGGTGCATGAGATTTCCATTTTAGGTTTTTCTTTAAGATTATATTCTCCTATTGGTTCTCTCTCCGACGGTGCATGAGATTTCCATTTTAGGTTTTTCTTTAAGATTATATTGTCCTATTGGTTCTCTCTCCGACGGTGCATGAGATTTCCATTTTAGGTTTTTCTTTAAGATTATATTTTCCTATTGGTTCTCTCTCCGACGGTGCATGAGATTTCCATTTTAGGTTTTTTCTTTGAGATTATAATGTCCTATTGGTTCTCTCTCCGACGGTGCATGAGATTTCCATTTTAGGTTTTTTCTTTAAGATTATATTTTCCTATTGGTTCTCTCTCCGACGGTGCATGAGATTTCCATTTTAGGTTTTTCTTTAAGATTATATGTCCTATTGGTTCTCTCTCCGACGGTGCATGAGATTTCCATTTTAGGTTTTTCTTTAAGATTATATTGTCCTATTGGTTCTCTCTCCGACGGTGCATGAGATTTCCATTTTAGGTTTTTCTTTAAGATTATATTCTCCTATTGGTTCTCTCTCCGACGGTGCATGAGATTTCCATTTTAGGTTTTTCTTTAAGATTATATTGTCCTATTGGTTCTCTCTCCGACGGTGCATGAGATTTCCATTTTAGTTTTTTTCTTTAAGATTATATTGTCCTATTGGTTCTCTCTCTGACGGTGCATGAGATTTCCATTTTAGGTTTTTTCTTTAAGATTATATTTTCCTATTGGTTCTCTCTCCGACGGTGCATGAGATTTCCATTTTAGGTTTTTCTTTAAGATTATATGTCCTATTGGTTCTCTCTCCGACGGTGCATGAGATTTCCATTTTAGGTTTTTATTTAAGATTATCTTTATTGGTTCTCTCTCCGACGGTGCATGAGATTTCCATTTTAGGCTTTTCTTTCAATATTGGTTCTCTTCCCGATACTGCGAAAATGGTAATTCTCACCAAGATTTTCTCAATGAGCGTAGTTGAAGTTAAAGTTACCCAAGGTTCTCTTACTATTCATGCTAAGGTAGTGACCATCTCTGGTTCATTCATCATCTTGTGAAGCTCCAGAGTCAGCTCTTGTAACCAGTCAGGACATATCTATGCCAAGCATCTGAAAACCAGTTCTTGCAACGTGTCAGGTACTCCTTTTTCTTTTGCAGGTATGCAGGTTCTCGCTAAGGAATCTCTTACGCGATCAACATCCAGATGGCATCTATAAGCCCATCATCCTATCCATCAACCTCTAAATGGCATCTGTAAGCCCATTTCCACCATCACCGCTACTATGTGAGCGCAAATTTCTGGGCACTCTAGTGTTCAATCATCTCCCACCTTCGGATTACGAAAGGCACGTCAGCCAATCTGCATCCTCAGGTCTAAGAAGATTGAACAGGGGCAACTGTTGTACCCCAAAATTTGCCCTCCCATATTTTTCAAGAAATTGCCAAGTCAAGCTTCAAAATTCCCCAAGGGTTGCACAGTGCAAAGGCCTCTCATACAGTCAAAACTAGGGTTTGTGTTTTGATCAAGAAAATGAAGTTTCCAAAGGTCCAATCAAGTCTCACATGCCTATAAACATGGTAAAGCATCCTCATATCAAGTTTCAAGACTATCAGCTCAAAATTGCACAGTCAAAAACCCTAATTGCACTACAGTCAACTGTAGGGGCAAAATGGTCATTTGGCAGTCAAAAGTTCAAATTTTTGGTCAACATATCATTTTGAAGCCACAAACATCATTTGATCAATGCTTGATCATGATTCTCAAAATTTGGCTCAGAAATCATCAAGATGTAAAAGTTTCCTTATTTGGACAGCTGAAAAAGTCAACTGAAATTGACCAGGGCATAACTTTCACATGGATTATCAGAAAAATTCCATCCAAAGCTCATTTTGAAGAGAAAGACATTTCCTACAACTCATCTTCATACTTCAAGTCCAAGAAATGCTCTCACAAAAAGTTATCAATTTCAACATTATAGGTCATTTTCAAAAGTCAACAAAAAGGGACTTTAAGTCAAAGGCCATAACTTGATATTGGTAAATCAAAATGACATGGGACCAAAGGCATTGGTTAGAGGACTCAAAGACCTTTCCAAAATGTCCAAGAACATGAGCAAAGCTTAAAAATTGAGCAAGTTATGCCTTGTGGAAGTTGGGAAATTTTTGGATATTTTGAAAAGTCAACATTGATCCAAATGACCTAAAATTGCTAATGGGCCCATTTTTCTTCCACAAATCATCATCCATGGCATGTGCACGACCACTTGGCCCAAAGGTAAGTATTTTCTCATTTTTTATTTATTTATTTGAATTTTTATTTATATTAATTCATTTAAATCAATTAAATATATGAAAAATATTTAACCTAACCTAACAAATCCTTTTATACATGTTTTAGCCTCAAAATTTCGTGCTTGTACCAATATGGAAAGATTTGGGTTGATTGGCTTGATTTTGATTCAAAAATACATGGAAAAAGATATGAAAAAATCTTAAGAAATCAAATTTCCAAAATCAATGAATGCAATGGATTTGATTGATTTTTCTTAACCTAATTCACTACTACATATGCTAGGATCACAACCCTAATGAGAACACAGACTAAGCTGCGCAAAAGAACACAAAGCAAACTTGAAAATTTTCTCCACAAAGTCAATTCTGAAAACATCCTTCCAGGGCGATTCAAGACCTAATTCTTGTTCCATTAGCTTCCTTGGAGATCACTGAACACATTCCAATCAAAGACAACCATCAAAACACGAGGAATTGGTAACATGAACGCAAACTGTATCAAGAAAAATCCATGATCGTATTTTAATTTCTAGACATTCTCATAGCATTTTGATGGTTGATTCGTGTTCATTATGAAGTTTTGAAGCTAACCAATGCATTTAATTGTCTTTTTATGCTGTGTACGCGATTATGCCATGTTTGTGTTCTAGGGTTTGCAGAACCTCAAAATTGGGTTTTTTTATTTAGAGAAAAATTAGCCTTCAAGACCTGTGCCATTAGATTCAACAGGTCTGGACAAAGAAGATACCATGCTCGCGCCTAATTTATGAGTGACCTAGGCCTAATCGCTATTTTCTCAAAACCGGCCTAAAAGAACATTCAGAAAACCGTTGCCTCATGTTTTTGTATTTCAGGGGTAGTGAAGAAGACGAACTCGTGGCAGGGAGCGATTGGATCATTTAAAATTCGCGCGCGTTTTCAAAGCCATTGACAATTTTCTTTTATAATATTTATTTGTTATATTAGTATACAGATGAACAAAGCGCTTCAGTGGCAAGGTGTGAACGTTGGTAATGCATATGACCTGGGTTCGAGTCCCAGGTCTACGTTAATTTCCATATTATTTTGCAATATATATTCATATGCAGTTTCAAAGGTGGAGCGCACCGTACATCCTCTTAATCCAGTCATCCACGTGCACATTGGAATCAGATCAAAGGCTGAGAATTGGAGAGTACGCTACGCCCTAGTCAACATGCCAACACGTGATTCAAAAAGTCCACCAGGCCTTGCTAAATGGGCCAGATTGCTAAGGCCAAAACCTCCATATTGGGGTCTGAACCCCCAGGTTTGCACATTCTTTTTATTTTCTTTACCTTTTTTTTTTGTATTATTATTTTTTATTCCTTTTAATTATTATTTGTCCAATTTAATTAATTATTTCCATAAAATATAGAATACCATAAAAAATCAGAAAAAACTAAAAAAAAATCAAATATATTTATTTTAATATTTCTTGTAAATAAATGCATGTAAATTAATTAGTTTAAATTAGGGTTTTAATTTTAATTCCTTTCATAACAAAAATCTAAAAAATATAGAACTAGGTTTAATTAATGTTTTATTCCTTTTTAATTTTTCTTTTTCACAATAATATTATTATTTTATTTTATTTTCATAATTAAACTTGTAAATTAATTAGGTTTAAATTAGGTTAAAATTCAACATATTTCTTAATAAATTAAAAAATAACTAGAATTAGGGTTTGCGTCGTATTTTGATTAATTCTTTTTCTATTAAATCTTAAAACACTAAAAAACACCAAAAAACAAATTCTTGCTTTCTTTTAATTTTTAATTTTAATTCCTCATTAATTTTACTTTTGCGAAAGGGTCCAACGCCCATGTTCTTAATTTTTATTCTAATTCGCATATTTATTTTAGTTTGCTTAAATAATTATGTACCTCTCCCGAAGCCTTGTAATTACTTCTCGCACTTTCAATTTCTTTATTTTTCTGTCAAATCGGGTCCTGGTTAATTTTGGCGATGTGGACCCGCGCCGTTTGTAATAGCTTAGAATTTACTTTCCTTGCAACTTTTAACTGTTAATCAAATGACATGAAAGAATGTATGGCCCTAAATAAAAACAAGCGTAGAACACCAATAACATGACAAGATAAATGCAAATGAAAATGACACACGAATCGCACACACCACCCCTAGGGTACGCCTCACTGTTGCCTTGCCTCGAAAGGTGATCGTCGAGTAGAGGATGTCTTAGTAAGTCCTCATGATCCGGGAACCTGGCATGAGGGTAGCTTCTAAGGTGTCTTCCCATTGCTCTGGTGATCACCATGTCCCGAACCTCGAATTGACCCGAACACCTCCAACGGTGGTGCTACCTACCTCTCAATGGTGGGATGGCACTACTTTAAAGGACATTTACACAGACGAATTCCTTAGGGTAGGTAGGTTCTCGTAGATACTTGCTCTAATTTCAAAACAAATTCAAAAATACTTTTCACACCAACACATTTTCAAAAAGCTTTCGAAAGCAATTTTTCAAACACTCTTGAGGACTGATACAAGAGTCGAACTGGAATTTTCAAAGAAACTTTTTAAACTCACAGTTGAAAAGCAAACAAACCATTTTTGAAAACACAAGTGAGCAAGTATCTAAGAGCCCATGGATAACCATGGATAGAAAGGGTGCTAACACCTTCCCTTTCTATAACCTACCTCCCGAACCGAGAGCAATCTCTATAAGGAATTTTTCTGTGCTTTTGTCCTTTCCATTTGGAGAAAATAAAAGACGGTGGCGACTCTTGCTTCCGCGACATTTCGCGAACCAGCGTTAAACAGTCAGTTCCAGATCCACCGATCACAATCACTACTCCCATGCCAAATCATGGCCAGGATTGAGAGCATTTTTGTTCATTTGAATTCTCAAGTTGTATTTTCTTTGTTTGTTCAAACAATTATTGTCATGTCAAACTTTGTTATTTCATTAATGTATTGCACATGTTTGTCATAAATTAATTTGTTTTCATTATTCTTAAACTACTTTCTTACTTCCCTTTTGTGATATTCAACTCTTGATTAAAATCTCTAAGCATTTAGAGGGAGGATGACGAGAACGATACCACAATCTCTACAATATGCTTTTGAACAGACCCCACTGACGATGTACAAGCGTTGTTTCAAATCCTAAACAGTGGAGTTATAAGGAAGATAATCCCTAGTCAAGCCCTTTGAGCATAAGAAGTAAGATTTTTCTTTTCACACAAATTAAAACCCTTAATCATAACCTCGGGCATGGTAGTTTTCTCAGTTAATTCAGATGTTCATTCAGTCGCAAGCTTTCCCTTCGTACACGAAAAATAGTGTAAAAGATGCTCTCTAAAAGAGGGTGATGGTTCCGCATAATCATTAAGAACAAGTGTTGTACCCCAAAATTTGCCCTCCCATATTCCTCAAGAAATTGCTAAGCCAAGCTACAAAATTCCCCAAGGGTTGTGCAGTGCAACAGTCTCCCATACAGTCAAAATTAGGGTTTTGAGTCTGATCAAGAAAAGGAAGTGTTCAAAGGCCCAATCAAGTCTCATATGCTTACAAACATGGTCAAGCATCCTCATATCAAGTTTCAAGGCATTCAGCTCAAAATTGCACAGTCAAAACCCTAAATTGCACTACAGTCAACTGTAGGGGCAAAATGGTCATTTGACAGTCAAAAGTTCAAATTTTTGGTCAACATATCATTTTGAAGCCACAAACATCATTTGATCAATGCTTGATCATGATTCTCAAAATTTGGCTCAGAAATCATCAAAGATGCAAAAGTTGCTATATTTGGACAGCTGAAAAAGTCAACTGAAATTGACCAGAGCGTAACTTTCACATGGATTATCAGAAAAATACCATCCAAAGCTCATTTTGAAGAGAAAGACATTTCCTACAACTCATCTTCATACTTCAAGTCCAAGAAATGCTCTCACAAAAAGTTATCAATTTCAACATTATAGGTCATTTTCAAAAGTCAACAAAAAGGGACTTTAAGTCAAAGGCCATAACTTGAGATTGGAAAATCAAAATGACATGGGACCAAAGGCATTGGTTAAAGGACTCAAAGACCTTTCCAAAATGTCCAAGAACATGAGAAAAGCTTAAAAATTGAGCAAGTTATGCCTTGTAGAAGTTGGGAAATTTTTGTGAAATGGCAAAAGTCAACTATCCTTGAAACTTCAATTTTTGACAAAAGGGCCCACCTTCTTCCACTTGATTCAGCCTTGTCATGCCACACACGTGTCCCATGATTAGTTTCAAGATCAAACATTGATTTTTCTATTTTATTTAATTTTTGATAATTTAATTCATTTTAAATCTTTAAAAATTCAAATAAAATTCAAAAACCAATGGAATAGTGTCATTTGAATTTGGACAACTTCCATATATCATGGGCCAGCTCAAAAACTCATGCTAGGGTTAAATTGCACACCAAGTCTTAGTTTGCTTAAAAAAGGGAAAATTGGTTAATGGTGAAAACCCTAGGACTAGTTCTCTCATGGGCATGAATCAAGGCCAACTAATGACCTAACTCTCTTGCCTCATAAGTGCTAAGTCAAACCCTAACCATAACAGACCAAATGCTGCGCTCAAAAGCTCATTGAAAACTTGGAATTTTGACTTGAAAATGAAATTCTGAAATCACTATTAGAGGTGGATTCAAGTCCTAATTTTGATTCTAATAGCTTCCTTGACAAACTCTGAACGTGTGCCAATCCCTAACAACCACAAAAGCTTCAGGAATTGGTAGTTTGAACTCTAACTGTACCAAGAAATTTTTGAAATCGTATGGCATAATTCATGCATCCTTTTGCGTTTTTATTTATGTATTCTTATTCAGGGTGATGTTTCTAAGCTAACCAATACATTCAATTACATTTTTGTGCCACATATGCGATTCTACCATGTTTGAATATTAGGGTTACAGGTTTTTAAAATTAGGGCTTTTGCAAAGAAGAAAAATCAAAGCTTCAGACCATGGCCATTGAATTCAGTGCATTGAAACGGACATAAACCAACCTTCGCGAACAATTTATGAAGCTTATAGCGCTAATCGCTATTTTTCCATAGCCCACTTTCTGCAACGCCATGAAAACCGTGGCCATACGCTTTTGTTTACAGGGGACGTGAAGACGAAGATATCGTGGCAAGTTCTGATTCGTTGGTTCAAACTTTCGCGCGTTGGATCCACTAATTCTCCATTTTCTTTTCAAAATCTTTATTTGTTCTTAATATATCAAACAGGTTAAGTGGCACAGATGGCAAGCGCTTATTGTTTCAACCTCCAAGACCTGGGTTCGAGTCCCAGGTCTGAGTAATTTCCATATTATTTTTCCATTAGTAATTACATGCAGGCATAACGTTAAGACTCACCATGCACGTTCAAGGATCAACCAGCCACGCGTCCTGGAGATCAATCAGAGGGCTCGAATTCAAGGCATATGGTAAACGTTGGTCAGCCTTGCTACATGCTACGCAAAAAGTCAATGGACCAAAGTGTTGATGGGCCAGAATGCTGGGCCTATACCTCCAATTTTGGGGCTACCCCCCCTGGTTTGCCTTCACTATTTTTTTTTATTTTTATTTTTTATTCTTGTTTTAATTGTTATTCTTATTTTAATTATTGTTTATTTAACTAATTATTTTTTAACAAAATACAAAAACTTAATTAAAAAATCAGAAAAGACCAAAAAAGAATAAATATTTTTATTATAATTATTTTCTTGTAAATAAATTAATGTATAATGAATTTAGTTTTAATTAGGATGTTTGCAATTTTAATTCTGTTCATATTAAATAAAAAATAATTAGAATTAGGTTAATTAATAATTTCCACTCCTTTTAATTTTTCCTTTTTTTCCATAATATTATTATTTATTTAGTTATTTTATTTTTTATAATTAAATGTATATAAATAACTTAGATTTAAATTAGGTTAAAAATTCAATCTTTTTCTTAATAACTTAAAAAACATTAGAATTAGGGTTTACATCCAATTTTTTTTTTGTTTTAATTAATTCTTTTTCTTTTAAATCTTAAAAAACATAAAATACCAAAAACATTTAATTCTAATTAATTAATTCTTATTAACTTTAATTTCTTATGAAAGGGTCCAACGCCCATACTTTTAATTATTAATTTCGCGCATTTTACTTTGTCGCTTATTATAATTATGTACATGTCCCAAAGCGTTGTAACGATTATACTTTTCGCACTTTTACTTCGCTTTCTTTATTTTCTGTCAAATCGGGTTCGGTTTAATTTTGGCGATGTGGACCCGCGCCATTTGTAATAGTCGTAGATTTATTTTTCTCGCAAATATTTAACTGTTAAAAAAGCATGAAAGAATGTATGGATCAAAATAAAATCAAGCGTAGATCATAAATAAACATGACAAGACAAATTATCAATGAAAACAACACACAATTCGCACACACCACCCCTAGGGTACGCCTCACTGTTGCCTTTCGAAAGGTGGTCGTCGAGTAGAGGATGTCTTAGTAAGTCCTCATGATCCGGGAACCTGGCATGAGGGTAGCTTCTAAGGTGTCTTCCCATTGCTCTGGTGATCACCATGTCCCTAAACTCGAATTGACCCGAACACCTCCAACGGTGGTGCTACCTACCTCTCAATGGTGGGATGGCACTACTTTTAAGGACATTTACACAGACGAATTCCTTAGGGTAGGTAGGTTCTCAAGGATACTTGCTCTCTTCAAAACAAACTGAAATCTTTTCACACCAACACATTTTCAAAAGCTTTCAAAGCAAATTTTTCAAACACTCTGACGTACGAGTCGAACTGAAATTTTTCAAAGAAACTTTTTAAACCCACATTGAAAAGCAAGCAAACATTTTTGAAAACACAATGAGCAAGTATCTAAGAGCCCATGGATAACCATGGATAGAAAGGGTGCTAACACCTTCCCTTTCTATAACCTACCTCCCGAACCGAGAGCAATCTCTTTAAGGAATTTTTCTGTGCTTTTGTCCTTTCCATTTGGAGAAAATAAAAGACGGTGGCGACTCTTGCTTCCGCGACATTTCGCGAACCAGCTTTTAAACAGTCAGTTCCAGATCCACCGATCACAGAACTGGCGACTCTGCTGGGGAATTAAACTTAAAGTGAGGTATACCTTAGGGCTAGGTCATAACTATGTTTTCAATTGTCTTCTTTGCTTGCTTTATTATTGTGGGTTGCTTGGGAGTTCCATAGATCCTAACCCGGATCTGGGGGATACCTTCTTAGAAAGTAGCAACAAGGCTGTGAGGGAACTGTGCGGGGTATACCGACATGGTTGAAACAGTCTGCTACGTTGATGTGGCACTTTGGTGTGTACCGGTAACCCTTGAGTTCAGTCAAGGAGAGTACGGGGCCTCCATGTGGTGTCATGAAGCATCAACAGACCTTAGGAACCTTAATTGAACTATCTTGGCCTCTTTAGGGTAGTGAGATAACTGACTTTGGTGCAGTCCGAGGTTGGTTGATACTCGATACTACATCCAATTGAGGGTTGCTTTCCTGGAATATTTCGGTCGCCAGTTCAGTGGCTAAATCGAAACGATGAACAATGAAAGCAATCCCGTGATATTGGGAACCTTAGAACCCGGTTACTTTGATAGGACAGGTTGAACCCACCAACTTCAAGAGGGTACTACCCAGACTCCATGCTGGCCTAAACTTTAAGGGCTTCTCTTGTGTGACTTGTGTGCCTTCCTACTTGAACTACTTGCATGCTTATTACCTGACATTTGTCTCTTGCAGGTTGTGTTTGTAGTCCTTAATTAGGACTCATAACAGGGTATCCTAAGTTTCTTGCAGGTTTTTGCAGTCCTTAATTGGGACTCATAACAGGGTTACTCACATTACCCCATGCATATCATGACATCATACCATTGCATACATCCTAACCCATTTCAAGGATCTCAAGGGCTTGTGATACAGGTCATATAAATCAAACATCTAGCAAGGGGCAAAGAGGATTTATTTTCCTCTAGCCAATGTTGTCAGGGGCTATGACCCACTTGATATGGTGAGCTCTGACTCCTGAAGAAGGTTCCCTAACCAAGGTTGTTTAGAAATCAAAACCAGACATGATGACTAAAGTCAGGGGCTATGACCCACTTGATATGGTGAGCCTTTGACTCTTGAAGAAGAGTCCTCAATAACATGGGTGTCCTTCAATCAAGCTCTAAATTCCAATGCTAACAAATTTTCTTGTTTACCCCGCGAGATCCTTGAAAACATTGCATGCATATCATACTCATCCTTACATAACAGGTATCTTTGTTGCAGGTCACTTACCTTTCCCGCTGTTTATTTCAGCAATGGCTTCACAACAAGACAACCAGGACCTTCTTGCTCAAGAGGCTCGGCTCGGGGACATCCTCCTGAATTTATCCAAGGGGCAGGAGGAGTTAAGCACACTTCTCACGGGGACTTTGGTCAGGAACAATGCTGAGGATGACAAGGACGAACAGCTGAAACGTCTACAAGCTGAGGTAGACACATTGAAGACCCAGATGCTGGGGCAAAGGGCCCTCATTCAAGGTTTAGCTCAGGAGCAAGGAGAGCTGAGGGCCATGATCAGTCAGCTTCATCAAGACATGAAGCAACCAACCCAAGTCAGGGACCAAGTCATGGAACAGCTTCCAAGAGGGCAAAGGCCGGGCCCAATGAATAGACCTCTCCAAATTGCTACTACTTCACAAGCCCAACATCAACGGGGTAATCGGCGCAAGCGATACACTCCTGGAAGACATTTCACTGAGACTGGCATACCACCATCTCTAATGCTAAAACACTTATTGGAAGCCAATCTGATTACTTTGAAAGGTCCTCCCCAGAATCCTGGCACCTCTGCTCCTACTTATAACCCTGATAAAAGATGTGCCTACCATTCTGACAGTCCTGAACATGACACCGATGACTGTTGGAGCTTGAAGAACAAGATCCAGGACTTGGTCGACGGAAGGGTGCTGGAGTTCATGCCGGGTGGCCAAATGAAATTCTTCTGCTGAGAATCTTCCATTTGAAGTGACAAATCCTGAGACTGGAAAGTTTTGTTCATTCGAATGTTCAAGTTGCAATTTTCTTTTGTTCAAACATTTATTCATGTTAAAACATTGTTATTCCATTAATGCATCGCTTATGTCTATTTTTGAATCAATATATTCGCATTCATTATATGCAAACTATTTTCATATTTTTTCTGATGTCAACTCTGGATCTAAACTCTAAGCCTCTTGAGGGAGGATGACGAAAATGATACCATAATCTACAGTATGCTTTTGAACAGACCCCGCTGATGAGGTACATGCATAGTTTCAATCCCTAAACACTGGAGTAATAAGGAAGATAATCCCTCGTCAACCCCTCTGAGCCAAAGAAGTAGGAGTTTTTATTTGCGAAATTTAAAACCCTTTATCATAACCTGGGGCAGGGTAGTCCCTCAGTTGATCCGAGTGCATAACGAATGGCACCAAAAAGAGATCCTTACAAAACGAAGAAAGACAGTGATGGTTCCGAATAATCAATAAAGAAAGGCAGTCATTATCTCAAAAATAAAAAACCCCTTAAGTCAAAACCCATGAAGGAGACTTACAAAACTGGGGCATCCCGCTGACTGAAATTCCAAAAAAGGAAACAGTTCAGGCAAAAAAGAAAGGGATAACAAAAATCAGACAAGAAAAAGGTCTTACAAACCCTCGACAAAAAAAATGATGACTGCCTATTCAGAATAAATCATCAATGACTGAACCATCACCGGAAAATCAGAACGAAGACTCAAACAAGGTCTAACGCATGATCAACTGAGTTTAGGTTTGAAGAACGTCACGAAGAGTGGGTGGGTACAAATAATTTGAGCCTTTATTCTTTGTTTCTTAAACCGTGAACCAGGCCACGTTATAACCCTCAAAAGTCCCAGCTGAAGCAGGGGTTAGTTCGAAAGCATACTGTTACGAAAGGTATCCTGACTCCTGAAGGCCTACGGTAAATACGGAGTTGACATCATGTTTTTACAAACATTTACTTGTTTCATGAAAAAGAATGCATTTTCAAAATCTTCAAGACAGACATAAGCTTTGCATTTTTAACATAACTTTGTTTGCATATGACTTTTTGTTTGAACAGCAAGGAAATTCGCACGACGAATGCCTAATGAACAGAAGTACCTCCAATCAAGGGGCATGGCATGACTATTGTCCATCATCTGGGGCAGTTAAGTCAAGATTCGGAGAATCTCTCAAAAAGGCCAACCAGCCTGGGGCAAATCTTCGTCTAAGTCACTTGGGGCATTGGACGATCAAACGAAGATCTTCTGGTGGCATGACAAAACAATTCTAACAGGGGCAATTCCCTACATCCTGAGGACACGGACATAGTCGAAAAAATACTGCGCATAATCAAAGACCCGCTAGGTTGACATACCTAGGCAAAAGTAAGGGCTTCCCGGCGAACCAAAAGGGTTCGGGCAAAATGAAGGGATGAAATGAAAAAAATCTGTACACCCGGCAAGTCGAAAACCTGGAAAGGCGGCTTGGGCAAAAATGGGTACCCCGGTGGACTGAAAACCCGAAAGGGCGGTCCAGGCAAAAATTAGGGATCAAAGCGTACGACTATGTCCTGTCATCTCGTCACCTGCCTACCAGAAGAAGGTTTGTCCATCAGCAAGCTATCAGCACCTCTCAGGTCTTCCTCTCCCACCTCAGAAACAGGGGCAATAAGGAGCTGTCTAAGAGCAGTCTAATTGTTCTGTCCTCCAAGGTATCAAAACAGGTTAGGCTGAAGAACATAGCCGACATATCTCAATTCCCCAGAGAGTAAGTCAGCAGTCAGTGCATTCTTATCCAAGCAAAATTATCAAATCTCAAGGAAGTTGAATATCCTCCAGCCGATCTCAAACATTCCCCAGCAGCATATATTCTTAACAAGCATCCCTGGCAGCCTTGGTCTAAAGATTGTTCCCCGGCGGCATACAAAAGTTCAAAGGAATCACTTCCCTCGTAGTTCAAAACTCCCCAGAAGAGTTCAAAGTTTCCCCAGGAAAGTTGGAATTCATATCTCCCCAAGCAGTAAGCTAATCCCCAGTAAATTCTGGAAGCTTATCCTTCGCAGAGCACGAACGCGTCGTCCGGCTTGATTTAAAGAGTTATTTACTTAACAGGATATAAATGGGTTATCCTCAGCCAAAAGCCACGGAAAGAGTGTCGTCGACAAAGTCTTCCTATCCCCAGCAAACTATTATCAACACTCAGCAAAGCATTTCTCTCCCCACAGAGTATTGCTTCCCAGCATGGTCGCTAGAGTATCTTTTCTCCCCGCAGAATCCTCCATTTGCCAAGTTTATTCCGCAACGGAGTCATCTTCTCCTACCGGTATTCTTGCAATTACCATCCCCAGCGGAAGCAAAAGCTTATTCTTCAACATCAGCCCAGGATACGACTTCCCGGCATCCGTCAAGGATTTACTTTCCTAGACGAAAACATACATAAAACATCACATATATCATTATAACATGCATAGACACATCATATCATACAAGTCTCATTTATATTGAGAACATCATTGATTGATCCATATCATGCATTGCATATGACTAACCTTTACCCTTCAGGAAAGATGCAGTTGAAATTCTCAAACATATTTCAAGGCCTTCTCTAGTCCAGCTAAATCGACTCCCAACAGATTTTTCTGATAAAGACTCAGTAGAAGTTATCAGGTTATAATGTCCTATTGGTTCTCTATCCGACGGTGCATGAGATTTCCATTTTAGGTTTTCTTTGAGATTATAATTCCATTTTGGTTCTCTCTCCGACGGTGCATGAGATTTCCATTTTAGGTCTTTCTTTCAGATGTTATTTTCCTACTGGTTCTCTCTCCGACGGTGCATGAGATTTCCATTTTAGGTTTTCTTTGAGATTATAATTCCATTTTGGTTCTCTCTCCGACGGTGCATGAGATTTCCATTTTAGGTCTTTCTTTCAGATGTTATTTTCCTACTGGTTCTCTCTCCGACGGTGCATGAGATTTCCATTTTAGGTTTTTTTCTTTGAGATTATAATTCCATTTTGGTTCTCTCTCCGACGGTGCATGAGATTTCCATTTTAGGTCTTTCTTTCAGATTTTATTTTCCTATTGGTTCTCTCTCCGACGGTGCATGAGATTTCCATTTTAGGTTTTCTTTGAGATTATAATTCCATTTTGGTTCTCTCTCCGACGGTGCATGAGATTTCCATTTTAGGTCTTTCTTTCAGATGTTATAATTCCTACTGGTTTTCTCTCCGACGGTGCATGAGATTTCCATTTTAGGTCTTTCTTTCAGATTTTATTTTCCTACTGGTTTTCTCTCCGACGGTGCATGAGATTTCCATTTTAGGTCTTTCTTTCAGATGTTATTTTCCTACTGGTTCTCTCTCCGACGGTGCATGAGATTTCCATTTTAGGTTTTCTTTGAGATTATAATTCCATTTTGGTTCTCTCTCCGACGGTGCATGAGATTTCCATTTTAGGTCTTTCTTTCAGATGTTATTTTCCTACTGGTTCTCTCTCCGACGGTGCATGAGATTTCCATTTTAGGTTTTTTTTCTTTGAGATTATAATTCCATTTTGGTTCTCTCTCCGACGGTGCATGAGATTTCCATTTTAGGTCTTTCTTTCAGATTTTATTTTCCTATTGGTTCTCTCTCCGACGGTGCATGAGATTTCCATTTTAGGTTTTCTTTGAGATTATAATTCCATTTTGGTTCTCTCTCCGACGGTGCATGAGATTTCCATTTTAGGTCTTTCTTTCAGATGTTATAATTCCTACTGGTTTTCTCTCCGACGGTGCATGAGATTTCCATTTTAGGTCTTTCTTTCAGATTTTATAATTCCATTTTGGTTCTCTCTCCGACGGTGCATGAGATTTCCATTTTAGGTCTTTCTTTCAGATGTTATAACTCCTACTGGTTTTCTCTCCGACGGTGCATGAGATTTCCATTTTAGGTCTTTCTTTCAGATTTTATTTTCCTACTGGTTTTCTCTCCGACGGTGCATGAGATTTCCATTTTAGGTCTTTCTTTCAGATGTTATTTTCCTACTGGTTCTCTCTCCGACGGTGCATGAGATTTCCATTTTAGGTTTTCTTTGAGATTATAATTCCATTTTGGTTCTCTCTCCGACGGTGCATGAGATTTCCATTTTAGGTCTTTCTTTCAGATGTTATTTTCCTACTGGTTCTCTCTCCGACGGTGCATGAGATTTCCATTTTAGGTTTTTTTCTTTGAGATTATAATTCCATTTTGGTTCTCTCTCCGACGGTGCATGAGATTTCCATTTTAGGTCTTTCTTTCAGATTTTATTTTCCTATTGGTTCTCTCTCCGACGGTGCATGAGATTTCCATTTTAGGTTTTCTTTGAGATTATAATTCCATTTTGGTTCTCTCTCCGACGGTGCATGAGATTTCCATTTTAGGTCTTTCTTTCAGATGTTATAATTCCTACTGGTTTTCTCTCCGACGGTGCATGAGATTTCCATTTTAGGTCTTTCTTTCAGATTTTATTTTCCTACTGGTTTTCTCTCCGACGGTGCATGAGATTTCCATTTTAGGTCTTTCTTTCAGATTTTATTTTCCTATTGGTTCTCTCTCCGACGGTGCATTAGATTTCCATTTTAGGTTTTCTTTGAGATTATAATTCCATTTTGGTTCTCTCTCCGACGGTGCATGAGATTTCCATTTTAGTTTTTCTTTGAGATTATAATTCCATTTTGGTTCTCTCTCCGACGGTGCATGAGATTTCCATTTTAGGTCTTTCTTTCAGATTTTATTTTCCTATTGGTTCTCTCTCCGACGGTGCATGAGATTTCCATTTTAGGTTTTCTTTGAGATTATAATTCCATTTTGGTTCTCTCTCCGACGGTGCATGAGATTTCCATTTTAGGTCTTTCTTTCAGATTTTATTTTCCTATTGGTTCTCTCTCCGACGGTGCATGAGATTTCCATTTTAGGTTTTCTTTAAGATTATAATTCCATTTTGGTTCTCTCTCCGACGGTGCATGAGGTTTCCATTTTAGGTCTTTCTTTCAGGTTTCATTTTCCTATTGGTTCTCTCTCCGACGGCGCATGAGATTTCCATTTTAGGTTTTTCTTTGAGATTATAATTCCATTATGGTTCTCTCTCCGACGGTGCATGAGATTTCCATTTTAGGTCTTTCTTTCAGATGTTATTTTCCTACTGGTTCTCTCTCCGACGGTGCATGAGATTTCCATTTTAGGTCTTTCTTTGAGATTATAATTCCATTTTGGTTCTCTCTCCGACGGTGCATGAGATTTCCATTTTAGGTCTTTCTTTCAGATTTTATTTTCCTATTGGTTCTCTCTCCGACGGTGCATGAGACTTCCATTTTAGGTCCAGCTTTCAGGCTATAATTTCCTTTGGACCTCTTCCTGATGCTGCGAAGACGGTAATTCCCATCAAGATTTTCTCAACGAGCGTTGTTGAAGTTAAAGTCACTCAAGGTTCTCTTACCATTCATGCTAAGGCAGTAACCATCTATGGTTCATTCATCACCGTTTGAAGCTCCAGACTCAGCTCCTGTAACCAGTCAGGACATATCTATACCAAGCATCTGAAAACCAGCTCCTGCGACGTGTCAGGTACTCATTTTCTTTTGCAGGTATGCAGGTTCTCGCTAAGGAATCTCTTACGCGATCAACATCCAGATGGCATCTATAAGACCATCATCCTACCCATCAATCTCTAAATGGCATCTATAAGCCCATTCCCACCACACTGCTATCATGTGAGCGCAAATTTCTGGGCACTCTAGTGTCCAATCATCTTCTACCCTCGGATTACGAAAGGCACGTCCGCCAATCTGCATCCTTAGGTCTAAGAAGATTGAACAGGGGCAACTGTTGTACCCCAAAATTTGCCCTCCCATATTCCTCAAGAAATTGCTAAGCCAAGCTACAAAATTCCCCAAGGGTTGTGCAGTGCAACAGTCTCCCATACAGTCAAAATTAGGGTTTTGAGTCTGATCAAGAAAAGGAAGTGTTCAAAGGCCCAATCAAGTCTCATATGCTTACAAACATGGTCAAGCATCCTCATATCAAGTTTCAAGGCATTCAGCTCAAAATTGCACAGTCAAAACCCTAAATTGCACTACAGTCAACTGTAGGGGCAAAATGGTCATTTGACAGTCAAAAGTTCAAATTTTTGGTCAACATATCATTTTGAAGCCACAAACATCATTTGATCAATGCTTGATCATGATTCTCAAAATTTGGCTCAGAAATCATCAAAGATGCAAAAGTTGCTATATTTGGACAGCTGAAAAAGTCAACTGAAATTGACCAGAGCATAACTTTCACATGGATTATCAGAAAAATACCATCCAAAGCTCATTTTGAAGAGAAAGACATTTCCTACAACTCATCTTCATACTTCAAGTCCAAGAAATGCTCTCACAAAAAGTTATCAATTTCAACATTATAGGTCATTTTCAAAAGTCAACAAAAAGGGACTTTAAGTCAAAGGCCATAACTTGAGATTGGAAAATCAAAATGACATGGGACCAAAGGCATTGGTTAGAGGACTCAAAGACCTTTCCAAAATGTCCAAGAACATGAGCAAAGCTTAAAAATTGAGCAAGTTATGCCTTGTAGAAGTTGGGAAATTTTTGTGAAATGGCAAAAGTCAACTATCCTTGAAACTTCAATTTTTGACAAAAGGGCCCACCTTCTTCCACTTGATTCAGCCTTGTCATGCCACACACGTGTCCCATGATTAGTTTCAAGATCAAACATTGATTTTTCTATTTTATTTAATTTTTGATAATTTAATTCATTTTAAATCTTTAAAAATTCAAATAAAATTCAAAAACCAATGGAATAGTGTCATTTGAATTTGGACAACTTCCATATATCATGGGCCAGCTCAAAAACTCATGCTAGGGTTAAATTGCACACCAAGTCTTAGTTTGCTTAAAAAAGGGAAAATTGGTTAATGGTGAAAACCCTAGGACTAGTTCTCTCATGGGCATGAATCAAGGCCAACTAATGACCTAACTCTCTTGCCTCATAAGTGCTAAGTCAAACCCTAACCATAACAGACCAAATGCTGCGCTCAAAAGCTCATTGAAAACTTGGAATTTTGACTTGAAAATGAAATTCTGAAATCACTATTAGAGGTGGATTCAAGTCCTAATTTTGATTCTAATAGCTTCCTTGACAAACTCTGAACGTGTGCCAATCCCTAACAACCACAAAAGCTTCAGGAATTGGTAGTTTGAACTCTAACTGTACCAAGAAATTTTTGAAATCGTATGGCATAATTCATGCATCCTTTTGCGTTTTTATTTATGTATTCTTATTCAGGGTGATGTTTCTAAGCTAACCAATACATTCAATTACATTTTTGTGCCACATATGCGATTCTACCATGTTTGAATATTAGGGTTACAGGTTTTTAAAATTAGGGCTTTTGCAAAGAAGAAAAATCAAAGCTTCAGACCATGGCCATTGAATTCAGTGCATTGAAACGGACATAAACCAACCTTCGCGAACAATTTATGAAGCTTATAGCGCTAATCGCTATTTTTCCATAGCCCACTTTCTGCAACGCCATGAAAACCGTGGCCATACGCTTTTGTTTACAGGGGACGTGAAGACGAAGATATCGTGGCAAGTTCTGATTCGTTGGTTCAAACTTTCGCGCGTTGGATCCACTAATTCTCCATTTTCTTTTCAAAATCTTTATTTGTTCTTAATATATCAAACAGGTTAAGTGGCACAGATGGCAAGCGCTTATTGTTTCAACCTCCAAGACCTGGGTTCGAGTCCCAGGTCTGAGTAATTTCCATATTATTTTTCCATTAGTAATTACATGCAGGCATAACGTTAAGACTCACCATGCACGTTCAAGGATCAACCAGCCACGCGTCCTGGAGATCAATCAGAGGGCTCGAATTCAAGGCATATGGTAAACGTTGGTCAGCCTTGCTACATGCTACGCAAAAAGTCAATGGACCAAAGTGTTGATGGGCCAGAATGCTGGGCCTATACCTCCAATTTTGGGGCTACCCCCCCTGGTTTGCCTTCACTATTTTTTTTTATTTTTATTTTTTATTCTTGTTTTAATTGTTATTCTTATTTTAATTATTGTTTATTTAACTAATTATTTTTTAACAAAATACAAAAACTTAATTAAAAAATCAGAAAAGACCAAAAAAGAATAAATATTTTTATTATAATTATTTTCTTGTAAATAAATTAATGTATAATGAATTTAGTTTTAATTAGGATGTTTGCAATTTTAATTCTGTTCATATTAAATAAAAAATAATTAGAATTAGGTTAATTAATAATTTCCACTCCTTTTAATTTTTCCTTTTTTTCCATAATATTATTATTTATTTAGTTATTTTATTTTTTATAATTAAATGTATATAAATAACTTAGATTTAAATTAGGTTAAAAATTCAATCTTTTTCTTAATAACTTAAAAAACATTAGAATTAGGGTTTACATCCAATTTTTTTTTTGTTTTAATTAATTCTTTTTCTTTTAAATCTTAAAAAACATAAAATACCAAAAACATTTAATTCTAATTAATTAATTCTTATTAACTTTAATTTCTTATGAAAGGGTCCAACGCCCATACTTTTAATTATTAATTTCGCGCATTTTACTTTGTCGCTTATTATAATTATGTACATGTCCCAAAGCGTTGTAACGATTATACTTTTCGCACTTTTACTTCGCTTTCTTTATTTTCTGTCAAATCGGGTTCGGTTTAATTTTGGCGATGTGGACCCGCGCCATTTGTAATAGTCGTAGATTTATTTTTCTCGCAAATATTTAACTGTTAAAAAAGCATGAAAGAATGTATGGATCAAAATAAAATCAAGCGTAGATCATAAATAAACATGACAAGACAAATTATCAATGAAAACAACACACAATTCGCACACACCACCCCTAGGGTACGCCTCACTGTTGCCTTTCGAAAGGTGGTCGTCGAGTAGAGGATGTCTTAGTAAGTCCTCATGATCCGGGAACCTGGCATGAGGGTAGCTTCTAAGGTGTCTTCCCATTGCTCTGGTGATCACCATGTCCCTAAACTCGAATTGACCCGAACACCTCCAACGGTGGTGCTACCTACCTCTCAATGGTGGGATGGCACTACTTTTAAGGACATTTACACAGACGAATTCCTTAGGGTAGGTAGGTTCTCAAGGATACTTGCTCTCTTCAAAACAAACTGAAATCTTTTCACACCAACACATTTTCAAAAGCTTTCAAAGCAAATTTTTCAAACACTCTGACGTACGAGTCGAACTGAAATTTTTCAAAGAAACTTTTTAAACCCACATTGAAAAGCAAGCAAACATTTTTGAAAACACAATGAGCAAGTATCTAAGAGCCCATGGATAACCATGGATAGAAAGGGTGCTAACACCTTCCCTTTCTATAACCTACCTCCCGAACCGAGAGCAATCTCTTTAAGGAATTTTTCTGTGCTTTTGTCCTTTCCATTTGGAGAAAATAAAAGACGGTGGCGACTCTTGCTTCCGCGACATTTCGCGAACCAGCTTTTAAACAGTCAGTTCCAGATCCACCTATCACAACAAGCAATCATTATCTCTCAAAATAAAAGTCCATTAAGTCAAAACCTATGAAGGAGACTAAAAAAAACTGGGGCATCCCGCTGGCTGTAATCACAAAAGAAACAGTTCAGGAAAAAGACAGGGATAACAAAATCAAAAAAGAAAGAGGTCCTACAAATCCTCAACAAAAAGAAAAGGTCACAAAAATGACTTCCTTCTCAAACAAACGTTCGATTTCTGAACCATCACCGAAATATCGGGGCCAATATTCCAGAACTCAACTAGGATTCGAAATGCACAATTAATTGAGTATAGGACTGAAGAATATCACAAAGAGCGGGTTGGGTACAAATAATTTTTTAGCCTTTATCCTTTGTTTCTTGAACCGTAAACCAAGCGACGTTATAACCCTTAAAAGTCCTAGCTGAAGCATGGGTTAGTTCGAGAGCATACTGTTACAAAGGTATCCTGACTCCTGTAAGGTTTGCTATAAATCATGAGTTGATATCACATTCTTGCAAATTTTGTTTTACTACAAAAAACCCATTTAAAAAAATTTCAAGACAGACATAAGCTTTGCATTCTTTAAATTACATTGTTTGCATATGGTTAATTGTTCAAATGGCATATAAATTCACACAACGAAGACAGAATTGCCTCACACGGAAAAAACATTCCCAATAACAAGCCTTTCATAGTCAAGGGGCATGACATGGTGTCTAAATAAATTGGGGCAGTCAAGCCAATATGCAAAGAATCTCTCAAAAAATGCTGAATAGCCAGGGGCAGATCTCCATCTGCATCACTCGGGGGGCTGTTACATTGGTCGGGGATTCCCAGCAGAAAATCACTGTGAAATTTGAATCTTTGGTACCACCAAATTGCTTGTCTATGCCAATAGTATCAGGTGGTGTCAGTATCATGTCTTAGAATCCTTCCATGACAGTTCTTAGAAAAGATACCTAGGAGATTAAAGACTATCAGAAACTTGATCAAACATCAGGTGCACCAGATTCATCCTGAAGCAGCCCCACACAATCTCCCACATATGAAAGGGCACATGCGATCACATAAACATTTTCTGGCACTTCTACAACACTTTTTGTCATAGACAGTGACAACTCTCCACATCCTATGAACACGGACATAGTCAGAAAATACTACACGTGAAAAAGACCTGCTAGATTGACAGGCCTAGGAAAAATTAAGGGCATCCCGACGAACCAAAAGAGTTCGGGCAAAAATTAGGGATATATACAAAAAAATTGTACACCTGGCAAGTCGAAAACCTGAAAAGGCGGCTTGAGCAAAAAAGGGTATCCCAATGGACTGAAAATCCGAAAGGGCAGTCCAGGAAAAAGTTAGGGATTAAAAATGTACGACTATGTCCCATCATCTTGTCATTTGTTTATCAGTAGAAGACTTATCATCCTGATCAGCATTTACCAAGCACCCCAGGAGTTGGGATAACACTCAAACCATCCACAAGGTCTCCGCAGGTACTTTCTCCAGCAGGTATAGAGGTGGGGGCATCTTACTAAAAATTCTCCGCCATATCCTCAGCTTATAACCTAGTGATGTCAGGTGTTCTTGTATCCCCGACATAACAAGAATTTCCAACTAATGCTCCGACATCAGTTTTTCCCTAGTAAAGTCGTAAAACTTCTCAGGATTCCCCAATAGAATTTCACAAAATCCTTAGGCAATGCACAGAGCTTTCCTTCCCCAACAAAGTTTATTTCTCTAACAACGGAAGATCATCTCCCAATAGTTCAACTTCAACAAAATCTGAAGATCTACATTCTTCATCGCCAACTGTAATCAGGGATTTACTTTCCCTAATTCAACAGCGCTGCAATAGAACAACTGATACATTCACATATTGCATTCTTACATCATTCTACAAACGTCATAGCATCTGCAGTACAAATGGATACATCCCAATCTCATTTATTTTGAGAACACCATTACACAATGCATTTCATACATCATGACATTGCATACAGCTAACGCTTTACCTTTTCAGGAAAGATCAATCAACAGATATGTATCATCAACAATTTTCAACAGGTCCAGGATTAGCTCCTGAAACAGAATAGAGTAATTATCTGTGCGACCAAATACAACTTTACACAGGCTCATCATGAAGCAATCTTACACGAGTTTCTTCTAACTTCCAAATACAGATTTATACGGGCTCATCATGAAGCAATCTTACACGGGTCCCTTCTCCCTCCTTCTAAAGTTTTATACAGACTCATCCTGAAGCAACCCTACCCAGGTTCCTTCTCACAATCTCCAGATGTAGTTTTACACGGACTCATCCTGAAGCAACCCTACCCAGGTTCCTTCTTACAATTTCCAGATGCAGTTTTACACGGACTCATCCTAAAGAAACCCTACCCAGGTTCCTTCTTACTCTCCAGATGCAGTTTTACACAGACTCATCTTAAGGAAACCCTACCCAAGTTCCTTCTCACAATTTCCAGATGCAGTTTTACACGGGCTCATCCTGAGGCAACCCTACCCAAGTTCCTTCTTACAATTTCCAGATGCAGTTTTACCCAGACTCATCCTGAAGATGCCCTACCCAGGCTCCCTCTCATATATATCCTAAAACAGCCCTACCCAGGTTCCTTCTCATACACTTCCAGATGAAGTCTTACCCGGGCTCATCCTGAAACAGCCCTACACAGGTTTCTTCTGATATATTTCCATATAGCAGTTAATTTCATTCTCCCCAGAAAATTACTGTGAAGCCTGGATTTCAACCAGAAAATAGCAAACTTTCATCTCTCCAATCCAGAGATAACCCCTCAGTGGAGTCATGGACAACTGAAGTTCCTAGATTCTATTCCCCACAGAGTTTTCCTCAAATAGGAAAACAACATAAATCAACATCCCCTAGTGGACTCCTCCTCAGACAACAGGAAAAGGAATCCCCAAAAGGGACCATTTATCACTATCAGTCATATACTTCTGATGGCATATTTAAGCCCATCTCCGACGACTCTCAGTCATCTACTCCAAATGGCATCTGTAAGCCCATTCCCGATTAGCATCAACCAACAATGTTACTTCATGCGAGTGCAAATTTCTGGGCACTCCAGTGTTCAATCCTCTTCCACCTTCAGATCACGAAAGGAAAACAAGCCAATCTAAATTCTCAGATTTAAGAAGATTGAACAGGGGAAGTTTGTGATCGGTGGATCTGGAACTGACTGTTTAACGCTGGTTCGCGAAATGTCGCGGAAGCAAGAGTCGCCACCGTCTTTTATTTTCTCCAAAGGGAAAGGACAAAAGCACAGAAAAATTCCTTAAAGAGATTGCTCTCGGTTCGGGAGGTAGGTTATAGAAAGGGAAGGTGTTAGCACCCTTTCTATCCATGGTTATCCATGGGCTCTTAGATACTTGCTCAATGTGTTTTCAAAATTGTTTGCTTGCTTTTCAATGTGGGTTTAAAAAAGTTTCTTTGAAAAGTTTCAGTTCGACTCGTACGTCAGAGTGTTTGAAAAGTTTGCTTTGAAAGCTTTTGAAAATGTGTTGGTGAAAAGTCTTTTTTGAATTTGTTTTGAGATTAGAGCAAGTATCCTTGAGAACCTACCTACCCTAAGGAATTCGTCTGTGTAAATATCCTTTAAAGTAGTGCCATCCCACCATTGAGAGGTAGGTAGCACCACCGTTGGAGGTGTTCGGGTCAATTCGAGTTTTAGGGACATGGTGATCACCAGAGCAATAGGAAGACACCTTAGAAGCTACCCTCATGCCAGGTTCCCGGATCATGAGGACTTACTAAGACGTCCTCTACTCGACGATCACCTTTCGAAAGGCAACAGTGAGGCGTACCCTAGGGGTGGTGTGTGCGATTCGTGTGTCATGTTTCAGTTATTTGTCTTGTCATGTTTGTTGTGAACTACGCTTGATTTTATTTTAAGTCCATTCATTCTTGCATGCTTTTTAACAGTTATAAAGTTTGCGGAAAAATAAATCTAAACTATTACAAATGGCGCGGGTCCACATCGCCAAAATTAAACCGGACCCGATTTGACTGAAAGTAAATAAAGTGCGTAAAAGTGCGAGAAATAAAATTATTACAAGGCTTTGGGACATGTACATAATTATAATAAGCGACAAAATAAAATGCGCGAAAAAAAATAATTAAAGCGACGGGCGTTGGACCCTTTTACAAACAATTAATATTAATGAGGAATTAATTAATTAGAATTAAATGTTTTTGGTATTTTATGTTTTTTAAGATTTAAAAGAAAAAGAATTTATTGAAATTAAAAATAAAATGCTAAACCCTAGTTCTAATGTTTTTTAAGTTTATTGTGAAAATATTGAAATTTGACCTAATTTAAATCTAATTTATTTATGTACAAATTTAATTATAAAATATAAATAAATAAATAATTATTATTGTGAAAAAAAAGGCAAAATATGAAAAAGGAATCAAAATTGCTAATTAACCTAATTCTATATTTTTTGGGATTTTTAGTTGTTAAAAAGAATGAAATTATAACCTAATTAAAACTAAGTTTATTTACATATTAATTTATTTAGCAAAATAATTAAAATAAAATAATTATTAAACTTTTGTCTTTTTCTGAATTTTTTATGATGTTTTTGTATTTTTATATTTTTTGTAAAAAAAAAAGATAATTAATTAAATTAGAAAACAAAATAACAATTTAAAACAAATAAAATAAAAGAGGCAAACCAGGGGGGGTAGCCCCAAATTGGAGGTTTTGATGGCAAATCAGGCCCAATAAGCAGCGGATCCATTGACTTTTGCCAATTCGTATGCCAGCGCATTGACCAGCGTATACGTGTTCTTCAGAATCTTGGCCATTGATCCAGTGTTGCTAGACGCGTGTATGGTGGGATGATGAAGGAGTAGGGTACGTCTTAGGATCATGCCTGCATGGGAATTGTGAATGAAAAACAATATTGAAAATAGCATGAGACCTGGGGTTCGAACCCAGGTCTTGGATATTGCCAAGAGAGGTGCCTGCCAGCTGAGCTGCTTGGATCAATTGATATATTAATAATACACAAATAACAAAAAGAAAGAATAAGCGCGTTAGTAATTAAAAGCGCGAAATTTAAAACACCCAACCACTGCGTGCCAACACATCATCGTCCTCGCCCAGTTTTTTTTCTGAAACATAAAGGCTATAGGCAACGGTTTTAGAAGTGTGGTTTTAGGCAGCTTTCAAGAAAATAGCGATTAGGCTATTCTTGAACATAAATTCATCGCGACTATTGGGATCTCTTCGTCCAGTTGAGCTGAGTTTGATAGTGATGATTTTGAGTCCTAATTTCACTTGGTTATGAAAGCCCCAATCTGGAAAACCTGTAACCCTAATATTTAACAATGGCGTATTCTCATATAGCACAGAAAAACTCAATTAAACATGTCAGTTAGCTTCAAAACATTATGATAAACATGAATCAATGGACAAAATGCTGTAAAAACGTTTAAATCATGATGCACGATTTTGGAAATTTTACTATACAGTTCGAGTTCAAACTACCAATTCTTGGAGATTGGCTTGTGGTTTGTGATTGGTACACGTTCAGAATTAGTCAAGGAAGCTATTGGAATAAGACTTAGGGCTTCAATCGTCCTCTAGAGTGCTTTTCAGTTTTGCACTTTTTTGCCAAAAACTCCAAGTTTGTTCAATGGTCTTTTGCGCAGCTTTTAGTCCCATTGCTTTAGGTTTTGATTCAAGCATATGTAGTGAATAATTTAGGTCAACAAAACTAGCCAAAATCTCTTGCATTCAAGGATTCCAATATTTGATTTTCCTTAAGGATCTTCCATATCTTTTCATGTATATTTTGTGCAAATCATATCCCAATGCTCCAAATCTTTCCAAATTGGCTTAGGCACGAATTATTGAGCCTAAAATGTGTACAAAAGGATTCATTAGGTCAAGTTAGATATTTTCTATACATTTAAATAATTTAAATGAATTAATATTAATATAAATTCAAATAAATAAATAAAAAATGAGAAAATACTTCCCTTTGGGCCCAATGGTCGTGCATAGGCTTGGAATGATGAATCATGGAAGAAAAGTAGGCCCATTGGCAATTTCGGACCATTTGAATCAAAGTTGACTTTTCAAAATTCCCAAAGATTTCCCAACTTCCACAAGGCATAACTTGCTCAATTTTTAAGCTTTTCACATGTTCTTGGACATTTTGGAAAGGTCTTTGAGTCCTTTAACCAATTCCTTTTGTCCCGTGTCATTTTGATTTACCAATCTCAAGTTATGTCCTTTGACTTAAAGTCCCTTTTTGTTGACTTTTGAAAATGACCTATAATGTTGAAATTGATAACTTTTTGTGAGAGCATTTCTTGGACTTGGAATATGAAGATGAGTTGTAGGAAATGTCTTTCTCTTCAAAATGAGCTTTGGATGGAATTTTTCTGATAATCCATGTGAAAGTTATGCTCTGGTCAATTTCAGCTGACTTTTTCAGCTTTCCAAATATAGCAACTTTTGCATCTTTGATGATTTCTGAGCCAAATTTTGAGAATCATGATCAAGCATTGATCAAATGATGTTTGTGGCTTCAAAATGATATGTTGACCAAAAATTTGAACTTTTGACTGCCAAATGACCATTTTGCCCCTACAGTTGACTGTAGTGCAATCTAGGGTTTTGACTGTGCAATTTTGAGCTGAATGCCTTGAAACTTGATATGGGGATACTTGACCATCTTTGTAGGCATATGAGACTTGATTGGCCCTTTGAAACCTTCAATTTCTTGATCAGAACACAAACCCTAGTTTTGACTGTATAGGAGACAATTGAGCTGCACAACCCTTGGGGAATTTTGTGACCTTGACTTGACAAATCTTGATGAATATGGGAGGGCAGATTTTGGGGTACAACAGTTGCCCCTGTTCAATCTTCTTAGACCTGAGG
The DNA here is from genome assembly GCA_948472305.1 of Vicia faba. Lineage (NCBI taxonomy): Eukaryota > Viridiplantae > Streptophyta > Magnoliopsida > Fabales > Fabaceae > Vicia > Vicia faba. The sequence continues at coordinate 347,032,816 of OX451737.1, forward strand.
ATGCAGATTGGCAGACGTGCCTTTCGTAATCCGAAGGTAAAAGATGATTGGACACTAGAGTGCCCAGAAATTTGCGCTCACATAGTAGCAGTGATGATGAGAGAATGGGCTAATAGGCGCCATTTGGATGTTGCTTGGATAGGATGATGGGCTTATAGATGCCATCTGGATGTTGATTGCGTAAGAGATTCCTTCGCTAGAACCTGCATACCTGCAAAAGAACAAATGAGTACCTGACACGTTGCAGGGGTTGATTTTAGATGCTTGGTATAGATATGTCCTGACTGGTTACGGGAGCTGAGTCTGGAGCTTCAAACGCTGATGAATGAACCAGGAACGGTTACTGCCTTAGCATGAATGGTAAGAGAACCTTGGGCAATTTCAACTTCAACAACGCTCGTTGAGAAAAATCTTGGGTGTCTTCTACTGGGATAAGAATCAGGAAGATCTTAGGGTCGATCTGACTGAACCAGAGAAGGCCTTTGACTGGATAAGCATCAAGAAAATCTTAGGGTCGATTAACTGAACCGGTCTAGGTCTTGGAATGTCTTCAACTGGAATAAGTGTCAGAACGTCGCCATATCTGGTTTATATCTGGACTATATCTGGAAGGAAATCCGGAAGCAGCATCAGAACGTCACCACATTTGGTTTATATCTGAAACTATATCTGGAAGGAAATCTGGAAGCAGTATCAGAACGTCACCATATCTGGTTTACATCTGAAACTATATCTGGAAGGAAATCTGGAAGCAGTATCAGAACGTCACCATATCTGGTTTACATCTGAAACTATATCTAGAAGGAATTCTGGAAGCAGCATCAGAACGTCACCATATCTGGATCATATCTGAAACTATATCGAGAAGGAATTCTGGAAGCAGCATCAGAACGTCACCATATCTGGTTTACATCTGAAACTATATCTAGAAGGAACTCTGGAAGCAGCATCAGAACGTCACCATCTCTGGGTCATATCCGAAACTATATCGAGAAGGAATTCTGGAAGCAGCATCAGAACGTCACCATATCTGGATCATATCTGAAACTATATCGAGAAGGAATTCTGGAAGCAGTGTCAGAACGTCACCATATCTGGTTTACATCTGAAACTATATCTGGAAGGAAATCTGGAAGCAGCATCAGAACGTCACCATATTTGGATCATATCTGAAACTATATCTAGAAGGAAATCTGGAAGCAGCATCAGAACGTCACCACATCTGGATCATATCCGAAACTATATCGAGAAGGAATTCTGGAAGCAGTGTCAGAACGTCACCATATCTGGATCATATCTGAAACTATATCTAGAAGGAAATCTGGAAGCAGCATCAGAACGTCACCATATCTGGATCATATCTGAAACTATATCTAGACAGAATTGCGATAGTTTGATAGTAGTCATTTGTATTGATCTTTTTCCTGAAAAGGCAAAACATAATCGTATGCAAAATCTTGATGCATGAACTGTATGTCTTCAAAATTAATGAGATTCGTGTAGTATGATGCATATGTATGTTATAATGTATGAAGATGTGATGTTTATGAATGTATTTTTGTCTAAGAACATAAATCCTTGACGGGTGCCGGGAAGTCACTCCTGGGCTGATGTTGAAGAATAGGTTTTGCTTCCGCTGGGGATGATAACTGCAAGAATACCGGTAGGAGAAGATAACTCCATTGCGGAATAAACTTGGCAAATGGAAGATTCTGCGGGGAGAAAAGATACTCTAGCGACCATGCTGGGAAGCAATACTCTGTGGGAAGGGGGATGCCTTGCCGAGTGTTGGTAATAATTTGCTGAGGATATCCTTGTTGTTGGAAGCGTTGATGGACTTCGCTGGGGTAAGAAGACTGTGTCGACGACGATCTTTCCTTGGCTTTTGGCTGAGGATAACCCAGTTATATCCTGTTACGGAAATAACTCTTTAAATCAAGCCGGACGACGCGTTCGTGCTCTGCGAAGGATAAGCTTCCAGAATCTACTGGGGATAAGCTTACTACTTGGGGAGATGGATTCCCACTTTCCTGGGGAAACTGGATTGGACTCTTCTGGGGAAGTATTGAGCTGTATTGGTTATGTTCTTCAATGGAACCTACCCTGATACCTTGAAGGATAGAACAATCAGATTGCTTAGACCACTCTTTATTGCCCCTGTTTCTGAGGTGGGAGAGGAAGACCTGAGAGGTGTTGATAGCTTGTTGATGGACAGACCTTCTTCTGGTAGGCAGGTGACGAGGTGACAGGACATAGTCGTACGCTTTGATCCCTAACTTTTTCCTGGACCGCCCTTTCGGGTTTTCAGTCCACCGGGATACCCATTTTTGCCCAAGCCGCCTTTTCAGGTTTTCGACTTGCCGGGTGTACATATTTTTTTCATTTCATCCCTCATTTTGCCCGAACCCTTTTGGTTCGCCGGGAAGCCCTTATTTTTTGCCTAGGTATGTCAACCTAGCGGGTCTTTGATTGTGCATAGTATTTTTTTCGACTATGTCCGTGCCTTCAGAATGTAGGGATTTGCCCCTGTTTAGAAGTGTTTTTGTCGTGCCACCAGAAGGTGTTTGATCAGGCAAGATTCGTTGTTGGAATGCCCCAAGTGACTCAGGCAGAGATTTGCCCCTACTGTTTAGCTTTTGAGAGATTCTCCGAATCTTAATTGGACTGCCCCAGATGATGGATAATAGTCATACCTGCCCCTTGATTGGAAATGCTTTTGTTTGCTAGGTATTCATCGTGCGAATTTCCCTGCTGTTCAAACAAATAGTCATATGCAAACAACGTTATATCAAAAATGCAAAGCTTATGTCTGTCTTGAAGATTTTGAAAATGCATTCTTTTTCATAAAACAAGTGAATGTTTGTAAAACGTGATGTCAACTCCGTATTTACCGTAGGCCTTAAGGAGTCAGGATACCTTTCGTAACAGTATGCTTTCGAACTGACCCATGCTTCAGCTAGGACTTTTAAGGGTTATAACGTGGCCCGGTTCACGGTTTAAGAAACAAAAGATAAAGGCTCAAATTATTTGTACCCACCCGCTCTTCGTGATGTTCTTCAAACCTAAACTCAGTTGATCATACGTTAGACCTTATTTGAGTTTTTGTCCTGACTTTCTGGTGATGGTTCAGATATTGATGATTTATTCAGAATAGGCAGTCATTCCTTTTTTGTTGAGGGTTTGTAAGACCTCTTTCTTGTCAGATTTTTGTTATCCCTTTCTTTTTTGCCTGAACTGTTTCCTTTTTTGGAATTACAGTCAGCGGGATGCCCCAGTTTTGTAAGTCTCCTTCATAGGTTTTGACTTCTTGGGTTTTGATTTTTGAGATGTAATGACTGCCTTTCTTTATTGAATATTCGGAACCATCACTATCTTTTTATAAGGATCTCTTTTGGTGCCATTCGTTATGCACTTGGATCAACTGAGAGACTACCCTGCCCCAGGTTATGATTAAGGGTTTTAAATTTCGAAAAGAAAAACTCCTACTTCTTTGGCTCAGAGGGGTTGACGAGGGATTATCTTCCTTATAACTCCAGTGTTTAGGGATTGAAACAATGCCTGTACCTCATCAGCAGGGTCCGTTCAAAAGCATACTGTAGATTATGGTATCGTTTTCGTCATCCTCCCTCAAGAGGCTCAGAATTATTAACCAAGAGTTGATCATCAGAAAAAATATGAAAAGGATTTTGAATATAATGAAAACAATTGTATTAATTCCCAAAACAGACATATGCGATGCATTAATAGAATAAAAGAGTTTGCTATGACATTAATTGTTTATATAAGCAAAGAAAAACACAACTCAGAAATTCAAATAAACAAAAGGTCTTCAACGATTGGGTAACGGAGCAGTGATTATGTTCGGAGTCTCAGGCACTTCAAACTGAATCTCCCTGGCGTCGATCATGTCTTGAATTTTGTTCTTGAGAGGCCAGCAGTTGTCCGTAGTATGCCCCGGGCTATCAGAATGATATGCGCACCTATCGTTGGGATGATAGTTAGGAGCCGAAGTGTTCGGATTCCGAAGGGGAGCCCTTAAGGTGATCAACCCTGCCTTCAACATTTGTTGTAGTGCTTGATCCAGCGACATGTTGAGTTTGGTATACTGTCGTTTCTCCTTGCGCTGCTGCTCCTGTCCTTGTTGAGCAGGTCCGGGATTGGAGATTTGGACTGCCCCTGCCTCATGACGGCCCTTTTTACCATGTATAGCATTAGACTCCTTCTTCCCACTGTGGGGCTTTTTCTGAGCATCAGCAGGTGCGGTTTCTTGAATCTTCCCCGACTTGATACCAGCTTCGATTCTCTCCCCAGTCAAGATAAGATCTGTGAACCCAGCAGAAGAATTCCCAATCAGATGGTTGTAGAATGGACCAGACAAAGTCCCCAAGAACATATCAACGAGCTCCCGGTCAGTTAAGGGAGGTTGCACCCTTCCAGCAAGGTCTCTCCATCTTTGTGCGTACTCCTTGAAACCTTCACTTGACCCCAACGACATACCCTGGAGTTGGGTACGCGTGGGAGCAAGGTCGGCATTGTACTGGTACTGCTTATAGAAAGCAGTTGCCAACTCCTCCCAGTTACGAATTTTGGTCCCATCCAGCTGATAGAACCATTCGAGATGAGTCCCTGAAAGACTCTCCTGGAAGAAGTGGATCCATAAATTCTTGTCCACCGTATATGGCTGAATCTTCCGAACATAGGACCTTAGATGCAGCTTGGGGCAAGACGCCCCGTCATACTTAGTAAAGGATGGTGCTTTGAACTTCCGAGGAATAACCACACCAGTTGACAAACCCAGATCTCCGAAATCCAGCCCAGGTACCTGTTGACCCTCCATAGCCTTCAACCTATCCTCCAACTGTTTGTACTTGTCCTCAGCCGGAGGGTACTGTTCGTCGTCGAAATCTGTTTCATTGTCAGAGACCACTGGACTGGGCACCTCCCTCTCATGGTGACTGCTTTCCCTCACAGATGGGGTAGTCCTCTCAGTTTCAGTTTGCGGTGTATTCCCAGATCTGCGTCTGGGGTTGAACAAAACAGTCCTCTTCTTTTTCTTGTCCTTCTTCAAAAGCAGAGCCTTCAGGTCTTGTTGCCCCTGAGTCAAATTCATGATCAGCTCTTGGAACTGGGCGTTCTGAGCCTGGAGGTCCTTGATAGTCTGCTCGGCTGATGATTCAGGATTCATGACGATCGGCTGAAATAAACAGCGGAGAAGGGTAAGCAACCTGTCAAAGGGATACCTGCAATGCAATGATATGTATGATATGCATGTAATGTTTTCAAGGACCTCGCGGGGTAAACAGAGAAACTTGTTAGAGTTGGAGACTGGCAACTTGATTGAAGGAACTTCCTGCTGTAGAGAGCCCTTTTTCAAGGGTCAAAGGCTCACCATATCCAGTGGGTCATAGCCCCTGACAACCTTGGCTAGAGGAAAATAAATCCTCTTTGCCCCCTTGCTGGGATGTTTGATTCATCATGACCTGCATCACAAGCCCTTGAGATCCTTGAAATGGGTTAGGATGTATGCAATGGTATGCAATGGTATGATGTCATGCTATGCATGGGGTAATGTGAGTAACCCTGTTATGAGTCCCAATTAAGGACTATAAACACCCTGCCAGGAATTCAGTATACTTTGTTATGAGTCCCAATTAAGGACTATAAACAAAACCTGCAAGAAACTTAGTACCCTGTTATGAGTCCTTGTTAAGGACTATAAACAAAACCTGCAAGAAATTTGGTAAACCTTGTCATGAGTCCTAGTTAAGGACTATAAACAAAACCTGCAAGAAATTTGGTAAACCTTGTCATGAGTCCTAGTTAAGGACTATAAACAAAACCTGCAAGAAATTTGGTAAACCTTGTCATGAGTCCTAGTTAAGGACTATAAACAAGACCTGCAAGAAACTTAGTACCCTGTTATGAGTCCCAATTAAGGACTATGAACAAAACCTGCAAGACATCAAGGGTCAGATAACAAGCATGCAAGTAGGCAAGTACAAAGGCACACAAGTCACACAAGAGAAGCCCTTAGGGTTTAGGCCAGCATGAGGTTTAGGTACTACCCTCTTGAAGTTGGTGGGCTCAACCTGTCCTAATCAAAGTAACCGGGTTCTAAGGTTCCCAATATCACGGGATTGCTTTCATTGTTCATCGTTTCGATTTAGCCACTGAACTGGCGACCGAAATATTCCAGGAAAGCAACCCTCAATTGAGCGTAGTATCGAGTATCAACCAACCTCGGACTGCACCAAAGTCAGTTATCTCACTACCCTAAAGAGGCCAAGATAGTTCAATTAAGGTTCCTAAGGTCTGTTGATGCTTCACGACACCACGCGGAGGCCCCGTACTCTCCTTGACTGAACTCAAGGGTTACCGGTACACACCAAAGTGCCACATCAACGTAGCAGACTGTTTCAACCATGTCGGTATACCCCGCACAGTTCCCTCACAGCCTTGTTGCTACTTTCTAAGAAAGGTATCCCCCAGATCCAGGTTTAGGATCTATAGAACTCCCAAGACAGTCCCACAATTTAAAGCACACAAGGAAAACAATTGAAAACATAGTTATAAGCTAGCCCTAAGGTACACCTCACTTTAAGTATTTGTCCCCAGCAGAGTCGCCAGTTCTGTGATCGGTGGATCTGGAACTGACTGTTTAACGCTGGTTCGCGAAATGTCGCGGAAGCAAGAGTCGCCACCGTCTTTTATTTTCTCCAAAGGGAAAGGACAAAAGCACAGAAAAATTCCTTAAAGAGATTGCTCTCGGTTCGGGAGGTAGGTTATAGAAAGGGAAGGTGTTAGAACCCTTTCTATCCATGGTTATCCATGGGCTCTTAGATACTTGCTCAATGTGTTTTCAAAATTGTTTGCTTGCTTTTCAATGTGGGTTTAAAAAAGTTTCTTTGAAAAGTTTCAGTTCGACTCGTACGTCAGAGTGTTTGAAAAGTTTGCTTTGAAAGCTTTTGAAAATGTGTTGGTGAAAAGTCTTTTTTGAATTTGTTTTGAGATTAGAGCAAGTATCCTTGAGAACCTACCTACCCTAAGGAATTCGTCTGTGTAAATATCCTTTAAAGTAGTGCCATCCCACCATTGAGAGGTAGGTAGCACCACCGTTGGAGGTGTTCGGGTCAATTCGAGTTTTAGGGACATGGTGATCACCAGAGCAATAGGAAGACACCTTAGAAGCTACCCTCATGCCAGGTTCCCGGATCATGAGGACTTACTAAGACGTCCTCTACTCGACGATCACCTTTCGAAAGGCAACAGTGAGGCGTACCCTAGGGGTGGTGTGTGCGATTCGTGTGTCATGTTTCAGTTATTTGTCTTGTCATGTTTGTTGTGAACTACGCTTGATTTTATTTTAAGTCCATTCATTCTTGCATGCTTTTTAACAGTTATAAAGTTTGCGGAAAAATAAATCTAAACTATTACAAATGGCGCGGGTCCACATCGCCAAAATTAAACCGGACCCGATTTGACTGAAAGTAAATAAAGTGCGTAAAAGTGCGAGAAATAAAATTATTACAAGGCTTTGGGACATGTACATAATTATAATAAGCGACAAAATAAAATGCGCGAAAAAAAATAATTAAAGCGACGGGCGTTGGACCCTTTTACAAACAATTAATATTAATGAGGAATTAATTAATTAGAATTAAATGTTTTTGGTATTTTATGTTTTTTAAGATTTAAAAGAAAAAGAATTTATTGAAATTAAAAATAAAATGCTAAACCCTAGTTCTAATGTTTTTTTAAGTTTATTGTGAAAATATTGAAATTTGACCTAATTTAAATCTAATTTATTTATGTACAAATTTAATTATAAAATATAAATAAATAAATAATTATTATTGTGAAAAAAAAGGCAAAATATGAAAAAGGAATCAAAATTGCTAATTAACCTAATTCTATATTTTTTGGGATTTTTAGTTGTTAAAAAGAATGAAATTATAACCTAATTAAAACTAAGTTTATTTACATATTAATTTATTTAGCAAAATAATTAAAATAAAATAATTATTAAACTTTTGTCTTTTTCTGAATTTTTTATGATGTTTTTGTATTTTTATATTTTTTGTAAAAAAAAAAAGATAATTAATTAAATTAGAAAACAAAATAACAATTTAAAACAAATAAAATAAAAGAGGCAAACCAGGGGGGGTAGCCCCAAATTGGAGGTTTTGATGGCAAATCAGGCCCAATAAGCAGCGGATCCATTGACTTTTGCCAATTCGTATGCCAGCGCATTGACCAGCGTATACGTGTTCTTCAGAATCTTGGCCATTGATCCAGTGTTGCTAGACGCGTGTATGGTGGGATGATGAAGGAGTAGGGTACGTCTTAGGATCATGCCTGCATGGGAATTGTGAATGAAAAACAATATTGAAAATAGCATGAGACCTGGGGTTCGAACCCAGGTCTTGGATATTGCCAAGAGAGGTGCCTGCCAGCTGAGCTGCTTGGATCAATTGATATATTAATAATACACAAATAACAAAAAGAAAGAATAAGCGCGTTAGTAATTAAAAGCGCGAAATTTAAAACACCCAACCACTGCGTGCCAACACATCATCGTCCTCGCCCAGTTTTTTTTCTGAAACATAAAGGCTATAGGCAACGGTTTTAGAAGTGTGGTTTTAGGCAGCTTTCAAGAAAATAGCGATTAGGCTATTCTTGAACATAAATTCATCGCGACTATTGGGATCTCTTCGTCCAGTTGAGCTGAGTTTGATAGTGATGATTTTGAGTCCTAATTTCACTTGGTTATGAAAGCCCCAATCTGGAAAACCTGTAACCCTAATATTTAACAATGGCGTATTCTCATATAGCACAGAAAAACTCAATTAAACATGTCAGTTAGCTTCAAAACATTATGATAAACATGAATCAATGGACAAAATGCTGTAAAAACGTTTAAATCATGATGCACGATTTTGGAAATTTTACTATACAGTTCGAGTTCAAACTACCAATTCTTGGAGATTGGCTTGTGGTTTGTGATTGGTACACGTTCAGAATTAGTCAAGGAAGCTATTGGAATAAGACTTAGGGCTTCAATCGTCCTCTAGAGTGCTTTTCAGTTTTGCACTTTTTTGCCAAAAACTCCAAGTTTGTTCAATGGTCTTTTGCGCAGCTTTTAGTCCCATTGCTTTAGGTTTTGATTCAAGCATATGTAGTGAATAATTTAGGTCAACAAAACTAGCCAAAATCTCTTGCATTCAAGGATTCCAATATTTGATTTTCCTTAAGGATCTTCCATATCTTTTCATGTATATTTTGTGCAAATCATATCCCAATGCTCCAAATCTTTCCAAATTGGCTTAGGCACGAATTATTGAGCCTAAAATGTGTACAAAAGGATTCATTAGGTCAAGTTAGATATTTTCTATACATTTAAATAATTTAAATGAATTAATATTAATATAAATTCAAATAAATAAATAAAAAATGAGAAAATACTTCCCTTTGGGCCCAATGGTCGTGCATAGGCTTGGAATGATGAATCATGGAAGAAAAGTAGGCCCATTGGCAATTTCGGACCATTTGAATCAAAGTTGACTTTTCAAAATTCCCAAAGATTTCCCAACTTCCACAAGGCATAACTTGCTCAATTTTTAAGCTTTTCACATGTTCTTGGACATTTTGGAAAGGTCTTTGAGTCCTTTAACCAATTCCTTTTGTCCCGTGTCATTTTGATTTACCAATCTCAAGTTATTGCCTTTGACTTAAAGTCCCTTTTTGTTGACTTTTGAAAATGACCTATAATGTTGAAATTGATAACTTTTTGTGAGAGCATTTCTTGGACTTGGAATATGAAGATGAGTTGTAGGAAATGTCTTTCTCTTCAAAATGAGCTTTGGATGGAATTTTTCTGATAATCCATGTGAAAGTTATGCTCTGGTCAATTTCAGCTGACTTTTTCAGCTTTCCAAATATAGCAACTTTTGCATCTTTGATGATTTCTGAGCCAAATTTTGAGAATCATGATCAAGCATTGATCAAATGATGTTTGTGGCTTCAAAATGATATGTTGACCAAAAATTTGAACTTTTGACTGCCAAATGACCATTTTGCCCCTACAGTTGACTGTAGTGCAATCTAGGGTTTTGACTGTGCAATTTTGAGCTGAATGCCTTGAAACTTGATATGGGGATACTTGACCATCTTTGTAGGCATATGAGACTTGATTGGCCCTTTGAAACCTTCAATTTCTTGATCAGAACACAAACCCTAGTTTTGACTGTATAGGAGACAGTTGAGCTGCACAACCCTTGGGGAATTTTGTGACCTTGACTTGACAAATCTTGATGAATATGGGAGGGCAGATTTTGGGGTACAACAAAGTTGTTGTACCCCCAAATTTTCCCTCCCATTTTTACTCAAGACATGCTCATTAAGATTCTAAATTGCTTAAGGTTGACCAAGAATTGATCAGACAAATTCTCCTCCTAAGAAATGGACTTCCAACTAGAATTTCACTTTTCACCAAGATGTTTGAGCTCCAAAGGTCTCAAATGTTTTCCATTTTCCTAATATGCCTTCAAGAATGTTCATGACAAATTTCATGCCTTACACTACAAGTTTTCTCAGTCAACTACTTAAATGTTTGAAAATCAACTATACTAGGTCAAAAGTTACATGTGGCCATATATAGTCAAACTTCAAGGTTTTTGGTCAACATAAACATTTTGAAGTGATATCCATAATTTGATCAAGGGATGATCATGATTCCTCAAGAAATACTCCAATCTATCAAAAGTTAAGAATTGTTAAATTAGGGTTTCTATAGGAAATGTCAACTGAACTTTGACCAGACATAACTTTCACATACTTCATCCATTTTCCCCCAACCAAACTCATTTTAAGAGAATCTAATTTCATACAACTTCTCTTTTTCCCTCAAGTCCAAGAAATGCACCATTGGAAAGATATAAGCTCATACATTACATGTCACTTTCAGAAAGTCAACAAAAGACACATTTGCCAAGACCATTTACATCAAGATAATTTCTCAAAACGCAAAATGGTCAACATATAGGTTGTAGGGTACATCTTAAGATTTCTAAAAAGTCTAAGATCATCTCGAAAAGATAAAATTGAGCAAGTTATGGCTTGCACAAGTTGGACAGTTTTTGAGAAAGTGCATGAAGTGCAAATTGAGAAATATTGAACTTGTGGACTAATGAGCCTAGGTTTTAAGGTTTGAACGTGTTTAAAACATGATTAAGAACCCCTAAACCGATTCATGCATTATTTTAATTTTTATTTCATTAATTTTTGATTTTATTCATTTAAACTCAAATTAAATCAAATAAAATGCAAGATTAATGCACAAGGCATGTAAGGCTTAAGATTTGAATTTCTTGGGGGTCCAAGTAGCACATAGCAAGCTGTCAAAATCGTGACAACCAAGCAAATATCATTAAGACAATATTTTCACAAGTTTGGAAAGTTTTTCAAATGAATTTTGAAAACAAATCATGCAATTGATACCATGAGATTTCTTCCATTATTGTTTACCTAAATTCCTCCTCTATAGAAATACAACACCCTCATACACTAGAGAGCACAAAATTGGCTTCCCAAGAACACTCTTTAAAAACCTCAAATTTTGTCAAAACTAGGGCAAAGTCAAAACCAAAGATCCAGCCACTTTCAGTCCAAGCCATTAATTACAAATCATTCCTAAGGTATCTAAGGGTAAGAATAGGTCGAAAGTCATGGCGATTGATGCTTGAAACAAGCATACTCATCTTCTCCGATTTGTTTTTCTTTCAAACATTCATATAATTAATTTCATACATTGCTAATGTTTATTAACTGCCCAAATGAGTTCCTGTTGTTACGTAGAACAGGTTTGAATCACAAACAATAGCTTGGCTTGGTGGATGAGGCGCCTGACTGTGACCCAAGGGGCACTGGTTCAACACCCACCCCATGCATTTTTCACTTTTTTGACTATTTTCTTTTCTAACCCTTTTCATTTATTTATTTTTCACTTAATTTCTTTTCTATCATTAATTTAATTAACATTTAAAATCACAAAAAAATCATTAAATATTAGTTTTAGGCTTTTAATTAATTAAAATAATTTTTGACATAAAAGTTGTTTTGATTTAATCAATATTATTTTATTTCATAATTAACTTGTAAATTAATCAGGGTTAGGTTTTTAATTATTAATTCACACTTTTATTATTTTCCAAACAAAAAATACCAAAAATATATTTTCTAACACTTAGAGTCTTAGGTTTTAATTATTTTCTTAATTATTTTTATTTCTATTAATTTGCAATTTATATTTATTAGACAAATTGTATAGGTCGTATAATAAGTGTCCGTAGTTTAAATTCCCGCAGTTTCATTATTTATGTAACTACATCAAAGCCCTGTAATAGTGTAGGAACTTTATTTCTCGCCTTTATATTTCTTGTAAATTTGTATATATTTAACTGCTAGTAATTAGGCATGTATGGCAAGATCTAAAAAGAAACAGTAGAAACCCCTAATTTCAAGATAAATATAACTTAATTGAACACACTTCTCACACTTACACCTCTAGGGTAACCTCTCTCGTTGCCTTCGGAAAAACAATGGTCATGTCCCTCGAACGTAAGGATACCCTTAGCAAAGACCCTCAGTTAAAGTAATCATAAAGATCATAGTCCCTCAATGTCCATCGGGTTGCCTATGAGAAATGATCTTGTCTCTCGATGTTGCCTACGAATATATGATGATAGTCCCTTCGAACTGCTAAGGTATCCCTATATGTTACCTTCTATGATCATAACGATGACCCGCACTTGTCCCTCATACATCCAACGATAGGGCTACCTACTCACTAATAGTAGCATAGCATTGTCTAAAGGTTAGGAGGAAAAGAACAACCTTTTCGAGTATAAGTAGATAAGTTCTTAGATGCTTGCTCAAAATAACTTTTTGCACCTACACAAAAATATTTGAAAACACTTTCAAAAACATTCGCCTTATCAACACTCTTGAGGACTGATACAAGAGTTATCACAAAGAGAATCTACGCACTAAGGCATTTTCAAAACAATTTTCAAAATACACAAAGCACAAGTAATTTTCAAAACATGAGCTAAGCATCTAAGAGCCCGTAGAAAACTACGGATGGAAAGGGTGCTAACACCTTCCCTTTCCATAATCTACTCCCCTTACTTAGAAAACTCTCAAAAGGTCTTTTTTCCTATTCTTTTCACCCTTTCCTTTGTTGGATAAAAGGAAAGTCGGTGGGGGCTCTTGCTTACCGTAACATTTGCAAATACAAAACGTAAAACTAGTATTAACAGTCAGTTCTCCCATCGTATGACAGTTAGTATCATGATCGTTCTAGGTTCTTCTATCTTTTACATACACTTATAGTTCTAGATTATTCTACCATACTCATACACACTTATTTTCTAGGGTATTCTACCATTACCATACATATTATATTTAGAATATTCTAGAAATTTGTAGCAGTTTCAACACTCATCCTTGATGCAAATTTCTGTAACTCCAAGCATAGTTTGCAGCTCTTCAAATCTTGGTCTCGGTAACTCCTTCGCGAATATGTCTGCAATTTGTTCTTCTGTTCTGCAGTAGTTAAGTTTGATCTCCTTAGTTGCTCCAACTTCTCTAATAAAGTGATACTTGATTTCTATGTGTTTTATTCTACTATGATGCACTGGATTTTTCGCCATTACAATTGCTGATTTGTTGTCACAATTAATTTTATTAGGCTCATCTTGTTTTTCTCCCACGTCTTCAAGTATCCTGCGAAGCCATATATCTTGACTCGTTGCTTCAGTAGCAGCCACATACTCTGCTTCTATTGTTGATTGTGCAACTGTAGCTTGCTTCTTCGACGCCCAAGAGAAAATTCCTGATCCTAGTGAGAAAGCATATCCAGAGGTGCTCTTGATGTCATCTACCGAACCTACCCAATCACTATCAATGTAGCCAAGTAATCCTGAGTTGGTTTCGGTAGTGTACCATATACCAAACTCTTTTGTTCCTTGTAGATACCTTAAAATTCTTTTTCCTGCTCCAAAGTGTATTTGACTTGGGCTTTGCATGAACCTTGATAGAAGAATTGTAGCATACATTATGTCTGGCCGTGTAGCTTGAGACTTGATGTAAAGTGTAGGCTCACTCTTGCTCCTCCTGAATCCTTGATCTATGAAATACTGATCAATTCTGCTATACCATGCTCGAGGTGCTTGCTTCATAAGGTAAAGTTCTTTTCTTAGTCTTAACACTTTGTTTTCTTTGATTTCAGAAATGAATCCTTGTGGCTTCTCCACATATATCTCTTCTTCAAGTACACCATTGAGGAAGGCTTATTTGATATCTAGTTGTTGGATACTCCACCCTCTTTGTGCCGCAATAGCTATTAGATCTCTAATGGTATCAAGACGAGCTACTGGTGAAAATGTCTCATTGTAGTCAATCCCAGGTTGCTGTGAGTAAACCTTAGCTACTAACCTTGCCTTGTGTTTATGTATGGTGCCATCAGGGTTGAGCTTTGTCTTATAGACCAACTTAACCCCAATGATTTCTTTTCCATGGGGACGATTTACTAACTCCCATGTATTGTTTTTATCGATCATCTTTATCTCTTCTTCCATTGCCTTGACTCATACTTCTTGCTTTGATGCTTCTTCAAAGCTTCCAGGTTCAAGTATGGCCAAGTTACAGGTTTCATATATATCTATCAAAGATCTTACTCGTCTTGGAGTAGACTCTGGTGATGATAATTCTTGATCATGTTGTTTGGTGGAGGTGAAGAAGGTTCATATGTGCCTTCTTCCTCAGATTCTTCTTGAGGTAGTTGAGTTGATATAAGGATGTTCTTTTCCACTTTTTCTTCATCCCGATTCCAAGAAGCATTCTCATCAACTTCAACATCTCGACTGATGATGAGTTTTTTAGTTTGCAAGTTGTAGACACGATAGCCTTTAGAGATTGTGCTATACCCCAGAAAGATACCTCGTATAGTTTTCTCTTCAAGCCTTGTGCCTCTTCATGTCTGGAATATGAATGTAGCATATAGATCCAAAGACCCTTAGGTGCTTTGCTGATGGATTGTTCCCGTTCCAAGCTTCAATTAGAGTCTTATCTTGTACTGACTTAGTCGGACATCTGTTAAGTATGTAAATAACAGTGTAGACTGCTTCAGCCTAGAATATGTTAGGAAGTCCCTTCTCCTTGAGCATTGATCTACCCATCTCCATAACTGTGAGATTCTTTCTCTCAGATACACCATTTTGTTGAGGAGAATATGCGATTGTAAGTTGTCGCGCTATGCCTTCATCCTCACAAAATCTGTCAAACTCGCGGGAGGTGTATTATTTGTCGTGATCACTTCTTAGTACTTTTATCTGTTTTCTACTTTGATTTTCAACAAGGGCCTTGAACTTTTTTAATACTTCAAAGACTTCTGATTTTTCTTTTAGGAAATAGACCCATGTCATTCTAGAGAATTCATCAATGAAGAGTATGTAGTACCTGTTGTTCTCGTGTGATGGCGTCCTCATTGGTCCATAGACATCAGTATGAATTAGCTCCAACAGATCTTTTGCTCTACATGCTCCGCTTGTTGAGAACATAAATCGGTGTTGCTTACCAAGGAGACATCCTTCACACACTTCATTGTTATCCTTTATGCTTGGAAAATATGTCATCATGTTCTTCTCATGTAACAACTTTAAGGCATGTGTGTTGAAGTGGCCAAATCTTTGATGCCAGAGCCATGAATCATCAAATTGTACCTTCATGGCAATGTTAGTTGTATGTTTTAAATTTAGCGGGAAGCTTCTATTTCACTTATTCATCTTCACTTGGATTATCTCGGCCCTTTTATTTTATTTGTCTAAGATTTTGCATACTCCTCCTTCAAAGTGAAGTGTGTAGCCTCTCTCCATCATTTGGCCAATGCTTAGAAGATTTTCTTTAAGGTTGGGGACTAGTAAGACATCATGGATAAGTTTCGTACCTTTATTTGTTTCCACCATGACAGTTCCTATTCCTTTTGATTCAACTACACTGCCATTTCCCAGTCGAACTTTGACTTTGATAGACTCGTCAATGCTTTTGAAAATAGTCTCATCCTTGGCCATGTGATTGCTACATCCACTATCCAAGTACCAACTTCCTCCTTTTTCTTTGACCGAGTCTTGAGTGGCATAAAACATACATTGTTCTTCATCATTCTCCTCTACGATATTAGCTTGATGCCTATTTTTGTTGTGACAATATTTCTCTACGTGCCCAAACTTCTTGCAATGGTTGCATTGTGGCATATTACGGAACCAACAATTTTCTCTCTGTGGCCCAGTCTTTTGCATATAATGCATGGAGTATTTTCATCTGTTTTATTCTTAAGGAAATTCCTAGAAACTTCTCTTCTTCTTGAAGTTTCTTCATAATTTTTCTTTCCTCCATTTTCTTTGTTTTGGGGATGAAATTCGAGCTTTGACTGGAAGACATTTTCAAGTGTATCTTCTTTATGCCTATACAGTCTTTGCTCATATGCTTCAAGAGAGCTCACAAGTTATGCCACTGATATAGTGGAAAGATCTTTGGTTTCTTCAATCGTTGTCACGATTGGGTAAAACTTTTGGGGGAATAGTGTTGTACCCTAAAATTTGCCCTCCCATATTTCTCAATACATGTCAAGTGAGATCCTCAAATTACTCAAGGAAGTTCAAGAACTGACAAGACAAACTCTCTCATAAAGCAGTCTACCTCAAATTAGGGTTTCATTTTTCATCAAGATGCTTGAGTCCAAAGGATTACAAATGCCTTACATTGTCTTAATATGTTCTCAAGATCATCCATGTCAAGTTTCAAGTCTTGTAGAAGAAGTTTGCTCAGTCAATTGCTCAAAGTCCTGAAAATCGACTATGCTAGGTCAAAAGTCAATTGTGGCCAATATACAGTCAAACTACAAGATTTTTTGGTCAACATCCTCATTTTGAAGTATTATTCATCATTTGATCAAGGACTGATCATGATTCCTCAAGGATTGCTCACAAATCATCAAAACCCAAAAGTTGTTAAATTAAGGTTTTACAGGAAAAGTCAACTCAACTTTGACCAAGCATAACTGTCTCATACTTTATCAAAAATGACCCATCCAAATCTCATTTTGAAGAGGATGTAATTCCCTGCAATTCATCTTCAGATCCCAAGTTCAAAATATGCACTCACAAGAAGATATGAATTTGAACATTATAGGTCATTTTGAAAAGTAAACAAAAACACCTTTTGGGTCAAAGCTTCTTACATGAACATGGAAGACTCAATAGAGATGAGACCAAAATGGTTGCTTAGAGGACATCCTAAGATTTCTAAAAAAGTCCAAGAACACCTCCCTAGGGTCAAAATTGAGAGAGTTATGCATTGACCAAGTTGACCTTTTTTGCAAAATTGCCAAAAGTCAAATGTGCTCAAATTTGCATTTTTTACTAAATGGGCCCAACTTTTTATGCTTTCACTTCAATGATAACATAGTCAACGACCTATGGGACCCTCCATGCTTTATTTATTCGTTTATTTAATTTATTTTGATTTTTATTCATTTAAATTTCAAATAAATCCTAATAAATCATATATTGTGTTTTAGGGATGATTTTTACATTGAAAGGTCTTATATGCTGTCAATTGAGAATCAATTCGTGCAAGGCTAATTTGGTTGGAAAAAGATTGAATTTGAGAAAATTTGGAAAGATATCATATGCCATGAAAGACCAAATCAAATATTCATAATGGGCAAGATTGATTTCGTTTTTGTTGACCTAACATGTTATAGTACATATACAGAAGCAATCCAAGGCATGAGAGAGGTTGGAGCAGTCATGAAAGAGGCAAACAAAACTGAAAAATCTCAAGAAAAAGTGGTGATCAAACTCCAAGTTACAGGCCGTCCCAAGCCATCTTTCCCTTGCCAATCGATTTCTTGACATCTCAGGATCATATTCCAATCATTAGCAAGCCTCTCCAGGTCCTGAAACCCATTGTAGCAGTCACACGGTTAGCCAAAATTTTCGTTTTCGTTTTCATCAATTTATACACCATTTGCACGTTTTGATTGCATATTCTTATTCCTTAACATGTTTACAAGATAATCATTATATTCAATTGCATTTTTGGTGATTGTATGACAAACTTCCATGACTAGGGTTTCTTGTTTAGTTGTAGGGATTTGCAATACAGGTAAAATTGGACATTGATTCTGGTACCATGAGACTCGTGAAGATGAGACGAGTTGATTGATACCAGCCATGGCCATTTATATTGCCTGTGGAGAGTTTTTGAAATACACAGGTTTGTAGCTACAGCAAGACAACCGTAGGTAAAAGTGTTGTTACCTAAAACGATAGTTGGGAGGAAGAAGATGGAGGTGTGGCATCCCCTGGTTGGGTGATTTGAATTTCACGCGTTTTGGGTTTCAACGTTTTGTTTTCATTATATTATCTTTTGTTTTTATTATATGTACAAGTAAGCGTCACAGCTCAGTTGGCAAGCGTGTTTTGGAGACATGCATAAGGGCCTGGGTTCGATCCCTAGGTCCTAACCTTTCTTCATATTTTTCTTCAATAGGCAATCTAGCGCATTACACATCAGGAGGTCCACCATATACTACCAGGATTTGGCCATCCAATTCATCAGCGCTCCAGATCAACGTGCCACTCTTGGAGGACCACCATATGCCTCCAATCAACAGCCACATTGAATCAGGCAAAGTCAAATAGGCCTGGATCTTTTGGGCTCAAAATCTCAAACAGCACCCTCATAATTACTAATACAGGCCCATTTACTAACTTTTCTTTATTTTATTTATTTTTTCTTTATTTTTTATTCTTTGAATTGTCTTTATTTATTTTAATTCACAAATTTTCACAAAAAACCATAAAATCAATAATTCATCAAAAAATTAGGATTAGTCTTTATTTTATCAAAATTAATTTAATTTAGTTTAAATTAGGGAAATTGTAATTTGTTTTCAGAAATAAAATTAAATAGAAATTAGGTTAAACTTTTGATTTAGTCTAATTTTTTCTCTTTTTTCTCAAAATAAATAAAAATACAAAAATAGGTTGTAGATTAAATTAATCCATTTTTTTCTTCTTAAAATTAAAATTAATTAGGATTAGGATTTTCTTTTTATTATAATAATTTCTTTATTTTCTTAAAATAATAAAACATGACAAAAAACATTTTCTTAGTTAATCGCAATTAGGTTTAGGCAAGGGTCAAGACCCTAATGATCTCGTATTCGATTCATCGCGCGCATATTATTTATTTTTTGTCAATATTGTTGTAACTATGCATGGTTTGTAATAGTTTAATCTAGGGTTTTTATTTATCGCTTTTTCCCGGGTTTTTGGCTATGTAATTAATCCCCCTCCCCGAAGCCTTGTAATAGCGTAGATTTACTTTCTCGCATTTTAATTCTTGCAAATATTTGACTGTTTAGATGTATGCTAATAGGATTGTATGACAAGAATGCATGACAAATTAATCCAGTTAGAAAACCCTAATGTGCAAAGATAAATAACTGAAACTAATCACTCGCACATATCACTCTTAGGGTATACTCTCACTTTGGTTGCCTTCAGTAAACGATCATTAAGTATAGGGTGTCTTAGTGGTTGCCCTCCTGTCTAACAAAGATCAAATGTCCCATTCGAATGTTGCCTCCGAAATGTTGTCTCGAAAATGTTGCATCGGAAATGTTGCCTCGAATATGATCTTAAGACTTTAGGGTTATTACTAATGTATCCTAACATTGCTTTAGTGATTGTACGTCCCTTTCGAATTGACCCTTACAACTCCAACGACGGTGCCACCTAATTCTCAATAGTAGGATAGAGTTGTCTAAAGGAAACGAGAATAGAAATGATCTTTTCTCGAGTAGGTAGATGCTAGCAGGTACTTGCTCAAAACAAAACTCTTCACACTTGCACATTTTCAAAACAATTTTGAAAAAAACTTCGTCACACCTTTGAGGACTAATACAAGGGTTACCACGAAGTCAAAATTTTCAAAAAAAAGCACAGTACACAAGCAATTTTAAAAAAAGATGATCAAGTACCTAAGAGCCCATGGAAAACCATGGATAGAAAGGGTGCTAACACCTTCCCTTTCTATAATCTACCCCCGTACTCAGAAACATATCGAAAAAGGATTTTTTTTGTACTTTGTTCCTTTCTGATTGGATGAAATAAAAGTCGGTGGCGACTCTTACTTACCACGACATTTTGCGAAGAAATAATGCAAAACACAAACCAACATTCAAACAGTCGGTTCTGCCACCGTGTCATAGAACTTGCGACTCAGCTGGGGAAGTTATAAGTGGGGTATACCTTAGGATCTAGTTCATCATATTTGTTTCTCTTGATTGCCTTGTTTGCTTTATTTTTGAGGGTTCTGTTTGGGGTTACTATAGATCCTAACCCAGATCTGGGGATACCTTTTAGGTAAGTAGCAATAGACTGTGAGGGAATTGTACGGTGTAGACTGATACGGTTGAAGCAGTAGCTACGTTGATGTGGCACATTGGTTGGTACTGATATCCCTTGTGGAGAAACGAGGAGAATACGGGGCCGATGCATGGTGTCGTTAAGCATCAACTGACCTTAGAACCTTTAATCGACCAACTTGGCCATTAGAAAGTAGTGAGATAGCCGGTCTCGGTGTAAAGCTGGGAACTGGTTGATACTCGATGCTACACTCATTGAGACCATACTCTCGAAATAGTTCCGGCCGCAAGAAAAGATTGCGTGAGTTGAAACCATGACCGATGGAGGATGGTCAGTGATATTGAGATCCTCTAGAACCCAGTTACTTTTTCTAGGATAGGTTTGAAGCTAACTTAACTTCAAGAGGGTATTACCTTTGACCTCACGCAAGCCTTAAACCTAAGGGTCTTGTGTGATCTGAATGTGTTTGAAATACTTGTTGTTTGCTATACATGTGGTTTATCATGACATCATGCATCATAACATGGCATTCATGCTTCATTACACTAACCATTTCAAAGACCAAGGGAATTTATCTTTGTTATGTTTTACAGATCATGGCTTCCATGCGTAGAAATACCATTTGAGTCAACTTTGTGCAAATACATGCCCAACTTAAAGAGCTAGCCTCAAGAGTTTCTGAGACTTCTACGTTCATTAAGAGACACGGTCAACTTCTCATCCTGGTTACTTCAAATCTTGATGAGCAGATGATGAGCATACTATTTCAGTTCTTTGATCCCGTGCATCATTGCTTCACCTTTCCAGATTACCAGCTGGTACCCACCTTGGAAGAGTTCTCTCATCTATTGGGCATATCCATCCTTGAACAGGTACCTTTCACAGGTATGGAAAAAGTTCCTAGACCAGAAGACATTGCCTCAGCTCTGCATTTGAAATGGGCTGATGTAGTATCCAATTGGGAAACACGAAGCGGGGTCGAAGGTTTTCTAGCCAAATTTCTGATAGACCAGGCTCAGCTATTCTGGGATGATTTGGATTTTCAAGCTTTTGAAGATATCTTGGCTCTCCTTATCTATGGTTTGGTTCTCTTCCCGAATCCAGATTCCTTTGTAGATGTGAACGCTGTCAAGATTTTCATTTCTCGCAACCCTGTGCCTACCTTGCTTGGGGATATCTTGCACGCTCTCTATACTCGTACCGTGAGGAGAAGAGGGACTCTCATGTGATGCATGCCATTGCTGTCGAGGTGGTTTATTTCTCACCTCCTTAAGTCTGTGCTGAAGAACGAAGAAGGTTTGGATTGGTCCTACAGAATAATGTCACTTGCTCATACAAATATTCTTTGGTGTTCCCGGGCTATGGAAGACACTACTGTTATTGACCATTGTGGGAGATACCCTAATGTCCCGTTTCTTGGAATCAGAGGGGGTATAACTTACAATCCTTGTCTAGCTTTGCGAAAATTTGGTCGTGCTCGGAGAGATGGTCCCCATGAGTTACTTCTTGAGGAAATTATGTTTGACTATAAGGAGGATGTTAAGGAGCATAGCCGAAGGTTTATACGAGCTTGGGGCATGGTTAAAAAATCTGACCCCCAAGAGTTGGGACCAAAGACTTCCCTTCTTATGCAGCCTTACCTTTAATGGGTCCGAGCTCGTGCCCAGAAGCTTGGGATGCCCTATGAAGTCGTGTTACCAGTGATTGTGGAGCCCACTAATGAAGACGACATTCCTTACACGGTTCTCTATCCTTACATGCCCACCGATCCTGGGGAGTTGCAGAGGTCTTGGATTCAGCTGAGGAATGAGCGGGATACTTACCGGGAGCAGTACCAGGAGCAAGAAAGGAAGATTTTGAAGCTCACCAGGCAGCTCGAGGAGGAAAGAGCGATCAATGACTACATCAGCACAAAGCGGAAGCGTCCATGGGACTTTTGATTTTTATTTTCTAGTTTTAGATTCTGTTTTATTTGTTTACTTTGTAACGCCTTAAAGGCATTGTTGAACCTTTCAAAGTTAAGCTAATAAAGTTTGTTTATTTTTGGTTTGCAAATTTAAATCTCCCAAAGTCTTTGAAATCATTACATGCGCATCCCATTATCATGCACATCATTACAGGTACCCTTACAGGTTTCTCATCTTCTTCGCTGTTTATTTCAACAGAAATGTCTTCCAATCAAGCCATCAAAGATCTTCAGGCACAGAATGCCCAATTCCAACAGATGTTCATAAGTCTGGCTAAAGGGCAAGAGGATCCGAAGACCCTTATTCTGAAAGAAAAATAGAAGAAGAAGAAGAAGGTCGGTATTCTGAACATGGGTAGAAGATTCGGAGAAAGGTTG
This sequence comes from Vicia faba, assembly GCA_948472305.1. Classification (NCBI taxonomy): domain Eukaryota; kingdom Viridiplantae; phylum Streptophyta; class Magnoliopsida; order Fabales; family Fabaceae; genus Vicia; species Vicia faba. Next base: position 347,055,655 of record OX451737.1, read on the forward strand.
AGGCCACCAGCTGATTTGACCTCCTCATCCAAAGAGGAGGAGAACCAAGAAAGGGAGAAGGACCCTAGTCCTACAGTTTCTGACAACGATACTGATTATGACGATGAGCAATATCCTCCTGCTGAGGATAGGTACAAGCAGCTAGAAGACCGTCTGAGCGCTATGGAGATTCAGAAAATACCTGGTTTGGATTTTGGAGAATTGGGGCTGGTATCAGGAGTGGTGATCCCTAATAAGTTCAAAGCTCCAGTTTTTGCCAAGTACGATGGAGTATCCTGTCCAAAACTCCATCTCCGCTCGTATGTATGGAAAATCCAACCCCACATTGCTGATAGAAATTTGTGGGTGCATTACTTTCAAGATAGTCTGTTAGGGACTCAGCTTGAATGGTTCTACCAGTTGGAAGGAGCCAATGTATGAAACTGGGAAGATCTTGCTGCTGCTTTCTACAAGCAGTATCAATATAATGCCGACCTTGCTTCCAGTCGTACTCATCTCCAGGGTATGTCCATGGGTGCAGGTGAAGGTTTTAAGGACTATGCTTAAAAGTGGAGAGACTTGGCTGGAAGAGTCCAACCCCCTTTGTCTGATAGGGAATTGGTTGACATGTTTCTATGGATGATATCTAGTCCATTTTTCAACCACTTGATCGGCAGCTCGTCATCTGGATTTGCAGAGTTGATTTTGACTGGAGAAAGAGTGGGGGATGGCATTCGAAGTGGTAAAATACAGAAGGATGCCTCTTCGAATTCGGTAAAAAAAGCCTTTCACTGGTAAAAAGGAAGCTAGTGCAGTCTATAGCCCGAGGGGCCAAGGCAGATCTGAACATCGTCAAACGGTAAATACTGTCGTGATACCAAGATCCACGGTTGCTCCACAGTGCAACAATCAACAAAGGGTGGAAAGACCACAACGGAAGTTTACCCGCCTCAGTATGACCTTGGCCGAAGTTCTACCTCACCTGCTGAAATCCAACTTGGCGACCTTGAGAGAGGCACCTAAGAATCCAAACACTACTTCTCCCAGATACAATCCCAACGTGCAGTGCGCCTACCATTCCGAGAGTTTGGGCCATGATACAAATGATTGTTGGGCCCTGAGAAACAAAGTACAAGATTTGTTCGAAGCCAAATAAATTGAATTTGACACTCTGGAAAAGCCGAATGTTATAACTGCTCATATGCCCAAACATGGTCGTGGAGTTAATGTTGTTGACACCGATTTGTTTGTGACCTCTGTTGAAGAAATTTCTACTCATCTGATGATGGTTAAAAAGAATTTGTTGTTGGTCGGTTTATTTCTGGGTTGTGGTGAAGGTTGCCACATGTGTTCGACTCTACCTTATGGTTGTTGTTTGTTGAAGTCAGGTGTTCAGCGCTTGATGGATAATAAAGAAATTTTGTTCGAAAAGACTACGACTCATGTTGTTCCCAATGAAGATATTTTCATTATTACCATTTCCCCCAATCCTTCCAAGGTTTCCTCGAGAAAACCTGTTAGGATTACACATGTTCCAAGAATTGCTCAGCTAATAATCACAGCTCCTAGTCCCATCCTGTATACTTTAGATAAGGCTATCCCATGGCATTATGGTGCTGATGTGTATTACCATGGTATTAAGCAAGATCTAAAGACTGAAGAAGCTGATACTGATGTGAGTAATATTGTCGGGACTAGTAAGGTTACCTGAAGTGGAAGGGTCTTCTCTCCCGAGATTTCCCCGAAGACTATCATCAAGCCTACTGTTATTTCAATTGCTATTCTAACCAACACTCCTGACATTTCTCCTGTTCCTACTCCAGTTATTTCACCTGCAACTATTCCTCTTCTTACTCTAGTTATCACCCCTTCTACTGAGCCATCTGGGACTCGGGGAAAAGAAATTATAGGTGAACCTGCCTGGATGGAGGTACCTAAGAAAACCGTCGTAGAAGCCTCTAAACAAGAAATAGAGGAAATATAGAAAATTATCAAGAAAAGCGACTACAATATGGTCGAACAGCTGGGACAGACCCCGTCAAAGATCTCCGTGTTGTCTCTGCTATTATGTTCTGAAGCCCATGCAAAGCCTTTGATTGCATTTCTCAAGACTACGCACGTGCCGCAGGAGACTTCCGCAGATCAGTTCAAATATTACGTGGCTAGCCTGACTGCTGACAATGGGCTAGGTTTCTCAGATGCGGATCTGACCCCTAAGGGGAGGAATTATAATGATGCTCTGCATGTCTCGATCGGGTGCAGGGGCACCACTATGGCCCATGTGTTGGTAGATACCAGATCTTCGTTGAATGTTCTTCCAAAGAAAGCGTTAGATCGTTTGGATTGTGAAGGTTTGACTTTAAAGCCGATTAACATTATGGTGAGGGCTTTTGATGGATCAAAAAGAATGGTGCACGGGGAGGTGGACATCCCTGTCAAGGTGGGTTCCCAGACTTGTGCGTCCACCTTCTACGTAATGGATATCATACCATCGTATTCTTACTTGCTGGGTCGTCCTTGGATCCATAGGGTTGGGGCAGTTACTTCCACGCTCCATCAAATGCTAAAGTACCCAGTGAATGGGAAGATTGTCACGGTGCGAGGTGAAGAAGAGTATATGGTGAGTCACCTCAATTCCTTCCGCTACGTAGAGATGGACGGGGAATTCATAGAAACTCCTTGTCAGAATTTCGAAGAGGTCCCTCAGACTTTGGCGTCAACTGAAGTTACTACCGGCAAACCTCTGCTGAAGATGGCTTCTCTCAAGGATACCAGGGCTTTAGTTGAAGAAGGGGCTCAAAGGGATGTTAGGCGCGCACGGATTAGAAGACCTCCACTACACATCAGCAATCGGGGAGTTAATGCGATTGAGGACAGTGAAGAAGATTCAGACATCGACAGCTGGATCTATCTGACAACCAGTGGTGGACTGAATAACTGGACGACGAAGGACTTCATACTTGTTTCTTTTATTCCGCAGTAATTGACTTTTGTTTTAAGATTTTTAATAAACAGTTTGAAACTTTACGGCCCGGTTCGTTGCCTGAGGCACCGTGGCTTTGCTTATGAGGGCTTATTATTTTCATTTCATATATCATTAATAAAGCATTGGACGTTTCTTGCATTACAAATTTTGCGCTCCTTGTTTTTTTATTTCTGTCTCTCACTTTATCAAAACAGCTATTCTCTTACACACACTCATGTATCATAATGCAGATCCATATCCACTCTGGATCCCATTGATAACAACTCTGCTACTGCCAGTTATGACTTCAAAAATCCGATCAACCAAGCCGAGGACGAAGGTGAGGATGATTGTGAGGTTCCTGGAGAACTTGCTATACTATTACAACAGGAAGAAAGGGCCATACAGCCTCATGAAGAGCCGGTTAAGTCAGTGAATTTGGGTACAGAGGAAGACAAGAAAGAGGTCAAGATAGGTGCGAATCTAGAGCCTAATGTCAAGCAACGGTTAATACAGATGCTACACGACTATGTTGAGATCTTCGCCTGGTCCTATGAAGATATGCCTGGTTTTGACACTGATATTGTGGTACATCGACTGCCGACTAAAGAAGACTGCCCTCCGGTAAAGCAGAAGGTCCGCCGTATGTGCCCTGAAATGTCAGAGAAAATCAAGGCAGAAGTCATGAAACAGTTCAATGCAGGGTTCTTAGCTGTCACTTCTTACCCGCAGTGGGTTGCCAACGTTGTTCCGGTACCTAAGAAGGACAGTATGGTATGGATGTGTGTAGACTACAGAGATCTGAATAGGGCGAGCCCCAAGGATGACTTCCCACTTCCTCACATTGATGTTCTAGTCGACAACACCGTGCAGCATAAGATCTTCTCCTTCATGGATGGTTTTTCTGACTACAACCAGATCAAGATGGCTCCTGAAGACATGGAGAAGACAACCTTCGTTACGTAGTGGGGCACCTTTTGTTACAAGGTAATGCCTTTTGGATTGAAGAATGTCGGGGCAACTTATCAGCGTGCCATGGTCGCTTTTTTCCACGATATGATTCACCATGAGATCGAGGTTTACGTTGATGACATGATAGCCAGGTCCCAGGCTGAGGAAGATCACCTTGATCATCTCCAGAAACTGTTTGATGGGTTGAAGACGTACAAGCTGAGGTTAAATCCGAACAAGTGTACCTTCGGGGTAAGGTCTGATAAGCTTTTGGGTTTTGTCGTCAGTGACAAAGGTATTCAGGTAGACCCTGCAAAGGTAAAATACATACAAGAGATGCCAACTCCCCACATAGAGAAGGAGGTTAGAGGTTTCTTGGGACGTATAAATTACATCGCCCGGTTCATTTCACATCTGACTGCTACTTGTGAGCCAATCTTCAAGTTGTTGAAGAAAGATCAAGTGGTAAAGTGGAATGAGGAATTCTAGACCGCTTTTAAAATAATCAAGGAATACCTTCAAGAACTACCAATTTTGATGCCTCCAGTTGAAGGAAGACCTTTGATATTATACTTGACAGTGCTGGACAATTCAATGGGGTGTGTGTTGGGGCAGCATGACGAGTCTGGCCGAAAAGAGCACGCCATTTACTACCTTAGCAAAAAGTTTACCGACTGTGAGACCCGATACTCATTGCTCGAGAAAACTTGTTGCACTTTGGCATGGGCTGCTTGCCGGATGAGACAGTATATGCTGACCCACACCACTTTGTTGATATCAAAGATGGATCCGATCAAGTGTATTTTCGAGAAGCCCGCATTATCTAGAAGAATAGAAAGATGGAAGATGATATTAACCGAGTACGACATCCGATACACAACCCAAAAAGCAATCAAGGGGAGTGTATTGGTGGATCATTTGGCGCATCAGGCCGTGGATGACTACCAGTCCATGAATTTCGAGTTTCTGGATGAGAATATTATATCGGTAACCGACTGTGAAGAACCTGGACCGGATGAAGGACCTGAGGAGGGATCCCGATGGTCTATGTATTTTGATGGAACCTCAAACGCATTGGGTAACGGCATTGGCGGTGTAATCATATCTCCCGAGGGCTGTCATACTCCATTCACCGCCCATTTATGTTTTAACTGTACCAAAAATATGGCGAAGTATGAAGCATGTATCAAGGGTCTTCGAGATGCTATTGACCTGAGGATTAAGTTCTTGAGTGTATTCGGAGATTCCGCTCTGGTGATAAGTCAGATCAAAGGCGAGTGGGATACGAAGCACCCGAATCTTATTCCTTACAAAGAGTATGTACTGACATTGCTCCCACACTTTGAGGAGATAACCTTCGAACACTTCCCAAGAGAAGAGAATCAGTTGGCGGATGCGCTAGCTACCATGTCTTCTATGTTCAAAGTCAGGTGGAATAATGAAGCTCCCCAGATTACCATTGAGAGGTTGGACGAACCCGCACATTGCTGTGACATTGAGACAGAAGAGGTATCAGATAAACCCTGGTTTCATGGGGTAAAGAAGTATCTTGAGGCTCAAGAATACCTTGAGGGGGCATCTGTTAATGATAGGAAGTTTCTGAGAAGGTTCGTTGCGAAGTTCTTCATCAGTAATGGAATCCTCTATAAGTGCAACCATGATTCAACCTTACTGCGGTGTGTAGACAAGAGCGAGGGTACCTTCGGAACTCATTCCAGTGGACATACCATGGGGAAGAAAATCCTATGGGCAGGATATTACTGGTCCACTATGGAAGCCGATTGTTATCAGCACTCTCGAACCTGTCATAAGTGCCAAGTATATGCTGATAAGGTGCATGTACCTCCAGTTCCCCTGAATGTTTTGACAGCTCCTTGGCCCTTTGCAATGTGGGGCATCGATATGATCGGCGAGATCAGACCTATTGCGTCTAACGGAGATCGCTTCATTCTGGTAGCAATTGATTACTTTACGAAGTGGGTTGAGGCAGCTTCCTTTGCTACAATAACCAAGAACGTCGTAGCGCGGTTCATCTGACACAATCTGATTTGTCGATATGGTGTACCAAAGAGGATTATTACTGACAATGGAACAAATCTCAATAACACAATAATCACCGAGCTCTGCAAACAGTTCAAGATTCAACATCATAACTCTTCTCCCTACCGGCTGAAGATGAATGGAGATGTTGAAGCAGCTAACAAGAACATCAAGAAGATTATGCAGAAGATGACAGTGACATACAAAGACTGGCACGAGATGTTACCATTCGCTCTTCATGGGTATCATACCTCAGCACGGACGTCGGCAGGGGAAACACCCTACTCTTTGGTGTATGGCATGGAGGAAGTCCTACCCATCAAAGTCCAGATAGCCTCTCTCAGGATTATGAAGGATGCAGGTTTGAATGAAGACGATTGGATCCAAACCCGACTTGATCAGCTGAATCTAATCGATGAAAAGAGACTTAATGCTATATGTCATGGTCAGACATATCAAAAGCGAATGATTAGGGCTTTTAACAAGAAAGTCAGACGTCAAGAATATCAAGTCGGGGATCTAGTGATCAAACACATCATACTACCGCAAGGTGATCCCAGGGGAAAATGGCCCCTACGTACGAATGGCCATTTGTGGTTAAGAACATCTTCTCGGGAGGAGCTATGATTCTAACCACCATGGATGGTGACGACCTTCCTCACCCCGTCAATGCAGACATAGTGAAAAGATACTACGCATAATCAAAGACCCGCTAGGTTGACTGGCCTAGGAAAAAATAAGGGCTTCCCGGCGAACCAAAAGGGTTCGGGCAAAAGTAAGGGATGAAAATGAAAAAAAACTGTACACCCGGCAAGTCGAAAACCTGAAAAGGCGACTTAGGCAAAAAAGGGTATCCCGGTGGACTGAAAACCCGAAAGGGCGGTCCAGGAAAAAGTTAGGGATCAAAGCGTAACACTATGTCTCATTGGATCATGTTGCAACCAGACCTCGGTATCGACTATCAAGCTCAAACGGCGCCGATCAATTTGATCCACCTTCGACCAAGTAGCAAAGTGATGAGACGCTTGAAGATATAAAGGCAATAGCGGAGTTGGAACCCAATGGGGTTGTTTCACATAGTTGTTTTTATTTCTTTTACACAAATTGTAATTTCTTTTGGCGACATTCTCTTACTAGGACGTCAGCCTCTTTGTACAAAATTCCTATTACGGTCCAACTTCAAAAATCAATACAAGTCATTTTCACAAGAAATATCAATTTCTTTTTCTTTTTCTGTTTTGTTTTGCAAGAAACGTCCAATGATTCATTTTTGATATATGCATTTGAAAATAATTTCTGCTCATAAATATTTACACAAGAAAACAAAGACGATTACTCGTAATTCCAGGAACAAGGAAAAATAAGAAGCGCCTAAACTTTACAGTTACTCTGCCCATCAAGTACCGGGATAGAGTCAGCTTGAGAACATGAGTAGTGGTACATACACTTCCCACAGAGTAAAAAGTATCCAAAGACAGTGATGTCAGCTTTCCCGAACAAGACATAACTCTCCCTTACTGAAGTTCGCAATCACGAGTGAGTCAGTAATTTTTCCCCAAGCAGAGTTTATTTCTCTCACCAACAGAATTCATTATCACCAACAACGGAAATTCATCCCCAGCTGATTTATTTCTCCAAGTCAGAAGATCAATCAACAGAGTATCTCCTCTCACCAACAGAATTCATTATCACCAACAACGAAAATTCATCCCCAGCTGAGTTATTTCTCCAAGTTAGTAGATCAATCAACAGAGTATCTCCTCTCTCCAACAGAGTTATTCCCCCGCAGAGTTATCCTCAGACAGGGTCTCTTCCGGCAGAATATTCACCAGCCAAGGGGCAAATCCCCTACATAGTCATCTTTGTTCACCATCCCCAGCAGAAGTAGAAGAACTGTGTTTCTTAGAACAATCAAGAATACCATTTCTCATACTCTCCAAGCAGCAGTCAGGGATTTATTTTCCCAGAATCAGATTATTATGTTAGCATTTCATACATCATGACTTGTGCATACATCACGTATAACATAGTCTCATTTAGTTTGAGAACGTCATTATACAATGCATCTCATGCAACACACATAACTAACCTTGTATTTCTTTCAGTAAAGGCAGTTATTATCAACAATTTCCAGCAAATCCAAGATCAACACTCGAAGCTAAACAGAGTAATCATCAGTGCGACAAGAACAACCTTACCCAGGTTCCCTCTACAGTTTTACCCAAACTCATATCTAAGTAACCCTACTATCCAGGTTCCTTCTCACAGCCCTACTATCCAGGCTTTCATATCGAAGTAACCCTACTATCCAGGTTCCTTCTTACAGCGCTACTATCCCGGCTTTCATATCGAAGTAACCCTACTATCCAGGTTCCTTCTCACAGCCCTACTATCCAGGTTCCTTCTCACAGCCGTACTATCCAGGCTTTTATCTCGAAGTAACCCTACTATCCAGGTTCCTTCTCATAGCCCTACTATCCAGGCTTTCATATCAAGGAAACCCTACTATCCAGGTTCCTTCTCACAGCCCTACTATCCAGGCTTTCATCTCAAAGTAAACCTACTATCCAGGTTCCTTCTCACAGCCCTACTATCCCGACTTTCATATCGAAGTAACCCTACTATCCAGGTTCCTTCTCACAACCCTACTATCTAGGCTTTCATCTCGAAGTAACCCTGCTATCCAGGTTCCTTCTCACAGCCCTACTATCCCGGAGTTCATATCGAAGTAACCCTACTATCCAGGTTCCTTCTCACAACCCTACTATCTAGGCTTTCATCTCGAAGTAACCCTACTATCCAGGTTCCTTCTCAAGCCCTACTAGCCAGGCTTTCATATCGAAGTAACCCTAGTATCCAGGTTCCTTCTCAAGCCCTGCTACCCAGGCTTTCATACCGAAGTAACCCTACTATCCAAGTTCCTTCTCCTAACCTTACTATCCGGGTTTTCTTCCTCTCTTATCCCCAGACAGCAGTCCACAGCACTGTAAGACCTGGACCTGATCAAACACAATTGATTTCACATTTCCCTAGAGAGTCACGGTGTAATATGTACCCTGACCAAGCACACAGTTCACTTCCGCTTCCCAAACCAAAATTATTCCCCAGTAGAGTAACGTACAACTGAAGCTCCTAAAACTCTATTTCTCTCAAGACAGAGACCAGCATTCCCCAACGAAGTCCTCCTCAACAACAGGTATACAGCATCTCACAAATGAATCTCTTATGCGATCGACACCTCTTCGGATGGCATCTTTAAGCCCATCTCCTGTCATCGACTTCTAAATGGCATCTATAAGCCCATTCCCGATATCGCAAGTCAAGTATCACTTCATGCGAGTGCAAATTTCTGGGCACTCTAGTGTTCAATCATCTTCCACCTTCAGATCACGAAAGGCAGCAGAGCTAATCTACATCCTCAGGTTTAAGAAGATTGAACAGGGGCAGCTGTTGTACCCCAAAATTTTCCCTCCCATATTTCTCAATACATGTCAAGTGAGGTCCTCAAATTGCTCAAGGAAGTTCAAGAGTTGACCAGACAAACTCTCTCCTAAGGCAGTCTACCTCAAATTAGGGTTTCATTTTTCATAAATATGCTTGAGTCCAAAGGATCCCAAATGCCTTCCATTGTCCTAATATGTTCTCAAGATCATCCATGTCAAGTTTCAAGTCTCGCTGAAGAAGTTTGCTCAATCAATTGCTCAAAGGCCTGAAAATCGAATAGGCTAGGTCAAAAGTCAACTGTGGCCAATATATAGTCAAACTTCAAGATTTTTTGGTCAACATCCTCATTTTGAAGTATTATTCATAATTTGATCAAGTACTGATCATGATTCCTCAAGGATTGCTCACAAATCATCAAAACCCAAAAGTTGCTAAATTAGGGTTTTGTAGGAAAAGTAAACTCAACTTTGACCAAGCATAACTTTCTCGTACTTTATCAGAAATGGTCCATCCAAATCTCATTTTGAATAGGATGCAATTCCCTACAATTCATATTCATCTCCCAAGTTCATAATATGCACTCACAAAAAGATATGAATTTGACATTATAGGTCATTTTGAAAAGTCAACAAAAACACCTTTTGGGTCAAAGCTTCATACATGAACATGGAAGACTCAATTGAGATGCGACCAAAAGGGTTGCATATAGGACATCCTAATATTTCTAAAAAAGTCCAAGAACACCTCCCTAGGGTCAAAATTGAGAGATTTATGCATTGACCAAGTTGACCTTTTTTGCAAAATTACCAAAAGTCAAATGTGCTCAAATTTGCATTTTTTGCTAAATGGGTCTAACTTTTTATGCTTCCACTTTAATGATAACATAGTCCACGACCTATGGTACCCTCCATGCTTTATTTATTCATTTATTTAATTTATTTTGATTTTTATTCATTTAAAATTCAAATAAAATCAAATAAATCATATATTGTGTTTTAGGGATGATTTTTGCATTGAAAGAAGATCTTATATGCTGTCAATTGAGAATCAATTCGTGCAAGGCTAATTTGGTTGGAAAAGATTGAATTTGAGAAAATTTGGAAAGATATCATATGCCATGAAAGACCAAATCAAATCTTCATAATGGGCAAGATTGATTTCGTTTTTGTTGACCTAACATGTTGTAGTACATATACAGAAGAAATCCAAGGCATGAGAGAGGTTGGAGCAGTCGTGAAAGAGGAAAACAAAACTGAAATATCTCAAGGAAAAATGGTGATCTAATTCCAAGTTACAGGCCGTCCTAAGCCATCTTTCCCTTGCCAATCGATTGTTGGACATCTCAGGATCATATTCCAATCATTAGCAAGCCTCTCCAGGTCCTGAAACCCGTTGTAGCAGTCACACGGTTAGCCAAAATTTGCATTTTCGTTTTCATCAATTTATACACCATTTGCACGTTTTGATTGCATATTCTTATTCCTTATCATGTTTGCAAGCTAATCATTATATTCAATTGAGTTTTTGGTGATTGTATGACAAACTACCATGGCTACGGTTTCTTGTTTAGTTTTAGGGCTTTGCAATACAGGTAAAATTGGACATTGATTCTGGTACCATGAGACTCGTGAGGATGAGACAAAATGATTGGTACTAGCCATGGCCATTTATATTGCATGTGGAGAGTTTTTGAAATACACAGGTTTGTAGCTACAACAAGACAACCGTAGGTAAAAGTGTTGTTACCTAAAACGACAGTTGGGAGGAAGAAGATGGAGGCGTGGCACCCCCTGGTTGGGTTATTTGAATTTCGCGCGTTTTGGGTTTCAACGTTTTGTTTTCATTATAGTATCTTTTGTTTTTATTATATGTACAAGTAAGCGTCACAGCTCAGTTGGCAAGCGTGTATTGGAGACATGCATAAGGACCTGGGTTCGATCCCCAGGTCCCAACCTTTCTTAATATTTTTCTTCAACAGGAAATCTAGCGCATTACACATAAGGAGGTCCACCATATACTACCAGGATCTGGCCATCCAATTCATCAGTGCTCTAGATCAACGTGCCACTCTTGGAGGACCACCATACGCCTCCAGTCAACAACCACATTGAATCAGGGAAAGTCAAACAGGCCTGGATCTTTTGGGCTCAGAATCTCAAACAGCACCCCCCCATAATTTCTAATACAGGCCCATTTACTAACTTTTCTTTATTTTATTATTTTTTTTTATTCTTTGAATTGTCTTTATTTATTTTAATTCACAAATTAATTATTTTTTTCACAAAAAACCATAAAATCAATAATTCATCAAAAATTAGGATTAGTCTTTATTTTATCAAAACCAATTTAATTTAGTTTAAATTAGGGAAATTGTAATTTGTTTTCAGAAATAAAATCAAATAGAAATTAGGTTAAACTTTCGATTTAGTCTAATTTTTTCTCTTTTTTCTCAAAATAAATAAAAATACAAAAATAGGTTGTAGATTAAATTAATCCATTTTTTTCTTCTTAAAATTAAAATTAATTAGGATTAGGATTTTCTTTTTATTGTAATAATTTCTTTATTTTCTTAAAATAATAAAACATGAAAAAAAACATTTTCTTAGTTAATCGCAATTAGGTTTAGGCAAGGGTCAAAACCCTAATGATCTCGTATTCGATTCATCGCGCGCGTATTATTTATTTTTTGTCAATATTGTTGTAACTATGCATGGTTTGTAATAGTTTAATCTAGGGTTTTTATTTATTGCTTTTTCCTGGGTTTTTGGCTATGTAATTAATCCCCCTCCCCGAAGTCTTGTAATAGCGTAGATTTACTTTCTCGCATTTTAATTCTCGCAAATATTTGACTGTTTAGATGTATGCTAATAGGATTGTATGATAAGAATGCATGACAAATTAATCCAGTTAGAAAACCCTAATATGCAAAGATAAATAACTGAAACTAATCACTCACACATATCACTCTTAGGGTATACTCTCACTTCGGTTGCCTTCGGTAAACGATCATTAAGTATAGGGTGTCTTAGTGGTTGCCCTCCTGTCTAACAAAGATCAAATGTCTCATTCGAATGTTGCCTCAGAAATTTTGCCTCGGAAATGTTGCCTCGAATATGATCTTAAGACTTTAGGGTTATTACTAATGTATCCTAACATTGCTTTAGTGATTGTACGTCCCTTTTGAATTGACCCTTACAACTCCAACGACGGTGCCACCTATTTCTCAATAGTAGGATAGCGCTGTATAAAGGAAACGAGAATAGAAACGATCTTTTTTGAGTAGGTAGATGCTAGCAGGTACTTGCTCAAAACAAAACTCTTCACACTTACACATTTTCAAAACAATTTTCAAAACAACTTCGTCACACCTTTGAGGACTGATACAAGGGTTACCACGAAGTCAAACTTTTCAAAACAAAGCACAATACACAAGCAATTTTAAAAAAAGATGAGCAAGTACCTAAGAGCCCATGGAAAACCATGGATAGAAAGGGTGCTAACACCTTCCCTTTCTATAATATACTCCGTACTCATAAACATATCGAAAAAGGATTTTTTTCTGTACTTTTTTCCTTTCCGATTGGATGAAATAAAATTCGGTGGCGACTCTTGCTTACCGTGACATTTTGTGAAGAAAGAACACAAAACGCAAACTAGCATTCAAACAGTCGGTTCTGCCACCGTGTCACACATAGTAATAAGAATTTTCTCAACAATTTTCTTGTTAATAATTTCTTCCCCAAAATCTCTCATTTGATTAACTATTTCTTTACATTTATAATAGTAATCTTTAATTGTCTCAGACTCCTTCATCTTCAATAGCTCAAAATCTCTTCTTAGAAATTGAAGTTTGACAGCACGTACCTTAACGCTTCCTTGAAACTCCTCCTGCAATGTGTTCCACACTTCTTTGGCATTCTTAGCTCCCATAATTCTTGGGAAAATTGCATCAGTTACCGCTTGTTGCAAGGTGAACAATGCCTTTGAATTTTTCTGTTTATTTTTCTTAAACTCTTTTTCTTGATCTGCATTAAGAGCTGAAGTATCTGCGGGAACAATGAATCCTTCTTCTACTATATCCCATAAATCTTGAGAAGAAAAAAATGTTTCCATTTTAACACGCCAGAAATCAAAATTTTCACCATTGAAAATAGGGATAGAAATAGTTGATGATTCAGTGGTGTTATCCATGTCTTAGACAAATATTGGAGTGGTTTAATAGTACAAGGGAAATTTTTGAAGTAGTTGGGAGGAATTTGAAATGATATGTATTAATTTAACTACGCCCAATGTATGACCGAACGTAGCTCTAATACCACTGTTAGTAGTGGTGTAGTTGATAGTTGACAGAAGATAGTTTTAGAGAGTTATTTAGAAAGAAGGATATGTCATTGATTTATTGGATGACACATTACAAGATACCAAATGCCTATTTATAGGCTCAAGTCACCAACCTCTCAATGGTGGTGAATGTTTCTACATTACTTTAGATTTTTCTAGAGTTTTCATGATATGTTAGTATCATGATAGTTCTAGGTCCTTCTATCTTTTACATACACTTATAGTTCTAGATTATTCTACCATACTCATACACACTATAGTTTCTAGGGTATTCTACCATTACTATACATATTATATTTAGAATATTCTAGAAATTTGTAGCAATTTCAACAAATTTGACTAAGAAGATGATTAACCTCATTATGCATTGAGTAACGAGTATGGAGACCAATGTGAATTGGAATGGTAGTAGAAATGAGTTCTTTCGTCCTCAGCGAGGTATCCGAAAAGGAGATCCAATATCTCCTTACTTATTTGTTCTTTGCATGGATAAGCTATCTCATATGATTGAGCATGAGGTGAATGAGAGGAAGTTGAAGTTGTTTCGTGTAGGAAGGAAATGTGTGAACCATAACTCATTTAATTTTTGCGGATGATCTGCTCATTTTTGGGGAAGCGACAGAGATGCTGATGAAAAGTGTTAAGAATACTCTATATGCTTTTTGTCAAATGTCAGATCAAGATATCAACAAGGAGAAATCGAGTATCGTGTTCTCGAAGAATGTTAATAAGAGAATTAGAACAAAGCTTGTTGTTGCTTTTGGATTTACAGAAACTAAAAGTTTTAAAAAGTACCTGGGGGTCCCTCTAATAGGTAAAGCTCTTAGGAAAGGCGATTTCAACTATGCAATAGAGAAGATTTCTAAGAATCTTTCTAGTTGGAAAACTAGGAATTTTTCCTTTGCTGGAAGAGTTACTCTTACTAAGAGCGTGATGGAAGCCATTCCGGTTTATCCAATGATGACAAATATGCTTCCTAAGGTGTGCATTAAGGAGATTCAAAAGCTCCAGCGTAATTTTATTTGGGGAGACACTGAATTGAAGAAAAAGTATCATGCGGTTGGCTGGGAGAAAGTTGTGATGAGTAAGTGTGATGATGGTTTAGGGATGCATAATCTTGACAGCATAAACCAAGTCTGCATAATGAAATTAGGCTGCAAAATTATTAATGGTAATGATGAGTTGTGGTGTATTGTCTTAAGAGGGAAATATAAAGCTGATGATATGAGTAGCGATCTTAAGGCTAACAATAATGACTCAAAGCTTTGTAAACCTATTGTTAATACTAATCCTATTCTGTTAGAAACTAGTATTTGGAACATTGCTGATTGGAAAGACATCCATGCATGGAGTGACAATTGGGTGGTTAAAGGTAAGATTATTATGGAGGAGAATGTAATTATTCCACCTGAGTTGAGTGAAGCTAGAGTTTATGACCTGGTGGGAAATAATGGAGACTGGAACTGAGAATTGTTAAATTGGATCTAGCTTGATATTAAGCTGCAGATAGCAGCTATTTTTCCGCCACTTAGTGATAGAAATATGGACAACATAGTTGTGGACACTGAGGAGGATGGATCTTTTTATATTGGCAGCATGTATCGTTACCTGATGGAAGAGAATAATCAAAATGCGAGCATAGTTTGGAGGAGTATCTGGAATTTGAATGTGCCATAGAGACTGAAGTGTTTTATTTGCATTTTGAAGCATGACAGGTTACTAACTGGGCATACAACGAGCACACATGGTTTTGAAAATGCTAGCTGCATGTTGTGTGGTAGTAGTAATAAAATGACTTTGCATGCTTTGTAGGACTGCAGGTTTGTGAAGGCTGCTTGGGAGAATCAGATACCCTCAAAGATTTTGAATTATTTATTTACTGACGATGTGTAGAAGTGGATAGCTATCAACATTTATGAATTTTTGCATGAAGATAGAGATTGGTGTTTGTACTCGGCCATAGGATGTCATTCGGTTTGGGACTGGCGGAATAGCGAGGTTCATGATGTTAACTATGTGCGTCCGGATAGGATACAAGAGAGTATTGCTCATAGGGTGCATGAGTATAAAGAGGCTACCATGTTAACTAAGAGGATTATGGAGTGCAACAAAGTGGAAAATATGGTTCAATGGCATTGTCCAAGGAGGAATTTTGTGAAAGTAAACATTGATGGTGCTCATGATTTGAAGGGTGTGTCGGGATGTGGGAGGGATCATTCGAGATGAAGAAGGTCGATGGTATGGTGGTTTTGCCAAAAGTGTTGGTCGAAGCAGCCCTCTAATGGAGGAGTTATGGGGGATTTACAAAGGAATGAAAATGGTGGTTGTTCATGGTTGTTTGAAGGCAATTGTTGAATCGGACTCTCGAGAAGCAGTGGACATCATCAACAGAGTTAGGAAGAAGAATCTTGTTAATGGAAATTTGGTGCTCCTAATTCATAAGTTAATGGGGAGGATGGAAAGTGTGGAGGTTAATCATATTTATATGGAAGCTAATGGGTGTGCAAATCTACTAGCCAAGCATGGAAAGGGTCTAAAGGGTGATTGTAAAATCTTGCTTCATATTCCAAGATGGCTTGTCAGTATTTTGAAAAGGATATGAGGGGTACTTTCTATCCTAGAGTAGTTGTTGTTTAGTTTGTTTTTTTCTAGGCTCAGGCCTTCCATAATACCAAAACAAATCCCTCAATCAAGACTCGGAGAGTAAAATGTATGCCGCCGTGTGTGGATTAGATCTGATTTTCCACATATGCCGTCAATGGTTTGAATAGAAGCTAAAAAACACAATAGTAAAGGCATGTGGCCAGAAGAAATGCATCTCAAAAATAGTGTTCATAATCCATGGTGGTGATGATGCTTACATCACTATATATTCTACTCGAAATAGGTATGACTTTTAGAATGAGTTGGTATATCAAATGTAAGTAGGAGTCTCATATTTGATGGAATTGTGTCTGGTGATGACACTCAACTCTAGGGAATTTCAAGTTGCTCCTCTAGTAACATTTGATGGGAAAATTGACCCTCATAAATATGTCACCTCCTACAACATGCAAGTGGAGATTATGGGCACAAAGGAAACACTCAAATGTAAGCTCCTCTTCAGAACATTGAAAAAGGAAATCTTGCATTGGCACATGAATCTCACAGGACCCCATGTGCCAACTCTCATGACCTATCCAAGTAATTGACCTACAAGCTCTCGACCAGTAAGCACAACAAAGTATCCACCACGAGCCTCTTTAATATGCACGAAGGATACTTAAATCCATTTTATGAATAATTGGATGTTTCAACGAAGCCACTGTTAATGTAGTGAATCCCAACCAGGAGATATTCATAAGATCCTTAAATAATAGTTTGAAAGTCATTTCACTAAGTCTATCGCCTAAAAGCTTGCAGACTCAATGGAGGATATAATTCCAAAGGCAGAGTGCTATGTGAAGGGCAGAAGAGAAATGTAGAAAAAAGAGTTAGAGACACGAAGGAAAGAAGTAATAACAGATATGAATCCTTCAAACAACCCAAGAGAAATTACCCCTAACAAATCAGAGATATGGGGCCTATAAACCACCATCAAAGAGGCAAGTGGAAAACTACACACATTTAAATACAAGGAGAGAAAAGATACGAAGATATGTTTATCACACGAGAGAAATTCATGAACCCTTAACACCAAGATTAAAGGTTATGGGAAATTAACCCAACAAATGGTGCAAGTACCACAAGATGAAAGACCAACATACATATGAATTACATTAGATAAAGAAGAAAATATAGCGCCTTATTCAATAAGGGCATATTTGAAAATACGTTCATGGTGCACCATCTAGTTATATGGTGAGAGGACTAGAAGCCTTCAAACTAGAAGAGATAAAGAACCACAAGAAAGGAGGGAATATGAACCTATTCCTAACATCCCCAACATAATAACATAAATATTCATTGGAGAGAGTGTGTCGAGAACCTTGCAGAAAAAATATGTTCTCTAGGTGATGCATGTCAATGATTAGCACTCAAAACCTAATTCTTTGACTGCTCCGGAGGTCACTTTCTTGCACAAAGACATTGTTGGAATTATATCTCGTGGGGATGACCATATGGTCGTCAATGTGAACATGTTCAAGTGGAACATAAAGTGATTTCTCCTAGACCTTGGAATTTATGTTGAAATCCTTTACTAGGACGTTTTTGAGAGGCTACAGTTATAACTTGAGCACCTACAACCCTTTAAAGGATCTCTAGTACTTTTATCATAAAAACGGGTACAAGTTTGGGATACATCTCCATCAAGATAAATTTTAGAGTATACAATACTCGTGGTGAATGTCATTTATTAGTACAACATATTTATTGGATTTCATGCATTCAATGTCTTGGAAGATTCCCTTTTCACGCTCTACCTTACTATTAAATCTCCCTAAGACAATGTATAGGTAGGGTTCATAACAGGAGATCAAGAGGTAAGTAGGAAATATCACCAAGATAGCCGCATAATAAAGAGTGTGTTAATGATTTAAAATCTACCACCTAGACAAAGTTCCTATAGTCTTAACTTTGGGGACTTGGATCTGAGAGAATAATTGTAATACCTTAAACCCCAATAATAATTTATAAGACATTATGGAAAATATTAAGATGAAATAAGGGTGTCACATTGACAAAACATTCAAATTTCACTTCAAAGGTGGAATTTAAATTCAAACATACAATAGTACTTCAGTTTAAAACAAATCATAAGACATATCAGAATATTCCCAACCCGATGTTACAATATCAAAGCAACATTCAGAAAAAAATAATAGCCGAACAAAGGTGTGACGAAACAAAAGCAAAACAACTGAAGAGGCAAACTATGTCATCCTCCAAAAAATCAACGGCTATCACTCCTCAGTTTTAACCTAAGAATCATATGCATAAAGTACATACATAGAAACATGCAAGAAAGAACGGGGTGAGAATGCTTTCCATGAACTAAATGGTGTAAAAACAAAAAGGATAATACACAACATCAATTACAATCAACAAATATACAGTTTGCAACATAGACAAAATTAATCATGTAATGCTCATCTCCTCTACTCTCATGCATGTGATACAAATACTAGATATCAGAGGTATGTTACTGAAGGATCCTAAACACTAGACCAAAGTCCTAAAAACTTGACCAAAGTCCTATACTCTAGACCGAAGTTCTAAGCTAACTCCGATATACATGATGCATGTTACTACAAACAAATACAATTCTCCATCTGAACCTCTAACGCCAATTATTAACACAGTCGGTTAAGGATAACAATAGTTTGTCTTGAATCTAAACATATACACATTAATTCTCATGAACCTAAACAAATCAACAATAGTTCTTCTGAGCCTAAACATAAATCACATGAAACCATGTAGGTTACGGCTAAAACATTGATTCATCTAGAACCTAAACAATCAACATTTAACATAATTTATTCATGGGTTGGCTCTCAATTACAATGATAGCTAATAGTTCAACCTAATATATTTAAAAGTATTCAAATTCCTGAAATCACTCAAGGGTTTCCTAAAACCCTACCCATCTATGTTTACCTGTGATACGGTGGGGGAGAACTGACTGTTTTTGGAATGCTGGTTCGCGTTTTGCGTTTGTTTTTGCAAAATGTCGCGGTAAGCAAGAGTCGCCACCGTCTTTTATTTTATCCAACAAGGAAAGGAAAAAAGCACAGAAAATTCCTTTTTCGAGATGTTTCTCGGGTCCGGGGGGTAGATTATAGAAAGGGAAGGTGTTAGCACCCTTTCTATTTGTGGTTATCCACGGGCTCTTAGGTACTTGCTCAAAGTGTTTTCAAAATTTGCTTTTCTTTGTGTTTGTGGGTTTGAAAAGAGTTTTTGTTTGAAAGGTGTAAGTGCGAAAAGTTTTGTTTTGTTTTTGAAAGGAGCAAGTACTTAAGAACCATCTACCTACTCGAAAAAGGAATTAATATGTGCTAATGTCCTTTAGACAATGCTATCCCACTATTGATGAGTAGGTAGCATCGTTGTTGGAGTTTTAAGAGTCAATTCGATTAAGGGACGTGTGGTCACTAAAGCAATGTTAGGATGCATTAGCGGTAACCCTAATGTCTTAGATCATTTTTCCGAGGCAACCGTTTCGAGGCAACTATGATCTTTGGACAAGAGGGCGACCTCTAAAACTTCCTATACTCAATGACCACGTTCGAAGGCAACCAAGTGAGGTGTACCCTAAGAGTGCGCATGTGCGAGTGTGTTGTTTTGGTTAATTTTATCTTTGTACATGTCAATGGTTATCTATGTTGATTTTAAGTTCATACATTCGATCTTGTCATGCATTCTCTATTATCAAACATCTAACAGTTTATAAGTTGCGGAATTTAAATTGCGGAAATTAAATCTAACTATTACAAGGCGTCGGGTATTTACATCGCCAAAAACAACCCTTGAAATTAAAATGCGGAAAATAAATAAAGCGATAAAATAAAGTCCTATTTAAAGCTATTACATTCCGGGAAACAATTACAATAATATGGTAAAACGGATCGCGCGTGAGAAATTAAATCGAATGCTAGTTTTTTAGGGTTTTGACCCTTTTTTGAAAGAACGCATTTTTTTTGGTTTATTTTTGAATTAAAAAGAAATTAGACCTAAGTTAATTATTAAATTAAATAAGCTAATTAATTAATTAATGAAAATATTTTTTGGATTTTTGAGAATTTAAAGAAATAAAATAAATTTGATCAAAGTTAGTAAAAACCTAATCGTCTAAATTAATTTTAATTATTGCGAAAAACATTAGAGTTATTTCCTAATTAAACTAAATTAATTAAATTAATATTTATTTACAAAAATAAAGTGCTGAATTTAATTTTAATAAATAAAATATATTTTTTGGTTTTTTGATTTTATTAAGAAAAAGATTAATTGGTTAGTGATAATAAAAATAATTAATAAAAACAAATAACTAAATAAAAAGAAAAGAAAGAAATATAAATACTCAAGGGGTTTTGGGCCTGATCAAGGGGTCTGGATAGCAATTTCAAAGGCCCAATTGACCTGGCCTGGCTGACTTTTTCTGCTTCCACGCGTGTACATTGACTAGGCACCATGGTGGGTCTCCCATTTGGGCCATCAGATTTGGCCTGGAGGTCATCTGTCCACTGATTACATGAGGGCGTATGGTGAACCACGCGTTTGGTTGTGTATTGAATGACCTGCAGAAAAATAATACAAAGCTTTTGGGGGACCTGGGATTCGAACCCAGGTCCCATTGGATTTTGAACGTTCATCTTGCCACTCAACCACTGCACTTCATTTGTTATTATAATAGATAACAATTATTATATGGAGAAAATAATTAATATTCCAGAATTATAAAAAAACACGCGCGAGATTTGAACCAACCAACCAGGGGAAGACGCGTCATCGTCTTCCTCATTGCAACCTGGTTATTTACCTGCGGATTTTTATCCGCAGCTAAATCCCTAGGTCAAACCTAAAAGCTATTCTGGGCCACGAAAATCAATTTCAAACACATGATTGTGCTCGTCTTCTTCCACTGATCATGTCTATATCCATTAATGGCCTTAATTTTTCCTGTAAATAAAATGCCAAAAAAAAAATACCAAGAACCCTAAATTCGGGTATGGCAAGCACGATTGAGAGGGTGTGATAGCTTGCTTTTGATTGCTTCTCACTCAGTGATTTCCCAGCAATTGATTCACGTTGAGATTTGGTTCTGAATTGGCCTCTAAGAGTGATTTCAGTTTCAAGCTTTTTTGACAATTTTCCAAGTTTGGCTCTTGTGATTTTGCAGCCTCTCCCCCTAATTCTCGTGCCTTTAGCTTGTATATGTAATGAGCATTGGATTAGGTTAAAATTTGTGGACTCAATCTTTGTGCATTGATGTTTTAGGATTTGATTTGATTCACCATTGAAAAACCTTCCAAAATTGTCCAAATTCCATCTTTTTGTTCATGATATGGTGAGATACGAGTTTGAACATGTCCATGATGACAATTAAGACCTATAACAATCAAAAAGATCCTAAGTGATCAATTTTTAGATTTTATTTGATTTAAATTGATTTAAAATGAATTAATTCAATAAAAAATCAAATAAAATAGAAAAATTAATAAATGGACACATGGCTGAATCTAGGACACGTGTGTAGTGTTACAAGATCAAATCAAGTGGAAAAGAATGGGCCCATTTGACAAAATTTGAAGTTTTGGGGATAGTTGACTTTTGGCAATTTTGGAAAAATTCCCAACTTCAACAATGCATAACTTCTTAAATTTTGAACTTTTGGAGGTTTTCTTTGACTTTTTAGAAAGCTTGAGATGTCCTGTAACCAACCCTTTTGGTCTCATCTCATTTTTATTTTCCATGGTCAAGTTATAAGCTTTGGCAAAAAAGGTGTTTTTGTTGACTTTCAAAAATGACCTATAATGTCCAAATTTGTAACTTTTTGTGAGT
Source organism: Vicia faba (assembly GCA_948472305.1). NCBI lineage: Eukaryota > Viridiplantae > Streptophyta > Magnoliopsida > Fabales > Fabaceae > Vicia > Vicia faba. The sequence continues at coordinate 347,077,859 of OX451737.1, forward strand.
GCATTTCTTGATCTTGGAGTGTGAAGATGGATTGTAGGAAATTGCATCCTCTTAAAAATGAGCTTTGGATGGGTCATTTCTCATAAATTATGAGAAAGTTATGCTTGGTCAAAGTTGAGTTGACTTTTCCTACAAAACCCTAATTTAGCAACTTTTGAGTCTTGATGAATTTTGAGCAGTCCTTGATGAATCATGATCAACCCTTGATCAAATGATGAATTATCCTTCAAAACGTGAATTTTGACAAAAAATCTTGAAGTTTGACTATTTGTAGGTCACAGTTGACTTTTGCCCTAACACAGTCGATTTTTGGACCTTTTGAGCAATTGACTGATCAAACTTCCTCTGCAAGGCTTGAAATTTGACATGGATGATCTTGATAACATATTAGGACATTGGGGAGCACTTGAGGTCATTTGGATGTAAGGACCTTGATGCCACACAAAACCCTAATTTGAGGTTGACTGCCTTAGGAGATAGCTTGACTGTCCAACTCTTGAGCAATCTTGAACGACTTGGAGATTTTTCTTGCAATGTTTTGAGAAATATGGGAGGTAAAATTTTGGGGTACAACATCTGCCCCTGTTCAATCTTCTTAAACCTGAGGATATAGATTGGATTTCGGGCCTTTCGGGATCCGAAGGTGGAAGATGATTGAACACTAGAGTGCCCAGAAATTTGCACTCGCTTGTAGTGGTATCAGCCTTGTGATGTCGAGAATGGGCTTACAGATGCCATTTGGAGACTGTTGATGGGTGGTCTGAACATCGACTGGAATATGAATCAGGGAGATCTTATTGGCGATCTGACGGAACTAGAGGAGGTCTTGGATTAACTTTGACTGGATCGGCATCAGAAAAATCTTTAGGAATCGATTTAACTGGACCAGACAAGGTCTTAGAATAACTTCAACTGGATCGGCATCAGAAAAATCTTTAGGAATCAATTTAACTGGACCAGAGGAGGTCTTGGAATAACTTCAACTGGATCGACATCAGAAAAATCTTTAGGAATCGATTTAATTGGACCAGAGGAGGTCTTGGATCAACTTTGACTGGATCGACATTAGAAAAATCTTTAGGAATAGATTTAACTCGACTAGACAAAGGTCTTGGAATAACTTCAACTGGATCGGCATCAGAAAAATCTTTAGGAATCGATTTAATTGGACCAGACAAAGGTCTTAGAAAATTTTTGAGTGGATCGGCATCAGAAAAATATTTAGGAATCGATTTAACTGGACCAGAGGAGGTCTTGGATCAACTTTGACTGGATCGGCATCAGAAAAAATCTTTAGGAATCGATTTAACTGGACCAGACAAGGTCTTGGAATAACTTCAACTGGATCGGCATCAGAAAAATCTTTAGAAATCGATTTAACTGGACCAGAGGAGGTCTTGGATCAACTTTGACTGGACCGGCATCAGGAAAATATTTATGAATCGATTTAACTGGACCAGACAAGGTCTTGGAATAACTTCAACTGGATCGACATCAGAAAAATCTTTAGGAATCTATTTAACTGGACCAGAGGAGGTCTTGGATCAACTTTGACTGGATCGGCATCAGAAAAATCTTTAGGAATCGATTTAACTGGACCAGGCAAGGTCTTGGAATAACTTCAACTAGATCGGCATCAGAAAAATCTTTAGGAATCGATTTAACTAGACCAGAGGAGGTCTTTGATCAACTTTGACTGGATCGGCATCAGGAAAATCTTTAGGAATCGATTTAACTGGACCAGACAAGGTCTTGGAATAACTTCAACCGGATCGGCATCAGAAAAATCTTTAGGAATCGACTTAACTGGACCAGAGGAGGTCTTGGATCAACTTTGACTGGATCAACATCAGAAAAATCTTTAGGAATCGATTTAACTAGACCATGCAAGGTCTTGGAATAACTTCAACTGGATCGGCATCAGAAAAATCTTTAGGAATCGATTTAACTGGACCAGAGGAGGTCTTGGATCAACTTTGACTGGATCGGCATCATAAAAAATCTTTAGGAATCGATTTAACTGGACCAGACAAGGTCTTGGATTAACTTCAACTGGATCGGCATCAGAAAAATCTTTAGGAATCGATTTAACTGGACCAGAGGAGGTCTTGGATCAACTTTGACTGGATTGGCATCAGAAAAATCTTTAGGAATCGATTTAACTGGACCAGGCAAGGTCTTGGAATAACTTCAACTGGATTGGCATCCGAAAAATCTTTAGGAATCGATTTAACTGGACCAGAGGAGGTCTTTGACATAGCTGAGAACTTAACTGCATCTTTCGTGAAAGGTAAAGGTCAGTCATATGCAATGCATGATATGGATCAAGCAATAATGTTCTCAAAGTAAATGAGATTGTATGGTATGATGTGTATATGTATGTATCATTATGTATGGAAGTGTAATGCTTTAACTGGGGAAAATAAATCTCGGATAGCTGCTGATGAATAGAGTTGAATTCTTCGTTTCCGCTGGGGATGGTGAACGAAGATGATTGTGAGAATAAACCTGTAGGAGAAGATAGCTTCGTTGAGGAATAAATTGATGAGGAGATTACTCTGTGGGGAAGAGATGCTCTGCTGAGGCTTCCACTAATAAACTCTACTGGGGACGGATTACCGTTGCTGGTGATGCCGAATCTGTTGAGGAATGAATTCTTGTTTGTGAAAGGAAAGAACTCCATTGGGGATGATCTTTCAGTTGCAACTTGCTGGGGATAATCCTTTAGACTCTTGTGGGGATAATCCTCTGAATTCTGCTGGGAATGATCCTTTGAACTTGGCTGGGGAGATTTACTTTTGTACTCCGCTGGGGATAAACTTCCAGAGTCTACTGGGGGTGACGCTTTGACTCCGTTGGGGAAGCTTTTTCAGATCGTGCTGGGGAAATAATTGACTCCACTGAGGGGTATCTTGTATTCTGCCAGGGAACACTCTTATATTCTGTTGGGGAATATTAAGACTGTCGGGGATATCAAGTCTTTCTAGTGCTGATGGTAGATCAACTCTGCTTGGGGAGAGCGTTGTTGATTTGTTCACGGTCGCAAATCTCAGTTGGGGGAGAGCTACCATTGCTGTCTTACTCTGCGGGGAGTGAAGGTATCTTATCCATATTCTTCATCTGAATTTACCTTTGTACCTGGTGGGCAGAGCAACTGTATAGTTTGGACACTTCTTATTGCCCTGGTTTCTGCTATTACCAGTAATTCATCTTTTGTTTCGCATGTAAATATTTATGAGCAACAATTAATGTCAAATGCATATATCAAAAATGAACGTTGGACGTTTTTTGCAAAACAAAACAGATAAAAGAAAAACAATTTGAAATTTATCTGAAAGTGAATTGTATTGATTTTGAAGTTTGGCCTGTAAATAGGCGTTTTTGTATAAGAGGCTGACGTCCTAGTAAGAGATTGCCGCCGAGCAAATAGAATTTACACAATTTTGTGAAAAGAAACAAAACAGCTATGTGAATAATCCCACTGGGTTCCAACTCTGCTATTGCCTTTATGTCTTCGAGCATCTCATCGCTTTGCTGCTAGTTGAAGATGAATCCGATTGATTAGTGTCGTCCGAGCTTGATAGTCGATAACGAAGTTTGGATGCAAGGTGATTCAATGAGACATAGTGTTACGCTTTGATCCCTAACTTTTGCCTGGACCGCCCTTTTGGGTTTTCAGTCCACCGGGATACCCTTTTTTTCCCAAGCCTCCTTTTCAGGTTTTCGACTTGCCGGGTGTACAAATTTTTTTTATTTTCATCCCTTATTTTTGCCCGAACCCTTTTGGTTCGTCGGGAAGCCCTTATTTTTGCCCGAACCCTTTTGGTTCGTCGGGAAGCCCTTATTTTTGCATAGGCCAGTCAACCTAGCGGGTCTTTGATTATGCGTAGTATCTTTTCACTATGTCTGCATTGACGGGGTGAGGAAGGTCGTCACCATCCATGGTGGTTAGAATCATGGCTCCTCCTGAGAAAATGTTCTTAACCACAAATGGCCCCTCGTAAGTAGGGGTCCATTTGCCCCTGGGATCGCCTTGATGTAAGATAATGCACTTGATTACCAGATCCCCAACTTGATACTCTTGTCGTCTAACTTTCTTGTTAAATGCCTTGATCATCCATTTTTGGTACGTCTGACCATGACAAATAGCAGTAAGTCTCTTTTCATCAATTAGGTTCAACTGATCAAGCCGGGTCTGAATCCAGTCATCTTCACTCAAACCTGCATCCTTCATGATTCGGAGAGAGGGCATCTGAACTTCGATGGGCAATACTGCCTCCATGCCATATACCAAGGAATAGGGTGTTTCCCCTATTGACGTCTGTGCTGAGGTACGGTACCCATGAAGAGCAAACGGTAACATCTCGTGCCAGTCTTTGTATGTTACCGTCATCTTCTGCACAATCTTCTTAATGTTCTTATTAGCCGCTTAGACAGCCCCAATCATCTTCGGCCGGTAGGGAGAAGAGTTGTGATGTTGTATCTTGAACTGCTTGCAGAGCTCAGTGATCATCTTGTTGTTGAGATTTGTACCATTGTCCGTAATGATCCTCTCTGGTACACCGTATCGACAGATCAGATTATGCCGAATGAACCGTGCCACGACGTTCTTGGTTACAGTAACAAAGAAAGCTGCTTCAACCCACTTCGTAAAGTAATCAATCGCTACCAGGATGAAGCGATGCCCGTTGAATGCCGTAGGTCTGATCTCGCCGATTATAACAATGCCCCACATTGCAAAAGGCCAAGGAGTTGTCAAGACATTCAGAGGAACTGGAGGTATGTGCACCTTATCAGCATAAACTTGGCACTTGTGACATGTCCGAGAATGCTGATAACAGTCGGCTTCCATTATGGACCAATAATATCCTGCCCGAAGGATTTTCTTTGCCATGGTGTGTCCACTGGAATGAGTCCCGAAAGTACCTTCATGTAACTCCGCCATGATCCTTTCTGCTTCATTCTTATCCACACAATGCAGTAAGGTCGAATCATGGTTACGCTTATAAAGAATGCCATTGCTGATGAAGAACTTTGCCGCGAACCTCCTCAGAAACTTCTTATCATTAACAGATGCACCCTCGGGGTATTCTTGAGCCTCAAGGTACCTCCTTACTTCATGAAACTAGGGTTTTTCTGCTACCTCTTCAGTCTCAATGTCACAGCAATGTGCAGGTTCGTCCAATCTTTCAATGATAATCTGGGGAGCTTCGTTGTCCCAATTAACTTTGAACATAGAAGACACCGTAGCCAGCGCGTCCGCCAACTGATTCTCCTCTCTAGGGAAGTGTTCAAAGGTTATCTCCTCGAAATGGGGAAGCAACATCAATACATACTCCTTGTAAGGAATAAGATTTGGGTGTTTCGTATCCCACTCGCCTTTGATCTGACTGATCACGAGAGCGGAATCTCCGAAGATACTCAGAAACTTAATCCTTAGGTCAATTGCTGCTCGAAGACCCATGATGCATGCTTCATACTCTGCCATATTGTTGGTGCAGTTGAAACATAGTCGGGCGGTAAACGGTGTATGAGAGCCTTTAAGAGATATGATCACGGCACCAATGCCATTACCCAAAGCGTTCGAAGCTCCATCAAAGTACATAGACCATCGGGATCCCTCCTCAGGTCCTTCATCTGGTCCAGGTGTCTCACAATCAGTTACTAACATGATATTCTCGTCCGGAAATTCAAAGTTCATAGACTGGTAATCATCCACTGCCTGATGTGCCAAATGGTCTGCCAATACACTTACCTTGATTGCCTTTTGGGTCATGTACTGGATGTCATACTCAGTCAAGATCATCTGCCATCTCGCTATTCTTTCGGACAAGGCAGGCTTTTCGAAGATATACTTGATTGGATCCATCTTTGATATTAACAGAGTAGTGTGAGTCAACATATACTGTCTCAGTCGGCGAGCAGCCCATGCCAAAGCGCAGCAAGTTTTCTCGAGCAGTGAGTATCTGGTCTCACAGTCGGTAAACTTTTAGCTAAGGTAATAAATAGCATGCTCTTTTCGGCCAGACTCGTCATGCTGACCCAGCACACACCCCATTGAGTTGTCGAGTACTGTCAGGTATAAGATCAAAGGTCTCCCTTCAACTGGAGGCATCAGAATAGGTGGCTCTTGGAGATACTCTTTGATCCTTTCAAAAGCGGCATGGAATTCATTGTTCCAACGTACTACTTGATCTTTCTTCAGTAACTTGAAGATTGGCTCACAAGTAGCAGTCAGGTGCGAGATGAATCGGGCAATGTAGTTCAGTCATCCCAGAAAGCCTCTGACTTCTTTCTCTGTTCTTGGAGCTGGCATTTCCTGTATAGCTTTCACATTTGCAGGGTCCACTTGAATACCTTTGTCGCTTACGACGAAACCCAGCAGTTTACCAGATCTCACCCCGAAGGTGCACTTGTTCGGGTTTAACCTCAGCTTGTACAACTTCAACATGTAAAATAGCTTATGCAGATGGTTAAGGTGTTCCTCCTTAGTCTGGAACCTTGCAATCATGTCGTCGACGTATACTTCAATCTCATGATGGACCATGTCATGAAACAAAGCAACCATGGCACGCTGATACGTTGCCCCAGCATTCTTCAATCCAAAAGGCATGACCTTGTAACAAAAGGTACCCCGCTGAGTAACAAAGGTTGTCTTCTCCATGTCTTCAGGAGCCATTTTAATCTGATTATAACCGGAGAAACCATCCATGAAGGAGAATACCTTGTGTTGAGCGGTGTTGTCAACCAGAACGTCGATATGAGGTAGAGGGAAGTCATCCTTGGGGCTTTCCCTATTCAAATCCCTGTAGTCAACACACATTCGAACCTTACCATCCTTTTTCGGCACAGGAACCACATTGGCCACCCACAGAGGGTAAGAAGTAACCGTTAGAAAACTGGCGTCAAACTATTTCATAACTTCAGCCTTGATTTTCTCAGACATCTCTGGGCGCATTCGGCGGCCCTTCTGTTTTACTGGAGGACAATATTCCTTGGTAGGCAGGTGATGAACCACAATGTCAGTATCCAACCCAGGCATGTCTTCATAAGACCAGGCAAAGATCTCAACATAGTCATGCAGCATCTGAATCAACCGTTGCTTCACACTAAGCTCCAGATTTGCACCGATCTTGACTTCCTTCTTGTCTATCTCTGTACCCAGATTCACTGATTCCACCGGCTCTTCATGCGGATGAATGGCCCTCTCTTCCTGAAGTAACAGTCTTGTAAGTTCACTAGGCACTTCGCAATCATCTTCACCTTCGTCTTCGGCTAAGTTGATCGGATTTTCAAAGTCATAACCGGTAGTAGCAGAGTCGTTACCAGTAGGATCTAGAGTGGATGTAGACCTGTATATGTGAGTGTGTGTAAAATAGTTGTTTTTACAATATATAATAAAGAAAAACAAGGAGCGCAAAATTTGAAATGCAAGAACATACAATGCTTTTATTAATGATATATGTAGATGACACACAAAAGCCCTCACAAATGAAGCCACGATCCCCCGGGTGAGACACCGGGCCGTAAAGTTTAAACATTATTTGTTACAAATTCAAACAAAAAGTTTCATTACTGGGTGATAACAGAAACGGGCATAGAATCCTTCGCTGTCCAGTTGCTTAATCCACCATTGGCAGTCGGGTAGATCCAACTGTCAATGTCAAACTCTTCATCATCGTCATCCCTGATAGCATTCACCCCAGCGTCTTGTTTAGGATTTTCTGGTGCTCCGAACTCAATCTCCTTCGCATCGATCAAGTCTTGTACCTTGTTCTTAAAAACTCAACAATCATTTGTATCATGCCCCGAGCTATCAGAATGAAAAGCACAGCGAGCATTAGGGTTATACTTTGGTGATGTTGTATTTGGATTCTTCGGGGCCTCCCTTGGAATCACTAGATTAGTTTTCAATATCTGCGGCAGAATCTGAGACAAAGTCATGCTGAGACGGGTGAATTGCCTTCGAGGTCTCTCGTCCTTTTGTTGATTGTTGTGCTGAGTAGCACCAGCAGGTCTTGAAATAACAACGGCATTAACAGTTTGGCGGTGTTCAGGTCTATTCTGGATTTTCGAACTGTGGACAACACTGGATTCTTTCTTAAAAGGCTTCTTCTCGTTGCTTGATGAAGCACCCTTCTGTATTTTACCATCCTTAATACCAGCCTCAATCCTTTCACCGGTCATAATTAGCTCTGTAAACCCAGACGAAGAGCTTCCAATCAGATGGTTGAAAAATGGACCAGACAAGGTCCCCAGAAACATATCCACAAGCTTCCGATCAGCCAAGGGTGGTTGCAATCTTCCGGTGAGATCCCTCCACTTCTGAGCATAATATTTGAAACCTTCACCCGTTCCCATTGACATACCCTGGAGTTGGGTACGCGTGGGAGCGAGGTCAGAATTGTATTGTTACTTCCTGTAGAAAGCAGTAGCCAAATCCTCCCAACTGCGGATACTGGCTCCGTCCAACTGATAAAACCACTCAAGCTGAGTCCCTAAGAGACTGTCTTGAAAGAAGTGGATCCATAGATTCTTATCAGCGGTGTACGGATGAATCTTCTTCACATATGACCGGAGGTGCAGCTTCGGACAAGAAACTCCGTCATACTTAGCAAAGGCTGGTGCCTTGAACTTGTGGGGAATCACCACCCCAGATAATAGACCTAGATCACCAAAGTCCAGACCAGACACTTTCTTAACTTCCATCGCACTCAACCAATCTTCCAGTTGTTTGTATCTATCCTCGGCCGGAGGATACTGGTCTTCGTCAAAGTTCGTCTCATTGTCTGAGACCACAGGGCTAGGAGCCCTCCTTTCTTCCTAGCTATCTTTCCCTCCAGATGAGGTGGTTAAATCTACTTCATCCCGTAGCCTGTTTCCAAACTTGTGACCTGTGTTAAACAGGACTGTCCTCTTCTTCTTCTTCTTCTCGTTTAGAATCAGGGTCTTCAGATCTTGCTGACCCTTAGCAAGATTCATGAACAGCTCTTGGAATTGGGCATTCTGGGCCTGGAGGGCCTTGATTGCTTGCTCAGTTAAAGGTTCAGCAGACATGATGAGTGCTGAAATAAACAGCGAAGAAGATAAGAGACCTGTAATGGTACCTGTTATGAAGTGCATGGGATGAAATGCGTATGATATGATTTCAAAGACAATCGGGAGATTCAAATTCGTAAACCAGAAAAGAAATACACTTTATTAGATAAACTTTGGAATTCAAATTGTTTAACTGATGCCCTTAAGGCGTTACATGAAAGGAAATACTGAAAAGTAAATAAAACTGGAAAGGAAATCATCAAAGGACAGTCAGTGCTCCCATGGTCTCTTCTTCTCGATGCGGACATAGTCATTGAGAATCCGCTCGTTCTCCAGCTGCCTAGTCAACTTCTGGATCTTCCGCTCTTGCTCGTTAAACCTTTCTCGGTAAGAATCCTGTTCTTCTCTCAGTTGCATCCAAGACCTTTTCAGTTCCCCAATGTCAGTGGGCATGTAAGGATGGAGGATGTTCGGAAGAACCCCTTATTCATTAGCAACTTCAACAATGATAGGCCGGACGGCTTCATACGGCATACCCAGCTTTTGGGCACGGATACGAACCCATCTGAGATATGGCTCCATTGGCAGAGAAGTCTTTGGACCCAGCTCATATGGATCAAATCTGTGAACTCTATCCCAAGCCCTTATGAATTTGCGGCGTTGCTCGTCGCTATCCCCTTGAAAATCAAAGATGATACTAGGCATTATCAACTCATGAGGTCCTTCTCTTCTGGCTCGCCCAAACTGACGTAAGGCCAAGCATGGGTTGTAAGAAATTCCTCTGTTGGTTCCTATCAGTGGAACATTGGGGTATTCCCCACAGCGATCAATGATAGCCACCTCATTCATACCCTTGAGAGTCCAGATGATGTCATTATGAGAGAGAGACATAACCCTATAGGCCCATCCCATGCCTTCTTTGTTCTTCAGCACTGATTTGGGGAGGTGCAAAATAAACCACCTCACCAATAACGGAGAATAGCACATCAAGGTTCCCCGCTTTCGGGCAGTACGGGCATAAAGCTGATAAAGAATGTCACCCAAGAGAGTGGGTACAGGATTACGAGAGATGAAAATTTTCACCGCATTCATATCAACAAATGAGTCAGAGTTCGGAAACAATACCAAGCCATATATCAGAAGAGCCAGAATATCTTCGAATGCCTTGAAGTCTAGACTATCCCAGAAATAGTTAGCCTTACCAACCAAGAACTTAGTCAGAAAGCCCTTTGCTCCACTTCTAGTTTCCCAATTAGCCATTACCTCATCCTTTGTCATATGAAGGGCTGTAGCAATCTCTTCCGGCCTAAGAATCTTCTCCCAACCAGTAAACGGGGTCTGCTCCAGAATAGAGATACCGAGCAAATCAGAGAACTCTTCTAGGGTGGGAACCAACTGGTAGTCCTGAAAAGTAAAGCAATGGTACAATGGATCATAGAATTGGACCAGGATACTCATCATCTGCTCGTCCAATTTGGAGGTAACCAAACTGAGAAGATAACCATGTCTCCTGAGGAAGGAAGTAGTATCAGGCATCTTTGCAACCAATTCCTTGAGCAAGGTGGGAACCTGGACAAAGTTGATCCGGATGGTATTCTTACGCATGGGCATCATGATGACCTACAAAATAGAACAAAGATGAATCCCTCCTGTCTTTGAAATAGGTTAGTCTAATGCAAGATGTATGCAATGTTATGATGTCATGATGTCATGATAGTAAGCACACCACAAGTATCCACAAATAGCAAACATGGTAAAGGCACACAAGTCACACAGAGAGCCCTTAGATTTCAGGCTGGCATGGAGCTTATATACTACCCTCTTTCAGTTCGGTTGGTTTAAACCTGTCCTAAAAATAGTAATCGGGTTCTAGAGGATCTCAATATCACTAACTACCCTCAATCGGTCATAATTCCAGTTTAGCAACCTTTTCTTGCAACCGAAATCATCGCGAGACTTTAGTCTCAATGAGTGTAGCATACTGCTACTGTTCTATGGTCAAGTTGGTCAATTTAAAGGTTCTAAGGTCAGTTGGTGCTTAATGACCCCTTAGAAGACCCATATTGTCCCCGTTCCAACACAAGGGATATCGGTACAGACTAAAGTGTCACACCAATGTAGCTACTACTTCAACCGTATCGGTCTACGCTGTACAGTTCCCTCACAGTTTATTGCTACTTACCTAAAGGGTGTCCCCCAGATCCGGGTTAGGATCCATAGTAACTCCGATACAAGCCCACAAATTTAAGTCATACAAAGCAAACAATTGAAAACACAATGATATAATCCTAAGGTACACCCCACTTATTAATATGTCCCCAGCAGAGTCGCCAGTTCTGTGATACGGTGGGGGAGAACTGACTATTTTTGGAATGCTGGTTCGCGTTTTGCGTTTGTTTTCGCAAAATTTCGCGGTAAGAAAGAGTCGCCACCGTCTTTTATTTTATCCAACAAGGAAAGGAAAAAAGCACAGAAAAATTCCTTTTTCGAGATGTTTCTCGGGTCCGGGGGGTAGATTATAGAAAGGGAATGTGTTAGCACCCTTTCTATCCGTGGTTATCCACAGGCTCTTAGGTACTTGCTCAAAGTGTTTTCAAAATTTGCTTTTCTTTGTGTTTGTGGGTTTGAAAAGAGTTTTTGTTTGAAAGGTGTAAGTGCGAAAAGTTTTGTTTTGTTTTTGAAAGGAGCAAGTACTTAAGAACCATCTACCTACTCGAAAAAGGAATCAATCTGTGCTAATGTCCTTTAGACAATGCTATCCCACTATTGATGAGTAGGTAGCATCGTCTTTGGAGTTTTAAGAGTCAATTCGATTAAGAGACGTGTGGTCACTAAAGCAATGTTAGGATGTATTAGTGGTAACCCTAATGTCTTAGATCATTTTTCCGAGGCAACCGTTTCTAGGCAACTATGATCTTTGGACAAGAGGGCGACCTCTAAAACTTCCTATACTCAATGACCACGTCCGAAGGCCACCAAGTGAGGTGTACCCTAAGAGTGCGCATGTGCGAGTGTGTTGTTTCGGTTAATTTTATCTTTGTACATGTCAATGGTTATCTATGTTGATTTTAAGTTCATACATTCGATCTTGTCATGCATTCCCTATTATCAAACATCTAACAGTTTATAAGTTGCGGAATTTAAATTGCGGAAATTAAATCTAACTATTACAAGGCGTCGGGTATTTACATCGCCAAAAACAACTCATGAAATTAAAATGCGGAAAATAAATAAAGCGATAAAATAAAGTCCTATTTAGAGCTATTACATTCCGGGAAACAATTACAATAATATGGTAAAATGGATTGCGCGCGAGAAATTAAATCGAATGCTAGTTTTTTTAGGGTTTTGACCCTTTTTTGAAAGAACGCATTTTTTTGGTTTATTTTTTAATTAAAAAGAAATTAGACCTAAGTTAATTATTAAATTAAATAAGCTAATTAATTAATTAATTAAAATATTTTTTGGATTTTTGAGTATTTAAAGAAATAAAATAAATTTGATCAAAGTTAATAAAAACCTAATCGTCTAAATTAATTTTAATTATTACGAAAAACATTAGAGTTATTTCCTAATTAAACTAAATTAATTAAATTAATATTTATTTACAAAAATAAAGTGCTGAATTTAATTTTAATAAATAAAAATATTTTTTGGTTTTTTGATTTTATTAAGAAAAAGATTAATTAGTTAGTGATAATAAAAATAATTAATAAAAACAAATAACTAAATCAAAAGAAAAGAAAGAAAATAAATACTCAAGGGGTTTTGGGCCTGATCAAGGGGTCTGGATAGCAATTTCAAAGGCCCAATTGACCTGGCCTGGCTGACTTTTTCTGCTTCCATGCGTGTACATTGACTAGGCACCATGGTGGGTTTCTCATCTGGGCCATCAGATTTGGCCTGGAGGCCATCTGTCCACTGATTATATGAGGGCGTATGGTGAACCACGCGTTTGGTTGTGTATTGAATGACCTGCAGAAAAATAATACAAAGCTTTTGGGGGACCTGGGATTCGAACCCAGGTCCCATTGGATTTTGAATGTTCGCCTTGCCACTCAACCACTGCACTTCATTTGTTATTATATTAGATAACAATTATTATATGGAGAAAATAATTAATATTCCAGAATTATAAAAAAACACGCGCGAGATTTGAACCAACCAACCAGGGGAAGACGTGTCATCGTCTTCCTCGTTGCAACCTGGTTATTTACCTGCGGATTTTTATCCGCAGCGAAATCCCTAGGTCAAACCTAAAAGCTATTATGGGCCACGAAAATCAATTTCAAACACATGATTGTGCTCGTCTTCTTCCACTGATCATGTCTATATCCATTAATGGCCTTAATTTTTCCTGCAAATAAAATGCCCAAAAAAAATACCAAGAACCCTAAATTCGGGTATGGCAAGCACGATTGAGAGGGTGTGATAGCTTGCTTTTGATTGCTTCTCACTCAGTGATTTCCCAGCAATTGATTCACCTTGAGATTTGGTTCTGAATTGGCCTCTAAGAGTGATTTCAGTTTCAAGCTTTTTTGACAATTTTCCAAGTTTGGCTCTTGTGATTTTGCAGCCTCTCCCCCTAATTCTCGTGCCTTTAGCTTGTATATGTAATGAGCATTGGATTAGGTTAAAATTTGTGGACTCAATCTTTGTGCATTGATGTTTTAGGATTTGATTTGATTCACCATTGAAAAACCTTCCAAAATTGTCCAAATTCCATATTTTTGTTCATGATATGGTGAGATACGAGTTTGAACATGTCCATGATGACAATTAAGACCTATAACAATCAAAAAGATCCTAAGTGATCAATTTTTAGATTTTATTTGATTTAAATTGATTTAAAATGAATTAATTCAATAAAAAATCAAATAAAATAGAAAAATTAATAAATGGACACATGGCTGAATCTAGGACACGTGTGTAGTGTGACAAGATCAAATCAAGTGGAAAAGAATGGGCCCATTTGACAAAATTTGAAGTTTTGGGGATAGTTGACTTTTGGCAATTTTGGAAAAATTCCCAACTTCAACAATGCATAACTTCTTCAATTTTGAACTTTTGGAGGTTTTCTTTGACTTTTTAGAAAGCTTGATATGTCCTGTAACCAACCCTTTTGGTCTCATCTCATTTTTATTTTCCATGGTCAAGTTATAAGCTTTGGCAAAAAAGGTGTTTTTGTTGACTTTCAAAAATGACCTATAATGTCCAAATTTGTAACTTTTTGTGAGTGCATTTCTTGATCTTGGAGTGTGAAGATGGATTGTAGGAAATTGCATCCTCTTAAAAATGAGATTTGGATGGGTCATTTCTCATAAATTATGAGAAAGTTATGCTTGGTCAAAGTTGAGTTGACTTTTCCTACAAAACCCTAATTTAGCAACTTTTGAGTCTTGATGAATTTTGAGCAGTCCTTGATGAATCATGATCAACCCTTGATCAAATGATGAATTATCCTTCAAAATGTGAATTTTGACAAAAAATCTTGAAGTTTGACTATTTGTAGGTCACAGTTGACTTTTGCCCTAACAAAGTCGATTTTTGGACCTTTTGAGCAATTGACTGATCAAACTTCCTCTGCAAGGCTTGAAATTTGACATGGATGATCTTGATAACATATTAGGACATTTGGGAGAACTTGAGGTCATTTGGATGTAAGGACCTTGATGCCACACAAAACCCTAATTTGAGGTTGACTGCCTTAGGAGATAGCTTGACTGTCCAACTCTTGAGCAATCTTGAACGACTTGGAGATTTTTCTTGCAATGTTTTGAGAAATATGGGAGGTAAAATTTTGGGGTACAACATTACCCTTAGGACTCCCTAAACCCCTGAACCCTTGACTTAACTCTAAAATTGTCTCACCTTAATTAATAGGGGTTACATATTTCTAATTTTCAAAACCTTAACAGTCCAAATACGAACCTAAAAGCATAACCCCAAAAGTTAAGGGACCAACTAAACAAACAAAGATTTCCTGAACACGAAAATCGGAACATCTGACATGAAAACCAAAAAACATGAAAACCCATATAGACAGGACCGTGGACCCCGCAAACCCACGGCTCAACCACCGTTGCTTCCGCTAATTTACGATGATGTAGCACAACCAACTTTTTCGACACCCTTGCGCGATTGACTTTTCGACTTTTCAATTTTTCAATTTTTTGACTTTTTGACTTTTTTTAAACATTTTTTTTTGCATTTTCTCAGTGTAACAATTCTGGATCTCAATTTTTTCCAATTCCATGATAGTACAAAACTCAAAATTCAATACATATGAATATACAACAATTTTCACATCATAAATAATGAAATCTTAACACATATAACATCAATCATTCATCAAATTATCAGATTCACATAAGAACATAAATGATCCAAATTCAGCACATGTTTATAGAATAAAAGGTATTAATGGAAAATCTACTATACCAAATCTTAAACACTAAAATATAGAATAATCTCCCCACCTTACCTCGATTATGCAGAAAAAACCTTGAGTTCTTAGTGATGGGAGATCCTACTCTTCAACTTCTCTCTTCTAGGGGCTGCCTCTTTTTCTCATTTTTCTCAAAACTGACATGTATCATCTAACTCCCCTTATTCTTATATAAAATAACCCTAGTTTTAAATTATTTCTATTAAATCCCTTTAATTCTTAGTTAATTTTATCTACCTCCCTTTATTTTTATTAAATCTTGTTATTAGTCCATAATTTCTAAATAATCACAACTCTTCACATTCTTTATTATTTATAATATTTTTATATAAATAAACTCTTAATTTAAATTATTATTACTCTAGAAATAACATATAAATAACCACACTAAACACCAAATATAAAATAAAATTCTAAATAAAATTTCGGGGTGTTACAACTCTCCCCCACTTATTGAATTTTCGTTTTGAAAATTTATCTGAGAAGAACAAAGTTGGATAAGACTCCTTCATCTAGATCTCTAGTTACCGCGTCACAATTCCTACAATGGATCCTTCCCATACAACCTTCTCCAAAGAATTTTCTCTACCTCACGATCTTCAATTTGCAAGGGTGATGTTTCTTAAGTTAGGTTATATCTTATTTACACATCATCCACTTGAATCACATAAGACGGGTCAGGTATATACTTACAGAGTTGAGAGTCATGAAAGACACTATGAAGGTTTGAGAGGGATAATAGTAACGTAACTTGGTAGGAAACTCCGTCGAATCTTTTAAGAATTTGATAAGACTTCAACGCCCGACCAACTCCAGTCACCGAAGTGACTTTCAAGAATACATGATCTCCTTCCTCAAATTCGAGAGATTTTTTTGCTTATCATGATAAATCTTATGTCTACTTTGCGACGCCCCCATCATTTCCTGAATCATCTTAACTTTCTCATTGGTCTGTTGCACTATTGCAGGTCCTAACACAACACTTTCACCGGATTCATACCAGCACAAAGGTGTTCTACACGATTTACGATACAAGTCTTCAAAAGGCGTCAACCCAATACTAGCATGGAAACTATTATTATAGGTAAACTTAATCAATGGAAAGTAAGTATCCCAACTACCTCTTTGCTCTAAACACATTCTCTCTATAAATCTTTCAAGGATGAGATAGTTCTCTCCGTCTTACTGTCTGTCTGAGGGTGGTACGTAGAGCTCAACCATAGTTTAGTTCCCAAGTCTCCTTGCAAACTTTCCAAAAATTATAGGTGAACCTTCATATCTTGATCCCAAATTATGCTAGAGGGAATTTCATATAATCAGACTATCTTACCTATATAAATCTCGGCTAGCTTCTGCAATGAGTAAGTGATCTTTATCGGAATAAGATGAGCTACCTTAGTCAACTTATCCACTACAACCCAGATTGAATCACTTCCTTTAGTGGTCTTAGGCAAAACCATTATATGATCCCACTTCCATTCAGGAACACTCAAAGTTTTCACTAATCTAGATGACTTCTAATGTTTGGCCTTCTATTTCTGACAAATCAAACAAGAATACACAAACTTTGCGACCTCTTTCTTCATACTTGGCTACCAAAACAACAAATTAAGGTTTTGATACATATTTTTGGCTCCTGGATGAATATTCAAACTACTTTTGTGACCTTCTTCCAAAATTCTCTTTTAAAGATCTGGAACATAAAATATGTCACAAAACTTAATGGTCCCATTCTCATCACCTTGATGTTCATTCATCTGCCTTGATTAATCAGTACCAATTTGTCAATCAATCTCATATCCGACTTCTGACCTTCCTTGATTTCATCTAGTACATTTCTAGTTAAACTCAACATATCCAACTTCACTCTTCTTGGCGTTACCTTACACACCAAGCTTAGATCTATGAATTTCTCAATCAAGTCCATATATTTAACCATTAGTGCTGACATATGCAAAGACTTCCTACTTAATGCGTCTTCTACCATGTTAGCTTTACCCAGGTGGCAATTAAACTCGAAGTCAAAATCCACAATAGCTCTATCAACTACAGAAGTTGAATGCATTGCAGCCTCTCGATGTAGCACACAAATACTCTGGAAGAAAATTCAATTGAAAGATTATCAGATTAAAGAAGGTAGCATTCCTATTTTGTGTGATTGCACTTCAACCATTTGTTTATCCAAGAATCCTATCTTACACTCAAAGGCAAAACATAATGAAATAAAACTACTATTTATAAGATATTATCTTCAGAGGGTATTTTAAACTTAAAATTTATTGACACAGACCATTAATGGGCTGATGTTTTTACCAAATCCCTTGCTGAGGATATATTTGTATTTATTTTGAAAAACCTTAACATGGAATTGTGTTCAGAATGAGAAAATATTTTTTCCTCTGAATGTGTAATATAAGACTCTGGAGAATGAAATATGAAGCATTATCCTTATGGACACATAAGTTTGTATACTCAGAAATAATCTTAGTCAGATTCTTAATTGATAAAATATGATGACTAAAATCTTAAGAAAATCAAAAGTCATGAGTAAATAGGTGAGACTCTGATGTATGACAGTTGACACGCATGAAGATACTAAAATATTTTATAATAACTTTGGGATGCTCTATGTCTTGGGAACAGAAGAAAATTATTGAACCTTCAATTGGTATCATTTTGTTGGGAACAGAAGAACATCATTGAACCTTTATCTCTCATAAGTTATTAATTGATATCATGTTATTATTCTTAATTATTGAGGCTTTCAAAAGACACGCTTAATTTCATTCATTGTTCATTTGGACCAAATATATTTGAATGTCTTTCACTCCCTCCATTGTTATTTACACTCTTATCTTGTCCCTTCATTTCTCTAATTTTGTTTTCAAACTAGTCTCTCCTTCACTCCCTCTCATATCTTTTCAAAATGGCTGTCAAAAATTTTCTGAGTGATAAAGAACTCCTTTTTGTGATCAACGAAAAGGTTGTCAACTTCTCTTAGTTGACAATGCATGTATTTGATCTGCTAAAGATAGTTCTTAAAAAATGGGTAAAGTATTTATTATGCTGATGGAATAGAAATATATTCTTTTGTTTATAGAATTCCTATAATGATCACTCAAACATCCATTGATGTTGCAATTGGCTGCAAGGAAAAAGGGTCAATTTTTGAACATTACAGGTCCAATAATACCATCTATAAATCTTTGTTCTTCGACATCTATGAAAATTTTTAAATTCTCAACTGTCTAGTGACTCTCCATCCGGAGGTCAGAGTTTGCATCAAGTTCTGATGGCCAACCTACTTCCTGAAGAACAAGGAGTGGAATTGCAAACTTACAAGGATACAAATTTCCTTTACTTCCTACTGTACAATGTTTACATTGATCTTCCATCTACTATCTTTAACTATATTAAGAAGACAATCATTGCCTCTAGAAGGGAGATGTCATTCCTCATACCATATGGAAGAGTTCTCTGAGATTTTCATAAGGTAATGGATAGTTAATCAAGTAAGAAGGGATAGGAATGTTGTTGCCCTAGCAAAGGAGGAATGTGAAAAGTTTGAGTTCCTTGAATAAGTTGATTATTGAGAAATTGTTGGTTGTTTTCATTTTAGTTCTTCATGTTCTTTTTGTTTATTGTATTCATCCTTTTCTAAATCATCAATGAAAAATATTTCTCTTTCAAGTAATTTGTTTATCCTTTTCAGTCAATCTCTGTTCTTATTATACATTATTTTTATTGATGACAAAGGGGGAGAAAAAGAGTAATGATTTTTATATATCTATTTTCCTAATAGAACTCAAACGTATGACATATTTTGTGATAATTGTGATATTTGAGCTAATCTAAATCTGATTGTTATATTCAGATTTGTTCTGATAAGATTTGACTGTGTGCAGAAACTCTGATGTTTATTTACTGGCATAAACTCGGATTAAAGGCACTATTATTCATAATAAGATTTTATCGTTCTCAGAGCAAGCTTGCAAACCTCACTCTAATGAGATTGAAAATTTTAATATGTTTAAACTCAGAGGGAGCTTACCAACCTAACTCTGATGTTTTAAACTAATGTGCGTCTTTTAGATTGATTAAGCCAGGCACATTCATATTGATTAAAACATTTTTGAACTATCAAAATTTTATAAGTCTTAATATCAGGGGGGATTGCAAACCTAAATCTAGAAGTCATGAAATGTTTTGATATTATTCATAGGGGGGGCTTGCAAACCTCACTCTGCTGAAGTTGAAAATTTTAATAACTTTTAAACTCAGGGGGGAGCTTATAAACCTAACTATGAAGTTTTTAACTATTGTGTTTATACAAGGAAAATTGTTCATCAAAATACATGGTATTATAATCATCAAAAAGGGGGAGATTGTTGGAACAAGTTTGGTTCATCAAATTATCCTTGGAGTTTTGATGATAACAAGTACATTTTTATGAAGAACAATTTTGTACTCTAATGGTTTGTTTAAGTGTGCGAGTTTTATTCATAGATTCTGGACTCTGAGCATTCAAGTTGTGGACTCTGAACAAGTAAAGTTCTGGATTCCGAACAAAGCAACTCTAGACTATGGGCAATCAAAATGCACTCTGAACTATTGAAGAAAGAAGTGTTTAGAATAAACAATCTGCGTCAACAAGTATCAAGTTAACAAATGAAAGATTCTATCCAGATTGACTTTAATAACTTAAGGATATGAAGAATTTCCATTTCTCAAAGGCGCTGAAGACTTACTCTGATCAAGCTTTATTCAACTCTATCAGAAGCCTCTTACTCAAGTGGTTAGAAGTGAAGAAAATATAGTAACTCTGGACTCTGGTCAAGCTTCACCAAATTCTACCAGAAATCACTGATGCAAAGAGATTACTATAAAGGAAGATAGTGTGAACATAATAAAATAGTACAAATCATCATCATTTCCACCACCTTGTGAAATGGGATAAAAGAACTTTTTGTCAGTGCCAACTTTTTCAATACATCCCATTATTACCTTCCATTATGCTGCTACCATCACTCAACAACTGAACTACTCAACGTCTTCATGTAAGTTGTGGATTACGAAATTCCAACTTCACCCTCCAATGGGTTTATTTTCATCTATATAAAGGAGCGTTTGAAACCATAGAAAAATGATGAATTATCAAACAAGAACAAAGAATGTGAAACGATAAATCATATACAAAGAAGTTAAGAGAAACACTTAGAAAAAGTTGAGCATAAACACAAAGAAGAAAGTTGTTAATATATTAAAAGCTTCATAATTTTCATTATTTGTAAATCTCATTGTATTGTAACTTTTTGTATCAACTTTTTAAGAAGCACTTTGTAAAAACAACACTTTGTAAGTTAACCAGGTTGGTTAAAATTCCTTGAGGGACTAAAGGTTTAGTCAGGATCCTCGAGAAGACTTAGACAATTTATCTTTGTGGTCGTCAAAGGATATTTGATTAATGAATTATGTCCTTGTTGATAAGGCAAAATCACTTGGGTAGGGTGGACTGGAGGTAGCCTAGATAACGGAGAACCAGGATAAAATCTTGTGTTCTTTATCCTTTCTCCTATTTTTCAGTTTAAGTTTTGGGTGTTGAAAAATCTTTAAATCTTAAACCCAATTCAGAACCCCCTTTCTTGTGTTTCATTTAACCCTCAGTTACAATATCAGAGCATAATCCTAAATAATACTAATAGCCGATAAAATGTTTGGAGAAACATAAAATAAAGGCAAAAAACTGAACAGGCAAACTACACCATACTACATAAAATCATCGACTACCACTCCTTAGTCTCAACCTGAGAATCATATGCATAAGGTACATATATAGCAACATGGGAACAAAAAGAGGGTGCGAATACTTTCTGTTGTACCCCAAAATTTACCCTCTTCATTTCCACCCTTTTGGCTTATATTTCATCATTACATGCATTCATATCATTGGTTCTATGGTTATGTGATCAAGATATCTATAGAAAGCCTCGTCATATTACAGGCAACATTTATTTCGTCAATGGATGTTCTCAGAGTATTTTCCGTGTTGAAGATGGGTTCGCCGTTTCGCAATGATTCAGGATTCAAGGATTCACAAGTCCAACCCAACGCATCATATTCAGGTGTTCTTTCACCAAGATACCCCTGGTGACATATTCTTAAATTCAGGTTTGGCTTGAGAGCCAATTATTTAAAGAAGGTATCTGAATGTGCGAGTTTTCTCGAAGAAATATGGTGAAAAAGTGTGCTGAAAGTGAAATTTTTATGCACTAAAAAAATCATAACTTGAAGCTCGTGGCTCATTTTGAACTCGTTCCAGTGGCCAAAATTCTGTCTTAATGTCATCTACATTTTCATATCTCACGGACAGAAGCCAATTTCATTCAGAAAGTCTCTGAAATATGAATTTATCATGATTTTTCACACAGGAAAATTGTGACATATGTTTTTCTGCTCTGTATTCAAAAAATCATTACTCGGTCGATTTTTATCATACCATGTTGTCTCCTATGGCATTGTTTCACAAATTGAGTTAGTTAAATCTTGGTTTATATTTTAAAAATAAAACGGTACCCCGAAGGCTTCTGTTTATGACCCAAATCGCGTGCAACTCACTGAAAATTCTGAAGCGGAAAATTAAGTTGTCTGAGGCGAAACTTCAAAAATTCATAATTAATTCATCGTTTATCCGATTTAGCCCATTTTCGGAAAGGAGTTTTTTTATCAATGTCGGCTATATTCTGTTTTCACATTTCAACTTCAAAAATTACACTGAGGTCTCTACGATTTTGTCTGGAACGTGTCAAACTCAAGTGAATAAAAATCTGCATTATTGCTTGTGGTTATTGGAGGCCCAATTGTACATCCAAAGCTTATATCTTTTCCCTAATTTACATTATATAATCTCATTCTTTTCATACAAACAAGGACGCAAAAAAAACCTTGCCATAACCTTTTCAAAATATCAAGTTCTTTCAAGAACCCTAGAAATCTTGAGATCCTTGTTACAAACCACCATCTCACTACAAACAAGTCATCTCATTCACTTCTAGGAACTCAGTAGGATAAGGCTGGTTCAATCTCCATGATCAAAAAAGTGTAGAAGCATTTATACGTGCCATATCGGTTTTAACATTACAAAATTTCATATATTTGTTTTCTTTGTATTTCATAGTATACTAATTTCTTTAATGTGTTCATGAGATTCAACACTGCAGGTTTAGACCATTGTAATGGTCCCATGTAGGTTTATTACAAACCGCGCTGAGGCCAGATCATAGCACCAACTTGGAAAAGGCTAGAAGGGCATGGGTTCAACATCCACCCCTGGCATTTGCACTATTTTTGTTTTCTAACCCTATTTTCCATTGATGCTTCTTCCCATATCTATTTTTTGGCAAACTTAATTATTTTTTTATTTATCATTAAACATAAACCTTTTTTTATTAATTAAAATTAATTAGGTTTAAGGTTTTTTAATTTTTTTGAAAATTAACTTATTTTTAATTCAAATTAATTATGTTTTAGGTTTTTAATTAACTTTTTTTCCTTCAAAATTAACCTTTTTTAATTAATTAAAATTTAATTAGGTTTTTTAAAAGTTTATTTAATTAATTATCATAAATCATATCTTTTTTCATAAAAAATCACCAAAACATTTTCTTTGCTATTCTCATCTTTTTTTTATTTTCCTAGATAAAGTGTATAGGGCGCGCGTTCAACTGTAATAGCGTAGCTTTATTTTTCTTCATTTATCTATTATGTAACTGCTCCTAGTATGTAATAGTTGTAGGTTTTTATTTTCTGCACTTCACTATTATGTAACTGCCCCAAAACTCTGTAATAGCCTAGGTTTACATTTTTGCCTTTACCTTCAGCTACTATATTTTATGTAATTGTTAGTAATTAGGGATTGTATGGCAAGACATAAAAGAAATAATTAGCTAACCCTAATTGCAAGATAAATAAATTGAATCAAGCACACTTTGCACACTTCACCTCTAGGTAACCTCTCTCGTTGCCTCGGAAAAACAATGGTCATGTCCCTCGAACATAGGGATATCATTAGCAAAGACCCTCAGTTATAAATCATCATAAAGATCATGGTGCCTCGATTTCCTTCGAAGTTGCCTACGGTATATGATCTTGTCCCTTGATGTTACCAATGAATATATATGATGACAGTCCCTTCAAATTGCTAAAGGTATCCCTACATGTTGTCTTCAATGACCATAACGACGAATATACACATGTCCCTCAAACATCGAAAGATAGAGCTTCCTACTAACTAATGGTATGGATAGCACTATCTAAAGGAGGAGGAAAAATACAAGAAAGACCTTGAGTGGGTAGTTACTGTTAATTGCTTGCTCATAACTTAAAACACTTTTTTACACCTCACACTTTCAAAAACATTTTCAAAACGCTTTATCAACACTCTTGAAAATTTGAAAATTTGTGAGCACCCTTTTTATCTGTAGTTATCTACGGGCTCTAAATCGCTTAGCTCACTTTGAAAATTTTCTTTTTTGTGTGTGTGTTAGAAAATATTTTTAAAATTTACTAATGTAAGGTGAAACTTTGTAATAACTCTTGTATCAATCCTCAAGAATGTATACAAAGTGTTTGTTTGAAAATATTTATTATTTTGAAAGTGTCGTGTGAAATGTTTTATTTTGGAAAATTTGTGAGCAAGCGATTAAAAGTTTCTACTCACTCAAGGTTGTTCTTGTACTTTTTCTTCTCCTTTAGATAGTGCTATCCGTACCATTAGTTAGTAGGAAGCCCTATACTTTGGATGTGAAAGGTCAATCGAAGGGTCATCGTTTGGTCATCGAAGGCAACTAGTAAGGACGCTTTAGCAATTTCATAGAGGACTAGATCATTTATCGAAAGGCAACGTCGAAGGGTCATCGAGGGACTATGATCTTTGATTTGAGGGACTTTGCTAAAGCATCCCCACTTTCGAGGGACATGACCGTTTTGTTCTGAAGGCAACGAGAGAGACTACCCTAGAGGTGCAAGTGTGCAAGTATGTTGTATTCAATTATTTATCTTTGAATTTAGGATTTTATAACGTTGATTTTAGTCTTTCCATACAAACCATATTGCTAAGCAGAAGCATAGAAATATAGTAGCAGAAGATAAAGGCATAAAAATAAACCTAAACCTATTACACAATTTTAGGGCAGATACATAATAGAGGTGTAAAAAATAAACCTAACTATTACATCGCGGGAGCCAGGTACATAATAATGAAAAAGAAAGCGGGAAGTCTAGGCTATTACAATTGTGAAACCTATACAATTGATCTAAGAATAAGAAAAGGAAAATAAAAAATATCAAAAAGAATGTGGAAGATTTTTTATGAATAAAATAATTTTGATGATAATTTATTAAATAAAACCTAAAGATCTAACTAATTTTAAAACTAAAGAGAAAAAAGTTAATTAATTAAATTAATCAAAAGGTTAATGATATAAAAACCTAAACCTAATTGTTTTCAGGGTTTGCAAAAAAAAGGTTTTATGTTTAGGTTAATTAAAAAAGGTTAAGTTTGCCAAATAATAGGGTTTAGGGGAAAATGACAAAAACAAGGTTAGAAATAGAAAAGAAAAACAAATGTCAGGGTGAGTGTTTAATCCACTCCCTTTGTCTCTTCAGCAATATCATTTGTCACCAGGCCAACGATGCGTTGGTGTTAGGAGAACACGCGCCATGCAACATGTAATAAAACCTGAAAAATATGAGAAATTATGAAAAAAAAGTCAAAAGGCAGGGATCAAACCCACGCCCTGGTATATGAATACCTTATCATGCGCGCGCTTGCCACTGAGGTGGTTTTTTCATATGGTCATTCCATGGAAACAAATAAAAATATAATAAACAAAACCACTGGGCCGGAGAAGCACTGGAGCCCTAGCTCCGATCGTCTTCTCCGGCGATTGTGTTTTCTTGTACCTGTAAAACAAGGAATGTTAGTGGTTCAAAAGTACCATACCCCCTAATTTGGGCCTTGCGAATTCAATGGTGTCATTAGTTTTGACTAAATCATGTTGTATAGTGAGATACGATGCAAACAAGTCCAAACGGTACAAACATGGCCGTGCACAATTCAGTCATTATGGGGCTCACACGATGGGTCTAACCTGCATTGTTATACCTTAAAAGAACATTAGTAAGGTTAGTATGCGTCAAAACAAAAAGAAAACAAAAGTATGATTTTCATGCAATAATCGAAAATGATGATGCTTAGCGATGCGTTTCAAGTCCCTTTGGATCATCAAGGCTGATCCATTCTTATCCTAAACTTCTTATAGATTCGATAGGAACAGATATTTGGCCTTGAGGGAGGCTTGAAGATAGGGTTTCGATTTATCCTAGTTTTTTTGATAATTTTGGAATTTTGGAATGGTGTTTTTCTTGCAAGGGTTCCTGCTTTTGTTGTCTGAAATAGTGAGAATATATAGAGAAGAATTAGGTCAAACAAGAGCGGGCTTGGACCCTTGTATGAAAGCCTTTTATTTTATTTCATTCATTTTGAATTTAAATAAATAAAATAAAAGTAAATAGAATAAAAATCCAAGGGGTGTATGAAGTGATTCAGAGGTTCACAATGAGGCCTAATACACGCATGGACCTTGAAAGATCAGCCCATTAGCCCAAAATTCCAAGTTTGCTCACTTTGGGTTTCAGGCATTTTCTCAAAGTTGCCCAACTTGCACCAACCATAACCCTCTCAATTTTTATCGTATGAAGGTGATCTAGGACTTTTTGGAAAGCTCAAGATTCCCCCTACAATCTCTATGCCAGTAATTATTCCATTTGAAGAATTTATCTTGATGTAAATTACTTTGACAAAAAGTGTCTTTTTGTTGACTTTTGAAATGACCTATAATATTTTGGCCCATATCTCTCAAATGAAGTATTTGTTTGACTTAAGCTTAGAGAGACAAAGTTGTATAGGGTTGAATTTCCTTCAAGATGAGCTTTGGTTAAGAAAAATCTGATGAAGCATGTGGAAGTTATGCTTGGTCAAAGTTCACTTGACTTCCCCTTAAGAAAAGCCTAATTTAGTAACTTTTGACTTTTGATGAATCTTGAGTTTTCTTGATGAATTATGATGAACCCTTAATCAAATGATGAATGTGACTTCAAAATCTTAATGTTGACCAATAATCTTGAGGTTTGACAGTACGTTGACCATGATTGACTTTTTGTTCAATATAGTTGATTTTCAATCATCTGAGTAATTGATTGAGCAAACTTGTGATGCAAGGCTTGAAACTTGGCATGAGCATTCATTGAGACATATGAGAAACCATGAAATCCACTTGAGGCTTTAGAAGCCCAATCTTCCTTGAGAAAAGTGAGATCCTAGTTGTAGGTCAATTGCTTAGGAGGAGAATTTGTCTGATCAATTCTTGAGCATTTGAGAACCCTAGGAGCATGTCTTGAATAAAAATGGGAGGGAAAATTTTAGGGTACAACAGTTGTACATACCGGGAATAAAGAGCAATTTGCTCAGAATAGGGTAATTGGTCAAACAAGATGATGAGAGTCTTCAATACAAATGGAAAGTTAATCTTGAAGGCTCTCATGTCTCAAAATAAAACCTTCAAGATTGAACTTAATGTGATGGAGCACAAGTTCCTCTCGACTGTAGCTAGTAGATATGAATGAATATGGCATTTTCGACTAGGCATCTCAACTTCAGAGACATCATTGGTTTGAAAATAAGAAATATGGTTTCAAGATTTCCAGAAATTGACATTCCAAATGAGGTATGTGAGGAATGTGTGAAGGCGAAGCAACATAAGAACAACTTCAGCAAGGATGCAAGAAGGAGGTCGAAGGCTTTCCTCGAAGTCATATACTCTGATGTATGTGGACCAATCCAGGTGGATTTATTTGGAGGTAACAAACACTTTGTCACATTCATAGATGATTTCAATCGAAAACTATGGACTTACCTGATCAAAAAGAAAATTTAAGTTATCG
Organism: Vicia faba; assembly: GCA_948472305.1. Lineage (NCBI taxonomy): Eukaryota > Viridiplantae > Streptophyta > Magnoliopsida > Fabales > Fabaceae > Vicia > Vicia faba. Next base: position 347,105,346 of record OX451737.1, read on the forward strand.
AGGTATTTACCAAGTTTAAATCTATGGTCGAAAGCTCAAGGTTTTGAGAACTGGTGGTGGTGGAGAGTATATGTGGAAAGACTTCGAAAAATTATGTGAAAAAGAAGAGATTATGCTTGAGGTGGTGCCACCCTACACTCCACAGCAGAATGGAACTGTAGAAAGGAAGAATAGAACCATCATGAATATGGTGAGAAGTATGTTGAAATGCAAGAATTTACCTAAATATTTTTATGGTGAAGTTGTGTCGACTGCAACATACATTTTGAATAGATATCCTACGAAGAAGCTAGAAGGAATTACTCCAAAAGAATGTTGATCTGGTGTGAAGCCTAACTTGAGTCATCTAAAGGTGTTTGAATCTATTTCATATAGACATGTGCCAAATAAGTTGAGAAGAAAACTTAATAACAAGCTGAGTCAAATTATTCTAGTTGGATATCATTCGATAAGAGGTTACAAGTTGTTCGACCCAGTGAACAAGCATATTGTGATCAGCAAAAATGTGATCATAGATGAATTTAAAGAATGGGATTATACTGAAAATGTCAAGAATGATCTAGTGCAAATCCTACTTGAAGAACCAGAAACTCAAGTCGAAAGAGAAGTTCGACAAGAGGAACCAGCGGTTATAGATCAACCAAGTATAAGAAGACCTCAAAGAACAAGATGCATGCCTGCAAGATTACAAGATTGTGTAATTACATCAGGTGATGTAATATATAATGAATATGAGTTGGTACATTATGCTTTTAATGCAGATGTCGAACCTGTCAATGCAACTGAAGCATTAAAGAATTCAAAGTGGGTGAAAGCATTGAATGAAGAAGTGAAGTCTATCGAAGACAACAACACTTGGTCACTTGTCGAATTACCTCAAGGTAAGAAGGCAATTGATGTAAAATGGGTATAAAAAGTGAAGATGAATTCCAAAGGGGAAATAAATTGACAAAAAGTGAGGCTCGTGGTGAAAGGATTTCTCTAGAAAGAAGGAATAGACTTCGATGAAGTTTTTCCCTGTGGCTAGGATCGAAATAATCAGGTTGGTTGTTGGTCTATAAGAAATAATCAATTAGCACATTTATCAAATGGACGTGAAATATGCATTGTTGAATGGACCCTTAGACGAAGAAGTTTATGTTAAACAACCAATTGAGTTTGTGAAACATAAAGAAGAGAGAAAGGTGTACAGGCTGCATAAAGCCCTATATGAATTGAAACAAGCTCCAAGAACTTGGAACAAGAAGATTTATAGTTTTCTAAAGGAGAAGGATTTTGTGAAGTACACAAATGAACATGGAGTATATGTAAGAAAAAGCAATCGTAAATTTCTTATATTATATCTTTATATCTATGACTTGTTAATAACAGGTAGCTGCAAGAAGGAGATTGAAGACTTCAAAGGTGATCTCAGCAAGGAATTCAAAATGTCTGATTTGGGTGACATTTAATATTTCCTTGGTATCGAATTCTACAAGAGTATTAGAGGTTTAATGATGCATCAAAGAAGATATGCAGTAGAAATTCTCAAGAGATTTTAGATGGAAGAATGCAACTCGACTTCGACACATGCAGAAACAATACTGCAACTGTCGAAAGATGCAAAAGAAGATGATGTCGACCCAAACCAATACAAAAGACTTATTGGATCATTAAGATACCTTTGTCATACGAGGCTTGACTTAGCATACAGTGCGGATATGATAAGTAGATTCATACAGAAGCCAAAGGTATCACATCTAGCAGCAGTGAAGAGTATATTGAGGTATCTGAAAGGAACTCTCGACTATGGCATTTTATTTTCTGCAGTTGATAAGGGAAAAGAATGCAAGTTAGTGGGATACACTTATTCGAGTTGGTGTAGTGATGATGTGGATAAAAAATCCTCAGCAAGATATGTGTTTATGCTAGGTGGTGCACAAGTTGCTTGGAGTTTGAGAAAGGAACCCGTAGTAGAATTATCATCATGCGAAGCATAATACATGGTTGCTTCTCTATGTGTATGTCAAGCAACATGGATGGTGAACTTGGTCGAAGAGATAACATGTAAAGATCATGGAGCAATTACGATAAAGATCAACAGCATATCAACTATCAATCTGGCGAAGAACCTGATAGCTCACGGTTGAAGCAAGTACATTGAAATGAGGTTCCACTATCTTCGAGAATAGGTAGCAGATGGAAAGATAAACTTGGAATACTGCAGAACTGAGAATCAGATTGCAGACATCATGACGAAGGGTGTGCATGTTGAAGTATTTCGAAGACTAAGAGTTATGATGAATGTAGATAGCTTAGACACAATGAATATGTGGTGTATTAAAAGTAATTCCTTGTGTCGAAGTAGTTTACTCGACAGAGGGAATGTCAAAAGATTTGATTTGATTTAGAAGTGTGGAAACAGTTTGTTTGTTACCATCAATTTATTTTAGATTTAGATAGATTTGATTTAGATCTAAAATAGATAGATTTGATTTAGTTTCAAAATAGGTATTTTAGGCTTTTATTATTTTGAGTTTTGACTTAGAGAGCAAGCTAACCTAAAATTACAAATAGAGAGAGTAACCCTTATTTTTTGTAATCAAGTCAATTCATTGTATTCACATAATTTACAGTTGCAAGTGAATAATAAAGTTTTTCAGTTTGCGGGCAAAGAGAAACTCTGCAGAAAATAATTGGCTTCTTTTTTTCTCCACATAATTCATTGTCATTGTATGATAATATCAATCTTGTTCATCAAGATTGGTAGAAAATCATCATAGATTTTGGTGGATTTTCAACAATTATATATATAGTAATTAAAATTTGCATCTCACTATTTCTTTTTTATTATATTTATGTCTAAATTATTTGTCACTTAAAAAATCTAAATAATCATATATTATTGATTTTTTAATAAAATTTATTTATTTATTGTATTAAAATTTACGTAATAAACTCACTAATTACTATTAATATGAATATTTTAATAACTAAAAAATATATTTATTAAAATAAATACAAATAATTATTTTTGTACAAAATTGTACAAAATTCTAATTAAATACATAAAATGAGACGAAGAGCCTAATTAGCTATAATTAATATACTAGCATATTTTCTTATATTTGATTGTTTAAGTTAAAGTTATATGTTAAGAGTCTCATTTATTTATGTCCTCGGAATGTTGAACATGAAAGGGAAAGGATCCTCTCCCTTAATTTTTCCTCTAGTGAAATCAAATAGTTGGATATTTTTTTTTGTTAATTATTAAAGTAGTAAAAATTAATTGAAGGGATAAGATGAAAATTGTACCCTCTTAAGTTAATTTTCCACGGGAGACAATCTCCATCCAATATGACAATATGTTAGAACAATTTTATTGTTTGAGTTATTCAACTTAAGCATTGCACCAATTAATAAATTGAATATGACATTTATGTCCACGAGTGGGTTAGTATCCTATCAAATCTAATAATAAAAACAAACTCTAATTGGTTCTAGTGCAATTGGCAGATTGCCATCCATGTATCACGCATGCATGGTGCATGCACCTCTTCAATTTGAAGATTACCAAATCAAATTGGTGATAATTAATACATTATTTCATTATCGCTGTAGATGTTCAGAAATATCTTATTATATCATGGAAAATAGGAGGGATGCATGGTAGGGAATTCATAATCAGGTTGTAGTATTTTGGGGCCTCGAAGCAATAAATTCAACTCTTCATCATGCACTAAGAAATCAAGTCAAGCTGTCAATCAGAAAAATGGATTGTTTATATCCTCATGCAATCTCATCATTGTTAATTTGGACTATCTGATGCAAGATTGGATGGTCCACATTTGGACATGTATTTTAAATATGTTTTGCAGATTGAGATTGGATGGGAAAGATTAGATTGGAAGAAAATGATACTCTAATTCTCCATTTTGATAAAAGGAAAAATTTTAACAGGTGTTGATGATGATAATGACTTTATATTAGAAATTAAGTCTCACTGTTACTAAAGAAAAAATATCTTAGAATTAAATAAGCTAATGATTGTCATATATACGTGCTTCTATGACATATAATTTATATAGAAATTAAATAATCATATAAGCATGTATATGATTAAAGAATTGATAAAATAATTTTAAAAATATATAGATTCATTGAGAAAGTTTATGTGGGCAGCTGTAATCCTGAAAGTTAAGAGATGAACAAAGAAATTTTGATGACTTGTATGATTTTTCCTAAACTTAATTGATGGAGACTAAAGTCTTGAATTCTCTTATGATGGAGAGAAAAGATAATTTACTTGTGTACAGCATATTGGAGACTATAGTCTATTTATAGAGTGATGGTCAATTAAGTTTCTGATTATTCCTAAATATGTCATCCTCACATTCACTCATATTTGAACTCATATCTAATTATTTAATTTAATTAATTAATTAATTAAACAATTTCTAAATAAAATCTAATTAATATTTTAACTCTATTTGATCACTTAAATAATTAAGGCACTTAATTGATAAAATATTTAATATAATTGAAATATATATGTCTACATAATAATCATTGAAATATTAAATATTTATATATAAAAATACTCTAACAATTTCTCACTTGGACGATATATCTTAATAATTATATCTTAATTTTTTAGGCGCGCATCTGAATGCTATTTATCCTTAGATTTAACTTTACAATCTGATCTACCTTATACATCAATAATGGAACCACTGCATTTGTTGTCACTGATGTATAATGTGACGGAACCCCGACAACCACCACATCAATGTACTTGATGACATAGATTGATATGGATGAGTGACATGTAAATTTCATGCAATTTGATATCTATATCATGCATATTTCCAACGGATCCTTATGAAGTCTTTAGTGAGATCAAACTGAATTTCCTTAGTGAAATTCTGGAACTTGCAAAACAGATGTCATATACGATGTCACGACACCAATATGTTGAAAGCAAAGTCAAGACATCGTAACAACACAGTAAAACAATGAAAAATTTAAACAATAAGCTGGAAGTAAATAACACAGATTAATTGTTAATCTAGTTCGGTGCAACATCACCTACATCTGGGGGCATCCAAACCTGGAAAGAAATCCACTAAAATAATATTAGTTTGATGTTCTAAACGGCCTCTGGTTTTACAAACTTCACACTTAATCACTACCCGTGCTATTTGTATCTAAGACACTCCTAGATATGAGACCCATATCACTTCTCTTCAATCATACAACATGTGATAAACCACGAAACAATCAAGAAGGAGACACACTCCAATAAACAGAATCAACTACTGCTTAAAAGGCTATGAGTGATTTACAATTACAACTCAACTAACAGTCCAACTCAAGCATTAAATGATACAAGAGTGGCTCACAATGAATAATGAACAACCTAAACCCTAACTCAATAATCACACATAAACTTTTTTTTTTATATTCGTTAAGTTTAGAGTCTTCCTTTAAATAGCCTGAATCAACTTGGGCATGATGAAAAAACTGGGCTAAAATAATCAGTAGATACGATACAATCTTTCGTGCTCAATTAGAAAAATTGTATAATGTTTCCTTAAATGTTTTGACATCCATTCTTATGAAGCAAGGAAAAGCAAATCAGATCTTTGATTCTTTTACACTTACTTAACCACAAATTGCGCAAATCATATCTCCATCAAATCTTCAGTGATTTTGCGCTAAAAAATAAATCTTCACAAAATTAAAACAAATCTTGTGCTACGATGTTGTACCAACATGTCAAGACATGTTGTCTAACATCTTGTTGAACTACTAGTTTTAACAAATGTATCCAATCACACCTTAGCCAACCTAACACTTTGGTGCAATTCAAAATTATAATATTTACACATATAAAAAAACTTGATATTATTTTAACAATAATACCATATAAATTTTTATTTCTGCAGAAATTAAACATAACATAAAGTTTATACCAAAACAAAACCAAAGCATAGTACATAGAAATAAGGAAAAGACTCTCACTAATCTAAGGCAATCTCAAAACCAAGACCCATATGATCAATATGCCAATGAAAAGCCTTAAAGGTCAAACCTTTGGTTAGTGGGTCAGCTAGTATTAAGTATATACCTATATGTTCTATCAAAATTTGCTTCTGTTGAACTCCATCTTTCACAACAAGATACTTGATAACAATAAATTTTTGATTTTGTATAACTCATCTTGTTGTTAGACTATAACACATCTACATTACTAACACAATAAAATTTTAAGGGCCTTTTGATGCTCTCAATGATGTATAGGCCTGTGAAAAAGTTTCGCATCCAAATTGCATGATTTGATGCCTCAAAGGAAGCCACAAACTCTGTTGGCATGGTGGATGGAGCCATTAAAGTATGTTTGGAAAAATTTTAGGAGACGACTCCTCTAGCTAAGAGGAAAATGTAACCAGGTGTGAAATGTCTGTTATTCGGGCATCCTGCAAAATCGGAGTCAGAATACCTAATGATCTCGAAGTTATCTGACTTTTGATAAGTGAGCACTAAGTCTCTAGTTCTCTTCAGATAGTGCATTGCACGATTTACGGCTATTCAGTGTTGCATATCAGGGTTGCTTATATATCTTTCAAGAACTCCTACAATGAATGCTAAGTTGGGACGTGAAGAAAAATTGTGATTCAAAATGTATCAGAAATTAAAATTTTCCTTTAGTGATCCTTATCAATGGACATGGTCAGTGATAAAAACTATTACCTCTTATGGTGATTCAGACCTTTGATATTGTGATCACGAGCGTTGATGAAGAACAACACCTCTACTCAGTCCACACGAACAGATCGCTTCAAGTCACAATGCTAGCTGCTTACGAACGAAAACTTTGGGTGAGAGAGTGAGAGAACATACGACTAGGGTTTCAAGACCAAATTTTCATCAAGTGAAAATGCTTAAGCACAAGGGTTCTATTTATAGAATCACTATGCCAAACAAGCACATAGACAATGCTTTTTTTGGCCATAGACAACACTTTAAAGCGCTGCCTAAACCAGTGTTGCTATAACTAAATGCAGCACTTTGGATTAATGTAAAAGCGCTGCTATATTTCCCTTTTAGGCAACGCTTTTACTTTAAAAGCGCTTTCTTATGCACCCCTTTGACAACGTTTTCTCTTTAGAGAGTGCTTTGGTAAGTACTCCTTTAGCAGCGCTTTCTCTTTAGACATCGCTTTCGGTTATCTTTTACGCATCAGTTTACATAGCATTTTTCTTTAAAAGCGTTATTTGTTCCCCACTTTAGGCAGCACTTTCCCATTTTAGGCGGTGCTTTTCCCCACTTTAGGCAGCGCTTTTACCCACTTTAGACATCGCTTTTCTCATTAAGCGTTGTCTAATTTTCAAATTTTTTTTTTAAATATTAGACTTATTTTCACTTACAGAAAGCGTTGTCCAATATCTACAATAAATGTTCACCAGATTTTCACCATCATTTGCACCAGGTTTTCACCATATTTTGCACCATATTTGGTAGCTTCAATCCAATAAATATGCACCAAATTTGCATACACAAAAAATCTACATATATATATATATATATATATATATATATATATATATATATATATATATATATATATATATATATATATATATATATATATATATATATATATATATATATATATATATATATATATATATATATATATATATATATATATATATATATATATATATATATATATATATATATATATATATATATATATATATATATATATATATATATATATATATAATTGATGATATATACAACAACGACTTGAAAATTGATGATACAACTTGAAAATTCTAAGATTCTAAATTGATGTTTAATCTACATATTACTATCTTCGAGAATTTATAAAAAACAACAACAATGAACTTGTTAGCTCTATCTTCTACATCTGCACCTATAACCTGAAACAAAACCAAAAGATCAAAATTCATACCATGATAAAACAAAACTTTATTTGAATTTATACTCAAAACTCAAAAGTTATACTCAAAATTCTCATCAATGAAAGAAATACAATATACCTTATAAAATTCTCAACTCCATAATGAATTGACACCATTCCTCCATAAGTTCATCCAATTGATCTTTTGAGTAATGAGCACAATTGAATTCGTCAAAGTACTATATAGTAATATAATATAGTATATGATTTAGTTAAAACATTATGCCATTTTATGATAAATATTAAAATAATTCCTAAGTTAGAAATTCATATCGTGGGTGGAATCTCTATTCGGTCTAAAAGAAGCGTTTCTTTCGTAAACCTCAAGATGAAATAACCACAATCTATACCATTATATTGACGAGGACACACATGGAAAGAAAATACAAATATATATCAAGATATACCCCTTAACTTGTTTTATCAAGTGTCATCACTAATATAATCAAAATTGTGAAAATATACATGCACTCTGATCCACTTAATGTTGTTGGCTCTACTTTTTGATACTTGAATACCTCTTTGTGATCTAAAAGGTTGTAGAATACTATAATAAAATATAAAAGACTATTTATAACAATCTCACATAGATAAATAAATATACACACAAATATTTAGAACAATCTCACTTACGTATCAATCATCTTCTTCAAATCTGGGTATGTTATCCAATCATTGTATAGCGAATCCATATAGTATACAATTTCTATTACAGGATTAATCGCAAGCAACAAACAATGTCCACCGTAAAATTAAACAAATGTTAGATGGAAAGTTTCTACACAACGTCAAAAAACGAAAATTAAAACAGATGAAGTTAGGATGAAAATCTAACCCGTTGCCAGTATTATATGGTAAAAAAAACAACTTTTATGTGTCTTTGCTGGTCACAAGTAAACCTAGTACGTACGATATGACATCATTTGGTTTTGTTATGATTAACCATGTGTTGACGGTGTTGGGAGCTAAGAAAGTAAATCTTTCTTCCAATTCACGCGGGCGCATCACTTTGTCATACAGAAACCTTAAATAAAAACATCATTAAAATTAGACTATATTCATTGAAATGAGTAAATAAATTGTTCATTTAATTAAATAAAGTTGATCGGAGTATACCTGATGTATGTATCGATAACACCGAGGCCTAAAGTCAAATGTTGAAAAACATGACCCATATCTTCTCTACCAATTTCTTCCATGTATTCATAACCAAAAATGTCTACCTTCACAGGTATAAGGCGAGTACCACCAATTGCAATATCTTTTATTCTTATATATGTCCGAAGGTACGACCTATACTGAGAAGTAGTTTTTTGTTATTCACGGTCTTCTTACCCTTACTGACTTGTTCAATCTCTTTAGCATGCATCTAAATATCATATAATTAGTTAGGTGAAGTATAAGATCATTTTATGCATAAATATTATATAATTGTGTTATACCTCTTTTTTTGATGCAACTGACTCGGTTTGCCGCATAATCCCCTTATCTTTTGATTTGGATTTTGTAGGAGTCTAACATTACCATGTAAAAAAATGTACATAAAATGCTCGTAAAAACTTTGAATACTCAAAGGTTCATAATAGTTTTAAGCATACCTCATCATCTACACGAACGAGGCTTGACGGCCACGCAACACACGCACTTACTGCCTCTCCCACCAATGTTGCATTTAAAACATCGTCTAGTATTGGTAATAACGCACCCCCTCTAAATCAATATCAATTGATACCTTCAAATATCCAACAGGGAGCGGTTTATGGTGAAGTACTTCTCCCAAAGTATTATGAACTTTCCCCTTGCCAACCATCTGATAAGTCGGTGACGATAAATAGAGTTGACAAGGTAAAATGCCCTAAAACCAATAAATAAATTATGCTAATTTAATTTCATAATGATATATATAATTACCTCGGGAATATTCGGTTGAACATTACAATTGACACTAGCTTTGTCACTAGTATCTTTAAAACCTGAAGCTTCCCTTTCTGATTGATCTCTTTCTTTTTCCTTTCTCAATTCACGAACTTCAGCTTCTAATGCTTGCAACTTTTCCTATAGTTCTTTATCGCTAGGAGATTTTGTCTTTAGATTTTTCTTTTTCAAGGATGCTAAAGTGACCCCATGTTTCATACCCCTCACCCGACCGAAATACTCATGAATATCTAATGCTCGACTAAGTATGCTCCTGCAGTCATTATAGTCATCTGGAGATATAGACTGAGACAGATTCTCCTGAAATTCATATGAATATCGAAAAAGCATGAATATTATATGTTAATGAACTTTTCATTTAATTAAACAATTAATGTTATACTTACACATTTCTCAAAAATTTGTTGAACCTCTTCTTTAACAACTCTATCCTTACCTACACGGGCTACCTTCCATAAAACATGTTCCAGAACAGATGTTTCGGAACTATTCTCCTCTTTTAACTACACATTAAGACAAAAAATAAGATCATTTATAACTCATGATGAACAAGTATATCATTGCAATTTATAGATACTTACTATTTTTTGTTGTAAACATGTGTTTTACCCCAAAATTTGCCCTCCCATTTCCTCAACATTTTCTCATCACAAGACCCTTGGAGCTCAAGATCCAGTTAGGGTTTCCTCTGCTCAAGACTTCTCCTTGCACTGTTGACCCAAATTAGGGTTTGTGTTTGCACAAAGATATTTTGACCTAAAATGCCTAAGATGACTTTCATGCTTCATGTTGGACTCCCAAGTTTATCCATACCAAGTTTCAAGTCTTGATTCCAACTTTTGCCCAGTCAATTGGACAGTTGACCTAGAAATCAGCTGTATTGGGGAAAAAGTCAACTGTGGCCAATTGACAGTCAAACCTCATGAAAATTGACCCACATCAACATTATGAACTCATATGGACCATTTGATCAAGTTTGGATCACAATTCCACAAGAAATTTGATCAGATCACCAAAAGGGCAAAATGGTCATTTTTAGGGTTTTGACTGCACAAAGGCAATTTTTGACTGTTTGACCTAGCCAATGGCAAACCAAACTCACATATGGACTCAAGGACCCCATGGAATTGTCTTGACATACTCAACAAGTTCAAAAGATCCCAAATGCACAAGATTGACAATTGAATTTCCCAGTCAATTGATCAATTTTGACTGTATACTGAAAAGTCAAACTTTGAGTTTTTGGTCAAAATCAAATGTCAAGATTCATTTTTCATCAAAACATGCCAAATCATGAAACTTGTTCATCAAGAAATCAAGAATTGCAAATTAGGGTTTGAAATGAAGATTTTTCATAACTTAGAATTTTTCTAAGTTATGAAAAACCCTAATTTTTTCATAACTTTGTCCCACTTTCTCACCAAGATTCATTTGGATTCAAGGAAAAGTCAAAACATGAAAGTTGTAGTCCATTGCAAAATCTACAACTTTGATTCACAAAGTTTCCTCAAAAGAAGCTTGTAGCTCAAGTTACAATTTTTGGAACAAGGGTACCAAACCATTCTTAACTTAGAGAAATTTTGAACCATTTTAGGCAGAATTTTTGCCTAACTTCAAGACCATTTTTCACATGCTTCCACTTGGAATTTAAATTTGCATTTCAAAGATGGATTGTAGTACACATTCCAAGCTTTCCAAAATGTCCAAGAACTCATCAAACAACCTCATGGTTAGGGAGAATCGAATTTGGCAAGTTGGGAAAAACTCACTTTTGATTTGGCCAATTTACATGTTCATACATTTGTGCCATTTTGAATTCAGCTTGCTTTCCTTGATTACAGGTCCTATATCCCATTTGCACTCAATAATTTAATGCTAACTCATTGTGCCAAGGCCTTATTTTGTGTGTTCAAACATTATATGCAAGATTAAGCCATTTTTAGATAAAGCATTATATCCATTTTAGAAAAGTTGCACTTTATGTCAAATGCAAATCCAAGCAAGTACATTGCAAATCCTTTTGGCACAAGTTTAGGAACTAATTACACTGATCAAGGCCAAGGTATGCAGCATAGATTGGGGGCCTGTACAAGCTAGAAACACAACTTGAACTTTTGTTGCTTAAAGTTGAAGAAACATAGCATAACATCTAACAACTCTCATTCCCGTAAACCAGAGCTTAAGCAAAGTTATCAAACACTTTCTAATCATCAAACCTAAGCTGAAACACGAGCCAACCATCTCCATTGCCTTCTCAAACACAGAATCACCCTCAAACTGCCCAAACAGGGTACCTGCTGCAGATTGAGTTCCATAGCTCAATCCTTTCATGCATTCTTGCTAAAACCACTTCAAACATATCCCACATCATCCCTTGAAACTATTCCAAGCCTCAAACACGACCTGTAACACTCCCAATCAACATCACCATTTTCATTTTTCTGTTTTGCAGTTGAAGTTCCATAACACGATTCACTTGGTTTCAAAGCAAAGTAAAGCTTGGAATAGCATCCCTGGACATCAAGGAAGTTGTACCAATCATCACCTTGCATTGAAAACACCTCCATCACCAGATACGATTCCAACTGAACAGGTAAGTTCATGAACTCTTATCTCTCTATCCAGGCATTGTTAGCTTTAGGTTTGTGAAGAAAATATGTCACATTCATAGCCCTGAACATGCCCATGTAATTAGTTTTCATTTATGTTACGTGTGCTATGAGAATTTGATGTCTGAACATGGAACAAAAACTAGGTCAGGAATTGGGGGAGAAGAAATTCTCTCTCATTTCTGAGAGTTAGATTGATTTCTTTATATGTCTAGAATCGTGGCTTCAAGCTCTACATGTTTCATGTTGGAAGATTTGGCAAAAGATCAAGGAATCTGGAGATAGCAAACGCGTGTTTTGTTTGAACAGAAATGCTGGAGGTTGAAGATGACAGGGTCTTTGGGCTGGGCCTGTTTCACTTTTCTTTTTGCACCTTGCTTTTACTTTTACACCCCCTAGGCCCATTATGCTTATTTTTATGATTTTTTGACCTTTTCTTTTTTGTTCTGACTTATTTATTTTTTCTCATAATATTAAAAATATAAAAAATATTTTTCACACCATTTTTGAATTTATTAGGCATTTATTTGCTTAAATGAGTATTTGTACATAAATAATATATAAATACTATTATTTTAAAATAACTAAAAAAAATATAATGCAAACACATTTATTTTCTAATTTTTATTTTATTTTATCTTCTGAAAATATTTTATATAAAATATACTTTTTTTATAAATATTAAATATTATTATTTTGTATATATTTAGTAAATAATACAAATACATATATATATATTAGTATATTTAGGTTAAAAAATACAAAATATATACATTTTTATTTTTATTAATATTTAACCTAAAAAATCCCTTTTTACAAATATACTTCATTTTTATTTTATTTTTGTACATAATTGATAAATATTTGTACATATTAAATAATTATCTTTTTATTTAATAAATTAGGGTTTTTGCCCTAAATACATAAAAACTCCAAAAAAATTAATACTTTTTATTTTGTTTATTTGACATATAAAAAAACACCTTTTTTTTCATACATACAAAAAACATTTTCTTGCATCTTGCATATTTATTCCATTTTTATTTAAATATTGTATATTAAATAATTTGTATAATTCCAATTTGATGTAATAGTCTAGGTTTAAATTCCTTGTCAAAATACCCCCATTTGAACATTTGTACCCCCCTTCCCATATATTGTGTTGTAATAACTTAGGAACTTTATTTTTCGCACTTTATTGCTTTCTAATTATGCCATGTTAGAATTAGGGTTTGTATGCAAATCAAAAACAACAAAAATAGTGTGACCTAATTTCAAGATAATCAAGCATGAAAATGGACAACACTAATCACACTAGCACCCCTAGGGTATTCCACTTGTTGCCTTCAATAATGGGCCATATTGCATGTTAGGTCTCTTTGGGCAAAACAAAACAATCAAATGATCATAGTCCCTCGATGACGCTTTCGAAAGTTGCCTGAAAATGATCAAGTCCCTCCAAGGAAAAATTGCCCAAAGATACTTTGCACCATTGCAATTATGGTCTAAACGATGACCCGCGCCCGTCCCTTTCACATCCTAACACAAGATTGTCCACCAAATGCAATGGTGGAACAAAATTGTTAAAAGGGTTAAAACATAGCAAAGATCTTTGAGAAATTTAGGAGTAGACAACCTCTTAGTTACTTGAATCAAACTTGCAAAACAAAACACTTGCCTATTTTTCAAACCACACCTCACTACACTTTCAAAACAACTTTCAAAAACATTGAAAACCTTTTCAAAAGACATACACCTTTGTATACATCCCAACATGGATCATTACAAAGGTTGCCACCACATTGGCCCCTTTTCAAAACATTTTCAAAACACGCACACAAAGCACCATTTCAAACAATTGAAAATCAAGGCAAGATGATCTAAGCAAGTAACTAAGAGCCCATGGATAACCATGGATAGAAAGGGTGCTAATACCTTCCCTTTCTATAATCTACTCCCCGAAACCAAGAAAACATCACAAAGGTTTTTGTTGTGCTTTTTAACCTTTCCTTAGGATAAAATAAAAAGTCGGTGGCGACTCTTGCTCAAACGAAACATTTGCGAAAACAAACGCAAAACCTCAAGTCAGTTCTCCCACCGTATCACAGAACTGGCGACTCTGCTGGGGAAAAATTTAAAAGTGGAGTAACCTTAGGGCTTAGATCACCCTCTTGCATGACTAATTGTTTGATTTGATTGCTTTATATTTTGGCTCTCTTGTTTGGGTTTGCAATCCTACACCCGGATTTTGGGAAACATTCATAGATAGCAATACATTGTGGAAACTGTGTGGGGTATACCGACACGGTTGAAGCAATAGCTATATTAGTGCGACATATTTGTGAGTATCGGTAACCCTTGAGTTCAATCAAGGAGAGTACGGGGCCACTGAGTGATGTCACTAAGCACTAATGACCTAGAATCTTACTTGACCATCTTGGCCTTTTATTAGGGGTAGTGAGATGACCGGCTTTGGTGCAGTCCGAAGTTGGTAGATACTCGATACTACACTCATTGAGGGTTGTTTTCTTGGAATATTTTGGTCGCTAGTTAAGTGGCTAAACCAAAACAATGAACAATGAAAACAATCCAGTGATATTGAGCTCCTTAGAACCCGGTTACTATTTATAGGACAGGTTTTTAAGCCAACTACACTCAAGAGGGTACTTACCTATGAAACCCCATGCAAGCCTGAAACTAGGGTTTGGTGTGAATTGCTTGTACATATGTTTGTGCATACATCATGAACATCATAAAGCATCATATGCATTTACTAACCACTTTAAGGGTTTAGATCTTCATCTTTGTTCTTGTTTTGTAGGTCATGGAAATTCCTCGCAGAAAAACCATCCAAGTCAACCTTGTGAGAATCTCTCCTCAACTCAAGGAGCTCACCTCAAGAATTCCGGAAAGCTCATCCTTCAGTGAAAGACATGGTAGACTGCTCAGCTTAGTCAACACCAACATTGAAGAGGATATGATGAAAGTGCTATTCCAGTTCTTTGACCCTCTTCATCACTATTTCACTTTCCCCGACTACCAGTTGGTACCCATTTTGGAGGAATTTTCTCAACTTCTGAGAATTCCTATCCTAAATCAACTACCTTTCAACGGTACGGAAAAGGAACCTAAGCCTGAAGATGTTGCTCGAGCATTACATCTACAGCCTTCTGACATCAAGGGGCATTGGGAAACTAGAAGTGGTGTCAAAGGTTTCTTAGCAAAATTCTTGTTTGAGAAGGCACAAGAATGTTGGAATTCATTGGACCTACAAGCCTTTGAAGAAATTGTGGCACTCCTTATCTATGGGTTGGTCTTGTTCCCAAATCCTGACCAGCTTGTAGAGGTCAACGCCGTCAAAATCTTCTTGTCCAGAAATCCAATACCAACATTACTTGGGGACATCCTTCACTCATTTTACACACGAACAATGAGAAAGAGGGGTGTTCTCATGTGCTGTACTCCTCTCCTTGCAAGGTGGTTTATTTTGCACCTTCCACAATCTGTCTTGAAAAATGACCAAGGCTCAAGGTGGTCCCAACGGTTGATGACTCTTACTCACTCTGATGTACATTGGTGTTCTCGGTCCAGAGAAAATGTCATCATCGTCGATCGTTGTGGAGAGTTTCCTAATGTTCCTTTACTTGGAATCAGAGGAGGTATCACCTACAACCCTTGCCTAGCTTTGAGGCAATTTGGATATGCACGGAGGGATGGCCCTCACGACATGTTGATTCCTGACCTAGTTTTTGACTTCGACAACGATGCGCAAGGACTTCGCCAAAGATTCATCAGAGCTTGGGGGAGGCCCAACAAGGTTGATAGCAAGACACTGGGACACAAGAACTCCATCCCTCTTGAGCCTTTTCTCAAGTGGGTACGAGCCCGAGCCCAGAGTCTAATGATGCCTTATCCTCATGTTCTCCCTGTTATTAAAGAGCCCGTCAAGGAAGGAGAGGTTCATGTGATCGGTGGACCTGGAACTGACTGTTTAACGCTGGTTCGCGAAATGTCGCGGAAGCAAGAGTCGCCACCGTCTTTTATTTTCTCCAATATGGAAAGGACAAAAGCACATAAAAATTCCTTATTGAGATTAGCTCTCGGTTCAGGAGGTAGATTTATAGAAAGGGAAGGTGTTAGCACCCTTTCTATCCATGGTTATCCATGGGCTCTTAGATACTTGCTCATTGTGTTTTCAAAAATGTTTGTTTGCTTTTCAAGGTGAGTGGGTTTGAAAAAGTTTCTTTGAAGGTTTCAGATCGACTCTTGTATCAGTCCTCAAGAGTGTTTGAAAAATTGTTTTTGAAAGCTTTTTGCAAAGTGTCGGTGTGAAAAGAAGTTTTTGATTTGTTTTGAATTAGAGCAAGTATCTACGAGTCATCTACCTACCCTAAGGAATTAGTCTGTGTAAATGTCCTTAAGATAGTGCCATCCCACCATTGAGAGGTAGGTAGCACCACCGTTGGAGGTGTTCGGGTCAATTCGTTTGTAGGGATAGTGTGGTCACCAGAGCAATAGTAGGACACCTTAGAAGCTACCCTTATGCCATGTTCATGGACATAAGGACTTACTAAAACGTCTCATACTCGACGACCACGTTTCGAGGGGCAAGGCAACAGTGAGGCGTACCCTAAGAGTGGTGTGTGAATTGTGTGTCATTTTCAGTTATATTTGTCTTGTCATGCATTGGGTGAGTGTTGTACCCCAAAATTTTCCCTCCCATTTCTCATTGATATCTCATCACAAAGCCCTTGGAGATCAAGATCCAGTTAGGGTTTCATCTGCTCAAGACTTCTCCTTGCACTGTTGACCCAAATTAGGGTTTGTGTTTGCACAAAGATGTTTTGACCAAAATTTCCTAAAATGACTTTCATGCTTCATAATGGACTCCCAAGTTTATCCATACCAAGTTTCAAGTCTTAATTCTAGGTTTTGCCCAATCAATTGGACAGTTGACCTAGAAATCAGCTGTATTGGGGAAAAAGTCAACTATGGCCAATTGACAGTCAAATCTCATGAAAATTGACCCACATCAACATTATGAACTCACATGGACCATGTGATCAAGTTTGGATCACAACTCCACAAGAAATTTGATCAGATCACCAAAAGGGCAAAATGGTCATTTTTAGGGTTTTGACTACACAAAGGCAATTTTTGACTGTTTGACCTAGCCAATGGCAAACCAAGCTCACAAATGGACTCAAAGACCCTATGGAATTGTCTTGACATGCTCAACAAGTTCAAAAGATCCCAAGTACACAAGATTGACAGTTGAATTTCCCAGTCAATTGATCAATTTTGACTGTATACTGAAAAGTCAAACTTTGACTTTTTGGTCAAAATCAAGAGTCAAGATTCATTTTTCACCAAAACATGCCAAATCATGAAACTTGTTCATCAAGAAATCCAAAATTGCAAATTAGGGTTTGAAATGAGAATTTTTCATAACTTAGAATTTTTCTAAGTTATGAAAAACCCTAATTTTTTCCCAACTTTGCCCCACTTTCTCACCAAGATTCATTTGGATTAAAGCAAAAGTCAAAACATGAAACTTGTAGCCTATTTCATAATCTACAACTTTGATTCACAAAGTTTTCCCAAAAGAGGCTTGTATATCAAGTTACAATTTTTGGAATAAGGGTACTAAACCATTCTTAACTTAGTGAAATTTTGACCTTTTTAGGCAAGGTTTTTTACCTAACTTCAAGACCATTTTTCACATATTTCCCCTTGGAATTTTAATTTGCATTTCAAAGATGGATTGTAGTACACATTCCAAGCTTTCCAAAATGTCCAAGAACTCATCAAACAACCTCATGACTTGAGAGAATCGAATTTTGCAATATGGCAAAAACTCACTTTTGAATTGGCCAATTTCCATGTTCATAACTTGTGCAAATTTCTCAAATCAGCATGCAACTTGATTACAGGCCTCTAAACCATTCAACACTCATAAATTTAATGCAAACTCTTTGTGCCAAGACCATGTTCTATGTGTTCAAGCATTGTATGATGGATTAATCCCAAAATAGATAAAGCACTTTAACCATTTTTGCAAAAGTAAGCTTTATGTCAAAATGAAAATCCAAGAAGTACAGATCAAATCCCCTTGGCACAAGTTTAGGGACTAATCACACTGATCAATGCCAAGGTTTGCAGCATGTTATGGGGGCCTCTACCTGTCTAAACATCAACTTGGCTTTTGGTTGCTTAAAGTGTAAGAAATATGGCATAACTGAACACAACTTTCATCTCAGCAATAGAACCCTTAAGCAAATATTTTGTACACATTCAAGACATCCTAACTGAGCTAGCACACGACCCCAACACCTCCATTGCCCTCTAGAACACAGAACCACCTTCAAACTGCCCAAACAGAGCTCCTACTGCAGTTTGAGTGCCAACTCTCATCCCTTTCATGCATTCTTGCTAAAAGCTCATCAAACACATTCCCTAGCATCACTTGAAGCTAACCAAAACATAAAACACGACCTGTAACTCCTCTAATCATTTCCACCATTTTCACTTTCTTGTTTTGCAGTTGAAGGTCCATAGCTCGATTCAAAGTGTTTCAAAGCAAAGTAAGCATTGGAATAGCATCATTACACTTCAGGCAAGCTGTACAGATCACCATCTTGCCCTGAAAGCTCCCCCATTGCCAGATACAACTTCAACTGAACAGGTATCTTCTTGAACTTCTAACTCTTAGTATAGGCATCATTAGCTCTAAGTTTGTGAATAAGAAGTGTTCTACTCATGCCCCTGAATCTGTACATGCTTTTACTTTTCATTTATTTTGCCTGAGCTATGAGAATTTAAGGTCTGAATGTTGATAAAAACTTAGGTTAGGATTTGGGAATGATGAAATTCTCTCTCATTTCTGAGAGTTAGGATGAGTTCTTTACATATTTAGAATCGTGATTCAATGCTTAACATTTCTTATGTTGTAAGTTTGTGCAAAAGATCAAGGAATTCAGATGTTTGAATTGGTGTTCAGGCGCGCGTTTTTGAACATCTTTCTGTCCAGAGGTTGAAGAAGAAGCCACATGGGCTGGGCATGCTTTGATATTTCTTTTCACACCATGTTTTTGGTTTTACACCCCCTGAGCCCATTTTGTTTGTTTTATTGATTTTTTGACTTTTCTTTTTTCATTCTGGTTTATTTATTTTTCCTCATGATATTAAAAATATAAAAATAATTTTTTACACCATTTTTGAATTTATAGGCATTTATTTGTTTAGATTAGTTATTTGTACATAAATAATTATATAAACTCACTTTTTACTTAAAATACTAGAAAATAATGTAAGCATATTTTATTTTCATTTTTATTTTGTTTTATCTTCTTAAAATATTTTGTATAAAATATACTTCTTTTTATAAATATTAAATATTATTATTTTTATATATATATAACACATATTTAGAAATTAATACATATATATAGATATTTATTAGAATATTTAGTAAAAAAATACAAAAATATATACACTTTATTTTTTTAACATTTAATAGTAAAAATATCATTTTGACAAATATACTTCATTTTTATTTTTATTTCATATATAATTGATAAATATTAGTATATATTAATTAATACTTTTATCTAAGAAAATTAGGGTTTTGCCCTAAACATTAAAAAGCTCCAAAAATGATACTTTTTTTATTTTGTTTATTTGACATAAAAAAATACTTTTTTTTCATACATATAAAAACCCTTTTTGCATTTTGCACCTTTATTTTATTTTCCATTTAATTTATGCAATTAATTGCCTTGTAAATAATTCAATATTGATGTAGTAGCTAGGTTTAATTTCCTTGTCAATATCCCCCATTTGAGCATTTGTACCCCCCTTCCCATATTGTGTTGTAATAGTTTAGAACTTTATTTTTCGCACTTTAATGCTTTCTAAATATACCATGTTAGAATTAGGGTTTGTATGCAAATAAAAAGAACAAAATAGTTTGACCTAATTTCAAGATAATCAAAGCATGAAAAATGGACAACACATACCACACTTGCACCCCTAGGGTATTCCACTTGTTGCCTTCAATAAATGGGCCATATTGCATGTTAGGTCTCTTTGGGCAAAAACAAAGCAAATAATTCAAATGATCATAGTCCCTCGATGACGCTTTCGAAAAGTTGCCTAAAATGATCAAGTCCCTTTCAAGGAAAAATTGCCCAAAGATACTTAGCACTATTGCAAGTATGGTCTAAACGATGACCCGCGCCCGTCCCTTTCATCTCCTAACACAAGATTGTCCACCAAATGCAATGGTGGAACAAAATTGTTAAAAGGGTTAAAACATAACAAAAATCTTTGAGAACTTTAGGGTAGATAGCTCTTAAGTACTTGTCAACTTGCAAAACAAAACACTTGCCTATTTTTCAAACCACACTTCACAAACACTTTCAAAACAAACTTTCAAAGAAACCTTGAAACATCTTTTCAAAAAGACAAACACCTTTTGTAAAACATTCGAGTAAAGAATTGTTACAAGGTTAGCCTAGACAAGGCATCTTTTTCAAAACATTTTCAAAACCACACACAAAGCACCATTTCAAACAATTGAAAACTAAGGCAAGTTGATCTAAGCAAGTACCTAAGAGCCCATGGATAACCATGGATAGAAAGGATGCTAATACCTTCCCTTTCTATAATCTACTCCCCGAACCCAGAAAATATCTCAAAGGTTTTTTGCTGTGCTTTTTAAACCTTTCCTTAGGATAAAATAAAAAAGTCGGTGGCGACTCTTGCTCAACCGAAACATTTGCGAAAACAAACGCAAAACCACAGTCAGTTCTCCCACCGTATCACAGAACTGGCGACTCTGCTGGGGAGAATTTAAAAGTGGAGTAACCTTAGGGCTTAGATCACCCTCTTGCATGACTAATTGTTTGATTTGATTGCTTTATATTTTGGCTCTCTTGTTTGGGTTTGCAAATCCTACACCCGGATTTTGGGAAACATTTCATAGATAGCAATACTTTGTGGAAACTGTGCGGAGTATACCGACACGGTCGAAGCAATAGCTATATTAGTGCGACATATTTGTGAGTACCGGTAACCCTTGAGTTCAATCAAGGAGAGTACGGGGCCGCTGAGTGATGTCATTAAGCACTAATGACCTAGAACCTTACTTGACCATCTTGGCCTTTTATTAGGGGTAGTCAGATGACCGGCTTTGGTGCAGTCCGAAGTTGGTAGATACTCGATACTACACTCATTGAGGGTTGTTTTCTTGGAATATTTTGGTCGCTAGTTAAGTGGATAAACCAAAACGATGAACAATGAAAACAATCCAGTGATATTGAGCTCCTTAGAACCCAGTTACTATTTATAGGACAGGTTTTTAAGCCAACTACACTCAAGAGGGTACTTACCTATGAAACCCCATGCAAGCCTGAAACTAGGGTTTGGTGTGATTTGCTTGTACATGTGTTTTGTGCATACATCATAAACATCATAAAACATCATATGCATTCACTAACCATTTCAAGGGTTTGGATCTTCATCTTTGTTCTTGTTTTGTAGGTCATGGAAATTCCTCGCAGAAACACCATCCAAGTCAACCTTGTGAGAATTTCTCCTCAACTCAAGGAGCTCACCTCAAGAATTCCGGAAAGCTCATCCTTCAGTGAAAGACATGGCAGACTCCTCAGCCTAGTCAACACCAACATTGAAGAAGACATGATGAAAGTGCTATTCCAGTTCTTTGACCCTCTTCACCACTGTTTCACTTTCCCTGATTACCAGTTGGTGCCCACTTTGGAGGAGTTTTCTCAACTCCTAAGAATCCCTATCCTTAATTAACTACCCTTCAACGGTACGGAAAAGGAACCAAAGCCGGAAGATGTTGCTCGAGCATTACATCTACAACCATCCGACATCAAGGGGCATTGGGAAACCAGAAGCGGCGTCAAGGGATTCTTAGCAAAATTCTTGTTTGAGAAGGCACAAGAATGTTGGAACTCATTGGACCTACAAGCCTTTGAAGAGATTGTGGCACTCCTTATCTATGGGTTGGTCTTGTTCCCAAATCCTGACCAATTGGTAGATGTCAACGCCGTCAAAATCTTCTTATCCAGAAATCCAATACCAACATTGCTTGGGGACATTCTTCACTCATTTTACACACGAACAATGAGAAAGAGGGGTGTTCTCATGTGCTGTACTCCTCTCCTTGCAAGGTGGTTTATTTCGCACCTTCCACAATCTGTCTTGAAGAATGACCAAGGCTCAAGGTGGTCCCAACGGTTAATGACTCTTACTCACTCTGATGTACATTGGTGTTCTCGGTCCAGAGAAAATGTCATCATCATCGATCGTTGTGGAGAGTTTCCTAATGTTCCTTTACTTGGAATCAAAGGAGGTATCACCTACAACCCTTGCCTAGCTTTGAGGCAATTTGGATATGCACGGAGGGATGGCCCTCATGACATGTTGATTCCTGACCTAGTTTTTGACTTCGACAATGATGCGCAAGGACTTCGCCAAAGATTCATCAGAGCTTGGGGAAGGCCCAACAAGGTTGATAGCAAGACACTGGGACACAAGAACTCCATCCCTCTTGAGCCTTATCTCAAGTGGGTACGAGCCCGAGCCCAGAGCCTAATGATGCCTTATCCTCATGTTCTCCCTGTGATTAAAGAGCCCGTCAAGGAAGGAGAGGTTCCCTACACCATCCTACATCCTGACATGCCTACATCGTGGGAGGAAATGCAGAAAAGTTGGATTCAGCTCAAGGAGGAACGGAACACTTTTGAAGCCAACTTCTACGCTAGTGAGAAGAAGGTTTTAGAGCTTACCCGCCGACTCCATGAGCAAGAGGCCCTCAACACCTACATTGCGCCAAAGAGGATGCGCAATGTCTTTTTACCTTAAGAAGTTTTTGTAATATTTGGCCCATGGGGCATTTATGTACTAACAAATTTCTTCTTATTAATATGACGTGCGTTCTTCTTTGTCTGAAACAATTTTGAATGTCCTAAATCCTTGAATGCATTGCATACATAAGCATACCATTCATCATGTGCATAAGCAGGTCTCACTCCAGGTTTCCTTATCTATCTGCTGTTTATTTCAGTAGGATGGATCTCGAGCAAACAGTCAAAGACCTACAAGCTCAAAATGCACAGTTTCAGCCACTCCTGACAACCTTGGCTAAAGGTCAGGAGGATCTCAAGACCTTGCTGGGGAATAAAGACCCAGTGAAAAAGATGAAAAAGAGACTCGGGGTGGCTACTTTAGGGAGAAGATTTGACGGAGAAGCTCGGAGAGTGCTTGAATTTCCTCCTACTTATGATGAAGGAACCAGCAAAGGAGGTGGGGCTGCGGTACCTTCCGAGTCTGATGTGGAAGAAGAGGAGGTCGAAGAGGATGAAGACTATTCTGATCAGCAATACCCTCCAGTTGATGATAAATACAAAGGGCTAGAAGACAGGTTGGCCGCCATGGAGCTACAAAGAGTACCGGGTTTGGATTTTGAAGACTTGGGTTTGGTCGCTGGGATTGTGATTCCCCCGAAATTCAAAGTGCCAGTTTTTGTGAGGTATGATGGGTTGTCCTGTCCAAAAATGCATCTCAGGTCCTACGTGAGAAAGATCCAACCCTATACGGCAGATAAAAACCTTTGGATTCATTTCTTTCAAGACAGTCTTTCTGGGGCTCAATTGGAGTGGTTTTATCAGCTAGAGGGAACTAGCGTCCGAAATTGGGAAGACTTGGCCACCGCCTTCTACAAACAATACCAGTATAATTCTGACCTTGCTCCTACTCGTACCCAACTTCAGGGTATGTCACTAGGAACAGGCGAGGGATTCAAAGAATATGCACAAAAATGGAGGGATTTGGCTGGCAGGGTGCAGCCTCCTTTAACCGACCGTGAGCTTGTTGATATGTTTCTAGGGACCCTATCTGGGCCATTTTTCAATCATCTAATTGGTAACTCTTCCGCGGGGTTTACCGATTTGATCTTAACAGGCGAAAGAATAGAAGCTGGCATCAAGTCAGGAAAGATTCAGAAGGGTGTTGCTGCAAGTGTTGAGAAGAAGCCTTTTAAGAAGGAAACAGCCGTGGTATATTCTCAGAGAAGAGCAGGGAAGACTGAGCGCCGACCGACCGTGGGGGCCGTAATGATTCAAAATCCTCCAAGTGAGCAGCCTCGCTATAACCAGTCCAGACCAAATCAACAACGAGTGGAACGGCCACAACGGCAGTTCACCCGTATTAATATGACTCCAGCGCAAGTGCTTCCCCATCTGTTAAAGTTGAATCTCGCCACTATCAAGGAGGCACCAAAGAATGTGAATACGTCCTCTCCACATTATCATCCTAATGCTAAATGCGCCTACCATTCTGACAGTGTCGGGCACGACACCAATGATTGTTGGGCACTCAAGCATAAAATCCAAGACCTGATAGAGGCGAAGGAGGTGGAGTTCGATGCTTCGGAGAAGCCTAATGTGATATCTGCTCCCATGCCGAAGCACGGCCGAAATGTCAATGCCATTGAAGAGGATTTGTATGTTGTTGATGTCAATGATCTGATAACTCCTTTGTTAACCATCAAGTTGAATCTGTTAAGGGCCGGAATTTTCCCGGGATGTAAAGAAGACTGCTATTGTTGTTACTCTCTGCCGTTTGATTGTCCGTTACTGAAGAAAGGCATCCAAGGCCTAATGGATAGTCGACAAATTTTGTTTGAAAAAGTTTCTGCTATTCCAACCCATATCGAAGATGTCTCAATCATAACCATTCACGCCAATCTTTCCAAGGCCGTCAGAAAGCCTGTTAAGATTACACCAGCTACGAAATCTGTTCCTTTGAAGATAACAATGCCAGGGCCTGTCCCCTATGTTTCTGAGAAGTCGATACCATGGAACTACGGCGGCGACGTCTACTACCATTGTATTAAACAAATCGAAATAACTGAAGAAAGTTCGGATGATGAAGAAGCCAGCATTGGTAACATTGCAGGCACGAGCAAAATCACCCGGAGCGGGAGAATTTTTTCTCCAGAGATTGCCCCTCCAAGAGCAATCTTTGGACCCTCATCTGCCGACAAGGTCATCCCTGCACCAATAAAACTCTCTGCTAGAACCCCTTTGATTGAAGATGTTGTTGTTCCTAGTACTGTCCCTCCTACCACTGCTGACAAAGGTAAGGGAACCCAAGATGAGCTCGTCAGGACAAGGGCTCAACCCTTGGTCATCCCGGAAACCTCCAAGAAGGAAATGGATGAGATCTTGAGGATAATCAAAAGGAGTGATTACGATGTGGTAGAACAACTGGGGCAAACCCCCTCAAAGATCTCCATGCTGGCACTGCTACTTTGCTCGGAAGCGCACGCTAAAGCTCTGATAAAATTCCTGAAGGCAGCCCATGTGCCCCAGGAAACCTCTGCAGATCAATTTCAAAATTGCGTGGCTAGCCTGACTGTGGACAATGGATTAGGTTTCTCTGATGCCGACCTAACTCCTAAAGGTAGAAACCACAATGATGCTTTGCACATTTCAGTCGAGTGTCGAGGAACCACTCTCGCACATGTCTTGGTCGACACTGGTTCGTCGCTGAATGTATTGCCTAAGAAGGCCTTGGACTGACTAGATTGTGAAGGGTTGGAGTTGAAGCCGAGTGATATTGTTGTCAGAGCTTTCGATGGTTCGAAGAGAATGGTCCATGGGGAGGTTGAAATTCCCATCAAGATAGGCACTGAGGTGTTTAAGTCTACTTTCTATGTGATGGACATCCGTCCGTCATACTCTTGCTTGTTGGGTAGGCCTTGGATACACCGTGCTGGGGCAGTCACCTCCTCCTTACATCAGATGTTGAAGTATCCTGTCAAGGGAAAGATCATTACTGTCCATGGCGAAGAGAAGTACATGATTAGCCACTTGAACTCTTTCCGATATGTGGAGGTTGAAGGGGAGTTCATTGAGACGCCTTTTCAGCATTTCGAAGAGGTCCTTCCTGAGATAACAGTAGCAAAGTTGGCAGCTGAGACACCGAGGCAGATGGCCAGGATGGCATCTCTGGAGGATGCAAGGGCCGCAATAAAGGAAGGGAAGAATTCAGCATGGGGGCAGTTACCTGACATTCCACATAAAACCGACAAATTTGGATTAGGGTTCACTACCGCGGGCCAGAAAGCTATGCGCCGTTCGAAGATTGAAAGAGCGCCAGTCAAAATTTCTCCCTACGGAATCAATGCTTTGGAGGATGAAGACAAAGAGAGCAACATCGAAGAGTGGATCTATCCAACTGTTAAAGGAGGATTGTGCAACTGGGAGGCAAAAGACTTTGTCCCCATCACTTTTATTCATCAGTAATTTATCTGTCAAACATTTCCTATTTGGTCTGTAATATTTGTTTTGAACAATCCGCACACTATCTTTTCACCTCATGCCTTGCCCGGGGCATGTAGGTCCATTTGTAAGGGTTTTGATTATTTTTCATATCCATATGCCATGTTTAATGATTCATTGGACGTTTTTCATTTGATAAACTGCTTGTGTTCATTTTCTTTCCTTTTGCATTTTTGTTTAAGGATGGCTATCCCTTACACACACCCACACTCACAAATGCAGGTACCCATCCACTCCAGATTCCATGGGTGACAATTCTGCTATATCCTTCAATAACTCTGAAGATCTGGTCAATCAAGCCGAGTATGAAGATGATGAAGGTTGTGAAGTACCAGGGGAACTAGCCAGACTTCTACAGCAAGAGGAAAGGGCCATCTTACCGCACGAAGAGTCATTGGAAACTGTCAACTTAGGGACCGAGGAAGACCGGAAGGAGGTGCAAGTGGGTGCCAATCTGGAACCAAGTGTCAAGGAACGCCTGATACAGTTGTTGAATGAGTATGTTGAAATCTTCGCTTGGTCTTATGAAGACATGCCGGGTTTAGACACAGACATTGTGGTTCACCGTCTCCCCACAAGAGAGGATTGTCCACCGATCAAGCAAAAAGTCCGCCGAATGAGGCCTGACATGTCTGAAAAGATCAAAGCAGAAGTGATGAAGCAATTCGACGCTGGCTTTCTGGCTGTTACGTCCTATCCTCAGTGGGTCGCTAACATCGTGCCAGTACCTAAGAAAGATGGCAAAGTCAGGATGTGTGTGGACTACCGGGATTTAAACAGGGCCAGCCCCAAAGATGATTTTCCGCTACCTCATATTGACATTTTGATCGACAATACAGCTCAGCACAAAGTGTTTTCCTTCATGGATGGATTCTCGGGTTACAATCAAATCAAAATGGCCCCCGAAGACATGGAGAAAACAACTTTTGTCACACAATGGGGCACTTTCTGTTACAAGGTGATGTCGTTCGGGCTGAAGAACGCAGGGGCAACTTATCAACGCGCCATGGTAGCTTTGTTTCATGATATGATACATCATGAGATTGAAGTTTACGTAGACGATATGATAGCTCGGTCACAAACAGAGGAGGAGCACCTTGAACATCTAGAAAAGCTGTTTGCCAGGTTGAAAGAATACAAGCTCAGGCTGAATCCAAGTAAGTGCACTTTTGGAGTTAGGTCTGGTAAACTCCTAGGATTCATTGTAAGCAACAAAGGCATTGAAGTTGATCCAGCAAAAGTGAAAGCAATACAAGAGATGCCTGCTCCCCGTACTGAAAAGGAGGTTAGAGGGTTCTTGGGGCGCTTGAACTATATTTCCAGATTCATTTTTCATATGACTTCTACCTGTGAGCCAATTTTCAAACTCTTGAAGAAAGATCAGGTAGTCGAATGGAACGACGATTGCCAAGCTGCTTTTGATAAAATCAAGGAGTATTTGCTAGAACCTCCTATTCTGATGCCACCCGTCGAAGGAAGACCATTGATCATGTATTTGACCGTCTTGGATAACTCAATGGGGTGTGTTTTGGGCCAGCATGACGAGTCTGGTCGAAAAGAGCATGATATTTATTACCTTAGCAAAAAGTTTACCGACTGTGAGACTCGCTACTCACTGCTCGAGAAAACTTGTTGCGCTTTGGTATGGGCTGCTCGCCGACTAAGGCAGTATATGTTGACTCATACTACCCTGCTGATTTCCAAAATGGATCCTATCAAGTATATCTTCGAAAAGCCCGCTTTATCTGGAAGAATAGCCAGATGGCAAATGATCCTGACTGAGTATGACATCCAGTACACCACCCAAAAAGCTATAAAAGGGAGTGTACTAGCTGACCATCTGGATCATCAAGCTATCGAGGATTATCAACCCATGAGATTTGACTTCCCAGACGAGGACATCATGAATTTGGACAACATTGAAGGTAACGGACCGTATGACGGACCTGAAAAGGGATCCCGATGGACCCTGTACTTTGATGATGCTTCAAATGCACTTGGAAACGGTATCGGCGCAGTACTCATTTCTCCGGAAGGCTGTCACACACCTTTCACGGCCCGACTTTTCTTCAGCTGCACGAACAACATGGCTGAATACGAAGATTGCATCTTTGGTCTCAAGGCTGCTGTAGACTTGGGGATCAAATCTTTGATCGTATTTGGGGACTCGGCTTTGGTTATCAGTCAAATCAAAGGAGAGTGGGATACCAAGCATCCTAATCTTATCCCATACAAAGAACATGTTCTGACATTGTTGCCTCATTTCGAGCAAATTACCTTCGAGCATTTCCCGCGAGAAGAGAATCAGCTAGCAGATGCTCTAGCCATAATGTCCTCCATGTTTAAACTCAACTGGGATAACGAGGCTCCCCAAATCACCATCGAGCGAATGGATGAACCTGCGCATTGTCACGAGATTAATACCGAAGAAGTAGTGGAACAACCTTGGTTCCATGAAATCAAAAGGTATCTCGAGACTAGAGATTATCCCGAAGGAGCTTCCGTAAATGACAAGAAGTTCTTAAGGAAATTTGCTGCTAAGTTCTTCCTGAGCAATGGCATCCTTTACAAACGAAGCCATGATTGCGTGTTACTCCGATGCGTAGACAAAGCTGAAGCAGAGTTGATCATGACTGATATACACAGCGGCACATTTGGCACTCACTTGAGCGGGCATACAATGGCTAAGAAGATCCTAAGGGCAGGCTATTACTGGTCTACCATGGAAGCTGACTGCCATCAACATTCCCGTACTTGCCACAAATGTCAAGTCTACGCTGACAAAGTTCATATCCCTCCGGTTCCTCTCAATGTTCTGACTTCTCCTTGGCCATTTGCAATGTGGGGTATTGACATGATTGGAGAGATCAAGCCCACGGCTTCCAACGGACATCGTTTCATCCTAGTTGCCATTGACTATTTCACCAAATGGGTCGAAGCAGCTTCTTTCGCCTCTGTTACTAAAAATGTGGTTGCCCGCTTTATCAAGCAAAATCTCATATGCCGGTATGGTGTTCCAGACAGGATCATCACGGACAACGGTACAAATCTGAATAACACGATGATCACCGCTTTGTGCGAACAGTTCAAGATTTATCATCACAATTCATCTCCCTATCGGCCGAAGATGAACGGTGCTGTTGAAGCTGCGAACAAAAACATTAAGAAGATCATTCAGAAAATGACAGTCACTTATAAAGACTGGAATGAGATGTTACCGTTTGCTCTACATGGATACCGTACGACGACACGTACTTCAACCGGGGCAACCCCATTTTCGTTGGTATATGGCATGGAAGCTGTTCTGCCTATGGAAGTTCAGATTCCTTCTCTAAGGATTATGAAGGACACAGGTTTGAATGAAGATGATTGGATTCAGACCCGACTTGATCAACTCAATTTGATCGACGAGAAGCGACTCGCTGCTATATGCCATGGTCAGACGTATCAAAAACGGATGATCAAGGCCTTCAATAAGAAAGTCAGACGTCAAGTGTATCAAGTCGGAGATCTCGTAATCAAGCGGATTATCTTGCCGCAAAGTGATCCCAGGGGCAAATGGACTCCTACATATGAAGGACCATTTGTGATCAAGAGCATATTTTCTGGTGGTGCAATGATTTTAACCACCATGGACAGCGACGATTTGCCGCACCCTGCGAACGCAGACATAGTCAAAAGATACTACGCATAAAATAACCCGACAAGTCGAAAACCCGAAAGGGCGGCTTGGGCAAAAATGGGCATCCTGGTGAACCAAAAACCCGAAAGGGCGGTTCAGGCAAAAATTAGGGATAAAAACAAAAAATCTGTACACCCGACAAGTTGAAAACCCGAAAGGGCGGCTTGGGTAAAAAGGGGTTTCCCGGTGGATCGAAAACCCGAAAGGGCGATTCAGGCAAAAGTTAGGGAATTAAAGCGTATGACTATGTCTCGTCGGATCACTTCAAAGACAATCTCTTCATCAACCAGTTCCAGGTTTCTGATCAATCCAGTCATCGGTAAACGAAGCATTGGATGGACAGATATTCAGAGTTGTGAAGGCTATAGCAGAATGGAATCCCATGGAATTATTTCACATAGCCATCTTTATTTTGTATAAATCTTTCAATATTCACGACGAAATCCTCTTACTAGGATGATTCTCTCCTTTGTACAAATATACTCAGAGAAAGTTAATACAAATACTCTTCCCAGAAATTTGTGTCATTTCCTTTTTCTTTTCTCTTGCACTATTTGTTTTATTTTGAGAAACGTCCAATGTTTTGTTAAATAGGCATATGCATTTGAACATAATCATTTCCTTATGAGTCAAGAAAGAGGATTACTGATAGGTTGAAGGTGCAGTTGGGTATCTTGATACCCTTTCAAAGGAAACCCCCAGGAGATTTGGAATCCATATCCCCAGCAAGTCTTGAAGCTTATCCCCAGTAGATTCTGGAAGCTTATCCCCTGCAGAGTACGGACGTCTCTCCCAAGCTTTATTCAAAGTTATTCCTCACGAGGGCTTATAACTGGGTTATCCTCAGCTTATTGCCACGGAAGATCGCACTCGGCAAATTCTTCCTATCCCCAGCGGAGTTCATCAAAGTTCCCCAGCATGACTTATCAATACAATCCCCCAGAGGAACCTATCTTTGTTATCCCCAGCCAGGGAATCCTCCAGAACTCATTTCCCCTCAGAGTTTAAGTTTCAGTATCCCCAGCGGAGCCAGACTAATGAACCTTCTCCCCACGGAGTTTTGGGAGGGCAAATCTTGAGTTCCCCAGTGAAGTCGCCAGAGATACTTCCCACCAAACTGAAGATTCTCAGCCTTACATCCCCAGCACGAGTCTATTAGATTGGAACTCCCCAGTAGAAGTCATCAGGAATTCCCCAGAAGATTGGTATACAACCCAAGCTCTTTATTCTCCAGCAACAACCAGGAATTATTCTTCCCAGCAGCAGTCAAGATACTTTTATCTTCAGCCATCTCGGATTCATCTATCCTTTGCAAGACAGCTCTCCAGCTTACATGCGCATTCATTTACATTCATATCACATAACATACATTGTATCATGCATCATGACATTGCATATAACTAACTCTTTACCTTTTCAGGTAAGACCTGTCGAAAGACTAAAATCATTATCTTCCGAGATTTCTTTCCAGGAATAGTTCGGATGTGACCCAGACATGGCAACAATCTAATGCTTATTCCAGATTCATCCAGATGCAGTTTTACACAAGCTCATCATCAGGGAACCTTACACCGGTTCTTTCTTCAAACTTCAAGACCTCTGAAAACAGTTTACGGGTTCTCCAAGTAACGGATGTTAACCTATCGCTTGTTCAGATTTTTCTCCAGAATTCTGAAAACAGTTTATGGATTCTTCCCAACAACGGATGTTAATCTGTCAACTTGTTCAGATGCAATTTTTGAAAACATTTTACGGACGCTTCCCAACAACGGATGCTGCTCTATTGCTTATTCAACTATAAGATTTCTGAAAACAGTTTACGGATTCTTCCCAACAACGGATATTAATCTATCGCTTGTTCAGTTTCTTCTCGAGACTTCTGAAAACAGTTTATGGATTCTTCCCAACAACGGATGTTAATCGATCGCTTGTTCAGACTCTTCTCAACTTTTGAAAACAGTTTACGGACGCTTCCCAACAACGGATGCTGCTCTATTGCTTATTCAAACTCCAAGATTTCTGAAAACAGTTCACAGGTTCTCCAGTAACAGATGTTAACCTATCGCTTGTTCAGTCTCTTCTCAAGACTTCTGAAAACAGTTTATGGATTCTTCCCAACAACGGATGTTAATCTATCGCTTGTTCAGATGCAATTTTTGAAAACAGTTTACAGATTCCTCCCAACAACGGATGTCAATCTATTGCTTATTCAGACCCCCAGTTCAGAGTTGGTCCTAAGCATGGACACCTTCCTGATACTCATTTCCAGATGGCATCTTTAAGCCCATCCCCGACAAGTGTCTGTCACTCTCCCAGATGGAATCGTTAAGCCCATCTCCAAATGGCATCTCTAAGCCCATTCCCGCATCCATTGCTTTGACGAGTGCAAATTTAAGGGCACTCTAGTGTCCAATCTCCTTTTACCATCGAGTCGCGAAAGGCAAAATTGCCAATCTAACTCTTCAGGTTCAAGAAGATTGAACAGGGGAAACTGTTGTACCCCAAAATTTTCCCTCCCATTTCTCATTGATATCTCATCACAAAGCCCTTGGAGATCAAGATCCAGTTAGGGTTTCATCTGCTCAAGACTTCTCCTTGCACTGTTGACCCAAATTAGGGTTTGTGTTTGCACAAAGATGTTTTGACCAAAATTGCCTAAAATGACTTTCATGCTTCATAATGGACTCCCAAGTTTATCCATACCAAGTTTCAAGTCTTAATTCCAGGTTTTGCCCAGTCAATTGGACAGTTGACCTAGAAATCAGCTGTATTGGGGAAAAAGTCAACTATGGCCAATTGACAGTCAAATCTCATGAAAATTGACCCACATCAACATTATGAACTCACATGGACCATGTGATCAAGTTTGGATCACAACTCCACAAGAAATTTGATCAGATCACCCAAAGGGCAAAATGGTCATTTTTAGGGTTTTGACTACACAAAGGCAATTTTTGACTGTTTGACCTAGCCAATGGCAAACCAAGCTCACATATGGAATCAAAGACCCCATGGAATTGTCTTGACATGCTCAACAAGTTCAAAAGATCCCAAGTACACAAGATTGACAGTTGAATTTCCCAGTCAATTGATCAATTTTGACTGTATACTGAAAAGTCAAACTTTGACTTTTTGGTCAAAATCAAGAGTCAAGATTCATTTTTCACCAAAACATGCCAAATCATGAAACTTGTTCATCAAGAAATCCAAAATTGCAAATTAGGGTTTGAAATGAGAATTTTTCATAACTTAGAATTTTTCTAAGTTATGAAAAACCCTAATTTTTTCCCAACTTTGCCCCACTTTCTCACCAAGATTCATTTGGATTCAAGCAAAAGTCAAAACATGAAAGTTGTAGCCTATTTCATAATCTACAACTTTGATTCACAAAGTTTTCCCAAAAGAGGCTTGTATATCAAGTTACAATTTTTGGAATAAGGGTACTAAACCATTCTTAACTTAGTGAAATTTTGACCTTTTTAGGCAAGGTTTTTTACCTAACTTCAAGACCATTTTTCACATATTTCCCCTTGGAATTTCAATTTGCATTTCAAAGATGGATTGTAGTACACATTCCAAGCTTTCCAAAATGTCCAAGAACTCATCAAACAACCTCATGACTTGAGAGAATCGAATTTTGCAATATGGCAAAAACTCACTTTTGAATTGGCCAATTTCCATGTTCATAACTTGTGCAAATTTCTCAAATCAGCATGCAACTTGATTACAGGCCTCTAAACCATTCAACACTCATAAATTTAATGCAAACTCTTTGTGCCAAGACCATGTTCTATGTGTTCAAGCATTGTATGATGGATTAATCCCAAAATAGATAAAACACTTTAACCATTTTTGCAAAAGTAAGCTTTATGTCAAAATGAAAATCCAAGAAGTACAGATCAAATCCCCTTGGCACAAGTTTAGGGACTAATCACACTGATCAATGCCAAGGTTTGCAGCATGTTATGGGGGCCTCTACCTGTCTAAACATCAACTTGGCTTTTGGTTGCTTAAAGTGTAAGAAATATGGCATAACTGAACACAACTTTCATCTCAGCAATAGAACCCTTAAGCAAATATTTTGTACACATTCAAGACATCCTAACTGAGCTAGCACACGACCCCAACACCTCCATTGCCCTCTAGAACACAGAACCACCTTCAAACTGCCCAAACAGAGCTCCTACTGCAGTTTGAGTGCCAACTCTCATCCCTTTCATGCATTCTTGCTAAAAGCTCATCAAACACATTCCCTAGCATCACTTGAAGCTAACCAAAACATAAAACACGACCTGTAACTCCTCTAATCATTTCCACCATTTTCACTTTCTTGTTTTGCAGTTGAAGGTCCATAGCTCGATTCAAAGTGTTTCAAAGCAAAGTAAGCATTGGAATAGCATCATTACACTTCAGGCAAGCTGTACAGATCATCATCTTGCCCTGAAAGCTCCCCCATTGCCAGATACAACTTCAACTGAACAGGTATCTTCTTGAACTTCTAACTCTTAGTATAGGCATCATTAGCTCTAAGTTTGTGAATAAGAAGTGTTCTACTCATGCCCCTGAATCTGTACATGCTTTTACTTTTCATTTATTTTGCCTGAGCTATGAGAATTTAAGGTCTGAATGTTGATAAAAACTTAGGTTAGGATTTGGGAATGATGAAATTCTCTCTCATTTTTTAGAGTTAGGATGAGTTCTTTACATATTTAGAATTGTGATTCAATGCTTAACATTTCTTATGTTGTAAGTTTGTGCAAAAGATCAAGGAATCCAGATGTTTGAATTGGTGTTCAGGCGCGCGTTTTTGAACATCTTTCTGTCCAGAGGTTGAAGAAGAAGCCACATGGGCTGGGCCTGCTTTGATATTTCTTTTCACACCATGTTTTTGGTTTTACACCCCCTGAGCCCATTTTGTTTGTTTTATTGATTTTTTTACTTTTCTTTTTTCATTCTGGTTTATTTATTTTTCCTCATGATATTAAAAATATAAAAATAATTTTTTACACCATTTTTGAATTTATAGGCATTTATTTGTTTAGATTAGTTATTTGTACACAAATAATTATATAAACTCACTTTTTACTTAAAATACTAGAAAATAATGTAAGCATATTTTATTTTCATTTTTATTTTGTTTTATCTTCTTAAAATATTTTGTATAAAATATAATTCTTTTTATAAATATTAAATATTATTATTTTTATATATATAACACATATTTAGAAATTAATACATATATATAGATATTTATTAGAATATTTAGTAAAAAAATACAAAAATATATACACTTTATTTTTTTAACATTTAATAGTAAAAATATCATTTTGACAAATATACTTCATTTTTATTTTTATTTCATATATAATTGATAAATATTAGTATATATTAATTAATACTTTTATCTAAGAAAATTAGGGTTTTGCCCTAAACATTAAAAAGCTCCAAAAATGATACTTTTTTTTATTTTGTTTATTTGACATAAAAAAATACTTTTTTTTCATACATATAAAAACCCTTTTTGCATTTTGCATCTTTATTTTATTTTCCATTTAATTTATGCAAGTCATTGCCTTGTAAATAATTCAATATTGATGTAATAGCTAGGTTTAATTTCCTTGTCAATATCCCCCATTTGAGCATTTGTACCCCCCTTCCCATATTGTGTTGTAATAGTTTAGAACTTTATTTTTCGCACTTTAATGCTTTCTAAATATACCATGTTAGAATTAGGGTTTGTATGCAAATAAAAAGAACAAAATAGTTTGACCTAATTTCAAGATAATCAAAGCATGAAAAATGGACAACACATACCACACTTGCACCCCTAGGGTATTCCACTTGTTGCCTTCAATAATTGGGCCATATTGCATGTTAGGTCTCTTTGGGAAA
This sequence comes from Vicia faba, assembly GCA_948472305.1. Lineage (NCBI taxonomy): Eukaryota > Viridiplantae > Streptophyta > Magnoliopsida > Fabales > Fabaceae > Vicia > Vicia faba. The sequence goes on from OX451737.1 coordinate 347,141,811, forward strand.
AAACAAAGCAAATAATTCAAATGATCATAGTCCCTCGATGACGCTTTCGAAAAGTTGCCTAAAATGATCAAGTCCCTTTCAAGGAAAAATTGCCCAAAGATACTTAGCACTATTGCAATTATGGTCTAAACGATGACCCGCGCCCGTTCCTTTCATCTCCTAACACAAGATTGTCCACCAAATGCAATGGTGGAACAAAATTGTTAAAAGGGTTAAAACATAACAAAAATCTTTGAGAACTTTAGGGTAGATAGCTCTTAAGTACTTGTCAACTTGCAAAACAAAACACTTGCCTATTTTTCAAACCACACTTCACAAACACTTTCAAAACAAACTTTCAAAGAAACCTTGAAACATGTTTTCAAAAAGACAAACACCTTTTGTAAAACATTCGAGTAAAGAATTGTTACAAGGTTAGCCTAGACAAGGCATCTTTTTCAAAACATTTTCAAAACCACACACAAAGCACCATTTCAAACAATTGAAAACTAAGGCAAGTTGATCTAAGAAAGTACCTAAGAGCCCATGGATAACCATGGATAGAAAAGGTGCTAATACCTTCCCTTTCTATAATTTACTCCCCGAACCCAGAAAATATCTCAAAGGTTTTTTGCTGTGCTTTTTAAACCTTTCCTTAGGATAAAATAAAAAAGTTGGTGGCGACTCTTGCTCAACCGAAACATTTGCGAAAACAAACGCAAAACCACAGTCAGTTCTCCCACCGTATCACAGTGAGCTACGCTTGTGTTTATTTGGGCATACATTCTTTCATGTGATTAACAGTTTAAAGGGTGCGGGAATTAAAATGCGGGAAAATAAAAGTCCTACGCTATTACAAGGCGCGGGTCTACATCGCCAAATTAAGCAAAGACCCGATTTTGAATAAAAGTGCGGAAAGTAAATGTCCTAGTTATATATTACAAGGCTTTGGTGCAATTACATTATGTTCACAAAAGAAATAAAAATAAATGCGCGAAAAGGAAATATAATCGAAGGTGCGAGGGCGTTGGACCCTTTAAAGGAATTAATAAATTAATTAAATTAAATAAAGGAAAGAACTTATTTTTTGATGTTTTTTTTTGTTTTTTTTGTATTTAATGGAATTAAAGAGAATTAATTGGAATTAAAAAATTAAATAAAACCCTAATTCTAGTGTGTTTTTAATTATTAAAAAATGTTTAAGTTTTGACCTAATTTAACCCTAATTAATTAAATGCATATTTATTTACAAGATAATTAATAATTAATAATGATGAAAAAAGAAAAAAAGTTATTTATTAAGAAAAAGAATAAAAGTATTAAAACCCTAATTTCTACATTTTTTAGTTTATTAAAGAAAAACATTAAAATTAGACCTAAAATTAAACTAATTTGGTTATTAGAATTTATTTACAAGATTAATAGAAATTAATATTAATAAAATATATTTTTTATTGTTTTATGATTTTCTGGTTTTTTTTATATTGTAAAAATTATTTTGTGGAATTAATTAAAAAAACAATAAAACCAATTAAAAAGAATTAAAAAGGAAAAGAAAGAAAAATTTAAAAGGAAGAATACAAACAGCAGGGGGTGTCTGGCCCCTTTAGAGGTGTTTTATGAGAATTTTGGCCCATTAATTCAGGCCTTTTTGGACTTTCTGGGATTGCACAGGGCATGGTTGACTAACGTGCATGATGGTCTTCCCATTCTGGCCATTAGATGGAGCCCCAGGGACACTTGGCAAGTCTCAGCACTAGGACACATGGTGTGCTGCATGATGGACGCTACATAGAAGTACATTAGTGAAAAAATATGGAAATAGTGGGGGACCTGGGAATCGAACCCAGGTCCCATTGCTTGTATGACAACTCACCTTCCACCCAGCCAAACGCGTTTATTTGTTAACTATATGGAACGTGAACATTATAAAAAAAGACAAAAGTTAGTAATCTGAACCACAAAATCACGCGCCAATTTTGAATAGTCCAATAATGCCAAGCCACGCATGCTTCTTCTCCGTTTTGTACCTGCAACTAAAATCAAATAGCGGGGGTTTTAAACCCCCACTAACTGTAGTACACAAAAATAGCGACTAGAGCATGGTGGATTATAAAAAGGGCGCGAGGTAGTCAATTGATTCGTTGGGACATCCTGAATCCAATGGTATAGGTTTGAATGGTCAATTTTACCATATGTGTAAGACCCTAATTCAAGGTCCCTGAAACCCTAAAAAATGTCCATGGTGGATTCTGATTCAGGCGCCTATAATCCAATTAGATGGTACCAATAGCTTCAGAGAGATCATATTAGTACAAACCAACAATTAAAAGACATTAATCATGCATGGAAAATGGAATACGATTATCAATTTTTTCAAGAAAAGTAGAACACGGTTATACCAATTCCTTGAGTGTGGAGGGTTGAATTTGATTGGAATGGCTTTCTGAATGTGTCAGGAGTGTAATGGAATCCTTTTTAGACCTTGAAACACCTTGCAATTGGGTTTTCAGTTTCAAAATTTTTTGTCAAAAAGTTGCAATGTGTTCTATATTCTGAGTGCAGCTTTTCTTGTCCTCTTGATTAGGGTTGTGTTTACATATGTATGAGGAATGATTTAGGTTAGAAAACAAAGCCTAAAATCCATTCAATCAATGTTTCAATATTTGATTTTTCAAGCATCTTTTTCAATCTTTTTTCCATCAAAACATTGCCAATCATGGGAGATTATTTCCCTTTTGGATGTGCACGAAATCTTGAGTGAATAAAGAGTGCATATGCTGCATAAAAAGATTTGCAAGACATGTTTTTGTATTTTTCTTATATTTAATTTTAATTAAATGAATTAATAGAATTAAAAACTCAATTAATTAATTAAAAATAAGAAAATAACTCCCCTTTGGGTCAATGGGTCGTGCATAGCTTTTGGGTGATGATTCTTGGAAGAAATTGAGGCCCATTAGCAATTTTGTGGCATTTGAAGCAAAGTTGACTTTTCAAAATTCCATAAAAATTCCCCAACTTCCACAAGGCATATCTTGCTCAATTTTTAAGCTTTGATCATGTTCTTGGACATTTTGGAAAGGTCTTGAAGTCCTCTAACCAATGCCTTTGGTCCATGTCATTTTGATTCACCAATCTCAAGTTATGGTCTTTGACTTAAAGTGCCTTTTTGTTGACTTTTGAAAATGACCTATAATGTTGAGATTGATAACTTTTTGTGAGAGCATTTCTTGGACTTGAAGTGTGAAGATGAGTTGTAGGAAATGTCATTCTATTCAAAATGAGCTTTGGATGGAATTTTTCTGATAAACCATGTGGAAGTTATGCCCTGGTCAATTTGCAGTTGACTTTTTCAACTGTCCAAAAATAGAAACTTTTGCATCTTGAGACTTTTTGAGCCATGCCTTGAGAATCATGATCAAGAATTGATCAAATGATGTTTGTGGCTTCAAAATAAGATGTTGACCAAAATTTTTGACTTTTGGCTGTCAAATGACCATTTTGCCCCTACAGTTGACTGTGAAGCAATTAGGGTTTTTGACTGTGCAATTTTGTGCTGTGAGTCTTGAAACCTGACATAAGGATGCTTGACAATGTTTATAGGCATGTGGGACTTGTTTGGACCCTTGGAAACTTCAACTTCTTTGCCAGAACCAAAACCCTAATTTTTGACTGTTAGGAGGCAACTGGATTGTGCAACTCTTGGGAGATTTTGAAGCATGCTCTTGGCAAATCTTGAAGAATATGGGAGGGCAAATTTTGGGGTACAACAGTTGCCCCTGTTCAATCTTCTTAAACCTGAGGATGTAGATTGGCTGGCGTGCCTTTCGTAATCTGAAGGTGGAAGATGATTGAACACTAGAGTGCCTAGAAATTTGCGCTCACATGTTAACAGTGTGATGGTGGGAATGGGCTTACAGATGCCATTTGGAGATTGATGGATAGGAAGATGGGCTTACAGATGCCATGTTGAGAGGTGATGGATAGGTGGATGGGCTTATAGATGCCATCTGGGTGTCGATCGCGTAAGAGATTCCTTAGCGAGAACTTGCGTACCTGAAAAAGAAAGATGATTACCTGACCCGTTACAGGAGTTTGTATTCAAACTCTTTGTGTAAATGTGTCCTGACTGGTTATAGGAATTGAATCCTTAAACCTCTTCAGACGTGCCCTGGCGAGATACAGGAGTCGAGTCTGGAGTTTCAAAAGGTGATGAATGAATCAGGAATGGTTACTACCTCAACGGGACGATGAGAGAACCTTGGATGATTACTACCTCAACAGTAACGATGAGAGAACCTGGGGCGATTACTACCTCAACAGTAACGGTGAGAGAACCTTGGGACGATTACTACCTCAACAGTAACGATGAGAGAACCTGGGGCGATTACTACCTCAACAGTAACGATGAGAGAATCTTGGATGTCTTCTACTGAGTCTTCATCAGGAAAATCTTTAGGAATCGATCTAACTGGACCAGAGAAGGCCTTTGACTGGATCGACATCAGAAAAATCTTTAGAAGTCGATTTAACTGAATCAGGCAAGGTCTTGGAATCTTTAACTGGAGTAAGAATCAGGGAGATCTTAGGGTCGATCTGACTGAACCAGAGAAGGCCTTTGACTGGATAAGAATCAGAAAAATCTTTAGGAGTCGATTTAACTGAACCGGACAAGGTCTTGAAATCTTCAACTGGAATAAGAATCAGGGAGATCTTAGGGTCGATCTGACTGAACCAGAGAAGGCCTTTGACTGGATAAGAATCAGAAAAATCTTTAGGAATCGATTTAACTAAACCGGACAAGGTCTTGAAATCTTCAATTGGAATAAGAATCAGGGAGATCTTAGGGTCGATCTGACTGAACCAGAGAAGGCCTTTGATTGGATCGGCATCAGAAAAATCTTTAGGAGTCGATTTAACTGAACCAGGCAAGGTCTTGAAATAAATTCAACTGGATAAGAATCAGAAAAATCTTAGGGTCGATTTAACTGAACCAGAGGAGGTCTTGGATTAACTTTGACTGGATAAGAATCAGAAAAGTCTTAGAATCGATTTAACTGAACCAGACTAAAGTCTTGGAATGTCTTCAACTGGATAAGAATCAGAGAGATCTTAGGGTCGATCTGACTGAACCAGAGAAGGCCTTGAAATAACTTCAACTGGATCGGCATCAGAAAAATCTTTAGGAATCAATTTAACTGAACCAGAGGAGGTCTTGGACATAGCTGAGAACTTAACTAGATCTTTCCTGAAAGGTAAAGGTCAGTCATATGCAATGCATGATATGGATCAAGCAATGATGTTCTCAATGTAAATGAGATTGTACGATATGATGCGTTTATGCATGTATCATAATGTGAATGTGATGTTTATGAATGTATGTTTTTGTCTAGGAAAGTAAATCCTTGACGGGTGCCGGGAAATCACATCATGGGCTGATGGAGAGCTTCTGTTTCCACTGAGGAGTGATGGTTGCAAGAATACCGGTAGGAGAAGATAACTCCGTTGGGGAATAAACTCTGCGAATGGATTACTCTGCGGGGAAAAATTACTCTAGCTACCTTGCTGGGGAACAGTACTCTGTGGGAAGAGAGGTATGTTGTTGGGATGTTGATGGTAACTCCGCTGGGGATACCATTGTTGTGTTGGAAGTGTTAATAGACTCCGCTGGGGATAAGAAGATTTTGCCGAGGACGGTCTTTCCGTGGCTTTTGGCTGAGGATAACCCAGTTATATCCTGGTGGGGAAATAACCTTTGAATAGAGCCGGGAGACGCGTTCGTGCTCTGCAGGGGATAAGCTTCCAAAATCTACTGGGGATAAGCTTCCTGCTGGGGGAGAAAGGTTCAAACTTTCCTGGGGAAATCTTCAGACTGGACTCTCCTGGAAATCTTTTGAGATATATTGGGGAAGTGGCTCCGCTGAATATCTGGTATACCGCCGGGGAACAATCTTAGATCAAGATTGTCGGGGATGCTTGTTAAGAATATCCGTATATTGTGCTGGGGGATGTTGAGATCTGCGGGGGATACCCAACTTCCTTAAGGTTGATTGTATAACTTTGCTTGGGGAGAGTGCATTGACTTGCTGGCTCACTCTCTGGGGAGTTAAGGTATGTCGATTATGTTCTTCGGCTGAACCTACCTTGATGCCTTGGTGGACAAAACAACTAGATCGCTTAGACCACTCATTATTGCCCTTGTTTCTAATGTTACCTGTAATTAATCCTTTGTTTCATATGCAAATATTTATGAGTTAGCAGTTATCGTCAAATGCATATATCACAAATTGAACCTTGGACGTTCTTCGCAAAACAAAACAGAAAAGGAAAACAATTGGCAATTTTAACTGAAAAGTGATTTTTGTATTGATTTTTGAATTTGCCCGTAAATAGGCGTTTATGTACAAGAGGCTGACGTCCTAGTAAGAGAACGCCGCCGAAAAAGAGTTTATACAAGTTTGTACAAAGGGAAAACAAAACAGCTGTGTGAAAAGAATAATCCCACTGTGTTCCAACTCTGCTATCGCCCTTATATCTTCGAGCGTCTCATCACTTGATGACCTAGCTGAAGATGAAGCTGATTGATCGATGCCGTCTGAACTTGATGTTGATACCGGATTCTGGATACAAGGTGATCCAATGAGACATAGTATTACGCTTTATCCCTAACTTTTGCCTGGACCGCCCTTTCGGGTTTTCAGTCCACCGGGATACCCATTTTTGCCCAAGCCGCCTTTTCAGGTTTTCGACTTGCCGGGTGTACAGATTTTTTTCCATTTCATCCCTCATTTTGCCCGAACCCTTTTGGTTCGCCGGGAAGCCCTAATTTTTGCCTAGGTATGTCAACCTAGCGGGTCTTTTTTCATGCGTAGTATCTTTTCACTATGTCTGCATTGGCGGGGTGAGGAAGGTCGTCACCATCCATGGTAGTTAGAATCATGGCTCCTCTTGAGAACACATGTTTGACCACAAATGGCCCTTCGTACGTAGGGGTCCATTTGCCCCTTGGATCACTCTGAGGAAGGATGATGCGCTTGATTACCAGATCCCCAACTTGATATTCTTGTGGTCTGACCTTTTTGTTAAATGCCCTGATCATCCGTTTTTGGTACGTCTGACCATGACAAATAGCAGTGAGTCTCTTTTCGTCGATTAAGTTTAACTGATCAAGTCGTGTCTGGATCCAATCATCTTCGCTCAGATCTGCATCCTTCATTATCCGGAGAGAGGGTATCTGCACTTCGATCGGTAAGACTGCCTCCATACCGTAGACCAAGGAGAAAGGAGTTGCCCTGGTTGACGTCCTTGCTGAGGTACGGTACCCATGTAGAGTAAACGGTAACATCTCGTGCCAATCTTTATAGGTCACTGTCATCTTCTGCACAATTTTCTTGATATTTTTATTCGCGGCTTCTACAGCCCCATTCATCTTCGGTCGATAAGGAGAAGAGTTGTGGTGCTGTATTTTGAACTGCTCGCAGAGCTCAGTGATCATCTTGTTATTAAGATTGGTACCGTTGTCTGTAATGATCCTTTCAGGGACGCCGTATCGACAGATCAGATTATGCCGAATGAACCGTGCCACAACATTCTTGGTTACGGTGGCGTAAGAAGCTGCTTCAACCCACTTCGTAAAGTAATCGATCGCTACCAGGATGAAGCGATGCCCATTGGATGCGGTAGGTTTAATCTCACCGATCATATCTATGCCCCACATTGCAAAAGGCCAAGGTGCAGTCAGGACGTTCAGAGGGACTGGAGGAACATGCACCTTGTCTGCATATATCTGGCATTTATGGCATGTCCGAGAATGTTGGTAACAGTCGGCTTCCATTGTGGACCAGAAATACCCTGCCCGAAGGATTTTCTTTGCCATAGTGTGTCCACTGGAATGTGTTCCGAAGGTACCCTCATGTAGCTCCGCCATGATCCTTTCTGCTTCAGTCTTATCCACACAACGCAGTAAGGTCGAATCATGGTTTCGCTTGTACAGGATGCCATTGCTAAGAAAGAACTTTGAAGCGAACCTTCTCAGAAACTTCTTATCATTGACAGTGGCACCTTCAGGATACTCCTGGGCTTCCAAGTATCTCTTTACCTCATTCCCCAGCCTCAAGATCACAACAGTATGCCGGTTCGTCCAGTTTCCAGATGATGACCCGGGGAGCCTTATTGTCCCATTTGACTTTGAACATGGAAGACATCGTAGCTAACGCGTCCGCCAGCTGATTCTCCTCTCTTGGGAAATGTTCAAAGGTTATCTCTGTGAAGTGGGGGATCAAGGTCAACACACATTCTTTATAAGGAATAAGATTTGGATGTTTCGTATCCCACTCTCCTTTGATCTGATTGATCACGAGAGTGGAATCTCCGAAGACACTCAGAAACTTGATCCTTAAGTCAATCGCAGCTTGAAGACCCATGATGCATGCCTCATACTCCGCCATGTTGTTGGTGCAGTTGAAACACAGTCGGGCAGTGAGTGGAGTATGAGTGCCTTGAGGGGATATGATTACAGCGCCGATACCGTTACCCAAAGTGTTAGAGGCTCCGTCAAAGTGCATAGACCATCGGGATCCTTCCTCAGGTCCTTCATCCGGTCCAGGTACCTCACAGTCAGTCACTATCATGATGCTTTCGTCTGGAAACTCAAAGTTCATTGACTGATAGTCATCTACTGCCTGATGTGCCAAGTGGTCTGCCAGTACACTTCCTTTGATGGCTTTCTGAGTCGTGTATTGGATGTCGTATTCCATCAAGATCATTTGCCATCTTGCTATTCTCCCAAGCAGAGCAGGCTTTTCAAATATGTACTTTATTGGATCCATCTTTGAGATCAACAAGGTAGTGTGAGTCAGCATATATTGTCTCAGCCGGCGAGCAGCCCATACCAAAGCGCAGCAAGTTTTCTCAAGCAGTGAGTATCGGGTCTCACAGTCGGTAAACTTTTTTCTAAGGTAATAAATGGCATGCTCTTTTCGGCCAGACTCGTCATGCTGCCCCAGCACACACCCCATTGAGTTGTCAAGTACTGTCAGGTATAGTATCAGAGGTCTCCCTTCAACCGGTGGCATAAGAATGGGTGGTTCTTTGAGATACTCTTTGATTCTGTCAAAAGCGGCCTGACATTCATCATTCCAACGTACTACCTGATCTTTCTTCAGCAGCTTGAAGATTGGTTCACAGGTAGCAGTTAGGTGGGAGATGAATCGAGCAATGTAATTCAGACGTCCTAAAAAGCCTCTGACCTCCTTCTCTGTCTTGGGAACTGGCATCTCTTGGATGGCTTTAACCTTAGCAGGGTCCACTTGAATACCCTTATCACTTACAACGAAGCCTAGTAACTTTCCAGATCTTACCCCGAAGGTGCACTTGTTCGGGTTCAACCTCAGCTTGTACAACTTCAGTCGGTCAAACAATTTCTGCAGATGATCAAGGTGTTCTTCCTTAGTTTGGGACCTTGCGATCATGTCGTCGACATACACTTCTATCTCATGATGGATCATGTCATGAAATAAAGCAACCATGGCACGTTGGTAGGTTGCCCCAGCGTTTTTCAACCCGAATGGCATGACCTTGTAGCAGAAGGTGCCCCACTGAGTAACAAAGGTAGTCTTTTCCATGTCTTCAGGAGCCATCTTGATCTGATTATACCCTGAAAAACCATCCATGAAGGAAAACACCTTATGCTGAGCAGTATTGTCAACAAGGACATCAATGTGAGGTAGGGGGAAGTCATCTTTGGGGCTGGCCCTGTTCAGATCCCTGTAGTCAACACACATTATGACCTTACCATCTTTCTTCGGTACCGGCACTACATTAGCAACCCACTGAGGGTAAGAAGTCACTGCAAGAAACCCGACATCGAATTGCTTCATAACCTCAGCTTTGATCTTCTCGGACATCTCTGGACGCATACGGCGGCCCTTTTGCTTAACCGGAGGGCAGTCTTCCTTGGTAGGCAAATGATGGACCACAATGTCGGTATCCAACCCAGGCATGTCTTCGTAGAACCAGGCAAAGATTTCCATGTAGTCATGTAACATCTGAGTCAATCGTTGCTTCACGCTGAGCTCTAGGTTGGCACCAATCTTAACCTCCTTTTTGTCTGTCTCAGTACCCAGATTTATCGTTTCCACTGGCTCTTCATGTGGTTGAATTGCCCTCTCTTCCTGGAGTAACAGTCTTGCAAGCTCGCCAGGCACTTCGCAATCATCTTCACCTTCATCTTCGGCTAAGTTGATCGGATTTTCGAAGTCATAACTGGCAGTAGCAGAGTCGTTACCAGTGAGATCCAGAGTGGATTGAAACCTGTATGAGTGAGTGTGTGTAAATACAGCTGTTTTGCAACATATAAAGAAAGGAAAGAAAGAAAAAGAGCATAAGATTTGAAGTGCGAGAAAACGTCCAAGGTCTTTATTCATGATATATGAAATGACAATTAATATTCCCTCACAAATGAAACCACGGTGCCCCATGTAAGACACCTGGCCATAGAGTTTCAATTCATTGTTTATTACAAATAACAAAAACAAAGGAATTCATTACTGCGTAACAAAAGTAACAGGTAGGTTGTCTTTTGCAGTCCAATTGCTAGGTCCACTGTCGGCCGTCGGATAAATCCAACTATCGAACTCAAATTCTTCCACTTCATCATCCTCCCTGATAGCATTCACTCCATGGTTAGGCATGGGAGCAGTCACCACATTGGGTTTCTCAGGTGCCTCAAACTGTACCTCCTTCGCGTCAATAAGGTCCTGCACCTTATTCCTCAGGGCCCAGCAATCATCAGTAAAATGCCCCGGGCTATCAGAGTGGTAAGCACAGCGAGCATTTGGATTATATTTGGGAGAGGCAGTATTCACAACCTTTGGAGCCTCTCTGACAGTCACCAAGTTGGTTGATAACAGCTGCGGCAAGATTTGTGACAGGGTCATACTCAGACGGGTAAACTCTCTTCTGGGTCTCTCAGCCCTTTGTTGATTGGTTTGCCGAGGAGTGGCAGCAGGTTTAGCAATCACCACCGTGTTGACAGATTGGCGACACTCTGGTTTATCTTGCCTTCTAGGCCCATACACAGCATTGGCCTCCTTCTTAAAAGGTTTCTTCTCAGCACTTGAAGACGCACCTTTCTGAATTTTACCGGACTTCATTCCAGCCTCTATCCTCTCCCCAGTCAGAATAAGGTCAGTGAACCCTGCAGACGAATTACCGATGAGATGATTGAAGAATGGCCCGGAGAGGGTCCCCAAGAACATATCCACCAGCTCACGGTCAGTTAATGGTGGCTGCACCCTGCCAGCCAGATCCCTCCACTTCTGTGCATACTCTTTAAAACCTTCTCCTGATCCTAGCGACATACCTTGGAGTTGGGTACGTGTAGGAGCAAGGTCGGCATTATATTGATACTGCTTGTAAAAAGCAGTAGCCAACTCCTCCCAGTTACGAACTTTGGTTCCATCCAACTGATAGAACCATTCGAGATGAGTCCCTGAAAGACTGTCCTGGAAGAAGGGATCCACAAGTTCTTATCCACTGTGTACGGCTGAATCTTCCGCACATAAGATCTGAGGTGTAGCTTGGGGCAAGACGCCCCGTCATACTTGGTGAAAGATGGTGCTTTAAACTTGTGAGGGATGATCACACCAGTAGATAAGCCCAAATCTCCGAAATCCAAACCAGGCACTTGTTGGATCTCCATGGTGTTCAGACGGTCTTCCAACTGCTTGTACCGGTCTTCAGCTGGAGGATACTGTTCCTCATTAAAATCAGTCTCGTTGTTAGAGACTACCGGACTTGGAGCCTTTCCCCCCTGGGGACTGTCTTTGCCTACAGAAGAACCAGCTTCCTCATTCTGCAGAGTGTTACCAAACCTCCGGCCTGAGTTGAAAAGAACAGTTCTCTTCTTCTTCTTCTCCTTCTTCAGGAGCAAAGCCTTCAGCTCTTCTTGGCCTTGAGCCAAACCCATGATCAGCTCTTGAAATTGTGCGTTCTGCGCCTGAAGGGCCTTGATAGACATCTCGGTTGATGATTCAGGGTTCATGATGCTGAAATAAACAGCGAAGAACAGTAATTAACCTGAAAAGAAGAATACATGCTATGCACATGATGAATGGAATGCGTATGATTTATGTTTTCAAAGACAATCTGGAATCAACTTTGTAAACAAAAAGGAACACACTTCATTAGATTCAACTTTGAAATTTAAATTGTTCAACAGGTTGCCCTTAGGCGTTACATAAAATGGAAATACTGAAAAGGGAAATAAAACTGTAAAAGAACATCCAAAGCTCATCATTGATCCCAGGGTCTCCTCTTCTCAGTACGGATGTAGTCATTCAGAGTTCGCTCATTCTCCAACTGCTTTGTCAGCTTCTGGATCTTCAATTCCTGCTCGTTGAACTTTTCCCGATAAGAATCCCATTCTTCTCGCAGTTGCGACCAAGACCTCTTTAATGTCTCATAATCAGTTGGTATCTGAGGAGGGAGGACAGTTGGAGGAGCCCCATCTTTGTCAGGATACTCAAGAATGACGGGTCTGACAGCTTCGTATGGCATACCTAACTTCTGAGCACGGATGCGAACCCATTTGTAGTAGGCTTCCATAGGTAGAGAAGTCTTTGGCCCCAACTCTTGTGGGTCAGCTTTATGAACTCTGTCCCAAGCCTTGATGAACCTACGACGCAGCTCGTCGCTATCCACTTGAAACTCAAAACTGATGTGAGGCACCAACATCTCATGAGGCCCTGCTCTTCTGGCCCTTCCAAACTGACGGAGCGCTAGACATGGATTGTAAGAGATTCCTCCTTGAGTACCGATCAAAGGAACATTAGGGTATTCTCCGCAACGATCAATAACAGCTATCTCATCCAAACCTCTGAAAGTCCAAATGATGTCCTTATCAGTGAGAGACATTAACCTATGAGCCCAACCTCTTCCTTCTTGGTTCTTCAGTACGAATTTAGGGAGGTGCGAAATAAACCACCTCACCAACAAAGGGATACAACACCACAGAGTTCCTCGTCTCCGGGCGGTACGAGCATAAAGTTGTTGCAGGATGTCACCCAAGAGAGTGGGCACAGGATTCTGAGACATGAAGATCCTTATGGCAGTGACATTGATGAAGTCATCACGATTAGGAAACAAGACTAGCCCATAGATTAAGAGAGCCAAGATGTCTTCATATGCCCTAAAGTCCAAGTCATTCCAGAAACTGTTAGCTTTACCAATCAGAAACTTGGCCAAGAAACCCTTAACTCCGCTTCTAGTCACCCAGTTGTCCATTACTTCCTGATGGGTCAAGGGGAGAGCTGCAGCAACCTCCTCAAGCCTAAGAGTCTTTTCCCAACCAGTGTAGGGAGTTTGATCCAAAATAGGGATACCAAGCAAATCAGAGAACTCTTCCAGGGTAGGGACCAGCTGGAAGTCTTGAAAGGTGAAGCACTGGTACAGAGGGTCATAGAACTGGGTCAGGACACTCATCAACTGTTGATCCCGCTTTGCAGTGACTAAACTGAGAAGAGAACCATGCCTCTGGATGAAGGAAGTGGTGTTTGGAATTCTGCTAACCAATTCTTCAAGTAACTCAGGTGGGTGAACAAAGTTGAACCGGATAGTATTCCTTCGCATAGGCATCATGATATCCTACAAAACAGAGCAAAGGTGAAACCCTCTTGTCTTTGAAATGGTCAGTCCTTATGTAGGATGCATGCAATGCTCATGATGTTATGATGTTATTGTGATACGGTGGGAGAACTGACTATGGTTTTGCGTTTGTTTTCGCAAATGTTTCGGTTGAGCAAGAGTCGCCACCGACTTTTTATTTTATCCTAAGGAAAGGTTAAAAAGCACAGCAAAAACCTTTTGAGATGTTTTCTTGGGTTCGGGGAGTAGATTATAGAAAGGGAAGGTATTAGCACCCTTTCTATCCATGGTTATCCATGGGCTCTTAGTTACTTGCTTAGATCAACTTGCCTTAATTTTCAATTGTTTGAAATGGTGCTTTGTGTGTGTGGGTTTGAAAATGTTTTTGAAAAGAAGCCAATGTGGTGGCAACCTTTGTAATGATCCATGTTGGGATGTATACAAAGGTGTATGTCTTTTGAAAAGGTTTTCATTTGTTTTTGAAGATTGTTTTTGAAAGTGTTGTGAGGTGTGTTTTAGAAAATAGGCAAGTGTTTTGTTTTGCAAGTTTGGCAAGTACTTAAGAGGTTATCTACTCCTAAAAGTTCTCAAAGATTTTTGTTATGTTTTTAATCCTTTTAACAAGTTTGTTCCACCATTATATTTGGTGGACAATCTCATGTTAGGATGTGAAAGGGACAGGCGCGGGTCATCGTTTAGACCATAATTGCAATAGTGTTAAATGTCTTTGGGCAATTTCTTTAAGGGACTTGATCATTTGTTTTGTTTGTTTTTTTTTTGAAAGCGTCATCGAGGGACTATGATCATTTGATTTGTGTTTGTTTTGCCCAAAGAGACCTAACATGCAATATGGCCCAATTATTTGAAGGCAACAAAGTGGAGTACCCTAGAGGTGCAAGTGTGAAATGTATTGTCCATTTTTCATGCTCATTTATCTTGTATTAGGTCCAACTATTTTGTTCATTTTTATTCGCATACAAAACCCTAATTCTAGCATAGCATGTTTAGAAAGCGATAAAAGTGCGAAATTTAAAATCCTACGCTATTACAACACAATAATATAGGGAAGGGGGTACAAATGTCAAATGGGGATGTTTTTAGCAGAAATTAAACCCTAAGCTATTACATCAAGAATTTGGGAATTTACAAGATATTTAATTGCACAAATTAAAATAAAATAAATATGCAAGATGCAAAAAATGGTTTTTGTATGTATGTAAAAAAAGGTGTTTTTTTATGTGTTAATTGAACAAAAATAAAAAAAGTATTAATTTTGGATTCTTTACAATTTAGGGCAAAACCCTAATTTCACTAAATAAAATGTATTAATTATATAGTATATTTAATATTTATTAAATATGTACAAAAATAAATAAAAGTGGAGTATATTTGTAAAAAGTAATTTTTAGTATTAAATATTAATAAAAATAAAAATGTATATTTTGGTATTTTTATTCTAAGAATACTAATACATATGTATTTATTTGTATTATTTACTAAATATATATTATATATACAAAAATAATAATATTTAATATTTATATAAAAAAGTATATTTTATGTAAAATGTTTTCAAGAGGTAATATAAAATAAAAATCAGAAAATAGCATGTTTGTATTATTTTTGGCTATTTTAAATAAAAGGCAAATTTATTTATTTATGTACAAAACTAACTAATAGTCAAATAAATATCAAAATAAAATGCAAAAAATATGAAAAAAATATTTTTAATGTTTTTTATGAATTGAATAAAAATATGGAAACAAAATCAAAAAGAAAATATAGAAAATAACAAGTAAAAATCAAAATGGGCCAGGGGGTGTCAAAGTAGAAACAAGGTGCAAATAAGAAAAACATTCCAAGCCCAGCCCAGAAGACTTGTCTTCTTCAACCTCCAGCAAACAATGTTCAAAAAACGCGCGTTTTCCATGCTTCCATCAAACTCCTGATTCCTTGATTTTCAGCCAAAACTCATAACATAAACAATGTAGAGCATTAAATCACGAATTCATACATATAAAAAAGTTGTCCTAACTCTCAGAAACGAGAGATAATTTCTCCTCCCCCAATTTCTGACCTAACTTTTCTTCCATGTTCAGGTCCAAAATTCTCACAGCACACACAATATAAATGAAAAGTAACTACATGGATGGCTTCAAGGCTATGACTAGAACATGCTTTCTTCACAAACTTAAGCCTAACTATGTCTGGATAGAGAGATAGAAGTTCAAAAACTTACCTGTTCAGCTTGGTTCGTGTATGGCAATGGAGGTCCTTTCAATGCAATGTGAGGACTTGTATAGCTTGCTTGAGGTCCAGGGATGCTTCTCCTATGCTTAGCTTGCTTTGAATCTTGCTGAATCGAGCTACAGAAGTTAACCTGCACAGATGAAAAATGAAAATGGCACACTTGGCTATGGCTGTTACAGTTCCAGTTTAATGCTTGGAATAGTTTGTATGGATGTTATGGAATGTGTTTGCAAAGGTTTCAGCCAAAACGCACGAGTGGAAGTGTTTGTGGAAGTCAAGTTGCAGAAGGGACTCTGTTTTTGCAGCAAGGAGGTGTTTCTGAGTTCTTGAAGGTATTGGAAGGGAAAGGCTTGTGCTTTTGCTTAAGATCAATGTTTGAAAGGTGTTTGATAACTTTCTCTAAGCTCTAGTTTACTGATATGAGAGTTGGTGTGAGTTATGGCATTTTTCTTCAACTTTAAGCAACAAATGTCAACTTGGGTTATAGGGCAATACAGGCCCCTCTATTGTGCTGCAAACTTTTCCCTTGATCAGTGTGACATGCTCCATAATTTGTGCCTAGAAGATATGCATTGTACTTCTTTGATTTGCAAACTTGACATAAAGTTCACCTTTTCAAAAATGGCTAAGTTACTTTTTCTAATTAAGGATTAAATTGGCATGTAATGGTTAAACACATAAGATAAGGCTTGAACACAAAGGATTTGCATTTAATTATTGAGTGTGGATGAGATAAAAGGCCTGTAATCTAGCTTGGAACATGCTGACTTGAAAATGGCAATGTTATGAACATGTAATTGGCTTATGAACAAAGTGACTTTTTCCTATATTGTGAAATTCGATTCTCTCTAACCATGAGGTTGTTTGAGAAGTTCTTGGACATTTTGGAAAGCTTGGAATGTGTACTACAATCCATCTTTGAAGTGAAAATTGAAATTCCAAGTGGAAGTGTATGGAAAATGGCCTTGAAGTTAGGTAGAAAACCTGTCCAAAATAGGTCAAATTTTCACCAAGTTAAGAATGGTTTAGTGCCCTTATTCAAAAATTTGTAACTTGAGATACAAGCTTAAAATGGGAAAACTTTGTGAATAAAAGTTGTAGATTATGCAACAAGCTACAACTTTCATGTTTTGACTTTTGTTTGAATCCAAATGAATCTTGGTGAAAAAGTGGGGCAAAGTTGGGAAAAAATTAGGGTTTTCCATAACTTAGAAAAATTCTAAGTTATGAAAAATTCCATTTTAAACCCTAATTTGCATTTCTTGGTTTCTTGGTGAACAAGTTTCATGATTTGGAATGTTTTGATGAAAAATGAATCTTGACTCTTGATTTTGACCAAAAAGTCAAAGTTTGACTTTTCAGTATACAGTCAAAATTGATCAATTGACTGGGAAATTCAACTATCAATCTTGTGTATTTGGGATCTTTTGAACTTGTTGAGCATGTCAAGATAATTCCAAGGGGTCCTTGAGTCCATATGTGAGCTTGGTTTGCCATTGGCTAGGTCAAACAGTCAAAAATTGCCTTTGTGCAGTCAAAACCCTAAAAATGACCATTTTGCCCTTTTGATGATCTGACCAAATTTATTGGGGAATTGTGATCCAAACTTGATCAAATGGTCTATGTGAGTTCATAATGTTGATGGGAGTCCAATTTCATGAGGTTTGACTGTCAATTGGCCACAGTTGACTTTTTCCCCAATACAGCTGATTTCTAGGTCAACTGTCCAATTGACTGGGCAAAACTTGGAATCAAGACTTGAAACTTGGTATGGATAAACTTGGGAGTCCAACATGAAGCATGAAAGTCATCTTAGGCATTTTAGGTCAAAACATCTTTGTGCAAACACAAACCCTAATTTGGGTCCACCAGTGCAAGGGGAGGTCTTGAGCAGATGAAACCCTAACTGGATCTTGATCTCCAAAAGTTTTGTGATGAGAAAATGTTGAGGAAATGGGAGGGCAAATTTTGGGGTACAACAGGAATTTTCAAAGAAACTTTTTAAAACCCACAGTTGAAAAGCAAACAAACAATTTTGAAAACACAATGAGCAAGTATCTAAGAGCCCATGGATAACCATGGATAGAAAGGGTGCTAACACCTTCCCTTTCTATAACCTACCTCCCGAACCGAGAGCAATCTCTTTAAGGAATTTTTCTGTGCTTTTGTCCTTTCCATTTGGAGAAAATAAAAGACGGTGGCGACTCTTGCTTCCGCGACATTTCGCGAACCAGCGTTAAACAGTCAGTTCCAGATCCACCGATCACAGAACTGGCGACTCTGCTGGGGATAAACTTAAAGTGAGGTGTACCTTAGGGTTAGTTCATAACTGTGTTTTCAATTGTATTTACTTGTCTGCTTTAAATTTGTGGGTTGCATGGGAGTTACATAGATCCTAACCCGGATCTGGGGATACCCTGTTTAGGTAGCATAAGCTGTGAGGGACCTGTCCGGCGTATACCGACATGGGTGAAGCAGTGGCTACATTGGTGTGGCGCCTTGGTCTGTACCGATATCTCTCGTGTTGAAATGGGGAGAATATGGGTCTTCTAAGGAGTCATTAAGCATCAACAGACCTTAGAACCTTAAATGACCCAACTTGGCCATTAGAACAGTAGCAGTATGCTACGCCCATTGAGGCTAAACTCTCGTGATGGTTCTGGCCGCAAGAAAAGATTGCGATGCTGGAGTTATGACCGATTGAGGGTAGTCAATGATATTGGGATCCTCTAAGAACCCGGTTACGTTGATAGGACAGGTATGAACCAACAAACTGAAAGAGGGTAATACCCAGACCCCATGCTGGCCTGAACCCTAAGGGTTTCTCTTGTGTGACTTGTGTGCCTTCGTACTTGACTACTCGCGTGCTTGTTATCTAACCCTTGAGTTCTTGCAGGTTTTGTTTATAGTCCTTAATTAGGACTCATAACAAAGTTTACCGAATGTCTTGCAGGTTTTGTTCATAGTCCTTAATTGGGACTCATAACAGGGTATACTAAGTTTCTTGCAGGTTTTGGTTTGCATTCCTTAATTAGGGACTCACAATAGGGTTTACTCACATTACCCCATGCATACCATAACATCATACCATTGCATACATCCTAACCCATTTCAAGGATCTCAAGGGCTTGTGATGCAGGTCATGATGAATCAAACATCTAGCAAGGGGCAAAGAGGATTTATTTTCCCCTAGCCAAAGTTGTCAGAGGCTATGACCCACTGGATATGGTGAGCTTTGACGCTTGAAGAAGGTTCCCCGCGCCAAGGTTGTCAGGGGCTATGACCCACTTGATATGGTGAGCCTTTGACCCTTGGAAGGAAGACTCTCAACAAATATGAAGTTTCTTGCAATCAAGCCACCAGTTTCCAATGCTAACGATTTTCTTGTTTACCCCGCGAGGTCCTTGAAAACATTGCATGCATATCATACACATCATTGCAGGGACCCTTTTGACAGGTTGCTTACCCTCTTCGCTGTTTATTTCAGCCGATCGTCATGAATCCTGAATCGTCTAACGAACAATCCATCAAGGCCCTCCAGGCTCAGAATGCCCAGTTCCAAGAGCTGATCATGAATTTGGCCCAGGGGCAACAAGATCTGAAGACTCTGCTCCTGAAAAAGAAGAAGAAGAGGACTGTTTTGTTCAGCCCTAGACGCAGGTCCGGGAATACACCGCAGGATGAAGCTGAGAGGACAACTCCATCTGTTAGGAAAGACATTCCCCATGAGAGAGAGGTGCCTAGTCCAGTGGTCTCCGACAACAAGACGGAATTCAATGATGAGCAGTACCCTCCAGCTGAGGACAAGTACAAACAGTTGGAAGACCGGCTAAATGCGATGGAGATACAAAAAGTGCCCGGCCTGGACTTCGAGGATCTAGGTCTGTCTTCTGGGGTAGTGATCCCGCACAAGTTTAAGGCACCTGCCTTTGCTAAATACGACGGGGCATCCTGTCCTAAATTGCATCTCAGGTCTTACACAAGGAGGATCCAGCCCTATACAGCTGACAAAAACTTATGGATCCACTTCTTCCAGGAGAGTCTTTCAGGGACTCAGCTCGAGTGGTTCTATCAACTGAGTGGAGCCAACATTCGCAGCTGGGAGGACTTGGCCACGGCATTCTACAAGCATTACCAGTACAATGCCGACCTTGCTCCCACGCGCACTCAACTTCAAGGAATGTCTATGGGTGCAGGTGAAGGTTTCAAAGAATATGCTCAGAAATGGAGAGACCTTGCTGGAAGGGTGCAGCCACCCTTGACTGACCGCGAGCTCGTCGACATGTTCTTGGGGACCCTGTCTGGTCCATTCTTCAACCACCTAATTGGGAATTCCGCTGCTGGGTTTACAGATCTGATCTTGACCGGAGAAAGAATAGAAGCTGGCATCAAGTCAGGGAAAATACATAATGGTGACTCCTCGAACACTGAGAAGAAACCATCCAAAAGAGAATCTAGTGCTGTCAACGCAGTAGCTCTTGCAAAGCCGGCCGGTGTTCCTCAGCGTCACCATCAACAAAGGGAAGAGAGACCTAAGAGGCAATTTACTCCCCTCGGCATGACCTTGTCACAAATATTGCCACAGTTGCTGGAAACCAAGTTGGTAACCCTCATGGATCCCCCGAAGAATCCTAACAGGACACCCTCAAGGTACAACCCCAATGTTCGCTGCGCCTATCATTCTGACAGCCCGGGGCACGCTACAGATGACTGTTGGACTTTGAGAAATAGGGTTCAAGATCTGATTGACGCAAAGGAAGTCCAGCTCGACTCTCCAGAGGCTCCCAATGTGATCACTGCTCCCTTGCCAAGACATGGCTAGGATTAGTTTTTGTTCATTCAAATATTCAAGTTGTAATTTTCTTTCAATTGTTCAAACATTTTGTTTCATGTCAAACTTGGTTATCTCATTAATGCATTACACTTGTCTGTTTTGAAGCAATTATGTTTACTATGCCTAAAACTGTTTTCATATTTTGTGATGTTCAACACTCGGTTAATAATTCTAAGCCTCTTGAGGGAGGATGACGAAAAAGATACCCCGATCATTACAGTATGCTTTTGAACAGACCCCGCTGATGAGGTACAGGCATTGTTTCAATTCCCAAACACTGGAGTTATAAGGATGATAATCCCTCGTTAACCCCTCTGAGCCAAAGAAGTAGGAGTTTTTCTTTTCGAAATTTAAAACCCTTGATCATAACCTGGGGCAGGGTAGTTTTCTCAGTTGATCCAAGTGCGCAACAAATGGCACCAAAGAGGTCCCTACAAAACAAAGAAAGACAGTGATGGTTCAGAATAATCAATAAAGAAGGGCAGTCATTATCTAAAAAAATAAAACCCAATAAGTCAAAACCCATGAAGGAGACTTACAAAACTGGGGCATCCCGCTGACTGTGATTCCAAAAAAGGAAACAGTTCAGGCAAAAAAAAGAAAGGGATAACAAAATAAAAAAGAAATAGGTCTTATAAACCCTCAACAATAACAAAAAGGAGTGACTGCCTATAAGTTATCAACATCCGAATCATCACCGGAATTTCAGGACAAAGACTCAAACAAGGTCTAACGCACGATCAACTGAGCTTAGGTTTGAAGAACATCACGAAGAACGGGTGGGTACAAATAATTTGAGCCTTTATCCTTTGTTTCTTAAACCGTGAACCAGGCCACGTTATAACCCTTAAAAAGTCCTAGCTGAAGCATGGGTTAGTTCGAAAGCATACTGTTACAAAAGGTATCCTGACTCCTTAAGGCTTGCGGTAAAATAACGAGTTGACATCGCAGTTTACAAAATTCACTTGTTTTTACTAAAAAATGCATTTTCAAAAAACTTCAAGACAGACATAAGCTTTGCATTTCTAATATAACATTGCTTGCATATGACTAGTTGTTTGAACAGCAGAGAAATTCGCATGACGAAAGTCTAATGAACAAAAGCACTTTCCATCAAGTGGCATGAGCATGGTCCATCATCTGGGGAAGTCCAGTCAAGATTCGAAGAATCTCTCAAAAGGCCAATTAGCCTGGGGCAACTCTCCATCTGAGGCACTTGGGGCATTGTGCATGAATTCCAGCAGCGAATCTTGCCTGATCAAACATCTTCTGGTCATATGGTAACACTTTTGACAGGGGCAACTCCCTGCATTCTGAGAGCGTGGGCATAGTCGAAAAAATACTACGCAAAGACAAAGACCCGCTAGGTTGACATACCTAGGCAAAAGAAGGGCTTCCCGGCGAACCAAAAGGGTTCGGGCAAAATGAAGGGATGAAATAAAAAAAATCTGTACACCCGGCAAGTCGAAAACCTGAAAAGGCGGCCTGGGCAAAAAAGGGTATCCCGGTGGACTGAAAACCCGAAAGGGCGGTTCAGGAAAAAATTAGGGATCAAAGCGTACGACTATGTCCTAGCATCTCGTCACCTGCATACCAGAAGACTTGTCAGCACCTCACAGATCTCCTTCTCCCACTGAAACTGGGGCAATAATGAGTTGTCTAAAGGATCCGGTTGCTCTATCCATCGAGGTATCAAGATAGGTCCGGTTGAAGAATGCGACCCAGATACCTTCACTCCCTGCAGGGCGAACGCGTCCCCCGGCTTTATTCAAGAGTTATTTCCCTACCAGGATATAACTGGGTTATCCTCAGCCAAAAGCCACGAAAAGACCGTCCTCAGTAAAGTCTTCTTATCCCCAGCGAAGTCTATCGAAACTTCCACAATAACAACGGTATCCTCAGCGAAGTTACCATCAGTATCTCAACAGCATACCTCACTCCCCACAGAGTATGGTTCCCCAGCAAGGTCGCTAGAGTCATCCCTCCCCGCAGAGTAATCCATCCGCCAGGTTCATTCCCCAACGGAGTCATCTTCTCCTATCGGTATTCTTGCAACATCAGCCCAGGATTCAACAAACTCCCGGCATCCGTCAAGGATTTATTTTCCTAGACAAACATACATCACATTTTCATACATCATGATACATGCATGTACGCATCATGTCATACAATCTCATTTATGTCGTCGCTTGATTCATATCATGCACTGCATATGACTGACCTTGACCTTTCAGGAAGGATACAGTTAAGTGATCAGCTATGTCATAAAAGACAAATCCAGTCAGAAAAGACAAATCCAGTCAGAAAAGACAAATCCAGTCAGAAAAGACAAATCCAGTCAGAAAAGACAAATCCAGTCGAAAAGACAAGTGCAGTTAAATCTCAAAGGTTTTTCTGATGCTCACCCAGTCAAAGAATATAAACCCAGTTAAATCAATGCCTAAAGACTTCTCTGATACAACTCGTCGTTATAGACACTCGTCGTCATAGACACTCGTCGTCATAGACACTCGTCGTCATAGACACTCGTCGTTATAGACACTCGTCGTTATAGACACTCGTCGTTATAGACACTCGTCGTTATAGACACTCGTCGTTATAGACACTCGTCGTTATAGACACTCGTCGTTATAGACACTCGTCGTTATAGACACTCGTCGTTATAGACACTCATCATTATAGACACTCGTCGTTATAGACACTCGTCGTCATAGACACTCGTCGTCATAGACACGCGTCGTTATAGACACTCGTCGTTATAGACACTCGTCGTTATAGACACTCGTCGTTATAGACACTCGTCGTTATAGACACTCGTCGTTATAGACACTCGTCGTTATAGACACTCGTCGTTATAGACACTCGTCGTTATAGACACTCGTCGTTATAGACACTCGTCGTCATAGACACGCGTCGTTATAGACACTCGTCGTTATAGACACTCGTCGTTATAGACACGCGTCGTTATAGACACTCGTCGTTATAGACACTCGTCGTTATAGACACTCGTCGTTATAGACACTCGTCGTTATAGACACTCGTCGTTATAGACACTCGTCGTTATAGACACTCGTCGTTATAGACACTCGTCGTTATAGACACTCGTCGTTATAGACACTCGTCGTTATAGACACTCGTCGTCATAGACACTCGTCGTCATAGACACTCGTCGTCATAGACACTCGTCGTCATAGACACTCGTCGTCATAGACACTCGTCGTCATAGACACTCGTCGTTATAGACACTCGTCGTTATATATACTCGTCGTCATAGACACTCGTCGTTATAGACACTCGTCGTCATAGACACTCGTCGTTATAGACACTCGTCGTTATAGACACTCGTCGTCATAGACACTCGTCGTTATAGACACTCGTCGTCATAGACACTCGTCGTTATAGACACTCGTCGTTATAGACACTAGTCGTTATAGACACTCGTCGTCATAGACACTCGTCGTCATAGACATTCGTCGTTATAGACACTCGTCGTTATAGACACTCGTCGATAAAGACCACCCGTCCTTGGAAATAACCTGTCAGTAAAGACAACTCGCCAACCTTTCTGAATTCCAGACTCGACTCCTGCATCTCGCCAGGGCACGTCTGAAGAAGTTTAAGGATCCAGCTCCTGTAACCAGTCAGGACACCCCTACACAAAGCATCTGAAAACCAGATCCTGCAGCATGTCAGGTACTCATTTTTCTTTTGCAGGTACGCAAATTCTCGCTAAGGAATCTCTTACGCGATCAACATCCAGATGGCATCTCTAAGCCCATCATCCTATCCAGCAATCTCTAAATGGCATCTATAAGCCCATTCCATTGTCATACTGCTACTATGTGAGCGCAAATTTCTGGGCACTTTAGTGTTCAATCATCTTCCACCCTCGGATTACGAAAGGCACGTCAGCCAATTTGCATCCTCAGGTCTAAGAATATTGAACAGGGGCAACTGTTGTACCCCAAAATTTGCCCTCCCATATTCTTCAAGAAATTGCCAAGCCATGCTTCAAAATTCCCCAAGGGTTGCACAGTGCAAGGGTATCCTAAGCAGTCAAAATTAGGGTTTTGGTCCTGATCAAGAAAATGAAGTTTCCAAGGGTCAAATCAAGTCCCACATGCCTACAAATATGGTCAAGCATCCTCATATCAAGTTTCAAGACCTTCAGCACAAAACTGCACAGTCAAAACCCTAATTGCACTACAGTCAACTGTAGGGGCAAAATGGTCATTTGACAGTCAAAAGTTCAAATTTTTGATCAACATCTAATTTTGAAGCCACAAACATTATTTGATCAATGCTTGATCATGATTCTCAAAGCTTGGCTCAAAAATCATCAAGATGCAAAAGTTTCCTTATTTGGACAGTTGAAAAAGTCAACTGTAAATTGACCAGGGCATAACTTCCACATGGATTATCAGAAAAATTACATCCAAAGCTCATTTTGAAGAGAAAGACATTTCCTACAACTCATCTTCATACTTCAAGTCCAAGAAATGCTCTCACAAAAAGTTATCAATTTCAACATTATAGGTCATTTTCAAAAGTCAACAAAAAGGGACTTTAAGTCAAAGGCCATAACTTGAGATTGGTAAATCAAAATGACATGGGACCAAAGGCATTGGTTAGAGGACTCAAAGACCTTTCCAAAATGTCCAAGAACATGAGCAAAGCTTAAAAATTGAGCAAGTTATGCCTTGTAGAAGTTGGGAAATTTTTGGATATTTTGAAAAGTCAACATTGATTCAAATGACCTAAAATTGCTAATGGGCCTATTTTTCTTCCATAATTCATCATCCAATACATGTGCACGACCACTTGGCCCAAAGGGAAGTATTTCTTCATTTTTTATTTATTTATTTGAATTTTTATTGATAATAATTCATTTAAATCAAATTAAATACATGAAAAATATTTAACCTAAGCTTTACAATCTTTTTGTGCATGAAATCTACTCAATAATTCGTGCATAATCAAATATGGAAAGATTTGGAGAGAATTGATCATGATTTGTACAAAAACACATGGAAAATATTTGAAAAAAGATCTTGAAAATCAAATCTTTCAAAGTCATGAATGCCAAGCTTTTTGTTTGATTTCTTTAACCTAATTCACTCAATACATAAGCCTGAACACAAACCTAATCAAAAGGACCATTGAGCTGCGCTAGAAACCAATTCACAAACTTGAAATTTTTGCAAAGAAACTCAAAACTGAAAACCTAATTCTAGGGCGATTCAAGGCACGATTTTTATTTCATTAGCTTGCTGAAGCTTCATAGGAAGATTCTACATCAAAAACCATAAGCTTTCGTGCCCAGAAACGTGAGAACCATCTCACCTGTACAGAAAAAAATTCATAGTCGTGCATCTCAATTCATGCATTCTTTGTGATTTTTAATGTTTGATTCATGTTCTTTATTTGATTCTAATGCTAACCCATTGGTTTGATTGTGTTTTTGTGCATCGTGTGAGGATCTGCCATGGGAGAATATTAGGGTTTTGCAAGCTTCAAATTAGGGGTTTTGTAATATGGTAAAATTAGGACACGTGACTTACACCATTGAATCGGGCATGTCTGGACGAACAGAAACAAACACTCGCGCCTAATTTATGAGGCCTTATGGCCTATTCGCTATTTTCTTGTATCATGCCTGTGGCAACGTGTGAAAACCGTTGCCAATGTTTTATATGTTTCAGGAAAATAAAACCAAGCGAAGGAGACGATGAAGTGGCAAGATGTGATAGGGTCATTCAAATTTTGCGCGCGTTTTTAAGCTACTGACTAATTGTCTTTTATAATATTTATTAGTTATTATATATTAACACGCGTGAATTGGTTCAGCTGGCAAGGCGTAGTGGTGGCAACGTTCATGACCTGGGTTCGAGCCCCAGGTCTTCATTATTCCCATGTTATTTTTCAATTAAAATTCACATGCAGGCTCAGTGTTGTGGTCCATGATACACTCTCACAATCCAACCATCCACGCGTACCTGGGCATCAAATCAAAGGCCATGATCTGGAGAGTACAATGCACCCTAGTCAACGCGTGTACACGCGTCATGGAAAGGTCAACAAGGCCTCCAAATGGGCCAGCATCATTGGATTTTCACCTCCATTTGGGGACTGAAACCCCCCTAGGTTTGCAAATATTTTACTTTCTATATTTTTCTTCACTTTTACTCTTTTTTAATTATTGTTTTTATTAATTAATTTAATATTTTCAGAATATATAAAAAAATACAAAAAAAGTCAGAAAAGATCAAAAAAAATAATAAATATTTTATTCTTAGTATTTTCATAAATAAATTGCATTAATCCATTTAGTTATTAAATTAGGTTCTAATTTTAATTCTTTTAATAAAAATCTAAAAAATGGTAGGATTAAGGTTCATGATAATTTTTATTCCTTTTATTTTTCTTTCATAAATAATTAAATAATTAAATATTTATTTTTATAATTAAATTTGCATGTAAATTAATTAGGGTTAATATTAGGTTTTAATTTTTTTTTCCTTAATAAATTAAAAACAAATTAGAATTAGGGTATGCATTTAATTTCAATTAATTCTTTTTTCATTAAAATCATAAAATACCTAAAAATCATAAAATACAAAAAAAAAAAAAACAATTTCCTTTTCTTTTTCTTCATTAATTAATTCCATGTAATTTTAATTTTGCAAAAAGGGTCCAACGCCCTCATTTCGTTTTAATTTTCATTTAATTCGCGTATTTATCTTCTATTCTTTATAATATTTATGTATCTCTCCCAAAGCCGTGTAACTAATTGCTCGCACTTTATTTTCATTAATTCTTTATTTTTTCTGTTAAATCGGGTTCGAGAAATTTTGGCGATGTGGACCCGCGCCTTTTGTAATAGTTTAGAACTTTACCTTTTCCGCACTTTTTAACTATTAAATAATGGCATGAAAGAATATATGGACAAAAATAAAAACAAGCGTAGAACACCAATAACATGACAAGATAAATGCAGATGAAAACGACACACGAATCGCACACACCACCCCTAGGGTACGCCTCACTGTTGCCTTGCCTCGAAAGGTGATCGTCGAGTAGAGGATGTCTTAGTAAGTCCTCATGATCCGGGAACCTGGCATGAGGGTAGCTTCTAAGGTGTTTTCCCATTGCTCTGGTGATCACCATGTCCCGAACCTCGAATTGACCCGAACACCTCCAACGGTGGTGCTACTTACCTCTCAATGGTGGGATGGCACTGCTTTAAAGGACATTTACACAGACGGATTCCTTAGGGTAGGTAGGTTCTCGTAGATACTTGCTCTAAATTTCAAAACAAATCAAAAATACTTTTCACACCAACACATTTTCAAAAAGCTTTCGAAAGCAATTTTTCAAACACTCTTGAGGACAGATACAAGAGTCGAACTGGAATTTTCAAAGAAACTTTTTAAAACCCACAGTTGAAAAGCAAACAAACAATTTTGAAAACACAATGAGCAAGTATCTAAGAGCCCATGGATAACCATGGATAGAAAGGGTGCTAACACCTTCCCTTTCTATAACCTACCTCCCGAACCGAGAGCAATCTCTTTAAGGAATTTTTCTGTGCTTTTGTCCTTTCCATTTGGAGAAAATAAAAGACGGTGGCGACTCTTGCTTCCGCGACATTTCGCGAACCAGCGTTAAACAGTCAGTTCCAGATCCACCGATCACACCTGGCTAGATACAGGTGTTGAATCTACAATCGGTTGCTCACACATGTGCCCTGGCTGGATACAGGAATCGAATCTGGAAATAGTCGTCAATAGACATGCCCTGGCTGGATACAGGAATCAAATCTTTGAACTCTTCAGACGTGCCCTGGCTAGATACAGGAATCGAGTCTGGAAATGTGGTCAACAGATATGCCCTGGCTAGATACAGGAGTCGAATATGGAAATGTTGTAGTTGATAGGTGTGCCCTGGCTGGATACAGGAATCGAATCTTCGAACTCTTCAGACGTGCCCTGGCTAGATACAGGAATCGAGTCCGGAAATGTGGTCAACAGATATGCCCTGGCTAGATACAGGTATCGAATCTGGAATTGTGACAATTGAAGGTAGTTGTCCTGGGGATTGTCTTTTTCCCTGAAAAGGCAAAAACATCAGTTGTATACAATGTCATGATGTATGATATGCGTGATGTCATGATGTTAAACATGAGATAGTGTTGTATGTACTTTATCATGTGTGTAAGCAAGATGTATAAAAAATGTGAAATGTTTATGAATGTAATTTCGTCTTAGGAAAATAAATCCTTGACGATCGGCCGGGGAATTGCTCTGGGGAAGAGATATTTTGCTGAAGTTTTGATGAGAGGCCCGTTGAGGACTTTGATGATGGATTCCGCTGGGGATAATGATGATAAACTCTGTTGGGGATACCAAAGATAAACTCCGCTGGGGATTGAAAGAACCTTGTCGAGGACGATCTTCCATGGCAATTTGCTGAGGATAACCCAGTTATAAGCCCTTGGTGAGGAATAACTCTGAATAAAGCTCAGGAGAGACGTCCGCATTCTGCAGGGAATAGGAGTCCAGAATCTACTGGGGGTAAGCTTCAAGACCTGCTGGGGAAACTTTTGGAATTGTACTGGTGAGTGGTTCCACTGGGGAAAGTATTGCTGAATCTTGTCTTATTCTGTGGGGAGTTGAGAGAACTTGGTCATATTCTTCAGTTGAATCTACCTTGGTACCTTGGCGGACACAGCAATCAGACTGCACCAAACAACTTTACATTGCCCCTGTTTCTGATGTCACCTGTAATTAACCTTTTGTTTCATATGCAAATATTTATGATTTAGCAATTTAATGTCAAATGCATATATCAAAAATGAACATTGGACGTTCTTCGCAAGACAAAACAGAAAAAAGGAAAAAACAGTTGGTCATTTGTATGGGAAAATGAATTTGTATTGATTTTGAATTTTGCCTGTGAATAGGCATTTTTGTACAAGAGGCTGACATCCTAGTAGGAGAATGCCGCCGAATAACATAGAATTTACAATTTTGAAAAGGAAACAAAACAGCTATGTGAATAATCCCACTGGGTTCCAACTCTGCTATCGCCTTTATGCCTTCAAGCGTCTCATCGCTTTGCTGCCTAGATGAAGATGAAGCTGATTGGTCGATGCCAAAGCCTGAGCCAGATAGTTGATGCCGGATTCCGGATGCAAGGTGATCCAATGAGACATAGTGTTACGCTTTATCCCTAACTTTTGCCTGGACCGCCCTTTCGGGTTTTCAGTCCACCGGGATACCCATTTTTGCCCAAGCCGCCCTTTCAGGTTTTCGACTTGCCGGGTGTACAGATTTTTTTCATTTCATCCCTTATTTTTGCCCGAACCCTTTTGGTTCACCGGGAAGCCCTAATTTTTGCCTAGGTATGTCAACCTAGCGGGTCTTTTATTTATGCGTAGTATTTTTTCACTATGTCTGCATTGGCGGGGTAAGGAAGATCGTCACCATCCATGGTGGTTAGGATCATGGCTCCTCCTGAGAACACATGTTTAACCACAAATGGCCCTTCGTATGTAGGGGTCCATTTGCCTCGGGGATCACCTTGAGGAAGGATGATGCGTTTGATTACCAGGTCCCCAACTTGATACTCTTGTGGTCTGACTTTCTTGTTAAATGCCCTGATCATCCGTTTTTGATACGTCTGACCATGACAAATAGCGGTGAGCCTCTTTTCGTCAATCAGGTTTAATTGATCAAGTCTAGTCTGGATCCAGTCATCTTCACTCAAGTCTGCATCCTTCATTATCCGGAGAGAGGGTATCTGGACTTCAATTGGCAAGACTGCCTCCATGCCATAGACCAAAGAGAAGGGAGTTGCCCCGGTTGACGTCCTTGCTGAGGTACGGTACCCATGAAGAGCGAACGGTAACATCTCGTGCCAATCTTTATAGGTCACTGTCATCTTCTGCACAATTTTCTTGATATTTTTATTAGCTGCCTCTACAGCCCCATTCATCTTCGGTCGGTAGGGAGAAGAATTGTGGTGCTGTATCTTGAATTGTTCACAGAGTTCAGTGATCATCTTGTTGTTGAGATTGGTACCATTGTCCATAATGATTCTTTCCGGGACGCCGTACCGACAGATCAGATTATGCCGGATAAAACGTGCCACGACGCTCTTGGTTACCGCGGCGTAGGAAGCTGCCTCAACCCACTTCGTGAAGTAATCGATCGCCACTAAGATGAAGCGATGCCCATTGGATGCCGTCGGTCGGATCTCACCGATCATATCAATCCCCCACATTGCAAAAGGCCAAGGTGTCGTCAGGACGTTCAGAGGAACTGGAGGGATGTGCACCTTGTCAGCATAGATCTGGCATTTGTGACAAGTTCGAGAGTGTTGGTAACAATCGGCTTCCATTGTGGACCAGAAATATCCTGCCCGAAGGATTTTCTTTGCCATGGTGTGCCCACTGGAATGTGTTCCGAATGTACCTTCATGCAGTTCTATCATGATCATTTCTGCTTCAGCCTTATCCACACAACGTAGTAGAGTTGAATCATGATTTCGCTTGTAAAGAATGCCTTTGCTGAGGAAGAATTTTGCCGCAAACCTCCTCATGAACTTCTTGTCATTGACAGATGCACCTTCAGGGTATTCCTGAGCTTCCAAGTACCTCTTCACCTCATGATACCAGGGTTTTTCAGTCACCTTTTCGGCCTCAAGGTCGCAGCAGTATGCCGGTTCGTCCAACTTCCAAATGATGATCCGGGGAGCCTCATTGTCCCATTTAACTTTGAACATTGAAGACATCGTAGCTAGTGCGTCCGCTAGCTGATTCTCCTCTCTTGGGAAGTGCTCAAAAGTTATTTCTTCAAAGTGGGGAAGCAAGGTTGACACATACTCCTTGTAAGGAATAAGATTTGGGTGTTTCGTATCCCACTCGCCTTTGATCTGATTGATCACAAGAGCGGAATCCCCGAAGACACTCAGAAATTTGATCCTTAAGTCGATTGCAGCTTGTAGACCCATGATACATGCTTCATATTCTGCCATGTTGTTGGTGCAGTTGAAACACAATCGGGCGGTGAGTGGAGTATGAGTTCCTTTGGGAGATATGATTACAGCGCCGACACCGTTACCCAAAGCATTGGAGGCTCCATCAAAATGCATAGACCATCGGGATCCTTCCTCAGGTCCTTCATCCGGTCCAGGTACTTCACAATCAATTACCACCATGATGTCTTCGTCCGGAAAATCAAAGTTCAATGATTGGTAATCGTCCACAGGTTGGTGTGCCAAATGATCTGCCAGTACACTTCCTTTGATTGCTTTCTGGGTTGTATACTGGATATCATATTCTGTCAAGATCATTTGCCATCTCGCTATCCTTCCAGACAGAGCAGGCTTTTCAAATACGTACTTGATGGGATCCATTTTTGAAATCAACAAAGTAGTGTGAGTCAGCATATACTGTCTCAGCCGGCGAGCAGCCCATACAAGAGCGCAGCAAGTTTTCTCAAGCAGTGAGTAACGAGACTCACAGTCGGTAAACTTTTTGCTCAAGTAATAAATAGCGTGCTCTTTTCGGCCAGACTCGTCATGCTGCCCCAGCACACACCCCATTGAGTTATCAAGTACTGTCAAGTATAGTATCAGAGGTCTTCCTTCCACTGGTGGCATAAGAATAGGTGGCTCTTGGAGGTATTCCTTTATCTTTTCAAAGGCGGCCTGACATTCATCGTTCCAGCGTACTACTTGATCTTTCTTCAGTAACTTGAAGATTGGCTCACAAGTAGCAGTTAGATGTGAGATGAATCGGGCAATGTAATTCAGTCGTCCCAGGAAGCCTCTGACTTCTTTCTCTGTCTTTGGAGTCGGCATCTCTTGTATGGCTTTAACCTTGGCAGGGTCCACCTGAATACCTTTATCACTTACAATGAAACCTAGCAATTTTCCGGACCTTACCCCAAAGGTGCATTTGTTGGGATTCAACCTCAGCTTGTATAACTTTAGTCGGTCAAACAGCTTCCTCAGATGATCAAGGTGCTCCTCCTCAGTTTGAGACCTTGCAATCATGTCATCAACGTATACTTCAATATCATGGTGGATCATATCATGAAATAGAGCAACCATGGCACGTTGATAGGTTGCCCCAGCATTTTTCAATCCGAACGGCATGACTTTGTAGCAGAAAGTGCCCCACTGAGTCACAAAGGTGGTCTTTTCCATATCCTCCGGAGCCATCTTGATCTGATTATATCCTGAAAAACCATCCATGAAGGAGAATACCTTGTGTTGAGCAGTATTGTCGACAAGAACGTCAATGTGAG
Source organism: Vicia faba (assembly GCA_948472305.1). Classification (NCBI taxonomy): domain Eukaryota; kingdom Viridiplantae; phylum Streptophyta; class Magnoliopsida; order Fabales; family Fabaceae; genus Vicia; species Vicia faba. The sequence continues at coordinate 347,174,835 of OX451737.1, forward strand.
GTAAGGGAAAATCATCTTTGGGGCTTGCCCTATTCAAATCCCTGTAGTGGACACACATCCTGACTTTACCGTCCTTCTTCGGTACTGGCACCACATTAGCAACCCACTGAGGGTAAGAGGTTACTGCTAGAAACCCGGCGTCGAATTGCTTCATAACCTCGGCCTTGATCTTTTCGGACATCTTTGGGCGCATACGACGGACCTTTTGCTTCACAGGAGGGCAGTCTTCCTTGGTTGGCAGGTGATGAACTACAATGTCGGCATCCAAACCAGGCATATCTTCATAGGACCAAGAAAATATCTCCATGTAATCATGTAGCATCTGGGTCAATCGTTGCTTCACGCTGAGCTCTAGATTGGCCCCAATCTTGACCTCTCTCCTATCTGTCTCAGTACCCAGGTTAATTGTTTCCACCGGCTCTTCATGGGGTTGAATTGCCCTTTCTTCTTGGAGTAGCAGTCTTGCGAGTTCACCAGGCACTTCGCAATCATCTTCACCTTCGTCTTCGGCCAAGTTGATCGGATTCTCGAAGTCATAACTGGCAGTAGCAGAGCTGTTACCAGTGAGATCCAGAGTGGATTAAAACCTGTATAAGTGAGTGTGTGTAAATATAGCTGTTTTGCAATATATATAACACAGAAAGAAAAGGAACATAAGATTTGAAATGCAACAAACGTCCAATGTTTTGATTGATGATATATGGAAATGTCATACAAAAAGCCCTCACAAATGGAGCTACGATGCCCCGGGTAGGACACCGAGCCAATAAAAGTTTTAACACATTGTTTGTTACAAATTGGAAATCAAAAGAAATCAATTACTGCGTGACAAATGTGATAGGTGTAAAATCCTTTGCCGTCCAGTTGCTTGGTCCGTTGCTGGTAGTCGGGTAGATCCAACTGTCAAACTCTGCTTCCTCCGCATCCTCCTCAATAGCATTCACCCTTGGGTTGGAGATAAACACTGGAGCCTTTCTGATCTTTTCCTTGCGCACAGCCCTCTGAGCCTCTGCAGTAAAGCCCAGCCCAAACTTGTCGTTCTTTTGAGTGAAATCAGGAAGCTGACCCCAATTTGCACAATTGCCTTTCTCGATTACAGCCCGGGCATCCTTCAAGGATGCCATCTTCAACGGAAAGTCCTTTCCAACCACTGCTTCAGCTGATGCCAACACTGGAGGTACTTCCTCAAAATGCTGAAAGGGGGTTTCAATAAATTCCCCGTCCATCTCGATATATCGGAATGAATTCAAATGACTCACCATGTATTCCTCCTCACCCTGCACAGTGACAATCTTTCCTTTGACAGGGTATTTGAGCTTTTGGTGCAAAGTGGATGTTACTGCCCCAGCTTTGTGAATCCAGGGTCGACCCAACAAGCAGGAGTAAGATGGACGAATATCCATTACATAGAACGTTGAGTCAAAAACTTGGGAACCCACACGAATAGGGATGTCTACTTCACCGTGCACCATCCTCTTAGAACCGTCGAAGGCTCTAACAATGATGTTACTAGGTTTCAGCTCCAAACCTTCACAATCCAGACGATCCAGTGCCTTCTTGGGCAAAACATTCAGGGAAGAGCCGGTATCTACTAACACGTGCGCGAGAGTAGTGCCCCTGCATTCTATGGAAACATGCAGGGCATCATTGTGATTTTTCCCTTTGGCGGTAAGGTCAGCATCTGAGAACCCCAAGCCGTTGTCAGCTGTCAAATTAGCCACACAGTCGGTGAATTGATCTGCGGAAGTCTCTTGCGGCACATGGGCCGTTTTCAGAAATGAAATCAGGGCTTTTGCATGGGCCTCTGAGCATAGCAGCAATGATAGCATGGAGATTTTGGAGGGAGTATGCCCCAACTGTTCAACAACATTAAAGTCACTCTTTTTGATAATTTTAAGAATTTCCTCCATTTCTTGTTGGGAGGCTTCCACAACAGTCTTCTTTGGTGCCTCCGTCTTGGCAGGCGAATCGGCAGCAACTTCTTTGCCCCGAGTATCAGAAGACTCGGCGGCAGTAGTAGACACAGGGACTTGAACTGGAACATGCACACTTGTGGGTGTGATGGTGAGAGGTTTTCGGATAACTGGCGGTGCAATGTCAGGCGAGAAGAGCCTGCCACTGCGGGTAATCTTGGCGGGACCAGTGATGTTACTGATACTGGTATTGGTGTTGAACTCCTGCTTCACCCCAAGCACATACACATCGGCTCCATAATGCCATGGAACAGCTTTATCAGACTCATACGGGAGAGGCCCCGGGACAGTAATAGTGATGGGTGCAACAGACATAACTTGGACTGGTTTCTTTACGGGAGCTTTGGCAGGATTGTAGATTGTGACAACAGATATTTCTTCAACGGAAACAGACGGAACAACAGTTTTCTTGAATAGAATTTCCTTGCTATCCATCAGGCTTTGGATGCCTGATTTCAGCAGTGGACAACCGGTAGGGATAACAGCACACAGGAGGCAACCCTTACTACAACCCGGAAATAAACCGGCTAGTAGTAAGTTCCTCTTAACAGTCAAAAGCGTGGTAACAACTTCATTTACCGAAACAGCATACAATTCTTCCTCAATGGCATTTACCTTATGCTGGGGCATAGGGGCAGTTACAACATTCGGCCTCTCAGGCGCTTCAAACTGAATTTCCTTCGCGTCGATAAGATCTTGCACTTTGTTTCTCAAGGCCCAGCAATCATCAGTAGTGTGCCCGGGACTATCAGAATGATAAGCACACCGGGCATTTGGGTTATACTTAGGAGATGCAGTGTTGACGACCTTAGGAGCTTCTTTGGTGGTCACCAAATTGGTGGATAGCAGTTGAGGTAAAATTTGAGATAAGGTCATACTCAGCCGAGTATACTGCCTCTTGGGCCTTTCGCCTCTTTGTTGATTGTACTGCTGAGGAGCAGCAACAGGTTTTGAAATGACCAGAGCATTGACGGCCTGACGACTTTCTGGCTTGACTTGTCTTCTAGGACCATAGACGGCACTTGCTTCTTTCTTAAACGACCTCTTCTCAGCACTTGCAGCAACACCCTTCTGAATCTTTCCTGACTTGATGCCAGCTTCTATTCTCTCGCCTGTTAAGATCAAATCGGTAAACCCCGCGGAAGAGTTACCAATCAGATGATTGAAAAATGGCCCAGATAGGGTCCCTAGAAACATATCAACCAGCTCACGATCGGTTAAAGGAGGCTGCACCCTGCCAGCCAAATCCCTCCATTTTTGTGCGTACTCTTTGAATCCTTCGCTTGTTCCTAACGACATACCCTGAAGTTGGGTACGAGTAGGGGCAAGGTCAGAATTGTATTGGTATTGTTTGTAGAAAGCGGTGGCCAAATCTTCCCAATTTCTGACACTGGTTCCTTTTAGCTGATAAAACCACTCCAACTGAGCTCCCGAAAGGCTGTCTTGAAAGAAATGAATCCAAAGGTTTCTATCTGCCGTATAGGGTTGGATCTTTCTCACGTAGGACCTGAGATGCATCTTGGGGCAGGACAGCCCATCATACCTCACAAACACTGGCACTTTGAATTTTGGGGGAATCACAATCCCGGCAACCAAACCCAAGTCTTCAAAGTCCAAGCCCGGTACTCTTTGTAATTCCATGGCAGCCAATCTGTCTTCTAAACCCTTGTATTTATCATCAGTTGGAGGATATTGCTGGTTAGAATAATCTTCATCCTCCTCAACCTCTTCTTCTTCTGCATCAGACTCGGAAGGTACCGCAGGTCCACCTCCTTTGCTGGTTCCTTCATCAGAGATGGGAGGAAATTCAAGCACTCTCCAAGCTTCTCCCTCAAATCTTCTCCCTACAGTAGCCACTCCGATCCTCTTTTTCTTCTTTTTCACTGGGTCCTTATTCCCTAGCAAGGTCTTGAGATCCTCCTGACCTTTAGCCAAAGTCATCAGGAGTTGCTGGAACTGTGCATTCTGAGCTTGTAGGTCTTTGACTGTTTGCTCGAGATCCATCCTACTGAAATAAACAGCAGACAGATAAGGAAACCTGGAGTGAGACCTGCTTATGCACATGATGAATGGTATGCTTATGTATGCAATGCATTCAAGGATTTAGGACATTCAAAATTGTTTTAGACAAAGAAGAACGCACGTTATATTAATAAGAAGAAATTTGTCAGTACATAAATGCCCCATGGGCCAAATATTACAAAATAAACTTCTTAAGGCAGAAAGACATTGCGCATCCTCTTTGGTGCGATGTAGGTATTGAGGGCCTCTTGCTCGTGGAGTCGGTGAGTAAGCTCTAGAACCTTCTTTTCACTGGCGTAGTAGCTAGCTTCAAAAGTATTCCGTTCCTCCTTGAGCTGAATCCAACTCTTCTGCATTTCCTCCCACGATGTAGGCATGTCTGGATGTAGGATGGTGTAGGGAACCTCTCCTTCATTGACGGGCTCTTTAATCACTGGGAGTACATGAGGATAAGGCATCATTAGACTTTGGGCTCGGGCTCGTACCCACCTGAGATAGGGCTCTAGAGGGATGGAGTTCTTGTGTCCCAGAGTCTTGCTATCAACCTTGTTGAGCTTTCCCCAAGCTCTGATGAATCTTTGGCGAAGTCCTTGCGCATCGTTGTCGAAGTCAAAAACTAGGCTAGGAATCAACATATCATGAGGGCCATCCCTCCGTGCATATCCAAATTGCCTTAAAGCTAGGCAAGGGTTGTAGGTGATACCTCCTCTAATTCCAAGTAAAGGAACATTAGGAAATTCTCCGCAACGGTCGACAATGATGACATTTTCTCTGGACCGAGAACACCAATGCACATCAGAATGAGTAAGAGTCATCAACCGTTGGGACCACCTTGTACCTTGGTCATTCTTCAGGACAGATTGTGGAAGGTGCGAAATAAACCACCTTGCAAGGATAGGAGTACAACACATGAGAACACCTCTCTTTCTCATTGTTCGTGTGTGAAATGAGTGAAGGATGTCCCCAAGCAATGTTGGTATCGGATTTTTGGACAAGAAGATTTTGACGGCGTTGACATCTATCAATTGGTCAGAGTTTGGAAACAAAACCAACCCATAGATCAGGAGTGCCACAATTTCTTCAAAGGCTTGAAGATCCAATGAGTTCCAACATTCTTGTGCCTTCTCAAACAAGAATTTTGCCAAGAATCCTTTGACGCCGCTTCTGGTTTCCCAATGCCCCTTGATGTCGGATGGTTGTAGATGTAATGCTCGAGCAACATCTTCCGGCTTTGGTTCCTTTTTCGTACCGTTGAAGGGTAGTTGATTAAGGATAGGGATTCTTAGGAGTTGAGAGAACTCTTCCAAAGTGGGTACCAACTGGTAATCAGGGAAAGTGAAACAGTGGTGAAGAGGGTCAAAGAACTGGAATAGCACTTTCATCATGTCTTCTTCAATGTTGGTGTTGACTAGGCTGAGCAGTCTACCATGTCTTTCACTGAAGGATGAGTTTTCCGGAATTCTTGAGGTGATCTCCTTGAGTTGAGGGGAGATTCTCACAAGGTTGACTTGAATGGTATTTCTGCGAGGAATTTCCATGTCCTACAAAACAAGAACAAAGATGAAGATCCAAAACCCTTGAAATGGTTAGAGAATGCATATGATGCTTCATGATGTTTATGATGTATGCACAAAACATATGTACAAGCAAATCATACCAAACCCTAGTTTCAGGCTTGCATGGGGTTTCATAGGTAAGTACCCTCTTGAGTGTAGTTGGCTTAAAAACCTGTCCTATAAATAGTAACTGGGTTCTAAGGAGCTCAATATCACTGAATTGTTTTCATTGTTCATTGTTTTGGTTTAGCCACTTAACTAGCGACCAAAATATTCCAAGAAAATAACCCTCAATGAGTGTAGTATCGAGTATCTACCAACTTCGGACTGCACCAAAGCCGGTCATCTCACTACCCCTAATAAAAGGCCAAGATGGTCAAGTAAGGTTCTAGGTCATTAGTGCTTAGTGACATCACTCAGCGGCCCCGTACTCTCCTTGATTGAACTCAAGGGTTACCGGTACTCACAAATATGTCGCACTAATATAGCTATTGCTTCAACCGTGTCGGTATACCCCGCACAGTTTCCACAACGTATTGCTATCTATGAATGTTCCCCAAAATCCGGGTGGAGGATTGTAAACCCAAACAATAGAGCCAAAGTATAAAGCAAACAAATCAAACAATTAGTCATGCAAGAGGGTGATCTAAGCCCTAAGGTTACTCCACTTTTAAATTCTCCCCAGCAGAGTCGCCAGTTCTGTGATACGGTGGGAGAACTGACTATGGTTTTGCGTTTGTTTTCGCAAATGTTTCGGTTGAGCAAGAGTCGCCACCGACTTTTTATTTTATCCTAAGGAAAGGTTAAAAAGCACAGCAAAAACCTTTTGAGATGTTTTCTTGGGTTCGGGGAGTAGATTATAGAAAGGGAAGGTATTAGCACCCTTTCTATCCATGGTTATCCATGGGCTCTTAGTTACTTGCTTAGATCAACTTGCCTTAATTTTCAATTGTTTGAAATGGTGCTTTGTGTGTGTGGGTTTGAAAATGTTTTTGAAAAGAAGCCAATGTGGTGGCAACCTTTGTAATGATCCATGTTGGGATGTATACAAAGGTGTATGTCTTTTGAAAAGGTTTTCATTTGTTTTTGAAGATTGTTTTTGAAAGTGTTGTGAGGTGTGTTTTAGAAAATAGGCAAGTGTTTTGTTTTGCAAGTTTGGCAAGTACTTAAGAGGTTATCTACTCCTAAAAGTTCTCAAAGATTTTTGTTATGTTTTTAATCCTTTTAACAAGTTTGTTCCACCATTATATTTGGTGGACAATCTCATGTTAGGATGTGAAAGGGACAGGCGCGGGTCATCGTTTAGACCATAATTGCAATAGTGTTAAATGTCTTTGGGCAATTTCTTTAAGGGACTTGATCATTTGTTTTGTTTGTTTTTTTTTTGAAAGCGTCATCGAGGGACTATGATCATTTGATTTGTGTTTGTTTTGCCCAAAGAGACCTAACATGCAATATGGCCCAATTATTTGAAGGCAACAAAGTGGAGTACCCTAGAGGTGCAAGTGTGAAATGTGTTGTCCATTTTTCATGCTCATTTATCTTGTATTAGGTCCAACTATTTTGTTCATTTTTATTCGCATACAAAACCCTAATTCTAGCATAGCATGTTTAGAAAGCGATAAAAGTGCGAAATTTAAAATCCTACGCTATTACAACACAATAATATAGGGAAGGGGATACAAATGTCAAATGGGGATGTTTTTAGCAGAAATTAAACCCTAAGCTATTACATCAAGAATTTGGGAATTTACAAGATATTTAATTGCACAAATTAAAATAAAATAAATATGCAAGATGCAAAAAATGGTTTTTGTATGTATGTAAAAAAAGGTGTTTTTTTATGTGTTAATTGAACAAAAATAAAAAAAGTATTAATTTTGGATTCTTTACAATTTAGGGCAAAACCCTAATTTCACTAAATAAAATGTATTAATTATATAGTATATTTAATATTTATTAAATATGTACAAAAATAAATAAAAGTGGAGTATATTTGTAAAAAGTAATTTTTAGTATTAAATATTAATAAAAATAAAAATGTATATTTTGGTATTTTTATTCTAAGTATACTAATACATATGTATTTATTTGTATTATTTACTAAATATATATTATATATACAAAAATAATAATATTTAATATTTATATAAAAAAGTATATTTTATGTAAAATGTTTTCAAGAGGTAATATAAAATAAAAATCAGAAAATAGCATGTTTGTATTATTTTTGGCTATTTTAAATAAAAGGCAAATTTATTTATTTATGTACAAAACTAACTAATAGTCAAATAAATATCAAAATAAAATGCAAAAAATATGAAAAAAATATTTTTTATGTTTTTTATGAATTGAATAAAAATATGGAAACAAAATCAAAAAGAAAATATAGAAAATAACAAGTAAAAATAAAAATGGGCCAGGGGGGTGTCAAAGTAGAAACAAGGTGCAAATAAGAAAAACATTCCAAGCCCAGCCCAGAAGACTTGTCTTCTTCAACCTCCAGCAAACAATGTTCAAAAAACGCGCGTTTTCCATGCTTCCATCAAACTCCTGATTCCTTGATTTTCAGCCAAAACTCATAACATAAACAATGTAGAGCATTAAATCACGAATTCATACATATAAAAAAGTTGTCCTAACTCTCAGAAACGAGAGAGAATTTCTCCTCCCCCAATTTCTGACCTAACTTTTCTTCCATGTTCAGGTCCAAAATTCTCACAGCACACACAATATAAATGAAAAGTAACTACATGGATGGCTTCAGGGCTATGACTAGAACATGCTTTCTTCACAAACTTAAGCCTAACTATGCCTGGATAGAGAGATAGAAGTTCAAAAACTTACCTGTTCAGCTTGGTTCGTGTATGGCAATGGAGGTCCTTTCAATGCAATGTGAGGACTTGTATAGCTTGCTTGAGGTCCAGGGATGCTTCTCCTATGCTTAGCTTGCTTTGAATCTTGCTGAATCGAGCTACAAAAGTTAACCTGCACAGATGAAAAATTAAAATGGCACACTTGGCTATGGCTGTTACAGTTCCAGTTTAATGCTTGGAATAGTTTGTATGGATGTTATGGAATGTGTTTGCAAAGGTTTCAGCCAAAACGCACGAGTGGAAGTGTTTGTGGAAGTCAAGTTGCAGAAGGGACTCTGTTTTTGCAGCAAGGAGGTGTTTCTGAGTTCTTGAAGGTATTGGAAGGGAAAGGCTTGTGCTTTTGCTTAAGATCAATGTTTGAAAGGTGTTTGATAACTTTCTCTAAGCTCTAGTTTACTGATATGAGAGTTGGTGTGAGTTATGGTACTTTTCTTCAACTTTAAGCAACAAATGTCAACTTGGGTTATAGGGCAATACAGGCCCCTCTATTGTGCTGCAAACTTTTCCCTTGATCAGTGTGACATGCTCCATAACTTGTGCCTAGAAGATATGCATTGTACTTCTTTGATTTGCAAACTTGACATAAAGTTCACCTTTTCAAAAATGGCTAAGTTACTTTTTCTAATTAAGGATTAAATTGGCATGTAATGGTTAAACACATAAGATAAGGCTTGAACACAAAGGATTTGCATTTAATTATTGAGTGTGGATGAGATAAAAGGCCTGTAATCTAGCTTGGAACATGCTGACTTGAAAATGGCAATGTTATGAACATGTAATTGGCTTATGAACAAAGTGACATTTTCCTATATTGTGAAATTCGATTCTCCCTAACCATGAGGTTGTTTGAGAAGTTCTTGGACATTTTGGAAAGCTTGGAATGTGTACTACAATCCATCTTTGAAGTGCAAATTGAAATTCCAAGTGGAAGTGTATGGAAAATGGCCTTGAAGTTAGGTAGAAAACCTGTCCAAAATAGGTCAAATTTTCACTAAGTTAAGAATGGTTTAGTGCCCTTATTCAAAAATTTGTAACTTGAGATACAAGCTTCAAATGGGAAAACTTTGTGAATCAAAGTTGTAGATTATGCAACAAGCTACAACTTTCATGTTTTGACTTTTGTTTGAATCCAAATGAATCTTGGTGAAAAAGTGGGGCAAAGTTGGGAAAAAATTAGGGTTTTCCATAACTTAGAAAAATTCTAAGTTATGAAAAATTCCATTTTAAACCCTAATTTGCATTTCTTGGTTTCTTGGTGAACAAGTTTCATGATTTGGAATGTTTTGATGAAAAATGAATCTTGACTCTTGATTTTGACCAAAAAGTCAAAGTTTGACTTTTCAGTATACAGTCAAAATTGATCAATTGACTGGGAAATTCAACTATCAATCTTGTGTATTTGGGATCTTTTGAACTTGTTGAGCATGTCAAGATAATTCCAAGGGGTCCTTGAGTCCATATGTGAGCTTGGTTTGCCATTGGCTAGGTCAAACAGTCAAAAATTGCCTTTGTGCAGTCAAAACCCTAAAAATGACCATTTTGCCCTTTTGATGATCTGACCAAATTTCTTGGGGAATTGTGATCCAAACTTGATCAAATGGTCTATGTGAGTTCATAATGTTGATGGGAGTCCAATTTCATGAGGTTTGACTGTCAATTGGCCACAGTTGACTTTTTCCCCAATACAGCTGATTTCTAGGTCAACTGTCCAATTGACTGGGCAAAACTTGGAATCAAGACTTGAAACTTGGTATGGATAAACTTGGGAGTCCAACATGAAGCATGAAAGTCATCTTAGGCATTTTAGGTCAAAACATCTTTGTGCAAACACAAACCCTAATTTGGGTCCACCAGTGCAAGGGGAGGTCTTGAGCAGATGAAACCCTAACTGGATCTTGATCTCCAAAAGTTTTGTGATGAGGAAATGGGAGGGAAAATTTTGGGGTACAACAGTTATGATAAAGCACACCACAAATATTTACAAAGGCAAACATGATAAGGCACACAAGTCACACAAGACAAACCCTTAAAGCTTAGGCCAGCATGAGGTCTAGGTATTACCCTCTTTCAGTTTGTTGGTTCATACCTGTCCTATCAAAAGTAACCGGGTTCTTAGAGGATCCCAATATCACTGACTCCCCTCAATCGGTCATAACTCCAGCATCGCAATCTTTTCTTGCAGCCAGAACCATCACGAGAGTTTAGCCTCAATGGGCGTAGCATACTGCTATTGTTCTATTGGCCAAGTTGTGTCATTTAAGGTTCTAAGGTCTGTTGGTGTTTAATGACTCCTCAGAAGACCCATATTCTCCTCGTTGCAACACAAGGGATATCGGTACAGACCAAGGTGCCACACCAACGTAGCCACTGCTTCACCCATGTCGGTCTACGCCGGACAGGTCCCTCACAGCTTATGCTACCTAAACAGGGTATCCCCAGATCCGGGTTAGGATCTATGTAATTCCGATGCAACCCACAATTTAAAGCAAACAAGTCAAAACAATTGAAAACACAGTTATGAACTATCCTAAGGTACACCTCACTTTATAAGATTCCCCAGCAGAGTCGCCAGTTCTGTGATCGGTGGACCTGGAACTGACTGTTTAATGCTGGTTCGCGAAATGTCGCGGAAGCAAGAGTCGCCACCGTATTTTATTTTCTCCAATATGGAAAGGACAAAAGCACAGAAAAATTCCTTATTGAGATTAGCTCTCGGTTCGGGAGGTAGATTTATAGAAAGGGAAGGTGTTAGCACCCTTTCTATCCATGGTTATCCATGGGCTCTTAGATACTTGCTTATTGTGTTTTCAAAAATGTTTGTTTGCTTTTCAAGGTGAGTGGGTTTGAAAAAGTTTCTTTGAAGGTTTCAGATCGACTCTTGTATCAGTCCTCAAGAGTGTTTGAAAAATTGTTTTTGAAAGCTTTTTGCAAAGTGTCGGTGTGAAAAGAAGTTTTTGATTTGTTTTGAATTAGAGCAAGTATCTACGAGTCATCTACCTACCCTAAGGAATTAGTCTGTGTAAATGTCCTTAAGATAGTGCCATCCCACCATTGAGAGGTAGGTAGCACCACCGTTGGAGGTGTTCGGGTCAATTCGTTTGTAGGGACAGTGTGGTCACCAGAGCAATAGTAGGACACCTTAGAAGCTACCCTTATGCCATGTTCATGGACATAAGGACTTACTAAAACGTCCCATACTCGACGACCACGTTTCGAGGGGCAAGGCAACAGTGAGGCGTACCCTAAGAGTGGTGTGTGAATTGTGTGTCATTTTCAGTTATATTTGTCTTGTCATGCATTGGGTGAGCTACGCTTGTTTTTATTTGGGCATACATTCTTTCATGTGATTAACAGTTTAAAGGGTGCGGGAATTAAAATGCGGGAAAATAAAGGTCCTACGCTATTACAAGGCGCGGGTCTACATCGCCAAATTAAGCAAAGACCCGATTTTGAATAAAAGTGCGGAAAGTAAATGTCCTAGTTATCTATTATAAGGCTTTGGGGCAATTACATTATGTTCACAAAAGAAATAAAAATAAATGCACGAAAAGGAAATATAATCGAAGGTGCGAGGGCGTTGGACCCTTTAAAGGAATTAATAAATTAATTAAATTAAATAAAGGAAAGAACTTATTTTTTGATGTTTTTTTGTTTTTTTTTGTATTTAATGGAATTAAAGAGAATTAATTGGAATTAAAAAATTAAATAAAACCCTAATTCTAGTGTGTTTTTAATTATTAAAAAATGTTTAAGTTTTGACCTAATTTAACCCTAATTAATTAAATGCATATTTATTTACAAGATAATTAATAATTAATAATGATGAAAAAATAAAAAAGTTATTTATTAAGAAAAAGAATAAAAGTATTAAAACCCTAATTTCTACATTTTTTAGTTTATTAAAGAAAAACATTAAAATTAGACCTAAAATTAAACTAATTTGGTTATTAGAATTTATTTACAAGATTAATAGAAATTAATATTAATAAAATATATTTTTTATTGTTTTATGATTTTCTGGTTTTTTTTATATTGTAAAAATTATTTTGTGGAATTAATTAAAAAAACAATAAAACCAATTAAAAAGAATTAAAAAGGAAAAGAAAGAAAAATTTAAAAGGAAGAATACAAACAGCAGGGGGGTGTCTGGCCCCTTTAGAGGTGTTTTTATGAGAATTTTTGCCCATTAATTCAGGCCTTTTTGGACTTTCTGGGATTGCACAGGGCATGGTTGACTAACGTGTATGATGGTCTTCCCATTCTGGCCATTAGATGGAGCCCCAGGGATACTTGTCAAGTCTCAGCACTAGGACACATGGTGTGCTGCATGATGGACGCTACATAGAAGTACATTAGTGAAAAAAATATGGAAATAGTGGGGGACCTGGGAATCGAACCCATGTCCCATTGCTTGTATGACAACTCACCTTCCACCCAGCCAAACGCGTTTATTTGTTAACTATATGGAACGTGAACATTATAAAAAAAGACAAAAGTTAGTAATCTGAACCACAAAATCACGCGCCAATTTTGAATAGTCCAATAATGCCAAGCCACGCATGCTTCTTCTCCGTTTTGTACCTGCAACTAAAATCAAATAGCGGGGGTTTTAAACCCCCACTAACTGTAGTACACAAAAATAGCGACTAGAGCATGGTGGATTATAAAAAGGGCGCGAGGTAGTCAATTGATTCGTTGGGACATCCTGAATCCAATGGTATAGGTTTGAATGGTCAATTTTACCATATGTGTAAGACCCTAATTCAAGGTCCCTGAAACCCTAAAAAATGTCCATGGTGGATTCTGATTCAGGCGCCTATAATCCAATTAGATGGTACCAATAGCTTCAGAGAGATCATATTAGTACAAACCAACAATTAAAAGACATTAATCATGCATGGAAAATGGAATATGATTATCAATTTTTTCAAGAAAAGTAGAACACAGTTATACCAATTCCTTGAGTGTGGAGGGTTGAATTTGATTGGAATGGCTTCCTGAATGTGTCAGGAGTGTAACGGAATCCTTTTTAGACCTTGAAACACCTTGCAATTGGGTTTTCAGTTTCAAAATTTTTTGTCAAAAAGTTGCAATGTGTTCTATATTCTGAGCGCAGCTTTTCTTGTCCTCTTGATTAGGGTTGTGTTTGCATATGTATGAGGAATGATTTAGGTTAGAAAACAAAGCCCAAAATCCATTCAATCAATGTTTCAATATTTGATTTTTCAAGCATCTTTTTCAATCTTTTTTCCATCAAAACATTGCCAATCATGGGAGATTATTTCCCTTTTGGATGTGCACGAAATCTTGAGTGAGTAAAGAGTGCATATGCTGCATAAAAAGATTTGCAAGACATGTTTTTGTATTTTTCTTATATTTAATTTTAATTAAATGAATTAATAGAATTAAAAACTCAATTAATTAATTAAAAATAAGAAAATAACTCCCCTTTGGGTCAATGGGTCGTGCATAGCTTTTGGGTGATGATTCTTGGAAGAAATTGAGGCCCATTAGCAATTTTGAGGCATTTGAAGCAAAGTTGACTTTTCAAAATTCCCCAAAAATTTCCCAACTTCCACAAGGCATATCTTGCTCAATTTTTAAGCTTTGATCATGTTCTTGGACATTTTGAAAAGGTCTTGAAGTCCTATAACCAATGCCTTTGGTCCCATGTCATTTTGATTCACCAATCTCAAGTTATGGTCTTTGACTTAAAGTGCCTTTTTGTTGACTTTTGAAAATGACCTATAATGTTGAGATTGATAACTTTTTGTGAGAGCATTTCTTGGACTTGAAGTGTGAATATGAGTTGTAGGAAATGTCATTCTATTCAAAATGAGCTTTGGATGGAATTTTTCTGATAAACCATGTGGAAGTTATGCCCTGGTCAATTTGCAGTTGACTTTTTCAACTGTCCAAAAATAGAAACTTTTGCATCTTGAGACTTTTTGAGCCATGCCTTGAGAATCATGATCAAGAATTGATCAAATGATGTTTGTGGCTTCAAAATAAGATGTTGACCAAAAATTTTGACTTTTGGCTGTCAAATGACCATTTTGCCCCTGCAGTTGACTGTGAAGCAATAATTGTTTTTGACTGTGCAATTTTGTGTTGTGAGTCTTGAAACTTGACATAAGGATGCTTGACAATGTTTATAGGCATGTGGGACTTGTTTGGACCCTTGGAAACTTCAACTTCTTTGCTAGAACCAAAACCCTAATTTTTGACTGTTAGGAGGCAACTGGATTGTGCAACTCTTGGGAGATTTTGAAGCATGCTCTTGGCAAATCTTGAAGAATATGGGAGGGAAAATTTTGGGGTACTACAGTTCCCTACACCATCCTACATCCTGACATGCCTACATCGTGGGAGGAGATGCAGAAGAGTTGGATCCAACTCAAGGAGGAACGGAACACTTTTGAAGCTAGCTTTTACGCCAGCGAGAAGAAGGTTTTAGAGCTCACCCGCCGACTCCATGAGCAAGAGGCCCTCAACACCTACATTGCGCCAAAGAGGATGCACAACGTCTTTTTACCTTGAGAAGTTGTTTTTGTAATATTTGGCCCATGGGGCACTTATGTACTAACAAATCTTTTCTTATTAATATGACATGCGTTCTTTTTGTCTGCAACAATTGTGAATTTCTAAAATCCTTGAATGCATTGCATAGATAGCATCTCATGCATCATGTGCATAACAGGTACCCTTTTTTCTACATGTTGCTTAATCTTCTTCGCTGTTTATTTTGAATAGTCATCATGAATCCAGAATCATCCAGTGAGCAAGCAATCAAGGCCCTCCAGGCCCAGAGTGCCCAGTTTCAAGAGATGGTGATGAACCTGGCCCAAGGGCAACAAGAGTTAAAGGCTCTGCTCCTAAAGAAGAAGAAGAAGAAGAGGACTGCGTTGTTCAATACTGGACGCAGGTTTGGGAACACACTCCATAACGAGGCTGATCCAGCTACTTCCTCTGCAGAGAAAGACAGTCCCCAAGGGGGAGGAGCTCCTAGTCCTGCAGTCTCTGACAATGAGACGGATTACAATGACGAACAATACCCTCCCGCTGCTGACAGATACAAGCAATTAGAGGACCGCTTGAGCGCCATGGAGATTCAAAATGTACCGGGGCTGGATTTCGGAGATTTAGGGTTATCTTCTGGGGTGGTAATCCCACACAAGTTTAAGGCGCCTGCCTTTGCCAAATATGACGGGGCTTCCTGTCCAAAGCTGCATCTCAGGTCGTACGTAAGGAAGATCCAACCTTACACGGCAGACAAAAATCTTTGGATCCACTTCTTCCAAGATAGCCTTTCGGGGTCACAACTTGAGTGGTTCTATCAGCTAGATGGAACCAGTATCCGACATTGGGAAGATTTGGCTACCGCATTCTATAGACAATATCAATACAATTCTGACCTCGCTCCTACGCGTACCCAACTTCAGGGTATGTCTCTAGGAACGGGCGAAGGGTTCAAAGAATATGCACAAAAATGGAGAGATTTGGCTGGCAGGGTGCAGCCTCCATTGACTGATCGTGAGCTGGTTGACATGTTTCTAGGGACCTTGTCTGGTCCATTCTTCAATCATCTGGTTGGTAATTCCTCCGCTGGGTTTACGGATTTGATCCTGACGGGTGAAAGGATAGAAGCTGGCATCAGGTCAGGAAAGATACAAAAAGCTGCCTCCGCAAGTACTGAGAAGAGGCCTTTCAAGAAGGAAGCTAGTGCCGTCTATGGTCCTAGAAGACAAGTCAAGCCAGAAAGCCGCCAAGCCGTCAATGCCTTGGTCATTTCAAAACCTGTTGTTGCTCCTCAGCAGTACAATCAACAAAGAGGTGAAAGGCCCAAGAGGCAGTATACTCGGCTGAGTATGACCTTGTCACAAATCTTACCGCAACTGTTATCAACCAACTTGGTGACCATCAAAGAGGCTCCGAAGGTCGTGAATACTGCATCTCCTAAGTATAACCCAAATGCCCATTGTGCTTATCATTCTGATAGCCCCGGGCATACTACTGATGATTTCTGGGCCCTGAGAAATAAGGTTCAAGACCTTATCGATGCGAAGGAAATTCAGTTTGAGGCGCCTGAGAGGCCAAATGTTGTAACTGCTCCTATGCCCCAGCATAGAGTAAATGTCGTCGAGGAAGATTTGTATGCTGTTTCGGTGAATGACGTTGCTACCCCTCTATTGACTGTTAAGAGGAACCTACTTCTAGCCGGTTTATTTCCGGGTTGTAGCAAGGGTTGCCTCCTGTGTGCTGTTATCCCTACCGGTTGTCCGCTGCTGAAATCAGGCATCCAAAGCCTGATGGATAGCAAAGAAATTCTGTTCAAGAAAACTGTTGTTCCGTTTGTTTCCGCTGAAGAAGTATCTGTCGTCACAATTTTCAACAATCCTACCAAGGCTCCCCCGAGAAATCCAGTCCAAATTATGTCTGTTGCGCCCATTACCATTACTGTTCCTGGGCCTCTCCCCTATGAATCTGACAAGGCTTTCCCATGGCATTATGGGGCAGACGTGTATGTGCTTGGAGTGAAGCAGGAGTTCAACACCAGTACCAGTATCAGTAACATCACTGGTCCCGCCAAGATTACTCGCAGTGGCAGGCTCTTCTCGCCTGACATTGCACCACCAGTTATCCGAAAACCTCTTATCATCACACCCGCAAGTGTGCATGTTTCAAATCAAGTTCCTGTGTCTACTACTGCCGCCGAGTCCTCTGATGCTCGGGGCAAAGAAATTGCTACCGATTTGCCTGCCCGGACGGAGGCACCAAAAAAGACTGCTGTTGAAGCCTCCCAACAAGAGATGGAGGAAATCCTTAAAATCATTAAAAAGAGTGACTTCAATGTTGTTGAACAGCTGGGGCATACCCCCTCCAAAATCTCTATGCTATCATTACTGCTGTGCTCAGAGGCCCACGCCAAGGCCCTGATTTCATTTCTGAAAACGGCCCATGTGCCGCAAGAGACCTCTGCAGATCAGTTCACTGACTGTGTGGCTAATTTGACAGCTGACAATGGTTTGGGGTTCTCGGATGCTGACCTTACCGCCAAAGGAAAAAACCACAATGATGCCCTGCATGTCTCTATAGAATGCAGGGGCACTACTCTCGCACACGTGTTGGTGGACACCGGTTCTTCCCTGAATGTTTTGCCCAAGAAGGCCTTAGATCGGTTGGATTGTGAGGGCCTGGAATTGAAACCTAGTAACATCATCGTTAGAGCCTTCGACGGTTCTAAGAGAATGGTGCATGGGGAGGTAGACATTCCTATCCGTGTGGGTTCCCAAGTCTTTGACTCAACGTTCTACGTGATGGATATTCGTCCATCTTATTCCTATTTGCTGGGTCGACCCTGGATTCACAAAGCTGGGGCGGTAACATCCACTCTACACCAAAAGCTCAAATACCCTGTCAAAGGGAAGATTGTTACTATGCAGGGCGAGGAGGAATACATGGTTAGTCAGTTGAATTCATTCCGGTATATCGAGATGGATGGGGAGTTTATTGAAACCCCCTTTCAACATTTTGAGGAGGTACCTCCAACGTTGGCGTCAGCTGAGACAGTGGTTGAAGAAGACTTTCCTTTAAAGATGGCTTCCCTGAAGGATGCCCGGGCTGTGGTCGAGAAAGGCAAATGCGCAAACTGGGGGCAACTTCCTGACTTCACTCAAAAGACCGACAAGTTTGGGCTGGGCTTCACTGCAGAGGCTCAGAGGGCTGTTCGCAAAGAAAGGATCAGAAAGGCTCCGGTGTTCATCACCAACCCAAGGGTGAATGCTATCGAGGAGGACGTAGAGGAAGCGGAGTTTGACAGTTGGATCTATCCAACCACCAACAATGGACCAAGCAACTGGACGGCAAAGGATTTTACACCTATTACATTTGTCACGCAGTAATTAACTCTTTTGTGTTCAATTTGTAACAAACAATATGTTGAAACTTTTATTGGCTCGGTGGCCTACCCGGGGCACCGTAGCTCCATTTGTGAGGGCTTTTTGTATGACATTTCCATATATCATTAATCAAAACATTGGACGTTTGTTGCATTTCAAATCTTGTGCTCTTCTTTATTTCTGTGTTATATTGCAAAACAGCTATATTTACACACACTCACTTATACAGGTTCCAATCCACTCTGGATCTCACTGGTAACAGCTCTGCTACTGCCAGTTATGACTTCTAGAATCCGATCAACTTGGCCGAAGACAAAGGTGAAGATGATTGCGAAGTGCCTGGTGAACTCGCAAGACTGCTACTCCAGGAAGAGAGGGCCATTCAGCCGTATGAAGAGCCGGTGGAAACAGTGAACCTGGGTACTGAGACAGATAGAAAAGAAGTCAAGATTGGTGCCAATCTAGAGCTCAGCGTGAAGCAACGATTGATCCAGATGCTACATGATTACATGGAGATCTTTGCTTGGTCTTACGAAGACATGCCTGGTTTGGATGCCGACATTGTGGTTCACCACCTGCCTACCAAGGAAGACTGCCTTCTGGTAAAGCAAAAAGTCTGCCGCATGCGTCCAGAGATGTCCGAAAAGATCAAGGCTGAGGTTATGAAGCAATTCGACGCCGGGTTTCTAGCAGTGACCTCTTACCCTCAGTGGGTTGCCAACGTGGTGCCAGTGCCGAAGAAGCACGGTAAAGTCAAAATGTGTGTCGATTACAGGGATCTAAACAGGGCAAGCCCCAAGGACGACTTCCCTCTACCTCACATCGACGTTCTTGTTGACAATACTGCTCAGCACAAGGTGTTCTCCTTCATGGATGGTTTCTCAGGGTATAATCAGATCAAGATGGCTCCTGAAGATATGGAAAAGACTACCTTTGTGACTCAGTGGGGCACCTTCTGCTACAAGGTCATGCCATTCGGGTTGAAAAATGCTGGGGCAACCTACCAACGTGCCATGGTTGCTTTATTTCATGATATGATCCATCATGAGATTGAGGTATACGTTGATGACATGATTGCAAGGTCCCAAACTGAGGAGGAACACCTTGATCATCTGCGGAAGCTGTTTGACCGACTGAAGTTGTACAAGCTGAGGTTGAACCCAAACAAATGCACCTTTGGGGTAAGGTCTGGAAAATTATTAGGTTTCATTGTAAGCGATAAAGGTATTCAGGTGGACCCTGCCAAGGTGAAAGCCATACAAGAGATGCCAACTCCCAAGACAGAGAAAGAAGTCAGAGGCTTTCTAGGACGACTGAACTATATTGCCCGATTCATCTCACATCTAACTGCTACTTGTGAGCCAATCTTCAAATTGCTGAAGAAAGATCAAGTAGTACGCTGGAACGATGAATGTCAGGCTGCTTTCGAAAAGATAAAGGAGTATCTCCAAGAACCACCCATTCTTATGCCTCCGGTTGAAGGGAGACCTCTAATACTATACTTGACAGTACTTGACAATTCAATGGGGTGTGTGCTGGGGCAGCATGACGAGTCTGGCCGAAAAGAGCACGCTATTTATTACCTGAGCAAAAAGTTTACCGACTGTGAGTCTCGGTACTCACTGCTCGAGAAAACTTGCTGCGCTCTGGTATGGGCTGCTCGCCGGCTGAGACAGTATATGCTGACTCACACTACTCTGTTGATTTCAAAAATGGATCCCATCAAGTACATATTCGAAAAGCCTGCTCTGTCTGGAAGAATAGAAAGATGGCAAATGATCTTGACAGAATATGATATCCAGTACACCAGTCAAAAAGCAATCAAGGGAAGTGTACTGGCAGATCATTTGGCACACCAACCTGTGGACGATTACCAATCATTGAACTTTGAATTTCCGGACGAAGATATCATGGTAGTAACTGATTTTGAGGTACCTGGACCGGATGAAGGACCTGAGGAAGGATCCCGATGGTCTATGCATTTTGACGGAGCCTCGAACGCTTTGGGTAACGGAATCGGCGCTGTAATCATATCCCCCAAAGGAACTCATACTCCACTCACCGCCCGGCTGTGTTTCAACTGCACCAACAACATGGCAGAATATGAGGCATGTATCATGGGTCTTCAAGCTGCAATCGACTTAAGGATCAAGTTTCTGAGTGTCTTCGGAGATTCCGCTCTCGTGATCAATCAGATCAAAGGCGAGTGGGATACGAAACACCCAAATCTTATTCCTTACAAGGAGTATGTGTTGACTTTGCTTCCTCACTTTGAAGAGATAACTTTTGAACACTTCCCAAGAGAGGAGAATCAGTTAGCGGACGCACTAGCTACGATGTCTTCAATGTTCAAGGTCAAATGGGACAACGAGGCTCCCCGGATCATTATCTGGAAGTTGGATAAACCTGCATACTGCTGCGATCTTGAGGCCGAAGAGGTAATCGAAAAACCCTGGTATCATGAGGTGAAGAGATACTTGGAAGCTCAGGAGTACCCCGAAGGTGCATCGGTCAATGACAAGAAGTTCATGAGGAGGTTTGCGGCAAAATTCTTCCTCAGCAACGGCATTCTCTACAAAAGAAACCATGATTCAACTCTAATGCGTTGTGTGGATAAGGCTGAAGCAGAGAAGATCATGGTAGAACTGCATGAAGGTACATTCGGAACACATTCCAGTGGACATACCATGGCAAAGAAAATCCTTCGGGCAGGATATTTCTGGTGCACAATGGAAGCCGACTGTTACCAACATTCTCGAACTTGTCATAAATGCCAGATCTATGCTGATAAGGTGCATATCCCTCCGGGTCCTCTGAACGTCCTAACGGCACCTTGGCCTTTTGCAATGTGGGGGATCGATATGATCGGTGAGATCCGACCAACGGCATCCAACGGGCATCGCTTCATCCTAGTAGCAATTGATTACTTCACGAAGTGGGTTGAGGCAGCTTCCTACGCCACGGTAACCAAGAGCGTCGTGGCCCGTTTCATTCGGCATAACCTGATCTGTCGGTACGGCGTCCCGAAAAGAATCATTACGGACAATGGTACCAATCTTAACAACAAGATGATCACCGAGCTCTGCGAGAAATTCAAGATACAGCACCACAATTATTCTCCTTACCGGCCGAAGATGAATGGGGCTGTAGAAGCAGCTAATAAAAACATCAAGAAAATTGTGCAGAAGATGACAGTGACCTACAAAGATTGACACGAGATGTTACCATTTGCTCTTCATGGGTACCGTACCTCAGCAAGGACGTCAACCGGGGCAACACCCTTTTCCTTGGTCTATGGCATGGAGGCAGTCTTGCCAATTGAAGTCCAGATACCCTCTCTCCGGATAATGAAGGATGCAGACTTGAGTGAAGACGACTGGATCCAGACTCGACTTGATCAATTAAACCTAATTGACGAAAAGAGACTCACTGCTATCTGTCATGGCCAGACGTATCAAAAGCGGATGATGAGGGCATTTAACAAGAAAGTCAGACCACAAGAGTATCAAGTTGGGGACCTGGTAATCAAGCGCATCATCCTTCCTCAAAGTGATCCCAGGGGCAAATGGACCCCTACGTACGAAGGGCCATTTGTGGTTAAGCATGTGTTCTCAGGAGGAGCCATGATTCTGACCACCATGGATGGTGACGACCTTCCTCACCCCGCCAATGCAGACATAGTAAAAAGATACTACGCATGAATAAAAGACCTGCTAGGTTGACATACCTAGGCAAAAATAAGGGCTTCCCGGCGAACCAAATGGGTTCGGGCAAAAATAAGGGATGAAATGAAAAAAATCTGTACACCCGGCAAGTCGAAAACCTGAAAAGGCGGCTTGGGCAAAAATGGGTATCCCGGTGGACTGAAAACCCGAAAGGGCGGTCCAGGCAAAAGTTAGGGATAAAGCGTAACACTATGTCTCATTGGATCACTTTGCATCCAGAATTCGGCATCAACTATCTGGCTCAGACTTCGGCATCGATCAATCAGCTTCATCTTCAACTAAGCAGCAAAGTGATGAGGCGCTTGAAGACATAAAGGCGATAGCAGAGTTGGAACCCAGTGGGAATATTGTGCACATAGCTGTTTTGTTTCCTTTTCAAAATTGTATAAACTTTATGTTATTCGGCGGCGTTCTCTTACTAGGACGTCGGCCTCTTGTACAAAAAACGCCTATTTACAGGCAAATTTCAAAATCAATACAAATTCACTTTTCCAAACAAATTGCCAATTGTTTTTCCTTTTTCTGTTTTGTCTTGCGAAGAACGTCCAATGTTCATTTTTGATATATGCATTTGACATTAAATTGCTAATTCATAAATACTTGCATATGAAACAAAAGACTAATTACAGGTGACATCAGAAGTAGGGGCAATGTGGAATTGTCCAGGCAGTCTAGTTGCTTTGTCCGCCAGGGTACCAAGGTAGATTCAACTGAAGAATGTGACCAAGTTATCTCAACTCCCCACAGAGAAGGACAAGATTCAACAAAATTCTCCCCAGGGAAAGTTAGTCTATCATCAGCCCTACAATAGGCACCCTGTTCCCCTAACAAGTCAGTAATACTCTCCTCCAGAAGAGTTAATCTACGGTCAGCCTAAAGGAAGTTGGGTAGCCCCAGAAGATATCAACATTCCCCAGAAGAGTATAGGCATTCATCAGCAAGCATCCCCGGCAGTCTTGATCTAAGATTGTTCCCCGGCGGAATACAGACACCCCAGTGAAACCATTTACCAGTACAGTCTGAAAGTCTCCCCAGGAAAGTTGAATCATATCCCCAGCAGGTCTTGAAGCTTATCCCCAGTAGATTCTGGAGGCTTATCCCCTGCAGAGTACAGACGTCCCTCCCGGGCGTTATTCAAAGTTATTCCTCACAAGGGCTTATAACTGGGTTATCCTCAGCTAATTGCCACGGAAGATCGCCCTCGGCGAAGTTCTTTCAATCCCCAGAGGAGTTTATCTTTGTTATCCCCAGCGGAGTTTATCATTATTACCCCCAATGGAGTCCATCATTGAAATCCTCAGTGGAGCTCTCGTCAAAACTTCAGCAAAATATCTCTTTCCACAGAGTAATTCCCCTCAGAGTAATCTCTCCAACAAGTTTATTCCCCAACGGAGTCATCTTCTCCTACCGGTATATTCTTGCAACCATCATCCCCAGCGGAAGCAAAGAGCTCTATTCTTCAACGTCAGCCCAGGATTTAATTCCCCGGCCGGTCGTCAAGGATTTATTTTCCTAGACGAAAATACATTCATAAACATTTCACATTTCATACATCTTGTTTACATACATGATAAAGTGCATACAACACTATCTCATGTTGAACATCATGACATCATGCATCATGACATTGCATACAACTGATGTTTTACCTTTTCAGGGAAAAAGACAACCCAAAAGACAACTACCTTCAACTGTCACAGTTTCCAGATTCGACACCTGTATCTAGCCAGGGCACATCTGTGAGTGATCAGTTTCCAGATTCGATTCCTGTATCTAGCCAGGGCACGTCTGAAGAGTTTGAAGATTCGATTCCTGTATCCAGCCAGGGCATATCTATCAACTATCACAATTCCGGATTCGATTCCTGTATCTAGCCAGGGCACATCTGAAGAGTTTGAAGATTCGATTCCTGTATCCAGCCAGGGCATATCTGTTGACGACTATTTCCAGATTCGATTCCTGTATCCAGCCAGGGCATATCTGTTGACGACTTTTTTCCAGATTCGATTCCTGTATCCAGCCAGGGCATATCTGTTGACGAATAATTCCAGATTCGATACCTGTACCCAGCCAGGGCATATCTGTGAGCAACCGATTGTAGATTCGACACCTGTATCTAGCCAGGGCATATCTGCATGAAGATATTGAAGATCAACACCTGTAACAAGCCAGGAAAACATCTGTCTTTCTCAAAATACACAAGTTCTCGCTAAGGAATCTCTTATGCGATCAACACTTCCAAATGGCATCTATAAGCCCATTCCCGACAAGGTTCTGTCACGCCTTCAGATGGCATCTATAAGCCTATCTCCCTATCCCCCATCTCTCCAAATGGCATCTATAAGCCCATTCCCGACATCACATTTGCTGATACTCCAACATGCGAGTGCAAATTTCCGGGCACTCTAGTGTCCAATCTCCTTTTACCCTCTAGTCACGAAAGGCAAACTTGCCAATCTAACTCTTCAGGTTCAAGAAGATTGAACAGGGGCAACTGTTGTACCCCAAAATTTGCCCTCCCATTTCCTCAACATTTTCTCATCACAAGACCCTTGGAGCTCAAGATCCAGTTAGGGTTTCCTTTGCTCAAGACTTCTCCTTGCACTGTTGACCCAAATTAGGGTTTGTGTTTGCACAAAGATATTTTGACCTAAAATGCCTAAGATGACTTTCATGCTTCATGTTGGACTCCCAAGTTTATCCATACCAAGTTTCAAGTCTTGATTCCAACTTTTGCCCAGTCAATTGGACAGTTGACCTAGAAATCAGCTGTATTGGGGAAAAAGTCAACTATGGCCAATTGACAGTCAAACCTCATGAAAATTGACCCACATCAACATTATGAACTCATATGGACCATTTGATCAAGTTTGGATCACAATTCCACAAGAAATTTGATCAGATCACCAAAAGGGCAAAATGGTCATTTTTAGGGTTTTGACTGCACAAAGGCAATTTTTGACTGTTTGACCTAGCCAATGGCAAACCAAACTCACATATGGACTCAAGGACCCCATGGAATTGTCTTGACATACTCAACAAGTTCAAAAGATCCCAAATGCACAAGATTGATAGTTGAATTTCCCAGTCAATTGATCAATTTTGACTGTATACTGAAAAGTCAAACTTTGACTTTTTGGTCAAAATCAAATGTCAAGATTCATTTTTCATCAAAACATGCCGAATCATGAAACTTGTTCATCAAGAAATCAAGAATTGCAAATTAGGGTTTGAAATGGAGATTTTTCATAACTTAGAATTTTTCTAAGTTATGAAAAACCCTAATTTTTTCCTAACTTTGTCCCACTTTCTCACCAAGATTCATTTGGATTCAAGGAAAAGTCAAAACATGAAAGTTGTAGTCCATTGCAAAATCTACAACTTTGATTCACAAAGTTTCCTCAAAAGAAGCTTGTAGCTCAAGTTACAATTTTTGGAACAAGGGTACCAAACCATTCTTAACTTAGAGAAATTTTGAACCATTTTAGGCAGGATTTTTGCCTAACTTCAAGACCATTTTTCACATGCTTCCACTTGGAATTTCAATTTTCATTTCAAAGATGGATTGTAGTACACATTCCAAGCTTTCCAAAATGTCAAAGAACTCATCAAACAACTTCATGGTTAGGGAGAATCGAATTTGGCAAGTTGGGAAAAACTCACTTTTGATTTGGCCAATTTACATGTTCATACATTTGTGCCATTTTGAATTCAGCTTGCTTTCCTTGATTACAGGTCCTATATCCAATTTTCACTCAATAATTTAATGCTAACTCATTGTGCCAAGGCCTTATTTTGTGTGTTCAAACATTATATGCAAGATTAAGCCATTTTTAGATAAAGCATTATATCCATTTTAGAAAAGTTGCACTTTATGTCAAATGCAAATCCAAGCAAGTACATTGCAAATCCTTTTGGCACAAGTTTAGGAACTAATTACACTGATCAAGGCCAAGGTATGCAGCATAGATTGGGGGCCTGTACAAGCTAGAAACACAACTTGAACTTTTGTTGCTTAAAGTTGAAGAAACATAGCATAACATCTAACAACTCTCATTCCTGTAAACCAGAGCTTAAGCAAAGTTATCAAACACTTTCTAATCATCAAACCTAAGCTTAAACACGAGCCAACCATCTCCATTGCCTTCTCAAACACAGAATCACCCTCAAACTGCCCAAACAGGGTACCTGCTGCAGATTGAGTTCCATAGCTCAATCCTTTCATGCATTCTTGCTAAAACCACTTCAAACATATCCCACATCATCCATTGAAACTATTCCAAGCCTCAAACACGACCTATAACACTCCCAATCAACATCACCATTTTCATTTTTCTGTTTTGCAGTTGAAGTTCCATAACACGATTCACTTGGTTTCAAAGCAAAGTAAAGCTTGGAATAGCATCCCTGGACATCAAGGAAGTTGTACCAATCATCACCTTGCATTGAAAACACCTCCATCACCAGATACGATTCCAACTGAACAGGTAAGTTCATGAACTTTTATCTCTCTATCCAGGCATTGTTAGCTTTAGGTTTGTGAAGAAAATATGTCACATTCATAGCCCTGAACATGCCCATGTAATTAGTTTTCATTTATGTTACGTGTGCTATGAGAATTTGATGTCTGAACATGGAACAAAAACTAGGTCAGAAATTGGGGGAGAAGAAATTCTCTCTCATTTCTGAGAGTTAGATTGATTTCTTTATATGTCTAGAATCGTGGCTTCAAGCTCTACATGTTTCATGTTGGAAGATTTGGCAAAAGATCAAGGAATCTGGAGATAGCAAACGCGTGTTTTGTTTGAACAGAAATGCTGAAGGTTGAAGATGACAGGGTCTTTGGGTTGGGCCTGTTTCACTTTTCTTTTTGCACCTTGCTTTTACTTTTACACCCCCTAGGCCCATTATGCTTATTTTTATGATTTTTTGACCTTTTCTTTTTTGTTCTGACTTATTTATTTTTTCTCATAATATTAAAAATATAAAAAATATTTTTCACACCATTTTTGAATTTATTAGGCATTTATTTGCTTAAATGAGTATTTGTACATAAATAATATATAAATACTATTATTTTAAAATAACTAAAAAAAATATAATGCAAACACATTTATTTTCTAATTTTTATTTTATTTTATCTTCTGAAAATATTTTATATAAAATATACTTTTTTTATAAATATTAAATATTATTATTTTGTATATATTTAGTAAATAATACAAATACATATATATATATATATATATATATATATATATATATATATATATATATATATATATATATATATATATATATATATATATATATATATATATATATATATATATATATATATATATATATATATATATATATATATATATATATATATATATATATATATATATATATATATATATATTAGTATATTTAGGTTAAAAAATACAAAATATATACATTTTTATTTTTATTAATATTTAACCTAAAAAATCCCTTTTTACAAATATACTTCATTTTTATTTTATTTTTGTACATAATTGATAAATATTTGTACATATTAAATAATTATCTTTTTATTTAATAAATTAGGGTTTTTGCCCTAAATACATAAAAACTCCAAAAAAATTAATACTTTTTATTTTGTTTATTTGACATATAAAAAAACACCTTTTTTTTCATACATACAAAAAACATTTTCTTGCATCTTGCATATTTATTCCATTTTTATTTAAATATTGTATATTAAATAATTTGTATAATTCCAATTTGATGTAATAGTCTAGGTTTAAATTCCTTGTCAAAATACCCCCATTTGAACATTTGTACCCCCCCTTCCCATATATTGTGTTGTAATAACTTAGGAACTTTATTTTTTGCACTTTATTACTTTCTAATTATGCCATGTTAGAATTAGGGTTTGTATGCAAATCAAAAACAACAAAAATAGTGTGACCTAATTTCAAGATAATCAAGCATGAAAATGGACAACACTAATCACACTAGCACCCCTAGGGTATTCCACTTGTTGCCTTCAATAATGGGCCATATTGCATGTTAGGTCTCTTTGGGCAAAACAAAACAATCAAATGATCATAGTCCCTCGATGACGCTTTCGAAAGTTGCCTGAAAAATGATCAAGTCCCTCCAAGGAAAAATTGCCCAAAGATACTTGGCACCATTGCAATTATGGTCTAAACGATGACCCGCGCCCGTCCCTTTCACATCCTAACACAAGATTGTCTACCAAATGCAATGGTGGAACAAAATTGTTAAAAGGGTTAAAACATAGCAAAGATCTTTGAGAAATTTAGGAGTAGACAACCTCTTAGTTACTTGAATCAAACTTGCAAAACAAAACACTTGCCTATTTTTCAAACCACACCTCACTACACTTTCAAAACAACTTTCAAAAACATTGAAAACCTTTTCAAAAGACATACACCTTTGTATACATCCCAACATGGATCATTACAAAGGTTGCCACCACATTGGCCCCTTTTCAAAACATTTTCAAAACACACACACAAAGCACCATTTCAAACAATTGAAAATCAAGGCAAGATGATCTAAGCAAGTAACTAAGAGCCCATGGATAACCATGGATAGAAAGGGTGCTAATACCTTCCCTTTCTATAATCTACTCCCGAACCCAAGAAAACATCTCAAAGGTTTTTGCTGTGCTTTTTAACCTTTCCTTGGGATAAAATAAAAAGTCGGTGGCGACTCTTGCTCAAACGAAACATTTGCGAAAACAAACGCAAAACCTCAAGTCAGTTCTCCCACCGTATCACAACATGCATATCCTGTACGCCATTTTCTGTATGGATACGCGGGACTTGATGCTCGTTGGCGATTTATGATACTCGTATTATGAAATATTTTGATTCTTCGTTTGTCTTTAAAAGTGTCCCATTATATCGGTGAAATCAAGTCTGCATATTTACTTGGACGCTCGACATCAACAAAAAAAAATGCGGCATCTCTTAGATACTTGTTTGATAAATAAGATCTAAACCATCTATGTCTTTTTTTGGCAAATTAAAGACAATAATCTCTTCTGGTATCATCAATGTTGAAAGAACTCTACGAAAAAGATACACAAAGTGCGCTAGTATAAGTAATTTAAAGACATAATCATAACAAAAAACAAATAACATCATATATGGTACCTGTATCTCACTCCAGATTTTATCTTTAGCGGTATCCAACTGCTCGTTTCTCAAATTATCACAAGTAATTGGAACTTCTCTCCTTACAAGTGAACCAATATAACTTGTCAATTTAGAACTGTTAGGTTCAATTAGTTGCTCATTTGAATTCCAATGCACATCATATTTTATTTCTCTATTTCTATCATGGATGATTTTCTTCATAATAGTTATTCCTCTTCTAATTTCCCTTTCCTCTGCATTAATGGATTTCTTTCCATCATTAATAGAATCATCATATGGGTGATCCTCGTTACTATCCATCTAACCTGTAATAAAGAAAAACATAAGTATCTAATGAAAAATATATAATTCCAAATATATAATTCCAAACATCTAATTCCATAATCAGTTTAGTATATAAAATGACAAATATATAAGTTTATTGAATGATGAAATATATAACATTTTACTATATTACCTCTTTCTCTAACATCTCTTTCTTTTCTTGGTTGGATTGTGAATTACTTGTCTCTTAAGAACGCGGACGGATGGATTGATCCAAATTCCCTCATTATGATCCTTTCTGATATATGATTCATCAGATATAATATTCTCATCTCGATCGTTTATAATATATGACTCATTCTCAACATCAATATCACCTTGATCTACACTTTTATCATCAATCACTTTTTTAGATAAAAGTACTATAGAACATTTCGTACTCTTCGGGTCAGTGACGTAGAACACTTTTTTAGCTTGAGAGGCTAGAATAAAAGGCTCATCTTTGTACCCCATCTTATTAAGATCCACTTGCAAAAATCCTGACTTATCCATTCGTATGCCACTATTATGTACCCACTTACAACCAAAGATAGGAATATGAAACTTCTCGTAATCAAACACCCAAATGCGATTGATAACCCCAAAATATGATAGATTTTCATATTTGGGGTTTAAGTCCTTCATACTTGAAATGTGCATTGCTTCAGCTACCACGGTGACACCACTATTTTGCATAGTACTTTTATCATCTTGTTCTTTGGTATAAAATGTGTATCCATTAATTGCGTGTGAACTATGAGAAAACACATGCAAACTTGGACCATATTCCAAACATCTCAACCTTTCTGTTATTGAAGTGAGATCTGAATAAAACTTTGAATAAATATGATCCTTAAATCATTGTATAAAACTTTGATTGTGCTCTCATACTATCCAATTTTCATTTCTATTATGATTCTCACCTCAGAGTACATCCTTGTGCATTTTAACATACGACTTAACCTCATTGTCATTATGCAGAACATACAAATGCACTTGATCCCGTTCATCCCTAGATATTGTCACAATTTTATTTCCAGTTAATTTTTTACCTTCTTTTTTTTTCAAAAATATGAGATTTGGGGAGTCCAATGGATTGCACATTGGACAAATATTCAGTATAAAACTAAACCGCTTCTTCAACAATGTATCATTCAACAATACAACCCTCTGGACGACTTTGGTTTTTCACGTACCCTTTTAATATTTGCATATAACGTTCAGCAGAGTACATCCATCTTATATAAGATGGT
The DNA here is from genome assembly GCA_948472305.1 of Vicia faba. Lineage (NCBI taxonomy): Eukaryota > Viridiplantae > Streptophyta > Magnoliopsida > Fabales > Fabaceae > Vicia > Vicia faba. Next base: position 347,205,599 of record OX451737.1, read on the forward strand.
CCACACAACTGTGTCCCTTTTACAAGATTAACAACTAGATGTACCATTATGTCAAAAAATGAGGGAGGAAAAAACATTTCAAGCTCACACAAAGTAATAACTATTTCTTTTTTCAATCTCGGTAAGACCTCAAGATCGATCACCTTACTACAAATTGACCTTAAGAAAAAACACAATTTAATTATTGCACTTCTTACTTTTTTTGGCAAAATAGAACGTATATATATCGGAAGAAACGGTTACATTATGACATGGCAATCATATGTCTTTAAACTCTTTAACTTGAGGACTTTCATAGACACAAGTCTTCTGATATCTTAAGAGTATCCTTCAGGAACTTTAACTTCACTTAGAAAGTTACACAATAGTTTTTTCTCCTTTCTAGATAGAGTATGAGCAGCAGGTGGTATATATGTTCGTCTTCCTTTCTTCACGGGTCCTAATTCAGTTCTTATTCCCATTTTTACCATGTCCTCCCTTGCTTTAAGGCCATCCTTATACTTTCCTTTTATATTGAGTAACGTACCAATGACACTTTCAAATACATTTTTTCAATATACATAACATCGAGAAAATGTCTCACATACAAAGACTTCCAATATGGTAATTCAAAAAAAATTGACCTCTTCTTCCATCCCCCTTTGACAACCGTATATGCAAAAGGCTTGCCAAACTGAGTACACACATCTTTCACCTTTTCAAAAATTTGGTCACCTGACAATGCAGGTGGAGCTTTACGTTGTTCGGTGTCTCCATTGAATGCTTTTCTCCACAACATCGTAGATTCTTAAATGTTATACCCTGATAGATTTGCATATGCTGGAAAATCATTAATTGTGCCAAACAACATCGCCCTTAAATTGAAACTTTGTTTCTTATGTCCATCATAAACCTCCACACCATTCTCCCACAAAATCTTTAAATCTTCGATCAAAGGTGTCAAGTATACGCCTATGTCATTCCTTGGTTGTTTAGGCCAAGAAAAAATCCCAATTAAGTCCAATTAAGCCTATGGGCATCATACCTTATGATGTACCATATATTACTTAAGTGTATGGTACTGTTGTACCCCAAAATTTGCCCTCGCATTTTTCCCCAAGAAATCTCAGCTTCAAGCCTTCCCTGATTTTTCAAAACTGGCTCAAGAATCGGACAAACGGATTTTATTAACAGTCAAGCAAAATTAGGGTTTTACTGGTTTTCATAGCCCTAGAACAGTTCAAGCAGTTGGCTTAGGTTTTTGGTTGATTTTGGTTCAATTTTGATCAGGCGAATGTTATTTGGCATTTAATCAGGAATTAAGGGTTTTATGGGCATATTCTCAAAAAGGTTAAAATTCCACAGCACTTTGCCGTTTATTCCGAGATTCGGGTTAAATTCGCATTGTTTTGATTTAATCAGCAAGAGGGGGCAGTTGGTTTGAATTCACCAAGTCAAAGGATGTGTGCAGTTACAGTGCTTGGCAAAGAATCAGTGAAAAAGAGGATTGCGTCTGATCAGTTTTTGTGTTCGACTGTGCGTTGCTTTGAATGATGGATACGTCGAATTCATTTATTTTGATCAACAAGGTTTAGTTGATTATTTATGGTTCTAAGAATTAAATATTTGAAATTTAAACTTTCATTTTATTTAATTTAAGGAATTATAAATAACAAGTAAACAATTAAAGAAAAGGAATTGAGAAGAATTAAATGTCAATGGAATTTTTATTTCATATTTAATAGTTGTTACAATTATTATTATTGGGATACAAGTATTTATTACGAAGTATTTAAAATAATAATAGTGTACAAAAATTAAATTGAAAATAAAAAATTCTATCCTATTTCTAATTCTTCATTCTTCACTTCGCTCCGGTGCTCCATTTTTTATCTGCAAAAAGAAGAAGAGAAAGTCAGAAAGCAGTTGAATTAAAAAAGACTGATAAAATTTGCTCATCATTAGAGGCCACTGACTGGGATCAGTTGACCCTCTCTGCAAATCACGGGATTTCTCCCGGTTCACAAAGAGGGAAGATTTTTATCATAAATGTAAAATGTCAAATGCATAAATTCCAAAGTTCAAACTGCATAAAATCTCAAACTTCAAATTCAAACTAAACTGAAAAATCCAATTCCCACTTCCTATCAAATGCCAAAGTCTACTCAAAGATATCAAAAAGTACAGTTTGCTGTCAAATGCCAAAGTCTACTCAAAAGCTGCCAAGAGAAGATTTTCAAAGATATCAAAAAAGCACACAAACTGTCAAAGCTGGATAAAGTATGCAGAAGTAATGTGTTATGCAAGCAAAAATCTAAATCATCATTTCCCAGAATAAAGGGGCCCCTTCAGAACCAAGAAAGTACAGCATAAATCATATTATAATGTCCTACTGTACCATAGAGAGAAAAAAAAAAGAGATAAGAGGAAGAGTTCAGGTTTTATGCTTGGACAGGAGAGAGAGGGAGAAAAATATACAAACTCAAAAAAGCCTGAAGCCTCACAACAAAACAAATACATAACCTGCATTTCTAAAACCAATCCAGAATCATCATAAACCATAAACACCTAAAGCCTCAACAGAACCCAATCGACTGTCATAACCTCAAACCTGAAACCAAAAGGCTGATGGCCTGAACCAAAACACCAAGCCAAGCAAACATAAAACAGAAGCAAGCACAAAACCTGTCCAGAACCTAAAAGCTCTGAAGCAAGCCTGAAGCTTACCTGCTGCCTGCATTATCCAAGTCTTAAAACCTGATGAGCTCAAAGCCTGAACCATTACAAACGCATAACATAAAACATACTGAACCTGTCACAAAGCAAAGCAAGCATCAACCTGCATTAAAACAACCTGCTAAGCACAAACATAACCAAGTTCAAACCTGAGCCAACCAACTCCTAAGCCTCAGAAAAGTATTCATCATTGGCCAATATCCAAAGTAGGCAACAGAAGTGAGAAAATAGACAACATAATCCCTCAAGCATACTCAAGCCATTCATTGTAAAACATAAGCTGAATCTTTTCAAAGCCTCTAGGCTCCAAAAAAGCATCAAGCCTTCAAGCCCTCAGAATCCTGGATTCATCATGGGGCGAGGAAGAAGCATGTCAGATTAGGCAACTCAGAAGAAGGCAGTCAAACAAGAAGCATGTTCAGGGCAACACAGGTAAAAGGCTAACGGTTTCAGAACAACAACTCAAGGCATCAGGGGCATAGAAGAAAACAATATATTCAAAGGCAACCTAGGCCCTCAGTATAAACATCACTGGGCGATAAAACATCTCAGAAGGCATCAATCTCAGAAAGGCATATTTCAAGCACATAGGCAAGGAAGTAACAAGAGATACAAGCGTCCAAGGCAATACTGGCCAGAAGGAGAGGAGATAAAATCTAAGGCGACAAATATGTAGAGTTAAAGAAGAAGAAGAAAAGGGCAAATTCAAGGGTCACCAAGAAGCGAAGAATCGTCTGTCCTCCTCGACCGTCCCGGCCTCCTGAGCGTCACGTCCTCCGCCTCTCCTCCATCTCCAAAGAACGAAGGTAGCCAATCTTCTCCCCCTTTCTTCTTCACCACCTCATAATAGTACAGATTTAAGAATCAAATTCAAATCAAAAACGCATGCAATCCGTAAAAGGGATAAAAACATAAACACTAAAATCTAACCTTGTATCAAGAGAACACGGAGCTCATGCCTTGGAGGGAAGAAAGGTTTGGAGGGTGACGCTGGTGGCCGGAAAGAGAAGCGCTCAGGAAGTTGACGATCGGAGAAGACGAACAAGTACAAACGGCGCGCTCAAACCCTAAAGCGTTTCCAACTGAACAAACACAAGCGAAACCCTAAAAGCATTTGCCTCCAAAATGGGCCTGACCCGTTTCTAATTACCAGTCAAGATCCAATAAAATCACTAACCCTTTTTTATATAACCAAATTCATTTTTAATACTAACTTCTTTTCTTTTATCATAAAACAATTATTTCTTTTTCTTTTCATTTATCCTTTACAAAATCACATTAATACTAAATATATGAAAATATTTTTTTATTTAAAATACCTAATTTAAATTATATTTGTACATAAAATAATAAAATACTTTTATATCATATACTTAAAATTGAAAAAATGACTTTTTACTCTTTTATTTAAAATATATTTTGTACATACACATAAGATGCATTTTATTTTTATACAATATCATTAAATTTGAAAATATCTTCTTTTAATTAAAATATATTTTGCACATAATAAGTAAATAAACTTTTTTGTATAATTTGATTTCTTGAAATATTTTTGTACATAACAATATAAAAAATACACTCTTTTTTATACAAAATTCAATTCTTGACATTTAAATACTTTTTGTATATAATAAACCATGATACATTTTATACATAATTTAATTAGAAATAAGAACTTTCAATTAAAACATTTTCTTATTGTACATATCTAAATACAAAATACAAGACTAAGTAAACATTTCTTTAGGTCAAATACCCTAATACGCTTCAATTTCACATGTCGCACCTGTAAATAAATTACATACAATACATATACACACTTACACTTACACTTACACAATGCAAATCCATTCATATTGCTCCTATACATTTGTTTATCTTATATTTGTATATTCGATATTTACATTTGATCGCACATTCGATTTGGTTGTAACTTATTGGATACTATAAGTCTCATCCCCTTTTGTACATTTGTACCCCCACTCCCGGACACTATTTTGTAATAGCGTAGATTTTACATTTCCGCAATTTACAGTTTTCCAATTATACCGTGGTTAGACCTAGGGTTTGCATGTACATAAAATCAAACGCTAGATAACCTAATACAAGACAAATACATGTAATCAATACACAATCACACTTGCACCCTCTAGGGTAATCCCACATGTTGCCTTCCAAAATGGGCCATGCTTGCACGTCGAGTATCTTTGGCAAAACAAAATCAAATGATCATAAGTCTCAAAGTGTTGCCTAAACGGAATGATCATAGTCCCTTCCAAGCAAATTGCCAAAGACACTTGGCACCATTGCATTCATGGTTCATACGATGACCCGCGCCCGTCCCGAATAAACTTCCTAAACGCAAGATTGTCCATCAATTTCAATGGTGGAACAAAATTGTTAAAAGGGGTTAAAACATAACAAAAACCTTTGAGTACAATAGGGTAGACAAAACTCTTAGTTACTTGAGATCAATTTGCAAAAACATTTGCCTTCTTTTCAAAAACCACAATCCACAACACTTTCAAACAAACTCTCAAAAACATTTGAAACATCTTTTCGAAAAGATCCACACTTTTGTAAAACACTCAATCACGAGTCAAATACATTAGTTGCCTAAGACAAGGCATCTTCTTCCAAAATATTTTCAAAAAGCACCCACACACACACCATTTTCAAGCAATCGAAAAAACAAGGCAAGTGATCTAAAAAACCAAGTAACTAAGAGCCCATGGATAACCATGGATGGAAAGGGTGCTAATACCTTCCCTTTTCATAATCTACCCCCCGAACCCACGAAATATCTCAAAAGGTTTTTGCTGTGCTTTTTTAAACCTTTCCTTTAGGATAAAATAAAAAGTCGGTGGCGACTCTTGCTCAACCGCACAAGTGCGAATACGAACGCAAAACACTAGTCAGTTCTCCCACCGTATCACAGGTACCTTACCAGATCCCATATTCAACTTAAGCGTATCGTACCTTACGGTGTTCTACAATTCTCTTAAGTGCACCATACCTTACTGTGTTCTTTATTTACTTTATCTCTCATCAACCTATCCTTATATGTGTGACCCTGTAGGTTATTACAATGTTCACAATTATATTAAATCACACTTTTAACATGATAAATATTGAGCGGTATCTAGCAACACATCACTGCTACCCAAGTCACGAAAATGTCATGTGATGTGACAACCTTTCTGTGATAATATATGTGTTCACAATTACCCTTTTCCCCTTATATATATATATATATATATATATATATATATATATATATATATATATATATATATATATATATATATATATATATATATATATATATATATATATATATATATATATATATATATATGTTGTACCCCAAAATTTGCCCTCCCATATTTCTCAAAATATTTCAAGAAAAATTTACAAGTCCAACCCGGCGCGTCATATTCAGGTATTCTTTTGCCAAGATATCTCTGATAACGTATTCTCAAATTCAGGTTCGGCTCAAGAGTCAATTCTTTAAAGAAGGTATCCGAATGTGTGAGTTTTCTCGAAGAAATATGGTGAAAAAGTGTGCTGAAAGTGCATTTTTTACACGCTAAAAAATTCATAACTTGAAGATCGTGGCTCGTTTTGAACCCGTTCCGGTGGCCAAAATTCCGTCTTGACATTATCTACGTTTTCATCTCTCACGGCTGGAAGCCAATTTCGATCAGAAGGTCTTCAAAAATGTGGATTTATCAAGTATTTTCGTGCAGAAAATTTGTGACAGAAGTTTATTTGCGTCATGTTCAAAAAATCATAACTTGGTCGATTTTCATCGTATCGAGCTGGTTCTGGCGCCAAAATTTCAAAAATTGAGTTGGCTACATTTTCACAGAAGGTATTGAGTTCAAACGGTATTCAAAAGGCCTTCGTTTTTTGCTCAGAGTGCGTGACACGCTGAAAATCCTGAATGCTGAATATTATTTCATCTGGGCCGAAACTTCGAAAATTCATAACTCGGTCAATTTTTATCGGATTGGGCTCATATTTTTACACAAGGTCACTGACTCATAGATCTACAACTTTGCTTCAAAAGTCGAGACCAGATTATGCTCCGATCAATACCAGTTTTTTATTGAAGAACGTGTCAGAGTCGACACTGGAGCCCAAAATAAGTTTGTCTGAGCTGAAACTTCAAAAATTCATAACTAATTCACCGTTTATCCGATTGAGCCGATTTTCGGACAGGAGTTAGTTATCGATGTCAGCTACATTTTGTTTTCACATTTCAACTTCAAAAAATGCAATTAAGTCCCTGCGATTTAGCCTGGAAAGTGACGAATTCAAGTGAATATTGGAGGCCCAATTGCACATTCAAAGCTCATTTGCTTTACCCTAATTTTCATTATATAATCACCTTCTTTTCACACAAACCGGGGAGGAGAAAAAGAGAGAAAAAACCTTGCCACAACACTGTTAGAATATCAAATTCTTTCAAGAACCCTAAAACCTTGAAATCCTTATTACAAATCCCTCTCTCACTACAAACAAGCCATCTCAGTTACAAACCAACATCTTATTACTTCTTCAGTAAGGGTAAGGCTGGCTTGATCTCCATGATTCAAAGGGCATAAAAGCATTCATGTCACTACTTTTCCAGTAAGGGTAAGGTTGATTTGATCTCCATGATCAAAAGGGTATAATCATTCATACATGCCATATTGTGCCTAAACATTAAATTTCTTCATATATTGGCTTTATTTGCATTTTATGATTTTATTTAATGTGTTCGTGAGATTCAACACTGCAGATTTAGACAGGATCCCATGCAGGTTCATTAAGGAACGTTGAGGCCAAAAGCCAAAAGCCAAATGGCCAAAGTAGAAAAACTTATGCATGACACTAATACATGGCGAGACAGACATCCTGCGAAGATTAAGGAACGTTGAGGCCAAAACGCAAATGGCCAAAAGCCAAAAGCCAAATGGCCAAAGTAGAACAACTTATGCATGATGAGGCCAGAACACAAATGGCCAAACCACTCCAATTCACCTCCAAAAAGGGGACAGAAACCCCCCAAGGTATTGTATTTTCTTTCTTTTCCTTATTTTATTTATTTCAATTATTTCTTTTTTTAATTAATTCCTTTAATTTAACTTATTTTCATAAAATATAAAAAATAGTAAAAAACAGAAAAGTCATAAAAATCAAAATATATTTATTTAATTAATATTTTTTGTAAATAAATTTCACTAATAATTAATTATTTATTTTTATAAATCAAAATTGCATGTAAATAATTAGATTAATTTTAGGTTTAATTTTAACATGTTTTTCTTAATAAATAAAAAATTAGAATTAGGGTTAATATTTTAATTTCATTTAATCTTTCTCATAAAAATACATAAAAAACATAAATACCAAAAACTCCAAAAAAAATAATAATTTCTTTTTTCTCTTTAATTTCATTAGTTTAATCATTTAATTTAATTTCATTAAAAAGGGTCCAACGCCCTCACTTCCAATTTTAATTTAATTCGCGCATTTTATTTATTTCCTTCTTTTAATTATTTATGTAATTCTCCCAAAGCCGTGTAACATTTATCTTTCGTACTTTACTTTATTTTCTGTCAAATCGGGTCCTGGAAATTTTGGCGATGTGGACCCGCGCCTTTGTAATAGTTTAGAACTTTTAATTTCCGCATCTTTTTAACTGTTAATAAATGCATGCAAGAATGAATGATAAAATAAAAACAAACGCATAGATCACTTTGACAAAAGACAAAAATAAATGAAAACGACACACAAATCACACACCACCCCTAGGGTACGCCTCACTGTTGCCTTGCCTCGAAAGGTGATCGTCGAGTAGAGGATGTTTTAGTAAGTCCTCATGATCCGGGAACCTGGCATGAGGGTAGCTTCTAAGGTGTCTTCCCATTGCTCTGGTGATCACCATGTCCCGAACCTCGAATTGACCCGAACACCTCCAACGGTGGTGCTACCTACCTCTCAATGGTGGGATGGCACTACTTTAAAGGACATCTACACAGACGAATTCCTTAGGGTAGGTAGACGACTCTAGATACTTGCTCTAATTTCAAAAACAAATCAAAAATACTTTTCACACCGACACCTTTTCAAAAAAAGCTTTCGAAAGCAATTTTTCAAACACTCTTGAGGACCGATACAAGAGTCGAACTGGAATTTTCAAAGAAACTTTTTTAAAACCCACAGTTGAAAAGCAAACAAACCATTTTTTGAAAACACAAATAAGCAAGTATCTAAGAGCCCATGGATAACCATGGATAGAAAGGGTGCTAACACCTTCCCTTTCTATAATCTACCTCCCGAACCGAGAGCAATCTCTATAAGGAATTTTTCTGTGCTTTTGTCCTTTCCATTTGGAGAAAATAAAAGACGGTGGCGACTCTTGCTTCCGCGACATTTCGCGAACCAGCGTTAAACAGTCAGTTCCAGATCCACCGATCACAGAACTGGCGACTCTGCTGGGGATATTTTAAAAGTGAGGTGTACCTTAGGACTAAGATCACTTGTGTTTTCAATTGTTGTGCTTGTTTGCTTTATTATTGTGGGACTGTCTCGGGAGTTCTATAGATCCTAACCCGGATCTGGGGATACCTTCTTAGAAAGTAGCAACAAGGTTGTGAGAGAACTGTGCGGGGTATACCGACATGGTTGAAGCAGTCTGCTACGTTGATGTGGCTCTTTGGTGTGTACCGGTAACCCTTGAGTTCAGTCAAGGAGAGTACGGGGCCGCCGCGTGGTGTCGTGAAGCATCAACTGACCTTAGGAACCTTAATTGAACCATCTTGGCCTCTTTAGGGTAGTGAGATAACTGACTTTGGTGCAGTCCGAGGTTGGTTGATACTCGATACTACGCTCAATTGAGGGTTGCTTTCCTGGAATATTTCGGTCGCCAGTTCAGTGGCTAAATCGAAACGATGAACAATGAAAGCAATCCCGTGATATTGGGACCCTTAGAACCCGGTTACTTCTAATAGGACAGGTTGAGCCCACCAACTTCAAGAGGGTAATACCCAGACCCCATGCTGGCCTAAACTCTAAGGGTTTCTCTTGTGTGACTTGTGTGCCTTCCAACTTGACTACTTGCATGCTTGTTATCTGACACCTGAGTTCCTTGCAGGTTTTGTTTATAGTCCTTAACTGGGACTCATAACAGGGTTTACTGAGTGTTTTGCAGGTTTTATTTAGTCCTTAATTAGGACTCATAACAGGGTTTACTAAGTTTGCTTGCAGGTTTTGTTTATAGTCCTTAATTGGGACTCATAACAGGGTTACTTACATTACCCCATGCATAACATAACATCATACCATTGCATACATCCTAACCCATTTCAAGGATCTCAAGGGCTTGTGATGCAGGTCATGGTGAATCAACTATCCCAGTAAGGGGCAAAGGGGATTTATTTTCCTCTAGCCAAGGTTGTCAGAGGCTATGACCCACTTGATATGGTGAGCTTTGACTCCTGGAGAAGGTTCCCCTAACTAAGGTTGTTTGGAAACCAAAACTAGACATGATGACTAAAGTCAGGGGCTATGACCCACTGGATATGGTGAGCCTTTGACCCTTGAAGGAGAATTCTCAACAACATGAAGTTCCTTCAATCAAGCTACCGGATTCAAATTCTAACAATTTTTTTGTTTACCTTGCGAGATCCTTGAAAACATTACATGCATGTCATACACATCATTGCATAACAGGTACCCTTGTTGCAGGTCACTTACCTTTCTCGCTGTTTATTTCAGCAATGGCTTCCCAACAAGATAACCAGGACCTTCTTGCTCAAGAGACTCGGTTTGGGGAAATCCTCCTGAATCTATCCAAGGGGCAGGAGGAGCTAAGGACACTTCTCATGGAGACTTTGGTCAGGAACAGTGCTGAGGATGAACGGATGAAACATCGGCAAGCTGAGGTGGATGTATTGAAAGTCCAGATGCTGGGGCAGGTGACTGCCATTCAAAGTTTAGCTCAAAGACAAGACGAGCTCGGGGTTCTCATCAACCAACTGCTTCAGGGTAACCAACTGGGGCAAACGTCTAAGGGTAAAAAGCCATTCATCATTCAATCATCCTTGAGACAAGGAGATAAGGGGAGAGCTCCTCAAATGGCTTCAGCGCCACAAATTCAGCATCAACCTCACCAGCTTCAGCCAGACAAGCCCAGGAGGCAATTCACCCAGCTAAACATGTCGTTGTTCCAAGCTTTACAACGCCTGTTAAGATTGAACCTGATCACATTAAGGGCTCATCCCCGGAACCAGAACACAGCATCTCCTGTCTATGATCCCAATAAAAGGTGTGCCTACCACTCTGCCTGTCCAGGACATGATACAAATGAGTGTTGGGCTCTGAAGAACAAGATCCAGGACCTGATTGATGAAGGAGCACTGGAGTTCACTCAAGATGGTCAGGCTGAATTTTTCTACCATCCCTCCAAGGCTCACCATTTGAAATAACGAGCCCTGAGATGAAAAGACTTTTGTTCATTCGAATGTTCAAGTTGTAATTCTTTTTGACTGTTCAAACATTTGTTCATTGTTAAACATTGTTATTTCATTAATGCATCGCATATGTCTGTTCTGAAACAATATATTCGTATTCACTAAATGCAAATTATTTTCATATTTTTTCTGATGATCAACTCTTAATTAATAATTCTAAGCCTCTTGAGGGAGGATGACGAAAACGATACCACGATCTTTACAGTATGCTTTTGAACAGACCCCGCTGATGAGGTACAGACATTGTTTCAATCCCTAAACACTGGAGTTATAAGGATGATAATCCCTCGTCAACCCCTCTGAGCCAAAGAAGTAGGAGTTTTTCTTTTCGAAATTTAAAACCCTTAATCATAACCTGGGGCAGGGTAGTCTCTCAGTTGATCCAAGTGCATAACGAATGGCACCAAAGAGGTCCTTACAAAACAAAGAAAGACCGTGATGGTTCGGAATAATCAATGAAGAAAGGCAGTCATTATCTCAAAGAAAAAAATAAATAAATAAAAAGCCCAATAAGTCAAAACCTATGAAGGAGACTTACGAAACTGGGGCATCCCGCTGACTAAATACAAAAAGAAACAGTTCAGACAAAAAAAATAGGGATAACGAAATCAAAAAAGAAAGAGGTCCTATAAACCCTCAACAAAAAACGGGATGACTGCCTATTCAAAATAAATCATCAATATATGAACCATCATTGGAACATCAGGACAAAGACTCAAACAAGGGCTAACGCACGATCAACTGAGCTTAGGTTTGAAGAACATCACGAAGAGCGGGTGGGTACAAATAATTTGAGCCTTTATCCTTTGTTTCTTAAACCGTGAACCAGGCCACGTTATAACCCTCAAAAGTCCTAGCTGAAGCATGGGTTAGTTCGAAAGCATAATGTACGAAAGGTATCCTGACTCCTTAAGGCTCGCAGTAAAATACGGAGTTGACATCACGTTTTACAAACATTCACTTGTTTTATGAAAAAGAATGCATTTTCAAAATCTTCAAGACAGACATAAGCTTTGCATTTTTAACATAACTTTGTTTGCATATGACTTTTTGTTTGAACAGCAGGGAAATTCGCACGATGAATACCTAATGAACAGAAGCACTTCCAATCAAGGGGCAGACATGATCACGGTCCATTGTCTGGGGCAGTCCAGTCAAGATTCGGAGAATCTCTCAAAGGCCAAATAGCCTGGGGCAAATCTCCGTCCGAGTCACTTGGGGCATTCCAACAATGAATCTTGTCTAATCAAACACCTTCTGGTGGCATGACAAAACATTTCTAACAGGCGAAACTCCCTACATTCTGAAAGCACGGACATAGTCGAAAAATACTGCGCATAATCAAAGACCCGCTAGGTTGACATACCTAGGCAAAAGTAAGGGCTTCCCGGCGAACCAAAAGGGTTCGGGAAAAATGAGGGATAAAATGAAAAAAAATCTGTACACCCGGCAAGTCGAAAACCTGAAAAGGCGGCTTGGGCAAAAATGGGTATCCCGATGGACCGAAAACCCGAAAGGGCGGTCCAGGCAAAAGTTAGGGATTAAAGCGTACGACTATGTCCTGTCATCCTGTCACCTGCCTACCAGAAAAAGGTTTGTCCATCAACAGCTATCAGCACCTCACAGGTCTTCCTCTCCCACCTCAGAAACAGGGGCAATAAAGAGTTGTCTAAGCAATCTAATTGTCCTGTCCTCCAAGGTATCAAGGTAGGTTCAGCTAAAGAACACAACCAGATGTCTTAATTCCCCAGAGAGTGAGCCAGCAAGTCAGTGCACTCTCCCCGAGCAAAGTTACAACCAAACCTTAAGGAAGTTGGGTATCCTCCAGCAGATCTCAACATTCCCCAGCAGTACATATTCTTAAACAAGCATCCCCGGCAGTCTTGGTCTAAAGATTGTTCCCCGGCGGTATATCAAACATTCAATGGAGTCACTTCCCCGATACAGTTCAAAACTTCCCCAGGAGAGTCCAATCCAGTTTCCCCAGGAAAGTTGGAATCCATCTCCCCGAGCAGTAAGCTTATCCCCAGTAAATTCTGGAAGCTTATCCCCGCAAAGCACGAACGCGTCTCCCGGCTGTATTCAAAGAGTTATTTCCTTACTAGGATATAACTGGGTTATCCTCAGCCAAAGCCACGGAAAGAGCGTCCTCGACGGAGTCTTCTTATCCCCAGCGAAGTCTATCAGCACTTCCAACACAACAAGGGTATCCCCGGAAAGTTATTATCAACAGCTTAACAAAGTACCTCTCTCCCCACAGAGTATTGCTTCCCAGCAAGATCACTAGAGTACTTTTCTCCCCACAGAGTGATTCATTCGCCAAGTTTATTCCCCAACGGAGTCATCTTCTCCTACCGGTATTCTTGCAACTATCATCCCCAGCGGAAGCAATAAATCAATACTTCAACATCAGCCCAGGAGTGACTTCCCGGCACCCGTCAAGGATTTATTTTCCCAAGACGAAAACATACATTCATAAACATCACATTTTCATTACAGCATGCATATACGCATCATATCTTACAAACCTCATTTATATTGAGAACATCATTGCTTGATCCATATCATGCATTGCATATGACTGACCGTTACTTTTCAGGAAAGATTCAGTTAAGTTCTCAAGCTACATTCCAAGACCTTGCCTGGTTCAGTTAAATCGACTCCAAAGATTTTCCTGGTTATTATCCAGTCAAAGGCGTTCTCTGGTCTAGTTAAACCGACTCCTAAAGGTTTTTCTTTTGAAGACTCAGTTGAAGACTCCAAAGACCTTGTCTGGTTCAGTTAAATCGACTCCAAAGATTTTCCTGGTTATTATCCAGTCAAAGGCGTTCTCTGGTCTAGTTAAACCGACTCCTAAAGGTTTTTCTTTTGAAGACTCAGTTGAAGACTCCAAAGACCTTGTCTGGTTCAGGTAAATCGACTCCAAAGATTTTCCTGGTTATTATCCAGTCAAAGGCGTTCTCTGGTCTAGTTAAACCGACTCCTAAAGGTTTTTCTTTTGAAGACTCAGTTGAAGACTCCAAAGACCTTGTCTGGTTCAGTTAAATCGACTCCAAAGATTTTCCTGGTTATTATCCAGTCAAAGGCGTTCTCTGGTCTAGTTAAACCGACTCCTAAAGGTTTTTCTTTTGAAGACTCAGTTGAAGACTCCAAAGACCTTGTCTGGTTCAGTTAAATCGACTCCAAAGATTTTCCTGGTTATTATCCAGTCAAAGGCGTTCTCTGGTCTAGTTAAACCGACTCCTAAAGGTTTTTCTTTTGAAGACTCAGTTGAAGACTCCAAAGACCTTGTCTGGTTCAGTTAAATCGACTCCAAAGATTTTCCTGGTTATTATCCAGTCAAAGGCGTTCTCTGGTCTAGTTAAACCGACTCCTAAAGGTTTTTCTTTTGAAGAGTCAGTTGAAGACTCCAAAGACCTTGTCTGGTTCAGTTAAATCGACTCCAAAGATTTTCCTGGTTATTATCCGGTCAAAGGCGTTCTCTGGTCTAGTTAAACCAACTCCTAAAGGTTTTTCTTTTGAAGACTCAGTTGAAGACTCCAAAGACCTTGTCTGGTTCAGTTAAATCGACTCCCAAAGATTTTCCTGGTTATTATCCAGTCAAAGACCTTGTCTGGTTCAGTTAAATCGACTCCCAAAGATTTTCCTGGTTATTATCCAGTCAAAGGCCTTCTCTGGATCAGTCAGATCGACTCCAAAGATCTCCCTGTTTCTTATCCAGTTGAAGACATTCAAGACCTAGACCGGTTCAGTTAAATCGACTCCGAAGATTTCTCTGTTTCTTCTCCAGTCAAAGGCCTTCTCTGGTTCAGTCAGATCGACTCCAAAGATCTCCCTGTTGCTTATCCAGTTGAAGACATTCAAGACCTAGACCGGTTCAGTTAAATCGACTCCAAAGATTTCTTATCCAGTCCAAGGCCTTCTCTGGTTCAGTTAATCGACCCCAAACAGATTTTTCTGATAAAGACCCAGTTGAAGACATTCCAAGACCTAGACCGGTTCAGTTAATCGACCCCAAACAGATTTTTCTGATAAAGACCCAGTTGAAGACATTCCAAGACCTAGACCGGTTCAGTTAATCGACCCCAAACAGATTTTCCTGATAAAGACTTAGTAGAAGATATCCAAGATTCTCTCAATGATTGCTGTTGAGGTTGTAGTCGCCTATGGTTCTCTCCCCGATACTGCGGAGGTGGTAATCCCAGATTTCGCTCAACGATTGCTGTTGAAGTTGAAGTTATCCAAGATTCTCTCAATGATTGCTGTTGAGGTTGAATTCATCCAAGGTTCTCTCACCGTTCCTGTTGAGGTAGTAACCATCCCTGGTTCATTCATCGCCGTTTGAAGCTCCAGATCCAGCTCATGTAACCAGTCAGGACACATCTATACAAAGAGTTGGAAGACCAGCTCCGGCAACAAGTCAGGTAATCATTTTTTCTTTTGCAGGTACGCAAGCTCTCGCTAAGGAATCTCTTATGCGATCAACATCTAGATGGCATCTATAAGCCCATCCACCTTCCATCATCTCTTAGCATGGCATCTATAAGCCCATCATCCTATCCATCAATCTCTAAATGGCATCTATAAGCCCATTCCCCACCATCACTGCTACTATGTGAGCGCAAATTTCTGGGCACTCTAGTGTTCAATCATCTTCCACCTTCGGATTACGAAAGGCACGTCAGCCAATCTGCATCCTCAGGTCTAAGAAGATTGAACAGGGGCAACTGTTGTACCCCAAAATTTGCCCTCCCATATTTCTCAAAATATTTCAAGAAAAATTTACAAGTCCAACCCGGCGCGTCATATTCAGGTATTCTTTTGCCAAGATATCTCTGATAACGTATTCTCAAATTCAGGTTCGGCTCAAGAGTCAATTCTTTAAAGAAGGTATCCGAATGTGTGAGTTTTCTCGAAGAAATATGGTGAAAAAGTGTGTTGAAAGTGCATTTTTTACACGCTAAAAAATTCATAACTTGAAGATCGTGGCTCGTTTTGAACCCGTTCCGGTGGCCAAAATTTTATCTTGACATTATCTACGTTTTCATCTCTCACGGCTGGAAGCCAATTTCGATCAGAAGGTCTTCAAAAATGTGGATTTATCAAGTATTTTTGTGCAGAAAATTTGTGACAGAAGTTTATTTGCGTCATGTTCAAAAAATCATAACTTGGTCGATTTTCATCGTATCGAGCTGGTTCTGGCGCCAAAATTTCACAAATTGAGTTGGCTACATTTTCACAGAAGGTATTGAGTTCAAACGGTATTCAAAAGGCCTTCGTTTTTTTCTCAGAGTGCGTGACACGCTGAAAATCCTGAATGCTGAATATTATTTCATCTGGGCCGAAACTTCGAAAATTCATAACTCGGTCAATTTTTATCGGATTGGGCTCATATTTTTACACAAGGTCACTGACTCATAGATCTACAACTTTGCTTCAAAAGTCGAGACCGGATTATGATCCGATCAATACCAGTTTTTTATTGAAGAACGTGTCAGAGTCGACACTGGAGCCCAAAATAAGTTTGTCTGAGCTGAAACTTCAAAAATTCATAACTAATTCACCATTTATCCGATTGAGCCGATTTTCGGACAGGAGTTAGTTATCGATGTCAGCTACATTTTGTTTTCACATTTCAACTTCAAAAAATGCAATTAAGTCCCTGCGATTTAGCCTGGAAAGTGACGAATTCAAGTGAATATTGGAGGCCCAATTGCACATTCAAAGCCCATTTGCTTTACCCTAATTTTCATTATATAATCACCTTCTTTTCACACAAACCGGGGAGGAGAAAAAGAGAGAAAAAACCTTGCCACAACACTGTTAGAATATCAAATTCTTTCAAGAACCCTAAAACCTTGAAATCCTTATTACAAATCCCTCTCTCACTACAAACAAGCCATCTCAGTTACAAACCAACATCTTATTACTTCTTCAGTAAGGGTAAGACTGGCTTGATCTCCATGATCCAAAGGGCATAAAAGCATTCATGTCACTACTTTTCCAGTAAGGGTAAGGTTGATTTGATCTCCATGATCAAAAGGGTATAATCATTCATACATGCCATATTGTGCCTAAACATTAAATTTCTTCATATATTGGCTTTATTTGCATTTTATGATTTTATTTAATGTGTTCGTGAGATTCAACACTGCAGATTTAGACAGGATCCCATGCAGGTTCATTAAGGAACGTTGAGGCCAAAAGCCAAAAGCCAAATGGCCAAAGTAGAAAAACTTATGCATGACACTAATACATGGCGAGACAGACATCCTGAGAAAATTCAGGAACGTTGAGGCCAAAACGCAAATGGCCAAAAGCCAAAAGCCAAATGGCCAAAGTAGAACAACTTATGCATGATGAGGCCAGAACACAAATGGCCAAACCACTCCAATTCACCTCCAAAAAGGGGACAGAAACCCCCCAAGGTATTGTATTTTCTTTCTTTTCCTTATTTTATTTATTTCAATTATTTCTTTTTTTAATTAATTCCTTTAATTTAACTTATTTTCATAAAATATAAAAAATAGTAAAAAACAGAAAAGTCATAAAAATCAAAATATATTTATTTAATTAATATTTTTTGTAAATAAATTTCACTAATAATTAATTATTTATTTTTATAAATCAAAATTGCATGTAAATAATTAGATTAATTTTAGGTTTAATTTTAACATGTTTTTCTTAATAAATAAAAAATTAGAATTAGGGTTAATATTTTAATTTCATTTAATCTTTCTCATAAAAATACATAAAAAACATAAATACCAAAAACTCCAAAAAAAAAAAATAATTTCTTTTTTCTCTTTAATTTCATTAGTTTAATCATTTAATTTAATTTCATTAAAAAGGGTCCAACGCCCTCGCTTCCAATTTTAATTTAATTCGCGCATTTTATTTATTTCCTTCTTTTAATTATTTATGTAATTCTCCCAAAGCCGTGTAACATTTATCTTTCGTACTTTACTTTATTTTCTGTCAAATCGGGTCCTGGAAATTTTGGCGATGTGGACCCGCGCCTTTGTAATAGTTTAGAACTTTTAATTTCCGCATCTTTTTAACTGTTAATAAATACATGCAAGAATGAATGATAAAATAAAAACAAACGCATAGATCACTTTGACAAAAGACAAAAATAAATGAAAACGACACACAAATCACCACCACCCCTAGGGTACGCCTCACTGTTGCCTTGCCTCGAAAGGTGATCGTTGAGTAGAGGATGTTTTAGTAAGTCCTCATGATCCGGGAACCTGGCATGAGGGTAGCTTCTAAGGTGTCTTCCCATTGCTCTGGTGATCACCATGTCCCAAACCTCGAATTGACCCGAACACCTCCAACGGTGGTGCTACCTACCTCTCAATGGTGGGATGGCACTACTTTAAAGGACATCTACACAGACGAATTCCTTAGGGTAGGTAGACGACTCTAGATACTTGCTCTAATTTCAAAAACAAATCAAAAATACTTTTCACACCGACACCTTTTCAAAAAAAGCTTTCGAAAGCAATTTTTCAAACACTCTTGAGGACCGATACAAGAGTCGAACTGGAATTTTCAAAGAAACTTTTTTAAAACCCACAGTTGAAAAGCAAACAAACCATTTTTTGAAAACACAAATGAGCAAGTATCTAAGAGCCCATGGATAACCATGGATAGAAAGGGTGCTAACACCTTCCCTTTCTATAATCTACCTCCCGAACCGAGAGCAATATCTATAAGGAATTTTTCTGTGCTTTTGTCCTTTCCATTTGGAGAAAATAAAAGACGGTGGCGACTCTTGCTTCCGCGACATTTTGCGAACCAGCGTTAAACAGTCAGTTCCAGATCCACCGATCACAATATATATATATATATATATATATATATATATATATATATATATATATATATATATATATATATATATATATATATATATATATATATATATATATATATATATATATATATATATATATATATATATATATATATATATATATATATATATATATATATATATATATATATATATATATATATATATATATATATATATATATATATATATATATATATATATATATTGAACACAAGAGATAGACTGTGTCACCCTTGTCCAGTTTAATATTGGGCCCTTAGACATTTATTACGCAGGATGGGAAATTCCATCTAGGTCACTCATATCTCTCAGCATGCTTTGTGAAGTACCCATCAACTCTCTTTATTACCGTCCAATTACAGATAACGTTTGATCAACAATAAAGTATTTAACTATACAGGTCCATAGTGGTTTCAGATCGAAGGGTGGTATACACCATTATTACCATGAGAATAACTTATGACACTTGGCATAACATTCTATGTAGTATTCTCATAGCGGGTCAATCCAGTATAAATATTACTCCTAATATTTATACATATGTCAAGACTTGATAACTCCTTATCCATGATCCATGAGATGTGATCATAAGTCTATCTACATAATAATATCAATGCTTTAATGTTATTCCACTTTGAAATAAAGCTTGACTACAGATACTTTAACAATAATGTCCTTATGTTTAATGGAGTCTCATGATTAAATCACACTTAACATTTCATGAAATATACGAACTATTCTAGGGACTTTATTATTTTTGGAAAAGCAAACATAATAAAGGAATTCTTTTTAATATTAATAAATAATTCGATACAAGTACCAAAACTATTGGCCCCTAGGGCTTACACCAACAGGAACTGTGCAAACTTGAGCATACATAAGACTTAGAAATTATCAAGAAAATGAGTTTACTTCCATTATACTTTTAGTACACGCAATTATCAAATGGATTAGCCTCAACACCAAATAAGGATATAACTTGATGAAATTCGTAATACCATTGACGGGAAGCCTGTTTAAGCCCATAAATGGATTTCTTGAGTTTGCAAACCATAAACATTGGGTCTCCCAACACCAAGTTTTATGGTTGCATCATATATATTGTCTCTTGAATATTTCCATTTAGAAACACACTCTTTACATCCATCTGATGCAATTCTAAATCAAAATGTGCTACTAATGCTATCATGATCCTAAAATAATCTTTCAAAGAAATTGGATGGAAAGTATATTTATAATAAATGTGTTCCTTTTGAGTAAAGCATGTTGCGACAAGACGAGCTTTATATCTCTCGATGTTACCCTTTTGAATCCCTTTTGGTTTCAAATATCCATTTACAACCAATAGGCTTCTTTCCTCTAGGTAATTTAACAAGATCCCAAACATCATTGTCAGCCATCGACTTCATTTCATCTTTCATGGCATCAACCCACTTAAGAGAGTTTTGACTCAACATAGCTTGACTAAAGTTAATTGGATCTTCCCCATTCAAGTCAATGTCATCCTCATGTTCCTGAATAAATACAACTTAGTCATCTAGAATTGCACTCTTCCTCTCTCTGGTGGATCTCCTTAATGGCGGCTCTTGAGGTTGTTGAGTTGGAACTATAGCTGGTGCTTGAGGAAGAAACTCAATATTTTCTTGTTCTTGAGGGATGTTAGGATCAACATCATGGTTTATTTTAGGATCTCTATATGGAACAAAAATAGGTACAAAGACTTCATCATTGTGAGAAATAGTTTATCCATTAAAGACAACCCTTCTTATGCTTCCTTCCCCTCCAAACTCTACATCCTCAAGGAATCTAGCATTTTCTATTTCAAAAATTATTCTAGTGATGGGATTATAAAACTTGTACCTGTAAGAGCATTCAGCGTATCTAATAAAATAACATCTAATTGTCTTTGTATCCAACTTACCTTCATGGGGCCTATAAGTCCTCGCTTCAATTGGACATCCCCAAATGTGCAGGTGCCTGATGCTGGGCTTTTTTCCAATCCATAGCTCATAAGGGGTCTTAGCTACTACTTTAATAGGTACTCTATTAAGGATATAAACATCGGTCTATGTTGGATCGGTGTAGCGGTAAGCAATAAAAGTTTTGGAAATATTTATCTGGGAATTTATCGTGTCCACAAAGATTGGTTATTGAATTATCGTTCGACAAATCTCTCGTTAATGAGTTTGAGGATAAATGGGTTTATAAAGAAAATGTTATCAACATAAAATAAATGTAAACAAAAGTAAAAACTAGGGAAGAACTTATCAAGCCTGCATATAATCTACTCATCACAGACTTAAATTTATCGACCATTTACATTCAACCTAACAATACTCATCAATGTCACCACGTATCACTCGCAACCTAAGTCATTTCTAACCCAAATTGAGAGACCGACTGTATCACCAAGGAAATGATCTCTCTACCTCCTCAACAACACAAACTACAACTATGTAATCGCACTGACGATCTCTCATTACAGCACAACAACAGATAGGCATTAAGCTTTGATACCCAAGTAGATGTCAGCTCTAAATCTATCTCTAGAGTTCAAAAACTAACAGATAATCATCATAGATAAGAATCTAAGCAGTATATGTATATAACAACTCAAATCCCTAGCACAGAGCAAAAATCCAGGATAACAATCGACAAAGATTTATAAAGCAAGTTTAATATAACACCATGGGCGACAAATATACATAAGTTCAAAGTAAATACATGTAAAAACTCAACACATAAATAATACACAAAGAGGAAGAGAAATGAAACACAAATATATCGGTTTGTCAGTGCCGATTGATGAGCAATCCACCCTAGATAATCCGTATGCAAGCTTTAATATTGTTTTCTAAGCTAATCCTATCAAAAAATGAAGGTTGACGGAGTTGGGGTCAAAAATACCCAAAACCATACTCAAACAAATGTGTTTTTACCCCTAAATACACATTTCTGACTATCCTGCATCGCCCGGTGACCAAAAAACGTCACCCGGCGACCAAAATAGTGTTTTTTTCACGCTTCAGGTCGCTCCATAATCGCCTGACGACCAAAAAGTGTTGCCCGACGACAGATGACAGAAAGTTGAAAAACCAGCACAAATTCAGCCATAAGTTTTGAACCGTAACTCTGATTCGCGTACTGTCGAAAGCGTTGGAAAGCTTATTCAAAGCTCTATCTAACAATGCATAAATATAAATGCTTAAATACCTACAAAAATCAGATAAAATCAATTAAATTCAATGATATTTACACAATAATGCAATAAATACACTATAACGTAAACTATACCGAATATACACTAAAGTTGAGGTTTATTGACAAAAAGCAAACGAATTAATCCGATGAGTGCTAATTATGCACACTCAAATTCACAACAATTTAGCACTCATCAAACTCTCTCCAACTTAAAACATTGTGTTGTACCCCAAAATTTTCCCTCCCTTTTCTCATTAATTTCTCATCACAAAGTCCTTGAAGATCAAGATCCAGTTAGGGTTTCATCTGCTCAAGACTTCTCCTTGCACTGTTGACCCAAATTAGGGTTTGTGTTTGCACAAAGATGTTTTGACCTAAAAGGCCTAAGATGACTTTCATGCTTCATATTGGACTCCCAAGTTTACCCATATCAAGTGTCAAGTCTTGATTCCAAGTTTTGCCCAGTCAATGGGACAGTTGACCTAGAAATCAACTGTATTGGGGAAAAAGTCAACTGTGGCCAATTGACAGTCAAACCTCATGAAATTTGACCCACATCAACATTATGAACTCACATGGACCATTTGATCAAGTTTGGATCACAATTCCACAAGAAATTTGATCAGATCACCAAAAGGGCAAAATGGTCATTTTTAGGGTTTTGACTGCACAAAGGCAATTTTTGACTGTTTGACCTAGCCAATAGCAAACCAAGCTCACATATGGACTCAAGGACCCCATGGAATTATCTTGACCTAATCAAAAAACTCAAAAGGTCCCAAATACACAAGATTGACAATTGAATTTCCCAGTCAATTGATCAATTTTGACTGTATACTGAAAAGTCAAACTTTGACTTTTTGGTCAAAATCAAGAGTCAAGATTCATTTTTCATCAAAACATGCCAAATCATGAAACTTGTTCACCAAGAAATCACAAAATGCAAATTAGGGTTTAAAATGGAATTTTTCATAACTTAGAATTTTTCTAAGTTATGAAAAACCCTAATTTTTTCCCAACTTTGCCCCACTTTTTCACCATGATCCATTTGGATTCAAACAAAAGTCCAAACATGAAAGTTGTAGTTTGTTGCATAATCTACAACCTTTATTCACAAAGTTTTCTCATTTGAAGCTTGTATCGCAAGTTACAAATTTTTGAATAAGGGCACTAAACCATTCTTAACTTAGTGAATTTTTGACCTATTTTGACAAGGTTTTCTACCCCACTTCAAGGCCATTTTCGATACACTTCCACTTGGAATTTCAATTTACATTTCAAAGATGGATTGTAGTACACATTCCAAGCTTTCCAAAATGTCCAAGAACTTATCAAACAACCTCATGGTTAGGGAGAATCGAATTTCACAATATAGCAAAAACTCACTTTTGAATTGACCATTTTTCATGTTCATAAGATTATGCAACTTCTCAAAACCAGCATGCCCTTGATTACAGGTCCTTAAACCAAGTTACACTCATAAATTTAATGCATATTCTTTGTGCCAAGACCAAGTTCTTTGAGTTCAAGCTTTGTCTAGAGGATTAATCCCAATTTGGAAAAAGTAAACTATCCATTTTTGCAAAAGTTCACTTTATGTCAATTTGAAAATCAAACAAGTACAAGCTAAATCTCTTTGGCACAAGATTATGGACAATTTGCTCTGATCAAGAGAGACTTTGCAGCAGGATTAGAGGCCCCCTACTGACCTAAAACACCAACTTGCACTTTGTTGCTTAAAGGTTAAGAAACATAGCATAACTTGTAAGAACTCTCATCTCAGCAAGAAAACCCTTAAGCAAACTTGTCAAACATACTCAGCATATCCCAACTAAGCTAACACACGAGCCCTTGGCCTCTCAAACACTCCCATTGCCATAATCACCTTGAAACTGCTCAAACAGAGCAACCCTTGCAGTTTGAGTGCTATCTCTCAATCCCTTCGAGCATTCTTGCCCAAACCTGTTCCTCTACCTTCCTTACAACCTATGCAAGCTATCCAGAAGCTAAGACACGACCTGTAATTGCTCTAACCACTTCCACCATTTTCACATTTCTGACTTGCAGGTGAAGTTCTCTAGCTTGATTCAGAAGCTTTCAAGACAAAGTGAACATTGGAATAGCATCCCTGGACCTCAAGGAAGCTTCTCCAATCATCACCTTGCACTGAAAGTTCCTATATCTCCAGATAGAAGTTCAACTGAATAGGTAAAATTTTGAATTCGTATCTCTCTTATTATGCATCATTAGTCTTAAGTTTGTGAAGAAATAATGTCATACTCATGCCACTGAACATGTCCATGTCTTTACTTTTCATTTCTTTTGCCTGAGTAGAGAGAATTTGGAGTTTGAAAATGACAGAAAAACTAGGTTAGGATTTGGGGGAGGAGAAATTCTCCCTCATCTTAGAGAGTTAGATCAAGTTATGCATATGGTTAGAATCGTCTCTTCATGCTTAACATTTTTTGTGTTGGAAGTTTGTTGAAAAAATCAAAGAATCAGGACATTCGAAGGAAGCTTGTTGGCGCGCGTTTTGAACAAAATCTGTTCAGAGGTTGAAGAAGGTGGCTTCTTGGGCTGGGCCTGAGCATTTTTTGTTATTCACACCACTTTTTCTGTTTTGCACCCCCAAGCCCATTTGCTTCATTTTTCATGATTTTTGACTTTTTCTTTTCTTATTTGATTCATTTATTTTTTCTCAGCATATTAAAATTTTGAAAATATTTTTCTCATCATTTTTTGATTTTTATTTGATTTTTATTTGATTTTCTTTTGTTTATACATAAATATTATATATACTATTATTTAGGATAAATAGAAAAATATGTAAAAACACTTCTATTTTTTATTTTTATTTTATATTACCCTCTGAAAACATTTTATATAAAAAATACTATTTTCTAAAAAATTAACTATTATTATTATTATTTATATATGTAATACCTATTTAAAATAATACAAAGATACATATATATATATATATATATATATATATATATATATATATATATATATATATATATATATATATATATATATATATATATATATATATATATATATATATATATATATATATATATATATATATATATATATATATATATATATATATATATATATATATATATATATATATATTAATACATTTAGGATAAAAATACTAAAAATGTACATATTTTATCTTTAATATATTTAATACTAAAAAATGCCTTTTTATAAATATACCATGTTTTATTTTATTTTTGTATGTAAATAACAAATATTATATGAATTAATTAATTAATATTCACTTTGATTAAAACTAGGGTTTTTGCCCTAAAACTCAAAAATACTCCAAAAATAATATTTCATTTTTCTTTCTTATTATACATAAATAATACTTTTTTTCATACATATAAAAAATTTCTTTTTTGCATTCTTGCATATTTGTTTTATTTAAATTATACATTTTATTTATCTTGTAAATATTCATAAAAATGATGTAATAGTTTTAGGTTTAATTTCTTATCTAAATACCTCCCCATTTAAACATTGTACCCCCCTCCCTATATTATTGTGATGTAATAGCGTAGAAATTTAAATTTCGCACTTTATCGCTTTCTAAACATACTATGTTAGAATTAGGGTTTTGTATGCGAATAAAAATGAACAAAATAGTTGGACCTAATACAAGATAAATGAGCATGAAAAATGGACAACACATTTCACACTTGCACCCCTAGGGTATTCCACTTTGTTGCCTTCAAAATAATTGGGCCATATTGCATGTTGAACTTCTTTGGGTAAAACAAACAATCAAAATGATCATAGTCCCTCAAAATGTTGCTTAAATAAATGATCAAGTCCCTTTCAAAAGAAAATTGCCCAAAGACATTTAACACTATTGCAATTATGGTCTAAACGATGACCCGCGCCCGTCCCTTTCATCTCCTAAAACAAGATTGTCCACCAAATGCAATGGTGGAACAAAATTGTCAAAAGGTCTAAAACATGACAAAAGTCTTTGAGGAAATTTTGAGGTAGATGAACTCTTAAAGTACTTGTCAACTTTCCAAGAAAACACTTGCCTAATTTCAAAATCCACTTCACAAACACTTTCAAAATCAACTTTTCAAAACCTTGAAACATCTTTTCAAAAAGACAAACACCTTTTATAAAACATTCGAGTAAAGAATTGTTACAAGGGTAGCCTACACAAGGCATCTTTTTCAAAACCTTTTCAAAACCACACACAAAGCACCATTTCAAACAATTGAAAACCAAGGCAAGTTGATCTAAGCAAGTACTTAAGAGCCCATGGATAACCATGGATAGAAGGGGTGCTAATACCTTCCCCTTCTATAATCTACTCCCCGAACCCAAGAAAAATCTCAAAGGTTTTTGCTGTGCTTTTTAAACCTTTCCTTAGGATAAAATAAAAAGTCGGTGGCGACTCTTGCTCAACCGAAACATTTGCGAAAACAAACGCAAAACCCTAGTCAGTTCTCCCACCGTATCACAGAACTGGCGACTCTGCTGGGGAGAATTTTTTAAGTGGAGTAACCTTAGGGCTTAGATCACCCTCTTGCATGACTAATTGTTTGATTTGTTTGCTTTATACTTTGGCTCTATTGTTTGGGTTTACAATCCTCCACCCGGATTTTAGGAAACATTCATAGATAGCAATACGTTGTGGAAACTGTGCAGGGTATACCGACACGGTCTAAGCAATAGCTATATTAGTGCGACATATTTGTGAGTACCGGTAACCCTTGAGTTCAATCAAGGAGAGTACGGGGCCGCTGAGTGATGTCACTAAGCACTAATGACCTAGAACCTTACTTGACCATCTTGGCCTTTTATTAGGGGTAGTGAGATGACCGGCTTTGGTGCAGTCCGAAGTTGGTAGATACTCGATACTACACTCATTGAGGGTTGTTTTCTTGGAATATTTTGGTCGCTAGTTAAGTGGCTAAACCAAAACAATGAACAATGAAAACAATCCAGTGATATTGAGCTCCTTAGAACCCGGTTACTATTTATAGGACAGGTTTTTAAGCCAACTACACTCAAGAGGGTACTTACCTATGAAACCCCATGCAAGCCTAAAACTAGGGTTTGGTGTGATTTGCTTGTACATATGTTTTGTGCATACATCATAAACATCATAAACATCATAAACATCATATGCATTCACTAACCATTTCAAGGGTTTGGAGCTTCATCTTTGTTCCTGTTTTGTAGGTCATGGAAATTCCTCGCAGAAACACCATTCAAGTCAACCTTGTGAGAATCTCCCCTCAACTCAAGGAGATCACCTCAAGAATTCCGGAAAATTCATCCTTCAGTGAAAGACATGGTAGACTGCTCAGCCTAGTCAACACCAACATTGAAGAAGATATGATGAAAGTGCTATTCCAGTTCTTTGACCCTCTTCACCACTGCTTCACTTTCCCTGATTATCAGTTGGTACCCACTTTGGAGGAGTTCTCTCAACTCCTAAGAATCCCTATCCTTAATCAACTACCCTTCAACGGTACGGAGAAGGAACCAAAGCCGGAAGATGTTGCTCGAGCATTACATCTACAACCATCCGACATCAAGGGGCATTGGGAAACCAGAAGCGGCGTCAAAGGATTCTTAGCAAAATTCTTGTTTGAAAAAGCACAAGAATGTTGGGACTCATTGGATCTTCAAGCCTTTGAAGAAATTGTGGCACTCCTGATCTACGGGTTGGTTTTGTTTCCAAACTCTGACCAATTGGTAGATGTCAACGCCGTCAAAATCTTCTTGTCCAGAAATCCGTTACCAACATTGCTTGGGGACATCCTTCACTCATTTTACACACGAACAATGAGAAAGAGGGGTGTTCTCATGTGCTGTACTCCTATCCTTGCAAGGTGGTTTATTTCGCACCTTCCACAATCTGTCTTGAAGAATGACCAAGGTACAAGGTGGTCCCAACGATTGATGACTCTTACTCATTCTGATGTGCATTGGTGTTCTCGGTCCAGAGAAAATGTCATCATTGTCGATCGTTGCGGAGAATTTCCTAATGTTCCTTTACTTGGAATTAGAGGAGGTATCACCTACAACCCTTGCCTAGCTTTGAGGCAATTTGGATATGCACGGAGGGATGGCCCTCATGATATGTTGATTCCTAGCCTAGTTTTTGACTTCGACAACGATGCGCAAGGACTTCGCCAAAGATTCATCAGAGCTTGGGGAAAACTCAACAAGGTTGATAGCAAGACTCTGGGATACAAGAACTCCATCCCTCTTGAGCCCTATCTCAAGTGGGTACGAGCCCGAGCCCAAAGTCTGATGATGCCTTATCCTCATATACTCCCAGTAATTAAAGAACCCGTCAATGAAGGAGAGGTTCCCTACACCATCCTGCATCCAGACATGCCTACATCGTGGGAGGAAATGCAGAAAAGTTGGATTCAGCTCAAGGAGGAACGGAACACTTTTGAAGCTAGCTACTACGCCAGTGAAAAGAAGGTTCTAGAGCTTACCCGCCGACTCCACGAGCAAGAGGCCCTCAATACCTACATCGCACCAAAGAGGATGCGCAATGTCTTTCTGCCTTAAGAAGTTTATTTTGTAATATTTGGCCCATGGGGCATTTATGTACTAAAGAATTTCTTCTTATTAATATGACGTGCGTTCTTCTTTGTCTAAAACAATTTTGAATGTTCTAAATCCTTGAATGCATTGCATACATAAGCATACCATTCATCATGTGCATAAGCAGGTCTCACCCCAGGTTTCCTTATCTGTCTGCTGTTTATTTCAGTAAGATGGATCTCGAGCAAACAGTCAAAGACCTACAGGCTCAGAATGCACAGTTCCAGCAACTCCTGATGACTTTGGCTAAAGGTCAGGAGGATCTCAAGACCTTGCTGGGGAATCAGGACCCAGTGAAAAAGAAGAAAAAGAGGATCGGAGTGGCTACTGTAGGGAGAAGATTTGAGGGAGAAGCTCGGAGAGTGCTTGAATTTCCTCCTATCTCCGATGAAGGAACCAGCAAAGGAGGTGGACCTGCGGTACCTTCCGAGTCTGATGCAGAAGAAGAAGAGGTTGAGGAGGATGAAGATTATTCTGACCAGCAATATCCTCCGGCTGATGATAAGTACAAGGGTTTAGAAGACAGATTGGCTACCATGGAATTGCAAAGGGTACCGGGTTTGGATTTTGAAGACATGGGCTTGGTCGCCGGAATTGTGATTCCCCCAAAGTTCAAAGTGCCAGTGTTTGTGAGGTATGAAGGGCTGTCCTGTCCCAAAATGCATCTCAGGTCCTATGTGAGAAAGATCCAACCCTATACGGCAGATAAAAATCTCTGGATTCATTTCTTTCAAGACAGCCTGTCGGGAGCCCAGTTGGAATGGTTTTATCAGTTAGAAGGAACCAGTGTCAGAAGTTGGGAAGATTTGGCCACCCTTTCTATAAACAATACCAGTATAATTCTGATCTTGCTCCTACTCGTACCCAACTTCAGGGTATGTCACTAGGAACAAGTGAGGGATTCAAGGAATATGCACAGAAATGGAGGGATTTGGCTGGCAGGGTGCAGCCTCCTTTAACCGATCGTGAGCTCGTTGATATGTTTCTCGGGACCCTATCTGGGCCATTTTTCAATCATCTAATTGGTAACTCTTCCGCGGGGTTCACCGATTTGATCTTAACCGGCGAAAGAATAGAAGCTGGCATCAAGTCAGGAAAGATTCAGAAGGGTGTTGCTGCAAGTGTTGAGAAGAAGCCGTTTAAGAAGGAGACAGCTATGGTATATTCTCAGAGAAGAGCTGGGAAGATGGAACGTCGGCCAACTGTGGGGGCCGTAATGATTCAAAACACTCCAAGTGAGCAGCCTCGCTACAACCAATCCAGACCAAATCAGCAACGGGTGGAAAGGCCACAACGGCAGTTCACCCGTATTAATATGACTCCAGCGCAAGTGCTTCCCCATCTGTTGAAGTTAAATCTGGCCACCATCAAGGAGGCGCCAAAGAATGTGAATACGTCCTCTCCACATTATCACGCCAATGCTAAATGCGCCTATCATTCAGACAGTGTTGGACACGACACCAATGATTGTTGGGCACTCAAGCATAAGATCCAAGACCTGATAGAGGCTAAGGAGGTAGAGTTTGACGCTCCAGAGAAGCCTAATGTGATATCTGCACCTATGCCAAAGCACGGCCGAAATGTCAACGCCATTGAAGAGGATTTGTATGTTGCTGACGTCAGTGATCTGACTACTCCACTGCTAACCATTAAGTTGAATTTGTTAAGAGCCGGGATCTTCCCGGGATGTAAAGAAGACTGTTACTGTTGTTATTCTCCGCCTTTTGATTGTCCGCTACTGAAGAAAGGTATCCAAGGCCTTATGGATAGCTGACAAATTTTGTTCGAAAAAGTTTCTGCTGTTCCAGTTCATGTTGAAAATGTCTCAATCATAACCATTCACGCCAATCTTTCCAAGGCCGTCAAAAGGCCTGTTAAGATTACACCAGCTGCAAAGTCTATACCTTTGAAGATAACAATGCCGGGGCCTATTCCCTATGTTTCTGAGAAGTCGATACCTTGGAACTATGGTGGCGACATCTACTACCATGGTATCAAGCAAGTTGAAATAATTGAAGAAAATTCAGATGATGAAGAAGCCAGCATTAGTAACATTGCGGGCACCAGCAAAATCACCAGGAGTGGGAGAATATTTTCTCCAGAGATTGCCCCTCCAAAAGCAGTCTTTGGACCCTCATCAACTAAAGAAGTCATCCCTGCACCAGTAAAGCTCTCTGCTAGAACTCCTTTGATTGAAGAAATTGTCGTTCCTGGTGCTGTCTCTCCTACCATTGCTGATAAAGGAAAGGGAATACAAGATGAGCCCGTCAGGACGAGGGCTCAACCCTTGGTGATCCCGGAAGCCTCCAAGAAAGAAATGGACGAGATTTTGAGGATAATCAAGAGAAGTGATTACGATGTGGTGGAACAGTTGGGGCAAACCCCCTCCAAGATCTCCATGCTGGCACTATTGCTTTGCTCATAAGCGCACGCTCAAGCTTTGATTAAGTTTCTGAAGGCAGCTCATGTGCCCCAGGAAACCTCTGCAGATCAATTTCAGAATTGCGTGGCTAGCCTGACTGCGGACAATGGACTAGGTTTTTCTGATGCCGACCTAACCCCTAAAGGCCGAAACCACAATGATGCTTTGCATATTTCAATCGAGTGTCGCGGAACCACCCTTGCACATGTTTTGGTTGATACCGGGTCGTCGCTGAATGTTTTGCCTAAAAAGGCCTTGGACCGGCTAGATTGCGAAGGGTTGGAATTGAAGCCGAGTGATATTGTCGTCAGAGCTTTCGATGGGTCAAAGAGAATGGTCCATGGAGAGGTGGAAATTCCTATCAAGATAGGCACTGAGGTGTTTAAATCCACTTTCTATGTAATGGACATCCGTCCATCATACTCCTGTCTGCTGGGTAGACCTTGGATACACCATGCTGGGGCAGTCACCTCCTCCTTGCATCAGATGCTGAAGTATCCTGTCAAGGGAAAGATCATTACTGTCCACGGCGAAGAAGAGTACATGATTAGCCATTTAAATTCTTTCCGGTATGTGGAAGTTGAAGGAGAGTTCATTGAGACGCCGTTTCAACATTTCGAGGAAGTTCTTCCTGAAATAGCAGTAACAAAATTGGCAGCCGAGACACCGAGACAGATGGCCAGGATGGCATCTCTGGAGGATGCAAGGGCCGCGGTTAAAGAAGGGAAGAATTCAGCATGGGGGCAATTACCCGATTTTCCGCATAAGACTGATAAGTTTGGATTAGGTTTCACAGCCGCTGGCCAAAAAGCTATGCGCCAGTCAAAGATTGAAAGAGCGCCAGTCAAGATTTCTCCTTACAGAATCAACGCCCTGGAAGATGAAGACAAGGAAAGCAACATTGAAGAGTGGATTTATCCAACTGTCAGAGGAGGCTTAAGCAATTGGGAGGCTAAAGACTTTGTCCCCATCACTTTTATTCATCAGTAATTTATCTATTAAACATTTCCTATTTTGGTCTGTAATATTTTACTTTCAAACAATCCGTACACTATCTTTTCACCTCCTGCCTTGCCCGGGGCATGTAGGTCCACTTGTAAGGGTTTTGACTATTTTTCATATTCATATGCCATGTTTAATGATTCATTGGACGTTTTTCATTTGATAAACTGCTTATGTTCATTTTCTTTCCTTTTGCATTTTTGTTTAAGGATGGCTATCCCTTACACACACCCACACTCACCAATGCAGGTACCCATCCACTCCGGATTCCATGGGTGACTATTCTGCTATATCTTTCAATAACTCTGAAGACCTGGTCAATCTAGCCGAGTATGAGGATGACGAAGGTTGTGAAGTACCCGGGGAACTAGCCAGACTTCTGCAACAAGAGGAAAGGGCCATCTTGCCGCATGAAGAGCCATTGGAAACTGTTAACTTGGGAACCGAAGAGGATCGGAAGGAGGTGCAAGTGGGTGCCAATATGGAACCAAAAGTCAAGGAGCGCTTGGTACGGTTGCTGAATGAGTATGTTGAAATCTTCGCTTGGTCCTATGAAGATATGCCGGGTTTGGATACAGACATCGTGGTTCACCGTCTCCCTACAAGAGAGGACTGTCCACCAATCAAGCAAAAGGTCCGTCGAATGAGGCCTGACATGTCTGAAAAGATTAAAGCAGAAGTAATGAAGCAGTTCGACGCTGTCTTTCTGGCTGTTACGTCCTATCCTCAATGGGTCGCTAACATTGTGCCAGTACCGAAGAAAGATGGCAAAGTCAGAATGTGTGTGGACTACCGGGATTTGAATAGGGCCAGCCCTAAAGATGATTTCCCGCTACCTCATATTGACATCTTAATAGACAATACAGCTCAGCACAAAGTGTTTTCCTTCATGGATGGATTTTCGGGTTATAATCAAATCAAAATGGCTCCCGAAGATATGGAGAAAACAACTTTTGTCACACAGTGGGGCACTTTCTGTTACAAGGTGATGCCGTTTGGGCTGAAGAACGCATGGGCAACTTATCAACGCGCCATGGTAGCTTTATTTCATGACATGATACATCATGAGATTGAAGTTTACGTAGACGATATGATAGCTCGGTCACAAACAGAGGAAGAACACCTTGAACATCTGGAGAAGCTGTTTGCCAGATTGAAAGAATACAAGCTCAGGCTGAATCCAAGTAAATGCACTTTTGGAGTTAGGTCTGGTAAACTCCTGGGATTCATTGTAAGCAACAAAGGCATTGAAGTCGATCCCGCAAAAGTGAAAGCAATACGAGAAATGCCTGCTCCCCGTACTGAAAAGGAGGTTAGGGGATTCTTGGGGCGCTTAAACTATATTGCCAGATTCATCTCACATCTGACTTCTACCTGTGAGCCAATTTTCAAACTTTTGAAGAAAGATCAGGTAGTGGAATGGAACGACGATTGCCAAGCTGCTTTTGACAGAATCAAGGAGTATTTACTAGAACCTCCTATTCTAATGCCGCCCGTCGAAGGAAGACCTTTGATCATGTACTTGACCGTTTTGGATAACTCAATGGGGTGTGTTTTGGGCCAGCATGACGAGTCTGGTCGAAAAGAGCATGTTATTTATTACCTTAGCAAAAAGTTTACCGACTGTGAGACTCGCTACTCACTGCTCGAGAAAACTTGCTGCGCTTTGGTATGGGCTGCTCGCCGACTAAGGCAGTATATGTTGACTCATACTACCTTGTTGATTTCTAAAATGGATCCTATCAAATATATCTTCGAAAAGCCCGCTTTATCTGGAAGGATAGCTAGATGGCAAATGATCTTAACTGAGTATGACATCCAGTACACCACCCAAAAAGCTATAAAAGGGAGTGTACTAGCTGACCATCTGGCTCATCAGGCTATCGAAGACTATCAACCCATGAGATTTGACTTCCCGGACGAGGACATCATGAATTTGGACAACATTGAAAGTGACGGACCGTATGACGGACCCGAAAAGGGATCCCGATGGACCCTGTACTTTGATGGTGCTTCAAATGCACTTGGAAATGGTATTGGCGCATTACTCATTTCTCCGGAAGGTTGTCACACACCTTTCACGGCCCGACTTTGCTTCAGCTGCACAAATAACATGGCTGAGTATGAAGCCTGCATCTTTGGTCTCGAGGCTGCTATAGACTTGGGGATCAAATCTTTGATCGTATTTGGGGACTCGGCTTTGGTCATCAGCCAGATCAAAGGAGACTGGGATACCAAGCATCCTAATCTTATCCCATACAAAGAACATGTCCTGACATTGTTGCCGCATTTCGAGCAAATTACCTTCGAGCATTTCCCGCGAGAAGAGAATCAGCTAGCCGATGCTCTAGCCACAATGTCCTCCATGTTTAAACTCAACTGGGATAATGAGGCTCCCCAAATCACCATCAAGCGAATGGATGAACCGGCGCATTGCCACGAGATTAATACCGAAGAAGTAGTGGAACAACCTTGGTTCCATGAAATCAAAAGGTATCTCGAGACTAAAGATTATCCTGAAGGAGCTTCCGTGAATGACAAGAAGTTCTTAAGGAAATTTGCTGCTAAGTTCTTCCTGAGCAACGACATCCTTTACAAACGAAGCCATGATTGTGTATTACTCCGATGTGTGGATAAAGCTGAAGCAGAGTTGATCATGACTGATATACACAGCGGCACATTTGGCACTCACTTGAGCGGGCATACAATGGCTAAGAAGATCCTAAGGGCAGGCTATTACTGGTCTACCATGGAAGCTGACTGCCATCAACATTCCCGTACTTGTCACAAATGTCAAGTCTATGCTGACAAAGTTCATATTCCTCCGGTTCCCCTCAACGTCCTGACTGCTCCGTGGCCCTTTGCAATGTGGGGCATTGATATGATTGGAGAGATCAAGCCCACTGCTTCCAATGGACATCGCTTCATCCTGGTTGCCATTGACTACTTCACTAAATGGGTCGAAGCAGCTTCCTTCGCCTCTGTCACCAAAAATGTGGTTGCCCGCTTTATCAAGCAAAATCTCATATGTCGGTATGGTGTTCCAGACAGGATCATTACGGACAACGGTACAAATCTGAATAACACAATGATCACTGCATTATGCGAACAGTTCAAGATTTATCATCACAATTCATCTCCCTATCGGCCGAAGATGAACGGTGCTGTTGAAGCTGCGAACAAAAACATTAAGAAGATCATTCAGAAAATGACAGTCACTTACAAAGACTGGCACGAGATGTTACCGTTTGCTCTGCATGGATACCGTACGACGATACGTACTTCAACTGGGGAAACCCCATTTTCTTTGGTTTATGGCATGGAAGCTGTTTTGCCTATGGAAGTCCAGATCCCCTCTCTAAGGATCATGAAGGATGCAGGTTTGAATGAAGATGATTGGATGCAGACCCGACTTGATCAACTCAATCTGATCGATGAAAAGCGACTTGCTGCTATATGCCATGGTCAGACGTATCAAAAACGGATGATCAAGGCCTTCAATAAGAAAGTCAGACGTCAAGTATATCGAGTCGGAGATCTCGTAATCAAGCGGATTATCTTGCCGCAAAGTGATCCCAGGGGCAAATGGACTCCTACATATGAAGGACCATTTGTGATCAAGAGCATATTTTCTGGTGGTGCAATGATTCTGACCACCATGGACGGCGACGATCTTCCGCACCCTGCGAACGCAGACATAGTCAAAAGATACTACGCATAAAATGACCCGACAAGTCGAAAACCCGAAAGGGCGGCTTGGGCAAAAATGGGCATCCCGGTGAACCGAAAACCCGAAAGGGCGGTTCAGGCAAAAATTAGGGATAAAAAACGAAAAAATCTGTACACCCGGCAAGTCGAAAACCCGAAAGGACGGCTTGGGCAAAAAGGGGTTTCCCGGTGGATCGAAAACCCGAAAGGGCGATTCAGGCAAAAGTTAGGGAACTAAAGCGTACGACTATGTCTCGTCGGATCACCTCAAAGACAATCTCTTCATCAACCAATTCCAGGCTTCTGATCAATCCAGTCATCGTCAAACGAAGCATTGAATGGACAGATATTCAGAGTTGTGAAAGCTATAGCGGAATGGAATCCCATGGAATTATTTCACATAGCCATCTTTATTTTATATAAATCTTTCAATATAAACGACATAATCCTCTTACTAGGATGATTGTCTCCTTTGTACAAATATACTCAAAGAAAATCAATACAAATACTCTTCCCAAAACTTGTGTCATTTCCCTTTCCTTTTTCTCTTGCGCTATTTGTTTTATTTTGAGAAACGTCCAATGTTTTGTTAAATAGGCATATGCATTTGAAACATAATCATTTCCTCAATGAACCTAAGAAGGAGGATTACTGATAGGATGAAAGTACAGATGGATATCTTGACACCCTTTTGAAGGAAACCCCCAAGAGATTTGGAATCCATATCCCTAAACAAACCCTGAGGTTTATCTCCAGCAGACTCTCGAAGCTTATCCCCAGTAAGGTTTAGGAAGATATTTCCCCGCAGAGTACGAACGTCTCTCCCGAGTTTTATTCAAAGATATTCCCCACAAAGGCTTATAACTGGGTTATCCTCAGCTACCAACCACAGAAGATCGCACTCGCCAGAATTCTTCCTATCCCCAGCGGAGTTCATCAAGAGTTCCCCAGCACAACTTATCAATGTGATCCCCAGAGGAGCTTATCCTTGTTATCCCCAGCCAGAGGATCCTCCAGAACTCATTTAAGTTTCAGTACCCCCAGCGAAGCCAGATTAATGAGCCTTCTCCCCACAAAGTCTTAGAAAGAGAAATCTTGGGTTCCCCAATGAGATCACCAGAGTTGCTTCCCATCAAGCAGAAGATTCTCAGTCTTACCTCCTCAGCATGGGTCTACTAGATTGATACTCCCCAATAGAGGTCATCAGGAATTCTCTTTTTCAGCAGCAGCCAAGGATTTATTTTCCCCGGCGGCAGTCAAGATGCTTTTATCTTCAGCCATCTCGGATCCATTTATCCTCAGCAAGATTAGCTCGTCAGCTTACATGCGCATTCATCACATCCATACCATGAACATTGATGTCACATATATTGTATCATGCATCATAACATTGCATACAACTAACTCTTTACCTTTTCAGGAAAGATCAGTCGACAGACTAAAATCATTCAACTTCTAGATTTCTGAAAACAGTTTACGGGTTCTCCAAGTAACGGATGTTAACCTATCGCTTGTTCAGATTCTTCTCAAGACTTCTGAAAACAGTTTATGGATTCTTCCCAACAACGGATGTTAATCTATCAACTTGTTCAGATGCAACCTTCTGAAAACAGTTTACGGACGCTTCCCAACAACGGATGCTGCTCTATTGCTTATTCAACTTCTAGATTTCTGAAAACAGTTTACGGGTTCTCCAAGTAACGGATGTTAACTTATCGCTTGTTCAGATTCTTCTCAAGACTTCTGAAAATAGTTTATGGATTCT
Organism: Vicia faba; assembly: GCA_948472305.1. Lineage (NCBI taxonomy): Eukaryota > Viridiplantae > Streptophyta > Magnoliopsida > Fabales > Fabaceae > Vicia > Vicia faba. Next base: position 347,243,413 of record OX451737.1, read on the forward strand.
TCCCAACAACGGATGTTAATCTATCAACTTGTTCAGATACAACCTTCTGAAAACAGTTTACGGACGCTTCCCAACAACGGATGCTGCTCTATTGCTTATTCAACTTCAAGATTTCTGAAAACAGTTTACGGGTTCTCCAAGTAACGGATGTTAACCTATCGCTTGTTCAGATTCTTCTCAAGACTTCTGAAAACAGTTTATGGATTCTTCCCAACAACGGATGTTAATCTATCAACTTGTTCAGATGCAACCTTCTGAAAACAGTTTACGGACGCTTCCCAACAACGGATGCTGCTCTATTGCTTATACAACTTCAAGATTTCTGAAAACAGTTTACGGGTTCTCCAAGTAACGGATGTTAACCTATCGCTTGTTCAGATTCTTCTCAAGACTTCTGAAAACAGTTTTTGGATTCTTCCCAACAACGGATGTTAATCTATTACTTGTTCAGATGCAATTTTTGAAAATAATTTACAGATTCCTCCCAACAACGGATGTCAATCTATTGCTTGCTCAGACCCCCAGTTCAGAAATGGTCCGAAGCTTGGACACCTTCCTGATATTCCCTTCCAGATGGCATCTTTAAGCCCATCCCCGACAAGTTTCTGTCACTCTTCCAGATGGCATCGTTAAGCCCATCCCCAAATGGCATCTCTAAGCCCATTCCCGCATCCATTGCTGTGACGATTGCAAATTTCCGGGCACTCTAGTGTCCAATCTCCTTTTACCCTCGAGTCACGAAAGGCAAGCCTGCCAATCTAACTCTTCGGATTCAAGAAGATTGGACAGGGGCAACTGTTGTACCCCAAAATTTTCCCTCCCTTTTCTCATTAATTTCTCATCACAAAGTCCTTGAAGATCAAGATCCAGTTAGGGTTTCATCTGCTCAAGACTTCTCCTTGCACTGTTGACCCAAATTAGGGTTTGTGTTTGCACAAAGATGTTTTGACCTAAAAGGCCTAATATGACTTTCATGCTTCATATTGGACTCCCAAGTTTACCCATATCAAGTGTCAAGTCTTGATTCCAAGTTTTGCCCAGTCAATGGGACAGTTGACCTAGAAATCAACTGTATTGGGGAAAAAGTCAACTGTGGCCAATTGACAGTCAAACCTCATGAAATTTGACCCACATCAACATTATGAACTCACATGGACCATTTGATCAAGTTTGGATCACAATTCCACAAGAAATTTGATCAGATCACCAAAAGGGCAAAATGGTCATTTTTAGGGTTTTGACTGCACAAAGGCAATTTTTGACTGTTTGACCTAGCCAATAGCAAACCAAGCTCACATATGGACTCAAGGACCCCATGGAATTATCTTGACCTAATCAAAAAACTCAAAAGGTCCCAAATACACAAGATTGACAGTTGAATTTCCCAGTCAATTGATCAATTTTGACTGTATACTGAAAAGTCAAACTTTGACTTTTTGGTCAAAATCAAGAGTCAAGATTCATTTTTCATCAAAACATGCCAAATCATGAAACTTGTTCACCAAGAAATCACAAAATGCAAATTAGGGTTTAAAATGGAATTTTTCATAACTTAGAATTTTTCTAAGTTATGAAAAACCCTAATTTTTTCCCAACTTTGCCCCACTTTTTCACCATGATCCATTTGGATTCAAACAAAAGTCCAAACATGAAAGTTGTAGTTTGTTGCATAATATACAACCTTGATTCACAAAGTTTTCTCATTTGAAGCTTGTATCTCAAGTTACAAATTTTTGAATAAGGGCACTAAACCATTCTTAACTTAGTGAATTTTTGACCTATTTTGACAAGGTTTTCTACCCCACTTCAAGGCCATTTTCCATACACTTCCACTTGGAATTTCAATTTACATTTCAAAGATGGATTGTAGTACACATTCCAAGCTTTCCAAAATGTCCAAGAACTTCTCAAACAACCTCATGGTTAGGGAGAATCGAATTTCACAATATAGCAAAAACTCACTTTTGAATTGACCATTTTTCATGTTCATAAGATTATGCAACTTCTCAAAACCAGCATGCCCTTGATTACAGGTCCTTAAACCAAGTTACACTCATAAATTTAATGCATATTCTTTGTGCCAAGACCAAGTTCTTTGAGTTCAAGCTTTGTCTAGAGGATTAATCCCAATTTGGAAAAAGTAAACTATCCATTTTTGCAAAAGTTCACTTTATGTCAATTTGAAAATCAAACAAGTACAAGCTAAATCTCTTTGGCACAAGATTATGGACAATTTGCTCTGATCAAGAGAGACTTTGCAGCAGGATTAGAGGCCCCCTACTGACCTAAAACACCAACTTGCACTTTGTTGCTTAAAGGTTAAGAAACATAGCATAACTTGTAAGAACTCTCATCTCAGCAAGAAAACCCTTAAGCAAACTTGTCAAACATACTCAGCATATCCCAACTAAGCTAACACACGAGCCCTTGGCCTCTCAAACACTCCCATTGCCATAATCACCTTGAAACTGCTCAAACAGAGCAACCCTTGCAGTTTGAGTGCTATCTCTCAATCCCTTCGAGCATTCTTGCCCAAACCTGTTCCTCTACCTTCCTTACAACCTATGCAAGCTATCCAGAAGCTAAGACACGACCTGTAATTGCTCTAACCACTTCCACCATTTTCACATTTCTGACTTGCAGGTGAAGTTCTCTAGCTTGATTCAGAAGCTTTCAAGACAAAGTGAACATTGGAATAGCATCCCTGGACCTCAAGGAAGCTTCTCCAATCATCACCTTGCACTGAAAGTTCCTATATCTCCAGATAGAAGTTCAACTGAATAGGTAAAATTTTGAATTCGTATCTCTCTTATTATGCATTATTAGTCTTAAGTTTGTGAAGAAATAATGTCATACTCATGCCACTGAACATGTCCATGTCTTTACTTTTCATTTCTTTTGCCTGAGTAGAGAGAATTTGGAGTTTGAAAATGACAGAAAAACTAGGTTAGGATTTGGGGGAGGAGAAATTCTCCCTCATCTTAGAGAGTTAGATCAAGTTATGCATATGGTTAGAATCGTCTCTTCATGCTTAACATTTTTTGTGTTGGAAGTTTGTTGAAAAAATCAAAGAATCAGGACATTCGAAGGAAGCTTGTTGGCGCGCGTTTTGAACAAAATCTGTTCAGAGGTTGAAGAAGGTGGCTTCTTGGGCTGGGCCTGAGCATTTTTTGTTATTCACACCACTTTTTCTGTTTTGCACCCCCAAGCCCATTTGCTTCATTTTTCATGATTTTTGACTTTTTCTTTTCTTATTTGATTCATTTATTTTTTCTCAGCATATTAAAATTTTGAAAATATTTTTCTCATCATTTTTTGATTTTTATTTGATTTTTATTTGATTTTCTTTTGTTTATACATAAATATTATATATACTATTATTTAGGATAAATAGAAAAATATGTAAAAACACTTCTATTTTTTATTTTTATTTTATATTACCCTCTGAAAACATTTTATATAAAAAATACTATTTTCTAAAAAATTAACTATTATTATTATTTATATATGTAATACCTATTTAAAATAATACAAAGATACATATATATATATATATATATATATATATATATATATATATATATATATATATATATATATATATATATATATTAATACATTTAGGATAAAAATACTAAAAATGTACATATTTTATCTTTAATATATTTAATACTAAAAAATGCCTTTTTATAAATATACCATGTTTTATTTTATTTTTGTATGTAAATAACAAATATTATATGAATTAATTAATTAATATTCACTTTGATTAAAACTAGGGTTTTTGCCCTAAAACTCAAAAATACTCCAAAAATAATATTTCATTTTTCTTTCTTATTATACATAAATAATACTTTTTTTCATACATATAAAAAATTCCTTTTTTGCATTCTTGCATATTTGTTTTATTTAAATTATACATTTTATTTATCTTGTAAATATTCATAAAAATGATGTAATAGTTTTAGGTTTAATTTCTTGTCTAAATACCTCCCCATTTGAACATTGTACCCCCCTCCCTATATTATTGTGATGTAATAGCGTAGGAATTTAAATTTCGCACTTTATCGCTTTCTAAATATACTATGTTAGAATTAGGGTTTTGTATGCGAATATAAATGAACAAAATAGTTGGACCTAATACAAGATAAATGAGCATGAAAAATGGACAACACATTTCACACTTGCACCCCTAGGGTATTCCACTTTGTTGCCTTCAAAATAATTGGGCCATATTGCATGTTGAACTTCTTTGGGTAAAACAAACAATCAAAATGATCATAGTCCCTCAAAATGTTGCTTAAATAAATGATCAAGTCCCTTTCAAAAGAAAATTGCCCAAAGACATTTAACACTATTGCAATTATGGTCTAAACGATGACCCGCGCCCGTCCCTTTCATCTCCTAAAACAAGATTGTCCACCAAATGCAATGGTGGAACAAAATTGTCAAAAGGTCTAAAACATGACAAAAGTCTTTGAGGAAATTTTGAGGTAGATGAACTCTTAAAGTACTTGTCAACTTTCCAAGAAAACACTTGCCTAATTTCAAAATCCACTTCACAAACACTTTCAAAATCAACTTTTCAAAACCTTGAAACATCTTTTCAAAAAGACAAACACCTTTTGTAAAACATTCGAGTAAAGAATTGTTACAAGGGTAGCCTACACAAGGCATCTTTTTCAAAACCTTTTCAAAACCACACACAAAGCACCATTTCAAACAATTGAAAACCAAGGCAAGTTGATCTAAGCAAGTACTTAAGAGCCCATGGATAACCATGGATAGAAGGGGTGCTAATACCTTCCCCTTCTATAATCTACTCCCCGAACCCAAGAAAAATCTCAAAGGTTTTTGCTGTGCTTTTTAAACCTTTCCTTAGGATAAAATAAAAAGTCGGTGGCGACTCTTGCTCAACCGAAACATTTGCGAAAACAAACGCAAAACCCTAGTCAGTTCTCCCACCGTATCACACATTGTTTATCCTCAAACAAAGTCAAATAAACTTAAAGAAGCAAAAGTCGATAATCAAAGAATCACAAATCAACAGGTTTTGAAAACAGAAAACAAATGTAATGATTTAAATAAAAAACAGTACACACAAAGTAAACACTTACCACTAAACTACGACTATAACATAAACATGAAACAAATGCTAAATACAAAAATTATACCAAACATTCTAAAAAACATACTAGTTAACAAATGAATCACACCTAGAAAACACAATCATCGATAGATGAAAAACACACAAAAATGAGGTATTTTGACTCATCCAACAATCTTGTAAACAATAGACTAAATTATGCATTCATCCAAAAATATACATTGAAAATATAAAAGCAAGAATCTCAAAGGCTTTTCAAGATTGTAATGTGGCTTGGTTAACAAACAAATGATAAGTCCTAAAGCTAATCGAAACAAAGACTTGCCTAAACCTAAGGGAGTAATTACTTGCACAAAAATTAAAACAATAGAATTTCAATCAAACTTCTTCTTCATCCCAAATTTCAAACCAACACACATCACTTATTCAACACAACATTATTTCATACTCTTTTTGTTTTTCTTTTTCAAAGCTTTTCTATTTTTTTTTCTTTCTTTTTCTATCACTTTTTTTTTCATTTCTTTTCAACCTCATAGAAATCAACCAATAAATACACAATCATTTTTCTCCCCAACTTTAATTCAACCATACATTAAAGTGAATACTCCCTACTTTCTAAGGCAAGGTAAAAATTCAAACCAAAACAATAGTTGAGGGTTTAAGAAAATAACGAATCAACATCCATGCAAAAAGGGAAACTAAACACTCATAGACAAACATTTAGCAAATGTAACATGGATAGTGACAAAAGGCTCAAAGGGGTTACAAACTATCACACACTCACAAGGTGAATTGACTTATTTGGCCAAGGTAGTTGTGCTCAATATGAAACAAAATAATGCCTTGATCATGTTCAAGCTTTCATACAATCAACACAGACAAAAGATTAAGCATAATAAAATCCAGTTAAAACAAGAATTGTGGTCTCTAGCATATGTGAACAATGCAAAGCTACCTCACAAAAAGGGTAGGAACTAAAGTGATTCACAAATGAACAAATATACAAAAAAATGAATGACATAAAAATTGTAAAAAGTCTAAGTATCATGAATATGCTAAAGTATAGAAAGCGATAAACACATATCACGAACGTGTACATAACTTTAACAAAATCATTACCACGCATTCGCCAGTCGAAACGATCAAACTTGACAAATCACCTCAATATTCTACAAGTTACTAGACCAAAACTTGAGTGCAAACAACAACAAAAGAATTAGAAAAATAATACTCCTACAAAATTTTAATGTACAAAATTTATAATATATACAACAAACAAAACTCCTCAAGCTAAACATATCAAGCTTTCCGAAAACATAAATTGACATAATAAAACAAATACAAATAACGATATGAAAACCAGGTGAAAATGAATTAACAAGTTGAAAAGTGAAGATTTAAAATTCAAAACATTTCCTTGTTTTAACTTGTTAAAGCACAAGTCACCACACACATAAATAAATACAAACAAACATTCTTGTTTTACGTCATAAGCTCGACGCCTTTATTGTGCGAGTTAGTAACCTCCTATCATCATGCCATGGTGTTGTCACACCGTGCAAACCTAAAGAAACTTTCCTAACAATCACACAACAAACGTTACGAAAACAAGACAATTCACAATAATACGTGAAAACACATATATGTATAAAATATCATATATCAGTAAATGTACAATTTCTATACAACATATACATTAATTACAAAACTAAAAAATAATAATTATCGCAATGAGAAGACAATAGAATAAATCCCCGACAACGACGCTATTTTGTTGGAGCGGTGTAGCGGCAAGCAACAAAAGTTTTGGAAATATTTATTCAGGAATTTATTGTATCCATAGAGATTGGTTATTGAATTGCCGTTCGACAAATCTCTCGTTAATGAGTTTAGGGATAAATGGGTTTATAAAGAAAATATTATCAACAGCAAATAAATGTAAATAAAAGTAAAAACTAAGGAAGAACTAATCAAGCCTGCATATAATCTACTCATCACAGACTTAAATATATCTACCACTTATATTCAATCTAACAATACTCATCAATATCACAACATATCACTCACAACCTAAGTCATTTCTAACCCAAATTGAGAGACCGACTGTATCACTAAGGAAATGATCTCTCTACCTCCTCAACAACGCAGAAGACAAATATGTAATTGCACTGACGATCTCTCAATATAGCACAACTGCACAGAGGCATTAAGCTCTGATACCCAAGTAGATGTCAACTCTAAATATATCTCTAGAGTTCAGAACCTAACAGATAATCATCCTAGATAAGAATCTAAGCAGTATATGTCTATAACAACTCAGATCCCTAGCACAGAGAAAAAATCCAGGACAACAATCAATAAATATTTATAAAGAAAGTTTAATATAACGCCATGGGCGAAAAATATCCATAAGTTCAAAGTAAATACATCTAGAAACTCAACACATAAAGAATACACAAAGAGGAAGAGAAATGAACCATAAATCTATCGGTTTGTCAGCGCCGATTGATAAGCAATCCACCTCGGATCATCCGTATGCAAGCTTCAATATTTTTTTCTAAGCTAATCCTATCAAAAAATGAAGGTTGATGGAGTTGGGGTTAAAAATACCCAAAATCATACCCAAAAAATATGTTTTTAACCCTAAATACACATTTCTGATTGTCTTGCATCTCTCGATGACCAAAAAGCATCACCCAACGACCAAAACAACATTTTTTTTAACGATTCAGGTCGCTCCAGTATCGCCCGACAACCAAAAAGCGTCGCTCGGCGACAGATGACAGAAAGTTGAAAAACCAGCACAAATTCAACCATAAGTTTTGAATCGTAACTCCGATTCACGCACGGTCAGAAGCGTTGGAAAGCTTATTCAAAGCTCTATCTAACAATGCCTAAATATCAATGCTTGAATACATACAAAAATGAGATAAAATCAATTAAACTCAATGATATTTACATAATAACGCAATAAATATACTATAACATAAATTATACTGAATATACACTAAAGTTTAGGTTTATTGACAAAAAACAAACGAATTAAGCCGATGAGTGCTAATTATTCACACTCAAATTCACAAAAATTTAGCACTCATCAAACTCTCCCCAACTTAAAACATTGTTTGTCCTCAATTAAAGTCAAATAAACTTAAAGAAGCAAAAGACGATAATCAAAGAATCACAAATAAATAGGTTTTGAAAATAGAAAACAAATGCAATGGTTCAAATGAATAATAGTACACACCAAGTAAACACTTACCACTAAACTACGACTATAACATAAACATGAAACAAATGCTAAATACAAAAATTATGCCAAACATTCTAAAACAATACTAGTTCACAAATGAATCACACCTAGAAAACACAATCATCGATAGATGAAAAACACATAAAAATGGAGTATTTTCACTCATCCAACAATCTTGCAAACAATAGACTAAGTGATGCATTCATTCAAAAATTTACATTGAAAATATAACAAAAAGGGTAGGAACTAAAGTGATTCACAAACTAACAATTATACAAAAGAATGAATGACATAAAAGTTGTAAAAAGTATAAGTATCATGAATATGCTAAAGTATAGAAAGCGATAAACACATACTTCGAAAATGTACACAACTTTAACAAAATCATTACCATGCATTCGTAAGTCGAAATGATAAAACTTGACAAATCACCTCAATATTCTACAAGTTATCGGACCAAAACTTGAGTGCGAACAACAACAAAATGATTAGAAAAACAATACTCCTACAAAATTTTAATGTATAAAATTTACAATATATACAACGAACAAAATTCCACAAGCTAAACACGACAAGCTTTCGGAAAATACAAATTGACATAACAAAACAAATACAAATAACGATATGAAAACCAGGTGAAAATGAATTAACAAGTTGAAAAGTTAAGATTTGAAATCATAATATTTCCTTGTTTCAACTTGTTAAACCACAAATCACCACACACATAAAAAAAATACAAACAAACATGTTTGTTTTACGTCGTAAGCTCGACACCTTTATTATGTAAGCTAGTAACCTCCTCTCATCATGCCATTGTATTGTCACACCGTGCAAATCTAAACAAAGTCTCATAACAATCACACAATAAACGTTACAAAAACGAGACAATTCACAACAATACGTGAAAACACATATATGCACAAATATCATATACCAATTAATATACAATTTCTATACAACATATACATTAATTATAAAACTAAAAAACAAAAGAATTATCGCAATGAAAAGACAATAGAACCAATCCCCAGCAACGAAGCCATTTTGTTGGAGCAGTGTAGCAGCAAGCAACAAAAGTTTTGGAAATATTTATCTGGGAATTTATCGTGTCCACATAGATTGGTTATTGAATTGTCGTTCGATAAATCTCTTATTTATGAGTTTGGGGATAAATGGGTTTGTAAATGAAATGTTATCAATAGAAAATAAATGTAAACAAAAGTAAAAACTAAGGAAGAACTTATCAAGCCTGCATATAATCTACTCATCACATACCTAAATCTATCGACCAATTACATTCAACCTATCAATACTCATCAATGTCACCACGTATCACTCACAACCTAAGTCATTTCTAAACCAAATTGAGAGACTGATTGTATCACCAAGGAAATGATCTCTCTACCTCCTCAATAACCCAGAAGACAAATATGTAATCACACTGATGATCTCTCAATACAACACAACCACACAGAGGCATTAAGCTCTGATACCCAAGTAGATGTCAGTTGTAAATCTATCTCTAGAGTTCAGAAACTAACAGATAATTATCCTAGATAAGAATCTAAGCAGTATAAATGTCTATAACAACTCGAATCCCTAGCACAAAGCAAAAATCCAGGACAATAATCGACAATAATTTATAAAGCAAGTTTAATATAACGCCATGGGCGACAAATATACATAACTTCAAAGTAAATACATGTACAAACTCATCACATAAAGAATACATAAAGAAGAAGAAAAATGAACCACAAATCTAACGATTTGTTAGCGCCGATTGATGAGTTATCCACCCGGAATCATCCGTATGCAAGCTTCAATGTTGTTTTCTAAGCTAATCCTATAAAAAAAATGAAGGTTGATGGAGTTAGGGTGAAATATACCCAAAACCATACCCAAAAAATGTGTTTTTACCCCCCTAAATATGCATTTCTGACTGTCCTCCATCGCCCGACGATCAAAAAGCGTCGCCCGACGACCAAAACACCATTTTTACCATGCTTCTGGTCGCTCCAGAATCGCCCGGCGACCAAAAAGCATCGCCCATTGACAAATGATAGAAAGTTGTAAAACCAGCATAAATTCAGCCATAAGTTTTGAATTGTAACTCTGATTCGCACATGGTCGGAAGCATTGGAAAGCTTATTCAATGCTCTATCTAACAATGCTTATATATCAATGCTTGAATACCTACAAAAATGAGATAAAATCAATTAAACTCAATGATATTTACACAATAACGTAATAAATACAGTATAACATAAACTATACCGAATATACACTAAAGTTGAGGTTTATTGACAAAAAGCAAACGAATTAAGCTGATGAGTGCTAATTATTCACACTCAAATTCACAATAATTTAGAACTCATTAGTCTCTAATGCCTCTCTCTGAATGACTATATTTGTATTATTTTATTATAAGGACATTTGTGATCGGTGGATTTAGAACTGACTGTTTAACGCTGGTTCGCGAAATGTCGCAGAAGCAAGAGTCGCCACCGTCTTTTATTTTCTCCAACATGGATAGGACAAAAGCACAGCAAAATTCCTTATGAGATTGTTTCTCGGTTCGGGAGGTAGATTTATAGAAAGGGAAGGTGTTAGCACCCTTTCTATCCATGGTTATCCATGGGCTCTTAGATACTTGCTCTTATGTTTTCAAAATGTTTGCTTTTCAAAATGTGAGTGGGTTTGAAAAAGTTTCTTTGAAAGATTTCGGAATAACTCTTGTATCTGTCCTCAAGAGTGTTTGAAAAATTGTTTTGAAAGCTTTTTTGAAAGTGTCGGTGTGAAAAGGTTTTTGATTTGTTTTTGAATAGAGCAAGTATCCATGAGTTATCTACCTACCCTAAGGAATTAGGCTGTGTAAATGTCCTTAAGGTAATGCCATCCCACCATTGAGAGGTAGGTAGCACCACCGTTGGAGGTGTTCGGGTCAATTCGTTTGTAGGGACAGTGTGGTCACCAGAGCAATAGTAGGATACCTTAGAAGCTACCCTTATGTCCTTGATCCTTTTTTAATCCGAGGCAACCGTTTCGAGGCAACTGGATCATGGACATAAGGACTTACTAAAACGTCCTATACTTGACGACCACGTTTCGAAGGCAACAGGTGAGGCGTACCCTAGAAGTGGTGTGTGTATTTGTGTGTTGTTTTCATGTTAACAGTTATCTTTGATCATGGCATTGTGAGCTATGCTTGTTTTTAATTAGCATACATTCTTTCATACAAAGTTAGAATTTAAGAGTGCGGAAAGTAAAATACGGAAAGATAAAAGCTACGCTATTACAAGGCGCGGGTCTATACATCGCCAAATTACAAAGACCCGTTTGATAAAAGACGCGGAAAGTAAAAAATGCGGTAAACCTAATTACTATTACATCCGGAAAACAGTTACATAATAATTGATAAGAAAATAAATGCGCGAAAAGAATTAAAATTGAACGTTTGAGGGTTTTGACCCTTTGCTTTAAATTAAATGAAATTAAAGTCTAATTATTATTTAATTAAAGAAAGGTGTTTTTTTATGTTTTTGTATTTATGAAAAGGAATTAAAATTAAAGTTAGTGAAACCCTAGTTCTAAATTATTTTAATTGTTAAAGAAAAAGGCCAAAATTAGGCTAATTAACTAAATTATTTAATTTACATGTTTATTTACAAACATAATAGTTAATAATAATAATAAATAATGAGGAAGAATTAATTAAGAAAAAAGATAAAATGTCAAAACCTAATTCTACATATTTTATATTTATTAAGAAAAAGTGTTAAAATTAAAACCTAAATTAACTAAGTTAATTGTTAGAGTTTATTTACAAAAATTAATTAGTGAAGAAATTAATAATAATTAAATATATTTGTATTTTTGATTTTTCTGTTTTTATTATGAAAAGAAAATTATTTTAGGTGAATTAAATAAAAATAATTAAAGCAATAAAAAGAATTAAAAAGAAAAGAAAAGGAAATTAAATATACAAACAAGGGGGGGTGTCTGGCCCAAACGGAGGTAAACTGGAAGTAATTCAGGCCCATCAAGACAAAGGCCTTGTTTGACTTTTCTGATCATGCGTATGAGGCTTGACTTAGGTACACCCTGGATTCCATCTTCTGACCATTGGATTGGGCGTCATGGCCATCTGGCAAGCTGTGCGTGAGGCTCATGGTAGGGATATGGAATGAGTGCTGCGTGTGAATATGTTAGGACAAAAATCAAGAATTATATGGGGGGGACCTGGGAATCGAACCCAGGTCTCAATGCCTGCAGTACACGTCTTCAACCAACTGAACCACCAAGCGCATTTGTTATATGGATAGACAAAAAATATAATATATGAAAAAAGATAATTACGCTGAAACAAAGAAAAAAACGCGCCAATATTTGAATCTCCCAGTAGCGTAAGGCCACGTCCATCTTCTTCCTTGTTTTCCCTGCAATTATGAAACAAGTAGCGGGGGTTTTAAACCCCCACTAAACTAAAACAGTGAAAATAACGATTAGAAGAGGAGGAAATATAAAAAGGGCGCGATTGTTTTAAACGATTCGTCTTGTTGCCATGAATGTGTCCATACTGGTTTGGTGGTCTAATTTTACCATATATGAAAATCCCCAATATTGAAGTTCTGAAACCCTAGGTTTCATCCATGGCGAATTTCGTTTCAAGCAGTTTTAGAACAATTAAACTATACCAAACGCTTCAGGAAGATGTTAGTAGCATAAATCAATAATCAAAACACATGAATGATGCGTGGAAATTAAAATTCGATTATGAAATATTTGTGAAGAAACGTGACTCTGTTCTATCGTTTCTTTGAGTGTGAGGATCTGTTCTTGATGCCAATAGCTTCCTAGCAATGTCAGTAATGCAATGGAAAAGATTTCAAGCCTTGAATCGTACTGCAAGTGTGATTTCAGTTTTCAAGTTTTTGTTGAAAAGTTGCAAATTGGTTATGGCTTCTTAGCAGTTTTTTCGTGTATGTATGAGTAGGGTTTCACTGAGCCTTTGTATGTGAAGCAAATTAGGTCAAGAAAGAGCCCAAAAGTCCATGAATTAATGGTTTGGAATATTTGATTTTCAATTATGTAAATTTCAATCTTTTGCCATGAAAACCTTGCCAATTATGGAAGATTTTGTCTTGTTGATTGATGCACGAAATCCTTAGCATGTGTGGAGTATATTTGCTGCATAAAAAGATTTGACAACCATTATTTGATATTTTTCTTCAATTAAAACTAATTAAATGAATTAATAATAATAAAAATTCAATTAATTAATTAAAAATAAGAAAATAAATCCATTTGAGCTCAATGGGTCGTGCATAGGCTTTGGGTAATGATTCAAGAAAGAATTTGAGGCCCATTAGCAAATTTGAAGTGTTTTAGGCAAAGTTGACTTTTCAAAATTCCCAAAACTTTCCCAACTTCTCCATTGCATATCTTGCTCAATTTTGAGGCTATGAACATGTTCTTGGACATTTTGGAAAGGTCTTGAAGTCCTCTAACCAATGCCTTTGGTCCCATGTAATTTTGATTTACCAATCTCAAATTATGGTCTTTGACTTAAAGTGCCTTTTTGTTGACTTTTGAAAATGACCTATAATGTTGAAATTGATAACTTTTTGTGAGAACATTTCTTGGACTTGAAGTGTGAAGATGAGTTGTAGGAAATGTCATTCTCTTCAAAATGAGCTTTGGATGGAATTTTTCTGATAAACCATGAAGAAGTTATGCCTTGGTCAATTTGAAGTTGACTTTTCAACTGTCCAAAAATAGAAACTTTTGACACCTTGATGATTTTTGAGCCATGCTTTGAGAATCATGATCAAGAATTGATCAAATAATGATTGTGGCTTCAAAATAAGATGTTGACCAAAAATTTTGATTTTTGACTGTCAAATGACCATTTTTCCCCTACAGTTGACTGTGAAGCATTTAGGGTTTTTGACTGTGCAATTTGATGATGTGAGTCTTGAAACTTGACCTATGGATGCTTGACAATGTATATGGGCATGTGGGACTTGATTGGACCCTTGAAAATCTCAATTTCTTTGCAAGAGCCAAAACCCTAATTTTGATTGTGTCAGGAGGCAGTTGGACTGTGCAACCTTTGAGAGATTTTGAATCATGATCTTGCCAAACCTTGAAGAATATGGGAGGGCAAATTTTGGGGTACAAAAGTTGCCCCTGTTCAATCTTCTTAGACCTGAGGATATAGATTGGCTTTCGGGCCTTTCGTGATCCGAAGGTGGAAGATGATTGAACACTAAAGTGCCCAGAAATTTGCACTCGCATGGTGTAGTATCAGCATGGTGATGTCGGGAATGGGATTACAGATGCCATTTGGAGATATGATGGATAGGAGGATGGGCTTATAGATGCCATCTGGAGATGTGACAGAATCTTGTCGGGAATGGGCTTATGGATGCCATTTGGAGACTGTCGGTATGTGGATGGGCTTATAGATGCCATCTAGATGTTGTCGATCGCGTAAGAGATTCCTTAGCGAGAACTTGCGTACCTGAGAAAGAAAGATAATTACCTGGCCTGTTACAGGAGTTGATCTTCAAACTCTTTATGTAGATGTGCCCTGGATGGATACAGGTATCGAATCTCTAAATTCTTCATGCAGATGTGCCCTGGCTAGATACAGGTATCAAGTCTACAATCAGTTACTCACAGATGTGCCCTGGCTAGATACAGGAATCGAATCTGGAATTAGTCGTCAACAGATACACCTTGGCTGGATACAGGAATCGGATCTTCAAACTCTTCAGACGTGCCCTGGCTGGATACAGGAATCGAGTCCGGAAATAGTCGTCAACAGATACACCCTGGCTAGATACAGGAATCGGATCTTTAAACTCTTCAGACATACCCTAGATGGTTACAGGAATCGAGTCCGGAAATAGTCGTCAACAGATACACCCTGGATGGATACAGGAATCGGATCTTCAAACTCTTCAGACGTACCCTGGCTGGTTACAGGAATCGAGTCCGGAAATTGTCGTCAACAGATACACCCTGGCTGGATATAGGAATCAGATCTTCAAACTCTTCAGACGTACCCTGGCTGGTTACAGGAATCGAGTCCGGAAATAGTCGTCAACAGATACACCCTGGCTGGATACAGGAATCGGATCCTCAAACTCTTCAGATGTACCCTGGCTGGTTACAGGAATCGAGTTCGGAAATAGTCGTCAACAGATACACCCTGGCTGGATACAGGAATCGGATCTTCAAACTCTTCAGACGTACCCTGGCTGGTTACAGGAATCGAGTCCGGAAATAGTCGTCAACAGATACACCCTGGCTGGATACAGGAATCGGATCTTCAAACTCTTCAGACGTACCCTGGCTGGTTACAGGAATCGAGTCCGGAAATAGTCGTCAACAGTTACACCCTGGCTGGATACAGGAATCGGATCCTCAAACTCTTCAGACGTACCCTGGCTGGTTACAGGAATCGAGTTCGGAAATAGTCGTCAACAGATACACCCTGGCTGGATACAGGAATCGGATCTTCAAACTCTTCAGACGTACCCTGGCTAGTTACAGGAATCGAGTCCGGAAATAGTCGTCAACAGATACACCCTGGCAAGATATAGGAATCGGATCTTCAAACTCTTCAGACGTACCCTGGCTGGTTACAGGAATCGAGTCCGGAAATAGTCGTCAACAGTTACACCCTGGCTGGATACAGGAATCGGATCTGGAATCACGACAGTTGATAGTAATTATCTTTGTGTTGACCTTTGTCCTGAAAAGACAAAACGTTAGTTGTATGTGATGTCATGATGTGTGACGTCATGAGATGACTGAGATTTTTATGTTCATGATGCGTATATGCATGCTATAATGTATGAAGATGCGATGTTTATGAATGTATTTTCTGTCTAGGAAAATAAATCCTTGACGAATGCCGGGAAGTTAACTCCTGGGCTGATGTTGAAGAGTAGAGCTCTTTGTTTCCGTTGGGGATGATGATTGCAAGAATACCGGTAGGAGAAGATGACTCCGCTGGGGAATAAACTTGTTGGAGAGATTACTCTGCGGGGAATACTTTGTGGGGAGAGATATTTTGCTGAGATGTTGATGATAACTCCGCTGGGGATTCTGTTGATAAGTTGTATTGGGGAATTTGATGAACTCCGCTGGGGATAGGAAGAACTTCGCCGAGGACGATCCTTCTGTGGTAATTAGCTGAGGATAACCCAGTTATAAGCTCTGGTGGAGAAATAACCTTTGAATAAAACCGGGGAGACGCGTTCGCTCTGCAGGGGATTATCTTCCAGAATCTACTGGGGGATAAGCTTACTACTGGGGAGATTGATTGGACTCTCCTGGGGAAACTTTTGAGATTGTACTGGGGGAAGAGGCTCCGCTGGATGTTGGTATTCCACCGGGGAACAATCTTAGATCAAGACTGTCGGGGATGCTTGTTAGGAATATCCATATACCGCTGGGGAATGTTGAGATCTTCTGGGGATAATCCAACTTCCTTAAGGCTGACAGTAGTAGGTTAACTCTGCTCGAGGGGAGAGTATTGCTGACTTGCTGGAGATATTGTTCCTGTTTAGGGCTGATGGGAGACCAACTGCTTGGGGAGAATTGTTGAATCTTGTCTTACTCAGCGGGGAGTGAAGGTATCTGGGTTATATCTTCAGCCGAACTTACCTTAGTACCTTGGTGGGCAGAGCAATTAGATCGCTTAGACAACTCATTATTGCCCCTGTTTCTGATGTTACCTGTAATTAATCCTTTGTTTCGTATGCAAATATTTATGGGTTAGCAATTAGTGTCAAATGCATATATCACAATTGAACATTGGACGTTCTTCATAAAACAAAACAGAAAAAGGAAAAAGCAATTGGCAATTGGTCTGAAAAGTGAATTGGTATTGATTTTTGAATTTTCCTGTAAATAGGCGTTTATGTACAAGAGGCTGACGTCCTAGAACGCCGCCGAACAACAGAGTTTATACAATTTGACGAAAAGGGAGAACAAAACATCTATGTGAAAAGAATAATCCCACTGGGTTCCAACTCTGCTATCGCCTTTATATCTTCGAGCGTCTCATCACTTGGCTGCTCAGTTGAAGATAAAGCTGATTGATCGATGCTGTCTGAACCTGATTGTTGATACCGGATTCTAGATGCAAGGTGATCCAATTAGACATAGTATTACGCTTATCCCTAACTTTTTCCTGGACCGCCCTTTCGGGTTTTCAGTCCACCGGGATACCCATTTTTGCCCAAGCCGCCTTTTCAGGTTTTCGACTTGCCGGGTGTACAAATTTTTTTTTATTTCATCCCTTATTTTTGCCCGAACCCTTTTGGTTTGCCGGGAAGCCCTAATTTTTGCCTAGGTATGTCAACCTAGCGGGTCTTTTATCACGCGTAGTATCTTTTTACTATGTCTGCATTGGCGGGGTGAGGAAGGTCGTCACCATCCATGGTGGTTAGGATCATGGCTCCTCCTGAGAACACATGTTTAACCACAAATGGCCCTTCATATGTGGGGGTCCATTTGCCCCTGGGATCACTTTGAGGAAGAATGATGCGCTTGATTACCAGGTCCCCAACTTGATACTCTTGTGGTCTGACTTTCTTGTTAAATGCCCTGATCATCCGTTTTTGATACGTTTGACCATGACAAATAGCAGTGAGTCTCTTTTCGTCAATTAGGTTTAATTGATCAAGTCGAGTCTGGATCCAGTCATCTTCGCTCAGATCTGCATCCTTCATTATCCGGAGAGAGGGTATCTGGACTTCAATCAGCAAGACTGCCTTCATGCCATAGACCAAGGAAAAAGGAGTTGCCCCGGTTGACGTCCGTGCTGAGGTACGGTACCCATGAAGAGCAAACGGTAACATCTCGTGCCAATCTTTATAAGTCACTGTCATCTTCTGCACAATCTTTTTGATATTCTTATTTGCTGCTTCTACAGCCCCGTTCATCTTCGGCCGGTAAGGAGAAGAGTTGTGATGCTGTATCTTGAATTGCTCGCAGAGCTCAGTGATCATTTTGTTATTAAGATTGGTACCATTGTCCGTAATGATCCTTTCCGGGACGCCGTATCGACAGATCAGATTATGCCGAATGAACCGTGCCACGACATTCTTGGTTACTGTAGCGTAGGAAGCTGCTTCAACCCATTTTGTAAAGTAATCAATTGCCACCAGGATGAAGCGATGCCCGTTGGATGCCGTAGGTTTGATCTCGCCGATCATATCAATGCCCCACATTGCAAAAGGCCAAGGTGCATTCAAGACATTCAGAGGGACTGGAGGAACGTGCACCTTATCCGCATAGATCTGGCACTTATGACATGTCCGAGAATGTTGGTAACAGTCGGCTTCCATTATGGACCAGAAATATCATGCCCGAAGGATTTTCTTTGCCATGGTGTGTCCACTGGAGTGTGTTCCGAAGGTACCTTTATGCAGTTCTGCCATGATCCTTTCTGCTTCAGTCTTATCCACACAACGCAGTAAGGTTGAATCATGGTTTCGCTTGTACAGAATGCCGTTGCTAAGGAAGAACTTCGCTGCGAACCTTCTCAGAAATTTTTTATCATTGATGGATGCACCCTCGGGGTATTCTTGAGCTTCCAAGTACCTCTTTACCTCATGATACCAAGGTTTTTCAATTACTATCTCAGCCTCAAGATCACAGCAATATGCAGGTTCGTCCAGTTTCCAGATAATGATCCGGGGAGCCTCGTTGTCCCATTTGACCTTGAACATAGAAGACATCGTAGCCAACGCGTCCGCCAGCTGATTTTCCTCTCTTGGGAAGTGTTCAAAATTTATCTCTGTGAAATGGGGGATCAATGTCAACACACACTCTTTGTAAGGAATAAGGTTTGGGTGTTTCGTATCCCACTCGCCTTTGATCTGATTGATCACGAGAGCGGAATCTCCGAAGACCCTCAGATACTTGATCCTTAGGTCAATCGCAGCTTGAAGACCCATGATACATGCCTCATACTCCGCCATGTTGTTGGTGCAGTTGAAACATAGCCGGGCAGTGAGTGGAGTATGAGTGCCTTGGGGGGATATGATCACAGCGCCGATACCGTTACCCAAAGCGTTGGAGGCTCCGTCAAAGTGCATAGACCATCGGGATCCTTCCTCAGGTCCTTCATCCGGTCCAGGTACTTCACAATCAGTTACTACCATGATGCTCTCGTCAGGAAATTCAAAGTTCATTGACTGGTAGTCGTCTACTGCCTGGTGTGCCAAGTGGTCTGCCAATACACTTCCTTTGATTGCTTTCTGCGTCGTGTACTGGATGTCGTATTCCGTCAAGATCATCTTCCATCTTGCTATTCTTCCAGACAGAGCAGGCTTTTCGAATATGTACTTTATTGGATCCATCTTTGAAATCAACAAAGTAGTGTGAGTCAGCATATACTGTCTCAGCCGGCGAGCAGCCCATACCAAAGCGCAGCAAGTTTTCTCGAGCAGCGAGTATCGGGTCTCACAGTCGGTAAACTTTTTGCTAAGGTAATAAATGGCGTGCTCTTTTCGGCCAGACTCGTCATGCTGCCCCAGCACACACCCCATTGAGCTTTCAAGTACTGTCATGTATAATATTAGAGGTCTCCCTTCAACCGGTGGCATAAGAATGGGTGGTTCTTGGAGATACTCTTTGATTCTGTCGAAAGCGGCCTGACATTCATCGTTCCAACGTACTACCTGATCTTTCTTCAGCAGCTTGAAGATTGGTTCACAGGTAGCAGTTAGATGCGAGATGAATCGAGCAATGTAATTCAAATGTCCTAGAAAGCCTCTGACTTCTTTCTCTGTCTTAGGAACTGGCATCTCTTGTATGGCTTTAACCTTGGCAGGGTCCACTTGAATACCTTTGTCGCTCACGACGAAGCCTAGCAATTTTCCAGATCTTACCCCAAAGGTGCACTTGTTTGGGTTCAACCTCAGCTTGTACAACTTCAACCGGTCAAACAGCTTCTGTAGATGGTCAAGGTGTTCCTCCTCAGTTTGAGACCTTGAAATCATATCATCGACATACACTTCAATCTCATGATGGATCATGTCATGAAATAAAGCAACCATGGCACGTTGGTAGGTTGCCCCAGCATTTTTCAGTCCAAAAGGCATGACCTTGTAGCAGAAGGTGCCCCACTGAGTGACAAAGGTAGTCTTTTCCATATCTTCAGGAGCCATCTTGATCTGATTGTAACCTGAAAAACCATCCATGAAGGAGAACACCTTATGTTGAGCAGTATTGTCAACCAGAACGTCTATGTGAGGTAGGGGAAGTCATCCTTGGGGCTCGCCCTGTTCAGATCCCTGTAATCGACACACATTCTGACCTTACCATCTTTCTTCGGTACCGGAACCACGTTGGCAACCCACTGAGGGTAAGAAGTCACTGCTGGAAACCCGACATCAAATTGTTTCATAACCTCAGCTTTGATCTTCTCGGACATCTCTGGACGCATACGGAGGACCTTTTGTTTTACTGGCGGACAGTCTTCCTTGGTAGGCCGGTGATGGACCACAATGTCGGTATCCAACCCAGGCATGTCTTCGTAGGACCAGGCAAAGATTTCCACATAATCATGCAACATCTGAACCAACAGTTGTTTCACGCTGAACTCTAGATTGACACCAATCTTGACTTCCTTTCTGTCTGTCTCAGTACCCAGATTTACCGTTTCCACTGGCTCTTCATGTGGCTGAATGGCCCTCTCTTCCTGGAGTAACAGTCTTGCAAGCTCGCCAGGCACTTCGCAATCATCTTCACCTTCGTCTTCGGCTAAGTTGATCGGATTTTCGAAGTCATAACTGGCAGTAGCAGAGTCGTTACCAGTGAGATCCAGAGTGGATTGAAACCTGTATAGGTGAGTGTGTGTAAATATAGTTGTTTTGCAATATATAAAGACAGAAAGAAAGGGAGCACAAGATTTGAAATGCGAAAAAACGTCCAATGCTTTTATTCATGATATATGGAAATGACAGTTAATAAGCCCTCACAAATGAAGCCAACGGTGCCCCGGGTAAGACACCGGGCCATAAAGTTTCAATTTATTGTTCATTACAAATTAAAAAACAAAGGAATTCATTACTGCGTAACAAAAGTAACAGGTATGTAGTCTTTTGCAGTCCAATTATTCAGTCCACCATCGGTCGTCGGGTAGATCCAGCTATCAAACTCTGATTCCTCCGCATCGCCTTCAATAGCATTCACTCCCGGGTTGGTGATGAACACGGGAGGTCTTCCAATCCTTGCTTTGCGTACAGCCCTCTGAGCCTCTGCAGTGAAACCCAGCCCAAACTTGTCAGTTTTAGGAGTAAAATTAGGGAGCCTGCCCCAGTTAGCACATTCACCTTTCTCAATCACAGCCTGGGCGTCCTTCAAGGAGGCCATCTTCAAAGGAAAGTCTTCTTCAATCACTGTTTCAGCTGACGTCAATGTTGGAGGTACCTCTTCAAAATGTTGAAAGGGGGTTTCAATAAACTCCCCGTCCATCTCTATATACCGAAACGAGTTTAGATGACTAACCATGTATTCTTCTTCCCCCTGTACTGTGACAATCTTCCCTCTGACAGGGTACTTGAGCTTCTGGTGTAGAGTGGATGTTACAGCCCCAGCCTTGTGAATCCAAGGTCGACCCAGCAAACAGGAATAAGATGGACGAATGTCCATCACATAGAACGTTGAATCGAAGACTTGAGAGCCAACCCGAATCGGAATATCTACCTCACCATGCACCATCCTCTTTGATCCGTCAAAGGCTCGGACCACGATGTTACTAGGCTTCAACTCCAGACCCTCGCAATCCAACCTGTCTAAGGCCTTCTTGGGCAATACATTCAGCGAAGAACCGGTGTCCACCAACACGTGTGCGAGAGTAGTGCCCCTGCATTCGATGGAGACATGCAGGGCATCATTATGGTTTCTCCCCTTAGCGGTCATATCAGCATCAGAGAAACCCAGCCCATTGTCAGCGGTCAGGTTAGCCACGCAATCAGTAAATTGATCGGCAGATGTCTCTTGTGGCACATGAGTCGTCTTCAGGAATGAAATTAGGGCCTTGGCGTGGGCCTCTGAGCATAACAACAATGATAGCATAGAGATTTTGGAGGGGGTATGCCCCAGCTGCTCAACGACGTTGAAGTCGCTCTTCTTAATAATCTTGAGGATTTCCTCCATCTCTTGCTGGGAGGCTTCAACATTAACAGTTTTTGGTGCCTCCATCTGGGCAGGCATATCAGCAATCCCTTTGCCCCGAGTGTCAGATGACTCGGCAGCAGGGGTAGAAACTTGAACAGGTGCATTTGTAGGCGTGATAATAAGAGGTCTTCGGATGACTGGTGGCGCAATGTCAGGCGAGAAGAGCCTGCCACTGCAAGTAACTTTAGCGGGACCTGTGATATTACTGATACCGGTACTAGTGTTGAACTCCTGCTTTACTCCAAGTACATACACATCTGCCCCATAGTGCCATGGGACAGCCTTATCAGACTTGTAGGGGATTGGCCCCGGAACAGTAATGGTTATAGGTGCAACAGACATGATTTTGACTGGCTTCCTCGGGGGAGCCTTGGTAGGATTGTTGAAAATGGTGACGACAGATACTTCTTTAGTAGGAACACAGGGAACAGCGGTCTTCTTGAACAAAATTTCTTTGCTATCCATCAGGTTTTGGACGCCTGACTTCAGCAACGGATAACCAGCAGGGGAAACGGCACACAGAAGGCAACCCTTGCTACAACCCGGAAATAAACCGGCTAGCAACAGGTTCCTCTTGACGGTCAATAGAGGGGTAGCAACATCATCCACAGAAACGGCATACAGGTCTTCCTCAATAGCATTTACTCCATGCTGGGGCATGGGGGCGGTCACAATGTTGGGCCTCTCGGGCGCCTCAAATTGTATTTCCTTGGCATCGATGAGGTCCTGAACCTTATTCCTCAGGGCCCAGCAATCGTCAGTAGAATGCCCTGGGCTATCAGAGTGATAAGCACGGCGGACGTTTGGATTGTACTTCGGAGAGGTTGTGTTTACCACCTTCGGAGCTTCTCTGACGGTTACCAAGTTGGTCAATAGCAGTTGCGGCAAGATCTGTGACAAGGTCATACTAAGCCGAGTATATTCTCTTCTGGGTCTCTCACCCCTTGGTTGGTTAAGTTGCCGAGGAGCGGCAGTAGGCTTTGCAATTACCACCGCGTTGACAGTTTGGCGGCGTTTCGGTTTATTTTGCCTTCTAGGCCCATACACAGCGCTGGCTTCCTTCTTAAAAGGCTTTTTCTCAGAACTTGAGGACGTACCTTTCTGTATCTTCCCTGATTTCAAACCAGCCTCTATCCTTTCCCCAGTCAGAATGAGGTCTGTAAACCCTGCAGACGAATTACCAATGAGATGATTGAAGAATGGCCCGGATAGGGTCCCTAAGAACATATCCACTAGTTCACGGTCGGTTAATGGTGGTTGCACCCTGCCAGCCAGGTCCCTCCACTTCTGCGCATACTCTTTAAAACCTTCTCCCGGTCCTAGCGACATACCCTGTAGTTGGGTACGTGTAGGAGCGAGGTCGGCATTATACTGATACTGCTTGTAAAAAGCGGTAGCCAAGTCCTCCTAGTTACGAACCTTGGTTCCATCCAGCTGATAGAACCATTCGAGATGAGTCCCTGAAAGACTCTCTTGGAAGAAATGGATCCATAAGTTCTTGTCCACAGTATACGGCTGGATCTTCCGCACATAAGATCTGAGATGTAGCTTAGGGCAGGACGCCCCGTCATACTTTGCGAAAGATGGTGCTTTGAACTTGTGTGGGATAACCACACCCGAAGATAGACCCAGGTCTCCAAAATCCAACCCCGACATTTGTTGAATTTCCAAGGCATTCAGGGGATCCTCTAACTGCTTGTACTTGTCTTCAGCTGGAGGATACTGCTCCTCATTGAAATCAGTCTCGTTGTCAGAGACCACCGGACTAGGAACCCTTCCCCCCTGGGGACTACCTTTCCCTACAGAAGAACCAGCTTGATCATCCTCATTCTGCAGTGTGTTACCAAACCTCCGGCCAGTGTTGAATAGTACAGTTCTCTTCTTCTTCTTCTTGACCAGCAAAGCCTTCAATTCCTCTTGACCTTGGGCTAAACTCATGATCAGCTCTTGGAACTGGGCGTTTTGAGCCTGGAGGGCCTTGATGGACTGCTCGGTAGATGATTCAGGATTCATGGTAGCGAGCTGAAATAAATAGCGAAGAAGATTAAACCACTTGTAAAAAAGAGTACCTGCTATGCACATGATGCATGATATGTGTTTATGCAATGCATTCAAGGGTTCGAAAGTTCAAATTTGTTGTAGACAAAAAGGAACACACGTTATCATTAAGAAATAATTGTTCAGTACATCAAAGCCTCATGGGCAAACATTACAAAGTAAATCAATCCCAAAAGACACTGCGCATCCTCTTTGGAGCAATGTAAGTGTTGAGAGTCTTTTCCTCGTGCAGTAGGCGGGTGAGCTCCAAGACCTTCTTCTCACTAGCATGCAGACTGGCTTCAAGAGAATTCCGTTCTTCCTTAAGCTGGATCCAGCTCTTCTGCATTTCTTCCCAGGATGTAGGCATGTTAGGATGTTGAATGGTGTAGGGCACCTCTCCTTCCAAAACTGGTTCTTTGATCACAGGGAGAACATGGGGATATGGCATCACTAACTTCTGGGAGCGGGCTCGTACCCACTTGAGATAAGGCTCCAACGGGATGAAGTTCTTGTGCCCCAGTGTCTTGCTATCTATCTTGTTGGGCATCCTCCAAGCTCTGATAAATCTCTGGCGAAGTCCTTGGGCATCGTTGTCGAAGTCAAAAACTATGTCAGGAATTAACATGTCATGAGGGCCGTCTCTCCGAGCATAACCAAACTTTCTCCAAGCCAGACACGGGTTGTAAGTAATACCTCCTCTGATTCCAAGTAAAGGAACATTAGGAAACTCCCCGCAACGATCAATGATAGTGACGTCTTCTCTGGACCGAGAACACCAATGTATATCTGCATGTGTAAGAGTCATCAATCGTTGTGACCATCTCAAACCCCGCTCGTTCTTCAAAAACGATTATGGAAGGTGCGAAATAAACCACCTTCCCAGGAGAGGAGTGCAGCACATAAGAACACCTCTTTTTCTCATGGTTCGAGTGTAACATGAGTGAAGGATGTCCCCAAGCAACGTGGGTATAGGATTCCTGGACATGAAGATCTTGACAGCATTGATATCTATAAGCTGATCTGGGTTCGGGAACAACACCAACCCGTAGACAAGGAGAGCCACCACTTCTTCAAAAGCTTGTAGGTCAAGGGAATTCCGACATTCTTGGGCTTTCTCAAACAGAAACCTGGCCAAGAACCCTTTGATACCACTTCTAACTTCCCAGTGTCCCTTGATGTCAGATGGTTGTAGGCGTAATGCTTTAGCAATCTCTTCAGGTTTGGGTTCCTTTTCCGTACCGTTGTAGGGTAGTTGACTAAGGATGGGGATCTTCAGAAGCCGGGAGAACTCTTCCAATGTAGGCACCAGTTGATAATCCAGGAAAGTAAAGCAGTGGTGCAGAGGGTCAAAGAATTGGAAGAGGACCTTTATCATATCTTCCTCAATGTTGGTGTTGACCAAGCTGATGAGTCTTCCATGCCTCTCACTGAAAGAAGAGCTCTCAGGAATCCTGGATGTAAGTTCCTTAAGCTGAGGAGGGATCCTTACAAGGCTGATCTGAATTATCTTTCTGCGGATAGTTTCCATGTCCTACAAAACAAGAACAAAGATGAAGATTCGAACCCCTGAAATGGTTAGTGGATGCATATGATGCTGTATGATGTCATGATGTTATGATAAAAACACACCACAAGTATCCACAAAAAGAAAACATGGTAAGGCACACAAGTCACACAAGACAACCCTTAGAGTTCAGGCCAGCATGGGGTCTAGGTATTACCCTGTTGAAGTTGGTGGGCTCAAAACCTGTCCTATCAGAAGTAACCGGGTTCTAAGGATCTCAATATCATTGGATTGTTTTCTGTGTTCATTGTTTCGATTTATCCACTGAACTGGCGACCGAAATATTCAAGAAAACAACCCTCAACTGAGTGTAGTATCGAGTATCAACCAACCTCGGACTGCACCAAAGTCAGTTATCTCACTACCCTAAAGAGGCCAAGATGGTTCAATTAAGGTTCCTAAGGTCAGTTGATGCTTCACGACACCACACGGCGGCCCTGTACTCTCCTTGACTTGACTCAAGGGTTACCGGTACTCACCAAAGTGCCACATCAACGTAGCAGACTGCTTCAACCATGTCGGTATACCCCGCACAGTTCCCTCACAGTCTTGTTGCTACTTTCTAAGAAGGTATCCCCCAGATCCGGGTTAGGATCTACAGAACTCCCAAGACAATACCCACAATAGTAAAGCAAACAATTCAGACAATTGAAAACACAAGTGATCTTAGTCCTAAGGTACACCTCACTTTTATAATTTCCCCAGCAGAGTCGACAGTTCTATGATCGGTGGATTTAGAACTGACTGTTTAACGCTGGTTCGCGAAATGTCGCGGAAGCAAGAGTCGCCACCGTCTTTTATTTTCTCCAACATGGACAGGACAAAAGCACAACAAAATTCCTTATGAGATTGTTTCTCGGTTCGGGAGGTAGATTTATAGAAAGGGAAGGTGTTAGCACCCTTTCTATCCATGGTTATCCATGGGCTCTTAGATACTTGCTCTTATGTTTTCAAAATGTTTGCTTTTTAAAATGTGAGTGGGTTTGAAAAAGTTTCTTTGAAAGATTTCGGAATAACTCTTGTATCTGTCCTCAAGAGTGTTTGAAAAATTGTTTTGAAAGCTTTTTTGAAAGTGTCGGTGTGAAAAGGTTTTTGATTTGTTTTTTAATAGAGCAAGTATCCATGAGTTATCTACCTACCCTAAGGAATTAGGTTGTGTAAATGTCCTTAAGGTAATGTCATCCCACCATTGAGAGGTAGGTAGCACCACCGTTGGAGGTGTTCGGGTCAATTCGTTTGTAGGGACAGTGTGGTCACTAGAGCAATAGTAGGATACCTTAGAAGCTACCCTTATGTCCTTGATCCTTTTTTAATCTGAGGCAACCGTTTCGAGGCAACTGGATCATGGACATAAGGACTTACTAAAACGTCCTATACTTGACGACCACGTTTCGAAGGCAACAGGTGAGGCGTACCCTAGAAGTGGTGTGTGTATTTGTGTGTTGTTTTCATGTTAACAGTTATCTTTGATCATGGCATTGTGAGCTACGCTTGTTTTTAATTAGCATACATTCTTTCATACAAAGTTAGAATTTAAGAGTGCGGAAAGTAAAATACGGAAAGATAAAAGCTACGCTATTACAAGGCGCGGGTCTATACATCGCCAAATTACAAAGACCCGTTTTATAAAAGATGCGGAAAGTAAAAAATGCGGTAAACCTAATTACTATTACATCCGGAAAACAGTTACATAATAATTGATAAGAAAATAAATGCGCGAAAAGAATTAAAATTGAACGTTCGAGGGTTTTGACCCTTTGCTTGAAATTAAATGAAATTAAAGTCTAATTATTATTTAATTAAAGAAAGGTGTTTTTTATGTTTTTGTATTTATGAAAAGGAATTAAAATTAAAGTTAGTGAAACCCTAGTTCTAAATTATTTTAATTGTTAAAGAAAAAGGCCAAAATTAGGCTAATTAACTAAATTATTTAATTTACATGTTTATTTACAAACATAATAGTTAATAATAATAATAAGTAATGAGGAAGAATTAATTAAGAAAAAAGATAAAATGTCAAAACCTAATTCTACATATTTTATATTTATTAAGAAAAAGTGTTAAAATTAAAACCTAAATTAACTAAGTTAATTGTTAGAGTTTATTTACAAAAATTAATTAGTGAAGAAATTAATAATAATTAAATATATTTGTATTTTTGATTTTTCTGTTTTTATTATGAAAAGAAAATTATTTTAGGTGAATTAAATAAAAATAATTAAAGCAATAAAAAGAATTAAAAAGAAAAGAAAAGGAAATTAAATATACAAACAAGGGGGGGTGTCTGGCCCAAACGGAGGTAAACTGGAAGTAATTCAGGCCCATCAAGACAAAGGCCTTGTTTGACTTTTCTGATCATGCGTATGAGGCTTGACTGAGGTACACCCTGGATTCCATCTTCTGACCATTGGATTGGGCGTCATGGCCATCTGGCAAGCTGTGCGTGAGGCTCATGGTAGGGATATGGAATGAGTGCTGCGTGTGAATACGTTAGGACAAAAATCAAGAATTATATGGGGGGGACCTGGGAATCGAACCCAGGTCCCAATGCCTGCAGTACACGTCTTCAACCAACTGAACCACCAAGCGCATTTGTTATATGGATAGACAAAAAATATAATATATGAAAAAAGATAATTATGCTGAAACAAAGAAAAAAACGCGCCAATATTTGAATCTCCCAGTAGCGTAAGGCCATGTCCATCTTCTTCCTTGTTTTCCCTGCAATTATGAAACAAGTAGCGGGGGTTTTAAACCCCCACTAAACTGAAACAGTGAAAATAGCGATTAGAAGAGGAGGAAATATAAAAAGGGCGCGATTGTTTTAAACGATTCGTCTTGTTGCCATGAATGTGTCCATACTGGTTTGGTGGTCTAATTTTACCATATATGAAAACCCCCAATATTGAAGTTCTGAAACCCTAGGTTTCATCCATGGCGAATTTCGTTTCAAGCAGTTTTAGAACAATTAAACTATACCAAACGCTTCAGGAAGATGTTAGTAGCATAAATCAATAATCAAAACACATGAGTGATGCATGGAAATTAAAATTCGATTATGAAATATTTGTGAAGAAACGTGACTCTGTTCTACCGTTTCTTTGAGTGTGAGGATCTGTTCTTGATGCCAATAGCTTCCTAGCAATGTCAGTAATGCAATGGAAAAGATTTCAAGCCTTGAATCGTACTGCAAGTGTGATTTCAGTTTTCAAGTTTTTGTTGAAAAGTTGCAAATTGGTTATGGCTTCTTAGCAGTTTTTTCGTGTATGTATGAGTAGGGTTTCACTCAGCCTTTGTATGTGAAGCAAATTAGGTCAAGAAAGAGCCCAAAAGTCCATGAATTAATGGTTTGGAATATTTGATTTTCAATTATGTAAATTTCAATCTTTTGCCATGAAAACCTTGCCAATTATGGAATATTTTGTCTTGTTGATTGATGCACGAAATCCTTAGCATGTGTGGAGTATATTTGCTGCATAAAAAGATTTGACAACCATTATTTGATATTTTTCTTCAATTAAAACTAATTAAATGAATTAATAATAATAAAAATTCAATTAATTAATTAAAAATAAGAAAATAAATCCTTTTGAGCTCAATGGGTCGTGCATAGGCTTTGGGTAATGATTCAAGAAAGAATTTGAGGCCCATTAGCAAATTTGAAGTGTTTTAGGCAAAGTTGACTTTTCAAAATTCCCAAAAATTTCCCAACTTCTCCAATGCATATCTTGCTCAATTTTGAGGCTATGAACATGTTCTTGGACATTTTGGAAAGGTATTGAAGTCCTCTAACCAATGCCTTTGGTACCATGTCATTTTGATTTACCAATCTCAAATTATGGTCTTTGACTTAAAGTGCCTTTTTGTTGACTTTTGAAAATGACCTATAATGTTGAAATTGATAACTTTTTGTGAGAGCATTTCTTGGAATTGAAGTGTGAAGATGAGTTGTAGGAAATGTCATTCTCTTCAAAATGAGCTTTGGATGGAATTTTTTTGATAAACCATGAAGAAGTTATGCCTTGGTCAATTTGCAGTTGACTTTTCAGCTGTCCAAAAATAGAAACTTTTGACACCTTGATGATATTTGAGCCATGCTTTGAGAATCATGATCAAGAATTGATCAAATAATGATTGGGCTTCAAAATAAGATGTTGACCAAAAATTTTGATTTTTGACTGTCAAATGACCATTTTGCCCCTACAGTTGACTGTGAAGCATTTAGGGTTTTTGACTGTGCAATTTGATGCTGTGAGTCTTGAAACTTGACCTATGGATGCTTGACAATGTATATGGGCATGTGGGACTTGATTGGACCTTTGAAAATCTCAATTTCTTTGCAAGAGCCAAAACCCTAATTTTGACTGTGTCAGGAGGTAGTTGGACTGTGCAACCTTTGAGAGATTTTGAATCATGATCTTGCCAAACCTTGAAGAATATGGGAGGGCAAATTTTGGGGTACAACAACATTCAATATCATGCATACAAAGATTATCATTCAAAGAACCAAAACCAACAACATTTAAATCATGTGAGAGACCAAATTTATTATTCCTAAATGAACAAGCATAACCTGATTTGTCCAAAATAGAGATAGAAATAAAATTCCGTCTAATAGATGGTGCAACAAAAGTTTAAACCATATCCAAATGAAAACAATTCTTTAATAAAAATCTAAAAGTCCTTATAGCCTTTACTGTAACTTTATTGCCATTGCCCACTTTTAGCATCACTTGGAAAACATCTCCACAAAAAACCCATTCTTTTCATGCCATGTGGCATACTTAGAATATTCCTTCTTCATGTGTTCAGCCAATTTGCAAAAGAAGCAAGTGGACTCATTAGGTTGTTCCTTTGCCTTCTTATTTTGAGAAAAATTTCCCGCAACCTTATCATTTTTAGTAAATAGTTTCTCCACAATTTCGAAGAACCTCTTTGCATTTTCGCTCTTGGTAATATAACCCCTAGTAAATTTCAAGTATGGATCTTTTTATCATCAGGAGGCATATTCAGTTAGATAGGTCCCATTTTTCTATTTTAGTTTCATTTGGATTCTCAACAGTGGTAGTGGGATGTTCTTCCCTCAGGGACAAGTTTAAGTCCATGCATTCAAGAATGATCTCCATAAATTCTTTCCAAGACTTAAAGTTCATCCTACTCAGCATAGGGATAGAGTTAATTTGAGAAGTAAAATTTAGAGTGGTAGCAGCGATAACTGGATCGATTGAAAAGAACAACAAACATATAACACCATTACTAGGCATGTCAAATAACTATATAGACATGCACAATTTATTTATATGCAAATTAATAAGACCAGGACAAGATACCAAAAACACCATCAATTCTCAATCTTTGATTGTAAGAATTAAATATAAGCGGTACTCTCACGCAATGACCAAATATTAGTAATAAGTCATGTCAGATAATGGACGCCTTTGTAATCAATTATTAACCACATGGATAAACTTAATAATTACTACATATTTACCATCACATGTATGAAATTATTCGTGAAATTCTAGCACTTTGCAACACATGTTAATATTGATGACTTAACATTAGAACATAATGTCAAGACAGAGGTTACGATATTTGTTCGTGATACAGAACAATAATATCAAACTGTAAAATATGCAGAATGATAAGTAACACAGAAGATTGTTAACTCAGTTCGGTGCAACGTCACTTACTCTGAGGGCTACCAAGCCAGGAAGGAAATTCACTATGATAGTAATAGTTCAAAGCCTAAACAGACCCAATTTACAACTTCTCTCCTACTCACTACCTTGTGCAACTTCTACCTAGAAATCACCATCTAGATATGAGATCCCCCTCTCACTTCCAATCACCGCAGTGATACCTATAGTCACAAACCTTGTAACTAGAATCAAAAGAACCTAATAGAAGATTACACTTCAAATAAACAATACTTAGTTTTTATTAAAAGATTCAACTAAGTACAATACTCAACTCTATACTTAAAAGCTTAAAGAGTGATAAAAATAACTTGATAAACAATCAAGTAACAATAAGTCTACCTCACTGTATCAAAAGATACATGGGTGACTTACAAAAACATAAGAGACTCTCAAAAGCTAAGACTTAAGACTTCCCCTAATTTTACAATTGTAAAAGTTCAATTACATTAGGTCTAGGATTCTCTTTAAAGACTCCTCAACAATCGATGCGCTTCGAAAAATTCACCAAAATATTTCTTGATCCACAAGCTGAGGGCTACACCAATTATGCAGAAAAATCTCCTTCAATCTTAGAGCAAATCTTTAAGTTTCCTAAATTGTCTCAACATCCAATTTTAGAAACTTTAATGTTGTTGGGGATTTGATTCACTTGTTACAGATTACATCTTCTTGATATGCATTAATCATTGAGATATATCCAAAAGAGATATCACAAAATCAAATCAAATTTGTCAAGATTTAAAACAATATGTACTGATGTTCTGGTTCAGCATATCACGACATCTGTCAGAACATCTGTTTTTCAATGTAAGCTCATACTTTGTTGTATTAGTTTGATCAAGATGTTATGACATCTTGCTTAACATCTTTCAAGAATCATATTTTAGCAAAATTACTGTCAATCCTAAAAGCATGGATTTAAAAATCTGGTCAAAACCGTGTCTTCCTTTTGGCCAACAATAATAGCTCACATGAACAATTATACACTACATCTTTTGTGATTCCGATTTAATCAAATTTACAAATAGATGTTACTTTTGCAACTTGTTGTTTCAACCAACAAAACCAAAATCGCTAAACATTTTTGATGTGAATTCAATGCCAATAACAAAGTATAGAATTAGGGAAGAATAAAGAACAAGGAAGAAGAAGAACACAAGAATTGGTTATAACTGCTATTCTTTACTTTCTCTTAGAAAACAAGATTACAAGTTTACAAGAATAACAAATAACCCTCTCACCCTAATTCAGGATTTGCTGTGTTACAATGATGAGAGACTAGTATGCTATTTATAATAAAACCTAACATACTAACTAATGGGCTTTTTCCACAAGGCCCATTATACAAGCTAACTTAATAGACAAGCTAACTTAACAAATTAGGGTTTAAACACTAAAACCTAATTTAACAAGCATTTTTCGACAAATACATGCTAGACCCTTCTTCGACTACAGCATGTACTTCGATCATACTAGAGTTCGATCCAAAATCCCACAAATCTCCACCTTGGACCTAACTCTACAGCATCAGGAGACACTAACTAGCTTTCTTCATGCAGCTTTATCAACTGCATACAGTGGAAAAACTTGCAACTTGGCAATGTTTTGGTGATCATATCAGCGGCATTGTGATCTGTCGAGACCTTCAGCACTTGGACTTCTCCACGCTCGATTACCCCTCTGACGAAATGCAGCCTCACATCTATGTGCTTGGTTCGCTCATGATAGGCTGAGTTCTTCGACATGTGTATTGCACTTTGACTATCACATTTAACAGTGATACCTTGACCTTGAAGTTTCAGCTCCTTTGCAAAACCTTCAAGCCACAATGCTTCTTTCACAGCTTCAGTTAGGGCAATATATTCTGCTTCAGTAGTTGATAAGGCAACAACCTTCTGAAGAGTTGCTTTCCAACTAATTGCTGTACCAAACATAGTGAAAACATATCCAGAAATAGATTTTCTGGAATCCATACAGCCTGCATAATCAGAGTCAACATAGCCTTCGACTGCTGCTTTACTATCTTCACCCAAGGCTCCACCATAAATTAAGACTCTATTCAGAGACCCATTTATGTACCTTAGAATCCACTTTAACGCTTGCCAGTGAGCCTTTCCAGGATTCGCCATGTACCTGCTTACAAGACTTACTGCATATGCTATGTCGGGTCTAGTACAGACCATAGCATACATCAAAGAACCAACTATATTAGCATATGGGATGCTATTCATATAGGTTCTTTCAACATCAGTACTGGGACATTGATCAATACTCAGCTTGAATTGAGGGTTTGTTGGAGTCACAACAGGCTTTGAGTTCGACATACCAAACTTGTCAAGAATCTTTCGTAGGTATGCCTCTTGAGATAAGCATAATTTCGACTGCTTTCTATCTCTTCGAATGTCAATTCCAAGAATCCTAGATGCAGCTCCCAGATCCTTCATGTCAAACTCCTTATTGAGTTCAGCCTTCACCCTCATTACATCTTCGACATTGTTGCTTGCTATCAGAATATCATCAACATAAAGCAACAAAATTACAAATGAATTTTCAGGTCGAAATCTGGAGTAAACACAATGGTCGAACTGACTTCTAATGAAACCTATGTGTTCCATGAACTTGTCGAATCTCTTATTCCACTGTCGAGGAGATTGTTTAAGTCCATATAAAGATCTCTTCAGTTTGCACACATAATCTTCTTTCCCCTTTTCGACATACCCTTCAGGTTGCCTCATCAGGATTGTTTCATCTAAGTCACCATACAAGAACGCAGTCTTCACATCCATTTGTTCCAGTTCAAGGTCGAACTGAGCCACCATGGCAAGCAACATTCGGATGGATCTGTGCTTCACAACAGGGGAAAATACATCATTGAAGTCGACACCTTCTTTCTGAGTGAAACCCCTTGCGACTAATCTTGCCTTGTACCTCTTCGACATTACTCCTTCAATTCCTTCCTTAACTTTGAAAATCCACTTACAGCTGACTAACCTTGCCCCAACAGGTTTCTTGATTAGTTCCCAAGTGTGATTATCATGGAGAGATTTCATCTCATCATGCATGGCCTTTAGCCATTCAGTCTTCATTCGACTCCTTATAACTTCCTTATAATCTCTAGGTTCTTCGTCTAGAACTTCACTTGCAGAGATTAAGGCATAAGCTACAAGATCTGCATATCCAAGTCTCTGAGGTGGTTTTATGACTCTTCTTTGCCTATCTCTCGACAATAGGTAGTCATCAACAGTTTCCTCAACATCATCAGAATCTTCTGTTTCTTCTTCGACTTCATCTGGGATACGCATTTCAGCATCAACATGCTCCACCTCAACAGGAATCTCTACCTGTTCCAGCTCTTCGTCAACATCATCAGTTTTCTTTAAAGCCATTTCAGTTTCATTGAAAACTACATCTCGACTGGTGATACACCTCCTGTGACCTGGCTCTAGGCACCATAGCCTATAAGCTTTCACTCCTTCAGGGTATCCCATAAACATGCATTTCAGAGCTCTAGGTTCGACCTTGTCTTGCCTAATGTGAGCATAGGCTACACAGCCAAATACTCTTAGTTTGTCGAGATCTGGTGGATGTCCTGACCAAACTTCTTCAGGTGTCTTCATATCTAACGCTGTCGAAGGACATCTGTTTATCAGATATGCTGCTGTCGAAACAGCCTCAGCCCAAAACACCTTCTTTAATCCAGCACTAGTCAACATGCATCTAACTCTCTCCAAAATAGTTCGATTAAACCTTTCAGCCAAACCATTTTGTTGTGGAGTACCTGCGGTAGTTCTGTGCCTTGCAATACTAGAGGCAACACAAAAACTGTCGAACGCCTCATTGCAAAACTCAAGGCCATTGTCGGTTCTCAACCTCTTTACCTTTCTGCCAGTTTGATTTTCGACAAGAGTCTTCCAACTTTTGAAATTCTCAAAAGTTTCATCCTTAGTCTTCTGGATGAATACCCATAACTTTCTGGAATAGTCATCTACTATGGATAGAAAATACTTTGCTCCTGAATGTGATGGACACCTTGCAGGCCCCCAAAGATCAGCATGGATGTAATCAAGGGATCCATGTGTTCTTTGTTTGCCTTTGTTGAACTTCATTCTACAGGACTTTCCAAGTACACAGGGTTCACAAAACTTCAGCTTTTCGACTTTATCTCCACCAAGCAGATTTTGTTTCCCTAATTCAACCAGACCCCTTTCACTGACATGGCCCAATCTCATGTGCCAAATTTCTGTCTTCGACAAAGGTTTCGTGGATGCAACATTTGTCAAACCACTTACAACTTCAGCCTCAAGGGTATACAAGCCTTGTTTCTTCACGCCTCTCATGACTCTCAGGATACTTTTCTCTCCTTGAAACGCATATCCTTTCTTGTCGAATTCACCAAGAGAAATCAAATTTCTCTTCAAATCAGGTACATACCTGACTTCAGTCAACAATCTTATTGACTCATCATGGAGTTTGAATCTCACAGATCCAACGCCTGCAATCTTGCAAGCTTTGTTGTTTCCCAGCAATACAGATCCACCATCTTGATCACATAATTCCTCGAACAAGTCTTTGTTTGCAGTCATGTGCCAAGTGCATCCAGAATCCATAATCCACTCCTTCGACGAGTTGTTGCTTGAAACCACAAGAACATCAGATGATTCGAAATCATCTTGGACAATAGCTGCATTGCCATTATCCTTACCTCCATGATCTTTCAGGCGTTCAGGGCACACCTTTCTTGTGTGACCTACTTTCTTACAGTGATAGCATCTAATACCAGATGCGTCACCACTATAAGACTTCGACTGATTTTTACCTTTCCTCTTGTCGAATTTTCCTTTAACAGCCAAACCTTCACCAACCGTTGAAGGTTTATGCTCCTTACGTTCGTTCAAGTCCTTAGAGTACAAAGCTGATTGAACTTCTTCAAAGGTCAGGGACTCTCTTCCATACAAGAGGGTTTCTTTGAAGTGAGCATGTGATCTGGGCAAAGCGCACAACAATAACAGCGCTTGATCTTCATCATCAATCTTTACATCAATATTTTCAAGATCAAGAATCAGTTTGTTGAACATATCCAACTGCTCAGCCAACACTTTGTCTTCAATCATCTTGAATGAATACAAAGCTTGCTTCAGGTAGAGTCGATTTACCAGAGATTTGGTCATATACAAACTTTCAAGTTTCACCCATAACCCTGATGCCGTCGTCTCCTTTGATACCTGTCGAAGAACCTTATCTCCAAGGCTCAACAAAATTGCGCTGTGTGCTTTCTCGATCATGGCCGTCTTCTCTCTTTCTGTTAACGCAGCGTCCATCGCCGTCGCTCCCTTCAACGCTTCCAAACAACCCTGCTGAACCAGTAGGGCTTTCATCTTCAAGCGCCATAGACCGAAATCATTCACTCCGGTGAACTTTTCAATCTCATACTTTGTTGAAGGCATCTTCTCCACGCTCACCGCACCAATTTGATGTGAATTCAATGCCAATAACAAAGTATAGAATTAGGGAAGAATAAAGAACAAGGAAGAAGAAGAACACAAGAATTGGTTATAACTGCTATTCTTTACTTTCTCTTAGAAAACAAGATTACAAGTTTACAAGAATAACAAATAACCCTCTCACCCTAATTCAGGATTTGCTGTGTTACAATGATGAGAGACTAGTATGCTATTTATAATAAAATCTAACATACTAACTAATGGGCTTTTTCCACAAGGCCCATTATACAAGCTAACTTAATAGACAAGCTAACTTAACAAATTAGGGTTTAAACACTAAAACCTAATTTAACAAGCATTTTTCGACAAATACATGCTAGACCCTTCTTCGACTACAGCATGTACTTCGATCATACTAGAGTTCGATCTAAAATCCCACAATTTTAATATAATAAATTAAATGAGGAGATCTCATAATTCAACATTACCCACAAATGTAATGTCAAAATTGTATGTTTATCCTGTCACTTAATAATCAAATGATTATTAAAATATTAAAGTTATGCAAGAAAATACTCGCATAATTTAAATTAGAAAATTAAATATATAATTGTGATTATGTTATATATAGACCAGTAAAAAAATTGATTGTAGTCGAAGGATATAATTTAATTTAATAATCTAAATCAAACACAAATAATTATAAATTAATTATAATAATAAAACATTGTTACGAAAAGTAACGGCCTGAGAAAGTTAAGCTTGTTATTTACGCGACAACTGATTTAAATTTATGCATTTTAAAAAGTATGATAATTAATCCAGAACTCGTGAACTAAAGGTATGAACACTGTATTAATATAAACCCATTTTTCTAAAAACCGGTCACATGATACCCTCGTTTTAAAAGTTACTAGTAAGTTAATAAATCTGACATTCAATATTTAAACCTTTACGATTGAATTGCATGATAACATAATTTATGGCAGAACTAAATTTAAACATATTATGTATTTGTCTTAAATTTCATGGATACAATAAAGGATTTTTTTAATCCAATTGTCACCTATTTGAAAAAAATATTCAAAAATGTCATAAGTAAAATAATTATCTAAAATGTCACTTTTTTAATAGGAATTCGGCCATGCATCGGGTGAACCAACAAATTTTTTTCCCCTTTAAGGGTTCGACCATGAAATGGCCGAACGGTTACTGCAACTTTTTTTTTTTCCGTTTATTTTATATTTTTAATATTTTATATTATCAATTTAATAAAATTAAAATTTGTATACTATTGATAATTATAAATAATGTTAATATTAATATTTTTAATATTAATATTTTTTAATAAGTTCAATATTAATATTATATTATTATAATTAAATATTTTAAATAATATTTTTAACGTTATTGTTTATAATTGTACATCATATTATTTAATTATTTTTATTTAGATGTTTGGACATTCATTGGTCGAGCACTTGAAACTAAAGTGTTTCAGGTTCGTTCATCCAAATGGAGAACATAATAATATTTTATTAATATTTAGTTTGACATAAATAGGATTGTATGCTCATTTTATACTCACACCAGTTACCACCAATATCTTCAACTCACTCTAAAATATGTCTGAATTCTTGAGACAAAGGCTCCTTTCATCTGTGCCGGAAGAACCGCTTTCAACGTTTTCATTTATGAAAAGAGATGTCCAACTTATGTATTCAACAACAAAGCCTTCGATGAAGATACTACTTTGGAACACACTGACTTTCGAGCATTTGCAGAGGGAATTGAACTGTTGGTTATAAGGAGAGATTCCTGATGGTGAGAAGATCATGAAAATTGAGAGGCATGTTAAGGTGTCCGGCCCAAATGGAGTAGCTCCATCTTTAAGACTTGTACATAATGACGTTTGTGTCCTTATAATAATGCTAACACCAGTCAATATTATGTTGATGGTTGTAATCTCTTAGATCTGTTAAGGTCTTGAGTCATTTTATTTTTTTTATCGTGTTGTTGTTTTATTAGTGATTGTCTTTAGTTCATTGTACTAAAATGTTATGTTTTAACCGTGTTGTTGTTTTATTAGTGGTTGTCTTTACTTCGTTATACTAGAATGTTATGTTTTAGAAGTGAAATGAAAATTGAATTAGAAAGACATGATATTACATAGGTAAGTTGTTGATGAAAACATTATGGCCCATTAGACCGGCCTGCTACATTTGGACATTTTCTACGCATATGGCCTATTTCGCGACAGATCCCACACATTCTCTTTTACTTTTCAACATCGTCCATTTCAGTTCTAATTCTCGTACTATTTGGGCATCCTTTCTTATTCCTTTGCAAAGTCTCGTTATGGCATAGGCTAAATCCTTCATATTGTGGTCAGTTTTCCTGGTGTGGAAGTCCAAGGAAGCTTTCGTGGTAGACCTTAAAAATATTAAGAACCTTGAACATGTCTGCTATGTGAATGGTGTAGTCTTGGCGTATAATAGCACGTGCTGCAATAGCATGGGAGCAAGGAAAATGAAATGCTTGGAAGATAAGTTTTCATTATCAACAACCATTGTGGAAGGTCATTGTAAGATGTCTCCCAATTTCCATATAGTGATTTTATGGCCTTTATCTTCGTAATCCACGCTTTCCTGTATGATATTATATATCCAAATTTTTCAGTGAAACAGGCAATTATTACCTTTAACTTTGGCGAAGGGTCGATGTTAACGAGATCCCTGATGCTTTGACTGATCATTACAGAATGTAGCTTTCGATGGTCTTGTGACATAGAAGATGTTGTGTAAGTATGGGGTCCGTGAAGCTTACCAATCACCCATTTTGAGTTCTTCTTGCGAATTGCAACTCTACATTTAAATTGGCATGCTGGATTCGTACATTTGGTTATATATCTTTTGGTGTCAGATTTATACACCCAGTAGTCAAGATTGATGGTTATATGCCAGTGTTGCAACGCAACAACAGAGGCATCCTTATTTTAAAACTCCATTTCTAGCACCAAGTCGGCACCAATATGGCTTGGTGTGCAGTTGCCAAAAACATAGAATTCTTGATCATCTTCCAACGAAATTTGTTACATGTGAGCCGGTGGATTGTATAGATTAATTGGTTACGCAATTATAGGCTGGGAAGGCGCGGCGATATCTTCCTCATTCTCATCATCCATGCTAGCACCAAAAAAATCTTCCATACGTATCTCACAAAGTTCGTCTATTTCATCATCGATGTATTCACTAACCTCCTCATTAGGAATGAAAGGCTCATTATTTTGACATGGTTCTTACTTTGTTGATTGACTCACTACATACTGGTGTGACTGCGATGATTGAGTTGGATATGCTTCGACATTTAGAATACGAACATATAATTCAAGTGTCAACATTTGGGGAAATATATTGTGACACTGAAACATTATTGAAGACATGTTTAGAATGCACTCTCATTGTATTGATGACCCACCAAGCGAGTGCATCATCCCATTATTGAAACTGGCCGGATTCGACAAAGTTTCACAAATCAATGTTAAAAGTGTTGATTTGAAACTTGTTGTTGCTATGTTACAAAGATGGAGACCGGAAACACATATGTTTCATCTTCTAATAGGTGAATGTACAATAACCCTGAAGGGTGTCCGTATGTTATCCGGACTCCGTGTAGATGGTAAGGTTGTTAATGGTCTTACTCAAGTAGGCAGCTCAGTTTATATGGAAAATTTAGGAGTCGAACCTTCAAGGTATGATATTATTA
Organism: Vicia faba; assembly: GCA_948472305.1. Lineage (NCBI taxonomy): Eukaryota > Viridiplantae > Streptophyta > Magnoliopsida > Fabales > Fabaceae > Vicia > Vicia faba. The sequence goes on from OX451737.1 coordinate 347,284,493, forward strand.
CGGGTGCGATAAAAACAACATGGTGTAATACGGTGGGAGAACCGACTTTTTAGTTTTATCCAAATGTGCGGATAGCTAGAGTCACCACAAACTTTTATTTTATCCAATATTTAGGAAAGGTGAAAAGAACAGTAAAAACCTTTGATAGATTTTGAGTTCGGGGGATAAGTTATGGAAAGGGAAGGTGTTAGCACCCTTTTCATCCGTAGTTATCTACGGGCTCTTAATTTCTTAGCTCACTTTTGAAAATCTTGCTTTGTGTGTGTGATTTGTTTGAAAATACTTTGAAATTGCCAATGTAAGGCGGACTTTGTAATGATTCTTGTATCAGTCCTCAAGAATGTATACAAAGTGTTATTTTTGAAAATATTTGAAAGTGTAGTGTGAAAAATGTTTTGTTTGTGAGCAAGCAATTAAGAGTCATACCCACTAAAGTATTTCTTGTTCTTTTTCTTCTCCTTTAGAGATAGTACTATCTATACCATTAGTTGGTAGGTAGCCCTATCTATTGGATGTGAAGGGAAAGACGTAGGGTCATCGTATGGTCATCGAAGGCAACATGTAAGGATACCTTAGCAATTCGGAGGGACTATCATCATATTATTCGTAGGGACTAGATCATTTTTCAAACGCAACTTGAGGGACATCGTGGGACTATGATCTTTGTATCGTAGGGACTATGATGATTTCATCAAAAGTCAATTTTTCTAAAGTATCCCTACTTTCGAGGGACGTGACCAATATTCATAAGGCAATAAGAGAGGGTGTCCTAGAGGTGCAAGTGTGAAGAGTGTATTGCTTTCAATTAATTTATCTTGAAATTAGGGTTTTCTAGATTGTTTTTAGTCTTTCCATACAAACCCTAGTTATTAGCAATTGAATAAAAATATAAGTTCGAAAGGTAAAGTGAGGAATGTAAAGTCCTAAGCTATTACATAACTTTGGGAGAGGTACATAAGTATAAAAATACAGGAAATAAACCTACGCTATCACATCTTGTGAGCAGTTATATAATTAGGAAAGAAAATGCGGAAAATTAAATCTACACTATTACATAGGGAATGAGTCCTATATACTTGGTCTAGGAAAATTAAATAGAAACAAGAAAAAGAAAATAGAAAGATAGAAAAAATCATTTTGGGATTTTTTTTGTAGAAAAATAATTTAAGTGATAATAGTAATTAAAACCTAAATTCTAATTGATTTTAAAATTAATAAAAAAGGTTGATTAATTAATTAATTAGGAAAATTAAATATTAATTAAAAAACCTAAACCTAATTTATTTTAATGTTTAAGAAAAAAATTAAATTTTAATGATGGATTAAAAAGATTAGGGTTAGAAAAGAAAAAGAAAAGAAAATTAGGTTAAACAAAATAAGGAAAAAGAAAATTGCATGGGGTGGGTGTTGAACCCACGCCCTCTAACCTTCTGCATTGCCTTGCTTGCCACTGTGCCAGGCATTTGTTTGTGTTTGAAAACAGAACACTGCATCATATGTATCAAACCTACATGAATTTGGAAAATAGCAAAAAAAATATTGTGAAGCGTAAGGATCGAATACATGCCCTTACGTTCACAACCGAACGCCTTTTCCAACGGTACTATGCCCTCATCCAGTTATAAAATAGAAACAAGTAAATATATTATAAAACTAGTGGACCAGAGAGGCGCCAGAGCCCTAGCTCCGACCGTCTTCTCTGGCGAGTTGATTTTTGTACCTGCAAAAATAGCACGAGTTAGAGATCAAAAAAGACCCTACCCCCCTAAATTGACCCTTGTGAATCCAATGGCGGCCTTAGTTTCTGCTAATTCACCTTGCAAAAAGAGATACGAACAAAATATTACGAAACGGTTCAAACATGGTGATGCACGATTCCGATATCATGGGCTTCATGCAAGGAATCAGACCTGTGTTGTTTTGCCTCAGGAACACAATGAAAACATTAGTTTAAGTCAAAGCATTGCAAAAATAAAAATACAAATTTCATGAAAATATGTAACCGGCGATGCATGGGATGTAGGTTTCAGGCATCTTTGATCATCAAGAATGATCCCAACTTACTCTATGGCACTTCAGGAATCGATTTGAATGGTTGCTTGGCCTTGAGAATGACTGTAAATAGGATTTCGAGTTTGCCCTATTCTTGACAAAATTTGAGATTTAAGAGTGTTCTTTGAGAAACTTTTTTCGTCTCCTCTTTGTCTAAATTTGAAGGGTATATATAGGAGAAGAAATTAGGTCAAAGATGGGCTTGGACATCTTGTAGAACAATCTTTGATTTTGTTTGAAAAATAGATTGGAATAAGACAAAACCAAGAAGATTTGTTTTGAAAATAGGCTCACACGGATTTTGCATGATCTTGGGTCCCCAAACAAAATCAAATCTCAAGCCTTTTATGTTTTGTACATTGTTTGATATTTATTTGATTTAATTTTGAATTTAATTGAATAAAATCAAAAATAAAAGAAATAAAGATCACAAAACTAAATGAATGGACTTAGGGGTCTCTTATGAGGTAAGGAACACGTTTGGACCTTAAAAGATAGGCCCATTAGTCCAACAATTCAAATTTGCTCAAATTGAACTTCATGCATTTTCTCAAAATTGCCCAACTTTCATAAATCATAACTCTCTCAATTTTTATCATATGATGTCCCCTAAAATATTCGTGTTGGTCATTTTTCCATTTGAATACTTTATCTTGATGTAAATTGCTTTGACAAAAAGTGTCTTTTTGTTGACTTTTGAAATGACCTATAATATTTTGGCCCATATCTCTCAAATGAAGCATTTTTTGGACTTGATCTTAGAGAGACAAAGTTGCAGGGAATTGAATTTCCTTAAAAATGAGCTTTGGTTGAGAATTTTATGATGAAGTATGTGAAAGTAATGTCTGGTCAAAACTCAGTTGACTTCTCCTTAAGAAAACCCTAATTTAGTAACTTTTGACTTTTGATGAATCTTGAGTTTTCTTGATGAATCATGTTATGTGACTTCAAAATTGGTCAAAGTATGTGAATTTTTGCCTCAAGTATGTGACTTTTAATGAATCTCATAGTTTTCTTGACTTTTGATGAATCAAGTATGTGACTTCAAAATGTTGATGTTGACCAAAAATCTTGAAGTTTGACTGTAAATTGGTCAAAGTTGACTTTTTGCCCAATATAGATTTTCAATCAGCTGACTAATTGACTGAGCAAAATTGTGTTGCAAGGCTTGAAATTTGGCATGATAATTCTTTGAGGGATATGAGAAACCGTGAAATCCACTTGAGGCATTAGAAGTCCAATTTTCCTTGAGAAAAGTAAAACCCTAGTTGTAGGTCAACTGCTTAGGAAGGGAGTTTGTCTTGAGCAATTGAGAACCCTAGGAGTATGAGGAGGTATCTTGAAAAATGGGAGGGAATATTTTGGGGTACAACAGCTTCCCTTGTTCAATCTTCTTAAACCTGAAGAGTTAGATTGACATGCTCGCCATTCGTGATCTGAAGGTGGAAGAGGATTGAACACCTAAGTGCCCAGAAATTTGCACTCACATGTGCACGAAGTAATACTGTTGGTTGAATGTATTGCTGGAATGGGCTTAAAGATTCCACTCATAGAGGTGATATAGTGTCATAAGAGATGGGCTTATATATGCCATCCAAAGTAACTGTTGATAAGAGTATCAGAATGAGTCTACGTCCGACTGTATCTGAGACGTATATTAGAATGAGTCCGTGTCCGACTGTATCTAGCAGATGTACTGGGGAGTGTCAGAATGAATCTTATGTACCGATTATATCTGAATGATGTTCTAGATTGAGTCTATATCTTGACTGTATCTATAAGAGGATCAGAATGAGTCTTCTCCCGACTGTATCTGAGATCCGTATTAGAATGAGTCTACGCCTGACTGTATCTAAACATATATCCCGGAATGAATATCAAAATGTATCAACGTCTTGATCGTATCTAAACTGTATCTGGAATATGTACTGGAATAAGTATTAGAATGTATCTATGTCTCGATCATATCTGAACTGTATCTAGATGATGTACTAGAATGAGTCTACTTCTGACTGTATCCAAAGGAGTATCAAAATGAATCGTTGACCGATTGTATCTGAAGAATGATAAATTGTTGACAATATTAATTTGTTTGTGAACTAACCTGAAAGAAACAAAGTTACTTTTATGCAATGTCATGATGTATGTAATACATTGCGTAATAATGCTCTCAAAATAAATGAGAATGCTATATGCGTTTCGTATGCACATGCTATGATATTATGTAAATGATGTATGGGTGCAAGTTGTTGGTAACGGTAGCTTCGTATAACATCTTTGGCTGGGAAAATAAAGCCCTGACTATTGTTGGGGAATGAATAATATGAATCTTTAACTTCTGCAAGGAACGATTTTGCTGGGGAACATAAATCCCTGATTGTTGTTGGGGATTCCTGCTTTCTATTTGAGGACACTCTGCTAGGAACGTTCGACTTCTGCTTCGGGATAGAAGAATTTCAGGAAAATCGGTTGTTCATCACTCTTTTAAGGGATTTGATTCTTATGTACCCCGCTTGACGACAAAAGAGATGGATAATCCTCTGATGTGTTGTCTGACTAAGTTTCAGATATGGATGTCGACTCTTCTGAGGAGGATGAAGTTGAATTATATTCAGCCGGGGAAGAGAATCCTGTCGGGGAATTGAATCCTGTCAGGGAATTGTAATATCGGAGAAATAAACTTCATTGGGGAAATAAACACTGTTGGAGAAGAGAATTCTTGTAAACCATGTTGAGGGGAAAATCTCTGATGGGGATGAGATTGTGAAGATAGCTCTGTAGAGATTTCTCTGTGGAGATTTGTGGATGACTTAAACATTATCCCAACTCCTATAATCTTTAGTAAATGCTAATCCTATTTTTTATGCATATATTTGTTAACAATAATCATGTTCAAGTGCATATGTTCATTCAATGTAATCATTGGATGTTGTTGTAACCCAAAATTTTCTCTCTCATTTTCTTCAAGATATCTACTCATTCTTCTAGGGTTCTCAATTTCTCAAGGCTACTCAAGGTTGGACCAGACAAACCCTCCTCCTAAGCAGTTGACCTGCAATTAGGGTTTCACTTTTATCAAGGAAGATTGAGCTTATAATGCCTCAAGTGGAATTCATGGTTTCTCATATGTCTCTAGGATTTCCCATGCCAAATTTCAAGTCTTTCATCACAAGTTTGCTCAGTCAATGACTCAGATGATTGAAAATCAACTGTGTTGGACAAAAAGGCAATTATGGTCAACATGCAGTCAAACTTCAAGATTTTTGGTCAACGTCAACATTTTGAAGTAATATTCATCATTTGATCAAGGTTTGATCATGATTCATCAAGAAAACTCTCAATTCATCAAAAGTCAAAGTTACCAAATTAGTGTTTTCTTAAGGAGAAGTCCACTGAACTTTGACCAAGCATAAATTTCACATACTTCATCAAAAAATTCTCAACCAAATCCCATTTTGATGGAAATTCAATTCTCTACAACTTTGCCTCTCTAAGCTCAAGTCCAAAAAAAGCTTTATTTGAGAGATATGGGCCTAAACATTATAGGTCATTTCAAAAGTCAACAAAAAGACGCTTTTTATCAAAGAAACTTACATCAAGATAAAGTCTTCAAATGAAAAATTATCAACATAGAGATTGTAGGGGACATCTTGAGCTTTCCAAAAAGTCAAGAACACCTTCATATGATAAAAATTGAGAGAGTTATGATTGGGGCAAGTTGAGAAATTTTGAGAAAATGCATGAAACCCAAATTGATCAAACTTAAATTTTGGGCTAGTGAGCTTATCTTTCAAAGTCCAACATGTTTTAGACTTCATAGTGAACCTCTGAATCTATTCATACACCCCTTTTAATTTTTATTCCATTTATTTTTGATTTTATTTATTTAAATTTAAAATTAAATTAAATAAAAAATCAAAGTTCCCATACAAAGGTCCAAGCCCATTCTTCTTGACCTACTTTTCCTCTATATATATTTCTCATTCAGACAAAAACAAGGACACAAAAACCTTGCAAGAAACTACCTTCCAAAAACTTCAAAATTTGTCAAAACTAGGTCATATTGAAACCTTCTTTTCAGCCTTCCTCAAGGCCAAACAACCATCCCATTCCACTTCAGGGACATTGTAGAGTAAGACTGGATCGATCTTGATGATCCAAAGAGCCTGAAACGCATAACCATGCATCACCGGTTTCCATTCTTGCATGAAATTCAAATTTTTGTTTTTATTGTGCTTTGATCTAAACTAACGTTACTAATGTGCTTCTGAGATGTAAATGTACAAGTTTGAACCATCACATGGCCCCCATAATGACTGAATTATGCGTTTCCATGTTTGAACTGATTGACCATCTTTGCTTCGTATCTCATCATCAGGATGATTTAGCCAAAACCAAAGCCACCATTGAATTTGCAAGGTCCAAATTAGGGGGGTAGGGTACCTTTGAAATACTGACGTTTCTTATTTTGCAGGAACAAGAAATGTGCTCGCTGGAGAAGATGACCAGAGCTAGGGCCTCGACGCCTCTCTGGCCCAATAATTTGGTTTATTTTATATTTATTTGTTTCCATTGAGTTACCGAATGAAATAGCCACCCCAGTGGCAAGCGCGCGCATGTTAAGGCATTGGTACATGAGGGTGTGGGTTCGATCCCTGCTGTTGTACCCCAAAATTTGCCCTCCCATTTCCTCAACATTTTCTCATCACAAGACCTTTGGAGATCAAGATCCAGTTAGGGTTTCATCTGCTCAAGACCTCTCCTTGCACTGGTGGACCCAAATTAGGGTTTGTGTTTGCACAAAGATATTTTGACCTAAAATGCCTAAGATGACTTTCATGCTTCATGTTGGACTCCCAAGTTTATCCATACCAAGTTTCAAGTCTTGATTCCAAGTTTTGCCCAGTCAATTGGACAGTTGACCTAGAAATCAGCTGTATTGGGGAAAAAGTCAACTGTGGCCAATTGACAGTCAAATTTCATGAAAATTGACCCACATCAACATTATGAACTCATATGGACCATTTGATCAAGTTTGGATCACAATTCCACAAGAAATTTGATCAGATCATCAAAAGGGCAAAATGGTCATTTTTAGGGTTTTGACTGCACAAAGGCAATTTTTGACTGTTTGACCCAGCCAATGGCAAACCAAGATCACATATGGACTCAAGGACCCCATGGAATTATCTTAACATGCTCAACAAGTTCAAAAGATCCCAAATACACAAGATTGATAGTTGAATTTCCCAGTCAATTGATCAATTTTGACTGTATACTGAAAAGTCAAACTTTGACTTTTTGGTCAAAATCAAGAGTCAAGATTCATTTTTCATCAAAATATGCCAAATCATGAAACTTGTTCATCAAGAAACCAAGAAATGCAAATTAGGGTTTAAAATGGAATTTTTCATAACTTAGAATTTTTCTAAGTTATGAAAAACCCTAATTTTTTCCCAACTTTGCCCCACTTTTTCATCATGATTCATTTGGATTCAAACAAAAGTAAAAACATGAAAGTTCTAGCTTGTTGCATAATCTACAACTTTGATTCACAAAGTTTTCTCATTTGAAGCTTGTATCTCAAGTTACAAATTTTTGAATAAGGGCACTAAACCATTCTTAACTTAGTGAATTTTTGACCTATTTTGACAAGGTTTTCTACCCCACTTCAAGACCATTTTTCATACACTTCCACTTGGAATTTCAATTTGCATTTCAAAGATGGATTGTAGTACACATTCCAAGCTTTCCAAAATGTCCAAGAACTTCTCAAACAACCTCATGGTTAGGGAGAATCGAATTTCACAATATAGCAAAAAAACACTTTGTTCATGACCAAGTTACATGTTCATAACCTTGCCATTTGAACTCAGCACGCTTTAGATTAGATTACAGGTCCTTAAACCAAGTTACACTCATAAATTTAATGCATATTCTTTGTGCCAAGACCAAGTTCTTTGAGTTCAAGCTTTGTCTAGAGGATTAATCCCAATTTGGAAAAAGTAAACTATCCATTTTTGCAAAAGTTCACTTTATGTCAAATTGAAAATCAAGCAAGTACAAACTAAATCTCTTTGGCACAAGATTATGGACAAATTACTCTGATCAAGAGAGACTTGGCAGCAGGATTAGAGGTCCCCTACTGACCTAAAACACCAACTTGCATTTTGTTGCTTAAAGGTTAAGAAACATTGCATAACTTGTAACAACTTCCATCTCAGCTTAGACACACAAGAAAAAAGTTATCAAACACATTACACACATCATAACCAAGCATTTGCACGAGCCATTTACCTCCCAAACATCATCAAACCAAAAAACACCATCAAACTGCAAAAACAGAGTTGCCTCTGCAGTTTGAGTGCCAACTTCTATTCCTCTCAAGCATTCTTGCCAAAACCAGTTCACACACCTTCCATACCATCTATGCAAGCTAACCAAAAGCAAAAGCACGATCTGTAACACCTCCAAGCCACTTCACCATTTTTGTTTTTTCTGTTTTGCAGTTGAAGTTCTCCAGCACGATTCAGGGAGTTTCAAGACAAAGTAGAACTTGGAATAGCATCCTTACACTTCAAGGAAGCTATACAAATCATCATCTTGCTCTGAAAACTCCTCCATTGCAAAGCACGATTCCAACTGAACAGGTATCTTCATGAAGTTCTATCTCTCTTATTAGGCATTGTTAGCTTTAGGTTTGTGAAGAAAATATGTCACAATCATAGCCCTGAACATGCCCATATAGTTAGATTTCATTTATATTATGTGTGCTGCAAGAATTTTGAGTCTGAACATGGCATAAAAGTTAGGTCAGAAATTGGGGGAGAAGAAATTCTCCCTCATCTTAGAGAGTTAAGTCAAGTTCTTTACATGGTTGAATTCGTCTTCTCATGCTCTACACTTTTCATGTTATGAGTTTTGCTTGAAAGTCCAGGAATCAAGAGATAGAAAACGCGTGGGTGATGTTGTTCAGAGGTTGAAGATGACTGGTTCTGGGCTGGGCCTGGAATACTTTTCTTATTTGCACCACTCTTTTGCTTTCACACCCCCAAGGCCCATTTGCTTATTTCTTTGACTTTTTGACCTTTTTCTTTTTTGATTGACTTTGTTTATTTTTTCTCATGACATAAAAAATATAAAAATATTTTTTCTCACCATTTTTTAATTTATTAGGTATTTATATGATTTTCTTTTGATTAATACTTAGATAAATAAATATATACATTTTATTAAAATATTGAGAAATAGGTAGAAATACTTTTATTTTCATTTTTATTTTATTATACCCTCTGAAAATATTTTACATAAAAAATACTTTTTTTAATATTAAAAATTATTATTATTTATATATATAATACATATTTAGAACTTAATACATAAATATATATATTTATTAATATACTTAGAATAAAATACTAAAAATATACATATTTTATTTTATTAATATTAAACACTAAAAAATCATTTTTTACAAATACATTTCTTTTCTTATTTTATTTTTGTACATAATAAATAAATACTTGCACATATTAAATAATAATACATGTCATTTAATAAAAATTAGGGTTTTGCCCTAAATTCAAAAATACTTCAAAAATAATATCTTTTTATTTTCTTTTTATTTTTACATAAATAATACTTTTTTCATACATGTACAAAACATTTTTGCATCTTGCATACTTATTACATTTTTATTTAATTATTGTATATTAATTAAATTGTAAATAATTCAAATCTTGATGTAATAGTTTTAGGTTTAAATTCCTTGTCAAAATCCCCATTTGAAACATTGTACCCCCTCCCTATATTATTATGTTGTAATAGCGTAGGATTTTAAATTTCGCACTTTTATCGCTTTCTAAACATACTATGCTAGAATTAGGGTTTTGTATGCGAATAAAAATGAACAAAATAGTTGGACCTAATACAAGATAAACAAGCATGAAAATGAACACACAAATCACACTTGCACCCCCTAGGGTATTCCACTTGTTGCCTTCAATAAAATGGGCCATATTGCATGTTAGGTTTCTTTGGGCAAAAACAAACAATCAAATGATCATAGTCCCTCGATGACGCTTTCAAAATGTTGCCTAAACAAATGATCAAGTCCCTTAAGGAAAATTGCCCAAAGATACTTGGCACCATTGCAATTATGGTCTAAACGATGACCCGCGCCTGTCCCTTTCACATCCTAACATGAGGTTGTCCACCAAATACAATGGTGGAACAAACTTATTAAAAGGATTAAAAACATAACAAAAATCTTTGAGAACTTTTAGGAGTAGATAACCTCTTAAGTACTTGCCAAACTTGCAAAACAAAACACTTGCCTATTTTCTAAAAAAAAACACACCTCACTACACTTTCAAAACAACTTTCAAAAACAAATGAAAACATTTTCAAAAGACTTACACCTTTGTATACATCCCAACATGGATCATTACAAAGGTTGCCACCACATTGGCTTCTTTTCAAAACATTTTTTCAAACCCACACACACAAAGCACCATTTCAAACAATTGAAAACCAAGGCAAGTTGATCTAAGCAAGTACTTAAGAGCCCATGGATAACCATGGATAGAAGGGGTGCTAATATCTTCCCCTTCTATAATCTACTCCCCGAACCCAAGAAAAATCTCAAAGGTTTTTGCTGTGCTTTTTAAACCTTTCCTTAGGATAAAATAAAAAGTCGGTGGCGACTCTTGCTCAACCGAAACATTTGCGAAAACAAACGCAAAACCATAGTCAGTTCTCCTACCGTATCACAGAACTGGCGACTCTGCTGGGGATAATTTTAAAAGTGGAGTAACCTTAGGGCTTAGATCACCCTCTTGCATGACTAATTGTTTGAATTGTTTGCTTTATACTTTGGCTCTATTTGTTTGGGTTTGCAATCCTACACCCGGATTTTGGGAAACATTCATAGATAGCAATACGTTGTGGAAACTGTGCGGGGTATACCGACACGGTCGAAGCAATAGCTATATTAGTGCGACATATTTGTGAGTACCGGTAACCCTTGAGTTCAATCAAGGAGAATACGGGGCCGCTGAGTGATGTCACTAAGCACTAATGACCTAGAACCTTACTTGACCATCTTGGCCTTTTATTAGGGGTAGTGAGATGACCGGCTTTGGTGCAGTCCGAAGTTGGTAGATACTCGATACTACACTCATTGAGGGTTATTTTCTTGGAATATTTTGGTCGCTAGTTAAGTGGCTAAACCAAAACAATGAACAATGAAAACAATCCAGTGATATTGAGCTCCTTAGAACCCGGTTACTATTTATAGGACAGGTTTTTAAGCCAACTACACTCAAGAGGGTACTTACCTATGAAACCCCATGCAAGCCTGAAACTAGGGTTTGGTGTGATTTGCCTGTACATATGTTTTGTGCATACATCATAAACATCATAAAACATCATATGCATTCACTAACCATTTCAAGGGTTTTGGATCTTCATCTTTGTTCTTGTTTTGTAGGACATGGAAATTCCTCGCAGAAATACCATTCAAGTCAACCTTGTGAGAATCTCCCCTCAACTCAAGGAGATCACCTCAAGAATTCCGGAAAACTCATCCTTCAGTGAAAGACATGGTAGACTGCTCAGCCTAGTCAACACCAACATTGAAGAAGACATGATGAAAGTGCTATTCCAGTTCTTTGACCCTCTTCACCACTGTTTCACTTTCCCTGATTACCAGTTGGTACCCACTTTGGAAGAGTTTTCTCAACTCCTAAGAATCCCTATCCTTAATCAACTACCCTTCAATGGTACGGAAAAGGAACCAAAGCCGGAAGATGTTGCTCGAGCATTACATCTACAACCATCCGACATCAAGGGGCATTGGGAAACCAGAAGCGGCGTCAAAGGATTCTTGGCAAAATTCTTGTTTGAGAAGGCACAAGAATGTTGGAACTCATTGGATCTTCAAGCCTTTGAAGAAATTGTGGCACTCCTGATCTATGGGTTGGTTTTGTTTCCAAACTCTGACCAATTGATAGATGTCAACGCCGTCAAAATCTTCTTGTCCAGAAATCCGATACCAACATTGCTTGGGGACATCCTTCACTCATTTCACACACGAACAATGAGAAAGAGGGGTGTTCTCATGTGTTGTACTCCTATCCTTGCAAGGTGGTTTATTTCGCACCTTCCACAATCTGTCCTGAAGAATGACCAAGGTACAAGGTGGTCCCAACGGTTGATGACTCTTACTCATTCTGATGTGCATTGGTGTTCTCGGTCCAGAGAAAATGTCATCATTGTCGATCGTTGCGGAGAATTTCCTAATGTCCCTTTACTTGGAATTAGAGGAGGTATCACCTACAACCCTTGCCTAGCTTTAAGGCAATTTGGATATGCACGGAGGGATGGCCCTCATGATATGTTGATTCCTAGCCTAGTGTTTGACTTCGACAACGATGCGCAAGGACTTCGCCAAAGATTCATCAGAGCTTGGGGAAAGCTCAACAAGGTTGATAGCAAGACTCTGGGACACAAGAACTCCATCCCTCTTGAGCCCTATCTCAAGTGGGTACGAGCCCGAGCCCAAAGTCTGATGATGCCTTATCCTCATGTACTCCCTGTGATTAAAGAGCCTGTCAAGGAAGGAGAGGTTCCCTACACCATCCTACATCCAGACATGCCTACATCGTGGGAGGAAATGCAGAAAAGTTGGATTCAGCTCAAGGAAGAACGAAATACTTTTGAAGCTAGCTTCTACGCCAGTGAGAAGAAGGTTCTAGATCTTACCCGCCGACTCCATGAGCAAGAGGCCCTCAACACCTACATCGCACCAAAGAGGATGCGCAATGTATTTTTGCCTTGAGAAGTTATTTTGTAATATTTGGCCCATGGGGCATTTATGTACTAACAAATTTCTTCTTATTAATATGACGTGCGTTCCTTTTTGTCTACAACAATCTTGAATGTTCTAAATCCTTGAATGCATTGCATACATAAGCATACCATTCATCATGTGCATAAGCAGGTCTCACTCCAGGTTTCCTTATCTGTCTGCTGTTTATTTCAGTAGGATGGATCTCGAGCAAACAGTCAAAGACCTACAAGCTCAGAATGCACAGTTCCAGCAACTCCTGATGACTTTGGCTAAAGGACAGGAGGATCTCAAAACCTTGCTGGGGAATAAGGACCCAGTGAAGAAGAAGAAAAAGAGGATCGGAGTGGCTACTGTAGGGAGAAGATTTGAGGGAGAGGCTCGGAGAGTGCTTGAATTTCCTCCTATCTCCGATGAAGGAACCAGCAAAGGAGGTGGACCTGCGGTACCTTCCGAGTCTGATGCGGAAGAAGAAGAGGTTGAAGAGGATGAAGATTATTCTGACCAGCAATACCCTCCAGCTGATGATAAATACAAGGGTTTAGAAGACAGATTGGCTGCCATGGAATTACAAAGAGTACCGGGCTTGGACTTTGAAGACTTGGGTTTGGTTGCCGGGATTGTGATTCCCCCAAAATTCAAGGTGCCAGTGTTTGTGAGGTATGATGGGCTGTCCTGCCCCAAGATGCATCTCAGGTCCTACGTGAGAAAGATCCAACCCTATACGGCAGATAGAAACCTTTGGATTCATTTCTTTCAGGACAGCCTTTCGGGAGCTCAGTTGGAGTGGTTTTATCAGCTAGAAGGAACCAGTGTCAGAAATTGGGAAGATTTGGCCACCGCTTTCTACAAACAATACCAATACAATTCTGACCTTACCCCTACTCGTACCCAACTTCAGGGTATGTCGTTAGGAACAAGCGAAGGATTCAAAGAGTACGCACAAAAATGGAGGGATTTGGCTGGCAGGGTGCAACCTCCTTTAACCGATCGTGAGCTGGTTGATATGTTTCTAGGGACCCTATCTGGGCCATTTTTCAATCATCTGATTGGTAACTCTTCCGCGGGGTTTACCGATTTGATCTTAACAGGCGAGAGAATAGAAGCTGGCATCAAGTCAAGAAAGATTCAGAAGGGTGTTGCTGCAAGTGCTGAGAAGAGGCCGTTTAAGAAAGAAGCAAGTGCCGTCTATGGTCCTAGAAGACAAGTCAAGCCAGAAAGTCGCCAGGCCGTCAATGCTCTGGTCATTTCAAAACCTGTTGCTGCTCCTCAGCAGTACAATCAACAAAGAGGCGAAAGGCCCAAGAGGCAGTATACTCGGCTGAGTATGACCTTATCTCAAATTTTACCTCAACTGCTATCCACCAATCTGGTGACCACCAAAGAAGCTCCTAAGGTCGTCAACACTGCGTCTCCTAAGTATAACCCAAATGCCCGGTGTGCTTATCATTCTGATAGTCCCGGGCACACTACTGATGATTGCTGGGCCTTGAGAAACAAAGTGCAAGATCTTATCGACGCGAAGGAAATTCAGTTTGAAGCGCCTGAGAGACCAAATGTTGTAACTGCTCCTATGCCCCAGCATAGGGTAAATGCCATTGAGGAAGAATTGTATGCTGTTTCGGTGAATGAAGTTGTTACCCCGCTTTTGACTGTTAAGAGGAATTTACTACTAGCCGGTTTATTTCCGGGTTGTAGTAAGGGTTGCCTCCTGTGTGCTGTTATCCCTACCGGTTGTCCACTGCTGAAATCAGGCATCCAAAGCCTGATGGATAGCAAGGAAATTCTATTCAAGAAAACTGCTGTTCCGTCTGTTTCCGTTGAAGAAATATCTGTTGTCACAATCTACAATCCTGCCAAAGCTCCCGTAAAGAAACCAGTCCAAGTTATGTTTGTTGCACCCATCACTATTACTGTCCCGGGGCCTCTCCCGTACGAGTCTGATAAAGCTGTCCCATGGCATTATGGAGCCGATGTGTATGTGCTTGGGGTGAAGCAGGAGTTCAACACCAATACCAGTATCAGTAACATCACTGGTCCCGCCAAGATTACCCGCAGTGGCAGGCTCTTCTCGCCTGACATTGCACCGCCAGTTATCCGAAAACCTCTCACCATCACACCCGCAAGTGTGCATGTTCCAGTTCAAGTTCCTGTGTCTACTACTGCCGCCGAGTCTTCTGATACTCGGGGCAAAGAAGTTGCTGCCGATTTGCCTGCCAGGACGGAGGCACCGAAAAAGACTGCTATGGAAGCCTCCCAACAAGAAATGGAGGAAATTCTTAAGATCATCAAAAAGAGTGACTTTAATGTTGTTGAACAGTTGGGGCATACTCCCTCCAAGATCTCCATGCTATCATTGCTACTATGCTCAGAGGCCCATGCAAAAGCCCTGATTTCATTTCTGAAAACGGCCCATGTGCCGCAAGAGACTTCCGCGGATCAATTCACCGACTGTGTGGCTAATTTGACGGCTGACAATGGATTGGGGTTCTCAGATGCTGACCTCACCGCCAAAGGGAAAAATCACAATGATGCCCTGCACGTCTCTATAGAGTGCAGGGGCACTACTCTCGCACATGTGTTAGTGGATACCGACTCTTCCTTGAATGTGTTGCCCAAGAAGGCATTGGACCGCTTAAATTGTGAGGGTTTGGAGCTGAAACCTAGTAACATCATTGTTAGAGCCTTCGACGGTTCTAAGAGGATGGTGCACGGTGAAGTAGACATCCCTATTCGTGTGGGTTCTCAAGTTTTCGGCTCAACGTTCTATGTAATGGATATTCGTCCATCTTACTCCTGCCTGTTGGGTCGACCCTGGATTCACAAAGCTGGGGCAGTAACATCCACTTTACACCAAAAGCTCAAATACCCTGTCCAAGGGAAGATTGTTACTGTGCAGGGTGAGGAGGAATACATGGTGAGTCACTTGAATTCATTCCGATATATCGAGATGGATGGGGAGTTTATTGAAACCCCCTTTCAGCATTTTGAGGAGGTACCTCCAGTGTTGGCATCAGCTGAAGCAGTGGTTGGAAAGGACTTTCCGTTGAAGATGGCATCCTTGAAAGATGCCCGGGCTGTGATCGAGAAAGGCAATTGTGCAAACTGGGGTCAGCTTCCTGATTTCACTCAAAAGAACGACAAGTTTGGGCTGGGCTTTACTGCAGAGGCTCAGAGGGCTGTGCGCAAGGAAAAGATCAGAAAGGCTCCGGTGTTTATCTCCAACCCAAGGGTGAATGTTATTGAGGAGGATACGGAGGAAACAGAGTTTGACAGTTGGATCTACCCGACTACCAGCAACGGACCAAGCAACTGGACGGCAAAGGATTTTACACCTATCACATTTGTCACGCAGTAATTAATTTATTTTGATTTCCAATTTGTAACAAACAATGTGTTAAAACTTTTATTGGCTCGGTGTCCTACCCGGGGCATCGTAGCTCCATTTGTGAGGGCTTTTTGTATGACATTTCCATATATCATCAATCAAAACATTGGACGTTTGTTGCATTTCAAATCTTATGCTCCTTTTTCTTTCTGTGTTATATATATATTGCAAAACAGCTATATTTACACACACTCACTTATACAGGTTTCAATCCACTCTGGATCTTACTGGTAACAGCTCTGCTACCGCCAGTTATGACTTCGAGAATCCGATCAACTTGGCCGAAGACGAAGGTGAAGATGATTGTGAAGTGCCTGTTGAGCTTGCAAGACTGCTACTCCAGGAGGAGAGGGCTATTCAACCACATGAAGAGCCGGTGGAAACAATTAACCTGGGTACTGAGACAGATAGGAAAGAGGTCAAGATTGGTGCCAATCTAGAGCTCAGCGTGAAGCAACGATTGATCCAGATGCTACATGATTACATGGAGATATTTGCTTGGTCCTATGAAGATATGCCTGGTTTGGATGCCGACATTGTAGTTCATCACCTGCCAACCAAGGAAGACTGCCCTCCTGTGAAGCAAAAGGTCCGCCGTATGCGCCCAGAGATGTCTGAAAAGATCAAGGCTGAGGTTATGAAGCAATTCGATGCCGGGTTTCTTGCGGTAACTTCTTACCCTCAATGGGTTGCTAATGTGGTGCCAGTACCGAAGAAGGACGGTAAAGTCAGGATGTGTGTCGACTACAGGGATTTGAATAGGGCAAGCCCCAAGGATGATTTCCCTCTACCTCACATTGACGTTCTTGTCGACAATACCGCTCAACACAAGGTTTTCTCCTTCATGGATGGTTTTTCAGGGTATAATCAGATCAAGATGGCTCCAGAAGATATGGAAAAGACTACCTTTGTGACTCAGTGGGGCACCTTCTATTATAAGGTCATGCCGTTCGGATTAAAAAATGCTGGGGCAACCTATCAACGTGCCATGGTTGCTTTATTTCATGATATGATCCATCATGAGATTGAAGTATATGTTGATGACATGATAGCAAGGTCTCAAACCGAGGAGGAGCATCTTGACCATCTGAGGAAGCTGTTTGACAGACTCAAGTTATACAAGCTGAGATTGAATCCCAATAAATGCACCTTTGGGGTAAGGTCCGGAAAATTGCTAGGCTTCATTGTAAGTGATAAGGGTATTCAAGTGGACCCCGCCAAGGTTAAAGCCATTCAAGAGATGCCAGTTCCTAAGACAGAGAAAGAAGTCAGAGGCTTCCTGGGACGACTGAATTACATTGCCCGATTCATCTCACATCTAACTGCTACTTGTGAGCCAATCTTCAAATTACTGAAGAAAGATCAAGTAGTACGCTGGAACGATGAATGTCAGGCCGCCTTTGAAAAGATAAAGGAATATCTCCAAGAGCCACCCATTCTTATGCCACCAGTGGAAGGAAGACCTCTGATATTATACTTGACAGTACTTGATAACTTAATGGGGTGTGTGCTGGGGCAGCATGACGAGTCTGGCCGAAAAGAGCACGCTATTTATTACTTGAGCAAAAAGTTTACCGACTGTGAGTCTCGTTACTCACTGCTTGAGAAAACTTGCTGCGCTCTTGTATGGGCTACTCGCCGGCTGAGACAGTATATGCTGACTCACACTACCTTGTTGATTTCAAAAATGGATCCCATCAAGTACATATTTGAAAAGCCTGCTCTGTCTGGAAGAATAGCGAGATGGCAAATGATCTTGACGGAATATGACATCCAGTATACAACTCAGAAAGCTATTAAGGGAAGTGTACTGGCGGATCATTTGGCACACCAACCTGTGGACGATTACCAATCATTGAACTTTGATTTTCCGGACGAAGACATCATGGTGGTAACTGACTGTGAAGTACCTGGACCGGATGAAGGACTTGAGGAAGGATCCCGATGGTCTATGCATTTTGACGGAGCTTCCAATGCCTTGGGTAACGGCGTCGGCGCTGTAATCATATCTCCCAAAGGAACTCATACTCCACTCACCGCCCGATTGTGTTTCAACTGCACCAACAACATGGCAGAATATGAAGCATGTATCATGGGTCTACAAGCTGCAATCGACTTAAGGATCAAATTTCTGAGTGTCTTCGGAGATTCCACTCTCGTGATCAATCAGATCAAAGGCGAGTGGGATACGAAACACCCAAATCTTATTCCTTACAAGGAGTATGTGTCAACCTTGCTTCCCCACTTTGAAGAAATAACTTTTGAGCACTTCCCAAGAGAGGAGAATCAGCTAGCGGACGCACTAGCTACGATGTCTTCAATGTTTAAAGTTAAATGGGACAATGAGGCCCCCCGGATCATCATTTGGAAGTTGGACGAACCGGCATACTGCTGCGACCTTGAGGCCGAAAAGATGACTGAAAAACCCTGGTATCATGAAGTGAAGAGGTACTTAGAAGCTCAGGAATACCCTGAAGGTGCATCTGTCAATGACAAGAAGTTCATGAGAATGTTTGCGGCAAAATTCTTCCTCAGCAACGACATTCTCTACAAACGGAATCATGATTCAACTCTACTGCGTTGTGTGGATAAGGCTGAAGCAGAAAAGATCATGATAGAACTGCATGAAGGTACATTTGGAACACATTCCAGTGGACACACCATGGCTAAGAAAATCCTACGGGCAGGATATTTCTGGTCCACAATGGAAGCCGATTGTTACCAACATTCTCGAACTTGTCATAAATGCCAGATCTATGCTGACAAGGTGCATATTCCTCCAGTTCCTCTGAACGTCCTGACGGCACCTTGGCCTTTTGCGATGTGGGGGATTGATATGATCGGGGAGATCCGACCGACGGCATCCAATGGGCATCGCTTCATCTTGGTGGCGATCGATTACTTCACGAAGTGGGTTGAGGCAGCTTCCTACGCCACGGTAACCAAGAGCGTCGTGGCACGTTTTATCCGGCATAACCTGATCTGTCGTTACGGTGTCCCGGAAAGAATCATTACGGACAATGGTACCAATCTCAACAACAAGATGATCACTGAACCCTGTGAACAATTCAAGATACAGCACCACAATTCTTCTCCCTACCGGCCGAAGATGAATGGGACTGTAGAGGCAGCTAATAAAAATATCAAGAAAATTGTGCAGAAGATGACAGTGACTTATAAAGATTGGCACGAGATGTTACCGTTCGCTCTTCATGGGTACCGTACCTCAGCAAGGACGTCAACCGGGGCAACTCCATTCTCTTTGGTCTATGGCATGGAGGCAGTCTTGCCAATTGAAGTCCAGATACCCTCTCTCCGGATAATGAAGGATGCAGACTTGAGTGAAGATGACTGGATCCAGACTCGACTTGATCAATTAAACCTGATTGACGAAAAGAGGCTCACCGCTATTTGTCATGGTCAGACGTATCAAAAACGGATGATCAGGGCATTTAACAAGAAAGTCAGACCACAAGAGTATCAAGTTGGGGACCTGGTAATCAAACGCATCATCCTTCCTCAAAGTGATCCCCGGGGCAAATGGACCCCTACATACGAAGGGCCATTTGTGGTTAAACATGTGTTCTCAGGAGGAGCCATGATTCTGACCACCATGGATGGTGACGACCTTCCTCATCCCGCCAATGCAGACATAGTAAAAAGATACTACGCATGAATAAAAGACCCGCTAGGTTGACATACCTAGGCAAAAATTAGGGCTTCCCGGCGAACCAAAAGGGTTCGGGAAAAAATAAGGGATGAAATGAAAAAATTTGTACACCCGGCAAGTCGAAAACCTGAAAGGGCGGCTTGGGCAAAAATGGGTATCCCGGTGGACTGAAAACCCGAAAGGGCGGTCCAGGCAAAAGTTAGGGATAAAGCGTAACACTATGTCTCATTGGATCACTTCGCATCCGGAATTCGGCATCAACTATCTGGCTCAGACTTCAGCATCGACCAATCAGCTTCATCTTCAACTAGGCAGCAAAGCGATGAGATGCTTGAAGACATAAAGGCGATAGCAGAGTTGGAACCCAGTAGGATTGTTCACATAGCTGTTTTGTTTTCAAAATTCTAAATTCTGATTATTCGGCGACATTCTCTTACTAGGATGTCAGCCTCTTGTACAAAAAACGCCTATTCACAGGCAAAATTCAAATCAATACGAATTCACTTGTCCATACAAAGTGCCATTGTTTTTCTTTTTCTGTTTTGTCTTGCGACGAACGTCCAATGTTCATTTTTGATATATGCATTTGACATTAAATTGCTGATTCATAAATATTTGCATATGAAACGAAAGATTAATTGCAGGTGACATTAGAAACAGGGGCAATGTGAAATTGCCTGACGCAGTCTGGTTGCTTTGTCTGCCAAGGTACCAAGGAAGATTCAACTGAAGAACGTGACCAAATGATCTCAGCTCTCCGCAGAGTAAGGCAAGATTCAGCAATACTTCCCCCAGTGAAGTCGTCAACTTTCCCCGACAGGTCTAAAAAGCTTATCCCCAGTAGATTCTGGAAGCTTGTTCCCTGCAGAATACGGACGTCTCTCCCGAGCTTTATTCAGAGTTATTCCTCACCAAGGGCTTATAACTGGGTTATCCTCAGCTAATTACTACGGAAGATCGCCCTCGGCAAAGTTCTTCCTATCCCCAGCGGAGTTTATCATCAGTTTCCCCAGCGGAATCCATCTTTGAAATTCTCAGTGAAGCCCTAGTCAAGACGTCAGCCCAGGATTCGATTCCTTGGTCGGCCATCAAGGATTTATTTTCCTAAGACGAAATTACATTCATAAACATTTCACATTTTCATACATCTTGCTTACACACATGATAAAGTGCATACAACACTATCTCATGTTGAACATCATGACATCATGCATATCATACATCATGACATTGCATACAACTTATGTTTTTACCTTTTCAGGGAAAAAGACAATCCCCAAGACAACTACCTTCAATTGTCACAATTCCAGATTCGATACCTGTATCTAGCCAGGGCATATCTGTTGACCACCTTTCCAGACTCGATTCCTGTATCTAGCCAGGGCACGTCTGAAGAGTTCGAAGATTCGATTCCTGTATCCAGCCAGGGCACATCTATCAACTACAACAATTCCAGATTCGATACCTGTATCTAGCCAGGGCATATCTGTTGACAACATTTCCAAGATTCGACTCCTGTATCCAGCCAGGGCACATCTATCAACTACAACATTTCCAGATTCGACTCCTGTATCTAGCCAGGGCATATCTGTTGACCACATTTCCAGACTCGATTCCTGTATCTAGCCAGGGCACGTCTGAAGAGTTCGAAGATTCGATTCCTGTGTCCAGCCAGGGCATATCTATTGACGACTATTTCCAGATTCGATTCCTGTATCCAGCCAGGGCACATCTGTGAGCAACCGATTGTAGATTCAACACCTGTATCTAGCCAGGGCATATCCGCATAAAGAGATTGAAGATCAAACACCTGAAACAAGCCAGGAAAACATCTGTCTCTCTCAAATACACAAGTTCTCGCTAAGGAATCTCTTATGCGATCAACACTTCCAAATGGCATCTATAAGCCCATTCCTGACAAGGTTCTGTCACATCTCCAGATGGCATCTATAAGCCCATCTCCCTATCCACCATCTCTCCAAATGGCATCTGTAAGCCCATTCCCGACATCACATTGTTGAGACTCCAACATGCGAGTGCAAATTTCCGGGCACTCTAGTGTCCAATCTCCTTTTACCCTCGAGTCACGAAAGGCAAACTTGCCAATCTAACTCTTCAGGTCCAAGAAGATTGAACAGGGGCAACTGTTGTACCCCAAAATTTTCCCTCCCATTTCCTCAACATTTTCTCATCACAAGACCTTTGGAGATCAAGATCCAGTTAGGGTTTCATCTGCTCAAGACCTCTCCTTGCACTTGTGGACCCAAATTAGGGTTTGTGTTTGCACAAAGATATTTTGACCTAAAATGCCTAAGATGACTTTCATGCTTCATGTTGGACTCCCAAGTTTATCCATACCAAGTTTCAAGTCTTGATTCCAAGTTTTGCCCAGTCAATTGGACAGTTGATCTAGAAATCAGCTGTATTGGGGAAAAAGTCAACTGTGGCCAATTGACAGTCAAATTTCATGAAAATTGACCCACATCAACATTATGAACTCATATGGACCATTTGATCAAGTTTGGATCACAATTCCACAAGAAATTTGATCAGATCATCAAAAGGGCAAAATGGTCATTTTTAGGGTTTTGACTGCACAAAGGCAATTTTTGACTGTTTGACCCAGCCAATGGCAAACCAAGATCACATATGGACTCAAGGACCCCATGGAATTATCTTGACATGCTTAACAAGTTCAAAAGATCCCAAATACACAAGATTGATAGTTGAATTTCCCAGTCAATTGATCAATTTTGACTGTATACTGAAAAGTCAAACTTTGACTTTTTGGTCAAAATCAAGAGTCAAGATTCATTTTTCATCAAAACATGCCAAATCATGAAACTTGTTCATCAAGAAACCAAGAAATGCAAATTAGGGTTTAAAATGGAATTTTTCATAACTTAGAATTTTTCTAAGTTATGAAAAACCCTAATTTTTTCCCAACTTTGCCCCACTTTTTCATCATGATTCATTTGGATTCAAACAAAAGTCAAAACATAAAAGTTGTAGCTTGTTGCATAATCTACAACTTTGATTCACAAAGTTTTCTCATTTGAAGCTTGTATCTCAAGTTACAAATTTTTGAATAAGGGCACTAAACCATTCTTAACTTAGTGAATTTTTGACCTATTTTGACAAGGTTTTCTACCCCACTTCAAGACCATTTTTCATACACTTCCACTTGGAATTTCAATTTGCATTTCAAAGATGGATTGTAGTACACATTCCAAGCTTTCCAAAATGTCCAAGAACTTCTCAAACAACCTCATGGTTAGGGAGAATCGAATTTCACAATATAGCAAAAAAACACTTTGTTCATGACCAAGTTACATGTTCATAACCTTGCCATTTGAACTCAGCATGCTTTAGATTAGATTACAGGTCCTTAAACCAAGTTACACTCATAAATTTAATGCATATTCTTTGTGCCAAGACCAAGTTCTTTGAGTTCAAGCTTTGTCTAGAGGATTAATCCCAATTTGGAAAAAGTAAACTATCCATTTTTGCAAAAGTTCACTTTATGTCAAATTGAAAATCAAGCAAGTACAAACTAAATCTCTTTGGCACAAGATTATGGACAAATTACTCTGATCAAGAGAGACTTGGCAGCAGGATTAGAGGTCCCCTACTGACCTAAAACACCAACTTGCATTTTGTTGCTTAAAGGTTAAGAAACATTGCATAACTTGTAACAACTTCCATCTCAGCTTAGACACACAAGAAAAAAGTTATCAAACACATTACACACATCATAACCAAGCATTTGCACGAGCCATTTACCTCCCAAACATCATCAAACCAAAAAACACCATCAAACTGCAAAAACAGAGTTGCCTCTGCAGTTTGAGTGCCAACTTCTATTCCTCTCAAGCATTCTTGCCAAAACCAGTTCACACACCTTCCATACCATCTATGCAAGCTAACCAAAAGCAAAAGCACGATCTGTAACACCTCCAAGCCACTTCACCATTTTTGTTTTTTCTGTTTTGCAGTTGAAGTTCTCCAGCACGATTCAGGGAGTTTCAAGACAAAGTAGAACTTGGAATAGCATCCTTACACTTCAAGGAAGCTATACAAATCATCATCTTGCTCTGAAAACTCCTCCATTGCAAAGCACGATTCCAACTGAACAGGTATCTTCATGAAGTTCTATCTCTCTTATTAGGCATTGTTAGCTTTAGGTTTGTGAAGAAAATATGTCACAATCATAGCCCTGAACATGCCCATATAGTTAGATTTCATTTATATTATGTGTGCTGCAAGAATTTTGAGTCTGAACATGGCATAAAAGTTAGGTCAGAAATTGGGGGAGAAGAAATTCTCCCTCATCTTAGAGAGTTAAGTCAAGTTCTTTACATGGTTGAATTCGTCTTCTCATGCTCTACACTTTTCATGTTATGAGTTTTGCTTGAAAGTCCAGGAATCAAGAGATAGAAAACGCGTGGGTGATGTTGTTCAGAGGTTGAAGATGACTGGTTCTGGGCTGGGCCTGGAATACTTTTCTTATTTGCACCACTCTTTTGCTTTCACACCCCCAAGGCCCATTTGCTTATTTCTTTGACTTTTTGACCTTTTTCTTTTTTGATTGACTTTGTTTATTTTTTCTCATGACATAAAATATATAAAAATATTTTTTCTCACCATTTTTTAATTTATTAGGTATTTATATGATTTTCTTTTGATTAATACTTAGATAAATAAATATATACATTTTATTAAAATATTGAGAAATAGGTAGAAATACTTTTATTTTCATTTTTATTTTATTATACCCTCTGAAAATATTTTACATAAAAAATACTTTTTTTAATATTAAAAATTATTATTATTTATATATATAATACATATTTAGAACTTAATACATAAATATATATATTTATTAATATACTTAGAATAAAATACTAAAAATATACATATTTTATTTTATTAATATTAAACACTAAAAAATCATTTTTTACAAATACATTTCTTTTCTTATTTTATTTTTGTACATAATAAATAAATACTTGCACATATTAAATAATAATACATGTCATTTAATAAAAATTAGGGTTTTGCCCTAAATTCAAAAATACTTCAAAAATAATATCTTTTTATTTTCTTTTTATTTTTACATAAATAATACTTTTTTCATACATGTACAAAACATTTTTGCATCTTGCATACTTATTACATTTTTATTTAATTATTGTATATTAATTAAATTGTAAATAATTCAAATCTTGATGTAATAGTTTTAGGTTTAAATTCCTTGTCAAAATCCCCATTTGAAACATTGTACCCCCTCCCTATATTATTATGTTGTAATAGCGTAGGATTTTAAATTTCACACTTTTATCGCTTTCTAAACATACTATGCTAGAATTAGGGTTTTGTATGCGAATAAAAATGAACAAAATAGTTGGACCTAATACAAGATAAACAAGCATGAAAATGAACACACAAATCACACTTGCACCCCCTAGGGTATTCCACTTGTTGCCTTCAATAAAATGGGCCATATTGCATGTTAGGTTTCTTTGGGCAAAAACAAACAATCAAATGATCATAGTCCCTCGATGACGCTTTCAAAATGTTGCCTAAACAAATGATCAAGTCCCTTAAGGAAAATTGCCCAAAGATACTTGGCACCATTGCAATTATGGTCTAAACGATGACCCGCGCCTGTCCCTTTCACATCCTAACATGAGGTTGTCCACCAAATACAATGGTGGAACAAACTTGTTAAAAGGATTAAAAACATAACAAAAATCTTTGAGAACTTTTAGTAGTAGATAACCTCTTAAGTACTTGCCAAACTTGCAAAACAAAACACTTGCCTATTTTCTATAAAAAAAACACACCTCACTACACTTTCAAAACAACTTTCAAAAACAAATGAAAACATTTTCAAAAGACTTACACCTTTGTATACATCCCAACATGGATCATTACAAAGGTTGCCACCACATTGGCTTCTTTTCAAAACATTTTTTCAAACCCACACACACAAAGCACCATTTCAAACAATTGAAAACCAAGGCAAGTTGATCTAAGCAAGTACTTAAGAGCCCATGGATAACCATGGATAGAAGGGGTGCTAATACCTTCCCCTTCTATAATCTACTCCCCGAACCCAAGAAAAATCTCAAAGGTTTTTGCTGTGCTTTTTAAACCTTTCCTTAGGATAAAATAAAAAGTCGGTGGCGACTCTTGCTCAACCGAAACATTTGCGAAAACAAACGCAAAACCATAGTCAGTTCTCCCCACCGTATCACACCTGCCATTTGACGTTTTTTTCTTTCATATTTTCTCAATTCTTGTAGGTTTAATATGTATTGAGTTGCATCCATTTTCTAGACATCGACGCACCCCTGGCGCAGTGGCAGCCATGCTGTTGTGAAGGCAAAGGGCGTGGGTTCAACATCCACCCGTGGCTTTTTCTTCCTATTTCTTTGTTTTCTAACCTTGTTTGTCATTGATTTTTCTTCCTCCTTAATACTATTTTTTGGCTAAACCTAATTCTTTTTAACCTAATTCTTTTTAACTAACCTAAAACTAAACCTTTTTCCTAAAAAAACCTAATTATTTGGGTTTTAGTTTTTTAATTAACCTTTTTTGAATTTTAAAATCAATTAGCTTTTTAGGTTTTTTTAATTAATTATTATCATGAATCATTTTTTCATAAAATTCACCAAAACGTTTTCTTTTCTGATTTCATCTTATTTTTATTTTCCTAGATAAATTTTATAGGGCATCTCCTCGAATGTAATAGCGTACCTTTATATTTTTTCGCATTTTTCTATTATGTAATTGCTTTCAGGATGTAATAGTTTAGGTTTTTATTTTTTGCACTTCACTATTATATAACTGCGCCAAAGCTCTATAATAGCCTAGGTTTACCATTTCCCGCCTTTATCTTCTGCTACTATATCTTTTATGCAATTGTTAGTAATTAGAGTTTGTATGGAAAGACTAAAACCAACTGATAGCAAAACCCTAAACTCAAGATAAATAACTGAATCAAACACACTTGCACCTCCAGGGTAGCCTCTCTTTGTTGACTTTTGGAATAACGGTCATGTCCCTCAAAATTAGGGATACTTAGCAAAAGACCCTCGATACAAAAGATCATAGTCCCTCGATGACCCTTCGATGTTTGCCTACGGAAAAATTATCTAGTCCCTTACAAAATTGCTAAAGTGTCCTTACAAGTTGCCTTCGATGATCGTACGATGACCTTACACTTGTCCCTTTGCATCCAATAGATAGGGCTACCCTGCTAACTAATGGTACAGATAGAACTATCTCTAAAGGAGAAGGAAAAAGGATAAGGAAGACCTTGAGTGGGTAGGATACTTTTAATCGCTCACTCACAAACTTTTCAAAAACAAAACACTTCTCATATCATACTTTTCAAACAAAATATTTTCAAACACTTTGTATACATTCTTGAGGAACGATACAAGAGTTATTACAAAGTTAGCCTTACATTGGCATTTCAAAATATTTTCAAAAACAAACACACAAAAAGCAATATTTTCAAAGTGAGACAAATTTTCAAAACAGAGAAAGTAAAATAATTTTGAAAGTTTGCCTATAAACAGGCAGCTTTATACAAAGAGACAGAAATCCTAGTATGCGAAAATCGTCGTAAGAATGAAGAAAGGGTACAAATAAAAACAAAGAAAAACACTATGTGGAAACGATCCTATCAAGTTTCAACTCTGCTATTGCCCATATGTCTTCAAGCATCTCATCACTTGCTGGTGGAAGAAGATGATTGAATTGTTCTGCAACTGTTTGAACATGACACTAGTAATGAAGCTGTTGTAAGTAGATGGGTGATCCAATGGGACGTAGTCGTATGCTTTAATCCCTAAATTTTTCCTGGACCCGCCCCTTTCGGGTTTTCAGTCCACCGGGATACCCTTTTTTTTACCTAAGCCACCTTTTCAGGTTTCGACTTGTTGGGTGTACAATTTATATATATATATATATATATATATATATATATTATATATATATATATATATATATATATATATATATATATATATATATATATATATATATATATATATATATATATATATATATATATATATATATATATTATATATATATATATATATATATATATATATATATATCCCTAATTTTTGCCCAAACCCTTTTAGTTCACCGAGATGCCCTTATTTGTGCCTAGGCCTGTCAATCTAGCAAGTCTCTTTTATGCATAGTATTTTTGACTATGTTCGTGTTCACAGAGTGTGGAAAATCTTCACCGTCCATGGTAGTAAGTATCATAGCACCGATTCCATTACCAAGAGCGTTGGAAGCTCCATCAAAAACCATAGTCCATCGGGATCCCCGATTCAGGTTCTTCATACGGTCCCAGTTCTTCATAATTAGTAACTAGCATAATATTCTCATCTGGGAACTCAAAATTATAGACTGATAGTCATCTACAGCTTGATGAGCCAAATGATCTTCTAGTACACTTCCTTTGATTGCCTTATGAGTAGTATACTGAATGTCATATTCTGTCAAGATCATTTTTCCATCTTGTTATTCTTCCAAAGAGAGCGGGTTTCTCGAATATATATATATATATATATATATATATATATATATATATATATATATATATATATATATATATATATATATATATATATATATATATATATATATATATATATATATATATATATATTATATATATATATATATATATATATATTATTGGATCCATCTTAGATATCAACAAAGTAGTATGAGTCAACATATACTGTCCTAGTCGGCAAACAGCCCATGCCAAAGCGCAACAAGTTTTCTCGAGCAGTGAGTATCTTGTTTCACAGTCGATAAACTTTTTTCTATGGTAGTATATTGTATGCTCTTTTCAACCAGGCTCGTCATATTTCCCCAATACACACCCCATTGAGTTCTCTAATACTGCCAGGTACATGATCAGAGGTTTTCCTTCAACCGATGGCATCAGAATTGGAGGTTCCTGGAGGTACTCCTTGATTTTGTTGAAGGCTGTCTGACAATCGTGGTCCCACTTCACTACTTGATCTTTCTTCAGTAGCTTGAAGACTGGACCACAAGTAGTAGTCAAATGGGAAATAAATCTTGAAATGTAGTTCAATCGTCCCAGGAAACCTCTGACTTCTTCTCAGTACAAGGAGCTGGCATTTCCTGAATGGCTTTAACCTTGGCGGGATCAACTTCAATACATTTACCACTGACAACGAAACCTAGGAGTTTACCAGATCTTACCCCAAAGGTGCACTTGTTTGGAATCAACCTCAACTTATATTTCTTCAACCTCTCAAACAGCTTGTGCAGGTGGTCGAGATGTTCTTCTTTAGTTTGAGACTTGGCTATCATGTCATCAATGTAAACCTCTATCTCATGATGGATCATGTTATGGAACAAAGCTACCATAGCACGCTGATATGTTGCGTCGGCGTTCTTCAAACCAAAAGGCATAAATTTGTAATAGAAAGTTCCCCACTATGTGACAAAGGTAGTCTTCTCCATTTCTTCACATGCCATCTTAATTTGATTATAACCAGAGAAACCATCCATGAAGGAAAATACTTTATGTTGAGAGGTGTTGTCAGCCAGAACATCACTATGCAGAAGCGGAAAGTCATCTTTGGGGCTTGCCTTACTCAAATCCCTGTAGTCTATACACATACACACCTTTCCATCCTTCATAGGTATTGGCACCGCATTTGCAACCCACTAAAGATAGGACGTAACAACTAAGAAACCTGCATTAAACTGCTTCATAACTTCAGCTTTAATCTTTTCAGACATCTCGGGACGCATACGATGAACTTTTTGTTTTATAGGAGGACAACCTTCCTTCATCGGTAGATGGTGAACCACAATGTCAGTATCAAGCCCTGACATGTATTCGTACGACCAAGCAAAGATCTCAACATAGTCACTCAACATCTGAATTATTCTCTTTTTGACACTGTCTTCTAGGTTGGCACCTATCTTGACTTCTTTCTTGTCCTCTTCAGTATTCAAGTTCACAACCTCGACTGACTCTTCATGCGGTTGTATGGCTCTTTCTTCCTTCATTAACAGCCTACCAAATATAATATCATCAACATATATTTGAACGAGAAGTATGCACTTTCATTTATGCTTAACAAAGAGTGTAGTGTCCACCTTCCCTCTAGAATATACTTGATCAAGTAAAAATTTTCTAAGTCTCTCATACCAAGATCGAGAGGCTTGTTTGAGACCATATAAAGCTTGTTTTAATTTGTAAACATGATTAGGATAGTCGTTATTTTCAAAACTGGGAGGTTGAGCAAAATAAACTTCTTCATTAATGAATCTGTTAAGGAATGCACTTTGAAAATCCACTTGAAATAACTTGAAGTTTTGAGAACATGCATAGGCTAGTAGAAAGCGTATAGCCTCGAGTTAGAAAACAAGAGCGTACATCTCCTCATAATTGATGCCTTCCTCTTGGTTATACCCTTGTGCCACTAGACGGGCCATATTTCTAGTTATCACTCCATGTTCGTCAAGTTTGTTCCTAAAAACCCATCGGTGCCAATAACTTGATAATCTTTTGGACGAGGGACAAGATCCCAAACATCATTCCTTTCAAATTGGTGTAATTCATCTTGCATAGCCATAAGACAATGCT
Organism: Vicia faba; assembly: GCA_948472305.1. Classification (NCBI taxonomy): domain Eukaryota; kingdom Viridiplantae; phylum Streptophyta; class Magnoliopsida; order Fabales; family Fabaceae; genus Vicia; species Vicia faba. The sequence goes on from OX451737.1 coordinate 347,315,121, forward strand.
CATCAATCAAGGCTTATTTTTCATTTTTAGGCTCAAGTTGAGATACAAAAGCAAAGTGATAACATAAATTACTTATTTTAGAGCGAGTGGTTACCCCATTTGTGATGTCATTAAGAATATTATCGATAGGATGGTCTTCATAAGTTCTCCACTCTAAAGGAAGTCCATCATCATTGTTTTGACCTTCATCTTTATTTTCTTCAAGAGGGTCATTTTTTCCTCCTCAAATTTTACCGATTCAGGTTGATCAATTCCTTCTTCTGTATCTTTGAGTATGTCTTGCATAGATGCACATGTATCATGAAAATAAATACCTTTCTTGACATTTTTTGAGTAAGACTCATCAAAGGAAACATGAACCGACTCTTCAACAATAAGTAATCTCTTGTTGAACACTCTATATGCTTTACGAGTTTGAGAGTATCCAAAAAAGATACCTTCGTCGGCTTTCGCATCAAATTTCCCAAGGTTATCCTTATCATTATTAACAATAAAAAACTTTCAACCAAAAACATGAAGATGTGATAAATTGGATTTTCTACCTTTTAAAAGTTCATATGGAGTTCTGTCTAAAATTATACAAATGAGTTTCCTATTTAAGACATAATATGTCGTGTCAACCGCATCGGCCCAAAAGTATTTTGGTAGAGAACTCTCATTGAGCATTGTTCTTGCCAACTCCCCCAAAACACGATTTTTTTGCTCTACAACACCATTTTGTTATGGAGTTCTAGGAGCTGAAAAGTTATGTTCAGTGCCATGTTTATAACAATATTCATCAAAGAGGTGGTTTTCAAATTCAAATCCATGATCGCTTCTAATTGCAATTGTTTTAAATTTAGTTTGTTTTGGGTTAACCTAGCAAAACATGTGAAAGCTACAAAGGTTTCATCTTTGCTTGTTAAGAAAATAGTCCAACAAAATCTCTAGTAATCATCAACTATAACAAAACCATAACAATTTCCACCTAAGTTCTTGGTTCGTGAAGGTCCAAAGAGATCCATGTGGAGAAGCTCAAGTTGTCTCGATGTTGAAACAATATTTTTATATTTAAATGAGACCCTTGTTTGCTTATCCATTTGGCACACATCACATAGGTGGTCTTTTGAAAACTTTATTTTTGGAAGACTGATTACAATATCCTTAGAGACTACTTTATTTATCAAGTCAAAGTTAACATGAGTTAAGCGCCCATGCCATAGCCATGAATCTTCATTCACGGTGACAAGACATTTAGCATCAGCGATGGATACATCATGCAAGTTAAGCATATAAGTATTATTTACCCTCACTCTGTTAAACATACAATTCTTATTTTGATTATGTTAGATCATGCAATTGTTTTTGGAAAAAGAAACTTTATTACCATTGTCGCACAATTGACTAATACTAAGTAGACTGTGTTTAAGGCCTTCAACTAACATAACATCAAAGAGAGTAGTAGATGATGGATTACCTACACTACCTTTTCCAATTATGACACCTTTTGTGTTGTCTCCATAGGACACAAAACCTTTCTTCTTCGCCACAAATTTGAAGAATAGGGTAATATCTCCTGTCATGTGCCTTGAGCATCCACTATCGAGAATCCATCTTTTCTCCATAGAGTCAATGCACTTAACCTACAAGATCAAACAAAGGTAATAGGTACCCAACCTTTATTGGGTCCTTGAGAGTAAGTGAAATCATGGTTGCATTTGGGAAGCCATTGAAAGGCTCCTTTAGGAATTGAAATTCTGGCTGTCAGATCCCGGATGTCTAAAAAGATGTCGAGACACCAGATCCGACTTCACACGCAACATCAAGATCTATAGACAAATAAAATAGTGTTGACAGTAAATAACATGGGATGTGTTTACCCAGTTCAGAATAATATTCCTACTCTGGGGGCTACCAATCCAGGGACGAAATTAACTAGATAGTATCAATTTGTAGACCTTACAGCAAACCTCCCGTTTACAGTCTATGCACTTAATCACTACTCTTTAAGAAACTCAATGCTTAAAAGCTTATGAGAATTAACACATAATATGTTCAATGCTTAAAAGATTATGAACATCTAACAGAGAACTTACACCCACAAATAAGGATTATAAAAACCCTAGCACAAATACACCTGTAAGTTCCACCTAAAACTAGGTATACACCATTCAATTTAGAAATTCATTCTAGACTAGATTGGGCTTCAAAACCGCATAAGTGAGGCTGCAGAAAGTCTGTAAAAACTCCTCCAAGAAAATAGGTCTTCAATCATTAGTTTCCTAAAATGTCTCCATAATTAGAAACTATGTGTTGTACCCCTAAAATGTCTGTAAAATTTCTCACAAAGATCTGCGAAAGCTCAAGCTTGCACCAGTATTGACTAGGTCAAGCCATCTCCTCAACACTGATATCTCAAGATTAGGGTTTGAATTTGCATAAGGACAATTGGACCTCTAATACTTCAAGTGACGTTCTTGGATCATTATTGACCTTCTAGAATGATGATGTCCAGTTTCAAGTTTTCTCAGTCAATTGACCAAGAGACCAAAAATCAGCTATACTGATGAAAAAGTCAACTGTAGCACCAAAAGTCAAACTTTGACTTTTTGGTCAACATTAAGTCTCAAAGATCAAAATTCATCAAGACATTCAAAAATATGAAACTTGATCATCAAGAAATCAAGAAAGTCAAAAGTCAATGTGAAAATTCAAACTCTTCAAGACTTAAAAAATTTTCAAAGTGTTTTTTATACATGATAATTTCATTTCTTCATGCCAACTTTTCACCATGATGCAAGGTGATTCAAGGAAAACTTCCAACATGAAAGTTGTAGATCTCAATGAGATCTAAAACTTTGTAGGGCAAGACTTTTTCTATAAATGCTTGGATTATGAGTTATAAATTCATGAAGTCATGGCATTTTTGAATAAACACTTAGAGAAATTTTCAGCAGTTTTGGTCAGCATTTTATCCCAACTTCTTGGCATTTTTTCACATAGTTACAAGATGATTTTGTCAGAATGGCCAACATGAAAGTTATAGAGGGTGTTTCAAGCTTTCCAAAATATCCAAGAGCATGAATTTATCATATTTGAGCTAGGAGATTCAAGGATCTGAAGTTGGACATTCATTCTTGATTTACAAGGCAGATTTGTGATGAACAAGGAACCAAAATCTTAGCCATGCTGCATAATCTTCACTTTGCAGGCCTCTTGAATTGAAAATCTATCCATAATCAGATGTTTACACAATTTATTGGACCATTATCCAAGTGGTTCAAGCATTGTCCATTGCATCTTTCCATTTTTGGCACAAAGGCACCATTGTCATTCTTGCAAAGTTCACTTTAATCATAAAGTTAATTTCTTGAGCCTCTAACTTATTGTTCTAATCACACTCAACTTCTGCAAGTCAGAACAAACATGTTTAAAGTGATCAACCACTTTAGATAGCTTGGTACAAGCATTGGAAACATGTTCTTCATGCTTGCTTCAAAAACAAGCAAGATAGTCATAACATGTGATTCAAAATTTGAGTTTTTTGAAGTCTCAAACCTTCTCTATAAATAGAGAGGCCAATTGCAAGAGAAGGAGGTTAGAAAAAAGAAGGGGAAACTAACACACAAAATCATTTTTGCTGTCAAAAACCAGAATTGCCCATAAAACCTCCATTTTTGAGCTTTGAAGTCCAAATCTTTGAATCTCATACCTTGCAAGTTTTCTCCAAACAAACCATCCAAACACTCCACATACATCATATAGAAGTTGTTCAAACACAAAAACAACTTCTGTAACATCACTATCATCACTTCCTAAGCTCAACAACAACCCATACAGCAGCTCAAACTCAAAGCACAAATTTCAGTTTCAAGGTAAGTTTTCTTGACTTTGAACTCTTCATACAAGCATCATTAATGGTTCATTTGTGAAGATAAAATGTAGATATCATTTCCTTGAATCTAACCATATGCTTGCTTTTCATTTTTACTAATCATGTGTTGAGAACTAACTTTTATATGTAGCAAAACAGTGATAAAAGCAAAAAAACAGCAGTTATGCGTTGATACGAAATGCTATGAGTCGACACATACTATGTTCAAAACAGGTTATGAGTCGACACGAAACACGTATGCGTCGATACGAAATGATTATGAGTCGATACGAAACCAATATGCGTCGACTCATACTGAGTTTTTTTGACTTCCAGGAGCATGAGCCAACACATGAGCCGACACATGAGCCAATACGAAATCTGCATGAGTCAATACATGAGCCAATATATAAGCTCATGTGTCAGCTCATAAAACTTTGTTTTTTTAATCTTTTTTTTAATTTTATTTTTATTTTTTCTTTATACTTTTATTATTATTATTTTCATCAAAAATATATATATATTTTATTTAGATATGTACGCATACACTTTTGTTTTATTCCTTTTTTCTAAACTAAAAAAGACAAAAACATTTTCTTATTAAAATCAATTTCTTTTCTTAAAATTAATTTAATATTTAGACTTAGGTTTTATTTCAATTTGTTTATTTTGATTAAATTAGTTTAGACATTAGGATTTTAATTAATTTCTTTTCAAATCAATTAGAACATTCTTCATAAAAAAAACATAAAAACACTTTCTCTTCTCTTTATATTTCTTTGTACATTTTATTATTTCACACTATAATTATGTAATTGTCAAAGCCTTGTAATAGTAAATTAGGTTTATTTGCTTTCATCTCCCCATTTGTAAATTTGTACACCCCTTCCCCTAATGATGTAATAGCGTAGTAATTTTACTTTCGGCAATTTATCGCTTTAATATAAATGTTAGTAATTAGGGTTTGTATGGAAAGACTAAAATCAACAATTAGTAAACCATAATTCAAGATAAACAATGCATGTAAATCAAATACACTTGCACCCTTAGGGTAATTCCACTTTGTTGCCTTACAAAAATGGTCATTTATGCATATGAGATATCTTAGCAAAAACAAATAAAAAATACAAGATCATAGTCTCTCGATGACGCTTCAAATGTTGCCTTTAAAATTATCTTAGTCACTCAAAGAGAAATGCTAAGATACCTTACAACATTGCTATCATGACTATACGATGACCCACGCCTGCCCCTTTACATCCAATGATGGGGCTTCTTATCAATAAATGGTAAGATAGCAACATCTAAAGGAGGAAGAAAAGAACATTTAAGACCTTTTGAGTAGGTAGATTCGCTCCTAGTTACTCGCTTGTTCACAACAAAAACATTTTATACACCAACACGCTCATTTGAAACATTTTTCAAAAGACAAATACTTTGTACGCGTTCTTATAGAAACGAGAGCCATTACAAAGAAGACACCTTTTCAAAACCACTTTCAAAAACACATTCCACAAACACCTCTTTGAACTATTTTCGAAACAACACTTTGTACGCGTTCTTATAGAAACGAGAACCATTACAAAGATATTTTTTAAATACTTTCAAAAAACCACACCACAAGCACACATTCAAACAAAAGCAAGTGATCTAGCAAGCAACTAAGAGCCCGTAGATAACTACGTATGAAAAGGGTGTTAATACCTTCCCTTTTCATAATCTACCCCCCAAACTCAAGAAAACATCTCTAAAGGTCTTTCCTGTTCTTTTCAGCCTTTCCTTTTGGATAAAAGAAAAGTCGGTGGCGACTCTTGCTAACCGTACAATTGTGATCAAACGCAAATCACCCAAGTTAGTTATCCCACCGTGTTACACTATGCGATCTTTGAAAACCAACATAAGAATATTCTGATTTGTCACTCTTGGATGCCACATTAGCTAACTGAATATTCCCCAAATATTAAGAACTTAATAAGTCAGTTGAAACAGATGCTGCAGACGCGATGTCCTATCTCTAGGTTGGGACATCTTCTTCCGACATGTTGAAAACAACAAGTTGGGACTTGTGTATTCGACATGTTGCTGCCAAGTTAATTTTACCAAAATGTATGCCAATCACAATTTCAGAGAAATAACAATCTCCCCCTTTGGCACATTTTGGCTAAAACAACCAAATAACCCTTGCACAATAAAGTATGCTTGAAAATAAATCAAACATACACATCAAAGGTACAACGGAAAAAAACATATGCAAGGTTAACAACACAAAATTAGTAGCGCACACATCAAATAATTAGTAGTTAGTTGATCTACTAACACAGCTGCACAAATAATAAAGAACACATAAGTTCTCACACCATGATGTCAAGACATCATGCCTGAAATCTCTTCAAAACTGCAGGAACTCCACCTCAATACTTGCTATCATAAAACAGAACATAGAATCATAGAATTCTCCCCCTCACCAAGTGCCAGCTCCAGCACCCTCAATATCATACTACTCCCCCTTTGAAGCCACGGTGTGACAAAGGTAAGCAGCAATATTAGCAAAAAAAATTTAAGCAACATCATCAACCAAAATATCACAGGTATTTAACCGTCATAAACCAAAATAAACGTTGCAAAAAAAAACAAAACAAATGATTGCAGTCTTCATGCACCAACAACATCAGTATCACCATCCTCCTCAAAGCCATATCCTTCACTCTCTTCATTAGTTGTAATGGCATCATCATCACATGAGTTCTTATCATATGCATTAGATGCATAAGATGCATTGTTTCCTTCACCATCATCAGCCTCAACTTTCTTTTCTGAATCCTCCATTAAGGCTTTAATTATATCCTCAAGCTTAGCCTTTCTTGTTGTATCAGTTCTGAGAGTGTCCTCCAGCTCTGTGCAAGTTTTCTTTAGTAAGGAGATTATTTCCCCTCTTGATGTTTTAGTCACGTGAGCTTCTAAGGTTGCAACAACAATGTCTGGATCATGAGTTCCACCAAACAACTTATGATGCAGTGATAGAGAAAATGATCTTTTCTTGACCCCGTCAATGGGTAATAAGATCCTAGGATGTTGATTAAGAACTATTCCACATATAAGAGAAGGAAAACAAATAGGCAGCTTCACGGTAATAGATGCGGCCTGTTTCATGACTTGATCAAAAATAAATCTTCCATAATCAAACACCTTTTTAGTACCAACAACAAAGATATATTTTACAAGACTAGTGGAAATGGTGGAGGTATGCTGAGTGGGCACCCAATTAACAGTAGCAATCATATGAAGAATCGTACTTCATAGTGAGTCTACCTAATGGCAATTTTCCACTCCCACCCCAGTGTTGCACCTGTCCTCCTATAATTTCATTGCAGACTTGATTATTTATTACCTCAAGTTCTGCTTGAGGTTCTTCTGTTCTTCCCAGATATCTGTTAATTATCCTTGGGGAAAAATTCACAGATTTCCCTCTGACTACTATATTTCCATATTCTCTACTCTCTCCATCATTGCACTTATCAGGGATGCTAACAACAAATTTTGGGACCAGCTTTTCGTAACACAGACCAATATTTGTGATTGTTTTTATCAAGCCAACAACCTTTATCAATTTCACAATGTCAAGATATTTATCAAAATCCTTTCCAAGTTCTCTCTCCAATGTTACTCTTCTATGATCAACATATTTAAGTTTTTCAGCATGTTCTTCAGACTTGAAGGAAGCTTTCTTCACTGATGAGCCCTTTTGAGAAGCAAAACAGGTCTTCTTGCGAGCAAATTTCTTGTGAGAGATGATGTCCTGGACATCTTCTTCAACATCATACTCATAATCACTGGAAGTAACCGCTTTCCTTTTCTTTATCGGTACAACACCTTTACTCCATGGCTTTTGGGAACCAATAAGAGCTTTTCTTTTGAATTTTTTTGGAGAACTGTTCTTTTTCCTATTTGCCTCTCCTTAACCCTTTATAGTATGAGAGAAATCCATCACCACATCCTTTCCCATTTTTGAGTCTGTTAGTTATTCCTGGAGTTAGCCTTTTGATAATAGGTTCTTCATCAGATGTTAAGTTGTCAACCTCAATCACATCTCTAACCATAACATCAACCTTTTTCTTACTGCGTCTCTCACGCACAAATTGCTTAGGGGTAACTTTTCAGTCCTCCCCTTAAATGTCTCAGTAATACCTATTTTTTTCAATGTTATAGCATCTGACTCAACATCTACAACAGCTTCTTTCAACACTCTTGTCACAAATTTCTTACGTCCCATACCAAGATTACCACTCTCATCTTCAGATAGGTTTTTATCAATAGTAACAGGTCCAATAAGGTTTTTCTTCTCAGATTTCTTTTCTATGTCATCATCGATCTTATCTTCCTCAATATTAGAAATAAAAGACTTACCAGAACCTCTGACATCTTTAGAAGCAGATGGTCTTGATTCCTTTCTGATGAAAACCGGAGCGATTGATAAGGGAACAACATCCAATACTAGGTCAGAAGGATTTACATCCTCATTTGTGCCTTCGACCCTAGGGTTCGATTGAGATGGTCCATAGTCTTTAGACGAAGCATTCATGGCATCAGATGAATGATGTTGAGACATTGTTGACCTTAGTTGAGACATATTAGTAATTAAAACAAAGAAGTACACCACACTAACATTTTCTTTTGAATGGATGCAATAGTTTTGAGCAATCAATCTATTCAGTATAAGTAGTGTGCCCAACTGTTTAAGCCTTGAAGGAGTGGGATTAAATAGCCGTTGGAATCATAAAATTTGAAAAACCGACTGACCCACAAACATATTACTAATTGCAATAACTTCCTCTGCTCAGTCACTTTTAATTCCTTAATGTTTCCACATCTAAAAGTTACCTCTTTATTTTTGACTTGATTCTTAGCATCCGGTAACCTGATTCTCACAAGTCTAGACATAGTTTGTTGAGTACCAGGTTCATCAATTTTGTTCTCTCCCAAGATGTCGTAGGATAATGCCCTGACATCTTGAGTAACTTTGTAAGCACACAACACGTGTTTTGACTTCATACTCCTTTCAACATCTTTCTTCGCCCTCAGGAATGTTGCAGACCATTCTATTTCTTCTGAACTCCACAAGTAGCAATTGTCTTTTAATCTCTTACCCTTCATGATGACCTCATTCTTCTCATTTGTTATTAAGAATTCAGAGTTTGTAAAATTGACTTTGAGGCCCTGATCACATAGTTGACTTATACTAATTAGGTTAGTAGTCAATCCTTCAACAAACAACACATCATCAAGACTAGGTTGTCCTTCATAGTTCAGTTTCTCCACACCTATTACTCTTCTTTTAGATCTGTCTCCATAAGCCACAATTTTAGTGGAAGATGGTTTGATTTCCACCAAAAAATTCTTGATACTTGTCACGTGTCTTGAAAAGACACTGTCAAAGTACCAAGCTTCTTCATCTGAATTTGTGTGAGTCGGTTCTTCAGATGTAACCCTTTTAGGAGTCCATTTTTTATTTGTATTACATATAGTCTTTCTTTTTCCAGGTTGCGAGTTATATTTGAGATAACCATGTAATTTGTAGAAGTATGATTTTTTATGGCCAATTCTACCTCAATAATAGCATCTATGTAACTGATTTTTGCCTCATTTATGTTTTACTTGATGTCTATGTTGATGTTGAGACACGTACTCAGACACCTTATGTTATAGTTTCACTTGTGGAGGTATAAACTTTGCAACATGCTCTATTTCTTTGTTCTTCACACCTTTAGTCTCATAGCCCAGACCTCTAACATTCCCAGCACTCCTTCCAGATTCAAGAATCTCATCCAGCACATCAGAACCACTATTTAACATTCTTATAGTTTTAGTCATATTGTCCAGTTTTGAATTGAGTAATAAAACCTTTTCTTCAAGATCAGGGATGATGGCTACATGTTTTACTTTCTCTGCCTGTAGTTGAGAAATGCTTATCTTTTTCACTTCTCCTTATTCACATACCTCTTCACTTTTGATACATAACTCTCTGTAAGAGGTAGCTATTTCTTTAAAAGTAAGCTCTTCATCCGATTCTTCATCAGAACCATAAAATTAAAGTCAAAGCTTTCACTTCTTCTTCACGATTACTTTCAGAGCCTTCCTCTGACCATGACACAGCTAGATCTTTCTTTTGTTTCTTGAGGAAAGTGGCACACTCGGTTTTTATGTGTCAAAATACTTCACATTCATAGCACCTAACTCCTTTTTCCTGACTAGGTCTTTCTTTAAACCTGGACCCTCCTCCATTGTCCTGGTCTTTGTTGATGTCGAAAGACATGTTCTTGACATTTGACTTGGACTTCCTCAGTAACTTGTTGAACTGTCTTCCTAGTAATGCAAGTTCTTCAAATACTCTTTATAAGTCCAACTCATCATAATACTCTGATTCTTCAGTACTGGACATAAAAGCTATACTCTTCTTCTTTTCAGACCTTTCACTGATAGCAGATTCAAAGGTTTTAAGAGAACCTACTAGTTCATCCACAGTCATGGTGCTTATATCATGAGACTCTTCAATGGAAATAACTTTCATGTCAAACTTCCTTGGAAAACACCTGAGCATCTTCTTGATCAACTTATCTTCAAATATCTTCTCTCCCAAGTCTTCTGAATCATTTACAATATCCAAAACAGTCATATGAAAGTCCTGAACACTTCAATCCTCATTCATCTTCAAATTTTCAAATCTTGAAGACAGAAGTTGAAGTTTTTCCATCTTTACCTTGGAATTTCCTTCACGAAACTTCTTTAAGGTTTCCCAAGCCACTTTAGCATGCTTGCAATTTTTAATCAGCTTGAAGATATTATTATCCACTCCATTGAATATAGCATTTAATGCTTTGGAGTTTCCTTGAGCAGATAGCTCATCAACATCATTCCATTCTTCTTCAAGTTTCAACACATCAATGACCTTTCCTTCTGCATCCAAAACCTTTGGAGGATCCCATCCTTTAATAACATTTCTCCAAGCGTTGTCACCCAAGGATTTTATGAAGGTTTCTATACGAGGTTTCCAACTGTCATAGTTGGTATCTGTTCTACCCTAAAATTTTCCCTCCCATTTTCTTCAAGACATTCTACTAAGGGTCTCAAGTATTCAAGGCTACTCAAGGGTTGACCCGTCCAACCTCCTCCTAAGCAATGTGTCCATAACTAGGGTTTTGTGTTTCTCAAGGAAGATTGGATTTCAAAGGCCTCAAGTGGTTTCATGGCTCTTCATATGTCCCTAAAAATGTTCATGTCAAGTTTCAAGTCTTGCATCATAAGTTTGCTCAGTCAATAGCTCAGATGATTGAAAATCAACTATATTGGGTAAAAAGTCAACTATGGTCAACATACAGTCAAATTTCAAGATTTTTGGTCAACATCAACATTTTGAAGTGATATTCATCATTTGATCAAGGGTTGATCATGATTCCTCAAGGGAAGCCCTCAAATCATCAAAAGTCAAAAGTTACCAAATTAGGGTTTCCTTAGGAGAAGTCAGTTGAACTTTGACCAAGCATAACTTTCACATGCTTCATCAAATTTTCCCCAACCAAATCCCATTTTGAAGGAAATTCAATTCCTTACAACTTTGTATCTGAATGCTCAAGTCCAAAAATTGCAAAGGACTTCCTACTAACTAATGGTAGGATAATACTATCTAAAGGAAGAGGAAAAGAACAAAAGACTTTTGAGTAGGTAGATAACTTTTAATCGCTTGCTCATAAAACGCCTCTTTTCACACAAACACTTTTCTGAAATATTTTCAAAATAAACACTTTGTATGCGTTCTCAACTGATACGAGAATCATTACGATGTTGCCGAGCTTAGGCATTTTCAAAATATTTTCAAACTTACACATTCACAAAGCATTTTTCAAAATTGAGCTAGCGATTAAGAGCCTGTAGATAACTACGGATGAAAAGGGTGCTAACACCTTCCCTTTCTATAACCTAGCCCCCTTACTCATAAAATTCTCGAAGGTCTTTCCTGTTCTTTTCACCCTTTCCTTTATTGGATAAAAGAAAAGTCATTGGCGACTCTTGCTATCCACCATATTTGCGATAAAACGTAAAACAAATTCAGTTCTCCCACCGTATTACAGAATTGGAGACTCTGCTGGGGACTGACTAAAAAAGTGGGGTTACCTTAGAGCTAGATCACCATTAATTTGCTCTCCTTGTTTGATTTTCCTGATTTATTTTTAAGGGTTGTTTGGGTATTTATTGCAAAGATTCTATACCCGGATCTAGGGAGATTTTAGATAAGTAGCAATAGACCGTGGAAACTATACGTCGTATACCGATATGGTTGAAGCGATGGCTACGTTAGTGTGACACATTGGTTGGTTCCAGTGTCCCTTGAATCAGTCAAGGAGAATACTGGGCTGTCACGTGGTGTCATAAAACACTAACTTACCGTAGAACCTTAGTTGACACAAGTTAGCCATTAGAAAGTAGTGAGACGGTCGACTTTAGTGCATACTGAAGTTGGTTGATACTAGATACTACACTCATTGAGATCAGACTCTCGGGATATTTCGGTCGCAAATCAGATTCTTGTGTTGAAACAATGTATGTCAGAAAGATCAGTGATATTGAGGCTCCTAGAACCCAGTTACTTCTTTTAAGACAGGTTGAGCCAACTAAAACTCAAGAGGGTACTTACCTATAAACTCCATCCAAGCTTGAGCCTAAGGCCTTGTGTTTTTTTTTTGTGTCTGATTATTTGTTCGAACATGACATCATAACATCATGACATCATACCATATCATTTTCACTAACCATTTCAAGGACCAAGGGATTTATCTTTGTTATTTGTTATAGGTTATGGCCTCCGCTCGCAGAAACACTATCCAGATCAACTTTGTAAGGGTACCTTCTCAGCTTAAGGAGTTAGTCTCAAGGGTTCCCGAAAGTTTTCCATTCATCAAAAGGCATGGTCGACTACTCAGTATGGTTACCCCAGGTTTTGACGAAGACATGATAAGTATTTTATTCCAGTTCTTTGACCCTGCACATTGTAGCGGTAGAAATGTTTAAGACTAAGCCATTGGATTGACTAAACTTACACATATCAAAATAAAAATCGCCACCGCGCTTTATTGTTTCCAAAGGAATGGGAAAAGAGCGAGTAACCCAAAAAGAGGGGGAAAGATTCTAGGTAAGGGGGTTGGTTATGCAAAGGGAAGTTATTATCACCCTAAACATCTACGGTACTCCACAGGAACCTCTTTGAAAAATCTGTATATTTTCGCTATAAAACGTTGTATGTAAAATAGATGGTGGAGGTGAGAAAAGAAATATATTTTTTATGATTTTTTCACCCGCCGCGGTTGCGAACCTTTAGTGCCTACTGTTGTACCCCAAAATTTTCCCTCCCATATTTCTCAACACATGGCAAGTGAGGTCCCCAAATTGCTCAAGGAAGTTCAAGAGTTGACCAGACAAACTCTATCCTAAGGCAGTCTACCTCAAACTAGGGTTTCTATTTTCATCAATATGTGTGAACTACAAAGGACTCAAATTCTCACCATTGTCCTAATATGTTCTCAATATCATCCATGTCAAGTTTCAAGCCTTGCAGAAGAAGTTTGCTCAGTCAATTGCTCAAATGCCTGAAAATCAACTGTGCTAGGTCAAAAGTCAATTGTGGCCCACATACAGTCAAACTTCAAGATTTTTGGTCAACATCCTCATTTTGAAGTATTATTCATCATTTGATCAACGGTTGATCATGATTCCTCAAGGATTGCTCACAATTAATCAAAACCCAAAAGTTGCTAAATTAGGGTTTTGTAGGAAAAGTCAACTCAACTTTGACCAAGCATTACTTTCTCATACTTTATCAGAAATGACCCATCCAAAGCTCATTTTTAAGAGGATGCAATTACCTACAATTCATATTAAGCTCCCAAGTTCAAAATATGCACTCACAAAAAGATATGAATTTTGACATTATAGGTCCTTTTGGAAAGTCAACAAAAACACCTTTTGGGTCAAAGCTTCATACATGAACATGGAAGACTCAATTGATATGATACCAAAAGGGTTGTTTAGAGTACATCCTAATATTTCTAAAAAATCCAAGAACACCTCTCTAGGGTCAAAATTGAGAGAGTTATGCATTGGCCAAGTTGACCATTTTTGCAAAATTGCCAAAAGTCAAATGTGCTCAAATTTGCATTTTTTGCTAAATGGGCCCAACTTTTTATGCTTTCACCTCAATTATAATGTGGTTCACGACTCAAATACTTATCCACACATTATTTGCTTCATTTTTTAATTTATTTTGATTTTTCATTAATTAAAAAGTGAATTAAATCAAATAAATGATGAAAATTATCAAAGATATGATTTGATTTGTTTTTTTTACAGATTGGCAATCAAAATATGCCGAGTAAACATGATCAAATCGAATCAAGGGAAATTGGTACAAGAAAGGCATGGTTTGGCTCAAAATAGAAAGATATCATACAACTTGAAAATCAAATCAAATCTTGGATAAATGCAAAAATTCAATCCAAGTTTGTTAACCTAATTAATTCTAGGTTATATAATGAAGCTTGCCAAATCAAAAAACAAAGGTTACAGTCGTGGAAAAGCTAGAACCAAACTTCAAAATTTCAAAGAAAAGTGGTGATTCAATTTCGATCATAGAGGCCAATCCAAGCCATTCTAACATTGCCAACAGATTGCTAGACATCCCAGGAACGTATCCCAATCAACTACAAGCCGCCTCAGGTCCAGAATCAGCACGTAACAGTCATACGATTTTCCTAAAAACTTGATTTCGATTTCAGTGATTTACTCATAATATGCACGTTTTTATTATATATTCTTGTTCATCATTGAGTTTGCAAGCTATTGGTACCACTTAATTGCATTTATAGTACAGGAATCAAGATATGCCATTGTTAGGGTTCCTTGGTTCGTTTTAGGGGTTTGCAGTATAGGCAAAATTAGGCCTGGATTCTGGTACCATGATGCTCGTGGGGATGAGACGAGTTGATTGGTACCAGCGTTTGTCATTTATATTGCTTGTATACGATTTTTGAGATGAACAGATCTGTAGCTACAGCGAAGCGTCCGTAGGTAAAAGTTTTGTTGCCTAAAACAACGGTTTGGGGAAGAAGATGAGGCACGACAATCTTTGGTTGGGTGGTTTGAATTTTCGCGCATTTTCTGAATACGTTATTGGTTTTTGATTATATTATTTTACTTCCATTATGTGAATAACAAAAGCGCGTGGCTCAGTTGGCAAGCAAGCATTGGAAGTGGATATAAGGGCCTGGGTTCGATCCCCAGGTCCCAACATTTGTTTCATGTTATTTTTCTTCATATGATCAGGTGCGCTATTGACCCATGTGTCCACCGTACAACCTCAGCATCCATCCTTTGATCCAGCATGCCATCGGATCTGATGCCCAGGTAGCAAAGGACCACCATACACCTCAAGTCAACACACGCACCAGATTCCGGCGTAGTCAAACAGGCTTTAGCCTTGTTGCGCCTAGAATTTCAACAACATACCCCCAGGATTGCTAATGCTATCAGACCCACTTTTCTTCTTTCTTTCTTATTTTTATTTCTTTTAATATTTTCCTTTTATTTATTTTAATTCACAAAAAAACTAATTAATTAATTTTCATAAAATCATAAAATCAAGAATTCACAAAAATTAGAGTTAGTTTTTTATTATCAAATTTAATTTAATTTAATTTAACTTAGGGAAATTTTAACTTGTTTTTATTGTAAATAAAATCAAATATAAATTAGGTTAAATTCTTGATTTAATTCTTTTATTTTTTTCTCAAATAAACAAAAATACAAAAAATAGGCTTTTAGAGTGAATTAATTTATTTTTCTAAATTTAAAATTAATTAGAATTAGGGTTTTCTTTTTAATTTAATTGTTTCATTATTTTCTTAAATAACAAAAGATGACAAAAACATCTTTTTTTATCAATCGCAAATAGGTTTAGTCAAGGGTCAAAACCCTAATCATTTCGCATTTAATTCATCACACGCTTGTTAATTATTTTGCCAATATTTTTGTAACTGTTCATGGTTTGTAATAGTTTAATTTAGGGTTTTATTTACTGTTTAAATTCCCGGGTTTTTGGCTATGTAATTAATCCCCATCCCCGAAGCCTTGTAATAGCGTAGATTTATTTTCTCGCATCTTTAATTCCCGCAAATATTTAACTTTTTAGATGTATTCTAATAGGATTGTATGGAAAGAATGCATGACAAATTAATACAGTTAGAAAACCCTAATGTGCAAAGATAAATAACTGAAACAAATCACTCGCACATGTCACTCTTAGGGTATACTCTCACTTCGGTTACCTTCGGTAAACGATCATTAAGCATAAGGTATCTTAGTGGTTGCCCTCCAGTCTAAAAAGATCAAACTCCATTCGAATGTTGCCTCAGAAATGTTGCCTCGGAAATGTTGCCTCGAATATGATCTTAAGACTCTAGGGTTATTACTAAGGTGTCCTAATATTGCTTTAGTGATCGTACGTCCCTTTCGAATTGACCCTTACAACTCCAACGACGGTGCTACTTATTTCTCAATAGTGGGATAGCGCTGTCTAAAGGAAATAAGAATAGAAACAATCTTTTTTTCGAGTAGGTAGATGCTAGTAGGTACTTGCTCAAATCAAAACTTTTCACACTTACAAATTTCAAACAAATTTTCAAAAACAACTTCGTCACACCTTTGAGGACTGATACAAGGGTTATCACGAAGGCAAACATTTCAAAAACAAAGCACATACACAAGCAATTTTAAAAAGATGAGCAAGTACCTAAGAGCCCATGGAAAACCATGGATAGAAAGGGTGATAACACCTCCCCTTTCTATAATCTACCCCCCCGTACTCAAAATCTCGACAAAGGATTTTTTCTGTACTTTTTTCCTTTCTGGTTGGATGAAATAAAAGTCGGTGGCGACTCTTGCTTACCGCGACATTTTGCAAACACAAAACGAAAAACGCAAACCAGTATTAAAACAGTCGGTTCTGCCACCATATTACAGAACTAACGACTCTGCTGGGGAAGTTTATAAGTGGGGTATACCTTAGTATCTAAGTCAGCATAATTGCTTCTCTTGATTGCTTTGTTTGCTTTACTTTTAAGGGTTTTGTTTGGGGTTACTATAGATCCTACACCCGGATCGAGGGAATACCTTTTAGGTAAGTATAAATAGACTGTGAGGGAACTATACGGCGTAGATCGATACGGTTGAAGCAGTAGCTACGTTAATGTGGCACTTTGGTTGGTACCAGTATCCCTTGTGGAGAAACGAGGAGAATATGGGGCCACTATGTGGTGTCGTTAAGCATCAACTGACCATAGAACCTTTAATTGCCCAACTTGGCCATTAGAAAGTAGTGAGATAGCCAGCCTCGGTGTAGAGCTGAGAACTGGTTGATACTCGATGCTACACTCATTGAGACCATACTATCAGAATAATTTCGGTCGCAAGAAAAGATTGCGTGAGCTGAAACCATGACCGATGGAGGATGGTCAGTGATATTGAGATCCTCTAGAACCCGGTTAATTTTCTAGGACAGGTTTGAAACCAACTTAACTTCAAGAGGGTATTACCTTTGACCTCATGCAAGCCTTAAACTTAAGGGCTGTGTGTGATTTGACTGTGTTTGCAATACTTGTGTTTGCTATACCTATGATTTATCATAACATCATATATCATAACATGGCATTCATGCTTCATTACACTAACCATTTCAAAGACCAAGGGAATTTATCTTTGTTCTGTTTTGCAGATCATGGCTTCCGTGCGCAGAAATACCATCCGAATCAGCTTTGTACAGATACCTGCCCAGCTTAAAGAGCTAGCATCAAGAGTTTCCGAAACTTCTACTTTCATTAAGAGACACGGTCAACTTCTCAGCCTGGTTACTTCAAACCTTGATGAACAGACGATGAGCGTACTATTTCAGTTCTTCGATCCCAAGCATCACTGCTTCACCTTTCCATATTACCAGCTGGTACCCACCTTGGAAGAATTCTCTCATCTATTGGGCATATCCATTCTTGAACAGGTACCCTTCACAGGTATGGAAGAAGTTCCTAAGCCAGAAGTTATTGCCTCAACTCTGCATTTGAAACGGGCCGACGTGGTAACCAACTGGGAAACTCGAAGCGGAGTCGAGGGTTTTCTAGCCAAATTTATGATAGACCAGGCTCAACTATTTTGGGATGATTTAGATTTTCAAGCTTTTGAGGATGTCTTGGCTCTTATTATCTATGGTTTAGTTCTCTTCCTTAATACAGACTCCTTTGTAGATGTGAATGCTGTCAAGATTTTCCTTTCTCGCAACCCTATGCCTACCTTGCTTGGAGATATCTTGCATGCTCTCCATACTCGTACTATGAAAAGAAGAGGGACTCTTATGTGCTGCATGCCGTTGCTGTCGAGGTGGTTTATTTCTCACCTCCCTAAGTCTGTGCTAAAGAACGAAGAAGGTTTGGGTTGGTCGCACAGAGTAATGTCACTTGCTCATACATATATTCTTTGGTGTTCCCGGGCTATGGAGGACACCGCTGTTATTGACCGCTATGGGGGATACCCTAATGTCCCATTACTTGGTATCAGAGGGGGTATAACTTACAGTCCTTGTCTAGCCTTGCGACAATTTGGTCGTGCTCGAAGAGATGGTCCCCATGAGTTACTTCTCGAGGACATTGTATTAGACTATAAGGATGATGTTAAGGAGAATCTCCGGAGGTTCATACGGGCTTGGGGCATGGTAAACAGATCTGACCCCAAAGAGTTGGGACCGAAGACTTCCCTTCCTATGCAGCCTTATCTCCAATGGGTCCGAGCTCGTGCCCAGAAGCTTATGATGCCTTATGAGGCCGTATTACCAGTGATTGTGGAGCCAACTAATGAAGAAGGTATTCCTTACACGGTTCTCTATCCTTACATGCCCACTGATCCTGGGGAGTTACAGAGGTCTTGGATTCAGCTGAAGGATGAGCGGGATACTTACTGGGAGCAGTTCCATGAGCAAGAGAGGAAGGTTTTGAAGCTCACCAGGTAGCTCGAGGAAGAAAGAGTGATCAATGACTATATCAACACAAAGAGGAAGCGTCCATGGGAATTTTGATGTTATATTTCTAGTTCTAGATTTGTTTACTTATTTTGTAACGCCTTAAAGGCATGCTGAACCTTCAAATTTAAGCTAATAAAGTTTTTTGTTTATTTTGGTTTGCAAATTTAAATTCCCCAAAGTATTTGAAATCATTACATGCGTATCCCATTATCATACACATTATTACAGGTACCACTACAGGTTTCTCATCTTCTTCGCTATTTATTTCAGCAGAAATGTCTTCCGATCAAGTCATCAAAGATCTTCAGGCACAAAACGCCTAGTTCCAACAGATGTTCATCAGTCTGGCTAAAGGGCAAGAGGATTTGAAGACCCTTATTCTGAAAGAGAAGAAGAAGAAGAAGAAGACCGGTATTCTGAATATGGGTAGAAGATTCGGAGAAAGGTTGAGACAACAAGCTGATCTGACCGCCTCGTCCAAAGAAGGGGAGAACCAAGAAAGGGAAAAGGACCCTAGTCCTGTAGTTTCTGACGATGATACTGATTACAATGATGAGCAATATCCTCCTGCTGAGGATAGATATAAGCAGCTAGAAGACCGTCTGAGTGCTATGGAAGTTCAGAAGGTTCCTGGTTTGGATTTCGGAGAATTGGGACTGGTATCGGGAGTGGTCATCCCTCATAAGTTCAAAGCTCCGGTATTTTACAAGTATGATGGGATGTCATGCCCAAAGCTTCATCTCCGTTCTTATGTCCAAAAAATTCAACCCCACACCGCTGATAGAAATTTGTGGGTACACTTCTTTCAAGATAGTCTGTCAGGGACTCAGCTTGAATGGTTCTACCAGTTGGAGGGAGCTAGTGTCCGAAATTGGGAAGATCTTGCTGTTGCTTTCTACAAGCAGTATCAGTATAATGCCGACCTTGCTCCCACTCGTACTCAACTTCAGAGTATGTCCATGGGATCAGGTGAAGGCTTTAAGGACTATGCACAGAAATGGAGAGACTTAGCTGGAAGAGTTCAACCCCTGTTGTCTGATAGGGAGTTGGTTGACATGTTTCTGGGGATGCTATCTGGTCCATTTTTTAATCACTTAATCGGCAGCTCGTCATCTGGTTTCACCGAGCTGATTTTAACTGGAGAAAGAGTAGAAGCTGGAATTCAGAGTGGTAAAATATAGAAGGATGCCTCCTCGAGTTCGACAAAGAAGCCTTTTACTGGTAAGAAGGAAGCCAGTGCAGTCTATAGCCCGAGGGGTCAAAGTAGATCTGAACACCGTCAAACGGTAAATGCTGTAGTGATACCAAGACCCGCAGTTGCTCCACAACGCAACAATAGACAAAGGGTGGAAAGACCACAATGGCAGTTTACCTGCATCAACATGACTTTGGCTGAAGTTCTAACTCATTTATTAAAATCCAACTTGGCAACCTTGAAAGAGGCTCCCAAGAATCCAAACACTACCTCTCCTAGATACAACCCCAACGCGCGGTGCGCCTACCATTCTGAGAGTCCTGGCCACGATACAAATGATTTCTAGGCTATGAGAAACAAAGTACAAGACTTGCTTGAAGCCAAGGAGATAGAGTTCGATGCTCCAGAAAAGCCGAATGTTATAACTGCTCCCATGCCCAAACATGGCCGTGGAGTTAATGTTGTTGACATTGATTTGTTTGTGACCTATGTTGAAGAAATTTCTACTCCTCTTATGACTGTTAAGAAGAAGTTGCTGTTAGCCGGCTTATTTTCGGGTTATGGTGAAGGTTGCCACATGTGTTCGATTCTGCCTTTCGGTTGCTGTTTGTTGAAGTCAGGTGTTCAATGCCTGATGGATAATAAAGAAATTTTGTTTGAGAAGACTATGATTCCTGTTGTTCCAAATGAAGACGTTGCCATTATAACCATTTCTGTCAATCCTTCCAAGGTTTCCTCGATAAGACCTGTTAATATTACACCTGTTCAAAGA
Source organism: Vicia faba (assembly GCA_948472305.1). Classification (NCBI taxonomy): domain Eukaryota; kingdom Viridiplantae; phylum Streptophyta; class Magnoliopsida; order Fabales; family Fabaceae; genus Vicia; species Vicia faba. The sequence continues at coordinate 347,336,047 of OX451737.1, forward strand.
ATTGCTCCGCTATTAATCTCTGTTTCTGGTCCCATCCCGTACACCTCAGACAAGGCTGTCCCATGGCATTATGGTGCTGATGTGTACTATCATGGCATTAAGCAAGATTTGAAGAATGAAGAATCTGATACTGATGTCAGTAATATTGTATGGACTAGTAAAGTTACCCTAAGTGGAAGGGTCTTCTCTCCCGAGATTTCCCCGAAGACTATCATCAAGCCTACTATTATTCCAACTGCTGCTCAAACCAGCACTCCTGACATTTCTCCTGTTCCTACTCCAGATATTACACCTGCTAATATTCCTATTTTTACTCCAGTTATCACCCCTGCTGTTGAGCCATCTGGGACTCGGGGCAAGGAAATCATAGGTGAGCCTGCCCGGACGGAGGCACCTAAGAAAGTCGTTGTGGAACTAAACAAGAAATAGAGGAAATACTGAAAATTATCAAGAAGAGCGACTACAATGTGGTCGAGCAGCTGGGGAAGACCCCATCAAAGATCTCCATGTTGTCTCTGCTGTTGTGTTCTGAAGCCCATGCGAAGGCTTTGATTGCATTTCTCAAGACCGCGCATGTGCCGCAGGAAACTTCAGTAGATCAGTTCAAAGATTGTGTGGCCAGCCTGACTGCTGACAATGGGCTAGGTTTTTCAGATGCGGATCTGACACCGAAAGGAAGGAAGCATAATGATGCTCTGCATGTCTCGATTGAGTGCAGGGGCACCACCATGGCCCATGTGCTGGTAGATACCGGGTCTTTATTGAATGTTCTGCCGAAGAAAGCGTTGGACCGCATGGATTGTGAGGGTTTGACTCTAAAGCCTAGTAACATTATGGTAAGGGCTTTTGACGGATCAAAGAGAATGGTGCACGGGGAGGTGGACATCCATGTCAAAGTGGGTTCTCAAACTTTTGGGTCCACCTTCTACGTAATGGATATCAGGCCGTCGTATTCTTGCTTGTTGGGTCGTCCTTGGATCCATAGGGCTGGGGCAGTTACTTCCACACTCCATCAAATGCTAAAGTATCCGGTGAAGGGGAAGATTGTCATAGTGCGAGGTGAAGAAGAATATATGGCGAGTCACCTCAATTCCTTCCGCTACGTAGAGATGGACGGGGAATTCATAAAAACTCCTTGTCATAATTTCGAAGAGGTTCCTCAGATCTTGGCATCAATTGAAGTTACTACCAACAAGCCTCCGCTGAAGATGGCTTCTCTCAAGGACGCCAGGGCTGTAGTTGAAGAATGTGGGTGTACCAATTGGGGTCAGCTCCCTGATTTAACTCACAAAACTGAAAATTTTGGTTTGGGCTTTACTACAGGGGCTCAAAGGGCTGTTAGGCGCGCACGGATTGGAAGACCTCCTTTACACATCAACAATCGGGGAGTTAATGCAATTGAGGACAATGAAGAAGATCCAGACATCGACAACTGGATCTAACCAACGACCAATAGTGGACTGAATAACTGGATGACTAGGGACTTCATACCTATTTCTTTTATTCTGCAGTAATTGACTTTTGTTTTAAGATTTGTAATAAACAAGTTTGAAACTTTACGGCCCGATGCCTTGCCCGAGACATCTTGGCTTTGCTTGTGAGGGCTTATTATTTGTCATTTCATATATCATTAATAAAACATTGGACGTTTCTTGCATACAAATTTTGCGCTCCTTGTTTTTCTTTTTTTGTCTATCAAAACAACTATTCTCTTACACACACTCACGTATCATACTACAGATCCATATCAACTCTGGATCCCATTGATAACAACTCTACTACTTCTAGTTATGACTTCAAAAATCCGATCAACCAAGCCGAGGACAAAGGTGAGGATGATTGTGAAGTGCCTGGAGAACTTGCTAGATTGTTACAGCAGGAAGAAAGGGCCATACAGCCTCATGAAGAACCAGTTGAGTCAGTGAATTTGGGTACAGAGGAAGACAAGAAAGAGGTTAAAATAGGTACGAATCTGGAGCCTAGTGTCAAACAACGGTTAATACAGATGCTACACGACTATGTTGAGATCTTCGCCTGGTCCTATGAAGACATGCCTGGTTTAGACACTAATATTGTGGTACATCGCCTGCCGACTAAAGAAGACTGCCCTCCGGTAAAGCAGAAGGTCCGCCGTATGCACCTTGAAATGTCAGAGAAAATCAAAGCAGAGGTCATGAAACAGTTCGACGCAGGATTCTTAGCTGTCACTTCTTATCCGCAGTGGATTGCCAACTTCGTTCCGGTACCTAAGAAGGACGGTAAGGTACGAATGTGTGTGGACTACAGAGATTTGAACAGGGCAAGCCCCAAGGATGACTTCCCACTTCCTCACATTGATGTTCTAGTCGACAACACCGTGCATCACAAGATCTTCTCCTTCATGGATGGTTTTTCTGGCTACAACCAGATCAAGATGGATCCTGAGGATATGGATTAGATAACCTTCGTTACACAGTGGGGCACCTTTTGTTACAAGGTAATGCCTTTTGGGTTGAAGAATGCTGGGGAAACTTATCAGCGCGCCATGGTTGCTTTATTCCACGATATGATTCACCATGAGATCGAGGTTTATGTTGATGATATGATAGCCAGGTCCCAAACTGAGGAAGAGCACATTGATCATCTCCAGAAACTGTTTGGTAGGTTGAAGACGTACAAGCTGAGGTTGAAGACGAACAAGTGTACCTTCGGGGTAAGGTCTGGAAAGCTTATGGGTTTTGTTGTCAGTGATAAGGGTATCCAGGTGGACCCTGCAAAAGTAAAAGCCATACAAGAGATGTCGGTCCCCCGCACAGAGAAGGAAGTTAGAGGTTTCTTGGGACGTCTAAATTACATTGCCAGATTCATTTCACATTTGACTGCTACTTGTGAGCCAATCTTCAAGCTGCTGAAGAAAGATCAAGTGGTAAAGTGGAATGATGAATGCTAGACCGCTTTCGAAAGAATCAAGGAATATCTTCAAGAACCGCCAATTTTGATACCTCCAGTTGAAGGAAGACCTTTGATTTTATACTTGATAGTGCTAGACAATTCAATGGGGTGTGTGGTGGGGAAGCATGATGAGTCTGGTCGAAAAGAGCATGCAATTTACTACCTTAGAAAAACGTTTACCGACTGTGAGACCCGATACTCATTGCTCGAGAAAACTTGCTGCGCTTTGGCATGGGCTACTCGCCGACTGAGACAGTATATGCTGACTCACACTACCTTGTTGATATCAAAGATGGATCCGATCAAGTATATTTTCGAGAAGCCCGCCTTATCTGGAAGAATAGCAAGATGGCAGATGATCTTAACCGAGTACGACATCCTATACATGACCCAAAAAGCAATCAAGGGGAGTGTATTGGCAGATCATTTGGCGCATCAGGCCGTGGATGACTACCAGTCCATGAATTTCGAGTTCCCGGATGAGTATATCATGTTGGTGACTGACTATGAAGAACCTGGACCGGATGAAGGACCCGAGGAGGGATCCCGATGGTCTATGTATTTTGATGGAGCCTCGAACGCATTGGGTAATGGCATTGGCGCTGTAATTATATCTCCTGAGGGCTATCATACTCCGTTCACCGCACGATTATGTTTTAACTGCACCAACAATATGGCGGAGTATGAAGCGTGTATCATGGGTCTTCGAGCTGCTATTGACCTGAGGATTAAGTTCTTAAGTGTATTCGGGGATTCCGCTCTGGTGATAAGTCAGATCAAAGGCGAGTGGGATACGAAGCACCCGAATCTTATTCCTTACAAAGAATATATACTGACATTGCTCCCACACTTTGAGGAGATAACCTTTGAACATTTCCCACGAGAAGAGAACCAGTTGGCGGACGCGCTAGCTACCATGTCTTCTATGTTCAAAGTTAGGTGGGACAATGAAGCTCCCCAAATTACCATTGAGAGGTTGGATGAACCCGCACATTGCTGCGACATTGAGACTGAAGAGGTAGCGGATAAACCCCGGTTTCACGAGGTAAAGAGGTATCTTGAGGCTCAAGAATACCCCGAGGGGGCATCTGTTAATGATAAGAAGTTTTTGAGAAGTTTCGCTGCGAAATTCTTCATCAGTAATGGAATCCTCTATAAGCGTAACCATGACTCAACCTTACTACGGTGTGTAGACAAGAGCGAGGCAGAAAGGATCATGGCAGAATTACATGAGGGAACTTGCGGAACCCATTCTAGTGGACATACCATGGCGAAGAAAATCCTACGGGCAGGATATTACTGGTCCACTATGGAAGCCGATTGTTATCAGCACTCTCGAACCTGTCATAAGTGCCAAGTCTATGCCGATAAGATGCATGTGCCTCCAGTCCCTATGAATGTCTTGACAGCTCCTTGGCCCTTTGCAATGTGGGGCATCGACATGATTGGCGAGATCAGACCTACTGCATCTAATGGGCATCGCTTCATTCTAGTAGCCATCGATTATTTCACCAAGTGGGTTGAGGCAGCCTCCTTTGCTACAGTAACCAAGAACGTCGTGGCACGGTTTATCCGACACAATCTGATCTGTCGATACGGTGTAACAGAGAGAATTATCACTGACAATGGTACAAATCTCAATAACACGATGATCACAGAGCTCTGCAAACAGTTCAAGATACAACATCATAACTCTTCTCCCTACCGGCCGAAGATGAATGGGGCTGTTGAAGCAGCTAACAAGAATATCAAGAAGATTGTACAGAAGATGACGGTGACATACAAAGACTGGCACGAGATGCTACCATTCGCTCTTCATGGGTACCGTACCTCAGCATAGACGTCAACAGGGGCAACAGCCTACTCTCTGGTATATGGCATGGAGGCAGTCCTACCCATAGAAGTCCAGATACCCTCTCTCAGGATTATGAAGGATGCGGGTTTGAACGAAGACGACTGGATCCAAACCCGACTTGATCAGCTGAATCTAATCGATGAAAAAAGACTTACTGCTATCTGTCATGGTCATACGTATCAAAAGCGAATGATCAAGGCTTTTAATAAGAAGGTCAGACGTCAAGAATATCGAGTCGGGGATCTAGTGATCAGACGCATCATACTACCGCAAGGTGATCCCAGGGGCAAATGGACCCCAACATACGAAGGGCCATTTGTGGTTAAGAACATTTTCTCGGGAGGAGCTATGATTCTGACCACCATGGATGGTGACGACCTTCCTTACCCCGTCAATGCAGACATAGTGAAAAGATACTACGCATAATCAAAGACCCGCTAGGTTGACTGACCTAGGCAAAAATAAGGGCTTCCCGGCGAACCCAAAGGGTTCGGGCAAAAGTAAGGGATGAAAAGGAAAAAAAAACTGTACACCCGGCAAGTCGAAAACCTGAAAAGGCAACTTAGGCAAAAAAGGGTATCCCGGTTGGCTGAAAACCCGAAAGGGCGGTCCAGGCAAAAATTAGGGATCAAAGCGTAACACTATGTCTCATTGGATCATCTTGCAACCAGACTTCGGTAACAACTATCAAGCTCGGACGATGCCAATCAATCTGATCAACCTTCGGCCAAGTAGCTAAGTGCTGAGACGCTTGAAGATATACAGGCAATAGTAGATTTGGAACCCAATGGGATTGTTTCACATAGCTGTTTTTCTTTCTTTTACACAAATTGTAAATTCTATCTTTCGGTGGCGTTCTCTTACTAGGACGTCAGCCTCTTTGTACAAAAATGCCTATTACTGGCCAACTTCAAAAATCAATACAATCCATTTTCACAAGAAATTTCAATTTATTTTTCTTTTTCTGTTTTGTTTTGCAAGAACGTCCAATGATTCATTTTTGATATATGCATTTGAAAATAATTGTTGCTCATAAATATTTACTTGAGAAACAAAAGACGATTACTCGTAATTCCAGGAACAGGGACAAACAAGAAGTGTCCAAACCTTACAGTTACTCTGCCTATCAGGTGCAGGGATAGAGCCAGCTTGAGAACATGAGCAGTGGTACATACACTCCCCAGAGTAAAAAGTATCCAAAGGCAGTAATGGTAGCTTTCCCGAACAGGACAAAACTCTCCCCAGCTAAGGTTCACAATCGCGAGTGAGTTGGCAAATTTTTTCCCAAGCTGAGTTTATTTCTCTCACAAGCGGAAATTCAATCTCCAATAGAATTCACTATCACCAGCAACGAAAATTCATCCCCGGTGGAGTTTATTTCTCCAAATCAGCATGATCTATCACCAGAGCATCTCTTCTCCAACAGAGACATTCTCCCGCAGAGTTGTTCTCAAATAGGGTCTCTCCTCGGTAGAATATCCGTAAACAAGGGGCAAACCCCCAGCATAGTCATCTTTGTTCACCATCCCCAACAGAAGCAGAGGAACTATGATTTTTTACAGCGGTCAAGAATACCATTTCTCATACTCTCCAAACAACAGTCAGGGATTTATTTTCCCGAACTCAGATTATTACGTCAACATTTCATGTTCATACATGATGACATATGCATACATCACATATAACATAGTCTCATTTATTTTGAGAACATCATCATACAATGCATCTCATGGATCACACATAATAACCTTGTATTTCTTTTAGGAAAGGCAGTTATTATCAACAATTTCCAATAGGTCCATGTTCAACACTCGAAGCTAAACAGAGTAATCATTGGTGCGACAGATACAACCTTACCCAGGTTTCTTCCAGCAGTCCCACGCCGACTCATCACAAGGAAAACTCACCCAGGTTCCCACTGCAGTTTTACCCAAACTCATATCGAGGTAACCCTACTACCCAGGTTCCTTCTCGCAGCCCTAGTACCCCGGCTTTCATTTCGAAGTAATCTTACTATCCAAGTCCCTTCTCACAGCCCCACTATCCAGGCTTTCATATAGAAGAAACCCTACTATCCAGGCTTTCATATCGAGGTAACCCTACCATCCAGGTTCCTTCTCACAGCCCTACTATCCAGGATTTCATATCGAAGTAACCCTACTATCCAGGTTCCTTCTCACAGCCCTACTATCCAGGCTTTCATATCGAAGTAACCCTACTATCCAGGTTCCTTATCAAGCCCTACTATCCAGGCTTTCATATCGAAGTAACCCTACTATTCAGGTTCCTTCTCACAGCCCTACTATCTAAGCTTTCATACCAAAGTAACCCTACTATCCAGGTTCTATCTCATAACCTTACTATCCGGGTTCTTCCGCTCTTATCCCCAGACAGTAGTCAACAACACTGTAAGACTGAGACCCGATCAAACACAATTGATTTCACATTTCCCCAGAAAGTCGCGGTGCAACATATACCCCGACCAAACACACAGTTCACTTCCGCTTCCCAAACCGGAATTATTCCCCAGTAGAGTAACGGACAACTGAAGCTCCTAAAACTCTATTTCTACCAAAACAGAGACCAGCATTCCCCGACAAAATCCTCCTCCACAACAGGTATACGGGTTCTCGCAAAGGAATCTCTTGTGCGATTGACACTTCTTCAGATGGCATATTTAAGCCCATCTCCGACAATTCTCTAGCAACTACCAAATGGCATCTATAAGCCCATTCCCGATATCACAAATCAAGTGCCACTTCAAGCGAGTGCAAATTTCAGGGCACTATAGTGTTCAATCATCTTCCACCTTCAAATCACGAAAGGAAGACGAGCCAATCTACATCCTCAGGTTTAAGAAGATTGAACAGGGGCAGCTGTTGTACCCAAAAATTTGACCTCCCATATTTCTCAACACATGGCAAGTGAGGTCCCCAAATTGCTCAAGGAAGTTCAAGAGTTGACCAGACAAACTCTCTCCTAAGGCAGTCTACCTCAAATTAGGGTTTATATTTTCATCAAGATGTGTGAACCACAAAGGACTCAAATGCTCACCATTGTCCTAATATGTTCTCAAGATCATCCATGTCAAGTTTTAAGCCTTGCAGAAGAAGTTTGCTCAGTCAATTGCTCAAATGCCTGAAAATCAACAGTGCTAGGTCAAAAGTCAACTGTGGCCCACATACAGTCAAACTTCAAGATTTTTGGTCAACATCCTCATTTTGAAGTATTATTTATCATTTGATCAAGGGTTGATCATGCTTCCTCAAGGATTTCTCACAATTCATCAAAAACCAAAAGTTGCTAAATTAGGGTTTTGCAGGAAAAGTCAACTCAACTTTGACCAAGCATAACTTTCTCATACTTTATCATAAATGACCCATCCAAAGCTCATTTTGAATAGGATGCAATTCCCTACAATTCATATTCATCTACCAAGTTCAAAATATGCACTCAAAAAAAGATATGAATTTTGACATTATAGGTCCTTTTGGAAAGTCAACAAAAACACCTTTTGGGTCAAAACTTCATACATGAACACGGAAGACTCAATTGAGATGAGAACAAAAGGGTTGTTTAGAGGACATGCTAATATTTCTAAAAAGTCCAAGAACACCTCTCTAGGGTCAAAATTGAGAGAGTTATGCATTGGCCAAGTTTACCATTTTTGCAAAATTGCCAAAAGTCAAATGTGCTCAAATTTGCATTATTTGCTAACTGGGCCCAACTTTTTATGCTTGCACCTCAATTATAATGTGGTCCACGACTCAAATACTTATCCACACATTATTTTCTTCATTTTTTAATTTATTTTGATTTTTCATTAATTAAAAAGTGAATTAAATCAAATAAATGATGAAAATTATCAAAGATATGATTTGATTTGTTTTTTTTACAGATTGGCAATCAAAATATGCTGAGTAAACATGATCAAATCGAATCAAGGGCAATTGGTACAAGAAAGGCGTGGTTTGGCTCAAAATAGCAAGATATCATACAACTTGAAAATCAAATCAAATCTTGGATAAATGCAAAGATTCATTCCAAGTTTGTTAACCTAATTCATTCTAGGTTATATAATGAAGCTTGCCAGATCAAAAAACAAAGGCTACAGTCGTGGAAAAGCTAGAACCAAACTTCAAAATTTCAAAGAAAAGTGGTGATTCAATTTCCATCCTAGAGGCCAATCCAAGCCATTCTAACATTGTCAACAGATTGCTGGACATCCTAGAAAGTATCCCAATCAATTGCAAGCCGCCTTAGGTCCAGAATCAGGACATAGCAGTCATACAGTTTGCCTAAAAACTTGATTTCGATTTCAATGATTTACTCATCATATGCACGTTTTGATTATATATTCTTGTTCATCATTGAGTTTGCAAGCTATTGGTACCACTTAATTGCATCTATAGTATAGGAATCAAGATATGCCATTGTTAGGGTTCCTTGGTTTGTTTTAGGGGTTTGCAGTATAGGTAAAATTAGGCCTGAATTCTGGTACCATGATGCTCGTGGGGATGAGACGAGTTAATTGCTACCAGTGTTTGTCATCTATATTGCTTGTATACAATTTTTGAGATGAACAGGTCTGTAGCTACAGCGAAGCGTCCATAGGTAAAAGTTTTGTTGCCTAAAACGACGGTTTGGGGAAGAAGATGAGGCGTGGCAATCTCTGGTTGGGTGGTTTGAATTTTCGCACATTTTCTGAATACGTTATTTGTTTTTTATTATATTATTTTACTTCCATTATGTGAATAACAAAAGCGCGTGGCTCAGTTGGCAAGCGAGCATTGGAAGTGGATATAAGAGCCTGGGTTCGATCCCCAGGTCCCAACATTTGTTTCATGTTATTTTTCTTCATATGATCAGGTGCGCAATTGACCCATGTGTCCACCGTACAACCTCAGCATCCATCCTTTGATCCAGCATGCCATCAGATCTGACGCCCAGGTAGAAAAGGACCACCATACACCTCAAGTCAACACACGCACCAGATTCAGGCGTAGTCAAACAGGCTTTAGCCTTGTTGGGCCTAGAATTTCAACAACATACCCCTAGGATTGCTAATGCTATCAGGCCCACTTTTCTTCTTTCTTTCTTATTTTTATTTCTTTTAATATTTTCCTTTTATTTATTTTAATTCACAAAAAACTAATTAATTATTTTTCATAAAATCATAAAATCAAGAATTCACAAAAATTAGAGTTAGTTTTTTATTATCAAATTTAATTTAATTTAATTTAACTTAGGGCAATTTTAACTTGTTTTTTTTGTAAATAAAATCAAATAGAAATTAAGTTAAATTCTTGATTTAATTCTTTTATTTTATTTCAAACAAACAAAAATACAAAAAATAGGCTTTTAGAGTGAATTAATTTATTTTTCTAAATTTAAAATTAATTAGAATTAGGGTTTTCTTTTTAATTTAATTGTTTCATTATTTTCTTAAATAACAAAACATGACAAAAACATATTTTTTTTATCAATCACAAATAGGTTTTGTCAAGGGTCAAAACCCTAATCGTTTCACATTTAATTCATCACGCGCTTGTTAATTATTTTGCCAATATTTTTGTAACTGTTCATGGTTTGTAATAGTTTAATTTAGGGTTTTATTTACTGTTTAAATTCCCGGGTTTTTGGATATGTAATTAATCCCCCTCCCCGAAGCCTTGTAATAGCGTAGATTTATTTTCTCGTATTTTTAATTCCGGCAAATATTTAACTGTTTAGATGTATGCTAATAGGATTGTATGGCAATGCATGACAAATTAATACAGTTAGAAAACCCTAATGTGCAAAGATAAATAACTGAAACAAATCAATCGCACATGTCACTCTTAGGGTATACTCTCACTTTGGCTGCCTTCAGTAAACGATCATTAAGCATAGGGTATCTTAGTGGTTTCCCTCCAGTCTAAAAAGATCAAACGTCCCATTCGAATGTTGCCTCGGAAATGTTGCCTCGAATATGATCTTAAGACTCTAGGGTTATTACTAAGGTGTCCTAATATTGCTTTAGTGATCGTACGTCCCTTTCGAATTGACCCTTACAACTCCAACGATAGTGTTACCTATTTCTCAATAGTGGGATAGCTCTGTCTAAAGGAAACAAGAATAGAACAATCTTTTTTTCCAGTAGGTAGATGCTAGTAGGTACTTGCTCAAATAAAAACTTTTCACACTTACACATTTCAAACAAATTTTCAAAAACAACTTCGTCACACCTTTGAGGACTGATACAAGGGTTATCACAAAGCCAAACTTTTCAAAAACAAAGCACATACACAAGCAATTTTAAAAAGATGAGCAAGTACCTAAGAGCCCATGGAAAACCATGGATAAAAAGGGTGATAACACCTTCCCTTTCTATAATCTACCCCCCGTACTCAAAATCTCAAAAAAGGATTTTTTCTGTACTTTTTTCCTTTCCAGTTGGATGAAATAAAAGTCGGTGGCGACTCTTGCTTACCGCGACATTTTTCAAACAAAAAACGCAAAACACAAACCAGTATTAAAACAGTCGGTTCTGCCACCGTATTACAGAACCGACGACTCTGCTGGGGAAGTTTATAAGTGGGGTATACCTTAGGATCTTAGTCATCATAATTGCATCTCTTGATTGCTTTGTTTGCTTTACTTTTAAGGGTTTTGTTTGGGGTTACTATAGATCCTACACCCAGATCTAGGGAATACCTTTTAGGTAAGTAGCAATAAACTGTGAGGGAACTGTATGGTGTAGACCGATACGGTTGAAGCAGTAGCTACGTTGATGTGGAATTTTGGTTGGTACCGGTATCCCTTGTGGAGAAACGAGGAGAATACGGGGCTGCTATGTGGTTTCGTTAAGCATCAACTGACCTTAGAACCTTTAATTGCCCAACTCGGCCATTAGAAAGTAGTGAGATAGCCGGCCTCGGTGTAGAGCTGAGAACTGGTTGATACTCGATGCTACACTCATTGAGACCATACTCTCAGAATAATTTCGGCCGCAAGAAAAGATTGCCTGAGCTGAAACAATGACCGATGGAGGATGGTCAGTGATATTGAGATCCTCTAGAACCCAGTTACTTTTCTAGGACAGGTTTGAAACCAACTTAACTTCAAGAGGGTATTACCTTTGACCTCATGCAAGCCTTAAACTTAAAGGCTTTGTGTGATTTGACTGTGTTTGGAATACTTGTGTTTGCTATACCTGTGATTTATCATAACATCATGCATCATAACATGGAATTCATGCTTCATTACACTAAACATTTCAAAGACCAAGGGAATTTATCTTTGTTCTGTTTTGTAGATCATGGCTTCCCTACGCAGAAATACCATCCGAATCAGCTTTGTGCAGATACCTGCCCAACTTAAAGAGCTAGCATCAAGAGTTTCCGAAACTTATACTTTCATTAAGAGACACAGTCAACTTCTCAGCCTGGTTACTTCAAACCTTGATAAACAGATGGTTACTTTAAAATGAATAAAAATGAAAATAAAGGAAAAAAATATCAACTATATTCAAATTGATTCATAAAATAGAAATAAGGTCATAGAAAAATCATAAATATACTCAAATATTTTTATAAAATTTTTGGTAATTTTTTAAAGTCAGAAATTATTTTTAAACTAATTAAAATTGCTCAAACAAATATAAAATAGATCAAAAATAGTAAAAATCAATATAAAATTCCATAAAATTTTCAAATAAGTCAGAAATATGTAAAATGATATTTATGAAATTTTTTTAGAATTAAAAAATGTCAGGAAGTATTTTTAAAGTAATTAAAAGAAAGCAAATAATACAAAAAAATATAAAATATATCAAATATCAAAATAAAAATGTGAAAAAATATTCATAAGATCAAAAATAATTCAAAGTATTTTTGTGAATTTTTTTCATAATTTTTGGATAAAAAATAAAAGAGTTATGAATTTTTGAAAATTAAATCAATTAAAATATACAATCAGAAAATAAAATAAAACCAAAAAGATGTCGACCATCAGATCATAGTCAAAACGCGTTAGTAAGCTGATCCATTGGACCAGACGCGCTGTGCTTGATATGGACCTTAGTGAGATATGCATAGGATCAGAAAAAAGGCAACAAATGAAATTAAAATGTTTGGCACACTATCATTGGCTGAGACGAGACATGTCATCGTCTTCAACCTCTAGACGCCCTGCAATGGAGATTTTGTGAGATCCTTCAAATGGAAAAATTAGGATCTCAAACTAGTATCATGGGATTCGTCTCTTCAAGACGATCCTAACATCACCATCGCGCCAAATTTATATAAGGTATGCAAAGAGATATGAATCAAAAACCCAGAAAATAGCGAGCACCTTCAATTTGAGATTTCTCTCTCAATTATCAATGGATTTAAAAATTTTAAGAAGCACAAGAATCAGGGCAATAAGAGCTTCACAATGATATCAAAGTTTGGAAGAATTGATGGAGAAATCTACCTATTGAAGTTCAGTTGCAGAGCTCTGTAAATGGACTTGGTCAGATCAATTCAGAAGGTTTCAAGGCTCAATTCTTCTTCTGTTAGCTTCAGGGAAGATCAAGGAAGGTGAATTGATAGAAAAAATGGATTGAAAAAGGCTTGAACAATGATTTGGAAGTTGCAGAAAAGTGAGTTATGGAGCGAGTTTTGCAGGGTGATTTTGGTTGTTCAAGCTTGAGAAAACGAATGGGATAGCGCATGTATTTATAGGAGAAGCAAATGGGATCAAAAGGAAGGGTGAATGATGCAATTTGGAGGGAATTCGTGTGGGTCTGCATCATGAAGAAAGTGTGACTTCTCTTTTGTCAAAACTCATCCAAAACGCGTGTTTTAATGCCATAATCCACTTGGGAAAGTTGGCTAATCATGTTTAAACCCAAAACGCATGCTAATTTTGAGGGTTAGAAGTTGTAACATAAAATTCAAATTCTGACTTGCGATGAAACTTCAATTCCAAGTTACCACTTTTGAAACAATGGCATTCTCAGCTCAAGGGGTCTTAAGGCATGGTTCTTGATGCTTTAGAAAGACGAGATTACAAGCTTTGCAATGGGAAAAGAATTGAATCAAATGGATGTTTGAGCTGAAAGTTGCAATGAGTCAAAGTTGGGAAAAAGAGGTTGACTTTCCATACTTAGAAATATTTGAAGTTTTTCTTCAAAAGTCACCTATAATGTTTTGCATCCAAACATGGCCTTCCTCTTGGAATTTGCTCTTGACCAAAAAAGATGGAATGAAATAGACCTCTTGAATTACATTTTGAAACTTAACCATTCAAAATATCCAAAAATTGAGAGAGTTATGAATTGTTGAAGTTGGCAAAAAATCATGAAATGACCTATAATCTTTTGTATCCTTAGGGCATCTTCCATCCATTTTCTCACTTTGCACATAGAAGAAGGAATAAAGTTCACATCCTCAAGATCATTGTGGAATAAGAGTGGGCTCAAGGTGATAAAAATTGACCAAGTTATGATCATTTGAAGTCACACATGGGAAGTTTGGGTTCATTTGGAGGACTTGTAATCTTTCTTCATCATCAAGTTTCTTCCACATGAAAACTCCTTGAAACTTTTGAAGTGATTTGTTAATAACCCTTAAAAGAGAATGATGTTTTTGGAATCACTCAAAAATACAAAATATGAGCAAGATATACTTCTTTGAAGTTCAAAACCCTAGCTCTTAGATCAATAAAATGCTTTGAGGAACTTTGACAATTTTAAACAACCTTATTGTACAAACACTTTTGCTCTGTAGATAGAAGTTGTTGATGATGATAATGAGAACTCATAAAAACTTAAACCACTTCCATATCTTGAGAATTGAGAGAAATATGCACTTGTGACAATGGGAACACGGCCTTGTCCAACGATGACAACTTCTTCAATAAACCCCTTGTAATTTTGAATCAATCTTGATAAATTTAAAATGTGGTGAACCAAAATAAACCTTGCCATGCCATTTCTTCCAAAACAAATTCAATGGTGAGGTTTGAATTTCTCAAGATTTATTGACTAGGGCATGGAAATAAACTCATGAACCCATGGATCAACTTGCTAAGCCACATAACCTTTACCTACATTATTAACAAGTAAGACAAACCAACATTGCATTTTATTAATTAAAAAGGAAAGTCAAAATAAAAAATGCATGATAACAAAAGAAAAAAAAGTCAAGGTGCTTGGTGATTCCTCAAAGAGCAAATCTAAAGATAGAGACGAGAACCAAAAGCCCTAATATGATCCTGTTGTGATTGAATCAATATGGTATGATGAATGGATCTTAGGGGCAAAAATTGAGGTACAACAACTGCCTTTATTTAAGTTTCTTCTATCTGGAGATACGAAGGTTAAAAATCTTCATGTCGACGTGATCGAAGATACTTAAATATAAAACAAACCCTATTTTTGGCCCTAAGATTCCATGCAATGCTTATGACTATGAATGCATATGAACAACTTCAAAGGGCCACAAAACACCACTGGGGATGTAGCAAAGGAAAAATAAGGATCAAAAGAGAAACCCGACCAGGAAAATAAATCACTGGCGAATAAAAAAGATCAAAGGTGTTGTACCCCAAAATTTGCCCTCCCATTTTTCACAGAAAATCACAACCCTAGGGTTCCTCAGGTATGCAAGAATGGCTCAGGAATCAATCAGACAGATTTTCTCCTTTGGCAGTAAATCAGGAATTAGGGTTTTTCTTGCATTTCTCAAAAGAATTGAATTCTGAGTAATTCAATTAACTGTCACATGTTTTCATGTTTTTTCAAGTTTACTAAAAGATTACTGTTTGTTCTCAAGGTATGTTTATTTGGGACAAGAATTGGGATCTGAGACTGTCATTTGGAACATTCATGTTTTGCTTGATCTAGGTTAGCCAGATAATGTGCTTCTGTTAAGACATTTGCTTGTTAATGGAATAAGACGTTTGCTGGTTCATGGAATGAACATTTTTTTATGGAATACATAGTGCGTGTTTATTTGGAATGTAGTAGCGAGATTACATGATCACTGGAATTTAAGTTATCTTGGTTGGAATTATTGGAATACAGTTTCAATTATCTTAATCAGGAATCTTAAAGAATTAGTGAAGGTGCGAAGAAAATTGCAAGTTATTGACGGTAAAAGATTTTAATGGACATCAGAATACCTCATAAGACTTTCTTTCATTTATTTCAAAGATTGTTACAATACAATTTATTATTTAAATGCTTTAAGTTTTACAACTTATTGTATTTGAAAAAATAAATTAGTACAATTATTTGAGTATTCCTATCTAAATTACAAAGGAGAAATCTAAGCCTAAGAATGACTAAGCTTCCATTGCTTCCATGCACGCCAAGGAATCTTCTGCTTCCTCTGCTTTGCCACCATCCAGTTTGCGCTCACATGAAAGAAAGACAGAAATTTAATCAGTACAGTTAATTGGACATGGTTAAGAATTTTCAAAAGAAAAAAAAATGTGTTCATCATTAAAGTTTGCAATTTGGAATCAGAGGGCTATTTTTAATTCATCACGTTTTTATTTTTCTATTTTTTGCAAATCACAAGAAGATTGCTCTTCTTGGTTCACAAAAAAAATAAAAAATAAAAATGTAAGCAAAGCTGTCCAAATAAAAAGAATGCAAGCAATTTATCCAAGTACAAGCCAAGCTGCCTAAACAAGTGCAAATATACAGCAGCAGGCGCACAAGCTGCCCAAACAAGTGCAAATATACAAGCAGCATGGCCAAGCAGGCAACAGGTGTGCAAAATGCAAATGGCAAGCAGCATATCAGCGTACCAAAGACAAGCAAGCAGCAGGCAAGCAAAGCTGCCCAACCAAGTAAAAAGATACAGCAGCATGGCCAAACAGGCGCGCAAATTGCCCAAACAAGCCAAGATATACAGCAACATATCAGATGCAAACAAAATACAAACAACATAGGCAGTAGCAGACAAAGCATAAGCAGACAAAAGGGCATCAGCAAGAAGAAAATATAAAACCAAGTCAACAAGCAAGAGGCTTGTTCTTAAGCCTTTTTCAACATTTTCCAAGTTAAAAATTGCAAACTTTTCAGAAAATATTTGGGCTTAGAGTCATTAAGAGAGGAAGAGGAAAGAAGTCACCTAGGGGATGCTGTCTGCTATCACAATTGCACCAAAAATGCTAGCAAACAAAACTTTAAGGAAAAGAGCCTAAGAAGAAAATCCCAAAGTATTCAAAATTTGGTGGTTTTCCCACCATTTTGAATAAGCTGTAAAGAAAGAAGCCAATATAACAGTAGAGAGGGTCATTAAGAGAAAAGAAGAGAAAAAAAATTATCAAACAAAAAAATTGCCATCTTCCCTCAAACACACAAAAACCTGTTAAACCATAACCAACATCAAAAACAGTTCAAAACCATTGCAAACTGCTACCAATTTTCAAACAACAACATTCCTCGAACTGTCAAACAAAAACAGTCCAACATCCTCATCAACCAGCAGAATCACAAAACTGTTATAAGTTTTCAAACATACAAAAAACAAAAACTGCCATCTTCCTCAACCTACCAAAACATTCAAACTATAACCAAACATCCAAACTGTAACAACAAGCCATCAAACTCCTAAACCAACAACTCAATTCAAAA
Source organism: Vicia faba (assembly GCA_948472305.1). Taxonomy (NCBI): domain Eukaryota; kingdom Viridiplantae; phylum Streptophyta; class Magnoliopsida; order Fabales; family Fabaceae; genus Vicia; species Vicia faba. The sequence goes on from OX451737.1 coordinate 347,353,449, forward strand.
TATCCAAAACTGTAACAACAAGCCATCAAACTCCCAAACCAAAACCAGTTCATAACCAAAACTGTCAAAAACCATTTTCAACAAAACTGTCCAACCATCATCAACCATCAATAAAAATCATCTTCAATACCAAACTGTAACCATCAAGTCTAGTAACCAAAAATCCAAAACACACAAAACCTGGGACTGTAACAACAACATTCCTCAAACAAACTGTAAACCAGAAAATCAACCAAAACATTCAAATTGTAACCAAAAACAAACAAAAACAGTCCAACATCCAGCCATCCCAAAACATAGCAATATCCAGCAAACTTACAAGGAAACAATCACAGAAACGAGCATCATCATCATCAAACAGCATCATTCAAAACACAAAATAACAAAATCTCAGAAGCAATCAACAACATCATTCAAACTTACAAGAAAACAAAGTCTCAGAAGCAAACATCATCGTGGTTCAAAGCAAAGAGGGAAGGTTACCTAGCACATCCGCCATCATTTCATCCCTCACTCCTCCGGCCACCAGGGAGCTTTATCTTCCATCTCACCTTTCCTCTTCTTTTCACAGAGAAAATTCCACAGGTATGACTACTTCATCTCCCTCATAACAATTCCTGCGTCTCAAGCATATCACAATAGGTTAATAAAAAAGAAACATGAACAAAACATGCGAAATCTATGAACTGTTAAGCCAAACTTGCAAACCATACCTTTTCAAAGCAAAATCGCTGATCATTGTGAGGAGGTGAGCGAAAGAAAGCTCCGGCAACTAGAGAGTAGAGAGAAGATCAGATCAGTGCGTGTCAAACCCTTAAGACATAGATTCAACTTAAGAACCTAGGTCTTCCGGAAAAAATCATTTTCTTCATGAATCAGTAACGATTAGGGACTCATAGTGAGAAATATGAATGAATTTGAGAGGAGTGAGAGAGACGAACAGAGCGGCGCCGCTGTGAGAGCAAGAAAGAACAAACCCTAATTTTTGTTGTTCACCCTAATCAGAATAATTAAACAAACTTAGGACATTTGGGCCTATCTTTGCATAAAACCCTTAAGCCCACGCGTACTAGCTTGCACCCCCCCATTCTGGCTTTGCTTGCTTTTATTTGTTTCATCATTAACACATAATACCTTTGGGCCTAACACCTTTCAATCCCAAGTCCATTTTCACTTGTTTTGTTTCAACTTAATTTGATTTGTTTTATCTCTTTGTGTTAATAATACATTAAAACTTCATTATTATAAAAAATTTAATTTGATTTTCTTAATTAGTTTTTTTATCATTTTCTTTTGTTTATTATTAATTTTCTTACACTTAATAAAAACATCAAAACATTAGCTTTAACTTAATTTATTTTCATTCTTTAAGGTTAGGTTACGTAATTAATAAAAATACATAAAAGAGCAATAATAATATTTTTTTTAAATCTTTTTTAGAATAGATTTTTATTTATCTCTTTTCAAATAAATGCATACCTTTCATACTTTATTGATTTTATTTTTGTAAATTGTCTTAGCTTTATATTGAATCGCACAACAATTCGATTTGGTTGTAACATTTGGACATTGCTATTCTTATGTGATCCATCCCCATTTGTAATAATTGTACCCCCATTCCCGGATACTTTTGTAATAGCTTAGACTTTTAATTCCCGCAATTTATTGCTTTTCATATACTGTGTAGTAATTAGGCATGTATGGCAAGATTCAAAAATCAATCGCTAGATGACCTAATCCAAGAATAAATAACTTGAAATCAACACACTTCTCACACGTGCACCTCTAGGGTAACCTCGCTTGTTGCCTCGAAAATACAATCATGTACCTCGAATATGAGACACTCTAACAAATGACCATTCGATAAACAAAGATTGTAGTCCCTCGATGACCCTCGGTGTTGCCTTCGATAAAACGATATCGTCCCTTACAAAAATTGCTAGAGCGTCTCATAAGTTGCCTTCAATGATTGTAAAATTGACCCGCGCCTGTCCCTTTACATCCAAGGATGGGGCTTCTTACCAAATTAATGGTAAGATAGCACCATTAAAAGGAAGAAAAAAGAACAATTTAAGACCTTTCGAGTAGATAGATTAGCTCTTAGTTACTCGCTTGCTCACGACAAAAACTTTCACACCTATACTTCCATTTCAAAACATTTTCAAAAGATGAAACGTTTCGTATACGTTCTTATAGAGACGAGAACCATTATGAAACCTCTTTTCAAAACATTTGTCAAAACACGATTCACAAACACATCTTTGAACCATTTTTCGAAACAAAACATTGTATACGTTCTTATAGAGACGAGAACCATTACAAAGAAACTTTCCAAAATACTTTCAAAACCCACACCACAAGCACACAATCAAACAAAAGCAAGTGATCTAAATGAGTAACTAAGAGCCCACGGAAAACCATGGATGAAAAGGCTGCTAACACCTTCCCTTTTCATAATCTACCCCCCGAACCCGAGAAAATTCTCGAAAGGTCTTTCCTGTGCTTTTTTACCTTTCCTTTTGGATAAAAGAAAAGTCGGTGGCGACTCTTGCTAACCGCACAAGTGCGAACGAAACGCAAAACCTCTAGTCAGTTCTCCCACCGCATCACAGAACTGGCGACTCTGTTGGGGATAAAATAAAAAGCGGGGTTACCTTAGGGTTTTAGATCACCTTTACATGCTTATATTGCTTGACTTATATGCTTTATCTTTTGGATCTGTTGTTTGGGTTTGAATCCTCTACCCGGATTTGGGGCACCTTTTTAGGTAAATAGCAATAGATTATGGAGACTGTACGACATAGACCGATATGGTTGAAACAATAGCTATGTTAGTGTGACACATTTGTGGGTACCGGTATCCCTCATGGTGAATCGAGGAGAATACAGGGCCGCTGAGTGGCGTCGTGAAGCACTAATTGACTTTAGAACCCTAATTGAAAAAACTTGGCCGTTAGGACGTAGTGAGGTAACCGGTTTCAGTGTAAAGCTGAAAATTGGTTGACACTCGATACTACACTCATTGAGGCTAGACTTTTGGGATATCTCGGCCGCAAGAAAAGATTGATTGTACTGAGACAATGCCTAAAAAAAAGGTCGGTGATATTGAGATCCTTTAGAACCCGATCTTTATTTCTAGGACAGGTTGAGCCCACTAAAACTTCAAGAGGGTACCTACCTACAAACTCATGTAAGCCTGAAACATAGGGATCTGTTTGTTGTGTGTATATATGTTTGCTTGTACATAAACATCATAAACATCATCAACATCATATGCATGCTCACTAACCATTTCAAGGATTTAGAAATTTATCTTTGTTTTTGTTTTGTAGGAAATGAATTCTCTCCGAAGAAATACCATCTGAATCAGCTTTGTAAAAGCACATCCTCAACTTCAAGAGCTAGCCTCAAGAGTGCCTGGGGATTCTCCTTTTACCAAGAAGTATGGTCGACTTCTCAGCTTGGCTACCTCCAACTTCCAAGAAGAGATGATGTGTGTACTGTTCCAATTCTTTGATCATGTATATCATTGTTTCACTTTTCCGGACTATCAGTTGGTGCCAACATTGGAAGAGTTCTCTCTGCTCTTAGGGGTGCCCGTGCTTAATCAGATACCGTTCACCGGTCTAGAGGGGATTCCAAAACCTGAAGTCATCGCCGAAGCTTTACATATGAAGAGGGTCGACGTCACAGCCAATTGGGAGACAAGAAGTGGGGTTAAAGGATTTTTAGCTAAGTTTCTGTTGGAAAAAGCTCGTTCGTTCTGGGATGACATGGATTTCCAAGCTTTCGAAGAAGTGCTAGCTATCCTCATTTATGGTTTGGTTCTGTTTCCTAACTCAGACCAATTCATAGACGTTAACGCTATCAGAGTCTTTCTCTCTCGCAATCCTATACCCACCTTGCTAGGAGATATCTTGCATTGTCTTCATACCCATACCATGAAGAAAAAAGGTACCCTTTCGTGTTGTATACCTCTACTTGCCAAGTGGTTCACTTCACACCTGCCTCAGTCAGTATTGAAGAACGACCAAAGATTGACTTGGTCTCAAAGGATGATGTCTCTCACCCACTCTGATATCCGTTGGTGCTCAAGATCCTTGGAAGATATCTCTATCATCGACCACTGTGGTGAGTTCCCTAATGTACCATTGCTAGGTATTAGGGGAGGTATCACCTACAACCCGTGTTTAGCTCTTCGGCAGTTTGGGTATGCCCGAAGGGACGGCCCTCATGAGATGCTTGTCCGAGGTCTGGTGTTTGACTACGACAAAGAAGACCAAGGTTACCGCCAGAGATCTACACGTGCTTGGGGAATGGTGAACAAAGTGGACAGTAGGACTTTGGGACATAAAAACTCTATCCCTCTCGAGCCTTACCTTAAGTGGGTACGGGCTCGTGCCCAGAGTCTCTTAACGCCTTACCCTTCCATCCTTCCTGTCATCATTGAGCCTGTTATTGAAGGAGACGTCCCGTACACCGTTCTTCATCCAGACATGCCTACCTCTCTCGAAGACCTGCAGAAAGCCTGGATTCAGTTGAAGGAGGAGCGAGACACCTTTGAAACCCAGTACTACGCCAGTGAGAAGAAGGTTCTGGAGCTCACCAAGCTGCTTCATGAAGAGAAGAATCTGAATACTTACATTGCTCCAAAAAGGATGCGTTCGGTCTTTTTATCTTGAGAATCTTGTTGTATTTTAGTTTCTTTCTTTGTAAGCCCGAGGAGGCATGATGTATTCAAACTTGGTTTTATTTAATATGACGTGCGTTCTTTTTGGTTAGGGCAAATTTAAATCTTCTAAATTTCCTTGAAATCATTTGCATATCGCATCTTCATTCATCATATGCATGAGCAGGTCTTCACACTAGGTTTCCTTATCTCTCTGCTGTTTATTTCAGCAAGATGGATATTGAGCAGACAGTTAAAGACTTACAAGCACAGAATGCACAATTTCAGCAGCTACTCATGACCTTAGCTAAGGGTCAGGAGGAGCTCAAAACCTTGCTGGAAAAGGAAAAGGAGAAAAAGAAAAAGAAGAGAGTTGGTGTGGCTACTCTGGGTAGAAGATTTAAAGGTCAAGCAAGAAGAGTCCTGGATTTTCCCTCAACATCTGATGAAGGGGTAGGAAAAGGAAAGGGAGTTGCAGTACCAACTGAGTCTGAAGAAGAAGAAGAAGAGGAGGATAAAGACTATTCTGAATAGCAGTACCCTTCTGCAGACGACAAGTACAAGAATCTGGAAGAGCGTCTGGCAGCTATGGAGGTGCAGAGAGTGCCTGGGCTGGACTTTGAAGATCTAGGGCTGGTCTTTGGAATTGTGATTCCCCCCAAGTTTAAGGTGCCTATATTTGCTAAGTACGATGGTTTGTCTTGCCCAAAGATGCACCTACGGTCTTATGTCAGAAAAATCCAACCGCATTCTTCCGACAAGGATCTGTGGGTCCATTTCTTCCAGGACAGTCTTTCAGGGACGCAGTTAGATTGGTTCTACCAGCTAGAGAGGTTTGACGTGCATAATTGGGAGGATTTGGAAGCTGCCTTTTACAGACAGTATCAATATAATGCGGACTTAGCACCAACTCGTACTCAGTTACAGAGTATGGGTATGGTCTCCAATGAAGGCTTCAAGGAGTATGCCCAGAAATGGAGAGACTTGGCGGGACGAGTACAACCACCATTGTCTGAAAGAGAGCTTGTGGATATGTTCTTGGGTACACTGCCGGGCCCCTTTTTCAATCACTTGATCAGAAGTTCGTCTGCGGGGTTCACTGAGTTAATTCTGACTGGTGAGAGAGTTGAAGCCGGAATCAAGAGCGGGAAAATTCAAAAAGATGCATCTGCCTCGGCTGCCATCAAAAAGCCTTTCCCAGCAAAGAAAGAAGTATCAGCTGTCTACACCCAAAGAGGTCAAGGAAGAATTGAGCGTCGACCAGCGGTGGGGGCTGTAATGATTCAGAAGTCTGCAATGATCAGCCTAGAAACAATCAACCCAGAACCAATCAAGCAAAGGTGGAAAGGCATGTGCGGCAATTCACCCAGATAAACATGACTCCTGCCCAGGTTCTACCCCACCTTTTGAAGTTAAACCTTGCCAGTCTGAAAGAGGACCCGAAAAATCCGAATACAACTTCTCCTTACTACCATTCGAATGCCAAGTGTGCTTATCATTCAGGGAGTATAGGGCACGACACCAAAAATTATTGGGCCCTCAAGAATAAGATCCAGGATTTAATAGACGCTAAATAAGTGGAATTCGACGCCCCTGAAAAGCCTAACGTGATCTCTGCTCCAATGCCAAAACATGGTCACAATGTCCATGCTGTTGAAGAGGATCTTTTTGTTGCCACTATTGATGATTTGATGACTCCACTACTGATAATCAAGTTGAAGTTGCTGATGGATGGGATTTTCCCAGGTTGTAAAGAAGATTGCTACCTTTGTTCCTCCTTACCAACTGACTGTCTGTTGTTGAAGTTAGGCATCCAGTGCCTAATGGATAACCAAGATATACTTTTGAAAAGACTTCTGTTACACCGGCTCCTGTTAATGATGTTTCGATAATTACCATATCCGCCAATCTTTCCAAGGTCTCCAAAAGACCTGTTAAGATTACATCCGATCCGAAGACTGTACCTCTGAAGATAACCATGCCGGGGCCCGTCCCGTACAAGTCTGACAAATCAATACCGTGGAACTATGGGGGAGAGATCTTTTACCACGGTGTTAAGCAAATCTAATCGAATGAAGAGAGTTCTGATGAAGAGAATTCCGACATTGGAAACATTGTCGGAACGAGCAAAATCACCCGCAGTGGAAGAATTTTCTCTCCGGAGATTGCGCCTCCAAAGGAAATCTTCGAACCCTCGGCCGCTCCTAAGGTTACCCCTGTGTCGGTCAACATATCTGCAAGAACTCCAGTTATTGAAGAAGTTGTGACTCCTGAAGTTATTCCCTCTGCTGCTGCTGATGATAGAGGGAAAGGGATCCAAGAAAAGCCTTTCAGGACGAGGGCTCAGCCGTTGATCATCCCTGAAACCTCTCAAAAAGAAATGGAGGAGATTTTGAAAATAATCAAGAAAAGCGATTATAATTTTGTTGAGCAACTGGGGCAAACCCCCTCAAAAATCTCTATGCTGCCCTTGCTGCTTTGTTCAGAAGCTCATGCCAAAGCTTTGATCAAATTCTTGAAGACGACCCACGTGCCACAAGAAACCTCCGCGGATCAGTTCAAGGAATGTGTAGCTAGCTTAACAGCTGACAACGGTCTAGGATTCTCTGATGCCAATTTAACATCAAAAGGGAGAAAACATAATGACGCTTTACATGTCTCGGTGGAATGCAGAGGGACTAATCTAGCACACATTTTGGTGGACACTGGTTCTTCACTGAATGTCTTGCCGAAGAAGGCATTGGATAGCATGGATTGTGAAGGCCTAACTTTGAAGCCCAGCAACATCATTGTCAGAGCCTTTGACGGTTCTAAGCGGATTGTCCACGGGGAGGTGGACATCCCGATCAAAGTGGGAACTGAAACCTTCAACTCCATATTTTATGTCATGGACATCCGTCCCTCCTATTCTTGCTTGTTGGGAAGACCCTGGATTCATCATGCTGGAGCCGTCACTTCTACTCTGCATCAAAAGCTCAAGTACCCTGTCCATGGGAAAATTGTAACTGTTCATGGTGAAGAGGAATACATGATAAGCCATCTTAATTCTTTCCGCTATGTGGAATTGGATGGTGAATTCATCGAAACCCCCTTTCAGCACTTTGAAGAGGTAGCTCAGGAGATTGCGGCAACCAAGACAGTGGCTTCTGTACCCATGACTACAAGACCTCCGCCTAGGATGTCTTCTTTGAAGGATGCTAAGGCTGTGATTGAAGAAGGAGGAAGCACAATCTGGGGGCAACTTCCCGATTTTCCCTTTAAATCTGATAAATTCGGCTTGGGTTTCACTTCTTCTACTCAAAAGGCTGTGCGTCGCTCCCGGGATGGAGGGCCACCAGTGAAGATCACCCATCACGGAGTCAATGCTTTGGAGGATAGTGAAGAGGAGAGCAACTTGGAAGACTGAATTTTCCCTACTGTTGACGGAGGATTGTGCAATTGGGAGGCAAAGGACTTTGTCCCCATTACTTTCATAAATCAATAATTTATCTTTCAAACATTTCTGTTGGTTTGTAATAATTCTTAAACAATTTGTACTCTTTTTAACCTTGTGTCTTACCCGAGGCACAAAGGTCCATTTGTAAGGGTTCTTATTTTTCATCTTCATATGCCATTTAATGAATCATGGACGTTTTCACATATAAACTTTTGTGTTCATTTTCTTTCCTTTTGCATTTTATTTGTTTAAAGGTGGCTATCCCTTACACACACCCACACTCACAAATGCAGGTACCCTTCCATTCCGGATTCCATGGGTAACAATTCTGCTATGACCTTCAATGACTCTGAAGATCTGGTCTACCATGCCGAATACGAAGGTGATAAAGACTATGAAGTGCCGGGAGAATTGGCTAGACTGCTACAACAGGAAGAAAGGGCTATCTTACCTCATGAGGAGCTGTTAGAGACAATCAACTTGGGTACTGATGAAGACAGAAAAGAAGTCAAAGTGGGTGCCAACCTAGAGCCAAACGTCAAGGAGCGCTTAGTTCAGCTGTTGAATGAATATGTTGAGATCTTCGCCTGGTCCTACAAAGACATGCCGGGACTTGATACAGATATTGTGGTACACCGTCTCCCCGCAAGAGAAGACTGTCCACCAGTTAAACAGAAAGTTCGCCACATGAGGCCAGATATGTCTGAAAAGATCAAGGCAGAAGTTATGAAGCAGTTCAATGCTGGATTTCTTGCTGTTACTTCCTATCCACAATGGGTTACTAACATTGTGCCCGTGCCTAAGAAAGACGGCAAAGTCAGGATGTGCGTGGATTACAGAGACTTAAACAGGGCTAGCCCTAAAGACGACTTTCCACTACCACACATTGACATCTTGGTTGACAATATGGCTCAACACAAGGTATTTTCTTTCATGGACGGATTCTCAGGCTATAACCAGATCAAAATGGCCCCTGAAGACATGGAGAAAACTACTTTTGTTACACAGTGGGGTACGTTCTGCTACAAAGTGATGCCATTCAGACTGAAGAATGCCGGGGCAACCTATCAGCGCGCCATGGTGGCTTTGTTTCATGATATGATACATCATGAGATAGAGGTCTACGTAGACGACATGATAGCCCGATCATAAACGGAAGAAGAACACCTCGACCATTTGCAAAAGCTGTTTGTCAGGTTGAAGGAATACAAGGTCAGATTGAACCCTAACAAGTGCACTTTCGTAGTCAGGTCCGGTAAACTCTTGGGATTCATCGTCAGTAAAAAAGGCATCGAGGTTGATCCTGCCAAAGTCAAAGCTATACAAGAAATGCCTTCCCCTCGCACTGAGAAAGAGATCAGAGGTTTCTTGGGACGCCTAAACTACATTGCAAGGTTCATTTCTCACCTAACATCTACCTGTGAACCAATCTTCAAGCTGTTGAAGAAAGATCAGGTGGTTAAATGGAATGATGACTGCCAAGATGCTTTCGATAAAATCAAGGAGTATTTTCTAGAACCTCCTATTGATGTCACCCGTCGAAGGAAGGCCGCTAATCATGTATCTGACCGTCTTAGAAAATTCAATGGGGTGCGTACTGGGGCAGCATGACGAGTCTGGCCGAAAAGAGCATGCCATTTATTACCTTAGCAAAAAGTTTACCGACTGTGAAACAAGATATTCAATGCTCGAGAAAACTTGCTGTGCTTTGGTATGGGCTGCTCGCCGGCTAAGGCAGTATATGTTGACTCATACCACTTTGCTGATCTCTAAGATGGATCCGATCAAATACATCTTTGAGAAGCCTGCTTTGTCTGGAAGAATAGCTAGATGGAAAATGATCCTGACAGAGTATGATATACAGTATACGACATAAAAAGCTATAAAGGGGAGTGTACTAGCCGATCATCTGGCCCATCAAGCTGTCGAAGATTACCAATCCATGAGATTCGACTTCCCTGACGAAGACATTATGACATTGGACAACATTGAAGATTTCAGACCGTATGACGGACCTGAACAAGGATCCCGATGGACCCTGTACTTTGATGGTGCCTCCAACGCACTTGGAAGCGGTATTGGTGTTGTACTTATCTCTCTGGAAGGTTGCCATACACCTTTCACAGCCAGACTTTGCTTCAACTGCACCAACAACATGGTCGAGTATGAAGCTTGTATCTTTGGTCTCAAAGCTGCAATAGACTTGGGAATTAAATCTTTGATTGTATTTGGGGACTCAGCTTTGGTCATCAGTCAGATCAAAGCAGAGTGGGATACTAAACATCCAAACCTCATCCCTTATAAAGAACATGTCCTAACATTGTTACCACATTTCGAGCAGATCACCTTCGAGCACTTCCCGCGAGAAGAGAATCAGCTAGCGGATGCTCTAGCTACAATGTCATCCATGTTTAAACTTAACTGGGATAATGAGGCTCCCCAAATCACCATTGAACGGATGGACGAACCTGCACATTGTCACGAGATTAATACCGAAGAAGTAGCGGACCGACCTTGGTTTCACGAAGTCAAAAGGTATCTCGAGGCTCAAGAATATCCTGAAGGAGTTTCAGTCAATGATAAAAAGTTCTTAAGGATATTCTCAGCCAAGTTCTTCCTGAGAAATGGTATCCTATACAAGCGCAATCATGATTGCATTCTGCTTCGTTGTGTGGACAAGATTGAAGCTGAACAGATCATGGCTGAACTACACAATGGTACCTTTGGCACCCACTCTAGCGGTCATACGATGGCTAAGAAGATTCTAAGGGCAGGCTACTACTGGTCTACCATGGAAGCTGACTGCTATCAGTATTCCAGGACTTGTCACAAATGTCAGATTTATGCGGACAAGGTACATATACCCCCAGTTCCTCTCAACGTCTTAACTGCTCCTTGGCCAATCGCTATGTGGGGAATCGACATGATTGGAGAGATCAAGCCTACGACATCCAATGGACACCGCTTTATCCTCGTGGCCATTGATTACTTCACAAAATGGGTCGAAGCAGCTTCCTTCGCATCCGTCACAAAGAATGTTGTTGCCCGCTTCATCAAGCAGAACCTCATTTGTCGATACGGTATCCCCGAAAGGATCATCATTGAAAATGGTACAAACCTGAAGAACACTATGATCACCGCCTTGTGCGAACAGTTCAAGATTCAACATCACAATTCATCTCCCTACCGACCAAAGATGAATGGTGTTGTCGAAGCTGCGAACAAAAATATCAAGAAGATCATTCAAAAGATGACAGTCACCTACAAGGACTAGCATGAGATGTTACTGTTTGCTCTGCACGGGTACCGTACCATGGCACGCACTTCAACTAGGGCAACACCCTATTCTTTGGTATATGGCATGGAAGCTGTTTTACCTGTCGAGGTTCAGATTCCCTCCTTGAGAATCATGAAGGGTGCTGGTTTGAGTGAAGACGATTGGATCCAAACCCGACTTGATCAGTTAAACTTAATTGACGAGAATAGACTTACTGCTGTTTGCCACGGTCAGACGTATCAAAAACGGATGATCAAAGCTTTCAACAAGAAAGTCAGGCGCCAAGTGTATCAAGTTGGAGATCTTGTGATCAAGCGCATCATCTTGCCGCAAAGTGATCCCAGGGGCAAGTGGACTCCTACCTACGAAGGACCATTTGTGATCAAGAATATCTTTTCTGGCGGGGCAATGGTTTTAACCACCATGGACGGCAACGATCTGCCGCACCCTGCGAACGCAGACATAGTCAAAAGATACTACGCATAAGAGACCCGCTAGGTTGATACACCTAGGCAAAACAAGGGCATCCCGGTGAATCGAAAACCCGAAAGGGCGGTTCAGGAAAAAATTAGGGATAAAACAAAAAATTTGTACACCCGGCAAGTTGAAAACCTGAAAGGGAGACTTGGGCAAAAAAGGGTTTCCCGGTGGACTGAAAACCCGAAAGGGCGGTCCAGGCAAAAGTTAGGGAATTAAAGCGTATGACTATGTCTCATCGGATCACTTTAAGGACAATCTCTTCACAAACAAACTCTGAGGTTTCTGATCAATCCAATCATCTTCAGACGAAGCAACAAACGGACAAAATATTCAGAATTACGAAGGCTATAGCAGAATGGGAACCACATGGAGTTTTTTACACTTAGCCATCTTTCTTTGTATAAATTTTTCTCATTTTTTACAACACCATCCTCTTACTAGGATGTCTGTCTCCTTTGTACAAAACACTTATTCAAAGTAAATACAAAGATATCTCTTTCAAAGTACAGAAAACTATTTGCCTTTTTTCTTTACACTTGTGTTTTATTTGCAAAAACGTCTAATGATTCATTAATGAACATATGCATTTGAACATAATTACCGTTTACAAATAAATAGGATGAAAAAGAGTAATTACTGACAGGTAGAAAGATTAGGAAAACATCTTTAGGATATTCCATGAGCAATCTCTACGGCACGTCATTGAGATCCCCCAGCGGAGCCAAAACTTTGGACTACAGATCCCCAGCGGATATGAAACTACCAACTACCAATTCCCATCGAAGCTGAAACTCCCAACCCACGGCAAAAATTATCTAGTTTCTCCAAGTTTCCCCAGCAAATGGTCTTGAAACCTAAAAAAATCAACCAGTTACCAGTTAACTTCTGTTTCTCCCCAACCTAGGGTAACTCCCCAATAAAGTGGCATACAACCCAAACTCCTGAACTCCCCAGCGGAATAAGCTTTCCCCACAGAGCTTTCATTACAGGATAAACTTTTTCCACAGAGTTTTATTGCTTCTCGACAGAACAAAAACTCCCGTCAGTAATCCCCAGTAGAAGTCTTTAAAATTCTCTGGATTCCCCAAGCAGATTCCTCAAGAAGTATATGGCATTATTCTCACAGCAGGAATCCTCAGCAGTCAAGGGTTTATTTCCCCTGGCGGCAGTCAAGGATTTATTTTCCTCAGCAGTACAGCAAATCAGCTTACATGCGCATACATTACATCATAAGCATGGATAAAACACATTTGTTGCATCATACATTTCATGAAACATAATTTCGTGTTTCAGCTAACATTCTACCCTTTTCAGGATAAGATTAATAGCTATCTGTAACAAAATATCCACAGATCACTGATACAGTCCAGATACGCTCCAGCCACGGAAGCCATTATGTCACTCATTCAAATCTCAACTTCAGATACAGTACAGATACACTCCAGACACGGAAGTCATTCTGATACTTAATCAAATTCCAAGTTCCAATACAGTCCAGATACGCTCCAAACACGGAAGCCATTCTGTCACTCATTCAGACTTCAACAATCAGATACAGATTAGATACGCTCCAGATACGGAAGCCATTCTATTTCTCATTCAGATTCAACTATCAATTTCAAGTCCAGATACACTCAAGACACGGAAGTCATTATGTCACTTATTCAGATCCCAGTTACAGTTCAGATATACTCCAGACACGGAAGTCATTCTGCTACTCATACAGATCTCAACTTCGGATACAGTCCAGATACGCTCCATGCACGGTTGCCATTCTGTCACTTATTCTGACTTTTCTCCCAACTCAAATACACTCCAAGACATGGAAGTCATTTTGTTGCCTATTCAAGATAAAGTACAGATACACTCCAGACACGGAATTCATTCTGTCGCTTATCCAGATTCCAAGTACAGATACAGTTCAGATACGTTTCAAATACGAACACCATTCTGATGCTCATTCTGTCGATTTACAACCAAACATTCTTGGATGGCATCTTTAAGCCCATCTCCAACAAGATTCTGTCACCTCTCTAAATGGCATCTTTAAGCCCATTCCCTCAATTTTACTTTTGTCGAGTGCAAATTTACGGGCACTCTAGTGTCCAATCATCTTTTACCTTCAAGTCACGAACGACAAAAATCGCCGATCTAACTCTTCAGGTTCAAGAAGATTGAACAGGGGCAGCTGTTGTACCCAAAAATTTGCCCTCCCATTTTTCACAGAAAATCACAACCCTAGGGTTCCTCAGGTATGCAAGAATGGCTCAGGAATCGATCAGACAGATTTTCTCCTTTGGCAGTAAATCAGGAATTAGGGTTTTTCTTGCATTTCTCAAAAGAATTGAATTCTCAGAAATTCAATTAACTGTCGCATGTTTTCATGTTTTTTCAAGTTTACTGAAAGATTACTGTTTGTTCTCAAGGTATGTTTATTTGGGACAAGAATTGGGATCTGAGATTGTCATTTGGAACATTCATGTTTCGCTTGATCTAGGTTAGCCAGATAATGTGCTTCTATTAATACATTTGCTTGTTAATGGAATAAGACGTTTGCTGGTTCATGGAATGAACATTTGTTTATGGAATACACAGTGCGCGTTTTTTTGGAATGCAGTAGCGAGATTACATGATCACTGGAATTTAAGTTATCTTGGTTGGAATTATTGGAATACAGTTTCAATTATCTTAATCAGGAAACTTAAAGAATTAGTGAAGGTGCGAAGAAAATTGCAAGTTATTGACGGTAAAAGATTTTAATGGACATCAGAATACCTCATAAGACTTTCTTTCATTTATTTCAAAGATTGTTACAATACAATTTATTATTTAAATGCTTTAAGTTTTACAACTTATTGTATTTGAAAAAATAAATTAGTACAATTATTTGAGTATTCCTATCTAAATTACAAAGGAGAAATCTAAGCCTAAGAATGACTAAGCTTCCATTGCTTCTATGCACGCCAAGGAATCTTCTGCTTCCTCTGCTTTGCCACCATCCAGTTTGCGCTCACATGAAAGAAAGACAGAAATTTGATCAGTACAGTTAATTGGATATGGTTAAGAATTTTCAAAAGAAAAAAAAAGTGTTCATCATTAAAGTTTGCAATTTGGAATCAGAGGGCTATTTTTAATTCATCACGTTTTTATTTTTCTATTTTTTGCAAATCACAAGAAGATTGCTCTTCTTGGTTCACAAAAAAAAGAAAAAAGAAAAATGTAAGCAAAGCTGTCCAAATAAAAAGAATGCAAGCAATTTATCCAAGTACAAGCCAAGCTGCCCAAACAAGTGCAAATATACAGCAGCATGGCCAAACAGGCAGCAGGCGCACAAGCTACCCAAACAAGTGCAAATATACAAGCAGCATGGCCAAGCAGGAAGCAGGCGCGCAAAATGCAAATGGCAAGCAGCATATCAGCGTACCAAAGACAAGCAAGCAGCAGGCAAGCAAAGCTGCCCAACCAAGTAAAAAGATACAGCAGCATGGCCAAACAGGCGCGCAAATTGCCCAAACAAGCCAAGATATACAGCAGCATATCAGATGCAAACAAAATACAAACAACATAGGCAGTAGCAGACAAAGCATAAGCAGACAAAAGGGCATCAGCAAGAAGAAAATATAAAACCAAGTCAACAAGAAAGAGGCTTGTTCTTTAAGCCTTTTTCATCATTTTCCAAGTTAAAAGTTGCAAACTTTTCAGAAAATATTTGGGCTTAGAGTCATTAAGAGAGGAAGAGGAAAAAAGTCACCTAGGGGATGCTGCGTGCTGTAACAATTGCACCAAAAATTCTAGCAATCAAAACTGCAAGGAAAAGAGCCTAAGAAGAAAATCCCAAAATATTCAAAATTTGGTGGTTTCCCACCATTTTGAATAAGCTGTAAAGAAAGAAGCCAATATAACAGTAGAGAGGGTCATTAAGAGAAAAAAAGAGAAAAAAATTATCAAACAAAAAAACTGCCATCTTCCCTCAAACACACAAAAACCTGTTAAACCATAACCAACATCAAAAACAGTTCAAAACCATTGCAAACTGCTACCAATTTTCAAACAACAACATTCCTCGAACTGTCAAACAAAAACAGTCTAACATCCTCATCAACCAGCAGAATCACAAAATTGTTATAAGTTTTCAAACATACAAAAAACAAAAACTACCATCTTCCTCAACCTACCAAAACATTCAAACTATAACCAATCATCCAAAACTGTAACAACAAGCCATCAAACTCCCAAACCAACAACTCAGTTCAAAACATCCAAAACTGTAACAACAAGCCATCAAACTCCCAAACCAAAACCAGTTCATAACCAAAACTGTCAAAAACCATTTTCAACAAAACTGTCCAACCATCACCAACCATCAATAAAAATCATCTTCAATACCAAACTGTAACCATCAAGTCTAGTAACCAAAAATCCAAAACACACAAAACCTGCGACTGTAACAACAACATTCCACAAACAAACTGTAAACCAGAAAATCAACCAAAACATTCAAACTGTAACCAAAAACAAACAAAAACAGTCCAACATCCAGCCATCCCAAAACATAGCAATATCCAGCAAACTTACAAGGAAACAATCACAGAAAAAAGCATCATCATCATCAAACAGCATCATTCAAAACACAAAATAACAAAATCTCAGAAGCAATCAACAACATCATTCAAACTTATAAGAAAACAAAGTCTCAGAAGCAAACATCATCGTGGTTCAAAGCAAAGAGGGAAGGTTACCTAGCACATCCGCCATCATTTCATCCCTCACTCCTCTGGCCACCAGGGAGCTTTATCTTCCATCTCACCTTTCCTCTTCTTTTCACAGAGAAAATTCCACAGGTATGACTACATCATCTCCCTCATAACAATTCTTGCGTCTCAAGCATATCACAATAGGTTAATAAAAAAGAAACATGAACAAAACATGCGAAATCTATGAACTGTTAAGCCAAACTTGCAAACCATACCTTTTCAAAGCAAAATGGTTGATCATTGTGAGGAGGTGAGCGAAATAAATCTCCGGCAACTAGAGAGTAGAGAGAAGATCAGATCAGTGCGTGTCAAACCCTTAAGACATAGATTCAACTTAAGAACCTAGGTCTTCCGGAAAAAAGCATTTTCTTCATGAATCAGTAACGATTAGGGACTCATAGCGAGAAAGATGAATGAATTTGAGAGGAGTGAGAGAGAAGAACAGAGCGGCGCCGCTGTGAGAGCAAGAGACAACAAACCCTAATTTTTGTTGTTCACCCTAATCAGAATAATTAAACAAACTTAGGACATTTGGGCCTATCTTTGCACAAAACCCTTAAGCCCACGCGTACTAGCTCGCACCCCCCCATTATGGCTTTGCTTGCTTTTATTTGTTTCAGCATTAACACATAATACCTTTGGGCCTAACACCTTTCAATCCCAAGCCCATTTTCACTTGTTTTGTTTCAACTTAATTTGATTTGTTTTATCTCTTTGTGTTAATAATATATTAAAACTTCATTATTATAAAAAATTTAATTTGATTTTCTTAATTAGTTTTTTTTATCATTTTCTTTTGTTTATTATTAATTTTCTTACACTTAATAAAAACATCAAAACATTAGCTTTAACTTAATTTATTTTCTTTCTTTAAGGTTAGGTTACGTAATTAATAAAAATACATAAAAGAGCAATAATAATAAATTTTTTTAAATCTTTTTTAGAATAGATTTTTATTTCTCTCTTTTCAAATAAATGCATACCTTTCATACTTTATTGATTTTATTTCCGTAAATTGTCTTAGCTTTATATTGAATCGCACAACAATTCGATTTGGTTGTAACATTTGGACATTGCTATTATTATGTGATCCATCCCCATTTGTAATAATTGTACCCCTATTCCCGGATACTTTTGTAATAGCTTAGACTTTTAATTCCCGCAATTTATTGCTTTCCATATATTGTGTAGTAATTAGGCATGTATGGCAATATTCAAAAATCAATTGCTAGATGACCTAATCCAAGAATAAATAACTTGAAATCAACAATTTTCTCACACGTGCACCTCTAGGGTAACCTCGCTTGTTGCCTCGGAAATACAATCATGTCCCTCGAATATAAGACACTCTAACAAATGACCCTTTGATAAACAAAGATCGTAGTCCCTCGATGACCCTCGGTGTTTCCTTCGATAAAACGATCTCGTCCCTTACAAAAATTGCTAGAGCGTCTCATAAGTTGCCTTCAATGATTGTAAAATTCACCCGCGCCTGTCCCTTTACATCCAAGGATGGGGCTTCTTACCAAATTAATGGTAAGATAGCACCATTAAAAGGAATAAAAAAGAACAATTTAAGACCTTTCGAGTAGATAGATTCGGTCTTAGTTACTCGCTTGCTCACGATAAAAACTTTCACACCTATACTTCCATTTCAAAACATTTTCAAAAGATGAAACGTTTCGTATACGTTATTATAGAGACGAGAACCATTACGAAACCTCTTTTCAAAACAATTGTCAAAACACGATTCACAAACACATCTTTGAACCATTTTTCGAAACAAAACTTTGTTACGTTCTTATAGAGACGAGAACCATTACAAAGAAACTTTCCAAAATACTTTCAAAACCCACACCACAAGCACACAATCAAACAAAAGCAAGTGATCTAAACGAGTAACTAAGAGCCCATGGAAAACCATGGATGAAAAGGGTGCTAACACCTTCCCTTTTCATAATCTACCCCCTGAACCCGAGAAAATTCTCGAAAGGTCTTTCCTGTGCTTTTTTACCTTTCCTTTTGGATAAAAGAAAAGTCAGTGCCGACTCTTGCTAACCGCACAAGTGCGAACGAAACACAAAACCTCTAGTCAGTTCTCCCACCGCATCACAAAAGGATACACCAACTTTTACTAAAGGTGAAACTACCAACGTTCACTGAAGGTAGAAAGAGAAAAGAATAACAACTCCGACATTCACTGATGGTGAGATACCAACATTCATTGAAGGTAGAGAGACAAACATCTACGTTCACTGACGATGAAATACCAACTTTCACTGAAGGTAGAAAAGAAAAATAAATATCATAGCACCGACATTCACTGACAGTAAACTACCAACATTCACTGAAGGTAGAAAAAAGATAACAATCACCAACGTTCACTGATGGTGAATTACCAACTTTCACTGAAGGTAGAGAGAAAAGAAATATCATAGAACCAACGTTCACTGACGATGAACTACCAACGTTCACTGAAGGTAGCAAAAAGATAACAATCACCAACGTTCACTGATGGTGAACTACCAACTTTCACTGGAGGTAGTAAGAGAAAATATCATAGCACCGACGTTCACTGACGGTGAACTACCAACGTTCACTGAAGGTAGAAAAAAGATAACAATCACCAACATTTATTGATGGTGAACTACCAACTTTCACTGAAGGTAGAGAGAAAAGAAATATCATAGCATAGACGTTCACTAGCGGTGAACTACCAACGTTCACTGAAGGTAGCAAAAAGATAAAAATGACCAACGTTCACTGAAGGTAGCAAAAAGATAAAAATGACGAACATTCACTGATGGTGAACTACCAACTTTCACTGGAGGTTGTAAGAGAAAATATCATAGCACCGACGTTCACTGAAGGTAGCAAAAAGATAACAATCACCAACGTTCACTGATGGTGAACTACCAACTTTCACTGAAGGTAGTAAGAGAAAATATCATAGCACCGACGTTCACTGACGGTGAACTACCAAACGTTCACTGAAGGTAGAAAAAAGATAACAATCACCAATGTTCACTGATGGTGAACTACCAACTTTCACTAAAGGTAGTAAGATAAAATATCATGTTTCCCCAAAATCACAGCGTTTCACCTAGAAAAGGTCTCAACTTCTTCTTTAACCAAGGAATTCCGCCTGGAAAGGGTAATATATAAGTTGTCTCAAATAAAGAGACTACCACTTGTAAAGATTTCATAACGAACTGTCTCTGCGATATTGAAAGACTTTCCATCCACTGGAGTAATTTGACAACGAACTGCAAACTATCCAATCATAGAGAAGATAGCAAAAATGTAATGCCAACTTTTACGGGGAAGTACAAGTTGCTCAAATAAAGAGACCTGCTACTTGTTGTTATGGGAAGGATTGTAAAAATGACTCCCTGGGGAAAGCAATATGGCTTCCTGGGGAAAGAAATATGACTTCCTGGGGAAAGCAATATGGCTTCCTGGGGAAAGAAATATGACTTCCTGGGGAAAGAAATATGACTTCCTGGGGAATGAATCACGACTTCCTGGGGAATGATTACAGCTTCCTGGGGAAATGCCAACATATTCCTACTGAGGAGATAAAGTCTTCTCGTGCCAAAATAAATGCACATTCTCAAACTAAGGCTCGAAGCTTGCAGAAATCCAAAGTAATAATATTGCTGGGAAACAAAGATTCAAACCAGAAATAAACTGGAGTGAAACAGTCAACTAAAATAAATCCTTTGAAAAATAAACTCAAGAGGGAAACCCAATCTATCCAGACAAAGAGTTGTACAGGAAGGCTAAAGCAAAAATCTTCCACGAGGGATAACTCAGTGGGGAAATTGAAAGAATATACACTTTCTGCTTAAGGCCGGCACTCTATTCGAGAGAGTACAACACAACTCTACAAAACCGGGTAATATGTCAACAAAATATTAATGAACGTGAATGAGCAATGATTTGCTAAATTTAACTATGCATGATGTATGTATAAATGTATGAGTGTTATCATGTATATGCTGACAAAACAGACATATAACACTGGGAATAACCAAGCAAAACCAACTCGAGCACAATCAACACTCGGCTAAATCACATCTAAGATGAACATTTCATAAGAAAATAAGCACCAAATGAGGAAACAGAATCCTATTTCGCGGTTAACTTAACTGGGAAGGAACATAATCCGGAAGTAAACAAATCATAGCGACAAAACAATACAGATACAGGGATATAACATCCTTCTCCAGGCTTCACCGAGGAATAACACACAGACTTCAATGCAGAAAACAAAAGTTTCACGGTCTGTACTTCTACTGGGGATTGCAATACTGATTTCAAATAAGGCAGATGGAAACCATATCGCCAAAACATCAACTGAGGATTTCGAGCTGACTTCATTGGGGAAATATCATACAGACTTCACTAGGGGAGATAACGCCTCATCATCGAGACATCAACTCGGGACCTCATACTGACTTTATTTGGGAGGCCAACACCACATCAAAGAGCGGAAACCAAGATATGTTCTTCAATATTGAGAGTAAGTATTTCACCAACTTCTCTGGGGAAAAAAGTATGAAACCTCATGGGGATAACAGCTTGGGGAGTTAAGAAATCAAACATTACAACAAGAAATCAATCTTATGGGGATTTTAAATCAAGCCAAGCACTTGGCGGGTGAAAACCCAAAAAACTGACAAATGCCTCAACACTTCTTAAATAAAACATTTCCCTTGCCTGATTATCGGGAAATCAAACAAAATGCAAGTACTACCGAAAGGGAGATGCTTCGTAAATGAGTCAAATCTCAGCATGCACAGGGAGAAAATACTTTCATCAAATAAGTGAAGCCTTCACTGGGGAATCTTGGATTGAGTCTTCATATCACGCAAACTTATTCAAACAAAAGATACCCTGGGATAGCCTTCCTGTGGAATAAAGAAGTCAACATTATAGAAAAAGGTCAAACTCATGGGGATTTTAAATCAAACCCAGCACTTGGCAGGTGAAAACCCAAAGGGTTGACAACTGTCTCAACACTTCTTAGAAAATATACTGCCCTAGTCTAGTTGTCTGGGAAATAAATACCAACAATAATGCCAATACTGAAGAAAGAGAGACATTTTGCAAATAGTTCCATCTCAGCACACCAAGGGAACAAGACCTTTATCATATGAGGGAAGACATCGCTGGGGAATCTGGGATAGAGGCCTCAGACCATGCAAACCCAAAAATCAAGAAAAAGAACCAAGATTTGACTGGAGACACTAGGATCACAAACCCAATACTGTACCTTACGTAAATTGGTATCGTCTTCAATATACAAAAAGCACACACATGCCGGCGAAAATGACCTGAGAAAACTTTCCTAGGGGAAATAAAACTTCCCAAATTTACTGGAATCACAACTTTAGTTTTCCTCTTGAATCACGAAATCTAAAGTAAAAGTAAGTTGTAAATTCTTTTTGAAAAATGATTTTGTTATTTAATCTTTTTGCTTTAAAAATTATTATCAATAATAAATAGAGTCTTTGTAAGCTGAATAAAAATGAGAAATACAAAGAATTGGGTAAAAGCTCAAATTTTATTGATAGAATGGTAGTCTGCGAATGGCGAGACTTCACAGATGATTACAAAGTTCAGAAAATGGTAATATATAACGGAAAAGATACATTGAAATACAATGACCATTATTCCCTCTAGCAACTTTGAAATTCTGAGCAGTAACTTCCGTTGAAGTATGGTGAGGATGCAAGAAGATTGTTGCTTCAATGATCAAGTCTTGTCTGATGTAGTTACTTGCCAAGAAAGTCCCTAACTTTTGCCTAAGTTGCCCTTGCGGGTTTTCAACTTAGCGGGAAATTTATATTCTGTTTATGTCTCTAATTTTTGCCTAGACAAGCCTGTCGGGTTTTCGACTTACCGAGACGCTCTTTTTTACCTAAGCCTCCCTTCCGGGTTTTCAACTTAGCGAGCTGTTCTTTTATTTATTTAGGCGAAGTATTTCTTGACTGCATCAGCATTCATGGGACGTGGAAACTCCTCGACATCCATAATTTCAAGAATTAATGCATCGCCAGAGAAGGCTTTCTTGACAACATATGGGCCTTCAAAATTGGGAGTCCACTTTCCCCTAAAATCAGCGTTAAAATACATGATCTTCCTGAGCACGAGGTCGCCTTCTCTGAATTCACGAGGTTTGACCTTCTTATCAAAAGCTTTCTTCATTCTCTTCTGATATAACTGCCCATGACCCAAAGCCGTCATTCTCTTCTCTTCGATCAAATTCAATTGGTCAAACCTGTTCTGGACCCATTCAGCCTCTGAAAACTTGGTTTCCATTATCACACGCAAAGAGGGAATCTCAACCTCGATTGGGAGCACCGCTTCCATTCCATACACAAGGGAGAACGGGGTTGCTCCTGTTGAAGTGCGGACAGAGGTCCAATATCCATGTAAAGCAAAAGGGAGCATTTCATGCCAATCTTTATATGTAACAACCATCTTCTGGATGATGTTCTTTATATTCTTATTAGCAGCTTTAACCGCCTCATTCATCTTCGTCCTGTATGGAGATGAATTGTGATGGAAAATCTTGAATTCTTCACAAAGTTCTGTCATCATCTTGTTTTTTAGATTCGAGCCATTATCAGTGATAATTCTGCTCGGCACACCATACTGACATATGAGATTATTCTTAATGAAGCACACTACCACCTCCTTAGTAACATTAGCATATGAAGCAGCTTCCACCCATTTGGTGAAGTAATCAATTCCTACCAAGATAAAACGGTGTCCATATGAAGCTTTGGGTTCTATCATTCCAATCATGTCAATACCCCTCATAGAGAAAGGCCACGAGGAAAAAATAACATTGAGAGGTGCCGGAGGCACATGAATTTTTTCCGCATAAATCTGGCATTTATGGAACTTCTTTGCAAATCTGTAACATTCAGATTCCATTGTCAGCCAATAGTAACCTTCCCTTAGCATCTTTTTAGCCATCGAATATCCATTGGCATGAGTGCCAAATGAACCTTCATGAATCTCATGCATCAACATGTCTGCTTCATGTCTATCCACGCATCTGAGCAAGACCATGTCATAATTTCTCTTGTACAACACATTTTCACTTAGGAAGAAGCTGCCAACCAATCTTCTCAATGTTTTTCTATCTTTATTCGAAGCACCAATCGGGTATTCCTGAGTCTGGAGAAAATGCTTGATATCATAATACCAAGGTTTCTCATCTGCTACCTCTTCTGTTGTAAACATATGAGCGGACCTATCCAGTCGCCGAACTATAATTCGAGGTATATCATTCTATGTATTCACTTGATACATAGAAGCCAGAGTTGCCAGAGCATCCGCCATTTGATTTTCGTCTCTGGGGATGTGATGGAATTCAACTTTATTAAAGAAGGGTAACAATCTTCTAGCATAATATTTGTAAGGGATCAAGAAGGGGTGACGAGTATCCCACTATCCTTTCATCTTATTTATTACCAAAGCTGAATCGCCATACACATATAGAATTTTAATTCTGAGATAAATAGCTTCCTCGAGACCTATGATGCAAGCCTCATATTCTTCCATATTATTAGTACAATCAAATGTCAAACTTGCAGTAAAAGGAATGTGTGATCCATGTGGAGTGACAATCACATCACAAACTGATAATCATCAACTGGTTGGTGAGCAAGATAATCTGCCAACACGCTGCTTTTAATAGCTTTTTGAGTGCGGTATTCGATATCATATTCAGATAACAACATCTGCCAGCGGGAAATTCTCCCAGTAAGAGCAGGCTTTTCAAAAATGTACTTGATTGGATCCATTTTGGAGATCAACCAAGTAGTGTGATTCAACATATACTGCCGTAAACATTTTGCCACCCAGGCCAAAGCACAACATGTCTTTTCCAGCATGGAATACCACGATTCATAATCAGTAAAATTTTTACTGAGATAACAAATGGCGTACTCTTTCTTCTCTGTTTCATCTTGTTGTCCCAGAATACATCCCATGGAATTATCTAACACTATCAGATACATAATCAATGGTCTTCCTTCAACACGAGGGAGCAAGATAGGAGGTTCAAGCAGATATTCTTTAATACTTTCAAATGCCCTTTGACAGTCATCTGTCCATACACAACCTTGATCTTTCTTTAACAACTTAAAGATCGGTTCACACGTTGCAGTCCTGTGGGAAATGAATCTGGAAATATAATTCAAACGCCCGAGGAACCCTCTGACTTGCTTTTCAGTTCTAGGCGCTGGCCTTTCCTGAATTGCTTTGACTTTATCGGGGTCAACTTCAATCCCTCTCTAGCTAACAATGAAACATAACAATTTCCCTGACCGAACATCAAAGGTACATTTATTTGGATTCAAGCGGAGACGATACTTCCTCAAACGCTGAAACAACTTCAACAAATCTTCTACATGCCCTTCTTCAGTCTGGGATTTAGCAATCATATCATCAACATATACCTCAATTTCCTTGTGCATCAGATCATGGAATAGGGTTGTCATAACCCTCTGGTACGTTGCACCAGCATTCTTCAACCCAAAGGGCATCACTCTGTAACTGAATGTTCCCCAGAGTGTGATAAATGTTGTTTTTTCCATGTCCTCAGGAGCCATCCTTATTTTATTATACCCGGAAAATCCGTCCATGAACGAGAAAACTTTGAATTCTGTTGTGCTATCCACTAACATATCAATGTGTGGCAATGGAAAATCATCTTTTGTACTAGCTTTATTTAGATCTCTGTAATCTACACACATGCGAACGTTTTCGTCTTTCTTAGGTACTGGGATAATATTGGCAATCCACTGAGGGTACACTGATGTCACAAGAAAATTGACGTTAATCTGCTTTAGAACTTCTTGTTTGATCTTCACTGCCATATTTGGGTGAGTTCTTCGCAACTTCTGTTTGATTGGCGGGCACTTTGGCTTCAACGGAAAATAATGCTCTACAATATATGTATCTAGACCAGGCATATCTTGGTAAGACCAAACAAAAATATCCACATACACTTTTAACATCTCAATCAACCTGCTCTTCACATCAGGATGCAGTAATGCTCCAATCTTGACTTCCTTCGGATCTTCTTCTGAACCCAAATTGATTACTTGCAATGGCTCTTTATATGGCTGAATGGCATTCTCCTCGCGCTCAAGCAACCGTGAGACCTCTTCTGGAATATCATCATAGTCTTCTTCTTCGGCCCCATACACAGGACATTCAAAGTTGGGAGAGGGTGTAGGGTCATTGTATTCAACGGCTTTTTTAATTAATCTGCACATATGATTTATGATTGCTTTTAGAAACTGACACATATAACAAGTGAGCATGCAGCTTGAATTTCAGTTATTATTTATTTTGAAAGGTTTTTTCTGATTACCATTTTCCAAGAAAAAGCAAAAAATATAGACAAAATTTGAGAAACAAAGACAACTTTTATTATTGATTTTAAAAATAAAAGCAAATAGATAAGCCCATACAATATCAATACTTTCACCTTGGGCAGAGTGAAAGTTTTTTCAAAAAGATTAACAAAAAAAAATTACTTTGAAACATGTATGCAAGAGGGAACATCAATGGTGATCCAGTTCTGAACCCTAACTTCGTGCGTCACATAATTTGGCATGTCTGGCTCTGCTTCATCTTCCACAATGGCATTAATCCCGAAAACAATTGGATGAAGATAACCCCCGCTACGAAAGATGTCTTGATACTTGCCTGCAGTAGACTTCGGCTTCATGCTCTTACCTTTATGATTCTTCACAGAGAACCCCAAGCCAACTCTATTCTTGTTTACAGGTGGATCAACAATATGTCCCCATACTTCACTATGGCCATTACACACAACCTGCTGAGCATCCTTAAACGAAGCCATAGAATTCTCATTTACTCTTATATTATAAATTGATAAAGCTTGGAACTGGGTTCCAACAGCAGCTTCATCCGCCTCCACAATGCTGAAAGAGGGCAAATGAGATATCAATAATGCATGTTCCCCATTTATAATTACCACTTTTCCTTCACGTATAAACTTCAACTTCTGGTGTAAAGTCGAAGTGATAGCCCTTGCCTCATGTATCCACGGCTGTCCCAACAAACAACTGTAAGCGGGTATAATATCCATGACCTAGAAAGTAATCTGAAACAAATGTGGGCCTATATGAATAGGCAATTCTACTTCACCAATAACAGATTTCCTTGATCCATCAAACGCTTTCACAATAATGCCACTTGGGCGTTCCTTGATATTTCAACTTCATAAGCGTGCTCCTCAGTATAACATTCAATGTGGATCCATTATCAATGAACACATTGGATAATGAATCATTCTTGTAGTTCATAGAGATGTGGAGGGACAAATTGTGATTCCTTCCTTCATCGGGCAGTTCATCGTCGTAGAAACTCAGGTTATTACATGATGTAATGTTCCCTACCACACTGCTGAATTGGTCAACAGGCATATCACTTTCCACGAAAGCTTGGTCCAATACCCTCATCAAAGATTCTCTGTGAGCAGAGGAGTTCATCAATAAAGCCAAGATAGATATTTTTGAAGGAGTTTGCAGTAGCTGATCTATAATTCTGTAGTCCCTCATCTTGATTATCTTCAAAATATCATCCACCTCTTTTTCTAGCGTAGCTCCACTAGATTCAACTACTGCCTTCTTGGGTACAACATTGTCAATAATATTCTTTCCAGTACTAACATCTCCATTAACAACTGATGCAAATACAAGACCGCTGCGGGTCACTCTGCTAGTCTCAGCAATATTTCCAACATCAGGCATTGGCTGGATGGGAACTTCCACACCATCCTCCAAGATTGTAGCATTATATTTGTAGGGTACATCCTTATCTGATTTGTAGGAGACAGGACCCGACAAACTAATCACCAATGGGGTAACAACTGGCTTGCTATAATACATAACTTCAAAATGGACGGGTGCCCCGAAACAAGGCACAATGACGTTTACCCCTTCTTCAACATAATCAATCATTATTGAGTCATCTCTGAAAAACAAATCCTCATCCGCGGAGGCATACTCATCATCTGACTCCTCTTCAGCCAAACAAACCTCAATCTCATTAACCTCATGGTAATCATCCCTTTAGCCTGTTGTTGTACCCCAAAATTTGCCCTCTCATTTATCAAGATTTTTCTCACAAGACTTCTTGGACTCAAGACAAAATTAGGGTTTGAGTTTGCACAAGGATTTTTGGACCATCAATGCTCCATATGACTTTCATACATCATCTTGGACCCCTAAGATTGCTCATGTTAAGTTTCAAGCCTTGAATCACATTTTTGACCAGTCAACTGGACAGTTGACCTAAAAATCAGCTATATTGGGGAAAAAGTCAACCATGGCCAATTTACAGTCAAACTTCATAATTTTTGATCCACATCAACATTTTAGACTCATATTTACTATTTGATCAAGTTTTGATCACAACTCCTCAAGAAATTTGATCAAATCATCAAAAGGGCAAAATGGTCAAAATTAGGGTTTTGACTGAGGAAGGGCAATTTCTGATTTTTAACTTAGCCAATGGCCAATTGGGTTCAAACATGATTTCAAGGGTTCAATGGCATAATCTTGACCTATTTACATAGTTCAAAAGATATCAAGTTCATTGGATTGATAGATGAATTTTGCAGTCAACTGATCAAAAGTCAACTGTACACTGAAAAGTCAAACTTTGACTTTTTGGTCAAAATCAAGTGCCAAGGGTCATAATTCATCAAGATATGTCAAAATATGAAACTTGTTCACCAAGAAAACCAATTTTGAAAATTAGGGTTTTGAATTTGAAAATTTTCATAACTTAGAATTTTTCTAAGTATGGAAATTTTCTTATTTTTTCCCAACTTTCCACCACTTTTTCACCATGATGAATTTTGATTCAAAGAAAACTTCCAACATGAAAGTTGTAGTCCTCCATGAAATCTACAACCTTTCTTCACAAACTTTTCCCAAAATATGCTTGGATATCAAGTTATGAATTTGTAAACATAGGTCCATAAACTAAATAACTTAGTGAAATTTTGCCCTAATTTAGGCAGGTTTTGGACCCAACTTCATGGACATTTTTCACCTAGTTCCAAGAGGTATCTCAAAATGAATTTCAAAGATGGATTATAAATCACATTGCAAGCTTTCTAAAATGTCCAAGAACTCTCCAAGATGATTTGTGGTTAGGGAGAATTGAAGAAGAGAATTTGGCATTTTATCACTTTTGTTCATGCCATTTTCACAAAGTATCAAGTTGCAAATCAGATCCATAATGCTTGTACCTTTCATTACAGGTCCTAAACTCATTCTACACTCCATAATTAAATGCAAACTCAAAGGTTAAAGGCTTTATTTTCAATTTTGAAGCATTGTACAAAGTTACATTTCCATTTTAAGCATAAAGGTTACAATGCCATTTTCATAAAGTGATATTTTATAACTTTATCAACCTTCAGCCTTGGACCTGTTCCTTTGGTACAAACAACTTCCACAGGTCTTAAGCAATTTGTACAAGCCCTTTTCATCCCTCAAGCTAGCCAGTACAAGCATGTTGCATAAGTCATGTCACTTTGCTTCAAAAGCAAGAAAGTTGGTGAAAAGGAAAAAGCTTGCACATTTGTTGAGGAGTGGACTTTGTATCCATTCTATACAAGTACACAAACTTGTCAAAATGAAAAACACGAATGCTTGACATCTGAAACTCACTAAAACTCAAAAACTGCATTTTTCTGTCCAAACATCCAGGTTCTGCAAAACCATAGCAAACTCATTTTTTGCTCGTGCGTTTTGTGGCTTGACACTTGAAACATCTTATCCACATCATACCAAAGCTATCCAAGCCCTTAACCTGCATCTGTAAGCCCTGTTTCATCCATTGCTATTTTCAAATATTGAGCTTGCAACTTGACTTGTGCAGAGACTTCTGGCCATCCACAAAGCAAACTAGGCATTGGAATAATTTGAAGGAAGTTCAAGGAAGCTCACACGATCCTCAGGCCTCCATCAAAGTCCCTACATTGTCATATCTAAATCCAACTGAAGGAGGTATTTTTCAAAACTCTATCTCTCTATTTAGGCATCCTCAAGCCACGATTTGTGAAGAAAAGATGTAGTCTATAACATGGTGAAGCTGTACATATGCATACTTTCCATTTATATTAACTGTGTTGTGAGAATTTAAAGCTTGAAGTTCATAAAATTTCTAGGTCACGAATTAGGGCTGACAAAATTCTCTCTGATCTTTGAGAGTTAGGTTATAAATTTTATATGGTTGGAATCGTGGGATTAAATGCTACATGTTTCATGTTATGAGATTTTGTTTTTGTGCAAGCATGTGAAAGTTACAGTTTGAAGGCAAATACGCGCGCAGAAGAGAAGCTGGAGGACAGGGACGAAGCGCCTGGGCCTTGGGCGCCTTGGGCCTTCTGTTTTTGATTTTCACACCCCCCTGACCACTATTTGCACCCCCTGACTTTATTTGTTATATTTTTCATATTTTCTCATTTTTTTTATATTTATTGCTTTTATTTATTTTTCTGAATCATAAAAAATCACGAAAAATAATTTCTTTATTTTTTGCATTTTTATTTTATTTTATTTATTTTTTTATTATTTTTTGCATAAAAAAATAGTTTATTAGGATAATATACTTTATTTTCTTAAATAAAATTTGTAAATATATTTAAAAATACCATACATTTTTATTATTTATACACATAAAATATTTATTTTCATACATATTTTAATTTTTAATATTTGTAGATAATGTTATTTATTATTTTCTTGTACAAAAATGGACAAAATAACAATATAGAACACATATTTTATTTTAATTGAAAATTAGGGTTTCACCCTTTCAAAAATAATAATACCTTTCCTCTTATTTTTAGGGCTTAAATAAATCATTTTTCTCATACAAAAAACAAATACAAAACATTTTACATAAATACATTTTTTATTGCATTTTAAATATTTGTACATTTATTTAATTCGCACAATATTCAATTGAGTTGTAATAGTATTTTTAGGGTTTATTTTGTGCAATATCCCAATTCAAAAACTTGTATCCCTCCTCCCATAATAATTGTTGTAATAGCTTAGTTTACATTTACGCAATTTATCGCATTTATACCATGTTTAGTAAACTAGAGTTTGTATGACAAGACCAAAGACAAAACAAATAGACAAGACCTAATCCAAGACAAATCAAAAGCATGTAAAATGACACACATTGCACACAAGCACCCTTAGAGTTTCACCCACTTGGTTGCCTAAATAAAAATGGCCATGTTACGCACGCGAAGTATCTTGGCAAAACAAAACAAATAAAAGATCATAGTCCCTCGATGACGCTATCTAAAGGTTGCCTAAACAAAGATGATCTTGGTCCCTCAAACATGCTAAGATACTTGGCAACATTGCTATCATGGTCATACGATGACCCACCACTACGAAAAAAACAATTTTTGGCAGCGCATCTACGAAAGCGCTTTTAAGAGAAAGCGCTTTCGTAGCCTTAAAAAAAAATTCGCTTAAAAAAAGCGCTTTTATAGGGTTTCCTACGAAAGCGCTTTTCAGAAAGCGCTTTCATAGGTATTTGAAATATCTAACCTACGAAAGCGCTTTTGAAAAGCGCTCTTATAGGTGGCCCTATAAAAGCGCTTTTGAAAAGCGCTCTGAAAGGGGGACCTACGAAAGCGCTTTCTAAAGCGCTCTTATATAGGGGACATACGAAAGCGCTTTTTACCTCAGAAACGCTCTCATATATGGGTCTTAGAAAGCGCTTTTAAAAGTGCTTTCGTAGCCTATATCCCTAAATACGAAATTTGCCCTCACTTGTTCATTTCTTCGTCTTCTTCATTTCTTCTTCCTTGCCGCCGTCGTTACCGTTCGTTTCTCTCATTCCTGCCGCCGTTCCTGTTCCTGTTCGTGTTCGTCCCATTGTTGCGTTTCCAACTGCTTTCATGAACCACCACCGCACCTCCGTCCAGATCTGATCTACGCCCAAGCTCCACCTTCAGCCCTCACCGACAACCTCATCGGAAACCGAATCCAGTCGTCCCCCGCATCTTTCACCATCGTCACTATGTTAGTTGTTGTTTTTATTTATCTTAATTTCATGTTTCTTATGTAGCATATGTATGTTGTGAGAAGCTTGAAAAAGAGTAAATAAAATTATGAATAACTGCCTGAAGAAGAAGCAGTATAGAGAAAAAGAAGAAAGTAGTCCTTGTATTTTATTCTCTATTTTAATTATAAGTTGTTTTTTTATTTAGAACCAAGTTAAGCCCTTTCGGAAGTTAAGCCCTTAATAGAACCAAGTTCCTTAGGAAGTGTTTGGTTTAGATTGTTCCATGACACATTAAGATAGTTAAGTATGTGAATTTGTGAAACCTGAATTGGAATAAGACCTGATAATTGATTCTGACTCAAATCTAAATAGGTAAGTGAAGAACATTCACCTATCTCAACAGGAATTTTTCCTGAAAAGTTGTTGAAACTCATATCCAACCTTAGAATTTTCTTCAACTTTCCTATATCTTGAGGAATTTCACCTGAGAATCTATTTCCATGAAGAAGCAGAATCTGCAAATTCGGAAAATTTCCAATAGAACTCGGGAGAGATCCAGATAAATGATTGTTCGACAGATTCATCTCTCCGAGTTTAGAACTGTTTGTGTTAGTGATTTCTTGTTGTGCAAGAAAACCACTGAGAAAATTGTTCTGCAGTTCAAGAAGTGAAATCTCAGGCAAATAAAGAAAACCTTTCGGTACCAAACCTGTTAAATTATTTTGTCCTAAACGAACTCTTTCGAGTGTGTAACATTCACCAAGCTCATTAGGCAAAGAGCCAGACAGAAAATTGTTGAGTAAAATCAAAATCTCGAGCTTTTTTCCAATGCATAAAGATCTAGGAACTAGTCCAGTGAGCTTGTTCGTCGATAAATCAAGCTCGATCAATTTACCATAGTTTAGTTATGCATGTTCTGGCCTGTTCCGATTTGTTCTTCCATTATCTGAGTATTTCTAGGGATAGATAATGCTGTTAGTATATGTTTGGATTCTTGTTGGAAAACACCAACGTTATGATACAGGAAGAAACTTACGCACATTTTACTTGTTGTGCTACAGTATGTTTAATATTGGTTACTCTGGATTGTTTGTAGTTGATGACACTCCAAAGATGTTATGTGGCCTGTCTTGATTCCATATACCGATTTTTAAACGCACCCGTGTCATTCATTATATATTCTTGCATGTTTACCCAATTTGGCTAATTTGTATTATTGTCATAGCTTTCCCAAACATTGAAAATATATATGTGACATTTATTGTGAACCTTTATGTTAAAATAGTATATATCTTTCGACAATCGATCCGAAATATTGAATAACATTCTATGAATTTGCAGCGTTTCCCGGCCTAGTTCGACGTACGACGCTCATTCTCCGCGTTTCTTAGAGTTCGAAACATCTGAGAGGTAACTTTCTTCCTCAAATTACTGGTATATATTGTGATGAATTTGTCTTAAATTGTCTTTCGTATGTTGCATTTTCTTGATACGGATTCATTCCGTGTATACTTTGCGTTTTGACAGAAACGCAGTATACTACTGTTTTGTGCACTAATTAGTTGATATGGATAAGACATGGATGTATTCCAATCGATTGTCGAAAGACTACGAGAATGGTGTTTCCGAGTTTGTTAAGTTTGCTGTTGCGCACGCCAAAGACCCCAGTCGTATGACATGTCCCTGTTTGTATTGCTGTTATGGGAACCGGGTTGACGCAGTTCAGTTGGCATCGCATTTAATTCGGTATGGAATTGATAGGAGTTATACATGTTGGAATATGCATGGTGAGAAAAGTAACGGGAATGTTGAATCGGGGTATGCAAGGACCTATGTTTCAAATGATGATTGCACAGATACATACGATTATGATCGAGTCGAAGAAATTGCAGAAGCGCTTGAAGAAGATCTTAACGATTATCCCAAAATGTTCGAGAGGTTGGTAAGCGATGCAGAGAAACTGTTGTATAATGGTTGTACAAAATTCACAAGATTGTCTGCGGTGTTAAAGTTGTACAACTTAAAAGCCGGCAATGGATGGTCGGATAAAAGTTTCACAGAGTTATTAGCCCTTATGAAAGATATGCTACCAGAGGATAATGTTCTTCCCAATCGAACGTAAAAGGCCAAAAAGATGTTGTACTCCATTGGCATGAGCTATGATAAGATACATGCGTGTCCAAAAGATTGCGTTTTGTTTCGAAACGAGTATGCATCGTTAAATGAGTGTCCTAAATGCGGTGCCCCTCGATATAAGAAAAAGTTGTCTCCGGCAAAAGTCTTATGGTATTTTCCTATAATCCCGAGATTTAGACGGATGTATCGTAGTGAAACCGATTCAAGACACTTGACTTGGCATTCAGATGAAAGAATTATTGATGGAAAATTTCGATATCCGGCAGATTCTCCACAGTGGATGAAAATTGATAATGATTATCCTGAATTTGGAAAAGAAGCAAGAAACCTTCGCTTGGCATTGTCTACTGATGGAATGAACCCACACGGTATTCAAAGTATCTCGCATAGCACATGGCCTGTGATTCTTATGATTTATAACCTACCTCCATGGCTATGTATGAAGCGTAAGTACATGATGTTGTCTATGTTAATTTCTGGGCCTAAACAACCAGAAAATGACATAGACGTATACTTGGAACCATTAATCGAAGATTTGAAGATTTTGTGGGAGAACGGTGTAGAGGTTTATGATGGTTATAGGAAAGAAAGTTTCAACTTGAGGGCGATGTTGTTTGGAACAATTAACGATTTTCCAGCATACGGCAATCTATCTGGGTATAGCATTAAAGGTGAAAAAGCGTGTCCTGTTTGTGAAGACGGAACCGATACCATGCGATTGAAATTTTGTCAAAAGAATGTCTTTCTCGGTCATCGTAGATTCTTAACTTCTAAACATCAGTATCGTGGATGGAGAAAAGCGTTCAACGGAGATACCGAACAACGTAGAGCTCCGCCTGGTTTGACAGGTGATCAAATTTTTGAAAAGGTGAAAGATGTGAATATTCAGTTTGGCAAGCCTTTTGCACATAAAGTTGTCACAGGTGGGTGGAAGAAGAGGTCGATTTTTTTGAATTGCCAT
The DNA here is from genome assembly GCA_948472305.1 of Vicia faba. Classification (NCBI taxonomy): domain Eukaryota; kingdom Viridiplantae; phylum Streptophyta; class Magnoliopsida; order Fabales; family Fabaceae; genus Vicia; species Vicia faba. Next base: position 347,388,267 of record OX451737.1, read on the forward strand.
ATTGGAAATCTTTGTACGTAAGACATTTTCTTGATGTGATGCATATTGAAAAAAATGTATTTGACAGTGTTATTGGTACGTAACTCAATATAAAAGGGAAGTCTAAGGATAGCCTTAAATCAAGGGAGGACATGGTAGACATGGGAATAAGAACTGAACTGGGACCCGTGAAGAAAGGAAGACGGACATACCTACCACCTGCTGTTTACACTCTATCTAGAAAGGAGAAAAAAATATTGTGTAAGTTTATGAGTGAAGTTAAAGTTCCAGAAGGCTACTCATAAGATATTAGAAGACTTGTGTCTATGAAAGACCTCAAGTTAAAGAGTTTAAAGACGCATGATTGCCATGTTATAATGGAACATTTTCTACCGATAGGTATACGTTCTATTCTTCCAGAAAAGGTAAGAAGCGCAATAACTAAATTGTGTTTTTTCTTCAAGTCAATTTGCAGTAAGGTGATCGATCCTGAGATCTTGCCAACATTACAAAAAGAAATAGTTGTTACTTTGTGTGAGCTTGAAATGTATTTTCCTCCCTCGTTTTTTGACATAATGGTTCATCTTGTCGTTCATCTTGTGAAAGAGACACAATTGTGCGGACCAACTTATATGAGATGGATGTACCCTGCTGAACGTTATATGAAAATATTAAAAGGGTATGTGAAAAATCGGAGTCGACCAGAGGGTTGTATTGCCGAAAGATACATTGTTGAAGAAGCGGTTGAGTTTTGTACTGAATATTTGTCAAATGTTCAGTCAATTGGACTCCCCAAATCTCATGTTGTTGAAAAAAAAGAAGGTAAGAAGCTAATTGGAAATAAAGTTGTGACAGTATCAAGGGTCGAACGGGATCAAGTGCATTTGTATGTTCTGCACAATGAGATTTAGGTTGAGCCGTATGTCGAAATACACAAGGGTGTTCTTCGAGGTTTAAATTCGAATAGAAATGAGAATTGGATTGTACGAGAGCACAATCGAAGTTTCATACCATGGTTTAAGGAACATATTTATTCAAAGTATCGTTCAGATCCCGCCTCAGTGACAGAAAGGTTGAGATGTTTAGCATATGGTCCAAGTTTGGTTGCGTTTTCTTATAGCGCATACGCAATTAATGGATACACATTTTATACCAAAGAACAAGATGATAAAAGTACTGTGCAAAATAGTGGTGTCACCTTGGTAGCTGAAGCAATGCACATATCTAGTGTGAAGGACTTAAACCCAAAATTTGCAAATCTGTCGTATTTTGGGGTTATCGAGCGCATTTGGGTCTTTGATTACGAGAAATTTCAGATTCCTATATTCGGTTGCAAGTGGGTTGAAAATAATAATGGTATACGGATGGATAAGTCAGGATTTTTGCAAGTGGATCTTAACACGGCGGGGTACAAAGATGAGCCTTTCATTCTAGCCTCTCAAGCTAAACAAGTGTTCTATGTCACTGATCCGACAAGTACGAAATGGTCTATAGTGCTTTTCTCTAACAAAGTAATTGATGAAAAGATTGGAGACCAAGGCGATACTGGTGTTGACATTGAATCTTTTACCAGAAATGATCAAAATGAGAATGAATCATGCATTAGAAATGATCCTAATGAGGGTATTTGGATCAATCCAACCGTCCGCGTTGTTAAGAGACGAGTAGAACATATTCCTACCAAGAAAAGAAAGAGATGTTAGTGAAAAAGGTAATAGTATATATAATTATAGACAATGTCATTCAATAAAATGTATATATATGCCATTTCATTTTTTTCATTATAGTATAATATATATAGCCTATATCATTTCATTTTTTTCATTATAGTATAATATATATAGCCTATATCATTTCATTTTTTTCATTATAGTATAATATATATAGCCTATATCATCCAGTAAAATTTAAATATACGTCATTTCATTTTTTTGCTTTATGGAATTTTATACATGTCATTTAATTTAATCTAATTTTTCTTTATTACAGGTCAAATGGCTAGTAACCAAGATAATTCAGAAAATGTTCCACAAGGAGATGTTCCACAAGATAATGTTCCACAAGACACTTCAGATAAGGACATCACACGAGGCATAACTATCATGCGGGGAATCATCCGTGATAGAGATAGAGGTATTAAGTATAATGTAGATTGGAATAATGATGACCAACTAATTGGGCCTAATTCTGCAAAGCTGACAAGCTACATCGGTACGCTTGTTCGTATGCACATTCCGATCACCACTCCTAGCTGGAAAAAAGGAGAGTTGGATGCTAAAGAAAGAATTTGGACCGAGATAAAGGTATCATATATGGTTGTTGTTATTTGCTTTATTTTGACGAAAATATTGTTTTTAAATTACATATACTAACACCCGCTATGCGTATGTTTTTTTGTAGAGGTCTTTTAACATTGAAGATGCCCGCAAAAAGTATATAATGGGCTTGGCCGGAAAAAGACATAGAGGGTGGAGAAATTTTTTGACAAATAAGTTTCTTAAAGACGATGAAGGAAATTTTGTTGAAGAGGATCCTGAACGACCAAAAAAATATGAGTGCTTCATTACACCCGAAGAATGGGTTGCTTTCGTGGGCCAAAGAAGAGACGAGAATTTCAAGAAAGTGAGTGTTGTAAATCGGGATAGAGCGTCAAAACCCGCATATCCATATAAAAAAGGTTGTTTGGGATATGCACGCTTACAGGAAAAAATTGTAAGTAAATCTCAATTCTACGATCTTATTAATTATCTCAATGTGTATTATTAATTTGTAACAATGTGTATTGATGATTTTATTATTTGTAACAATGCGTAGTTGGAGGAGACGCAGAGTGACGAAACATCACTACCTGCACATGTGCTGTGGAAGGAAGCTCGTGTTGGCAGAGATCAAGTTGTTAACCCCGATCTGCAACATATTTATGATGAGTGTGTAAGTATACCATTATGTCTTTAATTAATATATAATTAACGTTGTGTCTTTAATTATCGATAATTAAATGAATTACAGGAGACTATATCGCAATCGGTATCCATGGGTGATGACTCGAATATCAGGAGCGTACTCAGTCGAGCACTATGTGTTGCTGAGTATCCGGGACGAGTGAGGGGTAAAGGCCATGGTGTGACTCCTACCTCTCTGTATAACAATCCAAGAAAAAGAAATCCTAGCAATGCAGAAGTGATGCAAACATTGCAGGATTTACAAGCACAAGTCCGTGAACTGCAGAGGGACAAAGAGAGATATATGGCAGAAAGGAGCAGTTCACAGTTGAAAGAAACTAGTGACAAGGCTAGTATCAACCGTCAACAAAATTTTCCCGAGGTAATTAAGATGATAATCCATTATATTTAGAGAAAGTATAATTATAACGGTTATTATTGTCAACATTAAAGGAAGTCTAACGGTTATTATTGGTTTAGGGCATTTCATGTTGTCAGTTGTATCTAGCGTCTCCGACTTATCGGGTAGTTGGCAAGGGAAAAGTGCACAACACCTCGGGAGATTTAATTCACCATAGACCGCTCCCGGATGGCCACATGAAGGTATCGGTTGATGTTGTTTTAGATATGAATGCATTGCTACCGGTACCTGACATTGTTGCGGAGACCACATTGCTGCGAGATGCAGTAGGATCTTTTGTGGCATGGCCATCAGACCTCATCTGCATAGATGATCAGGTATGTTGAAAACCATTATGAATCTTTAAGTATTCAACTGACAGTTCTGACCTGAATTTTATACATGGTAATTTTAGACTCCTACAAAACCCGCATCTAAGGATAAAGGGATTTTGCAGCGCGGCGAGTCTATTGCATCACAAAGACAGGTACTTTTAAAGTGTTTCATTTATGATCGGAATAAAAAACTGCATAACTTTCTATCTTACATAATTCTATATGATTTTTAAGGTACCTTCTCAAGATCAGTCACAACAGGTGAGCCAGAAAGTTAGTAGGGTTCCACCTAAGAAGAAGGTTCCTGTCCGTAAATTTGTGCCTAGGTATCGACAGTGTCTGGAGACACTAGTTGGCACATCAGATTTGATGAATGAAGGAATTCGTCAAATCGATGTGGATGAAATTGTCTTTGGTTTTCCATGTACCGAAACAATTGGATTAGAGGACATGGAACAAATCTTTCATCATCGAGAGTTAGGCATCAGTGTGATGCACTCGTACATCCGGTAACCCGATCAATATATTATTTAATTGGTTGAACATTTTTTTTAAACATTTAATTGAAATAGTCTAATATTAATTATGTTTTTATTTAAGGATGTTATTTGACAAATTGATGCGCGGGAATCAATTGTCAAATAGATTCCGTTTCGTGTCTTCCTCCCGTGTCAGCGGAGCAACAATTTCTAGGGAACCTGATTCAGTAAGAGAACACTTGGTCGAAAGATTCAGGACAACTGCCAGTACAGAGAGCTTGTATCTTTTTCCTTATAATACAGGGTTAGATTTTCATTCTAAGCTCCTTTTAATATTTGTATTTTTTACATTAAAATTCGCTTCTAAATTGTTGCTTTAATTTATAGATGTCACTGGTTGTTGCTTGCAATCAATCCCATAAAAGAAGTGGTCTATTACATGAATTCGGTTGACGGTGATTGGACAAATTATCCGGAAATGAAGCTAGTGATTGATACGTAAGTGACATTATTCTAAATATTCGTTTGTGTTTATATATTTAATTATTTCAATGTCATTGTTCTAAATAAATATTTTAATTTTGTCATCAGTTCAATACAAGTATTCCGATGTCAAAGGGGAGCACGAGTACCACGGTCTAAATCAAACAACATTAATTGGATCAAAGTACAGGTATATAAATTTCAACAATTTTGCTTATAATATTTATGCTACTTGATAAATCAATAGATGTGTATAATCTTATTTGTTTTTCTATGTAGTGCCCTCAACAACAAAACGGCATAGATTGCGGATACTTCGTTTTGATGTTTATCAAAGAAATCATTCAAATGAATGAAATCGAGATTCCAATCACGGTATGGATTTATACTTTGTTTTATTACTTATCGGATTTTGCATATAATTTATTACATTAAACTAAATCATGCATATATTTTGTTTTGTAATGTAGTATTTTGATCAATACAATTGTCCATATTACTCGCCACGTCAATTGGAAGAACTCAAAGAGGAGTTGTGCCAATATTTTATTGAGCTAAGAATCTTATAATAAGGTACAAATACATTGTTGTGTGAAAATAGGTTAATTATGAATATATTGTTTTGTGTATACAACACTGACCGTGTTATTATGTTCATATTGCAGGATCAGGATCTTGGATATATATGTAGATTAGGATTGATTTACTTAGTGTTATATAGTTGATTTCTTAGGGTGTATTTTGTTACGTTTAAAAACATGTTAATATTGAATTACCATGGTGTATATATATTTTGGATATGAATTGATTATAATGGTATTTGTATATATATATAATATTTGGTATTTGAATTACATTTGGTATTTGGATTAAAACTAATATATATTGGTATTTCTAGATTAGATTGTAAAATACCGGTTTAAGAATTACAGGTTTGCTGCAAAAAAATGGAGGTTTAGAAATTTTTTAAATTTTAGATTTTTCAGTAGAAAACCTATGAAAGCGCTTTTTTCTGAACAAAAAGCGCTCTTATAGGCCTACTTTATACGCATTCTGAATACACCTATGAAAGCGCTTTTTCAGAAAAAAGCGCTCTCGTAGGCCTACCTATGAAAGCGCTTTTTACCAAAAAGCGCTTTCATAGGTAGGCCTACGAGAGCGCTTTTTTCTGAACAAAAAGCGCTGCTAAAACCTTTAGCAGCGCCACCTACGAGAGCGCTTTTAAGCGCTTTTAAAGCCCAAAAAAAGCGCTTTCGTAGGTTATTTCTGGCATAGTGCACGCCCGTCCCGTTCACATCCAAAGATAGGGTTGCTTACCAAATCAATGGTAAGTCAACAATGTCAAAGGAATAAAAATGCACAAGAAAGACATTTGAGTAGGTAGATAGCTTCTAGTTACTTGTTCAATTTCAAAACAATCCTTGCTATTTTCAAAAACAAACACACGCATATTTCAAAACATTTTACAAAACATTGAAACATTTTTCAAAAGACAAACATCTTTGTATACATTCTTACAAACGAGAATCATTACAAAGATCGCCTAAACAATGGCCTCTTTTCAAAATACTTTCAAAACCATACAAAGCACCATTTCAAACAATTCCAAAGCAAAGCAAGTGATCTAAACAAGTAACTAAGAGCCCATGGAAAACCATGGATGAAAAGGGTGCTAGCACCTTCCCTTTTCATAATCTACCCCCCGAACTCAAGAAAACATCTCAAAGGTCTTTCATGTGCTTTTTTACCTTTCCTTTTGGATAAAAGAAAAGTCGGTGGCGACTCTTGCTAACCGCAACATTTGTAAACACAAACGCAAAACCTCAAGTCAGTTCTCCCACCGCATCACAGAACTGGCGACTCTGCTGGGGAAAATTCTAAAAGTGGGGTTACCTTAGGGTTTTAGATCACATTTACATGCTTACCTTGTTTGACTTGTTTGCTTTACATTTTGGTTCTATTGTTTGGGTTTGAATCCTCCACCCGGATTTGGGAAACATTATAGGTAAATAGTAATACGTTGTGGAAACTGTGTGGGGTATACCGACATGGTCTAAGCAATAGCTATATTAGTGTGACATATTTGTGGGTACCGGTAGCCTTTGAGTCAATCAAAGAGAATACGGGGCCGCTGAGTGATGTCATGAAGCACTAATTAACTTCTAGAACCTTTACTTGACAAACTTGGCCTTTTAGGATGTAGTGAGATGACCGGCTTTGGTGCATTCTGAAGTTGGTAGATACTCGATACTACACTCATTGAGGGTTGGTTTCTTGGGATATTTCGGTCGCCAGTAAAGAGGCTTGAACTGAAACAATGAACAAGGAAACAATCCAGTGATATTGAGCTCCTTAGAACCCGGTTACTTTTACTAGGACAGGTTGAGCCAACTAAACTTCAAGAGGGTACTTACCTATGAAACCCCATGCAAGCCTAAAATAGGAACTTGTGTGATTTGCTTGTACATATATACTTGTGCATACCATCATGGACATCATGAACATCATATGCATCCACTAACCATTTCAAGGATTTTGGAGATTCATCTTTGTTCTTGTTTTGTAGGTTATGGATTCACTTCGCAGGAAAACTATCCAAATCAACCTTGTAAGAATTCCTCCACAACTCAAGGAGCTAGCTTCAAGGATTCCTGAGAATTCTCCATTCACCGAGAGGCATGGTCGTCTACTCAACTTGGTCACTTCCAACACAGAGGAGGATATGATGAAAGTTCTTTTCCAGTTCTTTGACCCTTTGCATCATTGCTTCACATTTCCTGACTATCAACTTGTGCCTACTTTGGAAGAATTCTCACAACTTCTGAGAATTCCTATTCTCAATCAACTACCCTTCAACGGTACGGAAAGAGATCCAAAGCCAGAAGAGATTGCTCAAGCCCTACACTTGCACTCATCTGATGTCACAACTCATTGGGAAACTAGAAGTGGTGTCAAAGGCTTCTTGTCAAAGTTTCTGTTTGAGAAGGCCCAAAGTTGTTGGAATTCCATAAACTTGCAAGCTTTTGAGGAGATTGTAGCTCTTCTCATCTATGGGATGGTCTTGTTCCCTAATCCTGACCAACTCATGGATGTGAGCGCTGTCAAAATCTTCATGTCTCGCAACCCGTTGCCTATATTGCTTGGGGATGTCTTACACACTTTTCACACTCGTACAATGAGGAAAAGAGGTGTTCTCATGTGTTGCACTCCTCTCTTGGCAATATGTTTTATTTCTCATCTTCCCCAATCAGTCTTGAAGAATGAGCAAGGTTTGAGGTGGTCACAACGGTTGATGACACTTAAACATTCAGATATTCATTGGTGTTCTCGATCCAAAGAGAATGTTATTATTGTCGACCGTTGTGGGGAATTCCCTAATGTCCCTCTACTTGGCATTAGGGGAGGCATCACCTACAACCCATGCTTGGCTCTAAGACAGTTTGGTTACGCTCGAAGGGATGGCCCACATGACATGCTGATTCAAGGATTGGTTTTTGACTACGACAACGACAATCAAGGACTCTGTCAGAGATTCATCCGAGCTTGGAGGATGCCCAACAAGGTGGATAGCAAGAACTTGGGACACAAGAATTCCATCCCTCTTGAGCCTTACCTCAAGTGGGTACGAACCCGCACCCAAAGTATTATGATGCCTTATCACTCCATTCTCCCAGAGATTATAGAGCCTGTTAAGGAAGGAGAGGTTCCATACACCGTCCTACATCCTGACATGCCGACATCACTCGAAGACCTACAAAGGAGTTGGATACAGCTCAAAGGAGAGCACGATACTTTCGAAGCCCAATTCTACGCAAGCGAGAAGAAGGTTTTGGAACTCACTCGGCTACTTCATGAAGAGCAGACTCTCAACACCTACATTGCACCAAAGAGGATGCGCAACGTCTTTTTACCTTAGATTTTTGTATTATTTTGCCCAAGGGGCATTGGTGTACTCAAAATTCTATCTTATTAATATGACGTGTGTTTCTTTTTTGTTTAAAACAAATTTGAATTTCTGAATCCTTGAAAGCATTGCATGAATACATATCATTCATCATAAGCATAAACAGGTCTTCACACCCAGTTTCCTCTTCTCTCTACTGTTTATTTCAATAAGATGGATATCGAACAAACGGTCAAAGATCTGCAAGCTCAGAATTCACAATTTCAACAGTTGCTCATGACCTTAGCCAAGGGGCAAGAGGAGCTGAAGACTCTGCTAGAAAAAGAGAAAGAGAAAAAGAAGAAGAAGCCAACTGGTGTGGTTATCACGGGCAGAAGATTTCAGGGACAAGCCAGACGGACCTTAGAATTTCCAACAACATCTGAAGAAGGGGAGAGAAAAGGAAAAGGAACGACAGTACCATCAGATTTTGAGGAAGAAGAAGAGGAAGAGGAGGACTACTCTGAACAACAATACCCTCCGGCTGATGACAAGTACAAACACCTTGAAGAGCGACTAAGCGCTATGGAAATCCAGAGAGTACCAGGGCTAGATTTTGAAGAGTTAGGGCTGGTGTCAGAAATTGTGATCCCTCCAAAGTTTAAGGTGCCACTGTTTGCCAAGTATGATGGGGTGTCTTCCCCTAAAATGCATCTCATATCATATGTCAGGAAGATTCAACCACACTCTGCCGACAAAGACCTGTGGGTCCACTTTTTCCAAGACAATTTATCAGGGACGCAACTTGATTGGTTCTACCAGTTGGAGAGGGCAGATGTCCATAATTGGGAAGACTTGGCGGCAGCTTTCTATAAACAGTATCAATACAATGCTGACTTGGCGCCTACCCGTACTCAGCTTCAGAGTATGGCCATGGCTTCCAATGAGGGCTTTAAAGATTACGCGCAAAAGTGGAGAGACCTAGCTGGAAGGGTGCAACCCCCTCTATCTGAGAGGGAGTTGGTGGACATGTTCTTGGGAACTCTATCAGGTCCTTTCTTCAATCATCCGATTGGGAGTTCCTCTGCAGGGTTTACCGAATTGATTCTAACTGGCGAAAGAGTGGAGGCTGTTATAAGAAATGGGAAAATTCAGAAGGACGGGTCTGCCTCAACCGCTGTGAAAAAGCCCTTCACTGGAAGAAAGGAAGTATCTGCTGTGTATTCTCAGAGGAACCAGGGAAGAACCGAGCGACGACCAACAATGGGGGCCGTTATGATTCCGAAACCTGCATCAGACCAGCGAAGAACTAATCAGCAAAGGGTAGAAAGGCCAGTTCGACAATTTACCAAGATTAACATGACTCCAGCCCAAGTTCTACCACATCTCCTGAAGTTGAATATGGCCACTCTAAAAGAGGCCCCAAAGAATCCTAATACTGCGTCTCCACATTACCATCCTAGCGCCAGATGCGCGTACCATTCTGAAAGTCCAGGGCACGACACCAACAACTGTTGGGCTCTGAAGAATAAGATTCAAGATCTGATAGACGCGAAGGAAGTTGAGTTTTAAGCGCCTGAGAAACCAAATGTTATTTCCGCTCCAATGCCTAGGCATGGTCACAATGCCAACGCTATTGAATAAGATCTGTTTGTTGCTACCGTGGATGAACTGTTAACTCCACTCTCGACCATCAAGTTGAATTTGTTGAAAGCTGGTATCTTCCAAGGTTGTGACAAAGACTGCCATGTTTGCCTGTCCTCATCATTTGACTGCCCTCTGTTGAAGAAACGAATCCAACAACTGATGGATAACCAAGAAATTTTGTTTGAGAATGCTCCTGTTTCACCCATTCCAGTGAAAGAAGTTTCTATAATAACCATCTACGCCAATCCTTCCAGGGCCCCTAAAAGAACCGTTAGGATTACACCTGTTCTGAAGACTGCTCCAATTAAGATTACAATGCCCGGGCCTGCCCCATACAAATCAGATAAATCAGTACCATGGAACTATGGTGGAGAAATCTAATACCATGGTATTAAGCAGGATGAACTGACTTCCGAAGAAGAAATCTCCGAAGAGGATAATTCCGACATTAGCAATATTGTTGGAACTAGTAAGATCACCCACAGTGGTAGGATCTTCTCTCCAGAGATTTCTCCTCCAACAGCAGTCTTTGGACCCGTGGCCGTTTCGAAGATTACCTTTGTACCAGTGATTGTACCTACAAGTGTACCTACCGACAAAGACAATGCAATTCCAATACCTACTTCCACTGCTGAGAATAAAGGAAAGAATGTTCAAGAGGAGCCTGTCCAGACGAAGGCTCAATCACTAGATATTCCTGAAACATCCAAGAAGGAGATGGAAGAAATCCTGAGGATCATTAAGAAGAGTGATTATGATGTGGTTGAACAATTGGGGCAGACCCCTTCCAAGATCTCTATGCTAGCCCTGCTGTTGTGCTCTGAAGCACATGCCAAGGCTCTGGTAAAATTTCTGAAAACAGCTCATGTGCCTCAAGAGACGTCTGCTGACCAGTTTCAGGACTGTGTGGCCAGTTTGACAGCTGATAATGGCCTGGGTTTCTCTGATGCTGACTTGACACCCCGAGGGAGAAAACACAACGATGCATTACATGTCTCAGTGGAGTGCAGAGGAACAACCCTAGCTCATGTCTTGGTTGATACTGGGTCATCTCTAAATGTTTTGCCGAAGAAAGCCCTCGATAGATTGGATTGCAAGGGGCTGACTCTAAAACCCAGTAATATAGTGGTGAGAGCTTTTGATGGTTCGAAGAGAATGGTCCACGGGGAGGTGGACATCCCAATCAAGGTGGGAACTCAGGTTTTCAACTCAACCTTCTATGTGATGGACATCCGTCCTTCTTATTCCTGTCTGTTAGGATGCCCCTAGATCCACAATGCCGGTGCTGTCACCTCCACCTTGCATCAGATGCTGAAGTACCCCGTCCAAGGGAAGATCATAACTGTCCATGGGGAGGAGGAGTATATGATTAGTCATCTGAATTCCTTACGTTATATGGAGTTAGATGGAGAGTTCATAGAGACCCCTTTCCAACATTTTGAAGAAGTCTCTCCAGAAGTAGCGGCGACCAAGGCGGTATCCTCGATTCCTAAAATCACAAGACCTCCACCTTGGATGTCATCTCTAAAAGATGCAAAGGCAGTAGTGGAAGAAGGGGGATGCACAATCTGGGGTTAGCTTCCAGACATTCCTTACAAATCAAACAAGTTTGGCTTGGGGTTTACTTCGACTGGTCAGAAGTCCGTGCGCCATTCCCGTCCTGGGGGGGCACCGATAAAGATTAGCAACCAAAGCGTCAATGCGGTAGAAGACAATGAAGAGGATGGAAGCTTGGAAGATTGGATATTTCCTACTGTCAGCGGAGGACTGCGCAACTGGGAAGCCAGAGACTTTGTTCCGATAACTTTCATATCTCAGTAATTTATCTTTTACATTTCTGTTGGACTGTATTAATTCACAAACAATTCACACTTTAAAAACCTTGTGTCTTACCCGAGACACAATGGTCCATTTGTAAGGGTTTTTATTTCATCTACATATGTCATTCAATGAATCATGGACGCTTTTTCACATATAAACTTTTTATGCTCATTGTCTTTCTTTTACATTTTATTGTTTTAAGATGGATATACCCTTACACACACCCACACTCACAAATGCAGGTACCCTTCCATTCCGGATCCCATGGGTAACGATACTGCTATAGCCTTCAGTGACTCTTAAGATCCAGTCTACCAAGCCGAATACAAAGGTGAGGAAGATTGTGAGGTGCCAGGGGAATTGGCTAGACTATTATAACAAGAAGAAAGAGAAATTCAGCCTCATGAGGAGCTGTTGGAGACAATCAACTTGGGTTCCGAGGAGGATAAAAAGGAAATCAAAGTGGGTGCCAATCTAGAGCTGAGTGTCAAGGAGCGCCTAATTCAGCTACTGCATGATTATGTTGAGATCTTTGCCTGGTCATACAAAGACATGTCGGGACTCGATACAGACATCGTGGTACACCGTCTACCCACCAGAGAAGACTGTCCACCAGTGAAACAAAAGGTCCACCGCATGAGACCTGACATGTCAGAGAAGATCAAAGCAGAAGTTATGAAACAGTTCAATGCTGGATTTCTGGCTGTTACTTCCTATCCTCAATGGGTGGCCAACATTGTTCCCGTGCCTAAAAAGGACGGCAAAGTGAGAATGTGCGTGGATTATAGAGATTTAAACAGGGCCAGCCCTAAAGATGACTTTCCACTTCCACACATCGACATCCTGGTCGACAACACAGCCCAGTACAAAGTATTTTCTTTCATGGACGGATTCTCAGGCTATAACCAGATCAAAATGGCACCTGAGGACATGGAGAAAACTACATTTGTCACACAGTGGGGTACGTTCTGCTACAAAGTGATGCCATTCGGACTGAAGAATGTCGGGGCAACCTATCAACGCGCCATGGTAGCTTTGTTTCATGATATGATACATCATGAGATAAAGGTCTACGTAGATGACATGATAGCCCGATCACAAACTGAAGAAGAACACCTTGATCACCTGCAAAAGCTGTTTGTCAGATTGAAGGAGTACAAGCTAAGATTGAACCCAAACAAGTGTACATTCGGAGTCTGGTCCGGTAAAATTTTAGATTTCTTTGTCAGCAACAAAGGCATCAAGGTTGATCCTGCCAAAGTCAAAGTTATACAAGAAATTCCTGCTCCTCGCACTGAGAAGGAAGTCAGAGGTTTTTTGGGACGCCTAAACTACATTGCCAGGTTCATTTCTCACCTAACGTCTACTTGTGAACTAATCTTCAAGCTGTTGAAGAAAGATCAAGTAGTCAGATGGAACAATGAATGTTAGATTGCTTTCGATAAAATCAAGGAGTATTTGCTAGAACCTCCTGTCCTGATGCCACCCATCGAGGGAAGACCGCTAATCATGTATCTGACCGTCTTAGAGAATTCAATGGGGTGCGTACTGGGGCAGCATGACGAGTCTGGCCGAAAAGAGCACGCCATTTATTACCTAAGCAAAAAGTTTACCGACTGTGAAACCAGATATTCACTGCTCGAGAAAACTTGTTGCGCTTTGGTATGGGCTGCTCGCCGGCTAAGGCAGTATATGTTGACTCATACCACTTTGCTGATATCTAAGATGGATCCGATAAAGTACATCTTTGAGAAGCCTGCTCTGTCTGGGAGGATAACTAGATGGCAGATGATCCTAACAGAATACGACATACAATACACGACCCAAAAAGCTATAAAGGGCAGTGTGCTAGCTGATCATCTGGCTCATCAAGCTATAGAAGATTACCAGTCCATGAAGTTTGACTTCCCTAACAAAGACATCATGACAGTAGACAACTGCGAAGAGATCAGACCATATGGCGGACCTTAACAAGGATCCCGATGGACCCTGTACTTTGATGTGGCATCCAATGCACTTGGTAACGGTATCGGCGATGTGCTCATATCTCCGGAAGGATGCCATACTCCTTTCACTGCCAGACTTTGCTTCAACTGTACGAACAACATGGCAGAGTACGAAGCATGCATCTTTGGTCTTAAGGCTGCCATAGACTTGGGAATCAAATCTTTAGATGTGTTTGGGGACTCAGCTTTGGTCATCAGTCAGATCAAAGGAGAGTGGGATACTAAGCATCCAAACCTCATCCCTTACAAAGAACATGTTTTGACATTGTTACCACATTTTGAGCAGATTACCTTTGAGCATTTCCCGCGAGAAGAAAATCAGCTAGCAGATGCTCTAACTACAATGTCATCTATGTTTAAACTTGATTGGTATAATGAGGCTCCCCAAATCACCATTGAACGGATGGACGAACCAACACACTGTCACGAGATTAATACCGAAGAAGTAGTGGACCAGCCGTGGTTTCATGAAGTCAAAAGGTATATCGAGGCTCAAGAATATCCAATAGGAGCTTCAGTCAACGACAAAAAGTTCTTAAGGAGATTCTCAGCTAAGTTCTTCCTAAGTAATGGCATCCTATACAAGCGTAATCATGATTCTATTCTGCTCCGTTGTGTGGACAAGATTGAAGCTGAAAAGATCATGGCTGAATTGCATGAAGGTACCTTTGGCACTCACTCTAGTGGGTATACGATGGCAAAGAAGATTCTACGGGCAGGCTATTACTGGTCTACCATGGAAGTTTACTGCTATCAACACTCCCGGACCTGCCATAAGTGTCAAATCTATACAGCCAAGGTGCACGTGCCTCCTGTTCCTCTAAATGTCTTAACAGCTCCTTGGCCCTTCGCTATGTGGGGAATTGACATGATTGGAGAGATCAAGCCTACAACCTCCAATGGACACCGCTTCATTCTGGTGGCCATTGACTATTTCACCAAGTGGGTCGAAGCAGCTTCCTTCGCATCTGTTACTAAGAATGTTGTTGCCCGCTTCATCAAGCAGAACCTTATTTGCCGGTACGGTATCCCCGAAAGGATCATCGCGGACAACGGTACAAACCTTAACAATACTATGATCACCTCCTTGTGCGAGGAGTTCAAGATTCAACATCACAATTCATCTCCCTATCGCCCAAAGATGAATGGTGCAGTCAAAGCTGCTAACAAAAATATTAAAAAGATCATACAAAAGATGACAGTCACCTACAAGGACTGGCATGAGATGCTACTGTTTGCTCTTCACGGGTACCGTACCACGGCTCGCACGTCAACTGGGGCAACTCCCTTTTCTTTGGTCTATGGCATGGAGGCTGTCTTGCCTATCGAGGTTCAGATTCCCTCCTTGAGAATCATGAAAGATGCAGGTTTGAGTGAAGACGATTGGATTCAGACCCGACTTGATCAGTTGAACTTAATTAACGAGAAGAGGCTTACTGCTGCTTGCCATGGTCAGACGTATCAAAAACGGATGATCAAGGCTTTCAACAAGAAATTCAGACGACAAGTGTATCAAGTTAGAGATCTAGTGATCAAGCGCATCATCTTGCCACAAAGTGATCCCAGGGGAAAATGGACTTCTACCTATGAAGGACCATTTGTAATCAAGAACATCTTTTCTGGTGGGGCGATGATCTTAACCACCATGGACGGCGACGATCTGCCGCACCCTGCGAACGCAGACATAGTCAAAAGATACTACGCATAAAAGACCCGCTAGGTTGACACACCTAGGCAAAACAAGGGCATCCTGGCGAACCAAAAAGGTTTGGGCAAAAATTAGGGATAAAATAAAAAAAAATCTTTACACCCGGCAAGTTGAAAACCCGAAAGGGCGACTTGGGCAAAAAAAGGTTTCTCGGTGGACTGAAAACCCGAAAGGGCGGTCCAGGCAAAAGTTAGGGAATTAAAGCGTATGACTATGTCTCGTCGGATCACTTTAAGGACAATCTCTTCACTGACAAACTCTGAACTACTGATCAACTCAATCATCTTCGGACGAAGCAACGGATGGACAAGACATTCAGAGATACAGAGGCTATAGCAGGATGGGAACCCCATGGGATTTACACACATAGCTATCTTTCTTTGTATAAATTTTTCTTACTTTTCTGACACCATCCTCTTACTAGGATGTTTGTCTCCTTTGTACAAAATACTTATTCAAAGTAAATACAAAGATATCTCTTTCAAAGTACAGAAAACTATTTGCCTTTTTCTTTACACTTGTGTTTTTATTTGCAAAAACGTCCAATGATTCATTGATGAACATATGCATTTGAACATAATTACTGTTTACAAATAAACAAAGTGGAAAAGATCAATTACTGACAGGTTGAAAGGATAAGAAAACTTCTTTAGGCTATTCCATGACCAATCCCTACAGCACATCATCTAGATCCCCAGCGGAGCTAAAACTTCAAACTATCAATCCCCAGCGGAGCCAAAACCTCTAAACTACCAATCCCCAGCGGAAACCATCCAGTTTCTCTAAATTCCCCAGCAAGTTATCTTGAAGATCAACCAGATAACAGTTAAATTTTGTCTCTCAACAACTTCTGATAACTCCCCAGTAGAATGGCAGACAACCCAAACTCCTAAACCTACTCCCCAACAGTAAGCCTTCTTCCCCACAAAGTTTTCATTTCTCCCCAACAGAACGAAGATTCTCTTTATTAATTCCCGGCAGAAGTCATCAGAGTTTTCTTTATTCCCCAGCAGAATAAGGATTCCCATTGTATAATCCCCAGTAGTAGTCATCAATTTCTCTGGATTCCCCAAGCAGATTACTCAAGCAGTATATCGCATTGCTCGCAACATAATTTTTGTCAATACTCCAACTTCAAGACATGAAGGATCCCTATATCCCCGGAGAAGTCGCCAAGGATTTCTTATCCTCAGCAGTCAAGGATTTTCAATCCCCAGCAGCAATCAAGGATTTTTAATCCCCAACAGTCGTCAATGATTTCTTATCCTCAGCAGTCAAGGATTTATTTTCCCCGACAATAGTCAAGGATTTATTCTCCTCAGCAATACAACAAATCAGCTTACATGCGCATACATTACATCCATATATCATAAACATTGATAAAGTACATATATTGCATCATACATTTCATGCATCATAACTTTGTGTTTCAGCTAACATTTTACCCTTTTCAGGATAAGATTAACAGCTACCATTGACAATGTTTAAAGATTTCAGATACAGTACAAATACACTCCCGACGCGGAAGTCATTATGTTACTCATTCAGATTTCAGCATTCAGATACAGTTTAGATACGCTTCAGACGTAGAAGCTATTCTACACTCATTCAGATTCAAATACAAACACAGTACGGATACGCTCCAGACACGGATGCCATTCTGGCCCTTATTCCGATTTCAAATTCTAGATACAGTACATATACACTCCAGACACGGAAGTCATTCTGTTACTCATTCAGACCTCAACTTCAAGATACAGTCCAGATACGCTCCAGATACGGATGACATTCTGATACTTATTCAAATTCAGATTCAGCTTTCAGATACAGTATGGATACACTCCACACACAGATGCTATTCTGTTACTCATTCATATTTCAAGATTCATATACGCTCCATACACGGATGCCATTCTGGCCCTTGTTCAAATTTCAAGTTCAGATACAGTACGGATACACTCCAGACACAGATGCTATTCTGTTTCTCATTCAGATTTCAGTCTCCAGATACAGCTCAGATATGTTCCAGACACGGATACCATTCTGATACTTATTCTTATGATCTACAACTTACAATTCAACAAACATTCTTGGATGGCATCTACAAGCCCATCTCCAACAAGATTCTATCACCTCTCCAAATGGCATCTTTAAGCCCATTCCCTCAACTACATTTTTTGTCGAGTGCAAATTTATGGGCACTCTAGTGTCCAATCATCTTTTACCTTCGAGTCACGAACAACAAAATTCGCCAATCTAACTCTTCAGGTTCAAGAAGATTGAATAGGGGCAGCTGTTGTACCCCAAAATTTGCCCTCTCATTTATCAAGATTTTTCTCACAAGACTTCTTGGACTCAAGACAAAATTAGGGTTTGAGTTTGCACAAGGATTTTTGGACTATCAATGCTCCATATGACTTTCATGCATCATCTTGGACCCCTAAGATTGCTCATGTTAAGTTCCAAGCCTTGAATCACATTTTTGACCAGTCAATTGGACAGTTGACCTAAAAATCAACTGTATTGGGGAAAAAGTCAACCATGGCCAATTTATAGTCAAACTTCATAGTTTTTTATCCACATCAACATTTTAGACTCATATGTACCATTTTATCAAGTTTGGATCAAAACTCCTCAAGAAATTTGATCAAATCATCAAAAAGGCAAAATGGTCAAAATTAGGGTTTTGACTGAGGAAGGGAAATTTCTGATTTTTAACCTAGCCAATGGCCAATTGGGTTCAAACATGATTTCAAGGGTTTAATGGCATAATCTTGACCTAATTACATAGTTCAAAAGATCTCAAGTTCATTGGATTGACAGATGAATTTTGCAGTCAACTGATCAAAAGTCAACTGTACACTGAAAAGTCAAACTTTGACTTTTTGGTCAAAATCAAGTGCCAAGGGTCATAATTCATCAATATATGTCAAAATATGAAACTTGTTCACCAAGAAAACCAATTTTGAAAATTAGGGTTTTGAATTTGAAAAATTTCATAACTTAGAATTTTTCTAAGTATGGAAAATTTCTTATTTTTTTCCAACTTTCCACCACTTTTTCACCATGATGTATTTTGATTCAAAGAAAACTTCCAACATGAAAGTTGTAGTCCTCCATGAAATCTACAACTTTTATTTACAAACCTTTCCCAAAAGATGCTTGGATCTCAAGTTATGAATTTGTAAACATAGGTCCATAAACTAAATAACTTAGTGAAATTTTGCCCTAATTTAGGCAGGTTTTGGACCCAACTTCATGGACATTTTTCACCTAGTTCAAAGAGGTATCTCAAAATTCATTTCAAAGATGGATTATAGAGAACATTGCAATATTTCTAAAATGTCCATGAACTCTCCAAGATCATTTGTGGTTAGGGAGAATCGAAGAAGAGAAATTGGCATTTTATCACTTTTGTTCATGCCATTTTCACAAAGTATCAAGTTGCAAATAAGATCCATAATGTTTGTACCTTTCATTACAGGTCATAAACTCATTCTACATTCCATAATTAAATGCAAACTCAGAGGTTAAAGGCTTTATTTTCACTTTTGAAGCATTGTACAAAGTTACATTTGCATTTTAAGCATAAAGGTTACAATGCCATTTTCATAAAGTGAGCTTTTGTAACTTTATCAACCTTGAGCCTTGGACCTGTTCCTTTGGTACAAACAACTTCCACAGGTCTTAAGCAATTTGTCCAAGCCCTTTGCAGCCCTCAAGCTAGCCAGTACAAGCATGTTGCATAAGTCATGTCACTTTGCTTCAAAAGCAAGAAAGTTGGTGAAAAGGAAAAAGCTTGCACATCTGTTGAGGAGTGGACTTTTTATCCATTCTATACAAGTATACAAACTTGTCACAATGCAAAACACGAATGCTTGAAATCTGAAACTCACTAAAACTCAAAAACTGCATTTTTCTGTCCAAACATCCAGGTTCTGCAAAACCATAGCAAACTCATTTTTTGCTCGTGCATTTTGTGGCTTGACACTTGAAACATCTTATCCACATCATACCAAAGCTATCCAAGCCCTTAACCTGCATCTGTAAGCCTTGTTTCAGCCATTGCCATTTTCAAATTTGGAGCTTGCAACTTGACTTGTGCAGAGACTTCTGGCCAATCACAAAGCAAACTAGGCATTGGAATAGTTTGAAGGAAGTTCAAGGAAACTCACACGATCCTCAGGCCTCCATCAAAGTCCCTACATTGTCATATCCAAATCCAACTGAAGGAGGTGTTTTTCAAAACTCTATCTCTCTATTTAGGCATCCTCAAGCCACGATTTGTGAAGAAAAGATGTAGTTTATAACATGGTGAAGCTGTACATATGCATACTTTCCATTTATATTAACTGTGTTGTGAGAATTTAAAGCTTGAAGTTCATAAAATTTCTAGGTCACGAATTAGGGCTGACAAAATTCTCTATGATCTTTGAGAGTTAGGTTACAAATTTTATATGGTTGGAATCGTGGGATTAAATGCTACATGTTTCATGTTATGAGATTTTGTTTTTGTGCAAGCATGTGAAAGTTACAGTTTGAAGGCAAATACGCGCGCAGAAGAGAAGCTGGAGGACAAGGATGAAGCGCCTGGGCCTTGGGCGCCTTGGGCCTTCTATTTTTGATTTTCACACCCCCCTGACCACTATTTGCACCCCCTGACTTTATTTGTTATATTTTTCATATTTTCTCATTTTTTTATATTTATTGCTTTTATTTATTTTTCTGAATCATAAAAAATCATGAAAAAAAATTTCTTTATTTTTTGCATTTTTATTTTATTATATTTATTTATTTTTATTATTTTTTGCATAAAAAAATAGTTTATTAGGATAATATACTTTATTTTCTTAAATAAAATTTGTAAATATATTTAAAAATACCATACATTTTTATTATTTATACACATAAAATATTTATTTTCATACATATTTTAATTTTTAATATTTGTACATAATGTTATTTATTATTTTCTTGTACAAAAATGGACAAAATAATAATATAGAACACATATTTTATTTTAATTGAAAATTAGGGTTTCACCCTTTCAAAAATAATAATACCTTTCCTCTTATTTTTAGGGCTTAAATAAATCATTTTTCTCATACAAAAAACAAATACAAAACATTTTACATAAATACATTTTTTATTGCATTTTAAATATTTGTACATTTATTTAATTCGCACAATATTCAATTGGGTTGTAATAGTATTTTTAGGGTTTATTTTGTGCAATATCCCCATTCAAAAACTTGTATCCCCCCTCCCATAATAATTGTTGTAATAGCTTAGTTTACATTTACGCAATTTATCGCATTTATACCACGTTTAGTAAACTAGGGTTTGTATGACAAAACCAAAGACAAAACAAATAGACAAGACCTAATCCAAGACAAATCAAAAGCATGTAAAATGACACACATTGCACACAAGCACCCTTAGGGTTTCACCCACTTGGTTGCCTAAATAAAAATGGCCATGTTACGCACGCGAAGTATCTTGGCAAAACAAAACAAATAAAAGATCATAGTCCCTCGATGACACTATCAAAAGGTTGCCTAAACAAAGATGATCTTGGTCCCTCAAACATGCTAAGATACTTGGCAACATTGCTATCATGGTCATACGATGACCCACGTTCGTCCCGTTCACATCCAAAGATAGGGTTGCTTACCAAATCAATGGTAAGTCAACAATGTCAAAGGAATAAAAATGCACAAGAAAGACATTTGAGTAGGTAGATAGCTTCTAGTTACTTGATCAATTTCAAAAAAATCCTTGCTATTTTCAAAAACAAACACACACACATTTCAAAACATTATACAAAACATTGAAACATTTTTCAAAAGACAAACATCTTTGTATACATTCTTACAAATGAGAATCATTACAAAGATCGCCTAAATAATGGCCTCTTTTCAAAATACTTTCAAAACCACACAAAGCACCATTTCAAACAATTTTAAAGCAAAGCAAGTGATCTAAACAAGTAACTAAGAGCCCATGGAAAACCATGGATGAAAAGGGTGCTAGCACCTTCCCTTTTCATAATCAACCCCCCGAACACAAGAAAACATCTCAAAGGTCTTTCTTGTGCTTTTTTACCTTTCCCTTTGGATAAAAGAAAAGTAGGTGGCGACCCTTGCTAACTGTAACATTTGCGAACACAAACGCAAAACCTCAAGTCAGTTCTCCCACCGCATCACACCTGTGTATACGATGGGAGAACTGACTTGGGTGTTTTTGCGTTTGTGTTCGCAAATGTTGCGGTTTAGCAAGAGTCGCCACCGAATTTTCTTTTATCCAATAAGGAAAGGTGAAAAAGCACAGGAAAGACCTTTAGAGATGTTTTCTTGAGTTCGGGGGGTAGATTATGAAAAGGGAATGTATTAGCACCCTTTTCATCCATGGTTTTCCATGGGCTCTTAGTTACTTGCTAGATCACTTGCTTTTGTTTGAAAAATATGCTTTTTTGTGGTTTTGAAAGTATTTTGAAAAGGTGCCACCGTTTAGGCAAACTTTGTAATAGTTCTCGTTCGTAAGAACGTATACAAAGTGTTGAGCTTTTGAAAATATTTCACGTTTGGAAAGTGTTTTGAAAGTGTTTTGAAGGTGTATATGATTGTTTTTAAAAATAGCAAGGATATTTGTTTTGAAATTGAGCAAGCAACTAAAAGTAATCTACCTACTCAAAAGGTCTTAGATGTTCTTTTCCTCCTCCTTTAGATATTGCTATCTTACCATTGATTTGGTGAGAAGCCCCATCGTTGGATGTAAAGGGACGGGCATTGGGTCATCGTATGACCATGATAGAAATATTGTGAGATGACTTAGCATTTTTCTTTTAGGGACTAAGATCATTTTGAAAGGCAACATTTATAGCGTCATCGAGGGACTATGATCTTGTATTTCGATTGTTTTTTCTAAGACACCCCACATGCATAACATGATCATTTTTGTAAGGCAACAAGTGGAATCACCCTAGGGGTGCTAGTGTGCAAGTGTATTTGATTGCATGCATAGTTTTGTCTTTTAATTAGGATTTTCTAGCATTGGTTTTAGTCTTGCCATACACGCCCTAATTACTAACAATATATGAAAGCAATAAAATTGAATAAATGTAAAGTCCTACGCTATTACAATATTTAGGGGGATGAGGGTACATATTTATGAATGGGGATTGCAAATTAAATCCTAAGTTACTATTACAACCACATTGAAATAGATAAGAATGTACAGGAAATGTAAAATGCTTATTTATTTAAGAAAAGAAATAAGTTTTGTTTAAGAAAATATTTTGTCTTTTCATGTTAAAAGAAATAAAATATGATATATGAGTATGAAATATTTTTTGGTTAATGATAAAATAAAGATGATGGCAAAAAATAATAAAAGAGAAAGAAAACAAAATCAGCGCAAATGTTGAAAATAGGAGAGGTCAGAAGTTCTGACTCTGACTTACTGCACAAACAAAAACAACGTTAGTAGAAATATGGAAGTTCAGAAGTTTTGGATCTTCTGAGAATTTAGAAGTTTTCAGAAGTTCGGATGCATTTATTAGAACTTTGCCTCTCTCCAGGCTAGTCAGAACATCTGCAACTTAGTCATTTCTTAACAGAAGTTGCATACATGACAATTATGACAAGTTTCAAGAAATATCAGAAACACAAATCAGAAGAAACATGAATTTGCTAATCCTAATTCTGAGTCCTAATTTCTTTATGAAACTCTGAACTGGAATTCCCTCTATTTAGGCAAGCAAATGCTTGAAATCTCAGAATATGTACATCATCAGAATTAGAATATCTACGTTGTGTTAAATATGCAAGATCTGACAATGCCTAAATAATATGATGAGAGTCAGCAGGAACTTGCCTTGCAGCTGGGAAATACTCTGGGAGCTGGAATCTGGTTTTGACCACTTGTGGTGTTCTGAACAGCTTCCTCACGTTTTCAGCAGGTTGGAAACTTTCAACTTGGGTTGTGAATGATTTAGAAAATTCTGAAACAACCAAGGGATAAAGTTCTGATCCTTTGAAGTGGATATTGGTGGAGAATGTATTACTGTTTGATTACAGAATTTGGATGGCTTTTGAATGTATATTAGGAACTGTATGGGTGGTTTTGGTCAGGAAACAACTTGAGAAAAAAATGGAGTTTTAATGAAAGAATCAAATGCTAAGGTTTTGTATTTTTGTTTGCAATCTTTTTGGACTCTTGGAATTTTTGCAGGGGTTCAAGGCTTTTCTTTCTCAAATTCCACAGCTCTTTCTCAAATTTTTCCGACCTCTTTTAAATGGCCAAAGGTGTTCTATTTATAGGCAAAGGTTTTGTAGTTTGGAGGGGTCAAGTGGCACAACATCATATGCTAGATGCTGAGTTACTCTTAAGGTAAGCTTAAACAAGTGTGGTTCAATGCATCAAGTTGGATGGTTAACAACGCCTAAGCTGGATTTGGCAGCGTGAATTAAGGAAAAGTAGAAGCAGCGCATGGGCCTAGCATACTTTTGCACAACAGTTGGTCTTCCCAAGACAGTAGGGGTACACGTGGGGGAAATCCTTTGGATAACAACTCACAAGTGGTTGTGAGCATTAAATGATGATGATATTTATCAAATCAGAAATCCTGCCATGTGAAACTCTGCGTCCTTGCTTAAATCTGGATTAGAAGTTCTACTTCAGCGTAGCATCTCATCTTTTGATCCTCTTATCTTCTGGCTCCAGCATGTTCTGAAGGAACTTTCAGACTTTCTAGAAAGCATGCAGCACGCTTCTTAACCTTCTTTGAATTAACCTGGCAAACTCTGACTGAAGCTTTTGTGAAAACTTACCCAGAAGTTCAGACCAAACTCTGTCTTGAGAATATCCATAATTTGCTGAGTGCTTTAGTGATAATATGGTCAGAAGTTCTGAGTTTTGTCATGCTTCTTAAACACTTAGAAAATTTTCTAGGTATTTAGAATTTAACTTTTCCAAATTAAAATCTGACTTTTGAAATTCTTGATGAAACAAACTTCATATTCCAACATGTCTTGATGAAATATGATTTTTGAGATTTGATTTTGATCCAAAAGTCAAAGTTTGACTTTTCAATATGCAAATGACCATTTTGCCCTTGTGAATGATTTTCTTGAAAAATTTGATAATTCAAGGCCTGGAAACTTGATAGAAACAAACCTGGGATCCAGGGTGATCCCTTGTGAAATGAGAGGGCAAATTTTGGGGTACAACAGCTTCCCCTGTTCAAACTTCTTGAACCTGAAGAGTTAGATTGGCGGATCCTCCATTCGTGACTTGAAGGTGAAAGATGATTGAACATTAAAGTGCTCAGAAACTTGCACTCAAAGATGGATGGTGAATGGGCTTATAGATGCCATTTAGAGGAATGTTGGTAAATGCTGGAAGAAGTATCAGCATAAATCTTCTTGTCGATTTATACTAAAACTTGATGTTCTACCTGTGAGAAAAGGGTTAGTAAAATGCAGATGTTTGCATGATGTTCACCAGATGTGGTATCACGCCAAATGCGTATGGTATGTACATGCTATGATGTATGAATGCGAAGTGTATGCTTTTGTCTGGGAAAATAAATCCATGACTACTGCCGAGAAAATTCTGGGAGATTGAATCCCTGATTGCCTATTGGAGATGAAGAATATGCATATCTTCAAATTTTGTTGAAAGGATGCTTTTGCCGGGGAAGATCGATCCAATGTCAGTTGTTATCTGGTCGTATCCAGGCTTCACAGTTGCTGAGGATGAAGTAGTCGACTGCTATCTGGTCGGGTCCAGGCTTCACAACCACTTACTGGGGGATGAGACGAATTAACTATTATCTGGTCGGATCCCAGGCTTTATAGAAAATTCCTTGAAATTGAATAGTTATATGGTCGGATCCAGGCTTCACAATAACTTGCTGGGGATACAGAAGTTAAATGTTATCTGGTCGGATCCAGGCTTCGCAGTAACTTGAAATGGTAACTATTATCTGGTCGGATCCAGGCTTCATGATTTTTTTGTTAAGCTGTACTATTATCTGGTCGAGTCCAGGCTTCATAGTGTCTTTTTGGGGATCATAGTTAATTGTTATCTGGTCGGGCTCTAGGTTTCACAATAAACTGTTGGAAAACTGTTATCTGGTCGGGTCCAGGCTTCGCAGATTTCTGAAGTCGATGCGGTCGATTGTTATCTGGTCGGGTCCAGGTTTCACAATAAACTGCTTGAAAACTGTTATGTGGTCGGGTCCAGGCTTTGCATATTTCTGAGGTCTGATGCGGTCAATTGTTATTTGGTCGGGTCCAGGTTTCACAATAAGCTGCTTGAAAACTGTTATCTGGTCGGGTCCATGCTTTGCAGATTTCTGAGGTTTGATGCGGTCAATTGTTATCTGGTCGGGTCCAGGTTTCACAATAAACTGCTTGGGGATTTAGTTGTTATCTGGTCGATTTCCAGGGTTCACAACGAATCTCTGAGGATGATTTCTATCTGGTCGGGTCCAGGTTTCACAATAAATCGTTTCAGAAGATGGAAATGAAAACTGATATCTGGTCGGGTCCAGGTTTCTCAGCAATTTGTTGGGGATATGGAGGCAACTCTACTGGGGAAAGGAGGTTAAACCTTGGTCGAATTGAGTTCAATTTCTTCTATATGTTTGAAGAGCTAGGCTACTATCTAGTCGGGTCCAGGTTTCATAGCATCTTTAAGATCAACTTTTATCCGGTCGGGTCCAGGCTTGAAAATTGTGCTAATATCTGGTCGGATCCAGGCTTCAAAGCATCTCTTGGAAATAATAAAGGCTTAGCTGATGGCTTTACTGGAGATTAAGGGTTGTGGCCCTGAGGGTAAGGCAGACTCAGCTTGGGGAGGATACACCTAACTGAGGATGATGGGCTCAGCTGAGGATGATGGGCTCAGCTGGGGATGATGGGCTAGCTGGGAAATTTGTGGTGTCTTGATTTTTGTATGTTGAGGATTTTGCACTCGGCTGGGGAAATAACTCTATTGGGGAATAAACCCTGTTGAGGAGGTGAATTTCCTTTAGGAAGAAATTCCCTAGGCTTCAATCTTATCAAAATTGACTTAGCTGGGGGAGAAAGTGGCCAAGAGGTTGAGACTTTGGTCAAGTATTTTCCTATGCAAAGAGACTTTGTGGGCCGCTCCGTTGGGGAAAGGTTTGTTGCTGCCATCCTTGTGGGGATAATGATGATGAGATAACTCTGTGGGGCTATTTCATATACATTAAAGAGATGCTTACCGCTGCTGTAGCTGATGCTCTGTTGTTGATTCTGCTGCTTAGCAGGACACATGTGCCAAATAGTTTTAATTATGTTCATATGCATATATTCATTCAATTTTAGTCATTGGACAAATTTGCATTCAAAACAAAGACATAAAATTTTGCACTTCAAAGTGTATTTGTATTGATATTTTGCCCATGAATAGGCATTTTTTTTGTACAGAGACGGAGATCCTAGTAAGAGGAAATCGTCAAAAGGAAAACAAAATTGAGAATGAAAAACAAATAGCCATGTGAAATGATCTCATTTCCTTCCAGCTCCACTATTTCCCCAACGTCTTCGAACGTCCCTTGCCGTTGATCGAAGTTGATTGGATTGATCCTGGACCATTTGAATTTGGACCTTGGTGATAGAATTGACTGTGTTGATTCCACGGGACATAGTCGTACGCTTTTAATCCTTAATTTTTGCCTGAACCTCCCTTTCGGGTTTTCGGTCCACCAGGATACCCTTTTTTTCCCAAGTCGCCTTTTCGGGTTTTCAACTTGCCGGGTGTACAACCTTTTGCATATATCCCTAGTTTTTGCCTAAACCTTTTGGTTTTTCGGGATGCTCTTATTTTGCTTAGGTGTGTTAACCTAACGGGTCTCTTATGCGTAGTATTTTTTAACTATGTCTGTGTTTATAGGATGCGGAAAATCCTCACCGTCCATGGTAGTCAGCATCATGGCACCGCCAGAGAAAACTCTCTTGACAACAAATGGCCCTTCATAGGTGGGAGTCCATTTTCCTCTAGGGTCACCTTGTGGTAAAATGATGCGTTTTATCACCAAATCACCAACTTGATAGACTCGAGGCTTGATCTTTTTGTTGAAAGCCTTAATCATCCGTTTTTGATACATCTGGCCATGGCAAATAACAGCTAATAATTTTTCGTCAATCAAGTTCAGCTGATCCAATCTCGTTTGAATCCACTCGTCTTCGCCTAAGCCTGCCTCAATCATAATCCTCAGCGAGGGAATCTGAACTTCCACTGGCAGAACAACTTCCATGCCATAGACTAGAGAAAATGTAGTTGCCCCAATTGATGTTCTAGCTGAAGTACGGTAGCCATGTAGAGAAAATGGCAACATCTCATGCCAATCTTTATAGGTTACTACCATCTTCTGTACAATCTTCTTGATATTTTTGTTGGCCGCTTCGACTGCGCCATTCATTTTTGGTCTATATGGAGAAGAATTGTGATGCTTGATCTTAAACTGAGTGCAAAGCTCAGTAATCATAGCATTATTGAGGTTAATCCCATTGTCGGTGATGATCCTTTCGAGGATACCATAATGATAGATGAGATTGTGTCTGATGAATCTGGCTACCACATTCTTGGTGACTGAGGCAAATGAGGCGGCTTCGACCCATTTGGTAAAATAGTCTATACAACAAGAATGAAGCGATGTCTGTTGGAAGTTGTAGGCTTGATCTCTCCGATCATGTCAATTCCCCACATTGCAAATGGCCACGGAGCGTTCATGACATTCAGAGGGATAGGAGGCACATGGACCTTGTCGGCGTAGATTTGGCATTTATGACAAGTCCTTGAATGTTGATGGCAATCAGTCTCCATCATTGACCAATAGTAACCTGCTCTTAAGATTTTCTTAGCCATCGTATGTCCACTTGAGTGAGTACCGAAAAGACCCTCGTGCATGTCTTTTATAATCTCCTCTGCCTCCTTCTTGTCCACACATCGGAGTAGAGTTGAATCATGGTTATGCTTGTACAATATCCCGTTACTTAGGAAGAATTTGGCTGCAAATCTTTG
This sequence comes from Vicia faba, assembly GCA_948472305.1. Lineage (NCBI taxonomy): Eukaryota > Viridiplantae > Streptophyta > Magnoliopsida > Fabales > Fabaceae > Vicia > Vicia faba. The sequence goes on from OX451737.1 coordinate 347,417,006, forward strand.
CAAGAACTTTCTGACATTGATAGATGCCCCTTCTGGATACTCTTGTGCTTCAAGGTATCTCATCACCTCATGGTACCATGGATTTTCCGCATCGGTGTCAAGTTCACTACAATGTGCAGGTTCATCGAATCTTTCAATTGTAATCATATGGGCTTCGTTATCCCATCTGACCTTGAACATTGAAGACATGGTTGCCAAAGCGTCAGCCACCTGGTTTTCTTCCCTAGGGAAATGCTCGAAAGTAATCTTTTCGAAGTGAGGAATCAGGGATAGCACAAGTTCCTTGTAAGGGATAAGATTAGGGTGTTTAGTGTCCCAATCTCCTTTTACTTGGCTGATCACTAGGGCGGAGTCTCCGAACACATTCAAATGTTTGATCCTTAAGTCGATAGCAGCTTTTAGACCTAAGATGAATGCTTCGTACTTGGCCTAGTTGTTTGTGCAATCGAAACATAGTCTGGCAGTGAAAGGAGTGTGGCAACCTTTAGGAGATGATCATAACACCAATTCTGTTACCCAAAGCGTTGGAAGCCCCATCGAATACCATAGTCCATCGGGATCCTTGTTCAGGTCCGTCATACGGTCCAAGTTTCGCATAGTCGGTTACCAGCATGATGTTCTCATCAGGGAAGTCAAAGTTCATTGCCTGATAATCATCCACAGCTTGGTGGGCCAAATGATCCGCTAGTACATTTCCTTTGATGGCTTTTTGAGTTGTGTACTGAATGTCATACTCAGTCAAGATCATTTGCCATCTGGCTATCCGTCTGGAGAGGGCAGGTTTCTCGAAGATGTACTTGATCGGGTCCATTTTAGAAATCAACAGAGTGGTATGAGTCAACATATACTGTCTCAGCCGGCGAGCATCCCATGCCAGAGCGCAACAAGTTTTCTCGAGCAGTGAATATCTGGTTTCACAGTCGGTGAACTTTTTGCTCAGGTAATAAATAGCATGCTCTTTTCGGCCATACTCGTCATGTTGGGCCAAAACACACCCCATAGAATTCTCTAGTAATGTCAAGTACATGATCAAGGGTCTTCCTTCAACTGGAGGCATGAGAATAGGAGGTTCTTGTAGGTATTCTTTGATTTTGTCAAAGGAAATCTGGCATTCATCGTTCCACCTGACTACCTGATCTTTCTTCAAGAGTTTGAAGAGTGGCTCACAAGTAGCGGTTAAGTGTGATATGAAATGGGCAATGTAATTGAGACGACCCAAGAATCCTCTGACTTCTTTTTCAGAATGGGGGATTTGCATTTCTTGGATGGCCTTTACCTTGGCAGGATCAACTTCAATTCCTTTATCGCTGACCACAAAACCTAGAAGCTTTCTAGAGCGTACTCTGAATGTGCACTTGTTTGGGTTTAACCTCAGTTTGTATTTCTTCAGTCTCTCGAATAGTTTATGCAGGTGATCGAGATGTTCTTCTTTGGTTTATGATCTGGAAATCATATCATCCACATATACCTCTATCTCATGATGAATCATGTCATGAAATAAAGCAACCATAGCCCTTTAATATGTTTCCCCTACATTCTTTAATCCGAAGGGCATGACCTTGTAGAAGAAGGTGCCCCATTGTGTAACAAAAGTAGTCTTTTCCATATCTTTGGGAGCCATCCTTATTTGGTTATAGCCTGAGAAGCCATCCATGAACGATAAGACCTTATGCTGAGCAGTATTATCAACCAATACATCAATGTGTGGTAGAGGGAAGTCATCCTTGGGGCTTGCCCTATTTAGATCCATATAGTCTATGCACATGCAAACTTTCCCGTCTTTCTTTGGCACCGACACTATATTGGCCACCCATTGAGGATAGGATGTCACAGCTAGGAACCCTGCATCAAACTGTTTCATTACTTCGACTTTGATCTTTTCAGACATATCAGGCCTCATGCGACGAACCTTTTGTTTAACAGGAGGGCAGTCTTCTTTAGTTGGCAGACGATGAACCACGATGTCGGTATCCAACCCAGGCATATCTTCATAAGACCAAGCAAATACTTCCACATAATTGCGTAACATCTCAACCAATTTGTTCTTAACACTGCTTTCCAAATTAGCGCCAATCCTGATTTCCTTCCTATTTGACTCAGTACCCAAGTTGATAACCTCTACTGACTCTTCATGTGGTATTTCTCCAAGTTGATAGCTTTTTCCTCTTGTAATAGAAGTCTGGCTATTTCTCCTGGTATATCACAATCTTCCTTGCCTTCTTCTTCGGCTCGGCAGATAGGATATTCAAAGTCATTGTCGGCAATAGTAGAGTTATTGGCAATAGGATCCATAGTGGATGTAGACCTGCAAGAGTGTGTGTGTGTGCGTGTAAGATACATGGCTATTTTGTATTTGAAAGAGAAGAAAGACAATGAACACAAATATATGAATGCAAAGGAGTCCAATGTATTGAATGATCATATGATTAGATGAACATAAATAAAACCCTTGACAAATGGACCAAAGTGCCCGAGGCTAGACACATGGCTTAAAAGTCATTATCAAAATACTACAGACAACAAGTTCTCGAATTGACGGAAAAGTAATAATAAGTAGATTACTCCTCAATGAAGGATATGGGTATAAAGTCCTTTGTATGCCAATTCTTCAGCTCCGTTGTTGTTGGGTACACCCACTCCTCAAATGCAACTTTTCTTCAGAATCACCCACGACGTTGAATTTGTGGCTTCCAATGCGAAGAGGTGGCTTTCCAGCACGAGCATGCCTCACTTCCTTCTGAGCTTTAATAGTGAAGCCCAAACCAAATTTGTATGCTTTAAAAGGGATATCGAGGAGTTTCCCCCAAGTATCACAGTTTCCTTCTTCCATTGCCGCACGGGCATCCTTGACTGAAACCATTTTTGGCGTGGCCTTAACAACTTTAGACTCATCAGAAGAACACTTAGTAGCAGCAACCATAGGTGGCACAACCTCAAAGGCTTGACATGGGGTTTCAATGAATTCTTCGTCCATATCTATGTACTTGAAAGAATTAAGGTGGTTTACCATAAACTCTTCTTCCCCGCAGACGGTGACTATTTTGCCTTTGTCTGGGTATTTGAGTTTCTGATGGAGGGTTGAGGTCACTGCCCCATCCTTATGAATCCACGGGCGACCTAACTGTCAAGAATAGGCCGGAAGAATATCCATAATATAGAGGGTGGAGTTGAAGGTTTGGGAACCCACTTTGATTGGAAGATCTACTTCCCCATAAACGGTCCTCTTTGATCCATCAAACGACCTTACAATGATATCACTTGGTTTCAAGATTAAATCTTCACAGTCGAGACGGTCTAATGCCCCCTTGGATAATACATTTAGAGAAGAACCAGTTTCGACTAGCACATGTTCTAAGGTAGTCCCTTTGCACTCGATTGACACATGTAATGCTTTGTTGTGATCCTTCCCGAGGGGTGTTAAGTCAGCATCTGAAAACCCTAAGTCATTGTCAGCTGTCAGGCTAGCCACACAATTCTCAAATTGGTCTGTTGTTGTCTCATGGGGGACATGGGCTTTTTTCAGGAACTTGATTAATGTCCAAGCATGGGCGTCGGAGCAAAGTAGTAGTGATAACATTGAAATCTTAGAGGGGGTTTGCCCCAATTGTTCTACAATTTTGAAGTCGCTTCTCTTGATGATCTTCAAAATTTCGTCCATTTCACGGGTGGAGGGTTCTTCATCAGCTACATCTTTGGAAGGTACCTCAATCACATCAGGCTCAACAACCTTCCCCTTCCCTCTGGTATCGGTGCTTGGCTTGGTGGAAGTAATGCGGATGGGCGTTTTTGTAACTACTGGAGGTGAGATATCGGGTGAGAAGATTCTCCTAGTTCTAGTTACCTTGCTTGAGCCAACTATTTTACCGATATCGTCATCTCTTCCCTCTTCAATCCAGGTATCTTGTTTAATCCCATGATAGAACACTTTAGCACCGTATTTCCATGGTACCGCTTTATTTGAAGAGTAGGGAATTGGTCTGGGATTGGTAATGATTAAGGGATAAACAGTGGGTTCATTTGAAATCCAAATAGGACCTTTGGAGGTGATCCTAATAGGTTTGTTGGAGATGGTAATAATGGAGAGGTCTTCGCATTTGTTAACCAAACTCTTGGCAGGAGGAGTGTTTTCAAATAGAATCTCGTGGCTGTCCATCAGGCGTTGTATGCCTTTCTTCAGTCCTTCACACCCATTGTATTATCTTGTACAACACACACAGTCTTTTTCACAGCCAGGGAAATCCCAGTTTCAACAGATTGTTCTTGATTACATTCAACGGAGTAGTCAATTCTTCAACAGAGGCAATGACAATTGTATCTTCGACATCATTAACACCTTTGTCATTCTTTGGCATTGGAGCGGTAATTACATTCAGCGTCGGGGGAGGATCAAATTCAATAGTCTTATTGTCAATTAAATCCTGGATCTTGTTCTTCAAGGCCCAGCACTGATCAGTCTCATGCCCAGGGCTGTTTGAATGGTAAGCACGCTTTGTATTCGGATTATATTTTGGTGATGAGGTGTCAGGGTTGGCGGGAGGATCGCGCAATGTCACTAAATTAGCCTTGAGCAAATGTTGAAGGGCTTGAGATAGTGACATGCCTAACCTTGTAAACTGTCTTCTTGGAGCTTCGAAACATTGATGATTTGTAGATGGTCTTGGAGTAGGAGTTGGATTAGAGATTCAGACAACATTGACAGACGGACGATTATTCTTCTTGGTATGGGCCTTTGCCCCATACACAGCATTAACTTCTTTCTTCGCAGCAAAAGGTTTCTTGACAGGATTGGGAGTGGAGGTAGATGCCACAGAGATCTTCCCACTTTTGATACCATTTTCAACTCTTTCACCGGTTAAGATTAATTCGGTGAAACCAGAAGAAGAGCAGCCAACCAATAGATTAAAGAAAGGACCAGATAATGTGCCCATGAACATGTCAATGTGTTCCCTATCAGTCAAGGGAGGTTGGACCCTACTAGCAAGGTCTCTCCACTTCTGCGCTGTGATCGGTGGATCTGGAACTGACTGTTTAAAGCTGGTTTCGCGAAATGTCGCGGAAGCAAGAGTCGCCACCGTCTTTTATTTTCTCCAATATGGAAAGGACAAAAGCACAGAAAAATTCCTTATTGAGATTAGTTCTCGGTTCAGGAGGTAGATTTATAGAAAGGGAAGGTGTTAGCACCCTTTCTATCCATGGTTATCCATGGGCTCTTAGATAATTGCTCATTTGTGTTTTCAAAATGTTTGTTTGCTTTTCAAAGTGTGAGTGGGTTTGAAAAAAGTTTCGTTTAAAGTTCCAGATCGACTCTTGTATCAGTCCTCAAGAGTGTTTGAAAAATTGTTTTTGAAAGCTTTTTGAAAAGTGTAGGTGTGAAAAGAAGTTCTTGATTTGTTTTGAATTAGAGCAAGTATCTACGAGTCATCTACCTACCCTAAGGAATTAGTCTGTGTAAATGTCCTTAAAGTAGTGCCATCCCACCATTGAGAGGTAGGTAGCACCACCATTGGAGGTGTTCGGGTCAATTCGAGTTTAGGGACAGTATGGCCACCGAGCAATAGTAAGATACCTTAGAAGCTACCCTTATGCCATTGATCTTTTTATTCCGAGGCAACTGTTTCGAGGCAACTGTTTCGAGGCAACTAGATCAATGGAACATAAGGACTCACTAAGACGTCCTATACTCGACGACCACGTTTCGAGGGGCAAGGCAACAGTGTGATCACCAGAGCAACAGTAGGACACCTTAGAATCTACCCTTATGCCATGTTCATGGACATAAGGACTTACTAAGACGTCCTGTACTCGACGACCACGTTTCGAGGGGCAAGGCAACAGTGAGGCGTACCCTAAGAGTGGTGTGCGAATTGTGTGTCATTTTCAGTTATTATTTGTCTTGTCATGCATTGGATGATCTACGCTTTGATTTTATTTGGGCATACATTCTTTCATGTGATTAACAGTTTAAAGGGTGCGGAACTTAAAATGCGGAAAAATAAAGGTCCTACGCTATTACAAGGCGCGAGTCTACATCGCCAAATTAAACAAAGACCCGATTTGAATAAATAAAATGCGGAAAGTAAATGTCCTAATTATCTATTACAAGGCCTTGGGGCAATTACATAAGATTACAAAAAGAAAAATAGAAGCAAACGCGCGAAAAGGAATTATAATCGAAGGTGTGAGGGCGTTGGACCCTTTAAAGAAATTAAATTGGAATTACAAATTAATTAATTGACTTAATAAGAAAAGAAGTTATTTTTTTTGTTGTTTTTGTATTTAATGGACATAAAGAAAATTAATTGGATTTTGAAATTAAATAAAAAAAACCTAGTTCTAAATTGTTTTTAATTATTAAAGAAAATATTTAAGTTTAAACCTAATTTACTAATTGTTTAATTACAAGAGTATTTACAAAAATAATTAATAATTAATAATGATAAGAATAAAAAGGGAAAAGAATAAAAATACTAAAACCCTAATTTCTATATTTTTTAGTTATTAAGAAAATATTAACATTGAAAACCTAAATTAAACTAATTTGATTATTAAAATTTATTTACAAAATAATATTAAATAAAACATATTTTTTATTTTTATGATTTTCCTGATTTTTTGGATTTTTATATTAAAAATTAATTTGGTGAGTTAAAAGAAAATAATTAAAATATTTAAAATAGGTAAAAGAAAAGAATAAAAGAGAGAAAGAAAATGCAAACATAGGGGGTGTTGACCCAATTGAGGAGGTGGTTTGAGGAATTTTGGCCCAACAGGAGGAGGCCTTTTTTTGACTTTCCCTATTCACGTGCAGATCCATTGACTAAGGTGCATGATGGAATTCACATGATGCCCCTCAGATTGAGGCTTCTGGGCGCGTGGCAAGCAGGAGCTGGAGTTGTATGGTGGTCCTTAGGTGAGAAGCTGCATGGAAATGCATTAAGAAAAATAATATTGAGGGAGTGGGGGACCTGGGAATCGAACCCAGGTCCCAATGCCTTACCAGCGAATGCCTTGACCAACTGAGCTATTGGTGCGCGTTTGTATGATAATAGATAATAAACATTATAAAACAAAACCAAAGTTAATGTTATGAAATAATAAAAAAAAAACGCGCTGGAATTTAAATCCTCCATTCACGTCTCGCCACACAATCTTCTTCTCCGTTCGTTCCTGTAACAAGAAGGATAGCGGGGGTTTTAAACCCCCCCAAAACACAGGCTTATGGATAATAGCGATTAGGCCATGTTTAATCATAAATTGAGCGCGAAGGTCTCATTGAATCAGGCTCCTTGCGACGAATTCAACCATACTGATTTTGAGGTTCAATTTTTTCATATGTGAAAAGCCCCATTTCCAAGCTCCTGAAACCCTAGCAAGCATTCATGGCAAATCTCTATATAGGCGTTGTTAGTTAAATCAAAGGGTACCATTAGCCTCAGAACCTTCATATTAGTGTAAATCCACATTCAAAACGTATGAAAAATGCATGTATATTGAGATATGATTATGAAAAAGTTTGATAAAAGTGTGACTTCAATATACCAATTCCTTGCGCGTGGAGGGTTGATTTTGATTGCTAGAGCTTCCTTGGGATGTCAGCAATGTGTTTGGATAGGAATGGGGACTTGAAACGTGTTGTATGGAGGTTTTCAGTTTTGCTCTTTTGCTTCAAAAATTTGAAATGTGATTTGCCGTTTTGGAGCTTCTTAGGTCGTGATCCTGATTGTGATAGCTTGTATATGTGTTATGTAATGGGTTCTGATAAGAATTATGGCCAATAATGCCTTGCATTCATGCTTAGGATTTTGACATAAACTCCATTAACACACCTTCCATTTTTGAGCCAAATTTGAATTCTTGCTAGCTTTAGCCCTTTGCACGAATTTGGGATGTGCATAATGGTGGTTCAAAGTTATTCAATACACAATATTCCCTTTAATTAACCTTTTTAATTTTTATTTCATTTTAAAAGATTTAAAATGCATTAAATCCAATAAAATTAAATAAAAATGAAAAAATTAATTTTAAATTTTGAAATAATTTGTGGGACACGTGGGAAGCATGGCCAAGCTGAAACAAGTGGAAAAAGTGGGCCCCTTTTGTCAAAAATGAATTTTCAAGGATAATTGCCTTTGGCCATTTCACAAAAATTTCCCAACTTCTCCAATGCATATCTTGCTCAATTTTGAAGCTATGAACATGTTCTTGGACATTTTGGAAAGTTCTTGAAGTCCTCTAACCAATGTCTTTGGTCCCATGTAATTTTGATTTACCAATCTCAAGTTATGGTCTTTGACTTAAAGTCCCTTTTTGTTGACTTTTGAAAATGACCTATAATGTTGAAATTGATAACTTTTTGTGAGAGCATTTCTTGGACTTGGAATGTGAAGATGAGTTGTAGGAAATGTCCTCCCCTTCAAGATGAGCATTGGATGGGATTTTTCTGATGAACCATGAAAAAGTTATGCCTTGGTCAAGTTACAGTTGACTTTTCAACTGTCCAAAAATAGAAACTTTTGCATCTTGAGACTTTTTGAGCCATGCTTTGAGGAATCATGATCAAGCATTGATCAAATGATGTTTGTGGCTTCAAAATAAGATGTTGACCAAAAATTTGACTTTTGACTGCCAAATGACCATTTTGCCCCTGCAGTTGACTGTGGAGCAATTAGGGTTTTTGACTGTGCAACTTGACCTTGTGAGCCTTGAAACTTGACATGTAGGTGCTTGACAATGTGTATGAGCATATGGGACTTGATTGAGCCCTTGAAAACCCCAGCTTCCTTGTGAGAACCAAAACCCTAGTTTGACTGGCTTAGGAGGATGGTTGACTGGGTAGCCCTTGAGTAGACTTTGAACCATTTGAGATTGATCTTGACAAACTTGAAGATTATGGGAGGGAAAATTTTGGGGTACAACAGTTGCCCCTGTTCAATCTTCTTAGACCTGAGGATGTAGATTGGCTTGTGTGCCTTTCGTGATCCGAGGGTGGAAGATGATTGAACACTAGAGTGCCCAGAAATTTGCACTCACATAGTAGCATGTCAGCAGTGTGAGGGCGGGAATGGGCTTACAGATGCCATTTGGAGAGATGGTGGATAGGGGGATGGGCTTATAGATGCCATCTGGAGGTGTCGATCGCGTAAGAGATTCCTTAGTGAGAACTTGCGTACCTGAAAAAGAAAGATACTTACCTGGCATGTTACAGGAGTTGATCTTCAAATTCTTTATGTAGATGTGCCCTTGCTGGATGCAGGAATCAAATCTTTAAACTCTTCAGACGTGCCCTGGAAGGATACAGGAATCGAGTCTGGTAATGTAGTCGTCAACAGATACACCCTGGCAAGTTACAGGAATCGGATCTTCGAACTCTTCAGACGTGCCCTGGCAAGATACAGGAATCGAGTCTGGTACTGTAGTCGTCAACAGATACACCCTGGCAAGTTACAGGAATCGGATCTTCGAACTCTTCAGACGTTCCCTGGCAAGATACAGGAATCGAGTCTGGTAATGTAGTCGTCAACAGATACACCCTGGCAAGATACATGAATCGGATCTTCGAACTCTTCAGACGTGCCCTGGCAAGATACAGGAATCGAGTCTGGTAATGTAATCGTCAACAGATACACCCTGGCAAGATACAGGAATCGGATCTTCGAACTCTTCAGACGTGCCCTAGCAAGATACAGGAATCGAGTCTGGTACTGTAGTCGTCAACAGATACACCCTAGCAAGATACAGGAATCGGATCTTCGAACTCTTCAGACGTGCCCTGGCAAGATACAGGAATCGAGTCTGGTACTGTAGTCGTCAACAGATACACCCTGGCAAGTTACAGGAATCGGATCTTCGAACTCTTCAGACGTGCCCTGGCAAGATACAGGAATCGAGTCTGGTAATGTAGTCGTCAACAGATACACCCTGGCAAGATACAGGAATCGGATCTTCGAACTCTTCAGACGTGCCCTGGCAAGATACAGGAATCGAGTCTGGTACTGTAGTCGTCAACAGATACACCCTGGCAAGATACAGGAATCGGATCTTCGAACTCTTCAGACGTGCCCTGGCAAGATACAGGAATCGAGTCTGGTATTGTAGTCGTCAACAGATACACCCTGGAAAGTTACAGGAATCGGATCTTCGAACTCTTCAGACGTGCCCTGGCAAGATACAGGAATCGAGTCTGGTAATGTTAGTCTTCAACGGATACACCCTGGCAAGATACAGGAATCGGATCTTCGAACTCTTCAGACGTGCCCTGGCAAGATACAGGAATCGGGTCTGGTACTGTAGTCGTCAACAGATACACCCTGGCAAGATACAGGAATCGGATCTTCGAACTCTTCAGACGTGCCCTGGCAAGATACAGGAATCGAGTCTGGTACTGTAGTCGTCAACAGATACACCCTGGCAAGTTACAGGAATCGGATCTTCGAACTCTTCAGACGTGCCCTGGCAAGATACAGGAATCGAGTCTGGTAATGTTAGTCTTCAACAGATACACCCTGGCAAGATACAGGAATCGGATCTTCGAACTCTTCAGACGTGCCCTGGCAAGATACAGGAATCGGGTCTGGAATCGATCGTCAACAGATACACCCTGGCAAGATACAGGAATCGAATCTTTAGTTGCGACCATTGATGGTAATCATCTTTGTATTAACTTTTGTCCTGAAAAGACAAAACGTTAGTTGTATGCGATGTCATGATGTATAACATGCGTGATGGGATTATATGTTCATGATGCGTATATGCATGCTATAATGTATGGAAATGCGATGTTTATGAATGTATGTTTCCGTCTTAGGGAAGTAAATCCTTGACGAGTGCCGGGAAGTAAACTCCTGGGCTGATGGGGGAGAATAGTGCTTTGTTGTTTCCGCTGGGGATGGTAGTTGCAAGAATACCGGTAGGAGAGGATGACTCCGTTGGGGAATAAACTTGGTGATTACTCTGTGGGGAATGATTACTCTAGCGACCTTGCTGGGGGACAATACTCTGTGGGAAGATAGGTATTCTGTTGAGATGTTGATGGTAACTTCGTTGGGGATACCATTGTTACGTTGGACGTGTTAATAGACTCCGCTGGGGATAAGAAGACTTCACCGAGGACGATCTTTCCATGGCTTTTGGCTGAGGATAACCCAGTTATATCCTGGTAGGGAAATAACCTTTGAATAAATCCGGGAGATGCGTTCGTGCTCTGTAGGGGATAAGCTTCCAGAATCTACTGGGGATAAGCTTCCTGCTGCTGGGGAGATGGATTCCACTTTCCTGGGGAAACTTTTGGACTAGACTCTCCTGGAGAAATTTGAGATGTACTGGGGAAGTGGTTCCGCTGAATGTCTGGTTACCGCCGGGGAACAATCTTAGATCAAGACTGCCGGGGATGCTTGTTAAGAATGTTTGTATGTTGCACTGGGGAATGTTGAGATCTGCTGGGGATACCCAACTTCCTTAAGGCTGACAGTAGCTTTGCTTGGGGAGAGTGCATTGACTTGCTGGCTCACTCTCTGGGGAATTAAGGTATATTGGTTGTGCTCTTCGGCTGAACCTACCTTGGTACCTTGGTGGACAGAGCAATTAGATTGCTTAGACAACTCATTATTGCCCATGTTTCTGATGTCACCTGTAATTAATCCTTTGTTTCGCATGCAACTATTCATGAATTAGCAATTTAGTGTCAAATGCATATATCAAAATTGAACATTGGACGTTCTTCGCAAGACAAAATAGAAAAAGGAAAAACAATTGGCGATTTGTCTGAAAATGTGAATTTGTATTGATTTGTAGTTATCCTGTAAACAGACGTTTATGTACAAGAGGCTGACGTCCTAGTAAGAGAACGCCGCCGAACAAACAGAGTTTACATTTTTGAAAAGGAAAACAAAACAGCTATGTGAAAAGAATAATCCCACTGGGTTTCAACTCTGCTATCGCCTTTATGTCTTCGAGCGTCTCATCACTTGACGACCTAGCTGAAGATGAAGCTGATTGATTGATGCCCTTTGAACTTGATAGTTGATACCGGATTCTAGATGCAAAGTGATCCAATGAGACATAGTATTACGCTTTATCCCTAATTTTTGCCTGGACCGCCCTTTCGGGTTTTCAGTCCACCGGGATACCCATTTTTGCCCAAGCCGCCTTTTCAGGTTTTCGACTTGCCGGGTGTACATATTTTTTCATTTCATCCCTCATTTTTCCCGAACCCTTTTGGTTCGCCGGGAAGCCCTAATTTTTGCCTAGGTATGTCAACCTAGCGGGTCTTTTGTCATGCGTAGTATCTTTTTACTATGTCTGCATTGGCGGGGTGAGGAAGGTCGTCACCATCCATGGTAGTTAGGATCATGGCTCCTCCTGAGAACACATGTTTAACCACAAATGGCCCTTCGTATGTGGGGGTCCATTTGCCCCTGGGATCACTCTGAGGAAGGATGATGTGTTTGATTACCAGATCCCCAACTTGATACTCTTGTGGTCTGACCTTCTTGTTAAATGCTCTGATCATCCGTTTTTGGTACGTCTGACCATGACAAATAGCAGTGAGTCTTTTTTCGTCAATAAGGTTTAGTTGATCAAGTCGTGTCTGGATCCAATCATCTTCGCTCAAGTCTGCATCCTTCATTATCCGGAGAGAGGGTATTTGCACTTCGATCGGTAAGACTGCCTCCATGCCGTAGACCAAGGAGAAAGGAGTTGCCCCGGTAGACGTTCTTGCTGAGGTACGGTACCCATGAAGAGCGAACGGTAACATCTTGTGCCAATCTTTATAGGTCACTGTCATCTTCTGCACAATCTTTTTGATATTCTTATTCGCTGCTTCTACAGCCCCATTCATCTTCGGCCGGTAAGGAGAAGAGTTGTGGTGATGTATCTTGAATTGTTCGCAGAGTTCAGTGATCATCTTGTTATTAAGATTGGTACCGTTGTCCGTAATGATCCTTTCTGGGACACCGTATCGACAGATCAGATTATGCCGAATGAACCGTGCCACAACATTCTTGGTTACCGTAGCGTAGGAAGCTGCTTCAACCCACTTTGTAAAGTAATCGATCGCCACTAGGATGAAGCGATGCCCATTGGATGCCGTAGGTCTGATCTCGCCGATCATATCAATGCCCCACATTGCAAAAGGCCAAGGTGCTGTCAAGACGTTCAGAGGAACTGGAGGAACGTGCACCTTATCTGCGTAGATCTGGCATTTATGGCATGTCCGAGAGTGTTGGTAACAGTCGGCTTCCATTGTGGACCAGTAATATCCTGCCCGGAGGATTTTCTTCGCCATGGTATGTCCACTGGAATGTGTTCCAAAGGTACCTTCGTGTAACTCTGCCATGATCTTTTCTGCTTCCGTTTTATCCACACAACGCAGTAAAGTTGAATCATGGTTTCTCTTGTACAGGATACCGTTGCTGAGGAAGAACTTCGCTGTGAACCTTCTCAGAAACTTCTTGTCGTTGACAGATGCACCTTCAGGGTATTCCTGAGCTTCCAAATATCTCTTCACCTCATGATACCAAGGCTTCTCAGTCACCTCTTCAGCCTCAAGATCACAACAGTATGCGGGTTCATTCAGTTTCCAGATAATGATCCGGGGAGCCTCATTGTCCCATTTGACTTTGAACATGGAAGACATCGTAGCCAACGCATCCGCCAACTGATTCTCCTCTCTTGGGAAATGTTCAAAAGTTATCTCTGTGAAATGCGGGATCAATGTCAACACACATTCTCTGTAAGGAATAAGATTCAGATGTTTCGTATCCCACTCGCCTTTGATCTGATTGATCACGAGAGCGGAATCTCCGAAGACACTCAGAAACTTAACCCTTAAGTCAATCGCAGCTTGAAGACCCATGATTCATGCCTCATACTCCGCCATGTTGTTGGTGCAGTTGAAACATAACCGGGCAGTAAGTGGAGTATGAGTGCCTTGAGGGGATATGATCACAGCGCCGATACTGTTACCCAAAGCATTGGAGGCTCCGTCAAAGTGCATAGACCATCGGGATCCTTCCTCAGGTCCTTCATCCGGTCCAGGTACTTCACAATCAGTCACAATCATGATGCTCTCGTCTGGAAACTAAAAGTTCATTGACTGATAGTCGTCTACTGCCTGATGTGCCAAATGGTCTGCCAATACACTTCCCTTGATTGCTTTATGAGTCGTGTACTGGATGTCGTATTCTGTCAAGATCATTTGCCATCTTTCTATTCTTCCAGACAGAGTAGGCTTTTCAAATATGTACTTTATTGGATCCATTTTTGAAATCAACAAGGTAGTGTGAGTCAGCATATACTGTCTCAATCGGCGAGCAGCCCATACCAAAGCGCAGCAAGTTTTCTCGAGCAGTGAGTATCGGGTCTCACAGTCGGTAAACTTTTTGCTAAGGTAATAAATGGCGTGCTTTTTTCGGCCAGACTCGTCATGCTGCCCCAGCACACACCCCATTGAGCTGTCAAGTACTGTCAAGTAGAGTATTAGAGGTCTCCCTTCAACCGGTGGCATGAGAATGGCTGGTTCTTGGAGATACTCTTTGATTCTGTCGAAAGCAGCCTGACATTCATCATTCCAACGTACTACCTGATCTTTCTTCAGCAGCTTGAAGATTGGTTCACAGGTAGCTGTTAGGTGCGAGATGAATCGGGCGATGTAATTCAGACGTCCTAGAAAGCCTCTGACTTCTTTCTCTGTCTTGGGAGCTGGCATCTCTTGAATAGCCTTAACCTTGGCAGGGTCCACTTGAATACCCTTGTCACTTACGACGAAGCCTAGCAACTTTCCAGATCTTACCCTGAAGGTGCACTTGTTCGGGTTCAACCTCAGCTTGTACAGTTTCAAACGGTCAAACAGTTTCTGCAGATGGTTAAGGTGTTCCTCCTCAGTTTGAGACCTTGCAATCATGTCGTCGACATACACTTCGATCTCATGATGGATCATGTCATGAAATAAAGCAACCATGGCCCGTTGGTAGGTTGCCCCAGCATTTTTCAACCCGGATGGCATGACCTTGTAGCAGAAGGTGCCCCACTGAGTAACAAAGGTAGTCTTTTCCATGTCTTCAGGAGCCATCTTGATTTGATTGTAACCTGAAAAACCATCCATGAAGGAGAACACCTTGTGTTGAGCAGTATTGTCAACCAGGACGTCAATGTGAGGTAGGGGGAAGTCATCCTTGGGGCTGGCCCTGTTCAAATCCCTGTAATCGACACATATTCTGACCTTACCATCTTTCTTTGGCACTGGAACCACGTTGGCAACCCACTGAGGGTAAGAAGTCACTGCAAGAAAACCGGCGTCAAATTGCTTCATAACTTCAGCCTTGATCTTCTCAGACATCTCTGGACGCATGCGACGGACCTTTTGTTTAACCGAAGGGCAGTCTTCCTTGGTGGGCAAATGATGAACCACAATGTCGGTATCCAACCCAGACATGTCTTCGTAGGACCAGGCGAAGATCTCCACATAATCATGCAACATCTGAATTAACCGTTGTTTTACGCTGAGCTCCAGATTGGCACCAATCTTAATTTCCTTTCTGTCTGCCTCCGTACCCAGATTTACCGTTTCCACTGGCTCTTCATGTGGAAGAATAGCCCTCTCTTCTTGGAGTAACAGTCTTGCAAGCTCACCAGGCACTTCACAATCATCTTCACCTTCGTCTTCGGCTAAGTTGATCGGATTTTCAAAGTCATAACTGGCGGTAGCAGAGTCGTTACTAGTGAGATCCAGAGTGGATTGGAACCTGTATGAGTGAGTGTGTGTAAATATAGATGTTTTGCAATATTATAACAAAGAAAGAAAGGGAGCACAAGATTTGAAATGTGAAAAATGTCCAATGCTTTTATTCATGATATATGTAAGTGACACACAAAAGCCCTCACAAATAAAACCACGGTGCCCCGGGTAGGACACCGGGCCATAAAGTTTAGAATTATTGTTTATTACAAATCCAAAACAAAGAAGTTCATTACTGGGTGACAAAAGTAATGGGTGTAAAGTCTTTTGCAGTCCATTTGCTAGGTCCACCGTTAGTCGTCGGGTAGATCCAGCTGTCAAACTCGGATTCTTCCACTTCGTCTTCATCCCCAATAGCATTCACTCCTGGATTGGTGATGAACACAGGAGGTCTTCCAGCCCTTGCCTTCCGCACAGCCTTATGAGCCTCTGCAGTAAAACCCAACCCAAACTTGTTAGTCTTAGGAGTAAAATCCGGGAGCTTGCCCCAGTTTTCACATTCACCTTTCTCAACCGCAGCCCGGGCATCCCTTAAGGAGGCCATCTTCAACGGAGGATCTTCAGCCACTGATTCTGCTGCTTCCAAAGTCTGAGGCACCTCTTCAAAATGTTGAAAGGGGGTTTCAATGAACTCCCCATCCATTTCCACGTACCTGAAGGAGTTGAGGTGGCTGACCATGTATTCCTCTTCCCCTTGCACTGTTACGATCTTCCCCCTGACTGGGTACTTCAACTTCTGATGCAATGTGGAGGTCACCGCTCCAGCCTTGTGGATCCAAGGACGACCCAACAGACAAGAATAGGACGGTCGGATATCCATTACATAGAAATTTGAATCAAATACCTGCGAACCAACCCTGATCGGGATGTCAACCTCACCATGGACCATCCTCTTGGACCCGTCAAAGGCCCGGACGACAATGTTACTTGGCTTGAGTTCTAAACCCTCACAGTCCAGCCTGTCTAGAGCCTTTTTGGGTAGCACATTCAGTGAAGAACCCGTGTCAACCAGCACGTGAGCAAGAGTGGTGCCCCTGCATTCAATGGAGACATGCAAGGCATCATTATGGTTCTTCCCCTTGGCCGTCAGATCAGCATCAGAGAAACCTAGGCCATTGTCAGCGGTTAAGTTGGCCACACAGTCGGTGAATTGATCGGCAGACGTCTCTTGTGGTACGTGGGCCTTTTTCAGGAATGCAATCAGGGCCTTAGCATGTGCCTTAGAACACAGCAGCAATGAAAGCATGGAGATCTTAGATGGGGTGTGCCCCAGTTGTTCAACGACGTTGAAGTCACTCCTCTTTATAATCTTGAGGATCTCTTCCATCTCTTGCTTGGAAGCCTCAACAACGGTCTTTGGTGCCTCCATCCGGGCAGGCATATAAGTAGCAATCCCCTTGCCCCGAGCGTCAGATGACTCGGCAGCAGGGGTAGAAGCAGGAACTTGATCAGTCGGGGGAACAGGCACACTGGTAGGTGTGATAACAAGAGGCCTTTGAATTGCTGGAGGTGCAATGTCTGGCCAGAACAGTCTTCCACTACGAGTGACTTTGGCAGGCCCGGTGATGTTGGTGACACCGGTATCAGTATTGAACTCTTGCTTCACTCCCAAAACATAAACATCTGCCCCATAGTGCCACGGGACAGCTTTATCGGACTTGTAGGGGAAGGGCCCCAGAACAGTAATGGTTATTGGAGCAATCTTGTGAACAGGCAAAATTTGGATAGGCTTCTTCGAAGGAGCCTTGGAAGGGTTGTTGAAAATGGTAACAATTGAAACTTCTTCAACAGGAGCAGCAGGAACAACAGTCTTTTTGAACAAAATCTCTTTACTATCCATCAGGTTTTGGATGCCTGACTTCAGCAAAGAACAACCAGCAGGGGAATCAGCACATAAAGGGCAACCTTTGCTACATCCCGGAAATAAACCGGCTAGCAACAGGTTCCTCTTGACGGTCGGCAGCGGAGTAGCAACATCATCCACAGAAGCTATATACAAATCCTCCTCAACAGCATTCACTCCATGCTGGGGCATGGGAGCGGTCACCACATTCAGCCTCTCGGGCGCCTCAAACTGTATCTCCTTGGCATCAATAAGGTCTTGCACCTTATTTCTCAGGGCCCAACAATCATCAGTAGAATGTCCCGGGCTATCAGAGTGATACGCGCAACGGGCGTTGGGGTTATATTTCGGAGATGCTGTGTTTACCATCTTCGGAGCCTCCCTGACGGTTATCAAATTAGTCGACAGCAGTTGTGGCAGGATCTGGGAGAGAGTTATGCTGAGCCGAGTATACTGTCGTTTGGGCCTCTCAGCTCTGGGTTGGTTGTACTGTTGTGGAGCAGTAGCAGGCTTAGAAATAACCACCGCGTTGACAGCTTGGCGGCGTTCAGGTTTGTTTTGCCTTCTCGGACCATACACAACACTTGCCTCCTTCTTGAAGGGCTTCTTTTCAGCATTTGAGGAGGTACCCTTCTGAATCTTTCCTGACTTCATCCCAGCCTCGATCCTTTCCCCAGTCAGAATGAGGTCTGTAAACCCAGCGGAGGAATTGCCAATGAGATGATTGAAGAATGGCCCGGATAGGGTCCCCAGGAACATGTCCACTAGCTCCCGGTCAATTAATGGTGGCTGCACCCTGCCAGCCAGATCTCTCCATTTCTGTGCGTATTCCTTAAAACCTTCACCCGTTCCCAGCGACATACCCTGGAGTTGGGTACGCGTGGGTGCGAGGTCGGAATTATATTGATACTGCTTATAGAAAGCAGTGGCCAAATCCTCCCAGTTACGAATGTTGATTCCATCCAGCTGATAGAACCATTCGAGGTGAGTCCCTGAAAGACTCTCCTGGAAGAAGTGGATCCATAAGTTCTTGTCTGCTGTGTAAGGCTGGATCTTCCTTACATAAGAACGGATGTGCATCTTAGGGCAGGAAGTCCCGTCATACTTCACAAAGGTCGGCGCCTTGAACTTGTGTGGAATTACCACCCCAGAAGATAACCCCAAGTCTCCGAAATCCAACCCAGGCACACGTTGAATTTCCATAGCATTTAACCTGTCTTCCAGCTGCTTGTACCGGTCCTCAGCAGGAGGGTACTGTTCATTGTTGAAGTCTGTCTCGGTGTCAGAGACCACAGGACTAGGAACCTCTCTCTCTTGATGACTGCCTTCCCCCACAGATGGAGTAGTCCTCTCAGCTTCATTCTGCAGTGTATTCCCGAGTCTGCGCCCAGTGTTGAATAGCACAGTCCTCTTCTTCTTCTTATCCTTCTTCAGGAGCAAAGCCTTCAGCTCTTGTTGTCCCTGGGCCAAGTTCATGACCATCTCCTGAAATTGAGCGTTTTGGGCCTGGAGGGCCTTGATAGATTGTTCGGTAGTTGGTTCAGGATTCATGATGCTTGAGTGCTGAAATAAACAGCGAAGAAGATTAAGCAACCTGTAGAAAAAAGGTACTTGTTATGCACATGATGCATGATATGCTATTTATGCAATGCATTCAAGGGTTCGAAAGTTCAAATTCGTTGTAGCCAAAAAGAACACGCTCTTATTAGGAAATAATTTGTTTAGTACATCAGGGCCTTATGGGCAAACAATACAAAGTAAATCAATCCCAGAAGACACTGCGCATCCTCTTTGGAGCTATGTAAGTGTTGAGAGTCTTTTCCTCGTGCAGTAGGCGGGTGAGCTCCAAGACCTTCTTCTCACTGGCATATAGGCTGGACTCAAGAGAATTGCGTTCTTCCTTAAGCTGGATCCAACTCTTCTGCATTTCTTCCCAGGAGGTTGGCATGTCAGGGTGCTGAATGGTGTAGGACACCTCTCCTTCCAAAACTGGTTCCTTGATCACCGGGAGAACATGAGGATATGGCATCACCAGCTTCTGGGAGCGGGCTCGTACCCACTTGAGATAAGGCTCCAATGGGATGGAGTTCCTGTTCCCCAGTGTCTTGCTGTCTATCCTGCTGGGCATCCTCCAAGCTCTGATAAATCTCTGGCGAAGTCCTTGTGCATCGTTGTCGAAGTCAAAAACTATGTCAGGAATTAACATGTCATGAGGGCCGTCCCTCCGAGCATAACCAAACTGTCTCCAAGCCAGACACGGATTGTAAGTAATACCTCCTTTGATCCCAAGTAAAGGAACATTAGGAAACTCCTCGCAACGATCAATTATAGTGACATCTTCTCTAGACCGAGAACACCAATGTATATCAGCATGCGTAAGAGTCATCAATCGTTGTGACCATCTCAAACCCCGCTCATTCTTCAAAATTGATTGTGGAAGGTGCGAAATAAACCACCTTCCCAGGAGAGGAGTGCAGCACATAAGAATACCTCTTTTTCTCATGGTTCGAGTGTAACATGAGTGAAGGATGTCCCCAAGCAACGTAGGTATAGGATTCCTGGACATGAAGACCTTGACAGCACTGATATCTATAAGCTGATCTGGCTTAGGGAACAACACCAACCCATAGACAAGGAGGGCTATAACTTCTTCAAAGGCTTGTAGGTCAAGGGAATTCCAACACTCTTGGGCCTTCTCAAACAGAAACTTTGCCAAGAACCCTTTGATACCATTTCTGGCTTCCCAATGTCCCTTGATGTCAGATGGTTGTAGGCATAGTGCTTTAGCAACCTCTTCAAGTTTTGGTTCCCTTTCCGTACCGTTGTAGGGTAGTTGATTGAGAATGGGAATCTTCAGAAGCTGGGAAAACTCTTCTAAAGTAGGCACCAACTGATAATCCGGGAAAGTAAAACAGTGATGCAGAGGGTCAAAGAACTGGAAGAGGACCTTTACCATCTCTTCCTCAATATTGGTATTGACCAGGCTGATGAGTCTACCATGCCTTTCACTGAATGACGAGTTCTCAGGAATCCTAGATGTAAGCTCCTTAAGCTGAGGAGGGACCCTTACAAGGTTGACCTGAATTGTCTTTCTGCGGATAGTTTCCATGTCCTACAAAACAAGAACAAAGATGAAGATTCGAACCCCTGAAATGGTTAGTGGATGCATATGATGCTGTATGATGTTATGATGCTATGATAAGGGCACACCACAAGTATTCACAAAAGCAAACAGGATAAGGCACACAAGTCACACCACAACCCTTAGAGTTTAGGCCAGCATGAAGTTAGGGGTACTACCCTCTTGAAGTTGGTGGGCTCAAACCCGTCCTATCAAAGTAACCGGGTTCTAAGGATCTCAATATCATTGGATTGTTTTCATTGTTCATCGTTTCGATTTAGCCACTGACTGGCGATCAAAATATCCCAAGAAAACAACCCTCAACTGAGTGTAGTATTGAGTATCAACCGACTTTGGACTACACCAAAGTAGTTATCTCACTACCCTAAAGAGGCCAAGATGGTTCAATTAAGGTTCCTAAGGTCTGTTGATGCTTCACGACACCACGCGGAGGCCCCGTACTCTCCTTGACTGAACTCAAGGGTTACCGGTACACACCAAAGTGCCACATCAACGTAGCAGACTGCTTCAACCGTGTCGGTATACCCCGCACAGTTCCCTCACAGCCTTGTTGCTACTTTCTAAGAAGGTATCCCCAGATCCGGGTTAGGATCTATAGAACTCCCAAGACAGTCCCACAATTTAAAGCAAACAAGTCAGACAATTGAAAACACAAGTGATCTTAGTCCTAAGGTACACCTCACTTTATAAATTTATTCCCCAGCAGAGTCGCCAGTTCTGTGATCGGTGGATCTGGAACTGACTGTTTAAAGCTGGTTTCGCGAAATGTCGCGGAAGCAAGAGTCGCCACCGTCTTTTATTTTCTCCAATATGGAAAGGACAAAAGCACAGAAAAATTCCTTATTGAGATTAGTTCTCGGTTCGGGAGGTAGATTTATAGAAAGGGAAGGTGTTAGCACCCTTTCTATCCATGGTTATCCATGGGCTCTTAGATACTTGCTCATTTGTGTTTTCAAAATGTTTGTTTGCTTTTCAAAGTGTGAGTGGGTTTGAAAAAAGTTTCGTTTAAAGTTCCAGATCGACTCTTGTATCAGTCCTCAAGAGTGTTTGAAAAATTGTTTTTGAAAGCTTTTTGAAAAGTGTAGGTATGAAAAGAAGTTCTTGATTTGTTTTGAATTAGAGCAAGTATCTACGAGTCATCTACCTACCCTAAGGAATTAGTCTGTGTAAATGTCCTTAAAGTAGTGCCATCCCACCATTGAGAGGTAGGTAGCACCACCGTTGGAGGTGTTCGGGTCAATTCGAGTTTAGGGACAGTATGGCCACCGAGCAATAGTAAGATACCTTAGAAGTTACCCTTATGCCATTGATCTTTTTATTCTGAGGCAACTGTTTCGAGGCAACTGTTTCAAGGCAACTGTTTCGAGGCAACTAGATCAATGGAACATAAGGACTCACTAAGACGTCCTATACTCGACGACCACGTTTCGAGAGGCAAGGCAACAGTGTGATCACCAGAGCAACAGTAGGACACCTTAGAAGCTACCCTTATGCCATGTTCATGGACATAAGGACTTACTAAGACGTCCTGTACTCGACGACCACGGTTCGAGGGGCAAGGCAACAGTGAGGCGTACCCTAAGAGTGGTGTGCGAATTGTGTGTCATTTTCAGTTATTATTTGTCTTGTCATGCATTAGATGATCTACGCTTTGATTTTATTTGGGCATACATTCTTTCATGTGATTAACAGTTTAAAGGGTGCGGAACTTAAAATGCGGAAAAATAAAGGTCCTACGCTATTACAAGGCACGGGTCTACATCGCCAAATTAAACAAAGACCCGATTTGAATAAATAAAATGCGGAAAGTAAATGTCCTAATTATCTATTACAAGGCCTTGGGGCAATTACATAAGATTACAAAAAGAAAAATAGAAGCAAACGCGCGAAAAGGAATTATAATCGAAGGTGCGAGGGCGTTGGACCCTTTAAAGAAATTAAATTGGAATTACAAATTAATTAATTGACTTAATAAGAAAAGAAGTTATTTTTTTTGTTGTTTTTGTATTTAATGGACATAAAGAAAATTAATTGGATTTTGAAATTAAATAAAAAAAACCTAGTTCTAAATTGTTTTTAATTATTAAAGAAAATATTTAAGTTTAAACCTAATTTACTAATTGTTTAATTACAAGAGTATTTACAAAAATAATTAATAATTAATAATGATAAGAATAAAAAGGGAAAAGAATAAAAATACTAAAACCCTAATTTCTATATTTTTTAGTTATTAAGAAAATATTAACATTGAAAACCTAAATTAAACTAATTTGATTATTAAAATTTATTTACAAAATAATATTAAATAAAACATATTTTTTATTTTTATGATTTTCCTGATTTTTTGGATTTTTATATTAAAAATTAATTTGGTGAGTTAAAAGAAAATAATTAAAATATTTAAAATAGGTAAAAGAAAAGAATAAAAGAGAGAAAGAAAATGCAAACATAGGGGGTGTTGACCCAATTGAGGAGGTGGTTTGAGGAATTTTGGCCCAACAGGAGGAGGCCTTTTTTTGACTTTCCCTATTCACGTGCAGATCCATTGACTAAGGTGCATGATGGAATTCACATGATGCCCCTCAGATTGAGGCTTCTGGGCGCGTGGCAAGCAGGAGCTGGAGTTGTATGGTGGTCCTTAGGTGAGAAGCTGCATGGAAATGCATTAAGAAAACTAATATTGAGGGAGTGGGGGACCTGGGAATCGAACCCAGGTCCCAATGCCTTACCAGCGAATGCCTTGACCAACTGAGCTATTGGTGCGCGTTTGTATGATAATAGATAATAAACATTATAAAACAAAACCAAAGTTAATGTTATGAAATAATAAATAAATAAAACGCGCTGGAATTTAAATCCTCCATTCACGTCTCGCCATGCAATCTTCTTCTCCGTTCGTTCCTGTAACAAGAAGGATAGCGGGGGTTTTAAACCCCCCCAAAACACAGGCTTATGGATAATAGCGATTAGGCCATGTTTAATCATAAATTGAGCGCGAAGGTCTCATTGAATCAGGCTCCTTGCGACGAATTCAACCATACTGATTTTGAGGTTCAATTTTTTCATATGTGAAAAGCCCCATTTCCAAGCTCCTGAAACCCTAGCAAGCATTCATGGCAAATCTCTATATAGGCGTTGTTAGTTAAATCAAAGGGTACCATTAGCCTCAGAACCTTCATATTAGTGTAAATCCACATTCAAAACGTATGAAAAATGCATGTATATTGAGATACGATTATGAAAAAGTTTGAGAAAAGTGTGACTTCAATATACCAATTCCTTGCGCGTGGAGGGTTGATTTTGATTGCTAGAGCTTCCTTGGGATGTCAGCAATGTATTTGGATAGGAATGGGGACTTGAAACATGCTGTATGGAGGTTTTCAGTTTTGCTCTTTTGCTTCAAAAATTTGAAATGTGATTTGCCGTTTTGGAGCTTCTTAGGTCGTGATCCTGATTGTGATAACTTGTATTCATGCTTAGGATTTTGACATAAACTCCATTAACACACCTTCCATTTTTGAGCCAAATTTGAATTCTTGCTAGCTTTAGCCCTTTGCACGAATTTGGGATGTGCATAATGGTGGTTCAAAGTTATTCAATACACAATATTCCCTTTAATTAACCTTTTTAATTTTTATTTGATTTTAAAAGATTTAAAATGCATTAAATCCAATAAAATTAAATAAAAATGAAAAAATTAATTTTAAATTTTGAAATAATTTGTGGGACACGTGGGAAGCATGGCCAAGCTGAAACAAGTGGAAAAAGTGGGCCCCTTTTGTCAAAAATGAATTTTCAAGGATAATTGCCTTTGGCCATTTCACAAAAATTTCCCAACTTCTCCAATGCATATCTTGCTCAATTTTGAAGCTATGAACATGTTCTTGGACATTTTGGAAAGGTCTTGAAGTCCTCTAACCAATGTCTTTGGTACCATGTAATTTTGATTTACCAATCTTAAGTTATGGTCTTTGACTTAAAGTCCCTTTTTGTTGACTTTTGAAAATGACCTATAATGTTGAAATTGATAACTTTTTGTGAGAGCATTTCTTGGACTTGGAATGTGAATATGAGTTGTAGGAAATGTCCTCCCCTTCAAGATGAGCATTGGATGGGATTTTTCTGATGAACCATGAAAAAGTTATGCCTTGGTCAAGTTACAGTTGACTTTTCAACTGTCCAAAAATAGAAACTTTTGCATCTTGAGACTTTTTGAGCCATGCTTTGAGGAATCATGATCAATCATTGATCAAATGATGTTTGTGGCTTCAAAATAAGATGTTGACCAAAAATTTGACTTTTGACTGCCAAATGACCATTTTGCCCCTATAGTTGACTGTGGAGCAATTAGGGTTTTTGACTGTGCAACTTGACCTTGTGAGCCTTGAAACTTGACATGTAGGTGCTTGACAATGTATATGAGCATATGGGACTTGATTGAGCCCTTGAAAACCTCAGCTTCCTTGTGAGAACCAAAACCCTAGTTTGACTGGCTTAGGAGGATGGTTGACTGGGTAGCCCTTGAGTAGACTTTGAACCATTTGAGATTGATCTTGACAAACTTGAAGATTATGGGAGGGCAAATTTTGGGGTACAACATGCGCATACTCTTTAAATCCCTCCTTCTTCCCCATGGTCATATCTTGCAATTGAACCCTTGTCGGTGCCAAGTCAGCGTTGTACTGATATTTATGGTAGAAGGCAGTAGCTAGACCCTCCCAAGTATTGATGCGAGAGCCATCCAATTGATAAAACCATTCAAGTTGTGTTCCAGCCAAACTCTCTTAGAAAAAGTGAACCCATAGCTTTTTATCGGCAGTGTGCGGTTGTATCTTGCGCACATAAGACTTTAAATGGAGCTTTGGACAAGAGACTCCATCGTATTTTGCAAAGGTTGGTATTTTGAATTTATGGGGAATGACTACCCCAGAGATTAAGCCCAAATCGTCAAAATTTAAACCGGGGACCACTACAAGAAAATTGGCAGATTGCGACAGGTATTTTTGTAGATTATGACGGTTAAAACCGTCGCAATTTGCTTTCCACGACGGTTGCTTTACCGTCGCAGAAGTGTGTGTCCCCAACCTATTTCGCGACGGTTACAAAAACTGTCGTTCAAGTTTACGACGGGTTGATACCGTCGTGACTATCTTTTGAGTTTCTTTTAATTATTGATGGCGACGGTTCGATACTGTCGTGAATATCTTTTGAAATTGATTAAATTGTTTATGGCGACGGTTCGATACCGTCATGACTTTTGTTGATTATTTTTAATTGTTGATTACGACGGTTCGCTACTGTCGCCATGACTTTTGTTTATGTCTTGATTTTTTTTTATTTTTCTATTATATATATTTTTTATTTAAATTATTATCTATGTAAAAAATTTTAAATATAGTTTTTTTTGTGTTATTTTTTTCTTTAAATTATTTCTTCTTTAATATATTTATTTATAGTATTATTTTTTGTTTTATTTTCTATCACTTTGTAATATAGTAAAAATAATTTCAATAAAAAATATTTAACATCAAATAAGCATTATAATATCCAAAAAAAATGTGTGTTCCATAATCATGTAAAATGCGAGTTCCATAATCATGTCAAGTAGTACAAAAAACCCAAAATATATCAATTCCTAATCTTATAATAATAAGTATCATTATGCCAAAAATACATGAGAAAGTTCACAATCTAATTATCTCGATCATAGCAAAGTCTAATTTGTCCCCCCTGAAGTTCCATTATCTCCAATACGGTAGCTAGACTCAGATGAACGTCTACCATCAGCGGGTGATTCCAATCCCTAAAAAAATGTATTAAAATAATAATCTTTAAAATAATACTCATAAAATTTAACTTTAAATGCGTCAAAATAATACAAGGATATCCCCATATAAATATAAATTAATTAAAGGGGCAAAATGCAGCTCACATTTACTCAAATGGCCAAAAACATTGTTTAAAATAAAGGCAGTAGTAAAAAGTAAAAACTGAAACAAAAGAAAGGAATGCATAATGAAGTGAAATGAAGATTAAAATGGATCCAGAAACACATCATGGATATAAATCTTTTGTGACCCAAAATACAGTAACCAGAACCAGAAGGACACCTGTCATCCTCTTCATCAAACTCGGCGTCAGAATCTGTTGATGTAATTGTCACATCAGGCTTAAGTTGTGCAGATTGAAGCAAGGGAGGCATGACAAATCCCATGTATGGGAGAAAATCCTGCCCAAGGCACTTGCAAAGTCGTGCCCATGCCTGAGAATATAAAATCCAAGTGAAAATCTGAGGTATAAATGTATTTAAACCATAACAAGAGAATATATAAATATATGATCCAAAGTTGATGTCAACAAATGGAAGGAAAAAAAAGGATCATACTTGTAACATGTAACTTGCAGTTGGATCATCAACATCCAGTTGAGATTGTTGCAGTGACATCAAGACATCCATGACCTAGTCAATGAAGAATGAAAACCATACATTAGCACACAAAAAGTGAATAACAATCAGATTGTATGAAATAAGATATAAAAACTATTTGGATAAAAAAAATAAACAAAAAACATGCTAAAATAAATTTAAATCACCTGCTTGGCATCATCCCTGAACTTCTCCTTTCCAACAGCCATTCCTACCAAACTAATACACTCCATTGCTTTGGCACGAAGCATACGATTAGATTTATCATTTGCATTCAATAAAATAGCTTTTAGATATGGGGTTACAGCATCATAATACTTCTGAAATTTCTCCTGTTGACATGAGATTTAAATTTATTAAAAGACTTAAAAACAATGTGATTCCAATACAGAAGAATTATTATATAAAGCACCTGTGAAGAATCAGCAACAGATGCTAATGCTGTCAAAGCACCTTCTTGAACCATCTGGTTTCCACCCTATAATTCATGCATGAAAAGAGATGAAATCATATAATTCCAAGTTTATCATCCCAAATCTATAAAATATAAAGCAGCATAACACCTTTGGGGTGCAACAATTGATGAAACAAAGTAACATTATACAACAATACTCACAGTCATGAAAGAAAAACTAACAAATTAGGAATCTAAGGCTTCCAAGTATAAAAATTCAAAGATGAGTAAAATGTGGCAACTTCCTCATCATCCCAGGAGCACGCTCCCTCGCCTCAGCAAGGGTAACAATAAACTCAATAGCCAAATGGCGAGTCCCTTCTTCCAATGACTCGGCCTCACTGATTTGCAGCATGGCACCAACAACATCAACAATCTGCCTTCACAAGAAACGTGGCTCAGTCCCTGCAAGCTCAATGAGGAGTTCAAGTGCGTCTTGTGCAATCTCCTCCTGACCAGAATTCAATGCCTCTGTCAATGTCTGCATCATCAGAGGAAGCAAATCTTGGAACCTATTATCAGACATGAACCCAAACTTAGTAAGAAGTTTGCCATAAGAACAGATGATTAAGCCAATAACGATAACAGTCTCCCCAACTTCACATATAGAATTCAACATTAATCATAGGTAACTACATATCAACTTTTCACGAAACTTATAAACTAAACTCGTTACAATTTAAGGTGTATAGTATGTTGCTAATTTATGATAGCTTTGCATAACAAACTAAACTCATTCCAATTCAAGGTCTATGTTGTGAATCTATGATAGCTTTGAGTAACATTGATTCCCTAAAATGCTATAGAGGATAGGCGCTATTGTTAAGAGTAAAACCCAATGTACAAAGTAAAAAAAAATGCACACAATTAAAAAGACCTTTGTACTTAAAGAAACCTAAAGTACATAGCAACAAAACTTAGGCAAACAAGAAGAATAAAATAACAATTTTTGAGCTCAAGAACATAACATTACTCTTGAATGAGTTTGGATGGAAGCTTATACCCTAGAGAAAAAACCAACTGTTTAAACAAATGAGGAATTTATCCGCAAAATCCCACTAGCTGACCGCAATTTCGCAACAATTAGGAACCGCTGCCCTACTGCTGACCCTACCATTCTGTTCCGCTGCTATTGCATGCTATTGACAACTTAGTTTTAAGGTTCACCCAATTTGGAGAATAATTCAAACTTACCAACACTAATAACTAAGTGCATCTCAATTTTGATATGAAACCTATAAACTCGTTCAATATAAGTTAATCCAAATTGGAGCAATGCTAATTCGTGCTATTGACAACATAGTTTTAAGGTTAATCCAAATTGGAGCAATGCTAATTCGTTAATCCAAATTGGAGCAATGCTAATTCGTTAATCCAAATTGGAGCAATGCTAATTCGTTAATCCAAATTGGAGCAATGTTAATTCGTTCATCCAAGCAATGCCAATTCGTTCATCCAAGCAATGCCAATTCGTGCTATTGACAACACAGTTTTAAGGTTCATCCAAATTGGAGCATAATTCAGATCTATCAACAATAATCAAAAGGTAAGTCCATCTCAATTTTTATATGAAACCTATAAACTCGTTCAGTTCAAGTTAATCCAAATTGGAGCATAATTCAAATATGCACTGCTATTGCATGCTATTGACAACATAACTAAGTCCATCTCAAGTTTTATATTAAACCTATAAATTCATTCCAAGTTAGTCCAAATTGGAGCATAGTTCAAATCTGCACTATAGACAACATAACTAAACACATCTCAATTTTGGAATGAAACCTATGGATTCGTTCAATTCAAGTTAGTTCAAATAGGAGCATAATTGGAATATGTAATACCTGTCACGGTCAGAGGAATTGGAGAGACACTGAACAAAATTGATGCTGGCAGCAAGAGCAGCGATGCGGACATCTGATGACGATGTAGCAGCGCTAAGGCTGCGGAGGAAAACAGAGTGAAGAGTAGACAATTGAGGAATTAGGGTTTCACCTATGTAATGAGCCAATTGAGCAAACACAAGTAGCGAAATCTCCTGAAGCCTAGCGTCAGGTGAAGTAAACAACTGGAAGAGAAGCGGGAGTAGGTCAGGCCACGAAGCAAGGTCTTCGGAGAGAAGTGCAGAAGCAAGTTCAGAAACCGTGTCGCATAGCTTCTTAGCAATGGATTTGACAGGCTCTTGATGGAGAGAGGAGAGGAGGAGGGAACGGAGAGTGGATTGAGTGGAGGCGGTTAGGTGTGGGTAGATGAAGGAGTCGTCGTGGTGGCGCGTGAGGTGGCGGCGGAGGAGGATTGTGGACATGGTGCGGGTTTCAGGGTTCGGGGAAGTGTGGAGAAGTTGGGCGAGTTTGAGGATTAGGGAATCGGGGTAGGTTTGTTTGCATAGGTTGAAGATATTTTCGGCTTGGGAGCGAAGGTCGTTGGAGGAGGACATGAGGTTTGTGTTTAGGGATTCTAAGATATTTTATGAGTAAGTTTAACTTTAAAGGTTTTGGGTGCGACGGTTGTTTTACCGTCGTGAAATGAATTTTAGGACGGATAATTTTACCGTCGTGAAAGGTTTAAGGGTGCGACGGGTGCTTTACCGTCGTGATATGCCTTTTAGGACGGTTAATTTTACCGTCGTGACTAGTTGTTGGTGAAAAATCAATGTTAAAAGTGTTAAATGGGGGCCGACGGTTGTTTTACCGTCGTAATAATAATATTATGATGGTTAAATATACCGTCGCAAAATAAATATTAGGGACGGTTGGTGTCAACTGTCGTAAACACTGTCTCTATATGTCAATTACGACAGTTATCACATAACTGTCGCAATTTTTGTGTCGTTAAACACTAATTTTCTTGTAGTGGACGACTTGGATTTTAACAACTTTCAACCTGTCTTCTAACTGCTTGTATTTGATGTCTGCGGGTGGATACTGTATGTTGAAATAATCATCATCAGATTATTGATCATTGGCATATTCAGCCTGAATACTCTTGACCTCGCTAAACTGGTTCTCATCCTCTTTAGACGAGTCTTCTACTAGGATTTGACGGATTGTCTCTCTGAACCTTCTACCCATGTTGAGTAGAGCTTTCTTCTTTGGCTTCTTCTTAGCGGCCAACAAAGCCATCATATCTTGATGCCCCTTGGCCAGGGCGAGTAAAGCTTCCTGAAACTAAGAATCCTGGGTTTGTAGTTCCATCACAGTTTTCTCTAGATCCATCTTGCTGAAATAAACAGCAGAAAGATAAGGAAACCTGTTATGCGACAACCTGTCATGTTATGATACATGGAATATGTATATGCAAATGATTTCAAGGATTAATGAAATTTAAATTTGTCTGGACAAAAGAATGAACAAACGTTAACTTTTATTTAGTTAAAACAAGAAAGATTACATTATGCCCCTTGGGCTTAAAAAATAGCTTTCTATTATAAAAAGATCGAACGCATCCTCTTTGGTGCGAGATAAGCGTTCACAGTCTGCTCTTCTTGTAGCTGTTTCGTAAGCTCCAAGACCCTCTTCTCACTAGCATAGAATTGAGCTTCAAAAGTATCTCGTTCTCCTTTCAGCTGGATCCAACCCTTTTGTAAGTCTTCGAGAGAGGTAGGCATGTCAAGATGGAGGAGAGTTTAGGGAACATCTCCTTTGACCACATGCTCCACGATGATCGGTAAGATGGAGGGAAAAGGCATCACAAGTTTCTGAGCACGAGCTCGTACCCATTTAAGGTAAGGCTCGAGGGGAATGGAATTCTTGTGTCCTAACGTCTTACTATCCACTTTGTTCACCATCCTCCATGATCAGATAAACCTCTGACGGTAACCTTAATTGTCATTCTCGTAGTCGAACACTAGTCCTTGGATAAGCATCTCATAGGGACCATCCCTTCGGGCGTAACCAAATTGTCTTAAGGCTAAACAAGGTTTGTAAGTGATACCTCCTCTAATTCCAAGCAAAGGGACATTAGGTAACTCTCCACAACGGTCGATGATAGTAACATTCTCCAAAGAGCGGGAACACCAATGAATATCTGAGTGTCTGAGTGTCATTAACCTATGGGACCACCTTAATCCTTGCTCGTTCTTCAATACAGATTGGGGAAGATGCGAAATAAACCATCTTGCCAAGAGAGGAGTACAACACATGAGAATACCTCTTTTCCTTATGGTACGAGTGTGAAAGGAATGAAGGATGTCCCCTAGCAAAGTAGGCATTGGGTTACGAGACATGAAGATTTTGACGGCGTTGATATCTATGAGTTGGTCAGAATTCGGAAACAAAACCATCCCATATATGAGGAGAGCCACAATTTCCTCAAAGGCTTGTAAGTCTAAGGAATTCCAACAACTTTGGGCTTTCTCAAACAAGAGCCTTGCAAGGAAGCCTTTGACACCACTCCTGGTTTCCCAATTAGTTGTGATATCAGATGGTTGCAAGCGTAGAGCTTGAGCAATCTCTTCTGGCTTTGGATCTCTTTCCGTACCGTTGAAAGGTAGTTGATTGAGAATGGGAATCCTCAAGAGTTGGGAGAATTATTCCAAAGTAGGCACAAGTCGATAGTCGGGAAACGTGAAGCAATGGTGTAAAGGATCAAAGAACTGAAAAAGCACCTTCATCATGTCCTCATCTGTGTTGGAAGTGACCAAGTTGAGTAGGCGACCATGTCTTTTGGTAAATGGAGAATTTTCAGGAATCCTTGATGATAGTTCTTTGAGTTGAGGAGGGATCTTTACGAGATTGACTTGAATGGTTTTCCTGCAAAGAGAATCCATGTCCTACAAAACAGAACAAAGATAAATCCAAAAATCCTTGAAATGGTTAGTGAGTATGAGTATGATATTTATGATGTTATGTACAAGTATATATATACAAACAAAGCAAACAAGTCCTTAGTTTTAGGCTTGCATGGAGTCTCATAGGTAAGTACCCTCTTAAAGTTTAGTTGGCTCAAACCTGTCCTAGTAATAGTAACCGGGTTCTAAGGAGCTCAATATCACTGGTTTGTTTTCTCGGGCATTGTTTCAGCGCAAGCCTCTTTAATGGCGACAGAAATATCCCAAAAAACCAAACCACAATGAGTGTAGTATCGAGTATCTACCAACTTCGGACTGCACCAAAGCCGGTCATCTCACAACGTCCTAATTGCCAAGTTGGTCAAGTAAGGTTCTAAGGTCAGTTGATGCTTTACGACACCACGCGGCGGCCCCGTACTCTCCTTGACTGACTCAAGGGTTACCGGTACCCACCAAAGTGCCACATCAACGTAGCTACTGCTTCAACCGTGTCGGTATACCCCGCACAGTTCCCTCACAGTCTATTGCTACTTACCTAAAAGGTGTCCCCAAATCCGGGTGTAGGATTTAAAACAAACCCAAACAAGGAACCAAAATGTAAAGAAAACAAGTCAAACAAATGAAAGCAAATAAAGGTGATCTATCCTTAAGGTAACCCCACTTTTAAGAATGTCCCCAGAAGAGTCGCCAGTTCTGTGATACGGTGAGAGAACTGACATGGGGGTTTTTGTGTTTGTGTTTGCAAATGTTGCGGTTTAGCAAGAGTCGCCACCGACTTTTCTTTTATCCAATAAGGAAAGGTTAAAAAGCACAGGAAAGACTTTAGAGATGTTTTCTTGAGTTCGGGGGATAGATTATGAAAAGGAAAGGTATTAACATCCTTTTCATCCATGGTTTTCCATGGGCTCTTAGTTACTTGCTAGATCACTTGCTTTTGTTTGAAAAATGTGCTTTTGTGTGCTTTTGAAAGTATTTTGAAAAGGTGCCATCGTTTAGGCAAACTTTGTAATAGTTCTCGTTCGTAAGAACGTATACAAAGTGTTGAGATTTTGAAAATAATTCACGTTTGGAAAGTGTTTTGAAAGTGTTTTGAAGGTGTATGTGATTGTTTTTGAAAATAGCAAGGATATTTGTTTTGAAATTGAGCAAGCAACTAAAAGTAATCTACCTACTCAAAAGGTCTTAGATGTTCTTTTCCTCCTCCTTTAGATGTTGCTATCTTACCATTGATTTGGTGAGAAGCCCCATCGTTGGATGTAAAGGGACGGTCATTGGGTCATCGTATGACCATGATAGCAATGTTGTGAGATGACTTAGCACTTTTATTTTAGGGACTAAGATCATTTTGAAAGGCAACATTTATAGCGTCATCGAGGGACTATGATCTTGTATTTCGATTGTTTTTGCTAAGACACCCCACATGCATAACATGATCGTTTTTGTAAGGCAACAAGTGGAATCACCCTAGGGGTGCTAGTGTGCAAGTGTATTTGATTACATGCATAATTTTGTCTTTGATTTAGGATTTTCTAGCATTGGTTTTAGTCTTGCCATACACGCCCTAATTACTAACAATATATGAAAGCAATAAAAGTGAAGAAATGTAAAGTCCTACGCTATTACAATATTTAGGGGGATGGGGGTACATATTTATGAATGGAGATTGCAAATTAAATCCTAAGTTACTATTACAACCACATTGAAATAGATAAGAATGTACAGGAAATGTAAAATTCTTATTTATTTAAGAAAAGAAATAAGTTTTGTTTAAGAAAATATTTTTTGTCTTTTTATGTTAAAAGAAATAAAATATGATATATGAGTATGAAATATTTTTTGGTTAATGATAAAATAAAGATGATGGCAAAAAATAATAAAAGAGAAAGAAAACAGAATCAGCGCAAATGCTGAAAATAGTGTTAGAACATAGTTTGATTCTACAACCCTTGGTTAGAATTTTGATGATAACAAATACAAAGAATAAATACATACAAAGAACAAATATGCTCCTTAAAAATATGTTTTATGTATGCAAAAGTTCTGATCTGATCAGCATCAGAAGATAAGCCATAAAGTATTACACGCTGAAGCAATCAGATTATACGTTGAAGATTGATGACCAGAACCTGCGCTTTATTATAGTAAACTCTGATTCTGAACAAAGACATATCAAACCAAGTCATCAATATTCTGAAGCGTCATCAGCAGAAAGGAGGAAAAGACTCTGAAGCGTTACTAAACATTCAATACAGAATTAATGCCAACGACTTTCTTCAGACAGAATCTTCTCCAAAAGGAAAGTGTGTTAATAACATTAAACCTGCTTTATGGACAACGTCATTACATTTCCTATATAAACAAGTCAGCTTGCAGAATGAAGCACGTACGTACACACAACAATTTGCTAAGATCACCAACCACACATATTCAAGCTTAAGCAAATTCAATCTTTATTCTAAGCTACAAACCTGTGTAAATTATCACAGTTGTGATAAACTGTTTTTGTTAGAAAAACAACAACACATTTTGTTTAAATCATTTTGTAAAAGAGTTCCTTGAGATTAACCGGATTGTGGTTGTACTCAAGAAGACTTTAACAGTTGTTAAAGTAGCTGTTGTAATCTTTTGAGATTAGTGAATTAAGACCTCGTTGGAGAGAGGTGAAATCACCTTGACGGGTGGACTGAAGTAGTTTGAGATCAAACGAACCAGGATAAAAATATTGTGTCATTAAGTTGTTTTAGATCCAAGTTTTCAATTCAACCCCCCTTCTTGTGTTTTTCACATCTTCAATTGGTATCAGAGCGCATGGTTCTGAGCTTAAACACTTAACAGTGTCAGTACAAGATCCAAGCTTCAGAAAAACACTATGGTGGGACCAAGCCAAAACATCAGCAATGACAACAATGAAGACAAGGACAGATTTAGTGGTAAACCTCCAGTCTTTGATGGAGAAAACTTTGACTACTGGAAAGACAGAATTGAGAGTTTCTTTCTGGCTCATGATGCTGATCTGTGGGACATGGTGACTGATGGATACACACATCCTGTGGATGGACGTGGTGAGAAGATAGACAGGAAAATGATGTCTGATCAGCAAAAGCGTGAATTCAGAAACCACCACAAGGCCAGAACAATTCTCCTCAGCGCCATCTCTTATTCAGAGTATGAGAAAATATCAAACAGAGAAACTGCCAAGAATATGTTTGACTCTCTGAGAATGACGCATGAAGGCAACATTCAAATCAAAGAAACCAAGGCCCTTGCGCTCATTCAGAAGTATGAGGCATTCAAGATGGAAGATAGTGAATCTATAGAAACTATGTTTTCAAGATTTCAAATTCTTGTTGCTGGACTAAAAGTTTTTGACAAAGGGTATTCCACTGCTGATCACGTTAAGAAGATCATCAGAAGCTTGCCAAAACAATGGAGGCCAATGGTCACAGCACTTAAGCTAGCCAAAGATCTCAACAAAATCTCTCTGGAGGAACTTGTTAGCTCCCTCAGAAGTCACGAGATAGAGCTAGAAGAAGATGAACCTCAAAAGCAAGGTAAGCCATTAGCTTTAAAATCTAACAGAAAATATGACTCCAAAGTTTTGCAGGCTGTGGAAGAAACCTCTGATGGATCCTCATCAGAAGAAGATGAATTGTCTCTCCTCTCCAAAAGGGTGAACCAACTGTGGAAGCAGAGACAAAGGAAGTTCAGAAATCCCAGAAGATCAGAAAATCAGAATGAATCCTCATCCAGATACAGAAGGTCAGAATCCTCCTCTGGACACAGAAGATCTGAAGGTTCTTCAGGATACAGAAATCCAAACAACAAAGACATCATTTGTTATGAATGTAACGAGCAAGGGCACTACAAAAGTGACTGCCCAAAGCTTCAGAAGGAAAAGCCCAAAAAGAAGTTTCTCAAGGAAAAGAAGAAAAGCCTCATGGCTACATGGGATGATTCTGACACATCTGAAGCTGACACAGAATCAGATGATGAAATAGAAAACATAGCTCTCATGGAAAATGTATCAGAATATAATGAAGCTTCTGGTTCAGACTCAGAATCAGACACTGAAGAGGTATTCCCTGACTTTACCATAAACTTTACTAAGGCTGAACTTGCTGAAAGCATTAATGAAATACTGGAAAGGTATTAGCAGATCAGAGTCAAATTCAGAAACCTGAAAAGGAATCTTGTCTCTGACTCTGATAAGACTGAGAGTCTCAGATTGGAGAATTCTGAGTTAAAAGAAAAAATTTCAAAATTAGAAAAACAGTTGCAAAACTCTCAGAAGGAAACAATCTCTGAAACTCCCAGCAATGCTGATGAGATCATCAAAGAGTATGATCACATCTTTCAGAAGTTTCTAGCTAAAAACATAGACAGAAGCAAAATGGCATTAATGATCTATGGAGTTAGCAGAAATGGCAGAAAAGGGATAGGATATCAAGGTAAGGTACCTACACCAAAAAATGCCATGGACTTAGTTATAAAACGCATTCCACTTAATTCACATTTTATATATGGGCACATACATGACATAAAATACACAAGTAGTAATTATTCTGTCAAACCAAAGTTCAATCAAAATTTTGGTAAAACTAACAAATCAGGACCCAAGAAAATGTGGATACCTAAGGATAAAATCATACATGTGGCAGATATCTTTAGCAGCAAGGCTAAGACACCAATCATGGTACCTGGACTCTGGCTGCTCACGACACGTGACGGGAAGAAGGCATATGTTCCAAAGCCTGGAACTTAAGCCTGGAGGCCACGTGGGATTTGGAGGCAATCAGAGAGGAAATATTATTGCCTCTGGAACAGTAGGTAATGGAAATCTTCCCTC
The DNA here is from genome assembly GCA_948472305.1 of Vicia faba. Taxonomy (NCBI): domain Eukaryota; kingdom Viridiplantae; phylum Streptophyta; class Magnoliopsida; order Fabales; family Fabaceae; genus Vicia; species Vicia faba. Next base: position 347,454,240 of record OX451737.1, read on the forward strand.
TATAAGTAATGTTTTATTAGTTGATGGATTAATGCATAACCTGTTATCCATAAGTCAATTAAGTAATAATGGTTATGATATAATCTTCAATCAAAATTCATGCAAAGTTGTTAGTCAGAAAGATGGGACTATCCTATTTAATGGAAAGAGGAAAAACAACATTTATAAAATAAAACTTTCTGAACTAAAGAGTCAGAATGTAAAATGTCTACTGTCTGTTAACAACGAGTAATGGATCTGGCATAGAAGATTAGGACATGTTAGTATTAGAAGAATATCTCAGATTAACAAACTCAATCTGGTCAGAGGACTTCCTAACTTGAAGTTCAATTCAGATGCTCAGTGTGAAGCATGACAGAAAGGCAAGTTTGCAAAACCTGCTTTCAAATCCAAAAATGTTGTTTCCACCTCTAAGCCATTAGAACCTGTACATTGACTTATTTGGACCAGTAAAAACTGCTTCAGTCAGTGGCAAGAAGTATGGGTTAGTAATCGTAGATGACTATAGCAGATGGACATGGGTAAAGTTCTTAAGACACAAGGACGAGTCACACTCTGTGTTTGTTACCTTCTGCAACCAAGTTCAGAATGAAAAGGATCTTAGAATTGTCAAAGTCAGAAGTGATCATGGTGGAGAATTTGAAAATAAAGATTTTGAATTATTCTTTAATGAAAAAGGCATTCTGCATGATTTCTCTTGTCCTAGAACTCCCTAGCAAAATGGAGTTGCAGAACGAAAGAACAGAACATTGCAAGAAATGGCCAGAACCATGAGCAACGAGACTAACGTTGCTAAGATCTTCTGGGCAGAGGCAATAAACACAGCGTGTTACATTCAAAATAGAATCTCCATAAGACCTATTCTGGAAAAGACTCCATATGAATTGTGGAAGAACAGAAAGCCCAACATTTCTTATTTTCACCCATTTGGATGCACATGTTTTATTCTGAATACAAAAAATTATTTGAACAAGTTTGACTCTAAAGCACAAAAGTGTATTATGTTAGGATACTCTGAACGCTCAAGAGGGTACAGAGTATACAATACAGAAACACAGATTGTTGAAGAGTCAATCAGTGTTAGGTTTGATGATAAGCTTGACTCTCAAAAGTCAAAGCAGAATGAATTCCTTGCAGGTATGGAAGTTGAACTCACAGGTACTGAAGACAACTCATCAGAGGCTCTCAACAGAGACACTCCCTCAACAGCAGAAAGAGTCACTACAAGAAATCCAGCACCTGTTGTTGATCAACTCCAGAAAAGGCTATCCAGAAGCAGCATTGATCACCCAGAAGATACAATATTGGGAAAGAAGGAAGATCCAATCAGAACAAGATCAACATTCAGAAACTCTGAAGAATCCCTCATGGGACTGGTTTCTCTGATTGAACCAACAACAATTGATGAAGCACTTATGGACAATGACTGGATTCTGGCAATGCAAGAGGAACTAAATCAATTCACCATAATGACGTATGGGATTTGGTTCCCAAACCAAAGGGGTTCAACATCATTGGTACAAAATGGATGTTCAGAAACAAACTGAGTGAACAAGGTGAAGTCATCAGAAACAAAGCACGACTGGTAGCACAAGGTTATAGTCAGCAAGAGGGGATAGACTATACAGAAACCTTTTCTCCAGTCGCCAGGTTAGAATCTATCAGACTTTTAATATCATTTGCTAATAATAAAGGCATCACTCTGTATCAGATGGATGTCAAAAGTGCATTCTTAAATGGCTATATAAATGAAGAGGTATATGTGCACCAACCCCCTGGTTTTGAGAGTTCTAAAAATCCAGAATACATTTTCAAACTAAAGAAGTCACTCTATGGTCTGAAACAAGCTCCCAGAGCTTGGTATGAAAGACTAAGTAACTTCCTGTTAGAAAAGGAATTCACCAGAGGGAAAGTGGACACAACCTTGTTCTGTAAGACAGTTAAGAATGACATGTTAGTTTGTCAGATTTATGTTGATGACATCATATTTGGTTCTACTAAACCCTCTCTGGGAAGAGAGTTTGCTAAATGTATGCAGGCAGAGTTTGAGATGAGCCTAATGGGAGAACTAAAATTCTTTCTGGGCATTTAGATAAATCAAACTCCAGAAGGAACTTACATTCATCAGAGCAAATATGTCAGAGAAATTCTGAAGAAATTTGATCTCTCAGAATGTAAGCCCTCAAGGATTCCAATGCATCCCACGTGCATTCTGGAAAAAGAAGAGGTAAGTAAAAAGGTAGAACAGAAGGTCTACAAAGGTATGATTGGTTCTCTTCTCTATCTGACGGATTCAAGGCCTGACATTCTATTCAGTGTTTTCATTTGTGCTAGATTCCAATCAGATCCTAGAGAATCTCACTTAACAGCAGTTAAGCGAATTTTCGAGTATCTGAAAGGTACTGCTAATTTGGGTTTGTTTTATAGAAAATCAAGTAATTACAGCTTAGTAGGTTACTGTGATGCTGACTTTGCTGGAGACAGAGTAGAACGAAAAAGCACTTCTGGAAGCTGCCAGTTTTTGGGAGAAAATCTGATCTCATGGTCCAGCAAAAGACAATCCACAATAGCACTATCAACAGCAAAAGTTGAATACATAGCAGTAGCTGGATGTAGTACACAAATGCTCTGGATGAAAAGTCAACTTGAGGACTTCAATATATTTGAGAGTAACATCCCTATCCTCTATGACAATACTTCTGCTATTTGTCTCAGTAAAAATCCTATTTTGCATTCTAGGGCTAAGCATATAGAAATAAAACATCATTTTATTAGGGACTGTATTCATAAAGGGATTCTTAACTTAAAATTAATTACCACAGACCATCAATGGGTTGATGTCTTTACAAAACCTCTTTCTGAAGATAGGTTTAACTTCATTCTGAAACATCTCAGCATGAAGCTTTGCCCATAATAAATTTTTTTATTTACATATCTTAACCTTCATAATTTTAGTTATTTTCTGTGAACTACTGATCAACCTGCCTTCAGAATTATAGAAGTAAAGATTGTATCAGAATCTATCCATGAAGATCTGAGCGTTTCATTTCAAGGATGGAAGTGTGATGTTCACGTAAGCAAACAGTTGTCATCCATTCATCAGCTACCTTCTAAGGCTGAACACACGTTCACTTTTCTGAAAGGTTAAAAGCACTGATTGGGTGCATTGAGACACACATCATGGGTAACCGTTCCAATATCTTTCTGAATCCCCTAAAATCAGCTGTCATTAATGCTTATAATCATGATTAATTGTTTCTCTCTCTTACTGTTTATGCTTTCAAGAAAATCTATTTAAACTCAAGTTTCACTCTTCACACTCTTTCACTTTTACTCTTTCAATACCTCTAATTGTTTTCAGTTCGTAATTTCAAAAACCCTTTCATCTTTCTCAAATTTCTTGTGTGAACATGGCTTCTTCAAGCGTCCAAAACACCAGTACTCAGGGAACTGAATCTATGGAACAGTACGAAGAACCATACAGAACTCTACTCACGCCCATTGACAACCTGGAAGTTCTTTCAGAACTGATTGTTGATTTTGAAAGTCTTCAAGAAAATGGCTTCAATCTCTCTGAAGAGATCAATGCTCAAGGATGGAACAAATATTTTGACCGTCTTCTAGGGCCAACGTTTCCAATTCTTGTCAAATAATTCTGGATTCATGCTTCATCCTCAAACCATCAAGTTACCTCGTATGTCATGGGTAAGAAGATTGTCATTACTGAAGACCTAATTTCAAGACTGATTGGTTACAACGGTGGAGGTGTCAGGTGTATAGACACGGCTGAAAGTTGTTATGATGTTGCTTCAATTGCAAGGGAAATATTCACTCTGGGTCTACCCTCCAGCAAGATTAGGGATCTGAAGGATCATCACAGAATCTGGGCTAAGATAATTCTGGGGTGCATCAACCACAGGAAGCCAACCAACTCTCCTGACTACATAAACATTGATCAGCAGTTTCTGATCTACTTTATCTCCAAGAAGACTAAGGTGAATCTCCCTCACTTGCTATTTAATCATCTGAGGGCCAGTGTAAAGGAGACAAGAGAAGATGAGCGTACCAAAAGGGACTGAATACCCTTGGGAAGACTCATATCAGATATTCTGACAGAGAATAGGCTGATAGAGCATCTGACTGAAGCACAGGAAATTATTTCACTAGAAGCAACTGCTGGGAAGCCTCTGAATGCAAAGAATCTGAAAAAGATGAAAATTATTGAGAACATCCAGAAGGAACCCAATGTTACTTCTTTTGCAACCATCACTTCCAGAAGAATTCCTTTGGATGATTTTCCTCTTTTCTCTGAGATTGACTCCAAGCCTAAGATAATTGTCAGATATATGGATGCGTGTAAGGCAGATGGCACTGCACCAGGGTTAAATATCTAGGACTTGCATCAGGCGGCTCCAGAAGTTGTGTTGAAGAAGACCAAGAAAAGAAAGGCAGCAGCAAAAGGATCATCTCAAAGGACTCCAAAAGCTGCTAAAAAGAAAGGTAATCCTTCTTCTGTTACTGTTTTAGAATCAATAACTATATCAACATCTGAACCCATAACTACCCAATCAGAACTTCCAACCCCACAAACTTTTGATGGCTTTGACATAGGGTTTGATCCATCAGAAACTCTAAGTCTAAGAGAAACTCACTCCCTTCCTATCAATCCAAATCCTGAATCAACTCAACCAGAACTTTCCAAAGTTCTGTCAGATATTGACTCTTTTGACCAAGATATTTCAGCTCCCACACCAGAAAATCCAAATCCTCTAATCCCTGATAATCCAAACTCCGAAACTACAACAGATGTTCCACAATCAGATATTCCACTACCTCTCTCCCCATAACAAGATATTCCTCATCCACCATCACCTCAACCTGAACAACCAGAAGTTCAAACTTCTGAGAACCAACCATCTGAATCCCATGAACCAGAACCTCACAATGTTTCATTCAACCAATCTGAAGAACCTACTTCAGATTCAGATATTATAACAATCCCAGGAATCACTGAACCTCTGGCCATCTGCATGCCTATAACCATCCTGGACATTCCATAAAATCCTTCTTCTCTCGAATCCACACCACCAAATTCCCCAACTAGTCCAATCATTATACCAGACTCTCCCACTCCCTCACCCAAGAGCAATCCAACTGACAACGTAAGACTTGTCATTGATCAAACTGCATTAGAACGATTAGCTGCTATATCTCACAAAACTACCATTCCGATACCAAAACCAACTGAACCCACACCAGATGTTGGTACAAGTTTGTTGATGTTTGAAACAGGAATGCAGAAATGGATAACCTCCTTGAAGCAACCTAGTCTAGAGATGACTAACCCTGCTGCTTCTGATTATCTATGGACAAGTTTTAGAAACTGGCTAAGTTCTGAAACATTGAAGCTAAAAGAACAGAGTTATGAACAGGTTCAACGACATTTCAGTGATATGCTAAAGGTTTTTGAAGACCAAGTTCTGAGCCATCTGCTCAAGCAGGAGATTCTCCATCTGGATAATGCTCCCTGGTCAGAACATCGTCTCTCAGATGAAGTTCAACCAGAATCAGAAGGTCTAACTCTGACTGCTGCTCCAGAAGAAATGATTTTAGCAGAGGAAATGGTTCAATGTGATCAAGTTACAGAATGCTCTGAGAAGCGTCCAGATACTGAAGATTCTCCAGCTTCTTCTTATGACAGGAAAACTCTGGAAGAATTGAAGAGAGCAAATGGTGTTATCCAGGAAAGGTTGGATAAGCAGGATGACACAAACAAATAAATCAAGAGCATTTTGAGCAAACAAGAGGAGACTAACACCCAGATCAAGGGATTGCTGGAAGCTTTGTTCACACGCCTTCCTCCTCCTTCTTAGATTCTCTTCTGTTTTAAATCTATTTATCTGTAACATTTGTTTTATATTGCTTATGTTCTGAACTACTTATCATTGCTTCTTGTTTTTTTTTAAATATAAATCAATATTTTTTGCTCTGATTATATTGCCTTTTTGATAACTGACAAAAAGGGGGAGAAAGTAAGATATTTTCAATAACGGTTTACTGAGATAGAAGTCTTAAACATTCTGAACTACTTAACCTCTATCTTCTGAAAAGTTTGAACAGGTACAAAACTCTGATAAAAGACGCAGTTAAACTCTGATGTTCAAAGACTCAAGGATCTTAAGGGAAGTAATCAACTCAGGGGGAGTTTTTCTTCTCTATTCTAAACTGTTTATTCTTTATTTTTTAATTGAAAAATCTGGTTTTTTTGTCATCATCAAAAAGGGGGAGATTGTTAGAACATAGTTTGATTCTACAACCCTTGGTTAGAGTTTTGATGATAACAAATACAAAGAATAAATACATACAAAGAAAAAATATGCTCCTTAAAAATATGTTTTATGTACGCAGAAGTTCTGATCTGATCAGCATCAGAAGATAAGCCATAAAGTATTACATGCCGAAGCAATCAGATTATATGTTGAAGATTGATGACCAGAACCTGCGCTTTATTATAGTAAACTTTGATTCTGAACAAAGACATATCAAACCAAGTCATCAATATTCTGAAGCGTCATCAGCAGAAAGGAGGAAAATACTCTGAAGCGTTACTAAACATTCAAGACAGAATTAATGCCAACGACTTTCTTCAGACAGAATCTTCTCCAAAAGGAAAGTGTGTTAATAACATTAAACTTGCTTTATGGACAACACCATTACATTGCCTATATAAACAAGTCAGCTTGCAGAATGAAGCACGTACGTACACACAACAATTTGCTAAGATCACCAACCATGCATATTCAAGCTTAAGCAAATTCAATCTTTATTCTAAGCTACAAACCTGTGTAAATTATCACAGTTGTGATAAACTGTTTTTGTTAGAAAAACAACAACACATTTTGTTTAAATCATTTTGTAAAAAGGTTCCTTGAGATTAACCAGATTGTGGTTGTACTCAAGAAGACTTTAACAGTTGTTAAAGTAGCTGTTGTAATCTTTTGAGATTAGTGGATTAAGACCTCGTTGGAGAGAGGCGAAATCACCTTGACGGGTGGACTGGAGTAGTTTGAGATCAAACGAACCAGGATAAAAATACTGTGTCATTAAGCTGTTTTAGATCCATGTTTTCAATTCAACCCCCCCTTCTTGTGTTTTTCACATCTTCAAATAGGAGAGGTCAGAAGTTCTAACTCTGACTTACTACACAAACAGAAACAACGTTAGTAGAAATATGGAAGTTCAGAAGTTCTGGATCTTCTAAGAATTCAGAAGTTTTCAGAAGTTCTGATGCATTTGTCAGAACTTTGCCTCTCTCCATGCTAGTCAGAACATCTGCAACTTAGTCATTTCTTAACAGAAGTTGCACACATGACAGTTATGACAAGTTTCAAGAAATATCAAAAACACAAATCAGAAGCAACATGAATTTGCTAATCCTAATTCTGAGTCCTAATTTCTTTATGAAACTCTGAACTGGGATTCCCTCTATTTAGGTAGGCAGATGCTTGAAATCTCGGAATATGTACATCATCTGAATCAGCAAGGGATAAAGTTCTGATCCTTTGAAGTGGATATTGGTGGAGAATGTATTACTGTTTGATTACAGAATTTGGATGTCTTTTGAATGTATATTAGGAACTGTATGGGTGGTTTTGGTCAGGAAACAACTTGATAAAAAAATGGAGTTTTAATGAAAGAATCAAATGCTAAGGTTTTGTATTTTTGTTTGCAATCTTTTTGGACTCTTGGAATTTTTGCAGGGGTTCAAGGCTTTTCTTTCTCAAATTCCACAGCTCTTTCTCAAATTTTTCCGACCTCTTTTAAATGGCCAAAGGTGTTATATTTATAGGCAAAGGTTTTGTAGTTTGGAGGGGTAAAGTGGCACCAACATCATATGCTAGATGCTGACTTACTCTTGAAGTAAGCTTAAACAAGTGTGGTTTAATGCATCAAGTTGGATGGTTAACAGCGCCTAAGCTGGATTTGGCAGCGTGAATTAAGGAAAAGTAGAAGCAGCGCATGGGCCTAGTATACTTTTGCACAACAGTTGGTCTTCCCAAGACAGTAGGGGTACACGTGGGGAACTCCTTTGGATAACAACTCACAAGTGGTTGTGAGCATTAAATGATGATGAGATTTATCAAATCAGAAATCCTGCCATGTGAAACTCTGCGTCCTTGCTTAACTCTGGATTAGAAGTTCTGCTTCAGCGTAGCATCTCATCTTCTGATCCTCTTATCTTCTGGCTCTAGCATGTTCTGAAGGAACTTTCAGACTTTCTAGAAAGCTTGCAACACGCTTCTTAACCTTCTTTGAATACCCTGGCAAACTCTGACTGATGCTTTTGTGAAAACTTGCCCAGAAGTTCTGACCAAACTCTGTCTTGAGAATATCCATAATTTGCTCAGTGCTTTAGTGATAATCTGGTCAGAAGTTCTGTGTTTTCTCATGCTTCTTAAACACTTAGAAAAATTTCTAGGTATTTAGAATTTGACTTTTCCAAAGTAAAATCTGACTTTTGAAATTCTTGATGAAACAAACTTCATATTCCAACATGTCTTAATGAAATATAATTTTTGAGATTTGATTTTGATCCAAAAGTCAAAGTTTGACTTTTCAGTGTGCAAATGACCATTTTGCCCTTGTGAATTATTTTCTTGTAAAATTTAATAATTCAAGGCCTGGAAACTTGATAGAAACAAACTTGGGATCCAGGGTGATCCCTTGTGAAATGAGAGGGAAAATTTTGGGGTACAACAGCCTGTAAACTTGATAGTTCCATTATCCAATAACAACTGAATACTTTTCCTTACAATTGAACATCCTCGGGAGTCCCAGCAGCAAATTCGACAAGATCCATACTGATGTTCTACATGACCAGCCATGTGGCAAAAAGTAGCACGCAATTGTACAAGATCCTCATTCATATATTCCATATCAAAGATTCTGAACTCTCCAGGACATCCAGAAACCATGTTTACTTCCTCTTCATACTCTGCCCTAGATCTGGTTATGTGGATGACACCCTCATCCATCATCTCCTGCAAATCAACCTTTATCTTGTCACAACCCTGTATATCTGTACTGCAAATAGCACCACGGTAATGGTCATGCGTATAATAGCTAAATTCACAGAGGCCTGCATGCATTTTTACTAAATCCCCTCTAACCAATTTAATATAAAAAATCCAGAAATCGCCTGGACAACCGATCACCGTGTTCACAGCATTTTCTCCTTCATGCTTTGGCAAAGGATTATCTTTCACATTAGGGCCAACATCCTTGAAAGATAAGATACCAGACTTCACCAATTTTTGTACTTCAGTTTTCAAAGGATAGCAGTTCTCAACATTGTGCCCTGGTGCTCCCTAATGAAAAGCACATGTTTGGTCTGCCTTGTAATACCAAGGCAATGGTGATGGTATAGCGGGAGGTGTCTGGTCTGAACCAACTTCTTTTGAATTAACGCCGAGATTAATTATGTATAGCTCATAGGGATAGGGTCATAACTCTCCCTTCTCTGATTATACCCTTGATTCCATTGATGGTATGGTCTCTGATAAGCAACGGTGGTTAGAGCTACACCAACAACTGGAGTTACTGAGGCGACTTGTTGATGACGCTGCTAATTTCTTCTAGGAGGATTAACCCTCCTCTCTTGCATAATATCATTTGTATCTCCATCCTTCTTTTTGGCAAACCCATAGGATGGCTTCTTCGTACTTCTGGAACTTTCACTTTTTGTTAAACGACCCTCTCTTACAGCCTCTTCCAAACGGATACCCATGCCTACCATTTCAGTAAAGTCACTTGACGTACTCGCTACCATCCTCTAATAGTAGAAAGCACCCAGAGTCTTCAGGAAAATCTTAGTGATCTCCTTTTCTTCCATGAGAGGAATCACTTGGGCGGCTACCTCACGCCATCTCTGTCCATATTCTTTGATTGATTCCATGTCCTTCTGGACCATGGCCCTGAGTTGATCACGGTCAGGCGCCATGTCCATGTTGTATTTGTTTTGTCTAATAAATGCTTCTCCCAAGTCATTGAAAGTATGTATATCGACGATGTCCAAACTCATATACCACTTCAACGCAGCACCAGTCAAAATATCCTGAAAAAAGTGAATCAACAAACGTTGATCATCAGTGTGGGTAGAAATTCTTCTTATATACATCACAAGATGAGCACGAGGACAAGTGTTGCCTTTGTACTTCTCAAATTCCGGGACTTTAAACTTCGCAGGTATCTTGACATTTGGGACCAAGCATAAATCATTCACATTCTTCTCAAACAATTCCTTTCCCCTGAGGGCCTTCATCTCCCTCTGCATCTTGTCAAACTGATCTTGAAAATCATCCATTCTATCATAGAGACCCAAGCCTTCACTTGGTGGAGGAAAAGGACGATACATATCATCATTAGAAAATGGGACCGCATTCACCAAAGGAGGTGCAACAGGAGTCGCATGCACCACAAGAGGTGCAGGAGTAACAGTAGTCTAAACAACTGGAGTAACTTGAGGACCAAGATTGAAACCTTCAGGCACAAAGTTCTTTGGCATTCCCCGTGGACAACCTTGAGGCATGCAATTCTAAACAACAATTGGAGTAGAAGACACAGGAACAACAGGAGCTTCAGTAGTAACCATTGTTTGTTGAGGTTGATCCCTTGGTGGTTGATTCTGAGCAGCCACCAGAGATTCCATCAGAGTAGTGAGATTGGCCATGCCGACCTTCAGAGCAGAAACTTCCTCGCGCAGCTTGCGATTCTCTTGTTCTAAGTTGTCCATCTTCCTTTTGAAATTATCTCGAGTATTGTAGTGGTGAGACAACTTGCTGAACAAAGTAAAGAAGCTTGGTAAGACACCTGGATATGCATAACAAATGCAAGAAATATGTGCAATATGATGCATGATATGCAATGCACATGATTTATTTTATTAATATTTCAAGGGACTTAAAGATTTATAGACATATTGCAAATATCAAAGTAATAACACATTTGAAATACTGAAAAACTTTATTATGATAACTTCAAAATGGATTACAAGTTTCAATAATCCCAAGTACAAGATGAAAATAAAGTCTAAAAACCTAAGAAGTAAAATTGATGGAGATCACTCTATACGCTGGCGCTTCCCTGAAAGCCTGGCAATCTAAGCCTTGAACCTCTGGTTTTCTTCCGCATATCTGGTGGCAACCTCCTTTCACTCACCTGAATCAGGAAGTGAGCAACTAGTATCTGACTGAGGCTTAGAGGAAAATAAATCCCCTTGCCTCTCTATTGTCTCTACAGCCCGACTCTCAAGAATCTCAATCAAGTCGTCTTTCTCCTTCAAGTCTGCTCTATAGGAAATCTCTAAAGTTTGGCACTTATTCTTCCAAGCATCCTTTTCCTGCTACATCATGACCAAAGCAAGCTGTAGCTCTTCCTCATCATCCAATAGGGGAGGAGCGGTCTTTACAAACAAATCAGGCATAGGTGCTTCCCGGGAATACGACATCTTCAACTGAATAGCTCTCTTTGGACCCACTGAAGATAAGGCTCCAAAGAAACAGCCCCCCTAGCTCCCAAGTCTTTCATAATCTTCTTATGAATGTGACCCCGAGCCTTCACAATCTGCTCCCTAGCTTCCTTATGGTCATCTACCTCCCTCAGGAAGAAACTACTCAAATGAATACTATTTGGTTTATCCCTCATCGGATAACCAAGCTGTCGACGTGCAAGAATAGGGTTGTAGTTAATTCCTCCCATTGTACCAAGAAGAGGTACATTGGGGAAACTGCCATAACTGTCGACAATCTCTACATCATGGTAAGCCCGATGATACCAATAAATATTCGAGTGAGTAAGTGCCATGATCTTAGGAGCCCAACGGGGTTCCTTCATGACATCCCAGAAAACATCAGACTGAGGCATATGAGATATAAACCACCGGTACAACAGAGGCGTGCAACAGATAATCATCCCCCCATGATAAGAATTTCGAAGATGAATAGAGTAATAAGCATCACCCAACAATATAGGAAACGGGTTTCTAATCATGAAGATCCTGATAGCATTAATGTCAACAAACTTATCCACACTAGGATATAAAAACAACCCGTAAGCAAGTAGAGCAAAGATAGCCTCAAAAGCGACTGTACTCTTCATCCTGGCAAAGTAACGAGCTTTCTCCAATAATAACTGAGCTGGTAATCCTCTAATCCCTCCTTTAGTAGTCATATGGGCTTCAACCTCAGACTTTCCCAGATGGATCAAAGCAGCAATCTCGTGTGGTTTTGGCTCACCCTCCAAACCAGTAAAAGGAACACAATCGGTAATAGGTAAATCCAACAGACAAGAATACTCCTCTAGTGTAGGCATCAACTGATAATCAGGGAAAATAAAACAATGATACATCGGATCATAGAACTGGACCAAGATCGAGAGAATGCTCTCCTTCATCCTAAGCTTCATGAGAGGAATGATGGATCCATACTTCTTCCAAAAATCTGCAAAACACTCAATCTCGGGAATTAGACTGATCAACTCATCTATCTTGGGATCTTTGAAACTCTATTTTCCGGTCTTTCTTTTTCCAGAATCCATGGTCAAAAGGTACCTGAGATATTCACAAATGGTTAACTTTCAAGTCCCTTGAATTTAAATTTCTTCAAAAGATGCTTATGAGTGCATGGATGCATGATGCAACAATCACACACAAGATCACAAACATAGGGTTCATAGGTTCAACGTTATGAGCATGAGGTCGAAGGTACTACCCATAAGGTGTGGTCTAAAAGTTATCACCCGCTGAACAAGGTTCTAGAGGTTCCCAGAGTCTACATCCTTCCTTTGGATATTACCAACTTCTCAATTAACTTGGTAATTAATAATATTCTCAAGAAAAAATCGTCCGAGCGTAGTATTACGTGACAACTATTTCCGAATTACTCCGTCATAGCTTCCGCACTACACCTAAAAGGCCAAGATAGGTTAGGTATTCTACGGTCCTCAGCTTCAGCAGGCTCCCAGGTTGAATGTTGTACGTCTTTCCGATTACTCGGTAAATAACACTACAGTCAAAGGGGACTCCACTGAGTGGGGGATCTCATGCCTCCTTTTTTAGGATTACTCCCTCAAAGTTAGCATGACTATACCGCCTGTCCTATCTTAAAGTTTTCCCAAGTCCGGGTATAGGAATTATAAGTAATCACCAAGCACCCTGAAAACCAAGAAAATCCAGGCAAGCATATATACAACATATAATATATAACAAACAATAGCACATATACAAATATAAACAAAGATAGGTTTAACCCACTTAGGGATGGACCAGCAAGAGGTCAATATTTCCCTAGTGAAGTTACCATTTTTTCCCTGCAGCAGTAGAAATGTTTAAGAGTAAGCCATTGGATTGACTAGACTTACACATATCAAAATAAAAATCGCCATCGCGCTTTATTGTTTCCAAAGGAATGGGAAAAGAGCGAGTAACCCAAAAAGAGGGGAAAAGATTCTAGGTAAGGGGGTTGGTTATGAAAAGGGAAGGTATTAGCACCCTAAACATCCACGGTACTCCGCAACCTCTTTGAAAAATATGTATATTTTGGCTATAAAATGTTGTATGTAAAATAGATGGTGGAGGTGAGAAAAGAAAAATATTTTTTATGATTTTTCACCCGCCACGGTTGTGAACCTTTAGTGCCTACGTACCACCTTTCGTGCAATAGGGGATCGGGGTACACGTAGTTCACCTTTAAAAATTTTTGAAACACAAGTGTGTTGGTTAATTTTATGAGATAAGACATCATCTTCATTATCCGTGTGGAAAACATACTTACTACCCACAATCATGAGAAAGGAGAATTTGCATCATCTCAAAGTGGAGGATATGGCTTGGATTTTAAAATCAACAATGCTTCACTCAACACCCAAGTGGAAAATATCTCACTTCACTACATATTGTAGAAGTATAGTTGTTTGCATCACTACAAGGATTGACAAGAGTCTAATCTTTTGAGAAAAGTTTAAAGTAAAAGCCAAAATGGAAAAATGGTTTGAAATGAGATTGATTGACTTTTAGTCTTCTCACAAAAAAATGTCAAGGTATTATTAAGTTTATTGAAGTTTATTTATGAAAAGGTTTTGAAAATGCATGGACCTAGGTCCAAGTTTATTATGAAAGTAGTTCAAGTTTAACAACAAGAAGAGTTTTCAAAAGGAGGGAGAAGATTTTTGAAATTAAAGAAGATGGGAGGAGAAGAAGAGACTATTCTAAATCATAAGGTAAAAGCTAGGGATAAGAACCATCTAACCAACAAGAAGCCAATACTTGACATTATGAGTCAAGATAGAATTCCCATTATTTGGATTGAAACCAAGCAAGCAAAGATACTAGACTTCTTGAGAGAACCAAACTTCAAGTGTATTATGTCTTCATAAAAATTGGGCAGAGTAACAGCTGTATACGGGTGAATTCTAGATTACAAACAAAGTATGTAATCACAATAACCTGCACACAAAACAAACAAACAACCCAATATCTTGAGGTAAGCCTCAATAACTCCAGACAAAATATTAATTAAGGTCACAAGGTCTCCAACATAGGCCAAGGTTTCTAATCCTAAGTCCAAGAAGTCCAATATTCCATAATGACAAGGATAGTAACCAAATAGTCCAAGTATCATTAACGTTTTTTATGGTTCATGTTGATTATTAGGTGTCTTAAAAAAATAAAACAAAAGCTCAAGTGAGTAAAATAAAAATGACAAGAATATGAAGGGGCTCAAGTGAGCAAAGATGAAAAAAATAGCATGAAATCTAAATGCTAAAGTAAATGGTGCATAAAGTAAAGGGCATAAAATAAAGCATAAAGTAAAGTCAATTGTTAAAAATTAGTGGTTAGTTGGATGACCATCTTGAAAATTGCATTTGGAACTCATTAGAGGATTGGTAGAACCAAAGCCTCCACACAACAAGTTGCATTTGCTTTTTGTCAAGTATATCATCCGTTTTGGAATCCTCAAAAGTAACATTTAATGATTAACAATGTTTAAGTGATCCGCGTTGACTAAAAGTGATGTAGATCCATTAGAGGATTGGTAGAACCAAAGCCTGCACACAATGAATCTCAAGGTTATTGGATCAAAGAGATCAAATAAACATACTTGGGTTTACAAACATAGGTTTGGGCCACGAATGATCATTTATTCGAATCGGGACAAAATTTAGCGCATGTTAAGCAATCGTAAGTGGACTTATGTAGAAGTCGCACCTATTTTGAGGCCGGTCAATAGCAATCTATGCACCATTTGTTTTGAGACATGATATAGAGATCATGATCCAATAACACTTAGTGCAATAAAAAAGGGATGAGATGAAGAAGGGTGGGAAAGAATATATAAACCACATTTGAATTAAAATTTAATCAAACTATTATTAAAATCATTCATCCATTTTTATGGAGTTAAACTCAACACCATGGATCCAATGATGTTAATAAACTTCATGATAAAAAAATCAACCCAAGATCAGCCAGAAAATAATCATAAAATAATATTACATTTAATATATGCATTAAAAAGGGTTTTAAAATGAATAAAAATGAAAATAAAGGAAAAAAATATCAACTATATTCAAATTGATTCATAAAAAATAAATAAGGTCATAGAAAAATCAGAAATAGATTCAAATATTTTTATAAAATTTTTGGTAATTTTTTAAAGTTAGAAACTATTTTTAAACTAATTAAAATTACTCAAACAAATAGAAAATATATCAAAAATAGTAAACATCAATATAAAATTCCATATAATTTTCAAAAAAGTCAGAAATATGTAAAATGATATTTATGAAATTTTTTTTTAGAATTAAAAAATATCAGAAAGTATTTTTAAAGTAATTAAAAGAAAGAAAATAATAAAAATAATAAAAAAAATATCAAATGTCAAAATAAAATTGTGAAAAAAATAGTCATAAGATCAGAAATAATTCAAAGTATTTTTGTGAATTTTTTTCATAATTTTTGGATAAAAAATAAAAGAGTTATGAATTTTCGAAAATTAAATCAATTAAAATATAAAATCAGAAAATAAAATAAAACCAAAAAAGATGTGGGCCATCAGATCATTGTCAAAGCGCGTTAGTAAGCTGATCCAATGGACCAGACACGTTGTGCTTGATATGGACCTTAGTGAGATACGCACAGGATCAGAAAAAAGGCAACCAATGAAATTAAAATGTTTGGCACGCTATCATTGGCTGAGACGAGACATGTCATCGTCTTCAACCTCCAGACGCCCTGCAATGGAGATTTTGTGAGATCCTTCAAATGAAAAAATTAGGATCCAAGACTAGTATCATTGGATTCGTCTCTTCAAGACGATCCTAACATCACTATCGCGCCAAATTTATATAAGGTATGCAAAGAAATATGAATCAAAAACCCATAAAATAGCAAGCACCTTCAATTTGAGATTTCTCTCTCAATTCTCAATGGATTTGAAAATTTTAAGAAGCACGAGAATCATGGCAATGAGAGCTTCACAATGATATCAAAGTTTGGAAGAATTGATGGAGAAATCTACCTATTGAAGTTCAGTTGCAGATCTCTATAAATGGACTTGGCCAGATCAATTTAGAAGGTTTCAAGGCTCAATTCTTCTTCTGTTAGCTTCAGGGAAGATCAAGGAAGGTAAATTGATAAAAAATTGGATTGAAAAAGGCTTGAACAATGATTTCGAAGTTGCAGAAAAGTGAGTTATGGAGCGAGTTTGGCAGGGTGATTTTGGCTGTTCAAGCTTGAGAAAATGAATGGGATAGCTCATGTATTTATAGGGAAAAAAAATGGGATCAAAAGGAAGGGTGAATGATGCAATTTGGAGGGAATTCGTGTGGGTCTGCATCATGAAGAAAATGTGACTTCTCTTTTGTCAAAACTTATCTAAAACGCGTGTTTTAATGCACTAATCCACTTGGGAAAGTTGGTAATCATGTTTAGACCCAAAATGCGTGCTAATTTTGAGGGTTAGAAGTTGTAACATGAAATTCAAATTCTGACTTGCGATGAAACTTCAATTCCAAGTTACCGCTTTTGAAACAATGGCATTCTCAGCTCAAAGGGGTCTTAAGACATGGTTCTTGATGCTTTAGAAAGATGAGATTACAAGCTTTGCAATGGGAAATGAATGGAATCAAATGGATGTTTGAGCTAAAAGTTGCAATGAGTTAAAGTTGGGAAAAAGAGGTTGACTTTCCATACATAGAAATATTTCAAGTTTTTCTTCAAAAGTGACCTATAATGTTTTGTATCCAAACATGGCTTTCCTCTTGGAGTTTGCTCTTGACCAAAAAAGATGGAATGAAATAGACCTCTTGAATGACATTTTGAAACTTGAACCATTCAAAATCTTCAAAAATTGAGAGGGTTATAAATTGTTGAAGTTGGCAAAAAATCATGAAATGACCTATAATCTTTTGTATCCTTAGGGCATCTTCCATCCATTTTCTCACTTTGCACATAAAAGAAGGAATAAATTTCACATCCTCAAGATCATTGTGGAAAAAGAGTGGACACAAGGTGATAAAAATCGACCAAGTTATGATCATTTGAAGTCACACATGGGAAGTTGGGGGTTCATCTGGAGGATTTGTAATCTTTCTTCATCATCAAGTTTCTTCCACATGAAAACTCCTTGAAACTTTTGAAGTGATTTGTTAATAACCCTTTTAAGAGAAGGATTTTTTTGTAATGACTCAAAAATACCAAAAGATGAGCAAGATATACTTCTTTGAAGTTCAAAACCCTAGCTCCTAGATCAAGAAAATGCTTTGAGGAACTTTGACAATTTTAAACAACCTGCTTGTACCAACACTTTTGCTTTGTAGATAAAAGTTATTCAGGATGATAATGAGAACTCATAGCAACCAAAACCACTTCCATATCTTGAGAATTGAGAGAAATATGCACTTGTGACCAATGGGAACAAGGCCTTGTCCAACCATGACAGCTTCTTCAATCAACCCCTTGTACTTTTGAATCAATCTTGATAACTTTGAAATGTGGTGAACCAAAATAAACCTTTTCATGCAATTTCTTCCAAAACAACTTCAATGGTGAGGTTTGAATTTCTCAAGCTTTATTGACTAGGGCATGGAAATAAATTCATGAACCCATGGATCAACTTGCTAAGCCACATTGCCATTACCTACATTATTAACAAGTAAGACAAACCAACATTGCATTTTATTAATTAAAAAGGAAATTCAAAATAAAACATGCATGATCACAAAATAAAAACAAGTCAAGGTACTTGGTGATTCCTCAAAGAGCAAAGCTAAAGATAGGGAGGAGAACCAAAAGCCCTAATATGATCTTGTTGTGATTGAATCAATATGATATGATGAAGGGATCTTAGGGGAAAAAATTGGGGTACAACACACATCATTGTTTCACCTTTCCAGATTATCAGTTGGTACCCATGATGGAAGAGTTCTCTAAACTACAAATAGTACTTGTTCTTAATCAGACAACCTTCACCAGTTTAGAGGAAGCTCCAAAACCAGAAGATATTGTAGCAGCCTTACATCTGAAGCGGTCTAACATTGTATCTAATTAGGAAATAAGAAGTGGAGTCAAGGGCCTTCTTGCTAAATTTCAGATAAATAAGGCTTAACTGTTTCTAGATCCTATGAGTTTTCAGGATTTCAAGGAGATTTGGTCCTATTAATCTATGGATTGGTATTATTCCCTAATCCAGACCAACTTATAGATGTGAACACCATTAAAATATTTCTTGCTCATAATCCTGTCCCTACCTTGCTTGGAGATATTTTGCATTCTCTTCACACTCGTACTATGAAGAGGCGAGGAACTCTCATGTGTTGTATACCTCTGCTATCCAGGTGGTTTATTTCGCACCTTCCCCGCTCGATAATAAAGAATGAACAAAGTTTGAGGTGGTCTCAAAGAATAATATCACTCTCTCATACATACATCTATTGGTATTCCCGATCTCACGAGGATATCACTATCATTGACTGTTATGGGGAATTCCCTAATGTTCCACTTCTTGGAATTAGGGGAGGTATTACTTACAACCCTTCTTTAGCTCTACGTCAATTTGGTTTTGCTCGAAGAGACGGTCCTCATGACACGCTTATCCAGGGTATTGTATTCGATTATGAGAACGATCCTCAAGGTTATCATCAAAGGTTTATACATGCTTGAGGCATAGTGAACAAGATTGATAGAAAGACTTTACGACAGAAGAATTCCATCCCTTTGGAGCCCTATCTCAAATGGTTACGGGCTCGTGCTCAAAATCTTATGATGCCGTATCCTACTGTCCTACCGGTAATCATGGAGCCTGTAGTCGAAGGAGACGTTTCTCGCACCATCCTTCATCCGGATATGTCTACTGACTTTGACGAATTACAGAAGTCCTAGATTCAACTCAAGGAAGAACATGACACCTTTGAGACTCAATTCTATGAAAGTGAGAAGAAAGTGTTGGAGCTCACGAAGCAACTTCATGAGGAGCAGATTCTTAATGCATATATCAACACGAAGAGGAGGCGTCTAGAAGAAACTTAAAGTTTTAGGACTTTTTAATTTATTCCTTTGTAATCTTTTTATATTTACATAAACTTATTAATAAAAGTCCTTATTTCTGTTTCCTTTTGGTTAACAAATTTAAATCTCATAAGGTCCTTGAAAATATTGTATATACATATCATGCATACCACTACATGACAGGTGTTTCAAGACAGGTTTCTTATATTTTTGTTGTTTATTTCAAAACTCCCAGTTCCAGCAATTGTTCCTGAACCTAGACAAGGGGCAGGAAGAGCTGAAGGCCCTCATCACTAAAGAGAGGAAGGATAAAATCAAAAAAACAGTTTGTGTCCTTAAAATGGGTAGGAGGCTCAAAGGTCCGATCAAGCGAGCTTTGGAGTTTGAAGAAGAAAATGATGACCTAGAGGAAGATGAAAAAATTATGAAGGTTGACAACCAGGGTTCTGATGAAGAAGAAGCAAACTATTCAGATGAACAATATCCTCTGGCTGACGACAAGTACAAGCAATTGGAAGATCCTCTCAACACTATGGAGACCTAGAGAGTTACTGGGTTGGACTTTGAAGAGTTGGGTCTTATCTCGGGAGTTGTTATCCCTCACAAGTTCAAGGCTCCCGTATTTGCCAAATACGACAGTGTGTCTTGTCCTAAGTTTCATCTTTCGTCTTATGTTCGAAAAATCTATCCCCATACTGCTGATAGAAAATTATGGGTGCATTTCTTCCAAGAAAGCATGTCGGGGTCGCAATTAGAATGGTTCTATCAGTTGGAAGGAACAAAAATTCACACTTGAGAAGACTTGGATGCTGCTTTTTATAAGAAGTATCAATATAATGCTGACCTTTCACTAACTCGAGTGCAATTACAAAACATGTCTATGGGCTCAAACGAGGGTTTTAAAGAATATGCCCAAAAGTGGAGAGACCTAGCTGGAAGGGTGCAACCTCCCTTGTCTGATTGGGAGCTAACTGATATGTTCATGGGTACTCTGATAGGTCCATTCTTTAATCTGTTGATTGGGAATTCTCCGTCTAGTTTTACTGAGCTAATCCTGATTGGGGAATGAGTTTAAAGCGGTATCAGGAGCGGAAATATTCTGATGGATGCATCTTCTAGTGCTGTAAAGAAGACGTTCAATAATAAGAAAGAAACAAATGTTGTTTATGGCCAGAAGGGCCGAAGTAAGAATGATCACCATCAGTCTGTGGGAGCGGTGGTGATTTCTAATCCTGCACCTGTTCAACAACAACAACAACAGGGGAATCAGCGTAGGTCAGACGCTCCGAGGAGGCAGTTCACCAAGATTAGTATGCCTTTATCTCGGGAATTACAACATCTGTTAAAAGCAGAATTGATAACACTGCGGGATCCTCCTCAGAATCCAAACACCTTCTCTCCTAAGTACAACCTGAATGCGAGGTGTGCCTATCATTCTAACAGTCCTGCACATGACACCGATAATTGTTGGTCCCTGAAGAACAAAATCCAGGATATGATTGATGCGAAAGAAATTGAATTTGATCCTCCCGAGACCCCTAATGTGATTACCATGCCTATGCCCAGTCATGGTAAAGGTGTTAATGCTATCGACGATGTTTCTTATGTCCCCATCATAAGTTACTTGACCACTCCCTTGATAATCATTAAGAAGAATATGTTACAAGTCAATTTATTTTCGGGTTGTCTTGAAAGTTGTTACCATTGTGTGTCCTAATCTGATGGCTGTATATGACTGAAGAAGGGTATTCAGCATTTGATTGATAGCCGTGAAATTCTTTTTCAAAAGACTCTGTCTGTGAAGAGTTTCCATGAAAGTATGTCTCAAGATCTGAGACTTGAAGATGTTTCTATAATCACAATTTCTAATATTCCTATTAGGATCACCTCTAAAGGTCCTATAAGGATTCCTGCCGAGCCTAAAGTGGCTCCCCTGATCATTACTGCACCAAGGCCAGTCCCCTATTCCTCTGACAAAGATGTTCCCTGGAACTATAGAGCGGAAGTTTATTACCATGGTGTTAGGCAAGAGCCATGGATTTCCGAAGATGAAGATACTTAAGTTACCAATCTCAATGTCGAAAATATTGTCGGGACTAGCAAAGTTACTAGCAAAGTTACCAGAACAGGAAGCGTCTTCTCTCCAGAGATCTCTCATCCAAAGACTATCATAACACCTACATGTATCCCTAATACTGAGTCGACTACTGACACTCAGGGCAAAGCAAAGATGACTGAGCCTGCCCAGATAGAGGCACCATTAAAAGATGTTACTGTTGAAGATACTTCCAAACAAGAGATGGAAGAAATACTAAAAATGAACCGCAAAAGTTACTACAATATCATTGAACAGTTGGGACAGATGCCCTCCAAGATATCCATGTTATCCTTGTTATTATTCTCTAAAGCCCATGCTCAGGCTTTGGTAAAATTTTTAAATAATGCTCATGTACCACAAGAGACATCTGTTGATCAGTTTGAGAATTGTGTTGCAAGCCTAACAGCTGATAATGGATTAGGCTTTTCTGATGCTGACTTAATGCCGACAGGAAGAATCATAACAAGGCCTGCACGTCTTTATTGAGTGTAGGGGCAATACCTTGGCGCATGTGTTGGTGGATACAGGTTCCTCACTAAATGTGTTGCCAAAATGTGCTCTAGATAGACCGGTGTAGCGGTAGAAATTTTGAGACTAAGCCATTAGATTAACTTAACTCGCGCAAATCAAAATAAAAATCTCAACCGCGCTTTATTGTTTCCAAAGGAATGGGAAAAGAGCGAACAACCCAAAAATAAGGGGAGAGAAACTAAGTTCGGGGGTTGGTTATGCAAAGGGAAGGTATTAGCACCCTAAACATCTACGGTACTCCACAGGAACCTCTTTGAAAATCTGTGTAGTTTGGCTATAAGTGATGTATACAAAATTAAATTGCGAGGATGAGAAAAGAAGTATATTTTACAATTTTCGCACCCGATACGGTTGAAAACCTTTAGTTCCTATGTACCACCTTCCGTGCAATAGGGGATCAGGGTACACGTAGTTCACCTTTAAAAAATTTAAAACACAAGTGTGTTGGTTAATTTTAAGAGACAAGACATCATCGTCTTATTCGAGTGGAAGAACATACTTACTACCCATAATTATGAGAAAAGAGAATTTGCATCATCTCAAAGTGGAGGATATAGCTTAGATTTTAAAATCAACAAAGCCTCACTCAACACCCAAGTGGAAAATATCTCACTTCACTATATATCGTAGAAGTATAGTATCTCGTATCACTACAAAGAATGACAAGAGTCTAATCCTTTGAGAAAATTTTTAAAGTAAAAAGCCAAACTAGTAAAAATGATTTGAATGAGATTGATTGACTTTTAGTCTTCTCACAAAAAAATGTTAAAGTATGATTAAGTTGGTTAAAATTTGATTAAGATAATATGTTTTTGAAAAGGGCATGGACCTAGATCCAAGTTTATTATGAAAGTGGTCCAAGTTTAAGAACAAGAAGAATTTTCAAAGGGGGAAAAGATTTTTGAAATTAAAGAAAGTGGGAGGAGATGAAGGGACTATCCTAAAGCATAAGGTAAAAGCTAGGGAAAAGAACCGTCTAACCAACAAGGAGCCAACACTTGACATTATGAGTCAATGTAGAATTCCTATTCTTTGAATTTGAAACCAAACAAGCAAAGATAGAAAACCTCTTCAGAAAACCAAACTTCAAATGCATTAAGTCTTCACAAAAATTGGGCAGAGTAACAGTTGTATACAGATGAATTCCTAATCACAGGAAAAACATACAATCCGAATAACCCGCACACAAAGAAAACAAATAACCCAGTGTCTTGGGGTAAACCCAAAGAACTCCAGACAATATTGCAATAAAAGTCACAAGGTCACAAGGCAGGTCAAGGTCTCTAAAGCTAAGTTCAAGAAGTCCATCACTCCATAATGCCAAGGATAGCAACCAAATAGTCCAAGTAACATTAAAGTTTTTTATGGTTCAAGTTGATTATTAGGTATCTTCAAAAAGAAATGAAAAGCTCAAGTGAGAAAAATAAAAATGACATAAAAGTAAATGCTCAAGTGAGCAAAGATGAAAATAGCATGAAATGTAAATGCTAAAATAAAATGGTGCATAAAGTAAAGGCATAAAATAAAAGCATAAAATAAAGGGAATAAAGTCAAATGTTAATGAATTAGTAATTAGAGGTTAGTTGAATGACCATCTTGAGTCTTGCATTTGAAAACTCATTAGAAGGTTTGGTAAAATCAAAGCCTCTCAATAACAAGTTTCATTTGATTTTTGTCAAGTATATCATCCATTCCAAGTTCTCAATGTAACAACATATGATTAATAATGTTTAAATGATTCACTTATCCCAAAGTTTATGAAGATTAATTAGAGGATTGATAAGACCAAAGCCTCCTAACAATGAATCTCAAGGTTATTGGATCAAAGATTTCAAATTAAACATCCTTGGGCTTGAAAACTAGGGTTTGGGCCAGGAATGATCATTTCTCAAATTAGGACAAAATTTAGCGCTACGTTGAGCAATCGTAAGTGGACTTATATAGAAGTTGAACCTATTTTAAGTCCGGTCAATAGTAATCTATGTGCCATATGTTTGGAGAGATGATATGTAGATCATCATCTAACAACATGTAGCACAATGAGAAAGGGATAAGATGGAGAGGGAGGGGATAATAGTTGAATTAAAAATTTAATCAAACTATCATTAAAATCATTCATCTATTTTGGTGGAGTTAAACTCAACACCCAAGATTCAATGATGTTAATGAAGTCCATGATCAAAAGACAAATAGTCAGAATATATACAAAAAATAGAAATGCATTTAATGAATAAAATAAAAAGGAAAATGATTTTTAAAATGTTTTTAAAATGAAAACAAAAGGTAAAATAGCAAACTATATCCAAAGTATCAAAGAAAAAATATAAGAGACCATAGAAAAATCAGAAATGACCTCAAATATTTTTACAAAATATTTGGTAATTTTTTAAATCAAAAAAGTATTTTTAAACTAATTAAAATTACTCAAATAAGTGTAAAAAGATCAAAAATAGTAGAAGTCAAAATAAAATTCTAAAAAAATTTCAGAAGGTCAGAAATAAGGAAAATGATTTATATAAAAAAATCAAAATTTAAAAAAAAAAGTCAAAAAGTATTTTTAAAACAATTAAAATAAAGAAAACAAAAAAAATCATGAAAAATATCAAACATTAAAATAAAAATATAAAAAAAATATTCATAAAATCAGAAATAATTCAAAGTATTTTTGTATATTTTTTCATAATTTTTGGATTAAAAGTAAAAAGTTATGAATTTTTTAAAGATAAAAGGAATCTAAAAAATAATTTTGTAAAATAAAACAAATTAGAAAAAACCACGCGCGTTGGATCTTCCTCACTAATACACGCTGGCATATCCAACAGATCTGAGGTGAGGGAGCATCATTGTCCCAAGGCAAAACACGCGCATGTAACACAACAAAATCCAACCAATGAAAATAAAACAATTGGCCTATTGTCATTGGTTTAAGAATGACACGTAGGTTGTCTTCAACCTCCACCTCCTGCAAATAGGGAAAATCTCAAATCCTTGAATCTGTAAATTTAGGCATTCATAGTGGTACCATTAGATGTGTCTACTTGAGACGATCACAACCATATGCTCGCGAAAAATTTATATAAAACATAGTGTAGTCAATTTGGAAAAAACCAGAGATGTTTGAAAATGTTGAAATCGAAAATCAAAAGCATAAAATGCATTATTTCACCAAAATTGAGTTAATAGCAAGCATCAGTGAACATTATAGACCATTCCAGTAATTTGAGTTAGAAGATTTGGTGCCTTAAACTACCTGAACGAAGTCAGATGAAGTTGCTCTGTAAATGGACTTGGCTAGCACGATTTCGGACACCCCAAGGCTTGATTCTTCTTCTGTTAGCTTCAGGGAAGTTCAAGGATGAAAGACCAATGAAGAAATTGAATTGAAAAGTGGAGAAAATGGGAATTCGAAATCTCAGAAAATGGTGTTATGAAGGGAGTTTAAAAGAGTGATTTTTGCTCTCTAAGCTTGCGAAAATGAGTGAAAATGAGTGGGATCAAGAGGAGGGGTGGATGATGCAATTTTCCTTGAGTTCATGCACACCTGTGATCATGAAGAAAGTGTGATCACATATGCATCAAAACTCAATCAAACGACGCGTTTTGTCTTTCTAAATGATCCAAACATATTTTCTATTCAAGTTTAAGTGGAAAACGCATGGAAAATTGGTTATTAGAAGCTATATTATGGATTTCAACTTCTGACTTGGAGGAAAAGATCAGTTTCAAGTGGCTGTTTTTGAATCCCTGGAATTCACAGCTCAAGGGGTCTTAGGGCATGATTCTTGAAGCAATTGAAAGATAAGATCACAAACTTTACAATATGCAAATAATGGAATCAAATGGATGCTTGAGCTAAAGTTGTGATGAGTCAAAGTTGGGAAAAAGATGCTGACTTTTATACTTAGAAAAATATCAAGTCTTCTCTTGAAAAATGACCTATAATGTTTTGATTTCAAACAAGGCCTTCCTCCAAAATCTTGCTTTGATCAATGATGCTAGCTTGAATTAAACTTCCCAAAGAGAATTGTAAAACTTGAATCACTGAAAAATACCAAGTATTGAAAAAGTTATGGTCTTGCAAAATTGGTGAAAATTCATGAGATGACCTATAATCTTTTGCATCCTTAGGGCATCTTCCATCCATTTTCAAGCTTTGAACATAAAAGAAGAGTTGAAGTTAACATACTTAAGATCATTATGGAAAAAGAATGGGCTCAAGGAGATAAAAATTGGCCAAGTTATGATCTTTTGAAGTTACATAAGGGAATTTAATTGCCTATCTAGAGGACTTGTAATCTTTCTTCATCATTAGGCATCTTCCACATAAAATATTCTTGAAAATTTTGAAGTGATTTGTTGATAACCCTTTAAAGAGAAGCATGTCTTTGGAATCACTAAAAAATACCGAAAAATGAGCAAGATATATCCCTTAGAAGTTCAAAACCCTAGCTTCTAGAGCTCCAAAGTGCCTTGGAAACCCTTTTCAATTGTGACAAACTTTCTTGCACAAATACTTTTGTCATGTAAATATAAGTTGTTTAGGATGATAATGAGAAACCATAGAAACCATAGAAACCATAGAAACCATAACCACTTCCAAATATTAATAATTGAGGGAATTATGCACTTGTGATCAAGAAAACAAGAACTTGTCCAATTAGGTCAAACTTCTTCAATCAACTCTTGCATCCTTTGAATTTCTTTGACAAATTGAGGCATGATGAATCATATTATCCCTTGTCATGATATCACTTTAAAGTATCTTTAATGATGAAGCTTGAATCTCAATGAAGCTTTGTTGAAGAAAGCATGGAAATAAACTCATGAACCTACAGATCAACTTGATGAAATGTGTTATGCTCTCACCTATAGCCCCTTAATTAGAGCGAACATTAATTGTATTATTAGTTATAAGTTAATCAAAACAAAACAAATATGATCACAATACACAATTCAAAGTTCTTCGTGATTCCCCATGAGCAAACCTAAAGATAAGGAGAAGAACTAAACCCTAGTTTGATCTTGTTGTGATTGAGTTGATATGAGATGATAGAGGAATCTTAGGGGGGAAAATTAGGGTATAACAACTGAACTATGAAAGGGTTGTGTTGAAACCCAGCAATATCGTGGTAAGAACCTTTGATGGGTCAAGGAGAATGGTACACTGAGAGGTTGATCTCCCGATCAAGGTGGGATCTCAGGTCTTCAACTCCACCTTCTATGTAATGGATATTCGTCCAACCTATTCCTGTTTGCTTGGACGCCCCTGGATTCATGGGGAAGGTGATGTTACCTCTACCTTGCATCAAAAATTAAAGTATCATGTAAAAGGGAATATTGTTACGGTTTGTGGAGAAGAAGAGTATATGGTCAGCCATTTGAATTCTTCCAAATATGTTGAGATGGATGATGAATTCATTGAAACTCCCTGCCAGAACTTTGAAGTAATCCTTCCGACGAATGTCGTTGCTAAAGCTACTCCTTCTACTCCTAGGATTACCAAGGATTCGCCAAGAATGGCTTCTCAAAAGGATGCTAGGGCCATGTGTGATATGGTGGGAGAACTGACTTGAAGGTTTTGCGTTTGATCGCAAATGTTGCAGTTAGCAAGAGTCCCCACCGACTTTTCTTTTATCCTAAAGGAAAGGTGAAAAAGCACAGGAAAGACCTTTGAGATTATTTCTTGAGTTCGGGGGGTAGATTATGAAAAGGGAAGGTATTAGCACCCTTTTCATCCATGATTATCCATGGGCTCTTAGTTACTTTCTAGATCCATTGCTTTTGTTTAAAATTATGCTTAGTGTGGTTTTTGAAAGTATTTTGTAAAGAGGCCATTGTTTAGGCAATCTTTGTAATGATTCTTGTTTGTAAGAATGTATACAAAGATGTTGATCATTTGAAAATGTTTTCAAGTTTTGTAAGATGTTTTGAAAGTGTAAGTGTTTGTTTTTGAAAATAGTAAGGATGTTTTGTTTGAAATTGAGCAAGTAATTAGGAGAATTATACCTACTCAAACTTCTTTCTTGTTCATTTCCTTTCCTTTGACATTGTTATCTTACCATTGATTTGGTAAGTAACCCTATCTTTGGATGTAAATGGGACGGGCATGGGTCATCGTATAACCATAATTAGCAATGTTGCAAGGCATCTTAGCATTCTCTTTTAGGGACTAAGATCATTTGTAAGGCAACTTAGATAGCGTCATCGAGGGACTATGATCTTGTATTCGTTTTTTTTTGCTAAGATACCTCACATGCGTAATATGGCCATTTTGTAAGGCAACCGAGTGGATTTTACCCTAGGGGTGCTTGTGTGCAAGTGTGTTATTTTCATGCTTTGTTTTTGTCTTGATTAGGGTTTGCTATTTTGTTGGTTTTAGTCTTTCCATATAAAACCCTAATTACTAGCATTTATATAAAGCGATAAATTATGAAAAGTAAAATTACAACGCTATTACATCATTAGGGGAGGGGGTGTACAAATTTACAAATGGGGATTGCAAGAAAGTTAAACCTAATTATCTATTACAACCATATTGAATATTGTACAAAATTGAAAATAAAATGCAAGAATATAAATGGAAAAAGAAATGATTTTTGTTGTTTTTATGAAAGGAGTGTTAACTTAATTAAGAGAGATGATTAATGAAAAATAAACAAAATTTAAACCTAAATTAATTAAGTAGGAAGTTAAGTTAAAATGTGTTTTAGGGTTTTTTTGTGAAAAGGTTTTAACTTAATAAAAATAATATGAAAATTAATTAATTAAAATAAACTTAAGTTCTAAATTAATTTTAATTAAGAAAATAAATAATTAAACCTATGTCTAGATATTAATTATTAAAAAGAAATTAATTATTAAGAGAAATGTTTTTTAGTCTTTTTGTTTTATAGAGAAAATAAAATATATAAGTGTAAATAATAAATAAAAATATTTTTGGATTTTTATTAATAAAAATAATAATAATAGCAAAAAATAATAAAAGAAAATATGAAATGAAAATAAAATATAAAAAAATGAAATAATAAAGGAAATAATGAGCCAGGGGTGCAAAAGTAAGGCAGGGGGTTAAAGCCAGCAAAAAATGGAAGGCCTAGCATAAGGGCCCAGGCGCTGCTTTTTTGTAACAAAAAAAGGAGAAAAAAAAAGTGAAAATGAGAAAAGTGGCAGCGCAGGGGCTTGAACCCACGCCCTGAGCATGAAACGCGCGCTGCCTTACCACTGGGGTGGCTATACACCCGTTTATTAAAATGAAATGATAAATATATAACGTAACATGCTTCCAAGGCATGTACTTCATCTTCAACCTTCAGTCAGCCATAGTACCTGTAACTTCTTCATCTCTCAACAAAAATGAAAAGCTCAAACATGAAAGTTGTGGCATTTCTTCCCACAAATCCAACCATATAAATAACTAAAGCTATAAATCCAAGATGAGTGAGAATTTTTCTGGCCCTAAATTAAAACCTAAAAATGTCAGAAACTTCAACTTTAAAATTCTCTAAGCTCGGGCCATATAATGCAAAATATGGACATGTACAACTTCGTGGCAATAGTATCTACATTTTATCTTCACAAATCAGAATCAAATGATGCTTGTATGAAGAGATAGAAGTTTGAAAACCTACCTCTTGCAGCTGGAGTCATGTATCGAGTTTGAGCAACCTTTGTGATGGCCTAATTATTTCTATAGCTTGCCTGGGTCTCCTTGAGTGTGTTCCAACTCCTACTTTGCTCTGAAACCAGCTAGAACTCTCTACTCAAGTCCAATTGTAATGGAGATTTTTGAAAATGGTGGATGATGAAGATGAATTTACAGAAGTGTAACAGGCGTTGAGATGAGTTCTATATGATGTAGGTGAAGTGTTTAGATGGTTAAAAGTGGAAACGCATGAGTGGAAATGGATATGGGTGTTTGAAGCTCAAAAATGGAGTTTTTGGCCAGTTCTGACTTATGAAGGCTTGAGGGTGTTTGAGGGCTTGTAAAAACGTGTCTTATGTTGCAAATAGTCTCCCTAAATATAAGCAAAGGGTTAGAGGTTTTAAAATGATCAGAAAACAAGAGATCACATGTTATGGATTTTGCCTTGTTTTTGAAGCAACATTGACAAGCATTGTTCCAAGGCAAGGTACAAGGCTTGTAGGGTGGATGAAACCTTTAAACACACTTGTTCTGATTGTGTAGAGTGTGTTTATGCAGAAAGAACAAATGCAAGGCTCAATGCAAGCTGACTTTGCATAAATCTTGCTTTTCTAAAATGGCAATGTTTCCTTTCTCCCAAAATGGAATTATACTTATACAATGCATTGAATGCTTGGATTAAAGCTTCCAACAGCTGTGAAAACACTTAATTATGGAGTGAAAGTCAAGTTAAAAGCATGAAAAGTGAGATTTGTACAACATGCTTGAAGATTGGATCAAATGTTCATCATGAAAATGGCTTGAAAAACAAGAATGGAACCCTAACTTCATCTCTTCGATTCTCCCTGCTCAAAAATGATCTCAATGAGTTCTTGGACATTTTAGAAAGCTTGTAACATGCTCTACAACCCATATTTGAATTCCTTTTGAATATTACACTTGTAACTATATGAAAAAGTGTCATGAAGTTAGGTCAAAATCCTGGTCAAATTAGGGCAAAATTTCACTAAGTGTTTAGTTTCATGACCCTATGTTCATAAAATTATAACTTGAGATCCAAGCACTTTTGGAAGAAGTTGTGTGAAGCAAAGTTATAAATTTCATGGATATCTACAACTTTCATGTTGGAAGTTTCTCTTGAATCATCTTGCATCATGGTGAAAATGTGGCTCAAAGGTATGAAAAAACATGAAATTTCCAACACTTTGAAAAATTTCTAAGTTTAGAAATTTTAACTTTTCCAAATGAAATCTTGACTTTTTGATTTCTTGATGAATAAGTTTCATATTTTGACATGTTTTGATGAATTATGATCTTTGGAACTTGAATTTGAGCAAAAAGTCAAGGTTTGACTTTTCTGTATACAGTTGACTTTTGATCAGATGACTGTAAAATTCATCTGTCAATTCAATGGACTTGCAATATTTTGAACCATGTCATTAGGTAAAAATGTTGCAATTGGAATCTTGAGATCATGCCTTAAACCAATTGACCAATTGCTAGGTTAAAAATCAAAAATTGCCCCTTCTCAGTCAAAACCCTAATTTTGACCATTTTGCCCTTTTGAGAATTTGATCAAATTTCTTGAGGAATTATGGTCCAAACTTGATCAAATGATACATATGAGTTTAAAATGTTGATGTGGATCAAAAATTAAAAAGTTTGACTATAAATTGGCCATAGTTGACTTTTTCCCCAATACAATTGATTTTTAGGTCAACTGCTCAATTGACTGAGCAAAAATATGATCCAAGGTTTGAAACTTGACTTGAGTAATATTATGGGTCCATAATGATCCATGAAAATCATATGGGGCATTGGAAGTTCAAAAATCCTTGTGCAAACTCAGACCCTAATTTTGGTCATCAGTGCTTAAGGAGATGTCTTAAGCTGATCAACCCTAGTGCAGTCTTGAGTCAAAGGAGATCTTGTGAGAAAATTCTTGATAAGTGAGAGGGAAAATTTTAGGGTACAATAGCTGCCCCTGTTCAATCTTTTTAAGCCCGAGGAGTTAGATTGGCAAGTTTTGCCATTCGTGATTTAAAGGTGGAAGATGATTGGACACTAGAGTGCCCAGAAATTTGCACTCGGTGATGTGATGGTTGAGGGAATGGGCTTAAAGATGCCATTTGGAGAGGTGATAGAAAGCTGTAGGAGATGGGCTTAAAGATGCCATCCAAAAGTGATTGTTTGTATTGTAATTTGTAAGCTGAAAGAATGAGTGTCAGAATGGCGTCCGTGTCTGGAGCGTATATGAACTGTATCCGGGAGCTGATTTTGAATGATTATCAAAATGGAATCCGTGTCTGGAGCGTATCTGAACTGTATCTAGGAGATTATTTTGAATGATTATCAGAATGGCATCCGTGTCTGGAGCGTATCTGAACTGTATCTGAAAGCTAGTTTTAAATAAGTGTCAGAATGGCATCCGTGTCTGGAGCGTATCTGAACTGTATCTGGGAGCTGATTTTGAATGATTATCAGAATGGCATCCGTGTCTGGAGCGTATCTGAACTGTATCTGAAATCTAGTTTTGAATGAGTGTCAGAATGCCATCCGTGTATGGAGCGTATCTGAACTGTATCTGGGAGATGATTTTGAATGATTATTAGAATGGCATCCGTGTTTGGAGCGTATCTGAACTGTAACTAAAATCTAGTTTTTAATGAGTTTCAGAATGGCATCCGTGTCTGGAGCGTATCTGAACTATATATGGGAGCTGATTTTGAATGATTATCAGAATGGCATCCGTGTCTGGAACGTATCTGAAATGTATCTGAAAGCTAGTTTTGAATGAGTGTCAGAATGGCATTCATGTCTGAAGCGTATATGAACTATATCTGAGAGTTGAATCTGAATGAGTATCAGAATGGCATCCGTGTCTGGAACGTATCTGAACTGTATCTGAGAGTTGAACATTGTTAATGATAGCCGTTAATCTTATCCTGAAAAGGGTAAAATGTTAGCTAAATGCAAGGTCATGTTGTATGAAATGTATGATATAATGCATTAGTTTTATCGATGTTTATGATATATGGATGCGATGTATGCGCATGTGAGCTAATCTACCACACTGCTGTTGGATTGGGGAAAATAAATCCCTGACTGCTGCTGAGGATATGGAGTGTAATTCTTCATGTTGTGAAGTTGAAGTGTTGATGAATTTCCGCTTAGAGAAACAAACTTTGTTGTAAGGGAAATGTCGTGTACTGCTTGTAAAATCCTATTGGGGAATTCTGAGCAATTTGGATGACTTCTACTAGGGATTGATAAACGGGAAGCTTTGTTCCGCTGGGGATTAAACTGCACACTGTGGGGAATTTTATGGAGATAAACATAGAGAGATTCCCTTATCTCTTAAAGCCATCAGCGATTGTCTTTTATTTTGTTTATTTGTAAACAGTAATTATGTTCAAATGCATATGTTCAACAATGAATCATTGGACATTTTTGTAAATAAAACACAAGCGAAAAGAAAAACATATAGTTTTTGCACTTTCAAAGGGATATCTTTGTATTGACTTTGAGTAAGTATTTTTGTACAATGAGACAAACATTCTAGTAAGAGAATGTCGTCGTAAACAATGAAAATTTTAATATAAAGAAAAGATAGCTATGTACAATAATCCCATGGGGTTCCCATTCTACTATATCCTTTGTGTCTCTGAGCATCTTGTCTATTTGTTGCCTTGTTCGAAGATGATTGAATTGATCAGAGATTTCGAGTTTGCAAGTTGTCTGTAAGGTGATCCAACGGGACATAGTCATACGCTTTAATTCCCTAACTTTTTCCTGGACCACCCTTTCGGGTTTTTAGTCCACCGGGATACCCTTTTTTGCCCAAGTCGCCCTTTCAGGTTTTCAACTTGTCGGGAGTACAGTTTTTTTTGTTTTATCCCTACTTTTTGCCCAAACCTTTTTGGTTCGCTGGGATGCCCTTGTTTTGTCTAGGTGTGTCAACCTAGCGGGTTTCTTATGCGTAGTATCTTTTGACTATGTCTGCATTCGCAGGGTGCGGCAGGTCATCGCCATCCATGGTGGTCAAGATCATTGCCCCACCAGAGAAAATGTTTTTGATTACAAATGGTCCTTCATAGGTAGGAGTCCATTTTCCCCTGGGATCACCTTGTGGCAGTATGATGCGTTTGATCACTAGATCCCCAACTTGATACACTTGGCGTCTGACCTTCTTGTTGAAAGCCTTGATCATCCGTTTTTGATACATTTAACCATGGCAAACAGCAGTAAGTCTCCTCTCATCAATCAAGTTCATTTGATCAAGTTGATTCTGGATCCAATCGTCTTCGTTCAGCCCTGCATCCTTCATAATCCTCAGAGAGGGGATCTGGACCTCGATAGGCAAGACAATCTCCATGCCATAAACCAGAGAATAGGGTGTTGCCCCCGGTTGATGTGTGAGCTGTGGTACGATACCCGTGGAGAGCGAATGGTAGCATCTCATGCCAGTCTTTGTATGTGACTGTCATTTTCTGTATGATCTTTTTAATGTTCTTATTTGCAGCTTCGACAACACCATTCATCTTCGGCCGGTAAGGAGAAGAATTGTGATGCTGAATCTTGAATTGCTCGCACAAGGCGGTGATCATAGTGTTGTTGAGATTTGTAATATTGTCAGTGATGATCCTCTCCGGGATACCATACCGACAAATGAGATTTTGCTTGATGAAACGGGAAACAACATTCTTGGTAACGGAGGCAAATGAGGCTGCCTCAACCCACTTTGTAAAATAGTCAATGGCCACTAGGATGAAGCGGTGTCCATTGGAGGATGTTAGCTTGATTTCCCCAATCATATCAATCCCCCACATAGCAAAGGGCCAAGGAGCCGTCAAGATGTTCAGAGGAACTGGAGGTACGTGCACCTTGTTAGCATAAATCTGACACTTATGGCAGGTTTGAGAGTGTTCATAACAATCTGCTTCCATGGTAGACCAGTAATAGCCTGCCCGTAGGATTTTCTTTGCCATCGTATGCCCACTGGAATGGGTGCCAAAAGTTCCTTCATGCAATTCAGCCATGATCTTTTCAGCTTCAACCTTATCTACGCACCGAAGTAACACAGAGTCATGATTGCGTTTGTACAGGATGTCGTTACTAAGGAAGAACTTAGTGGAGAATCTCCTTAAGAACTTCTTGTCATTAACTGAAGCTCCTTCCGGATATTCTTGAGCCTCGAGATACCTCTTGACTTCATGAAACCAAGGTTGGTCCACTACTTCTTCAGTATTAATCTCGTGACAGTGTGCTGGTTGATCCATTCGTTCGATGGTGATTTGGGGAGCCTCATTATCCCATTTAAGTTTAAACATGGATGACATTGTGGCTAGTGCGTCTGCTAGCTGATTTTCTTCTCACGGGAAATGCTCGATGGTAATCTTCTTAAAATGTGGTAGCAATGTCAAAACGTGTTCTTTGTAAGGGATCAGGTTAGGGTGTTTGGTGTCCCATTCCCCTTTTATCTGACTAATGACCAAAGCTGAATCTTTGAACACACTCAAAGATTTGATCCCTAGGTCTATGGCAGCTCTGAGGCCAAAGATGCACGCTTCGTATTCCGCCATGTTGTTTGTACAATTGAAGCAGAGTCTGGAAGTAAAGGGAGTATGACACCCTTCCGGAGATATGAGTACATCCCCGATACCATTGCCAAGTACGTTGGATGCCCCATCAAAGAACAGGGTCCATCGGGATCCTTGTTCAGGTCCGTCATGTAGCCTGAATTCTTCACAGTTGTCTAACGTCATGATGTCTTCATCCGAAAATTCGAACTTCATGGATTGGTAGTCTTCCACGACTTGGTGAGCAAGGTGATCAGCTAATACACTGCCCTTTATTGCCTTCTGGGTGGTATACTGTATGTCGTACTCTGTTAGGATCATCTTCCATCTCGCTATTCTCCCGGAGAGAGCAGGTTTCTCGAAGATGTATTTTATCGGATCCATTTTAGATATCAATAAGGTAGTATGGGTCAGCATATACTGTCTTAGCCGGCGAGCAGCCCGTGCCAGAGCGCAGCAAGTTCTCTCGAGTAGTGAATATCTTGTTTCACAATCGGTAAACTTTTTGCTCAGGTAATAAATAGCGTGCTCTGTTTGGCCAGACTCGTCATGCTGCCCCAGCACACACCCCATTGAGTTTTCTAAAATAGTCAGATACATGATCAATGGTCTTCCCTCGACTGGTGGCATCAACACAGGAGGCTCTTGTAAGTATTCTTAGATTTTTTCAAAAGCAACTTGGCACTCGTCATTCCATTTGACCACCTGATCTTTCTTCAACAATTTGAAGATTGGTTCACAAGTAGCTGTCAGGTGAGAGATGAATCTGGCAATGTAGTTCAAACGCCACAAGAATCCTCTGACTTCCTTCTCAGTACGAGTAGAAGACATCTCTTATATTTCTTTAACTTTGGCAGGATCGACCTCGATACCTTTGTTGCTGACGATAAAGCCTATGAGTTTACCAGACCGTACCCCAAATGTGCATTTGTTTGGATTCAACCTCGGCTTGTACTTCTTCAGTCTCTCAAACAGTTTTTGTAAGTGATCAAGATGCTCTTCTTCTGTTTGAGATCTGGCTATCATATCGTCCACGTAGACCTCTATTTCATGATGTATCATGTCATGAAATAAAGCTACCATGGCATGCTGATAGGTTTCCCCAGCATTCTTTAGTCCAAATGGCATCACCTTATAGCAGAAAGTGCCCCACTGCGTGATAAACGTTGTTTTCTCCATGTCCTCAGGCGCCATTTTGATTTGATTGTAACCTGAGAATCCGTCCATGAAGGAAAGCACTTTGTGTTGTGTCATATTGTCAACTAGAATATCAATGTGGGGGAGTGAAAAATCATCCTTAGGGCTTGCCCTATTCAAATCTCTGTAGTCCACACACATTCGCACTTTTCCGTCCTTTTTGGGCACGGGAACAACATTGGCAACCCATTGGGGATAAGAGGTGACAACCAAGAATCCAATGTTGAATTGCTTCATGACTTCTGCTTTAATCTTTTCTGACATATCAGGCCTCATGCGGCGAACCTTTTTCTTTTCTCGCAGACAATCCTCTCTTGTAGGCGACGATGTACCACAATGTCTACATCAAGTCCCGGCATGTCTTCATACGACCAGGAAAAGACTTCAACATAATCGTGTAACAACTGAATTAGACGCTCCTTGACACCGGGTTCCAGATTAGTACCCATCTTGACCTCTTTTTTGTTTTCTTCGGTACCTAGGTTTATTGTATCCACGGGTTCCTCGTGAGGCTGAATGGTTCTCTCTTCTTGTTGTAGTAGTCTGGCAAGTTCCCCTGGTACTTCACAATCTTCCTCACCTTCGTCTTCGGCTTGGTAGATTAGATTCTCAGAGTCACAAAAGGCCATAGCAGTATCATTACCCATGGGATCCCGAATGGATGTATACCTGCATTGTGAGTGTGAGTGTGTGTAAGGGTATAGCTATTTTTGAAAGAAATGAAAATGTAAAAAGAAAAACAATGAGCACAAAAGTTTGTATGCAAAAACGTCCATGATTCATTGATGTCATATGACAATGAGATAATAACCCTTACAAATGGACCATTGTGCCTCGGGTAAGACACAAGGTTTTAAGAGTGCGAATTGTTTTAATATTATAGATCCAACAAAACGTAAAGACAGATTACTGTGGGATAAAAGTGATCGGGACAAAATCTCTAGCCTCCCAGTTGTTGAGCCCTCCACTGACCGTTGGGAATATCCAGTCCTCCAAGTTGCAACCATCTTCATCCAGCACGAGCGCGGCGTACAGCCTTCTGAGCACTTGAAGTGAAACCCAGGCCAAATTTGTCAGACTTATATAGGATATCTGGGAGTTGTCCCCAGATAGAGCACCCACCTTCTTCCACCACTGCTTGGGCATCCTTCAGGGATGACATCCGGAGTGGAGGCCTTGTAATCTTGGGAACCTGAGACACAACCTTGGTCACTG
Source organism: Vicia faba (assembly GCA_948472305.1). Classification (NCBI taxonomy): domain Eukaryota; kingdom Viridiplantae; phylum Streptophyta; class Magnoliopsida; order Fabales; family Fabaceae; genus Vicia; species Vicia faba. Next base: position 347,492,063 of record OX451737.1, read on the forward strand.
CCACATCTTGGGGGACTTCTTCAAAGTGTTGAAATGGAGTTTCAATGAATTCACCATCTAATTCCACATATCTGAAGGAATTGAGATGGCTGATCATGTACTCTTCTTCTCCATGAATGGTGATAATATTCCCTTTAGTTGGATACTTCAGCATTTGGTGCAACATATAAGTGACAGCGCCAGCATTGTGGATCCATGGTCGGCCTAGCAAGCAGGAATATGAAGGGCGAATATCCATTACATAAAAAGTTGAATCAAATGTTTTGGTTCCAACCTTTATGGGGATATCCACTTCCCCATGCACCATCCTTTTTGAGCCATCAAAGGCCCTCACCACTATATTGCTTGGCTTCAATGTCAATCCCTCACAGTCAAGCCTATCAAGAGCCTTTTTAGGAAATACATTCAGAGATGAGCCAATGTCCACCAAAACGTGAGCCAGGGATGTGCCCCCATATTCAACTGAGACATGCAATGCCTCATTATGCTTCCTTCCTCTTGGCGTTAAATCCTCATCCGAAAAACCTAGACCATTATCTGCAGTCAAGTTAGCTGTGCAGTCTTGGAACTGATCGACAGATGTCTCTTGGGGTACATGGGCAGTTTTCAGGATTTTTACCAAGGCTTTTGCATGCGCCTCAGAACATAGTAGTAAAGCCAGCATGGAAATTTTAGATGGAGTTTGCCCCAGTTGCTCAACTACATCGTAATCTCTTCTTTTTATGATTTTTAGAATTTTCTCCATCTCTTTCCGGGAGGTCTCAGGGATAGCCAATGATTGTGTCTTCGTCTTGATAGACTCAACCAGAACACCTTTTCCTCGAGTCTCGGTTAATTCAGAAGCAGGAGCGTCAGTAGGAAAGATAACAGGGATTGTAACAGCTTTGTCAGTTGGAGTATTAGTGGGGATGATTGTAGGACTGGGAACAACTTTTGGAGGAGTAACAACAAGAATGATTACGGGTCCAGAAACTGCTTTTGGGGGAGCAATTTCTGGAGAGAATATCCTTCCGCTTTGGGTAATCTTGCTAGTCCCTGCAATATTACTGATATCGGAGTCGGCTTTCTTGGAACTTGAATCTTCGACAGCTGGCCAATCTTGCTTGATACCGTGGTAGTAGACATCCCCTCCATAATTCCATGGTATGGTTTTGTCTGACGAATACGGGACTAGTCCAGGCATTGTAATTATCAAAGGAGCTGATTTCGGAACCGATGTAATTCTAACGGGTCTTTTGGTGGAGGCTCTGGAAGAATTGGCGGAAATAGTAATGATAGAGACATCTTTAAAAGGAACAGGTGGAACAGAAGTCTTTTCAAACAAAATTTATTCGTTATCTATTAGGCACTGAACGCCTGTTTTCAACAAAGGACAGCTGGTTGGTGAGGACAAATAGAAATGACAGCCTTCATCACAGCCCGGGAACACAACGGCATTCAACAAGTTCTTTTTGATAATCAGGAGTGGGGTCACAAGTTCATCAACTGAAGTAACAAACATTTCTTCTTCAATGGCATTGGTATTATGGCCATGTTTGGGCATAGGGGAAGAAATGACATTAGGCTTTTTGGGCGCATCGAATTCAATCTCTTTTGCTTCAATGAGGTCTTGTATTTTGTTCTTTAGAGCCCAATAGTTATTAGTATCGTGACCAGGACTTTCAGAGTGGTATGCACAGCGGCCATTGGGATAATAGTTAGGAGATGTTGTGTTAAGATTCTTTGGAGCTTCTTTCAAAGTCTCCAGGTTGGATCTTAACAGATGTGGCAATACTTGAGATAGGGTCATGTTAATTCTAGTGAATTGTCTGAATGGCCTTTCCATCCTTGGTTGGTTGTTTCTTTGCTGATGAAGCGCAGGTTTAGGAATCATAACAGCCCCCACCATTGGACGATGTTTGGCCCTATCTTGATTTCTCTGAGGATAAATAGCAACCACTTCTTTCTTTCCGATAAATGGCTTCCTTATAGTAGCAGAGGATGTATCTTTCTGAATCTTTGCACTCTTTATCCCGGCTTCTACCCTTTCTCCGGTTAATATTAGTTCAGTAAAACCCGCCGATGAACTCCCAATTAGGTGATTGAAGAAGGGACCAGACAAGGTGCCCAAAAACATGTCTACTAATTCTCTTTCAGATAGGGGAGGTTGAACTCTTCCATCCAAGTCTTTCCATTTTTGCGCATAGTCCTTGAAACCTTCATTGGAAACCATGGCCATACTCTGGAGTTGAGTATGGGTAGGCACAAGATCAGCATTGTATTGGTATTGTTTGTAGAAAGCTACAGCAAGATCTTCCCAGTTATGAACGTTGGCTCTTTCTAACTGATAAAACCAATCAAGTTGAGTTCCAGACCAACTGTCTTGGAAGAAGTGTACCCATAAGTCTCTGTCAGCGGTATGGGGCTGGATTTTCCTCACATAGGACCGGAGATGCATTTTAGGGCATGAGACTCTGTCATATATGGCGAACACAGGTGCTTTGAATTTGGGATGAATGACAACCCCCGATACCAAACCCAATTCCTCAAAGTCCAAGCCAGGCACTTTTTGGATTTCCATTACGCTTAACCTCTCCTCGAGATGTTTATACTTGTCATCAGCTGGAGGGTATTGTTCTTCAGAATAGTCTTCTTCTTCCTCTTCCTCTTCTGATTCTAACGGGACAACTGTTTCTTTGCCTTTCCCATCTTGATTGTCTCTCTCACCGGATATCGTTGCAAAGTCTAAGGTCATTCTTGTCTGCCCATGAAATCTTCTTCCCATGTTTAGGACTCCGGTCACCTTTTTTGTCTTCTTTTTCTTTTCCTCAGCCAGCAAAGTCTTCAACTCTTCTTGTCCTTTAGGTAGGGTCAAGAACAACTGTTGAAATTATGCATTCTGAGCTTAGAGGTCATTCACTGTTTGCTCGAGATCCATCTTACTGAAATAAACAGTAGAGAGATGAGGAGACTTGTTGCAAGAAACCTGCTTATGTTATGATGAATGATGGATGCGTATGCAATGATTTCAAGGATTTTAAGATTCAAATTCATTTTAGACAGAAAGGAAACACACGTTATAAATTAAAGCTTTTGAGTACATCAATGCCTTCTTGGGCAAAAAAAATACAAGAAACTCTAAGATAAAAAGGTAGTGCGCATCCTCTTTGGTGCAATGTAGGCATTCAGAGTCTTCTTCTTATGAAGTAGCCTAGTGAGTTCCAAAACCTTCTTCTCGCTTGCGTAGAATTGGGCTTCGAAGGTATCTCGCTCCCCCTTGAGTTGTATCCAATCCCTTTGTAGGTCTTCAAGAGAGGTAGGCATGTCAGGATGTAGGATAGTGTATGGAACATCTCCTTCCATGACAGGCTCAATGATTACCGGGAGAATGAAGGGGTAAGGCATCATAAGACTATGAGCACGAGTTCGTACCCATTTGAGGTAAGGATCAAGAGGGATGGAATTTTTATGCCCCAAAGTCTTGCTATCTACCTTGTTTAACATCCTCCAAGCTCTGATAAATCTCTGGTGAAGACCTTGATCGTCGTTGTCGTAGTCAAATACCAAACCTTGAATTAGCATCTTGTGCGGGCCATCCCTTCGGGCGTAACCAAATTGTCTTAAGGCTAAGCAGGGGTTGTAGGTGATACCTCCCCTAATTCCAAGTAAAGGGACATTAGGAAATTCTCCATAACGGTCGACAATAGTAACATTCTCTATGGATCGGGAGCACCAATGAATGTCTGAATGTTTGAGCGTCATCAATCTTTGTGACCACCTTGAACCTTGCTCATTCTTTAATACAGATTAGGGATGATGCGAAATAAACCATCTTGCCAAGAGAGGAGTGCAACACATAAGGACACCTCTTTTCCTCATTGTGCGAGTGTGAAAAGAGTGTAGGATATCCCCTAGTAATGTAGGCATCGGGTTGCGAGATATGAAGATTTTGACGGCGTTCACGTCTATGAGTTGGTCAGGATTTAGAAACAACACCATCCCATAGATGAGGAGAGCCATAATTTCCTCAAAGGCTTGCAGATCCAAAGAATTCCAACAACTTTGGGCTTTCTCAAACAGGAACTTTGCTAGGAAACCTTTGACACCACTCCTTGTTTCCCAATGAGTTGTGACATCAGATGAGTGCAAGTGTAGAGCTTGAGAAATCTCTTCTGGATTTGGGTCTCTTTTTGTACCGTTTAAAGGTAGTTGATTGAGAATGGGAATCCTCAAGAGTTGGGAGAATTCTTCCAAAGTAGGCACAAGTTGATAGTCGGGAAATGTGAAGCAATGGTGTAAAGGATCAAAGAATTGAAAGAGCACCTTCATCATGTCCTCATCTGTGTTAGAGGTGACCAAGTTGAGTAGGCGACCATGTCTCTCGGTGAATGGAGAGTTTTTAGGAATCCTTGAGGCTAGCTCCTTAAGTTGTAGAGGGATCCTTACAAGGTTGACTTGAATAGTTTTCCCGCGAAGAGAATCCATATCCTACAAAACAAGAACAAAGATGAATCCAAAAATCCTTGAAATGGTTAGTGAATGTGTATGATGTTATGATGTTATGTACAAGTATGCATATACAAACAAAGCAAACAGATCCTTAGTGTGATCGGTGGATCTGGAACTGACTGTTTAACGTTGGTTCGCGAAATGTCGCGGATGCAAGAGTCGCCACCGTCTTTTATTTTCTCCAAATGGAAAGGACAAAAGCACAGAAAAATTCCTTGAAGAGATTGCTCTCGGTTCGGGAGGTAGATTATAGAAAGGGAAGGTGTTAGCACCCTTTCTATCCATGGTTATCCATGGGCTCTTAGATACTTGCTCATTTGTGTTTTCAAAAAATGGTTTGTTTGCTTTTCAACTGTGGGTCTTAAAAAGTTCTTTGAAAATTTCAGTTCGACTCTTGTATCGGTCCTCAAGAGTGTTTGAAAAATTGCTTTCGAAAGCTTTTTTGAAAAGGTGTCGGTGTGAAAAGTATTTTTTGATTTGTTTTGAAATTTAGAGCAAGTGTCAAGAATCGTCTACCTACCCTAAGGAATTCGTCTGTGTAAATGTCCTTTAAAGTAGTGCCATCCCACCATTGAGAGGTAGGTAGCACCACCGTTGGAGGTGTTCGGGTCAATTCGAAGTTCGGGACATGGTGATCACCAGAGCAATGGGAAGATACCTTAGAAGCTACCCTCATGCCAGGTTCCCGGATCATGAGGACTTACTAAGACATCCTCTACTCGACGATCACCTTTCGAGGCAAGGCAACAGTAAGGCGTACCCTAGGGGTGGTGTGTGATTTGTGTGTCGTTTTTTAGATATTTTCTCTTGTTCATGTCATGGGTGATCTACGCTTTTGTTTTTATTTTGACATTCATTCTTGCATGCGATTTAATTAACAGTTAAAAAAGTGCGGAAATTAAAGTTCCTAAACTATTACAAAGGCGCGGGTCCACATCGCCAAATTTAATCCAGGACCCGATTTGACAGAAAATAAAGAAGTAAAGTGCGAGAAATATAAATTTACACGGCTTTGGGAGAGTTACATAAATATTATAAGAAAAGAAATAAGAATAAAATGCGCGAAGAGAATAAAAAAAATCGCAAGCGAGGGCGTTGGACCCTTTTTTAATGAAATTAAATCATATTATTAAATTAATGAAATTAAAATGAAAAAGAAATTATTTTTGAGGTTTTTTTGTATTTATGGTTTTTTAAGTGAATTAAATGAAATTAAGAAATTAATTAATTAACCCTAATTCTACAATTTTTATTTATTAAGAAAAACATGTTAACATTAAACCTAAAATTAAATTAATTAATTAATGGCAGGATTTATTTAAAAAACTAGTATTAAATAATTAATTATGGTGAGAGAAAGAAAAGAATAAAAAATACTTAAAACCCTAATTCTACACTTTTTTAATTTATTAAGAAAAATATTTGAATTAAACCTAAATTTAAAAAGCTAAATTAAATTAGTGAGATTTATTTACAAAAATATTAGTTAAAATATACTTTGAATTTTTTTCTTTTCTGATTTTTGTATTATTTTATATTTGATGAGAATAAATTAATTGAAAGAATTATATTAAAACTAATTAAAATAAATAAAATAGAAAAAATATGAAAAAAAGAATGAAAGGCAAACCATGGGGGGTTCTGTCCTCAATTGGAGGTTAAATTGAGCATTTTTGGCCCATCTTTGGAGGCCTTTCATTGACTTTCCAGGATAGCATGTGACTTCTTTGACTCATGCCTATGGTATTCACCAGATCTGGGCCCTTGGATGGATATTATTGAGCGCGTGGCATGCCTGGATGAGGGACGTACGGTGAACGCTTGGATTGACGCTGCACAGAAGCCTTGTTAGAAAAATAATATGGAATGGAAAGGGGGACCTGGGGTTCGAACCCAGGTCCTGCTGCTTACCAATACACATGCTTGCCAGCTGATCCAACTACGCGCTTTGGTTATATTATGGCAAATAATTATTATAAGATAAAACAAACGTTAGTGGCATTTTTCGCGCGAATTTCAGACCAACCAACCACAGCTTGCCACATGACTTTCTTCTTCATCCCTGTGCTGTTGTTCCTGAAACAAAAATAACTTGAACCGTACAAAATAGCGATTAGGTCCTCCTGCTTCATAAATTAGGCGCGAGGTGTGGAATTGATTGGCCATGGTCTTCTGGTTCTAATGGTCCAGGTCTCACGTCCCAATTTTTCCTTAACTGGGAAACCCCAATTCAAGGTTTTGAAAACCCTAGGCATCGTTCATGGTGAAATCGCGTATGGGGTATAAAAACTCAATCAAAGCACACAGTTAGCTTCAGAATGATACAATGAACACAAATCCAATATTAAAATTTACAAATAATGCATGAATTATGATTCAAGAATCTGAAAAAAAGCTTGAACCGGTCAAGATCGTTCTACCTATTTCCTGTGTTAGGGACAATGGTTTTGATCAGTATACGTTCCTTGAAGCCTCAGGAACACAATGGAATGATTATTTGGTCTTGAAAAGCCTTAGAAACGTGTTTTCAGTATTTGAGTTTTTCACAAAAATTGCAAACTTTGTTCTTCTTTTCTGGCGCAGCTTTCAGGTTATGAACACTAGGGTTTGCATGAGTATATATGTGTGAATGATTAGGGTTGAGTTTTTGGTCCAAAGAATCTTTGCAATGATGGAATCAATATTTGATTTTCATGCCATAATTTTTCAATCTTTTTTCATGCAAATTTGATACAAATCATGTTCAATTACCTTGATTCTTTCCAAATCTGATCATGCACGAAATATTGAGTGTATTTTATGCATAAAAAGATTTAAAAACTTAGGTTTGGTATTTTTCATATATTTTAATTAATTAAATGAATTATTAGTAATTAAAAATTCAAATAAATAAATAAAAATGATGAAAAACTTCCCTTTGGGCCAAATGGTCGTGCACATGCCTTGGATGATGAATCTTGGAAGAAAAAGAGGCCCATTAGCATTTTTAAGACATTTGAAGCAAAGTTGACTTTTCAAAATATCCAAAAATTTCCCAACTTCCACAAGGCATATCTTGCTCAATTATTAAGATTTGATCATGTTATTGGACATTTTGGAAAGGTCTTGAAGTCCCTTAACCAATGCCTTTGGTCCCATGTCATTTTGATTTACCAATCTCAAGTTATGGCCTTTGACTTAAAGTCCCTTTTTGTTGACTTTTGAAAATGACCTATAATGTTGAAATTGATAACTTTTGGTGAGAGCATTTCTTGGACTTGAAGTGTGAAGAAGAGTTGTAGGAAATGTCTTTATCTTCAAAATGAGCTTTGGATGGAATTTTTCTGATAATCCATGTGGAAGTTATGCCTTGGTCAAGTTACAGTTGACTTTTTCAACTGTCCAAATATGGAAACTTTTGCATCTTGAGACTTTTTGAGCCAAGCTTGTGAAATCATGATCAAGAATTGATCAAATGATGTTTGTGGCTTCAAAATAAGATGTTGACCAAAAATTTGGACTTTTGACTGTCAAATGACCATTTTGCCCCTGCAGTTGACTGTAGGGCAATTAGGGTTTTTGACTGTGCAATTTTGTACTGTGAGTCTTGAAACTTGGTATGAGGATGCTTGACCATATTTGTAGGCATGTGGGACTTGATTGGACCCTTGGAAACTTCATTTTCTTTGTCAGAACCAAAACCCTAGTCTTTGACTGTTAGGAGGCCCTTGAACTGTGCAACCCTTGGGGAGATTTTTGAACCTTTGACTTGGAAAATCTTGAAGAATATGGGAGGGCAAATTTTGGGGTACAACACTTAGGTTTAGGCTTGCATGGAGTTTTATAGGTAAGTACCCTCTTGAAGTTTAGTTGGCTCAAACCTGTCCTAGTAATAGTGACCGGGTTCTAAGGAGCTCAATATCACTGGTTTGTTTCCTTGGTCATTGTTTAAGCACAAGCCACTTTAATGGCGACCGAAATATCCCAAGAAACCAAACCTCAATAAGTGAAGTATCGAGTATCTACCAACTTCGGACTGCACCAAAGTCGGTCATCTCACTACATCCTAAATGGCCAATTTGGTCAAGTAAAGGTTCTAAAATTTCATTAGTTCTTCATGACATCACTCAGCGGCCCCGTATTCTCTTTGATTAACTCAAAGGGTACTGGTACCAACAAATATGTCTCACTAACGTAGCTATTGCTTAGACTATGTCGGTATACCCCACACAGTTTCCACAACATATTGCTACTTACCTATAATGTATCCCAAATCCGGGTAGAGGATTCAAACCCAAACAAAGAACCATAATGTAAAGCATACAAGTCAAACAATGTAAGCAAGTAAATGTGATCTATCCCTAAGGTAACCCCACTTTTTAAGTAAACTCCCCAGCAGAGTCGCCAGTTCTGTGATACAGTGGGAGAACTAACTTGGGTGTTTTGCGTTTGATTGCAAATGTTGCGGTTAGCAAGAGTCGCCACCGACTTTTCTTTTATCCAAAAGGAAAGGTGAAAAAGCACAGGAAAGACCTTTGAGATTGTTTCTTGAGTTCGGGGGGTAGATTATGAAAAGGGAAGTTATTAGCACCCTTTCATCCATGGTTTCCCATGGGCTCTTAGTTACTAGCTAGATCACTTGCTTTTTGTTTGAAATTATGCTTAGTGTGGTTTTTGAAAGTATTTTGTAAAGAGGCCATTGTTTAGGAAATCTTTGTAATGATTCTCGTTCGTAAGAATGTATACAAAGATGTTGTTCTTTTGAAAATGTTTTCAAGTTTGTAAGATGTTTTGAAATGTGTAGGTTTTGTTTTGAAAATAACAAGTAGGTTTGTTTTGAAATGGAGCAAGTAATTAGGAGAAATCTACCTACTTAAATGTCTTTCTTGTTCATTTTCTTTTCCTTTGACATTGTTGTATTACCATTGATTTGGTAAGCAACCCTATATTTGGATGTACACGGGACGGGCGTGGGTCATTGTATAACCATGATTAGCAATGTTGCAAGGTATGTTAGCATTATTTTTTAGGGACTAAGATCATTTGTAAGGAAACTTAGATAACGCCATCGAGGGACTATGATCTTGTATTTGCTTATTTTGGCTAAGATACCTCACATGCGTAATATGGCCATTTTGTATAAGGCAACCAAGTGGAATAACCCTAGGGATGCTTGTGTGCAAATGTGTTGCTTTCATGCTTGATTTAGTCTTGAATTAGGGCTTGCTATTTATTGGTTTTAAGTCTTTCCATGCAAATCCTAATTACTAGCATGTTATATGAAAGTGATAAATTACGAAATTTAAAGTTACTACGCTATTACAACATTTGTGGGGAGGGGTGTACAATTTGTAAATGGAGATTGCAAGAATTTAAACCTAATTAGTCTATTACAACCATATTGAATTGGTATGAATATACAAGTAATTTAAATAAATACAAATTATAAAAATTAATAAATGTACAAGGATGCAAAATGTAAAGAAAAATGAATTTTGTTTGGTTTTCATGAAAAAATTTTTTTTGTCTTAACCTAATTTAAATAAAGAAAATATTTAATTAAGTTTGAATTTATTAAGAAAAAGATTTTAAAAGAAAACCCTAATTCTATTAATTAATCAGAAGAAAATAAGTTTAAGAGAAGTATTTTTAGTATTTTTATCTTTAAAAAATATTTATAGTATTATAAAATATTTTTAGTCTTTTTTTTATATAAAAAAATGATGTATTTAAATTAATATGAAAGAAAATAACTAATAACCTAATTTTATTTATATTTGCAAGATAATAAGTGAAAAATAAATAGAATATGATTAATAAAAATATTTTGTGAGAAAAATAAAATAAAATCAGTCAAAATATAAATATATCATTTTTTTGTATTTTATGATTTTTTGTATTTAAAAATAAATATATTTAAGAAAAGATAAATGAAATAAATAAATAAATTAATTAATTGGGCCAGGGGGTGCCAAGAGCCAGTATGGAGGTTAGTCAGCAAAAACAACAAAATGAGCCAGGCCCAAAGGGCCTAGCGCCTGCCAAACAAAAAAAGAGTCAGAAATGTAAAAAATGTGAGAGAAAAAATGAAAAGGGTACCACTGGGGCTCGAACCCAGGTCCCATAGGTTACAGGCGCGCGCTTCTACCACTGAGGTGGCTATACATCCGTTAATACAAATGAAACAATAAATTTGTAAGGCAAAATGTGTTATGAAGACTTCATCTTCAACCTCCAGCCAGACCAACTGTAACTTGCTCATTTCTCATCAAAAATGAAAACTGTAAACATGAAACTTGTAGCAAATTTTCTCACGATTCCATAAATGAAAGTATTAAAACTATAGATCAAAGATAAGCAAGAATTTTAATGGCCCTAATCTGAACCCTAAAAATTTCAGAGATTTCAGTTTCAAAATTCTCTAAGCTCAAGCAAAATTAATGGAAACTATGGACATGGTTAGCTTCATGGCAATAATATCTACATGTTTTATTCATAAATAAACTATTGATGATGCTTGTATGAAGAGTTTCAAGTTGAGAAAACTTACCTCAAAACTGGAAATCGTGTTTGGAGTTTGAGCTTGTTTCAAGCGATGGTGATGATCAGGTTAGCTTCCTTGAGGTCCTAGGAAGCTAATGCAATGGTTTTCTTGAGTTGAGAGTGGCTGAAATGACTTGGAGAAGTCAATGTGCAATGCTCTGTTTTTGGTTATGGAAGATGGGGTAAATGATGTTACAGAAATGAAACGGGTACAGGGATGAGTTACACTTGATGTAAGGAAGCTTTAGAAACTAAAATGCCAAGAAACGCACGAGGGAAATGTGAGTTTGAGGTTCAAGGTCAGAAACTGTGCAACAATGGAGTTTTTGTGCAATTTTTGATTTTAGAGAGTTTTGGTGTATTTTAGGGTGTTCAAGCTCGTGTCCTAGCTCACAAATAGTGACTTTATTTATAAGCAACAAGTTTGGAATGCTCTAGTTGATCAGAATTCAAATTTGCATCCTTAAGTTAAACATGTGATTTTTTGACAAAACAAGTTTCAAAGTCTCTTGTACTTGCTAAGATAGAGTGGTTATGCTTTACACAAGCTTTCTTCTGACTTTTTGGATGGAGTGTAATCAGAGGGAACAAGTTAGAGGCTCAATATGAACTTTATGCAAAAAGCTTGCTTTACAAGAATAACAATGTTACTTTGTGCCATTAATGGAAATGCAACTTGGATAATAGCTCAAATGCTTGGATCAAAGCTCTAACAGATGTGTAAACATTTAATTATGGAGTGACAAACAAGTTTGAGGCCTGTAAAGCAAGGATTATGCAGCCTAGCATGGATTTGGTTCATGTGTTCATCAAAAATGACTTGTAATTCAAGTGACAAAACCCTAACTTCATCTCTTCGATTCTCCCTACTCAAGAATGATCTCAAGGAGTTCTTGGAAATTTTGGAAATCTTGCAATGTGCTCTACAACCCATATTTGAATTGCTTTTGAAGATTCCCCTTGGAACTATATGAAAAAGTGCCATGAAGTTGGGTCAAAATCCTGACCAAATTAGGGCAAAATTTCACTAAGTGTTTAGTTTCATGATCCTATGTTCTTGAAATTATAACTTAAGATCCAATCACTTTTGGAAGAAGTTGTGTGAAGAAAAGTTGTAGATTTCATGTTGGAGTTTCTCTTGGATCATCTTGTATCATGATGAAAATTTGGCTCAAAGTTATGAAAAAAACATGAATTTTCAACACTTTGAGTAGGTAGATAGCTCGTAGTCGCTTGCTCACAAACAAACACATTTCTCCTACCTATACTCTTTTCTAAAAACTTTTTCTAAAACAAACACTTTGTATGCGTTCTCAAAGATATAATAATCATTACAAAGTTTTCCGCACTTAGGCATATTTCAAAATATTTTTCAAACACACAAACACAAAGCATTTTACTCAAAGTGAGCTAGTGATTAAGAGCCCGTAGATAACTATGGATGAAAAGGGTGTTAATACCTTCCCTTTTCATAACCTAACCCCCGAACTTAGAAAAATTCTCAAAAGGTCTTTCCTGTTCTTTTCACCTTTTCATTTATTGGATAAAAGAAAAGTCGGTGGCGACTCTTGCTAGGGAAAAAACTAAAAGTGGGGTTACCTTAAGAGATATCTCACCTTTATTGCTTTATCTCTTTGTCTTGTATGCTTTATTTTTCGGGATATTGGGTTTATTTCTTGTATAGATCCTATACCTAGATCTGAGGGCATTTTAGGTAAGTAGCAATATATCGTGAAAATTGTACGACGTATACCGATACGGTTGAAGCGATGGTTATTTTAGTGTGACACATTGGTTGGTGTCGGTGTCCCTTGAGTTAAGTCAAGGAGAATGTTGGGCTTCCGCGGGGTGTCATAAAGCACTAACTAACTTAGCCATTACCTTAGTTGACACAACTTAGCCATTAGAAAATAGTGAGATAACTGGCTTTGGTGCAGACTGAAGTTGGTTGATACTCGATGCTACACTCATTGAGGTCGGACTCTCAGGATATTTTGGTGCAAATCAGATGCTTGTGCTGAAACAATGCCTGGGAGAAAGATCAGTGATATTGAGGCTCCTAGAACCCGATTACTTCTTTTAGGACAGGTTGAGCCAAGTAAAACTTTAAGAGGGTACTTAGCTCCAAACTCCATGCAAGCTTAAACCTAAGGCTTTGTATGTTTTGTTTGTGTATGATTAATTGTTCGAAAATGACATCATAACATCATATTATATCATTTTAACTAACCATTTCAAGGATCTCAAGGTCCTATGATGTAGGCTATCATGAACCAGATGCCTAGCAAGGGACAAGAGGATTTATTTTCCTCTAACCAAATGCCACCAAAGTATCATGAACCGATGTCTTGCCAGGGGCAAGGGGATTTATTTTCCTCTAACTAAATGTCTTCAAAGAACGAATTACATTATCTTGAGTCAAAGTTAATGATACTAAGTTCTTCAATCAAAGCTGCAGTCGGATTCTAACATTTTCTTTATTTAACCCGCGAGATCCTTGAAAATATTACATCTACATATCATGCATCATTTCATAACAGGATTTCCAATACAGGTTTTCTCATCTACTTACTATTTATTTCAGTATAAGATGGCCCTCAAACAGACTGTTAAGGACCTCCTGGCTCAACACGCCCAATTTCAAGAGACTCTTCTGAATCTGGCACAGGGGCAGAAAGATCTGATGACGCTTGTCGCCAAGAAGAACAAGGCTAAAAAGTCATCTGTTATCCTCAATATGGGGAGAAGATTCAAAGGTCCGACTCAACTGGTTTAAGTAGATGATATTTCCTATGAGAAAGACGACAACCAAGAAGAGGAGGGTAGAAGCATCAAGCTTGAAGGTAGAAATAATCAGGTTTCTGAAGATGAAGACTACTCCGACGAACAATATCCTCCTACAAATGACAAGTACAAGCAGTTGGAAGACTGTCTCAAAGCTATAGAAATCCAGAAAGTGCCTGGACTGGATTTTGGAGAACTAGGTCTAATCCTGGGAGTGGTCATCCCTCACAAGTTCAAGGTCCCCGTCTTTTCTAAATATGATGGGGTCTCTTGTCCCAAACTCCATTTAAGGTCGTATGTTCAAAAGATCCAACCTCATACTGCTGACCGGAAATTGTGGGTCCATTTCTTTCAAGAAAGCATGTCTGGCACTCAACTTGAATGGTCCTATCAGCTTGAAGGAACCAACATTCACACATGGGAAGACTTGGTTTCTACTTTCTATAAGCAGTATTAATATAATGATGACCTTGAGCCGACTCGTGTGCATCTGCAAAACTTGTCCATGGGCTCGAATAAAGGGTTCAAGGAATACGCACAAAAATGGAGAGATTTATCTGGAAGGGTGCAACCTCCCTTGTCTGACCGAAAATTGGTGGATATTTTCATGGGCACACTAACAGGCCCATTCCTTAATTTGTTGATTGGAAGTTCTTCAGATGGATTTACTGAGCTAATACTGACGGGAGAAAGAGTTGAAAGTGGTATTAAGAGCGGGAAGATTCTGATGGCTACGTCTTCTAATGCTGTGAAGAAGCCATTCAGTGGTAAAAAAGAAGTCAATGTTGTTTATAAAGGCCTTAGTAAAAATGACTTACATCAGTCTGTGGGAGTGATGTTGATCTCTAATCTGGTGCCCATTCAACAACAACAACAGGGTAACCAACAAAGGCCAGACGCTCCGTTAAGGATGTTTACCAATATCGGCATGCCTTTATCTCAAGCATTGCAACATTTGTTGAAAGCTGGACTCATTTCACTGTGGGATCCTCCTCAGAATCCCAACACATCCTCTCCCAAGTACAATCTGAACGCAAGGTGCGCCTATCATTCTAACACTCCTGGGCATGACACCAACAACTGTTGGGCCCTAAAGAGGAAAGTTCAGGACATGATTGATAATAAGGAAATTGAGTTCGATCCCCCGGAGACTCAGAACGTGATCACTGCACCTATGCCGAAGCATGACAACGGCATAAGCGCTATTAAAGATGTTATGTATGTTACCACTATAGGTGATGTGGTTACTCCTTTCCTAACAATAAAAAATAATTTGTGACAAGCCGGTTTATTTCCGGGTTATGTTGAAGAATGTTATTAATATGCAGTCCAACCCAATGGTTACGGGTTACTGAAGGAAGGTGTTCAGCACCTGATGGATGAACATATAATTTTGATAGAGAAAGTTCTGTATGATGAGAATTTGTGCCAATATTTGTCTATCGTATCTGGTACTCCTTTCAGGATCACTTCCAAGGGTCCTGTAAGGATTACCGCCAATGCAAAAGTTGCTCCTTTGATTATTACAACACTTGGGCTCATCCCATATTCCTCGAAAAAGGCTATTCCATGGAATTATGGGTCTGACGTTTATTACCACGACACTAAATGAGAGTTGTATGATAAAGATGATGAAGAGGTTGATCCCAACATTATCAATATTATGGGGACCAGCAAAGTTACTAGAAGCAGAAGGATTTTCTCCCCATAAATCTCTCCGTGTGTTCAAGTCACAGTTACCAAGTCCACTGCTGAGGCTCAGGGTAAAGAGCCAATGATAGAGCCTTCCCAGGCGGAGGCACCAAAAGAAATTACAGTCAAGGACACCTCTAGACAAGAGTTGGAAGAGGTTTTGAAGATCATCCGCAGGAGAGACTATAAAATTGTTGAGCAGTTGGGGCATACCCCTTCCAAAATCTCCATGTTATTTTTACTACTGTGTTCTGAAGCCCATGTGCAGGCTTTAGTAAAATTCTTGAAGACTGCTCATGTGCCGCAAGAAATTTAGGCTGGTCAATTTGGACGTTACGTGGCTAGCTTAACAACTGATAATGAATTAGGTTTGTCAGATTCTAACCTGACTCCAGAGGGGAGAAATCATAATATGGCCCTGTATGTCTCCATAGAATGTAGGGGCACTATGTTAGCTCATGTGTTGATTGATACTAGCTCTTCACTGAATGTTCTTCCAAAAGCTTCTCTTGACAGACTACATTATGAAGGGGTTGTGCTGAAGCCCAGTAATATCATACTTCGAGCCTTTGAAGGGTCCAAAAGAATGGTTCATGGAGAAGTGGACCTCCCAAACAAAGTGGGTTCACAGATATTTGAGTCCACCTTCTATGTAATGAACATTCGGCCAACTTATTCTTGTCTATTAGGACGTCCCTGGATCCATGGGGCAGGTGCTGTTACCTCCACCTTGCACCAAAAATTAAAGTATCCTGTGAAAGTAAAGGTTGTTACTGTCTGTGGAGAAGAGGAGTACATGGTCAGCCACCTGAATTCATTCTGGTACGTGGAGATGGATGGAGAATTTATCAAGACTCCATGTCAGACCATTGAAGTGATTTCCCCTGCTGATATTAAAGATGTTTTTTCCATTCCAAGGACCACCGGGACTCCGCACAAGATGGCTTCCTTGAAAGATGCCAAGGCTACTATAGAAAAAGGTGGTTGTACTATTTGGGGTCAGCTTCCTGATATCCCTTACAAATCTCACAAGTTTGGTTTGGGCTTTACTGCAGAAGGTAAAAGGGTTGTTCGTCGCGCTCGACAACTGGATATTCCCTACCATTGGTGATGGACTCAATAGTTTGAAAGTAGAAAGCATTTTCCCTATCTCATTTAGTAAGGAGTAATAGTTACATTCATGTCTTATTGCTTTTAAAAAATATTTTGGTTATGTAGTAAACAATGACTTTAAACCTTGTGTCTTACCCGGGGCGCAATGGTTCATTTGTTAAGGGTTGATAATTCATAAACATTGTTCATTCAATAAAAACATTGGACGTTTTGCATTCGAATTTGGTGATCTCTGTTTTTCTCTAATCTTATTGCATTTTCAAATAGCTATGTGTTCTTACACACATCCACTCACTACATTGCAGATCCTCATCCACTCTGGATCTCGTTGATAACGATTCTGATATTGCCGCTTATGACTTTGAAAATCCGATCTACCAAGTTGAGGAAGAAGGTGAGGAAGATTTTAAAATACCTGGAGAACTTGCTAGACACTTAACACAAGCAGAAAAGGCTATCCAACCACATGAAGAGCCAGTCAAAGTTGTAAACTTGGGTACCGAGGCAGACAAAAAAGAAGTCAAGATAAGGGCCAACTTAGAGAGCAGTGTCAAGAACACATTAATTCAGATGTTACATGAATATGTTGAAATCTTTTATGTGTCATGCGAAGACATGCCAAGGATCGATACTGATATTATGGTTCACCGTCTACTAATGAAAGAGGGGTGTTCGCTGATTAATCAGAAGGTTCGTCACATGCGTCCTAAAATGTCGGAAAAGATAAAAGTCGAGGTTATGAAACAATTCAACACAGGGTTATTAGCAGTGATGCCATACCCTTAATGGGTTGCTAATGTTGTTCCGGTGCCAAAGAAAGACGGCAAGGTGCGTATGTGCATAGATTACAGGAATCTGAACAGGATGAGCCCTAATGATGACTTCCCACTGCCACATATTGATGTTTTGGTCGACAACACCGCTCAGCACAAGGTATTCTCCTTCATGGATGGTTTCTCGGGTTATAATCAGATCAAGATGGCATCGAAAGACATGGAGAAAACTACCTTCGTCACACAGTGGGGCACTTTCTGTTACAAGGTTATGCCTTTTGGGTTAAAGAACCCTGGGGAAACTTATCAACGTGACATGGTAGCTTTATTTCATGACATGATTCATCACGAGATAGAGGTCTATGTTGATGACATGATAGCAAGGTCATAGACTGAATAAGAGCACCTTGATCATCTGCATAAATTGTTTGAAAGACTGAGGAAGTATAAATAAAGGCTAAAACCGAACAAGTGCACCTTTGGGGTGAGATCCGATAAACTCCTCTGTTTCATCGTCAGTAGTAAAGGTATTGAGGTTAATCCTGCAAAAGTTAAACCTATTCAAGAAATGTTGACTCCCTGTACCGAGAAGGAAGTCAGAGGTTTCTTAGGACAGTTGAATTACATTGCCCGATTCATTTCCCATTTGACTGCTACTTGTGAGCCAATCTTCAAGCTGCTGAAGAAAAATCAAGTAGTAAAGTGGAACGATAACTGTCAAATAGCCTTTGATAAAATTAAGGAGTACCTACAAGAACCTCCGATTTTGATGCCACCAGTTGAAGGAAGGCCTCTAATCATGTACCTAATAGTGTTAGAGAACTCAATGGGGTGTGTATTGGGGAAGCATGACGAGTCTTGTCAAAAAAAGCATGCAATATACTACCTTAGAAAAATGTTTACCGACTGTGAAACAAGATATTTAGTGCTAGAGAAAACTTGTTGCACTTTGGAATGGGATGCTCACCGACTAAGATAGTATATGTTGACCCATACTACCTTGTTGATCTCTAAAACGGATCCCATCAAGTACATATTCGAGAAGCCAACTCTCTTCGAAAGAATATCCCGATGGAAAATGGTCTTAACAAAATACAACATTCAGTACACCACTCAAAAACCAATTAAAGGAAGTGTACTAGAAGATCATTTGGCACATCAAGTTGTAGATGACTATCAGTCTATGAATTTCAAATTCCCGGACGAGAACATTATGATAGTAATAGATTATGAAGAACCTAGACCGTATGAAGGACCTGAGCTAAAATCCCGATGGACTACGGTTTTCAATGGAGCTTCTATCGCACTTGGAAACAGAATTGGTGCTATAACTATCTCTCCTCGGAGTTGTTATACGCCATTCACTGTCAGACTCTGCTTTGACTACACCAATAATATGGTTGAATATGAAGCGTGCATCATGGGAACTAAAGCTGCTATTGACCTGAGAATCAAGTTCTTAAGTGTATATGGAGACTCAGCCCTAGTGATCATTTAGGTCAAGGGAGAATGGGATACGAAGCATTCGAATCTTATCCCCTACCGGGAACATGTGCTAACCTTGATTTCGTATTTCAAAGAGATTACTTTTGAGCATATCCCAAGAGAAGAGAATCATTTGGTGGACGCATTGGCTACCATGTCATCCATGTTCAAGGTCAGATGGGACAATGAAG
Source organism: Vicia faba (assembly GCA_948472305.1). Taxonomy (NCBI): domain Eukaryota; kingdom Viridiplantae; phylum Streptophyta; class Magnoliopsida; order Fabales; family Fabaceae; genus Vicia; species Vicia faba. Next base: position 347,511,111 of record OX451737.1, read on the forward strand.
CTCCCAGAATTACCATTGAAATATTCGATGAACTGGCACACTACTATGAAATTGATATTGACAGAGTAGAAGAAAAACCTTGGCTTCATGAAGTGAAAAGTCACCTTGAGGCTCAAGAATACCCTGAAGGGGCACCGATCAATGACAAGAAATTCCTACGGAGGTTCTAGGCTAAGTTCTTCTTGAGAAATGGAATTCTATACAAACGCAATCATGATTCGACTCTACTTCGTTGTATGGACAAGAAGGAAGTAGAGGAAATTATGCAAGATATGCACGAAGGTGTCTTTGGTACTCATTCTAGTGGGCACACTATGGCTAAAAATATTTTGAGAGCTAGTTACTATTGATAAACTATGGAAACCGACTGTCACCACCACTCGAGAACTTGCCACAAGTGTCAGATCTATGCTAATAAAGTTTACGTGCCTCTGGTTCCTCTGAACATCATGACTGCTCCGTGGCCATTTGCAATGTGGGGAATTGATATGATCGGAGAAATCAATCCTACTACTTCTAACAAACATCGCTTCATCCTCTTTGTCATTGATTACTTTACAAAATGGGTTAAAGCAGCCTTGTTCGCCTCTGTTACTAAGAATATGGTCGCCTGGTTCATCAAACATAACCTTATTTGTCAGTATGGCATCCCCGAGAGGATTATCACAGACAATGGTACCAACCTCAACAACACTATGATCACTGAACTCTGCATGTAGTTCAAGATCAAGCACCACAACTCTTCTCCATATCAACCAAAGATGAATGACACGGTGAAAGCCGCAAACAAAAATATTAGTAAGATTATACAGAAGATGGTTGTGACCAAAAAAGATTGGCATGAGATGTTACTGTTTTCTCTCCACAGCTATCACACTTCTGCACGAACATTAACTGGGGCAACCACATTCTCTCTGGTTTACGGTATGGAAGTTGTCCTGCTTGTCGAAGTTCGGATTCCCTCTCTGAGAATTATGAAAGAGGAGGACTTAGAAAAAGATGAGTGGTTCCAGACCAGGCTAGACCAGTTAAATTTGATCGGCGAGAAAAGGCTTGTGGTTGTCTGCCACGACCAGATGTATCAGAAGCGTATGATCAAGACATTCAACAATAAAATCAAGCATCGGGTATATCAGGCTGGTGACTTGGTAATAAAGTGCATCATTCTACCACAAGGGGATCCCATGGGAAAACGGACTCCTACCTACGAAGGGCCATTTGTTGTCAAGAAAGTATTCTCTGGCGGAGCCATGATATTAACCACCATGGACGGTGAAGATTTCTCGCACCCTGTGAACGCAGACATAGTCAAAAGATACTATGCATGAAAATGACCCGCTAGGTTGACTGGCCTAGGCAAAAATAAGGGCATCCCGGCGAACCAAAAGGGTTCAGGAAAAAATTAGGGATATATATAAAAGATTGTACACCCGGCAAGTCGAAAACCTGAAAAGGCGGCTTGGGCAAAAAAAGGTATCCGGGTGGATTAAAACCCGAAAGAGAGGTCCAGGAAAAAGTTAGGGATTAAAGCGTATGACTATGTCCCATTGGATCACTTACAGCAAGCTTTATTACCAATGTCAAGTTCAAAATGGTATAGATCAATTCAATCACTTTCTTCCAACGGTAAGGGATGAGATGCTTGAAGACATAGGGGCAATTGCAGAGTTGGAATCCAACGAGATTATTTCCACATAGCTATATGTTTTATTTTCGCTTTGTACTCTTTTCATTTTATGAGGATTTCCTCTTATTAGGATTTCTGTTTCTATATAATAAATCGCCTGTCTATGGCCAAACTATCAATAGAAATACAAATTTCAAAATTCAAACTTTTTGTTTTTCTGTTTTGTTTGCAACAACGTCCAATGACTAAAATTGAATGAACATATGCATATGAATACAATTAATTGTTAGCAAAAATATGCATAAAAGCAGTAATAAGCATTTGCTCAAGACTCTAGGAGTTGGGATAATATTCAAGTTGTCCACAAATCCCCACAGAGCCACTTCCATGGGATTATCCCCACAGAGTAGTCTTATCATACTCACCGGAAAATTCCCCCAGCAGATAAAAGAATATGATCTCTTTCTCAGCAATATCGCCCACCTACGGAGTTCCAATCAGTACAGTTTATGGAAAATCTCTACCCCAGCCGAGTTTATTCCTCCAAAAATTGTAAAACACCATGCAAATTTCTTCTCTCCAGCAAAGCTCATTTCCCTCGGCAAGTGTGTTTCCTCAGCAAAGTATTTCTCTGTCAAAAGGGTTTATTTCCCCAATAGGATTTATTTCGCAAACAGATTACAGTCTCCCCAGCTTGAATCTGTTTCTACCACAAATTACTGACGAGATTCCCACCTCTAGCAAAAGACAATCCAAATTTCTAACCCCAGAGAGTTGTTATTGAGTCTGAAATCGGACTAGGTATCATTCAACCTTATTCTTTCAGACTAGTTGGCAGCCAGCTCATCTCTTTTATCCCCAGTCAGGGTATCTAAGAATTAAATTCCCCAATAGAGCAATGAACAGCCAATGTTCTTGGACTATTCTCCCCAAACAGAAATCAACATTCTCTAATGGAGTTTCCTCAAACAGAAAACAGGAATACCCATCAAGATTGAAGATACACATACTCTTCATCCCCAACAACAGTCAGGGATTTATTTTCCCGGATAAAGATATTGCACGGGCTTACAAATACACTTCAACAACATTTCACATCCATACATCATTTACAAACGTCATAGCATGTGCATATGAAACACATATATCACACTCTCATTTATTTGGAGAATATCATTATGCAATTCATTTCATGCATCATGACATTGCACGCGACTAACTCTTTACCTTTTCAGGAAGATTCAATCAATAAACAAACATCATCAATTACTTATATGACCAGATAGTCTTCTCAAAGACTACATCTGACAAATAGCTACTTAAGCAATTTCCTCAGAGGGTCATTCTCAAAGAGACATCTTCTGGCTCAGATTAAATCGAGCGTAGATTTATTCTCATACTTCTTCCAGTTGAAGACGGTCATAGACATTTTATGGCTTAAATTAAATTGAGCGTAGATTTATTATGATACTTCTTCCAGTTGAAGAAGGTCATAAACATTTTCTGGCTCATATTAAATTGAGCGTAGATTTATTATGATACTTCTTCAAGTTGAAGACGAGCATAGACATTTACTAGCTTAGATTAAATTGAGCGTAGATTTATTCTGATACTTCTTCCAGTTAAAGTCGGGCGAAAACATCTTCTGGATCAGATTAAATCGAGCGTAGATTTATTCTGATACATCTTCCAGTTGAAAATGATCATAGACATCTTCTGAATCAGATCAAATTAAGCGTAGATTTATTTTGATACATCTTCCAGTTGAAAACCAGCATAGACAGCTTCTGGATCAGATTAAATCGAGCATAGATTTATTCTGATACATCGTCCAGTTAAATTCGGGCGAAAACATCTTTTGGCTCAGATTAAATCGAGCATATATTTATTATGATACATCTTCCAGTTGAAAACGCGCATAGACATATTTTGGATCAGATCAAATCAAGCGTAGATTTATTCTTATACTTCTCCCAGTTGAAATCAGGCGCAGACACCTTTTGGGTCAGATCAAATCAAACATAGATTTATTCTGATACATCTTCCAGTTGAAAATGAGCATAGACATCTTCTAGCTCAGATCAAATCGAGCGTAGATTTATTCTGATACTTCTCCCAATTGAAATCAAGCATAGACATCTTATGGCTCAGATTAAATTGAGCGTAGATTTATTATGATATTTCTTCCAGTTGAAGACGAACATAGACATCTTCTGGCTCAGATTAAATTAAGCATAGATTTATTTTGATACTTCTTCCAGTACGACATCTTCTGGCTCAGATTAAATCAAGCATAGATTTATTTGGATACTTATTCCAGTTGAAGACGGCATAGACATCTTCTGGCTCAGATTAAATCAAGCATAAATGTATTCTGATACTTCTTCCAATTGAAGTCAGACATATACTTAGTCTAATTTCTATCAACAGTTATAAGCCCATCTCTGATGACTCTTTGTCACCTCTCCAAATGGCATCTATAAGCTTATTCCGGTACAATCAACCAACAACATTACTTTGCACACAAGTGAGTGCAAATTTTTGGGCACTTAAGTGTTCAATCATCTTCCACCTTTAAGTCACGAATGACGAACATGCCAATCTAACTCTTAAGGTTTAAGAATATTGAACAGGGGCAACTGTTGTACCCCCAAAATTTTCCCACCCATTTTCTTCAATACATTCTTCTAGGGTTCTCAAATTCTCAAGGATGCTCAAGGGTTGACCAATCAAAACCTCGTCCTAAGAAAAGGGTCTACAACTAGGGTTTTGAGTTCCTCAAGGAAATTTGGACTGCAAAGGTCTCAAGTGGTTTTCATGGTTTATCATGGGTCTTCAACAATGCTCATGTCAAGTTTCAAGTCTTGCATCACAAGTTTGCTCAGTCAATGGCTCAGATGATTGAAAATCAACTGTATTGGGTAAAAAGTCAACTACGGTCAACATGCAGTCAAACATCAAGATTTTTTCTCAACATCAACATTTTGAAGTGATATTCATCATTTGATCAAGGGTTGATCATGATTCCTCAAGGAAATCCCTCAAATCATCAAAGGTAAAAAATTTCCAAATTAGAGTTTCCTTATGAGAAGTCAACTGAACTTTGACCAAGCATAACTTTCATATGCTTCATAAAATTTTCCCCAACCAAAGCCCATTTTAAAGGAAATTCGATTTTCTACAACTTTGTATTTAAGCTCAAGTCTAAAAAATACTTCATTTGAAAAATATGAGCTAATACATTACAGGTCATATATAAAAGTCAATAAAAAGACACTTTTTGTCAAGGAAACTTACGTCAAGATAAATTTTCCAAATGCAAAAATGATAAAAACAGAAATTGTAGAAGACATCTTGAGCTTTTCAAAAATTCAAAGATCCCCTTTCAAAATATGAAAATTGAGCAAGTTATGAGTTGCACAAGTTGGAAAATTTTGAGGAAATGCATGAAATGTAAAATGGGCAAACTTGAAATTTTGAACTTGTGACCTGACTTTTAGGGTTTCAAACATGTCCATGACCTTATGAAAGACTCCTAAGCTCACTCATACCTTGCCCTATATTTTCTTATTATTTTATTTATATTTATTTTGTTTTTATTCAAATAAATGCAAAATAAATTAAAAGAGGTACAAGATAATTGGGTCAGGCGCATGAGTGGTCTCTTAAGGCCCAATACAACCCAAAACAACTCACAAAACATGCCAAAACCGTGCATGGTCATCAGAAGGAAAGAAATCTCTTCTTTTGGAAAGTTTTGGAGCAAAATTAAAACTCCATAATGCCATTGGATTCATGTCACAAATGTTAACCTAATATGAGGCCTCATATATACACAAGCTTCAGATCTCAAACATACACACGTTGGCCTGCCCAAAGAACAACCCTAAGGTTTTCCAAAATTCTTAAAAACTAGAACAACTTGAAACCCTTATTTCCAGTCATTCCCAAGCAGTGTAAAGCATCTCATCACCTTCCTGAAGACTCCAGGAGGCAATCCATATCATTGCTCAAGCTCAACGTATTCCAGAATCCCTTCATACGAGCCCACCGGTTTAGTAAAAGTTATTGATTTCAAACTCTTTAATCGTGTGATTTAAATCAATTGTATGCATGCATTCACATTGTTGTTTAATGTTTGGAACAAATCTAACGTATCACATGTAGGGTTTGATGCAGAAACAAAGGTGTGCCACTGTTAGGGCACGATTTGAATTCATGTTCGAATCACATGATACAGTAACAATTTGATTGTTTTAAACCCAGATTTGAAGTTAGGGAACAATTTTGTGTAGGGTATGCCTCTTGGTTTTCCATAAATATTTCATTTTCAAAGGTTACAAAAACAACCCGTCGGAGAAGATAGTTGTTTCAGCCACCCACGGTGGCATGGACCGGCCGGATGCAGGCGTGGAACATTCAAATATTTTGATTGGTCAGTCAAAAATCCTGGCACCCTCTCTCTAATGTTGATTGGCTAATACCGGATACAAGGACCAACTTGTTTAACTTTTGTTTTAAAAATTAAAATTTAATTTGTTTTTATTATATAATTAATTGCTTGTGTTTATATTACCGAATGAAACAGTTGTCCCAATGATAGAGTGAAGCGCGCAAAGGCATTGGTGTACCAGGGCAGGGGTTCGATCCCTGCCCTTGGCATGTTATTTTTCAATATTTTATATTTCAGGTCCAATGCAAGCAAGTCTAACGCACGCACGATGTACCTTATATCCTGACCATCAGATCTCAAGATTCCAGATCTAACGCCTCAGATGCATGCCCCTCACCATGAACCTTCAAGGATCATCCTCACCCAATCCAGCACAACAATCTGGGCTCATTGTTCGGCCTAGGGATTTCTGATTTTGTACCCCCCATTTTACTTGTTTCAGCAGGCCCATTATTTTTCTTTGTTTAACTAATTATTTTTCTTTTTTATCAATTTTATTTAATCAACAAATATCAAAATATCACTAAAATTAGATTTAGGTTTTTAATTAATTAATTTAATTTTTATAAATAAACATTAATTTAATTTAATCACACTTTGTTTTATTTTATTAATTAATTTTTAAATTAATTAGAATTAGAGTTTATTATTATCTTACACTATAAAATATTCTTCTAAACAAAACACCAAAAAATATTTTTCTAACACTTAGAATTTTTTCACTTTTTCAATCTTCGCGCGCCCATTTATCTTCACATTATTATTTTCCAATAATGTGACTGTTAATGGTATGTAATAGATAAATTTGGGTTTACTCTATTTTTCCCCATTTTATGGTTTGTACTCCCCATCCCTGAAACATTGTAATAACGTAGATTTTCTTTCCCGCACTTTATTTTTTGCACTTATAATTATGTATGTATATATAAACTGCTAGTTTAATAGGATTGTATGGGAAAAAATAAAAAACAAACGCTAGATAATCATAAATCCAAGATCAAATTAACTGAATCTCAATAAACTTCACACACGTGCACCTCTAGGGTGACCCTCACTTGTCGCCTCAGATAAAAAATAGTCATGTCCCTCGAACATGGATGCTTTAGCAAAGACCCTTTGGTTAAAAGACCGTAGTCCCTCAATGACCCTTCAATGCTTCCTTGTTAAGTGATCTTAGTCCCTTATTACAATTGCTAAAGCATCCTACGAGTCGCCTTCTATGAATGTATGTTGACTCGCGCCCGTCCCTCAAACATCTAATGATAGGGCTTCCTACTAACTAATGGTAGGATAACACTATCTAAAGGAAGAGGAAAATAATGCGGAAGACTTTTTGAGTAGGTAGATAGCTCATAGTCGCTTGCTCACAAACAAAAACATTTTTCATACCTACACTCTTTTCTAAAACTATTTTAAAAAAAACATTTTGTATACGTTCTCAATGATATGAGAATCATTACAAAGTTTGCCGCACTTAGGCATTTTTCAAAATATTTTTCAAACACAAAGCATTTTTTCAAAGTGAGCTAGCGATTAAGAGCCCATAGATAACTATGGATGAAAAGGGTGCTAATACCTTCCCTTTTCATAACCTACCCCCCGAACTCAGAAAAATTCTCAAAAGGTCTTTCATGTTATTTTCACCCTTTCCTTTATTGGATAAAAGAAAAGTCGGTGACGACTCTTGCTATCCGCAATGTTTGCGATAAAACGCAAAACCAAAAAGTCAGTTCTCCCACCGTATTACACTTGGGTACCGAGACAGACCGGAAAGAAGTCAATATAGGTGCTAATTTAGAGAGTAGTGTCAAGAATAGGTTAACTCAGATGTTTCATGACTATGTTGAGATCTTTGCTTGGTCTTACTAAGACATGTCAGGGCTCGATACTGATATTGTGGTCCATCGTCTGCTAATGAAAGAGGCTTATTCTCCGATTAAGTAGAAGGTTCGTCGCATGCGTCCCGAGATGTCAAAGAAGATCAAAGTCGAGGTTATGAAGTAATTCAATACAGGCTTCTTAGCAGTGACGTCATATCCTCAATGGGTTTCCAATATTGTTATGGTACCAAAGAAAGACGGTAAAGTACGTATGAGTGTAGATTACAGGGATCTGAACAGGGAGATCCCCAAAGATGACTTCCCGCTTCCGCATATTGATGTTTTGGTCGACAACATTGCTCAGCATAAGGTATTCTCTTTCATGGATGGTTTCTCAGGTTATAATCAGATCAAGATGGAGCCTGAAGATATGGAGAAAACTACCTTCGTCACACAGTGGGGCACTTTCTGCTACAAGGTTATGCCTTTTGGTTTGAAGAACGTCGGCGCAACTTATCAGCGTGCCATGGTAGCTTTATTCCATGACATGATTCATCACAAGATAGAGGTATACGTCGATGACATTATAGAAAGATCACAGACTAAAGAAGAGCATCTTGATCATCTACATAAACTGTTTGAAAGACTGAGGAAGTATAAGTTAAGGTTAAATCGGAACAAGTGCCCCTTTGGGGTGAGATCCGGTAAACTCATGGGTTTCATTGTCAGTGGAAAAGGTATTAAAGTTTATCCCTCTAAGGTAAAATCCATTCAAGAAATTCCGGATCCTTGTACTGAGAAGGAAGTCAAAGGTTTCTTAGGACGACTGAATTACATTGCATGGTTCATTTCTCATTTGACCGCTACTTGTGAGCTAATCTTCAAGCTCTGAAGAAAGATCAAGTAGTAAAGTGGAACGACGACATCCAAATAGCCTTTGATAAAATTAAGGAGTATCTACAAGAACCCCCAGTTCTGATGCCGCCAATTGAAGAAAGACCTATGATCATGTACCTAACAGTGCTAGAGAACTCAATGGGGTGTGTACTGGGGCAGCATGACGAGTTTGGTCGAAAAGAGAATGCAATATACTACCTTAGCAAAAAGTTTACTGACTATGAAAAAAGATATTCACTGCTCGAGAAAACTTACCGTGCTTTGGCATGGGCTGCTCGCCGACTAAGACAGTATATGTTAACTCATACTACTCTATTGATTCTAAAATGGATCCCATCAAGTACAAATTCGAGAAGCCAGCTCTCTCCAGAAGAATAGCCCGATGGAAAATGGTCTTGACAGAATATGACATTCATTACACCACTCAAAAGGCAATCAAGGGAAGTGTATTGGCAGATCATTTGGCACATCAAGCCGTAGACGACTATCAGTCTATGAATTTTGAATTCCTGGACGAGAACATTATGCTAGTCACAGATTATGCAAAACCTGGACCGTATGAAGGACTTCTTCCAGGATCCTGATGGACTATGGTTTTCTATGGAGCTTCCAACGCACTTGGCAACAGAATTGGTGGTGTAATTATCTCTGCTCAGGATTGCCATACACCCTTCATCGCCAGATTTAGCTTTGACTGTACCAATAACATGGCTTAATACGAAGCATGCATTATGGGTATTAAAGCTGCTATTGACCTTAGAATCAAGTTCTTGAATGTATATGGGGACACAACCCTGGTGATCAGTCAGATCAAAGGAGAATGGGATATGAAGCACCAGAATATCATTCCTTATAAAGAGCATGTGTTAACCTTAATCACGTACTTTGAGGAAATCACCTTTGAGCATATCCCGCGAGAAGAGAATCAGTTGGCATACGCGTTGGCTACAATGGCATCTATGTTCAAGTTCGGATGGGACAACGAGGCTCCCAGAATTACCATTGAAAGAATGGACAAACCAGCACACTGCTATGAAGTTGACACTGACAGAGTAGAAGAAAAACCTTGGTTTTATGAAGTGAAAAGATACCTTGAGACTCAATAATACCCTGAAGGGGAATCTATCAATGACAAGAAATTACTACGGAGGTTCTCAGCTAAGTTCTTCCTGAGTAACGTAATTTTGTACAAGCGCAATCAAGATTCGAATCTGCTTCGTTGTATGGACAAGAAAGAAGAAGAGAAGATTATGGAAGATATGAATGAAGGTATCTTTGGAACCCACTCTAGCGGGCATACTATGTCCAAGAAAATTATGAGAGCAGGTTACTATTAGTCAACTATGGAAACCGACTGTTACCACCACTCGAGAACTTGTCACAAGTTCCAGATCTACGCTAATAAAGTACATGCGCCTTCAGTACCTCTGAATGTCTTGACTGCTCCTTGGACGTTAGCAATGTGGGGCATTGATATGATCGGAGAAATCAAACCTACTGCTTCTAATGGACATCTCTTCATCCTTGTCGCCGTTGATTATTTCACAAAGTGGGTTGAAGCAGCATCATTTTCCTCTATTACGAAGAATTTTGTGGCCTGATTCATCAGGTATAACCTTATTTGTTGGTATGGTATCCCCGAGAGAATCATCACGGACAATGGTACTAACCTCAATAACACTATGATCACTGAACTCTGCACATACTTCAGGATCAAGCACCACAACTCTTCTCCATATCGACCAAAGATGAATGGTGCAATGGAAGCTGCCAATAAGAATATTAAGAAGATTGTGCAAAAGATGGTTGTGACCTACAAAGACTGGCACGAGATGTTACCGTTTTCTTTTCATGGCTATCGAACGTCAGCTAGAACATCAATTGGGGCAACCCCATTCTCTCTGGTCTATGGTATGGAAGCCATCCTACCCGTCGATGTTCAGATTCCCTCTCTGAGAATTATGAAAGATGCAAACTTAGACAAAGATGAGTGGATTCATACTAGGCTGGACCAACTGAATTTAATTGACGAGAAAAGTCTTGCGATTGTTTGTCACAGTCAGATGTATCAGAAGCATATGATCAAGGCATTTAACAAGAAACTCAAGCATCGGGTCTATCAGGCTGGTGACTTTGTAATAAAATGCATCATCCTACCGCAGGTTGATCCCAGGGGAAAATGCACTCCCACTTAGGAAGGACCATTTATAGTCAATAAGATATTTTCAGGCGGTGCCATGATACTAACCACCATGGATGGGGAAGATTTCCCGCATCCTATGAATGCGGACATAGTAAAAAAATACTATGCATGAAAAAGTGACCCGCTAGGTTGATTGGCCTAGGAACAAATAAGGGCATCCCGACAAACCAAAAGGGTTCGAGAAAAATTTAGAGATATATATAAAAAGTGTACACCCGGCAAGTCGAAAACCTAAAAAGGTGGCTTGGGCAAAAAAGGTTATCCTGGTGGACTAAAAACCCGAAAGGGTGGTCCAGGAAAAAGTTAGGGATAAACGCGTACGACTATGTCTCGTTGGATCACTTACAACAAGCTTCATTACCAACATCAAGTTCAAACAGTATAGGTCAGTTCAATCAAATTCTTCCAACAGTAAAGGATGAGATGCTTGAAGACATAGGGGGCGATATCAGAATTGAAACCCGACGAGATTATTTCCACATAGCTATATGTTTTATTTTCACTTTGTACTCTTTTCATTTCATGACGATTCCCTCAATAGAAATACAATTTTCAAATTTCAAACTTTTGATTTACCTTTTTATGTTTTGTTTGCAAAACCGTACAATGAATAAATTAAATGAACATATGCATATGAATTTGATTACTGTTAACAAGTATAAGCATAAAAACAGGAATAAGCATTCACCCAAGACTCTAGGAGTTGGGATAATGTTCAAGTCGTCCATGTATCCCCACAGAAAAATCCTCACAAGATTATCCCTGCAGAACAACTTCCATGGGATTATCCCCGCAGAGTAGTCTTAACAAGCTCATCTTCAACAAAGATATATTTCACCAGCAGATCCCCCTAGCGGATAAGGTAATATGATCTTTTCCCCGACAATGTCACTAACATACATAGTCCCAATCTCCATCAGAGATTACGACATCATTACAGTTTACAGAAATTCTCTTCCCCAACTAAGTTTATTTCTCTAACACTGCAAAATCCCCTGCAGAATTCTCTTTCCCCAGCAAGGCTCATATTCTCCAGTAGAGCTTGAAGGGGTGAAAAACACAAGAAGGGGGGGTTGAATTGAAAAACTGAAATCTAAAGCAATGAACACGATATTTTTTATCCTGGTTCGTTTGATCTCAAACTACTCCAGTCCACCCGTCAAGGTGATTTCGCCTCTCTCCAACGAGGTCTTAATTCACTATATTCAACTGAATATTACAGACTGCTTTAACAACTGCTAAAGCCTTCTTGATTCAAACCACAACCCGGTTTGTCAAGGTAATACTTTCTTACAAAGAGATAAACTGTGTGTGTGGATGTTTTCTACAAAACTTTATCACAACTGTGATGTATACACAAATGAAGCTTAGAAACTAGATTGCTAAACAATAATGGAGTATCAGAGTTTGTGGTTTAGCAAAACTATTAGAAAGAAGATTATGGTTCAGCTTTGTGCGTGTAGAGATTTGGAGAGCATTAGCCATTATAATCTTCGAAGCCTTGTTTATATAGCACTTGAGAAGATGAACGTTGAATGCAATATTCTTGATTCAATGCTAATAACAAGCTTTCCTTTTTGAGCAGATCTTGTCTAGAATGAAGCCGTTGGAATTAATTAGCGTTCAATGCACAGTACCGTTGCTTCTTCAATGCACGTTCTGGCTTGGCTCATTCTGATTCTGCTTCGCTGCTGATGAACTATTGTGTTTCTGTATCAGAGTGTTTACGCGCAGTTCTGTTCATCAATCTTCAGCATGTACGTGAGTTGATCATCTGATCTTGACGTTCTGATTTAGCAACTTCTGATGCTGGTGTATGAAATCAAATTCTGATGCTGAATAGACGTGATCTTGCTTATTTTAATCAGCGTATCTGCAAGTCAGAGCATAGTAATTTTAGGAAGCATATAGTTCATTCATGAAACTTATAAATACTATATCTTTTCACTTTGTTATCATCAAAACTCAAATATAGGGTAGTAGATTCAAACATTGTTCTAACAATCCCCCCCTTTTTGATGATGACAAAAACTAGATATTTTAAATGAAAAATAACGTGAAAAGGTATCAGAGTTAAGAAGTACGGAGAAGTCAGAGTTAAGAGATACGGAGAAGTCAGAGTTAAGAGATACTCCCCCTGAGTTGATTACTTCCCTTTGATGATACGTGTACTTCAGGATCAGATCTTTTTCTTTCTTTGAACATCAGATTTTCAGAGTCTTTTGACTTATCAGAGAGCAGAGCTTCAGAGCTTTTCTTGTCAGAGCTTTGCTTTGGATCAGAGTATTAGGACGATCAGAACTTCATATTGATCAGAGTAACATTGATCAGAGCTTCTACATTTTGATCAGAGCTTCTAGTCTTCAGAGTGTCCAGGAGCTTCCTTGTGCCTGTAGACTTTAAACAAAACAGAAAAACATTTCAAGTAATAGAGTTAGAATGTTTGAGAGTTTCTGTCTAGTTAGCCGTTATTGATTTAAATATCATTCTTGTTCTCCCCCTTTTTGTTAGCAATCAAAAAGTGTTGGTGATGTGCTAAAACAATTAAGATCAGAAAAACAAATGATATTAAGATAGTTCAGAATCAGAGCAAGAAAATATTACAAAACATAGTCAAAACAGTACATCAGAAAATGAAGAAAACAGGAAAATGTCATGCATGAAAAAAGATTTAAGGTTGAGGTCAAATCCATTTTCCTTCAAACTTTCAAAGTCGATGATTAACTCAGAGAGCACTTCAAGGTTCTTCACCGGTGTGAGGAGAGTTCTGAGTGGCACCTGATATTGCTCAGAAGTTGCTTTCTTCTGATTGCCTGCAGAAATGCTGGAGGATGCCATTGTTCACACTAAAAAAAAAGCTTTGAGAATGAATTGAGAAAAAAAAGGTTTGCAAGGGATAAACTCAGAAATATGCAGAAAATGCTTGAGTGATAGTGAGAAAGCGTAAAGAATAAGAATGAAAGATTAATGTGCTTAAATAGAGTTTTCAAAATTATTTTGAAAAGTTAAACGTTTTTAAGAGAGAGAAAAAATAATGATTGCATTTTAAAAGCATGATTACTTTTCATTAAATGCTTGCTGATTTTGGGGGATTTGAGAAAGATACTTAAAAACGGTTACCATACATGTGTCTCAATGCACCCAATCAGCGCTATGCCTTCTCAGAAGCGTGCACGCGTTCTGCTTCAGAGATATGCTGATGATTGGATGACACTTGTTTGATGTAGTGATCAGCACGTCTGTCTTTGAGATTAGACTCTCAGATCTTTAGACTTGCATCTGATACAATCTGCATGTTCTATCTTTCTGAAAGGAGATTGATCAGAAGTTCACAGTAAAAATAATTACATTCTGAAGATAAATATATGGAATTAAAACGTTTTCATTCTGGGCATACTTTCATGCTGAGATGTTTCAGAATGAAATTAAACCTATCTTCTGAAAGGGGTTTAGTAAAGATATCAGCCCATTGATGGTCTGTATCTATAAATTTTAAGTTCAAAATACCTTTCTGAATATAGTCCCTAATGAAATGATGTTTTATTTCTATATGCTTAGCTCTAGAATGTAAAATAGGATTCTTACTTAAGCAAATAGCAGAAGTATTATCACAAAGTATAGGAATGTTACTCTCAAAAATCTGGAAGTCTTCAAGCTGACTTTTCATCCAGAGCATTTGTGTGCTACATCCTGCTGCTGCTATGTACTCAGCTTCTGCTGTTGACAGAGCAATTGTTGATTGCCTTTTGCTGGACCAAGAGATCAGATTTTCTCCCAGAAACTGGCAGCTTCCAGAAGTACTTTTACGTTCCACTCTGTCTCCAGCAAAATCAGCATCACAGTAGCCTACTAAGCTGTAATCACTAGATTTTCTATAAAACAAACCCAGATTAGTAGTACCTTTCAGATACTTGAAAATTCGCTTAACAGCTGTTAAGTGAGATTCTCTAGGATCTGATTGGAATCTAGCACAGATACAAACACTGAATAATATGTCAGGTCTTGAAGCAGTCAGATAGAGGAGAGAACCAATCATACCTCTGTAGACCTTCTGTTCTACACTTTTTCTTACCTCTTCTCTTTCCAGAATGCACGTGGGATGCATTGGAATCTTTGATGGCTTACATTCTGAGAGGTCAAATTTCTTCAGAAGATCTCTGATGTATTTGCTCTGATGAATGTAAGTTCCTTCTAGAGTTTGATTGATCTGAATTCCTAGAAAGAATTTCAGTTCCCCCATGAGGCTCATCTCAAATTCTGCCTGCATACACTTAGCAAATTTTCTTCCAAGAGAAGGATTAGTAGAACCAAAAATGATATCATCAACATAAATTTGACAGACTAAGATGTCACTCTTAACTGTTTTACAGAATAGAGTAGTGTCCACTTTCCCTCTGGTGAATTCATTTTCAAGCAGAAAGTTACTTAGCCTTTCATACCAAGCTCTGGGAGCTTGTTTCAGACCATACAGTGACTTCTTTAGTTTGAAAACATATTCTGGATGTTTTTTTGTATTTTCAAAACCTGGGGGTTGGTGAACATAAACTTCTTCTTCTATATAACCATTTAAGAATGCACTTTTGACATCCATCTGATACAGAGTGATGCCTCTATTAACAGCAAATGAAATTAAAAGTCTGATAGATTCTAACCTGGCGACTGGGGCAAAGGTTTCTGTATAGTCTATCCCCTCTTGCTGACTATAACCTTGTGCAACCAGTCGTGCCTTGTTTCTGATGACTTCACCTTGTTCATTTAGCTTGTTTCTGAACACCCATCTTGTTCCAATGACGTTGAATCCTTTTGGTCTGGGAACGAGATCCCATACGTCGTTTCTGGTGAATTGATTCAGCTCTTCTTGCATTGCCAGAATCCAGTCATTATCCAGAAGTGCTTCATCAATGGAAGAAGGTTCAATCAGAGACACAAGTCCCATAAGAGTTTCTGAAGCTTGCTCTTGTTCTGATTGGATCTTCCTTTCTTCCTAGGATAGTCTCTTCTGGGTGATCCAAGCTGCTTCTGGGTAATCTCTTTTGAGGTTGATCAGCAGCTGTTGTAGGATTTCCAGCAGTGCTCCTTTCAGACGTTGAAGGAATGTCTGTGTTGAGAGCTTCTGATGACTTGTCTTCAGAACCTGCAAATTCAATTTCTATACCTGCAAAAGTTTCATTCTGCTTTGACTTTTCAGAGTCAAGCTTATCATCAAAACGAACACTGATTGATTCTTCCACAATCTGTGTTTCTGTATTGTATACTCTGTACCCTCTTGAGCGTTCAGAGTATCCTAACATAATACACTTCTGTGCCTTAGAGTCAAACTTGTTCAAATAATTCTTTGTATTCAATATAAAGCAAGTACATCCAAATGGATGAAAATATGAAATGTTGGGCTTTCTGTTCTTCCACAATTCATATGGAGTCTTTTCCAGAATAGGTCTTATTGAGATTCTATTCTGAATGTAACACGCTGTGTTTATTGCCTCTGCCCAGAAAGTCTTAGCAACGTTTGTCTCATTGATCATGGTTCTGGCCATTTCTTGCAATGTTCTGTTCTTTCGTTCTACAACTCCATTTTGTTGGGGAGTTCTAGGACAAGAGAAATCATGCAGAATGCCTTTGTCATTAAAGAATGACTCAAAATCTTTATTTTCAAATTCTCCACCATGATCACTTCTGACTTTAACGATTCTAAGATCTTTTTCATTCTGAACTTGGTTACAGAAGGTAACAAACACAGAGTGTGACTCGTCCTTGTGTCTTAAGAACTTTACCCATGTCCATCTGCTATAGTCATCTACGATTACTAACCCATACTTCTTACCACTGACTGAAGCAGTTTTAACTGGTCCAAATAAGTCAATGTGCAGAAGTTCTAATGGCTTAGAGGTGGAAACAACATTTTTGGATTTAAAAGAAGGTTTTGCAAATTTGCCTTTCTGACATGCTTCACACAGAGCATCTGAATTGAACTTCAAATTAGGAAGTCCTCTGACCAGATTGAGTTTGTTAATCTGAGATATTCTTCTCATACTAACATGCCCCAATCTTCTGTGCCAGATCCACTGCTCATTGTTAACAGACAGAAGACATTTTACATTCTGACTCTTTAGTTCAGAAAGTTTGATTTTGTAAATGTTGTTTTTCCTCTTACCATTAAACAGGATAGTCCCATCTTTCTGACTAACAAATTTACATGATTTTTGATTAAAGATTATATCATAACCGTTATCACTTAATTGACTTATGGATAACAGATTATGCATCAATCCATCTACTAGCAGAACATTATTAATAGAGGGAAGATTTCCATTACCTACAGTTCCAGAGCCAATGATCTTTCCCCTCTGATTGCCTCCAAAGCCAACGTGGCCTCCAGGCTTAAGTTCCAGGCTTTGGAACATATGCCTTCTTCCCGTCATGTGTCGTGAGCAGCCAGAGTCCAGGTACCATGACTGGTGTTTCTGACTTGCTGCTAAAGATATCTGCAACATGTATTATTTTGTCCTTAGGTACCCAGATTTTCTTGGGTCCTGACTTGTTAGTTTTACCAAAACTCTGGTTGAATTTTGGTTTCACAGAGTGCTTACTGCTAGTGTATTTGATATCATGTGTGTGACCATACACAAAGTGTGAATTTAAAGGAGTGTGTTTAATGGTTAAGTCCATGACATTCTTTGGTGTAGGAACCTTACCTTGGTATCCTATTTCTTTCCTGCCGTTTCTGCTAACTCCATAGATCATTGAAGCCATTCTGCTTCTATCTATGCTTTTAGCAAGGAACTTCTGGAAACTGTGATCATACTCCTTGATGATCTCATCAGCGTTGCTGGGAGTTTCAGAAATTGGGTCCTTCTGAGAGTTTTGTAAAGAGTTTTCTAATTTTGAAATTTTGTCTCTCAGCTCAGAGTTTTCCAATTTGAGACTCTCAGACTTATTAGAGTCAGATTCAAGATTCCTTTTCAGGTCTCTGAATTTAGCTCTAATCTGCTGATAACGTTCCAGAATTTCATTAAGGCTTTCAGCAAGTTCAGCCTTTGTAAAATTAACAGTGAAGTTAGGAAATACCTCTTCTGTGTCTGATTCTGAGTCTGATTCAGAAGCTTCACTATCTTCTGAAATGTTAGCCATGAGAGCTATGTTTGCCCTTTCATCATCTGATTCTGAGTCAGCTTCAGACGAGTCAGAGTCATCCCATGTGGCCATGAGACTTTTCTTCTTCTCTCTTCCAAACTTCTTTTTGGGCTTTTCCCTCTGAAGCTTTGGGCAGTCACTTTTGTAGTGTCCTTGCTCATTGCACTCGTAACAGATGATGTCTTTGGTGTTTGGCTTCTTGCTACTGGAGGAGCCTTCAGATCTTCTGTGTCCAGAGGAAGAATCTGTCCTTCTGTATCTGGAAGAAGACTCGTTCTGATCAGATCTTCTGGGATTCCTGAACTTCCTTTGTCTTTGCTTCCACAGTTGATTTACTCTTCTGGAGAGAAGGGAAAGTTCGTCTTCTTCTTCTGATGATCCATCAGATGTTTCTTCAACTGCCTGCAAAACTTTAGATTCAAATTTTCTGTTAGATTTTAATGCTAAAGGCTTACCTTGCTTCTGAGGCTCGTCAGCTTCTAGCTCTATCTCATGACTTCTGAGGGAGCTGATAAGTTCCTCCAGAGTGATTTTGTTGAGATCTTTAGCTAGCTTCAGAGCAGTAACCATAGGCCTCCACTGCTTGGGTAAACTTCTGATTATTTTCTTGACATGGTCAGCAGTAGAGTACCCTTTGTCCAGAACTTTGAGACCAGCTACCAGAATCTGGAATCTAGAGAACATAGTTTCAATGGATTCAGATTCTTCCATTTTGAACGCCTCATACTTCTGAATGAGCGCCAGAGCTTTTGTTTCTTTGACTTGAACGTTGCCCTCATGCGTCATTCTGAGAGAATCAAAGATGTTCTTTGCTGTGTCTCTGTTGGAGATCTTTTCATACTCAGTATAGGAGATGGCACTGAGGAGGATGGTTCTGGCCTTATGGTGATTCTTGAAGTCACGCTTTTGTTGATCAGTCATTGATTTTCTATCAATCTTCTGACCAGTTGCATTCACAGGGTGCGTGTATCCATCTGTCACCATATCCCACAGATCAGCATCATGTGCTAGAAAGAAGCTTTCAATTCTGTCTTTCCAGTAATCAAAGTTTTCTCCATCAAAGACTGGAGGTTTGCCGCTGAATCTGTCTCTGTCCTCATTGTTGTCATTGCTGAAGTGAGAATTGTTTCCTGCCATTGTGTTTTTCTGACGCTGGATCTTGTACTGACACGGTTAAGTGTTTTAGCTCAGAACCAGGCGCTCTGATGCCAATTGAAGGGGTGAAAAACACAAGAAGGGGGGGTTGAATTGAAAAACTGAAATCTAAAGCAATGAACACGATATTTTTATCCTGGTTCGTTTGATCTCAAACTACTCCAGTCCACCCGTCAAGGTGATTTCGCCTCTCTCCAACGAGGTCTTAATTCACTATATTCAACTGAATATTACAGACTGCTTTAACAACTGCTAAAGCCTTCTTGATTCAAACCACAACCCGGTTTGTCAAGGTAATACTTTCTTACAAAGAGATAAACTGTGTGTGTGGATGTTTTCTACAAAACTTTATCACAACTGTGATGTATACACAAATGAAGCTTAGAAACTAGATTGCTAAACAATAATGGAGTATCAGAGTTTGTGGTTTAGCAAAACTATTAGAAAGAAGATTATGGTTCAGCTTTGTGCGTGTAGAGATTTGGAGAGCATTAGCCATTATAATCTTCGAAGCCTTGTTTATATAGCACTTGAGAAGATGAACGTTGAATGCAATATTCTTGATTCAATGCTAATAACAAGCTTTCCTTTTTGAGCAGATCTTGTCTAGAATGAAGCCGTTGGAATTAATTAGCGTTCAATGCACAGTACCGTTGCTTCTTCAATGCACGTTCTGGCTTGGCTCATTCTGATTCTGCTTCGCTGCTGATGAACTATTGTGTTTCTGTATCAGAGTGTTTACGCGCAGTTCTGTTCATCAATCTTCAGCATGTACGTGAGTTGATCATCTGATCTTGACGTTCTGATTTAGCAACTTCTGATGCTGGTGTATGAAATCAAATTCTGATGCTGAATAGACGTGATCTTGCTTATTTTAATCAGCGTATCTGCAAGTCAGAGCATAGTAATTTTAGGCAGCATATAGTTCATTCATGAAACTTATAAATACTATATCTTTTCACTTTGTTATCATCAAAACTCAAATATAGGGTAGTAGATTCAAACATTGTTCTAACAGAGCTCATGTCACCAGCAAGGGTACTTCCTCAGCAGAGTATTCCTTTGTCAAAATTTAGGGTTTATTTCCCCAATAGGGTTTATTTCCGCAGCAGAGTTCAGTCTCCTCAGCTTGAATCTATTTCTCTAACTACTACAGATCACCGGCAAAATTTCTCTCTCCAGTAAGGGGCAGTCCACACCACTAACCACAGAGAGTTGCTAAAGAAGGCTCGGATATCGTTTAACCTTATCCTCTCCAGACGAGTCAACACCCATACCAGAAACTCAGTCAGACAACACTTCAAGAGGTTATTCATCTCTTTTATCCTCAGTCAGGGTATATAAGAATTAAATTCCCCAGTAGAGCAATGAACGACCAATGTTCTTAAAACCTTCTCTCCAAACAGAAATCAACATTCCCTAGCGGAGTTTCCTCAAACAGAAAGCAGGAATCCTTATCAAGATCGAAGATACACATATTCTTTATCCCTAGCAATAGTCATGGATTTATTTTCCCAATCAAAGATGTTGCGCGAAGTTAGTAATACACTTCAACGACATCTCATATTCATACATCATATACACACATCATAGCATATGCGTACGAAATGCATATATCACACTCTCATTTATTTTGAGAATATTATTACAAATGCATTTTATACATCATGACATTACATACAGTTAACTCTTTATCTTTTCAGGTAAAGACCGACAAGCAGATTCCTCAGAGCCTACATCTGACAAATAGCTAGTTAAGCCCTCTCCCCAAAGGATCATGTTAAAAGAGCACCTTTTCTAGTTGAAGTCGGGCATAAACATCTTCTAGTTCGGATGAAATCAGCCGTAGATTTCTTGCTGATGCTCTTTTTGGAAAAGTCATACATAGACTCTTTCTGGTACCTTTTCTAGTTGAAGTCGGGCGTAGACATCTTCTAGTTCGGATGAAATCAGGCGTAGCTTTCTTTCTGATGCTCTTTTTG
This sequence comes from Vicia faba, assembly GCA_948472305.1. Taxonomy (NCBI): domain Eukaryota; kingdom Viridiplantae; phylum Streptophyta; class Magnoliopsida; order Fabales; family Fabaceae; genus Vicia; species Vicia faba. The sequence continues at coordinate 347,532,379 of OX451737.1, forward strand.
GAAAAACTCAGACGTAGACTCTTTCCGGTACCTTTTCTAGTTGAAGTCGGGCATAGACATCTTCTAGTTTGGATTAAACCATGCGTAGATTTCTTTCTGATGTTCTTTTTGGAAAATTCAGACGTAGACTCTTTCTGGTACCTTTTTCTAGTTGAAGTCGGGCCTAGACATCTTCTAGTTCGGATGAAATCAGGCGTAGATTTCTTTCTGATGCTCTTTTTGGAAAATTCAAGCGTAGACTTTTTCCTGTACCTTTTCTAGTTGAAGTCGGGCGTAAACATCTTCTAGTTTGGATGGAATCAGTCGTAGATTTATTTCTGATGCCCTTTTGGAAAAATTCAGACATAGACTCTTTCCGGCACCTTTCCTAGTTAAAGTCGGGCATAGACATTTTCTAGTTCTGATGAAATCAGACGTAGATTTATTTATGATACTCTTTTTAGAAAAGTTAGACGTAGACTCTTTCCGGCACCTTTACTAGTTGAAGTCGGGGTAGACATCTTCTAGTTCGGATGAAATCAAGCGTAGATTTCTTTCTGATGCTGTTTTTGAAAAAGTCAGGCGTAGACTATTTCCGGTACCTTTTCTAGTTGAAGTCGGGCGTAGACATCTTCTAGTTCGGATGAAATCAAGCGTAGATTTCTTTCTGTTGCTCTTCTTGGAAAAGTCATACGTAGACTCTTTCCAGTACTTTTTTTAGTTGAAGTCTGGTGTAGACATCTTCTAGTTCGGATGAAATCAGGCGTAGATTTCTTTCTGGTGCTCTTTTTGGAAAAGTCAGGCGTAAACTCTTTCTGGTGCCTTTTCTAGTTGAAGTCGAGCGTAGACATCTTCTAGTTCGGATGAAATCAGGCGTAGATTTCTTTCTGATACTCTTTTTGAAAAGGTCGGGCATAGACTCTTTCTGGTACCTTTTCTAGTTGAAGTCGGGCGTAGACATCTTCTAGTTCGGATGAAATCAGGCATAGATTTCTTTCTGATGCTCTGGGAAAAGTCAGGCGTAGACTCTTTCTGGTACCTTTTCTAGTTGAAGTAGGGCGTTGACATCTTCTAGTTCGGATGAAATCTAGCGTAGATTTCTTTCTGATGCTCTTTTTGGAAAAAGTCAAATGTAGACTCTTTCTGATACCTTTTCTAGTTGAAGTCGGGCGTAGACATCTTCTAGTTCGAATGAAATTAGGCGTAGATTTCTTTCCGGTGCTCTTGGAAAAGTCACGTGTAGACTCTTTCCGGTATCTCTCCTAGTTAAAGTCGGGCGTAGACATCTTCTGGTTCAGATAAAATCGAGCGTAGATTTTTTTTTATTATTCTTTTGGACAAAGTCGGGCATAGACTCGTTCCAAATACATCTTCTAAGACAAAGTTGGGCGTAGACTTAGTCTGATTTTCTTATCAACAGTTATCTTGGATGGCGTCTACAAGCCCATATCCGACGACTCACAGTCACCTCTCCAAATGGAATCTTTAAACTCATTCCCGGTATAATCAACCAACGACATTACTTGGTGCATGTACGAGTGCAAATTTCTGGGCACTTAAGTGTTCAATCATCTACTACCTTCGAGTCACGAATGGCGGACATGCCAATCTAACTCTTCAGGTTTAAGAAGATTGAACAGGGGAAGCTGTTGTACCCCAAAATTTTCCCTCCCATTTTCTTCAAGACATTCTTCTAAGAGTCTCAAGTATTCAAGGTTATTTAAGGGTTGACCAGTCCAACCTCCTCCTAAGCAAAGGGTCCATAACTAGCGTTTTGTGTTTCTCAAGGAATATTGGATTTCAAAGGCCTCAAGTGGTTTTCATGGCTCTTCATATGTCCCTAAAAATGTTCATGTCAAGTTTCAAGTCTTTCATCATAAGTTTGCTTAGTCAATAGCTCAGATGATCAAAAACCAACTATATTGGGTAAAAAGTCAACTATGGTCAACATACAGTCAAACTTCATGATTTTTGGTTAGCATCAACATTTTGAAGTGATATTTATCATTTGATCAAGAATTGATCATGATTCCTTAGGGGAAGCCCTCAAATCATCAAAATTCAAAAGTTGTCAAATTAGGGTTTCCTTAGGAGAAGTCAATTGAACTTTGACCAAGCATAACTTTCACATGTTTCATCAACTTTTCCCCAACCAAAGCCCATTTTGAATAAAATTCAATTCCATAAAACTTTTTATTTGTATGCTCAAGTCCAAAAAGTGCTTCATTTGAGAGATATGAGCCCATATATTATAGGTCATTTCAAAAGCCAACAAAAAGACACTTTTTGTCAAGGCAACTTACATCATGATAAAGTCTCAAAATGAAAAAATGATTAAAAGAGAAATTGTAGAGGACCTTTTGAGCTTTCCAAAAAGTTCAAGATCACATTCAAGAGATGAAAATTGAGAGAGTTATGACCAGATCAAGTTGGGAAATTTTGAGAAAATGCATGAAGTGCAAAGTGAGCAAACTTGAAATTTTGATCTAGTGGACCTAACTTTTGATGTTCAAACATGTTCACAATGTGTTAAAGGACCTATAAGTCCATTCACATATTTTTATGATTTTTATGATTTTTATTTCTTTTATTTGAATTTTTATTCATTTAAAATGCAAATAAAATAAAATAAAATATGAAATAATGGTATAAGGCACATGGGCATTTTGTTTCAATCACATGGTGGCCCAAGATTTATTTGACAACCATGCAAAACCATGTGAATTTGAAAATTGCAAGAAAAATCTCAAAATGGAAGTTTATAAGTATGTTTGATCCTTGTCTCATTTTGCCATGATTGCTTTGTCTTATACCAAATTTGTTCACCCTACTCCTTCCTCTATATAAGCATAATAAGACTAGATGCAAGGGACACGAAAATATTGCCTCAAACATACCTCTAAAATTCACAAAATTCTCAAGAAAAAGTGAAAAGTTGTATCACACGGTCCAGCCACTTTCATTCCAAATTTTCGATCACATTCACTTCTTGGAGCATTAAAAGGTAAGTTTGGATCAGTTACTATGATCCAAAGCGCATGAAAACGACATACCATGCATCTCCGATCACATAATATTGTGAAATCCATATCTTAAGTTTTACATCGTTTTAAATCTTGTTGTTATTACTAATGTGTTTCTAAGTTCCCTCTTGTTGTACCCCAAAATTTTCCCTTTCCTTTCTCAAGGCATTTCTCACAAGATCTCCAAAAGCTCAAGTTTGCACAAGTGTTGACTAGGTCAAACCATCTCCTAAAACACTGATGCCTCAAATTAGGGTTTTTATTTTCACAAGGATAATTGGAATTATAATGCCTCAAATTACTTTAATGGATCATTATATACCTCCAAGAATACTCATGTCAAGTATCAAGTCTTGAATCACAAATTTACTCAGTCAAATATGGGTAAAAAGTCAAATATGGTAAAATTACTGTCAAACTTTAATATTTTTTGTCCACATCAACATTTTTAAGTTAAATTCATCAATTGATCAAATTTGGATCATAATTCCTTAATAAACACAATCAAATCATCAAAAGGGGCAAAATGGTCAAAATTAGGGTTTTGACTTTATTTGACTGATCAGTAAATTTTGACCTAATGCATGATCTAATGGCTTGAATCATAATATCAAGGACTCAAACACAACATGTTGACTTAATTTCATGGATCAACATTTCTCAAGATTATTGAATTGATAGTTGAAATTTGATCAACAAATGAAAAGTCAACTGATGCACAAAAAGTCAAACTTTGACTTTTTTGTCAAATTTGAGTTTCAAAGATCACAATTCATCAATACATTAGGAATATGAAGCTTGATCATCAAGAAATCAAGAAAGACAAAAAGTCTTTGAAAAATTCAAACTTTTCAAGACTTAGAAAAAATTTAAGTGTTTTAAACCTTATAATTTCCTGACTTCGTAACATTTTCTCACCATGATGCAAGATGACTCAAAGAAAACTCTAAACATGAAAGTTGTAGATATTGATGAGACCTACAACTTTTCTTTACTGATCAAGCCCTATAAGTGCTTGGATTTTGAGTTATAAATTCATGAAGTCATGCACTTTTTCTAAAACACAGTGAAAATTTTACCTAGTTTAGGCAGCTTTTTTACTTAACTTCTTGGCCAATTTTTACCAAGCTCCAAGATGATTTTGTCAAAATGGTCAACATAAAAGTTTTATAGGATGTTCCAAGATTTTTAAAATGTCTAAGAACTCAATGAGATCATTTTTTAGCTAGGAGAATCGAAGAGGAGAAGTTGGGCTTTCAAACTTAAATTATAGGTCATTTTCTTTATGAGCATTTGATCCAATCTCATAGCCATGCTGCATAATCTTGATTTTAAGGCTTCTAACTTGTGTTTCACTCCATAAATAATTAATTACACAACTTATAGAGTCACTGTCCAAGCATTTGAGCCATTATCCAAGTTGCATTTCCATTAATGGCACAAAGTAACATTGCCATTCTAGTAAAATGGCCTTAATCACAAAGTCCACTCTCCTTGAGCTTTGCACTTGTTACTTCTGATCACACACAATCTCAAAGCCATAAGAAACTTGTATACAACCTCTAACTACTTAGACCATGCTTGTACTATGCATTGAAACTATATTTTTCAAGTTACTTCAAAAACAAGGCAAAAATCCATAACATGTGAACTTTTGTTTCTGACCTCTCCAAGCCTTCAAAACTATTCTCTATAAATAAAGACACTATTTGCAAGCTAAGACAGGAGTTTACAAACCCTCAAACCTCCTCATTCTCTCTCAAATCAGAAATTTCAACACAAGCACAAAAACTTGTCATTTCTGACTTTGAAATCCAAACACAAAATCTACTCAACATTGAAGTTAGACTTCTCTAGACCATTTCAGCCACTCTCAACTCAAGTTAAGCATTGCATTAGCTTCCTAGAGGTCCAAGGAAGCTAACCTGATCATTTCAGCATATTGAAACAAGCTCAAACTCAAAACACGAAATCCATTTTCAAGGTAAATTTTCTGACTTTTGAACTCTTCATATAGGCATCATTAGCTTTCCATTTACAAAGATAAAATGTAGACATCATAGCCCTGAAATTGACCATGTCCTTAGAATTCATTTATGTTGCCTGAGTAGTGAGAATTTTAGAGTTGAACTTTCTGAAAAAAGTTAGGTCAAATTTGGTACCATTTAAAATCCGTGCTCATCTTTGATCTATTGTTTTAGTTATTTGCATATTTGGAATACAAATGAATTTTTTAAAAAGTTTGATGTTTATAATTTCTGAAATGGTTGAAAAATGAGAAAGTTACAAAGCTCTGGTTATGGCGTGAGGTTGAAGATGAAGTACATCCATGGACATGTTTTATTTTAATTTTATTGATTATTGTATTATAACCGGATAAAACAGACACCCTTGTGGCGGGAGGAGCACGCGTAAGGCATTGGTACTAAGGGTCCTGGGTTTGAGCCCCATTTTGTTATTTTTCTCAACATTTTTTCCTTGTTTCTTTTTGATGGCTAGTGTGTTGGGCTTCCTCATCATGGGCTTGACTTTTGCTCCCTCTCACCCCCAGAATTTCTAAACGTATACGCAGGCTCACATTTTATTTTATTTGATTATTTTTCTGGTTATAAAAAAAACAAACTTGGGCATAACAAACAAAAATCTATTTTTTCTATCAAATCTCATTCTAACTTTCAAACCCCCTGGCCCAACTTTTATTTTTTTCTTTTTTTCTTTTCTTTTCTTTCATTATTTTTATTATTATTTATTTTTATTTTTATTAATACCAAAAATATTTTATTAAATACTTAGACTAATTTTTATTTTTTTTTGTTTCTATTTTACTTGATTTTCCTTAAACATAAAAACCCCAAAAAACATTCTTCTAATAATTTTAATTTATTTTTATTTCTTAAATTAAATGAATTAATTTAGGTTTAGTTTCATTAAATCAACTTATACTAATTATTCATTTTCTTTCTTTTTATTAGCTTAATTAGGATTAAAATCTTTTATCAAAAACAAAAACTCAAACAAAAACAATTTTCTTTTCCTTTTCTTTTTACATTATCTTTATATTCTTGTATATTTTTGTTGTTATTCATTATTAAATGTGGTTGTAATAGTAATTAGGTTTTAATTGCTTTCATCCCCCATTTGTGATTTGCATCCCCATCCCCAAAAAAAGATGTAATAGCATAGAACTTTAAATTTCCGCAATTCATCGCTATCAACATTATTGCTAGTAATTAGGATTGGTATGGCAAGAGATAAAATCAACAAATAGACAACCCTAGATCAAGACAAAAGTGCATGAAATCAAAACACTTTGCACACTTGCACCTATAGGGTTAACCCGCACTTGTTGCCTTAGAATAAACAGTCTTGTCCCTCGAACGTGGGATATTTTACCAATGACCCTCGAATACAAGATCGTAGTCCCTCGATGACCCTTAAATGTTGCCTCCGGTAAACAATCTTAGACCCTTAAGATAAATTGCTAAGGTATCCTACAATGTTGCCTTCTATGACTGTACGACGACCCACGTCCGTCCCTTCCCATCCAATGATGGAGCTTCTTATCAATATAGAAATATCTAAAGGAGGAAGAAATGAACAAAGACTTTTTGAGTAGGTAGAACACTTGTAGTTGCTTGCTCACAAACATTTCAAACCAAACATCTTTCAAACGCACCAACACTTTTTTATGAAATATTTTCAAAAGTCAACACTTTGTATACATTCTTATAGAAACGATAAACATTACAAAGTTCGCCTAAACGAAGGCGCTTTTCAAAAACACTTTCAAAGAAATCACAAACACATTTCAAACAAAGCATTTGAGAGTGAGCTAGTAACTAAGAGCCCGTAGATAGCTACAGATGAAAAGGGTGCTAACACCTTCCCTTTTCATAACCTACCCCCCGAACTCAAGAATATTCTCAAAAGGTCTTTCATGTTCTTTTCACCATTTCCTTTATTAGATAAAAGAAAAGTCGGTGGCGACTCTTGCTATCCGCAACAATTGCGATAAAATGCAAAGCACCTAAGTTAGTTCTCCCACCGTATTACAGAAATGGCGACTCTACTGGGGAAAATCTTAAAAGTGGGGTTACCTTAGAGATTAGATCACCTTTAAAAATGCTTTCTTTGTTTGACTTGTATGATTTAAATTATGGGTTATGTTTGGGTTTTTATAGATCCTCTACCTAGATCTGGGAACATTATTAGGTAAGTAGAAAAGATTGTGGAGACTGTATGGTGTACATAGATATGGTTGAAGCAATAGCTATGTTAGTGTGACACATTTGTGGGTACCGATATCCCTTGTGGAAAATCAAGGAGAATACAGGGCCGTTGTGTGGTTTCATGAAGCACTAACTAACCTTAGAACCTTTAGCTGAACTTGGCCATTAGGAAGTAGTGAGATAGTCGGCTTTGGTGCAGTCCAAAGTTGGTTGATACTCGATACTACGCTCATTGAGATTTGACTTTGGGGATATTTCTATTGCCAATAAAGAGGCTTGCGCTAAAACAATACCCGGTGAAGAAATATTAATGATATTGAGATTCCTTAGAACCCGATTACTTTTTAGGACAGGTTGAACCAACTAAACTTCAAGAGGGTACTTACCTATGAACCTCATGCAAGTCTAAACCTAAGGACTTGTTTTCTTTGCTCGTATATGATTATTTATACATAACATCATGACATCATTCCATAGCATTTGCACTAACCATTTCAAGGACCTGGAGATTTATCTTTGTTCTGTTTTGTAGGATATGCCTTCCATTCACAGAAATACTATCTGATCAACCTTGTAAAATTGCCTCCTCAACTCAAGGAATTAGCATCAAGGGTCCCTGAAAATTCTCTGTTCACCAAGAAGTATGGTTGACTCCTCAACTTGGTTACCTCAAACTTTGAAGAAGACATGGTACATGTGCTTTTTCAATTCTTTGACCCTAAACAGCATTGTTTTACATTTCCTGGTTACCAATTAGTACCTACCATAGAGGAGTTATCTCAACTATTGGGAGTGCCTATTCTTGATCAATTACCCTTCACTGGTATTGAGAAAGACCCAAGACCTGAGGAGATTGCTCTAGCCTTACATTTGCAATGGTCCGACATTGTGGCTAATTGGGAAACTAGAAGTGGTGTTAAAGGTTTTCTTGCCAAGTTTCTGTTTGAGAAGGATCAAATATTTTGGGATGCTCTGGATTTGCAAGCTTGTGAAGAAGTTTTGGCTCTTCTAATTTATGGGGTGGTACTGTTCCCTAATCCAGACCAACTTATAGATGTGAATGCGGTCAAACTCTTCCTGTCTCGTAACCCGGTGCCTACCTTACTCGGAGACATTTTGCATTCTCTTCACGCCCGTACCATGAAGAGAAGGGGAATTCTTATGTGTTGCACTCCTTTGCTGGCTAGGTGGTTTATTTCGCACCTCCCTCAGTCAGTTTTGAAGAATGAACAAGGCATGAAGTGGTCTCAAAGGTTGATGTCACTCTCGCATTCGGATTTTCATTGGTGTTCTCAACCTTTGGAGGGTGTCACCATTATTGACTGTTGTGGGGAATTCCATAATGTCCCACTCCTTTGCATTATTGGAGGTATCACTTATAATCCTTGCTTGGCTCTTCGACAAATTGGTTACGCTCGGAGGGATGGTCCGTATGACGCGCTCGTCTAAGGTATTGTGTTTGACCATGAGAACAATGTCCAAGGTTATCGTCAAAGATTTGTACGAGCTTGGGGCATGGTGAACAAGGTTGATAGAAAAACTTTGGGGCATAAGAAATCCATTCCTTTGGAACCTTATCTCAAGTGGGTGCGAGCTCGTGCTCAAAACCTCATGATGCCTTATGTGGCCATCCTACCAATCATTATGGAGCCTGTTGCCGAAGAAAACGCTTCTTACACCATTATTCATCCTGACATGCCTATTACTCTCGAGGAATATCAAAGGTCATAGATTCAACTCAAGGGGGAGCGAGACACCTTTAAAGCTCAATTCTACTCGAGCGAGAAGAAAGTGTTGGAGCTCATAAGCCAACTCCACAAGGAGCGGAACTTGAATTCCAACATCAGTCCAAAGAGGAAGCGTCCATGGGAGACCTGAGTCTTTTATTGTATAATTCCATTTTGTTATTTTTATTTCATTGTAAGCCCAAAATTTAGTTTGTAACCTTTGAACTCATTAATAAAATTAATGTTTTTGTTTCCTTTTTTGTTTAAGCAAATTTAAATCTTAAAGGTCCTTGAAAGAATTGCATACGCATAACATGCATCATATCATAAGAAGGTTTTCCGACACAGGTTTCCTCATCTTTCGATAGTTTATTTCAGTATAAGATGGATATCGAGCAAACCGTGAAGGACTTGCAGACTTAAAACTTTCAGTTTCAAGAAACTCTGCTCAACTTAGCAAAGGGGCAGCAAGAAATGATGACACTTCTGGTCACGAAAAAGAAGACAAAGAAGAAAGTTGTAATCAACATGGGGAAGAGATTCAAAGGCCCCATCCGACAAGTTCAAGTTGAAGAAGACTCCTCCGAGGAGGATGAGAATCAAGATGAAGATGCTAGGAGCACCCGTGTCGGGGGTGGAAACAATAAAATCTCTGAAGACGAAGATTATTTTGATGAGCAATATCCACCGGCCGACGACAAGTATAAGCAACTATGATATTCTGGTATCAGATACGTGGTGTCGAAGGAGATGTCACGACACAAATATCTGAGAACAAGGTAAAGTGCAACAATAATAAAAGCATTAAAAACACAAAGGATTGTTAACCCAGTTCAATGTACAATAACACCTACTCTGAGGGCTACCAAGTCAGGGACAAGTCCACTAAATAGTATCAATTCATAGACCCTCAGTAAACAACCAGTTTACGATCTAATCACTTAATCACTACCCTTTCTATACTTCTACCTAAGACACACCTAGGTATGAGGCCCTCCTCAAATCCATTCAATCACAAACAATGAAGAACAACAGAATTATTAAGTTATAAAGACTTCAATCATTCAGTACTTAAAATCTTATGAATGATCCATAATTAACAACTAAAATAACAACTCAAGTATTAAACCAATACTAGAGTGTATTACAATTAAAAGACTTAGACTTCTAAAATAGAAGGAATGTATTCTTCTTCAAAAGTTGCAGTGATACGAATAAGCATGCAAGTCCTTATAAAGGCGCACCAGTGGGCTTGGGCTGAAAAACAAATATTCCAATCTTTTGAATATTTCCATGAAAACAGGCTAAGATTTAATCCATAAGCATAATGCAAATATAAAAATATTCCTCTATATTTTTCACAACCTATGAGTCACAAATCCTGAATAATCACGCGCATAAAAATAGGAAACAGAAAACTTAAACCAGATATGAAGTTCGTTCAGCTCAGGAGGCAGATGTCAAGGAATCTACTTTGACATCATTCAAAACAGTTTGCTTCAAATGTCAAGACATTTAGCAAAACACTATCAAGTCATTATTTTGCTAGAATTGCTGCCAACAAACACTTACAAACTCGCCCCTTTGGAAAAATTTGGCTAAAAAATTATTTGAGCACATTATCAGAGCATTATCAGAGCATTATTAGAGCAGCAACATAAGCAAAGCATAAGAAAAACAAAAACTCAGTTAGCTGTTAGCTGTTAGCATATGAAGATGTTAGAACATCTTCTGAGACATGAGGTTCCCCCTCAAGTATTAAGCTCCCCCTCAGTCAGTGGTCATGCAGTTTCTCTCCCCCTTTTTAGCCATAATATACCAAATAAAAGGATGCATTCAAGAGAGTATCAATAATATAGGTACATACCATAGAATCCAAAAGTCAAGCACATACAAGTGCCAAAAAGAAACAAAGGGGTCAAATAAGTAAACAGCAAATAGTCTAACTGTCTTCAGGACCAATAGACTTGGAAGAGACAAAACTTCCTTCCTCACTAGAATCTCCTCCTTCAGAGCTCACTCTATCATCAAAACTATTGTCCTTCTGCAGCTCCTTGATCATCTTTTCAAAAGTTAGCTTTCTTGCTAAGCTAACTCTGATCATATCATCAAGTTCTTTGTAGGCTTCCCTTAATTCAGTAATCATGTCATCCTTGGTTGAGGTCTTGTTTTCAGCAGATGCAGATGTCAAAACAATGTCTGGGACATGTTTTTCTGAAAACAGTTTAAAGTGAAGGGTCAGAGCAAACTCCCTCTTGCAAGCTACATCATTACCACTCAGAATTCCAGGATGTTGATTAAGAATAATTTCATAAATAAGGGATGGAAAGGCAATAGGCATCTTGATGGCACATGTTCCTGCATGCTTAATAGTCTGATCAAAAATGTAAGTACCATAATCAAACAGTTTCTTGTTTCCAACAGCATAAATAAACTTTCCTAGGCCAATGGTGATGTTTGAGGTATGATTGATAGGAATCCAGTTAGCAGCTCCTATTCTATGCAAGATAGCATATTTCACACTTATCTTGCTAACAAGAAGCTTATTCTTCATGGGCCACTCACTCACTTGGTTAGCAGTGATGGCTTTGCACACTTGATTATCAGTTACTTCCAGCTTAAAATAATCATCTTTAGACCTATCCAGAAATTTATTGATGATAGCAGGGGAAAATTCTACACACCTACCTCTAACAAACACCTTTCTATACTCCTTACTTTTGTGATTAGTATAGTCAATAGGAATATTAACAATAAATTCCTTAACAAGAGTCTCATAGCATTTTGCAAACCTGGTAATAGTTTTCATCAATCCAATAGAAGATATCATCTCCATAATTTCTTTGCACTCCAGTGCACCAGCTCCCAGTTCTCTTTTAAGGGCAATTCTTCTTTGAAATACATATTTCCACTTTTCAGCATTCTCAACAGAATGGAAGGAAATGTTGTCAAGAGGGGCATCAGGTACCCTAACAGAAAGCTTCTTGCTTGCAGACTTTTTCACAGGAGATATGTCATGGACATCTTCCTCGACATCATAATCAGAGTTATCCTCTTCTACCAAATCAGCTTTCTTCTTACCTTTGGATCTCCTTACAGCATCATCATCATCATCTGTGGAGCTATCAGGTCTAGCTTTTCTTTTGCTAGAGGGAGGAACCATTTTACTTACAGGCTTTGAGGGACCATACATGGTTTTCTTCTTGATTATCTTAGCAGGGAGTGTGATATTCACATCCTTCACTTTCCTGGATTTGAGCCTTTTAGAAATTCCAGGCACCACATTAGAAATGAGCTCATTGTCAGACAGCTCATCAACATTAACCATATTCTCAGCATTTTGACCTTCTACAGCTTTGGAGCCAGCAGCATCTTCCTTAGCAGGGGAGTTCTTCTCATCATCTTGTTCAACATCAGCATCCACTCCTTTTAGAGCAGAAGTAGCAAGCTTGTCAAGTTTGCTTTCAGCAGCATCTTTCTTGAAGATGCGTGATTCAGCAACACTTTTAGGGTCATTTCCTTTATCAGCCGGAGTAGGCATACGAGCAAGAGGAGTAGAAATCCCAGGCACAGCAAAAACTTCATTTAACAATCTATCTACTAGCCTTCTAATGCTTTTATCAACATTAACAATATCTTCTTTTGTCCTATCATCAGTAGCAGTAGAAGCATTACCTTTATCGTATTTGGATTTCTTTATAGGTGACAATCTGGGTTTCTTGACCTTCTTCTCAAGAGGTGGGATAGTTGTTAGAGGAGTAACGTCAAGTACTCTGTCAAGGGGGAGTTTCTCAGGATGGTTGACAGATTTTGAGGGAGACGATGCATGATGTTGAGACATCTTTGAAGATTTTTGAGCAAAGAGATGAAGAATGACAAGGGTTCTTTTTCTGTAAAGGAGAATAAAGAGTTTGTGATAGTATAAGGATATGATTTCGTAGTGTGTGGGAAAAACATTGAGACACTCTTGTAATGATTGCTTTCGAAATTTGATTTGTAGGAAACGTAAATAATATAATATCACTTTAATGATATTCACACACGCCCTTAATTGCTACAGACCCTCATATAAGCAAATCCCTAATTTTCCTATTAAGTTCTCAAACTAATTAGCATCCAAAGCCTTAGTGAAAATGTCAGCCAGTTGTGATTCACTAGCTACATGTTCTAAGGCAACAATCTTATCTTCAACAAGCTCTCTTATGAAGTGATGACGAATATCAATGTGTTTGGTCCTGTTGTGTTGAATAAGATTTTTTGATATATTTATGGCACTTATATTGTCACAGATAATGTCATGACATCTTGTTTGACATTATATTCTGTTAACATTTCTTTCATCCAAACCAATTGAGAACAAATGCTTCCTACAACAATATACCCAGCCTTAACAATGGACAGAGAGACACAATTTTTCTTATTAATGAACCAAGATATGAGATTATTTCCCAGAAAGAAGCATCATCCTAATGTAATTTTTCTATCATCAGCACTTCCTGCCCAATCAGCATCATAATAACCAGTTAAAGCAGAACTAGATCCATGAGAATACAGCATACCATAGTCACTTGTCCCATTCACATATTTAAGAATTCTCTTCACATGGTTGGCATGGCTAACTTTGGGATCAGCTTGATATCTAGAACACACCCCTACAACAAAGGAAATGTCAGGTCTGCTAGCTGTGAGGTACAAAAGACTTCATATCATACTTCTGTAAAGACTTTGATCCACACTTACTCCTTTTTCATCTTTAGACAATTTCATATGTCTGGGAGCAGGAGTTCTTTTGGGACTGGCATTTTCCATCCCAAATTTCTTTACTATATTCTTAGCTTACTTGCTCTGAGATAAAAATATGGAATCTTCCATTTGTTTAACTTGCAACCAAGAAAGTAGGTTAATTCACCAACAAGGCTCATCTCAAATTATGACTTCATTTGCTTGACATAATGTTGAACCATCTCATTTGACATCCCACCAAACACAATATCATCAACATAAATCTGTGAAATCATGATCTTCCCTTCTTCTTCCTTGACAAAAAGAGTTTTGTCTATGCCACCTTTCCTATATCCCTTTTCACCAAGAAATTTTGTCAATCTCTCATACCAAGCTCTTGGAGCCTACTTTAATCCATACAGAGCTTTCTTTAGTTTGTACACATGTTTAGGAAAACTTAGAGCAACAAATCCCTTAGGTTATTCCATATAAACTTCTTTGTTCATATTTCCATTTAAGAAGGAACTCTTTACATCCATTTAAAACAATTTAAATTTCAGTATGCAAGCAACTCCCAAGAGTAGTTTGATTGATTCAATTCTGGCCACATGGGCAAAGGTTTCATCAAAGTCAACTCCTTCAATTTGAGTGTATCCTTGTGCAACTAACCTTACCTTATTTCTAGTGACCACCACTTTTTCATCAGATTTATTCTTGTACACCCATTTAGTGCCAATCACATTTGTCCCTTCAGGTCTTGGAACTAGATCCTAAACTTCATTTCTACTGAATTGTTCTAGCTCTTCATGCATAGTATAAATCCAGAACTCATAAGTTAGGGACTCTTTGACATTCTTAGGCTCAATTTTTGACACAAAGTAAGAGTTTGATATCCCTTCTCTTGATCTGTTAGTAACTCCTTTATTTAAATCTCCTATGATAAGCTCCTTGGGATGATCTTTCTGAGTTCTAATTGAAGGCCCTTTATTAAGATGACTGGGCTTAGGGTCTTCTTGAGGGAGATTAGAATCAATACTTATGTCATTGGATTATGTTGGAATATCAGATAAAGATGTTCCAATATCTTCTAAGACATCTTCTTCATCATTTCATCCTTTATCATCAATAATAACATTTATGGATTCCATCATAACCTTGGTTATGGATTTAAAGACTCTGTAAGCTTTGCTATTTGTAGAGTAACCTAGGAATATTCCTTTATCACTCTTCGGATCCATCTTCCTCCTTTGTTCACGATCAGCTAAGATGTAACATTTACTTCCAAAAACATGAAAGTATTTGACAGTTGGTTTTCTCCCCCTCCATATTTCATACAAGGTGGCTGAAGTGCCTTTCTTTATGGAGACTCTGTTATGGATATAGCACGCAGTATTCATAGCTTCAGCCCAAAAGTGGTTGGGTAACTTCTTACCATGAATCATAGATCTGGAAGATTCTTAAAGGGTTCTATTTTTGCGTTCCACAATCCCATTTTGCTGAGGAGCAATGTGAGAGGAAAATTCATGATTGATTCCTTCAGAAGAGAAAAATCAGCAAATTTATTGTTTTCAAATTCCTTTCCATAATCACTTCTGATTCTGATGGCATGACTATCTTTTTCCCGTTGATGTTTTTGACAAAGATCTTTAAACACTTCAAAAATTTCTGATTTTTCTCTGATAAACCTTATCCATGTGTACCTAGAGAAGTCGTCTACAACAACATAGGCATACTTCTTTCCACCAAGACTTTCAACCTGCATAGGTCCCATCAAGTCCAAGTGAAGAAGTTCCAAAACTTTTGATGTAGTAAGATGTTGGATCTTCTGATGTGACATCTTAGTTTGCTTTCCAATCTGGCAATCACCAGATATTCTCCCTTCTTCTATCTTGAGCTTAGGAATCCCTCTCAGGCTTCTTCATATATGATTATTTTCATTCCTTTCAGATGCAAGTGTCCCAATTTTTGATGTCATAGTTTAACTTCATTTTCTTTGGCTAAAACACATGTTGAGGGGAAGTTCAACTCTTAGGGAACCCATAACTAACAATTATCTTTAGATTTGATTCCTTTCATAATAACTTCATCTTGTTCATTGCAAACAAGATATTCTGTTTTGCTGAAGTTTACTTTGAACCCTTGATCACACAATTGGCTTATACTTATTAGGATAGCTACTAACCCTTTAACAAGTAACACATCATTAAGCTTAGGGACTCCTGAACATTCCAGTTTACCAAACCCTTTGATTTCACCTTTGGCTCCATCACCAAAAGTCACATAACTGGTGGAATGAGATTTGATATCTGTCAATAGATTCTTGACACATGTCATGTGTCTAGAACAACCAATGTCAAAGAAACAATCATATTTTGTTGATACTCTGAGAGAGGCATGAGCTATAAAACTAGCAACATTAGACTTTTGAACCCATTGTTTCTTCTTTTTGTTATTTTGAGAGATCTGATCAATCTTGGGAAGAAGAGTAGTTTTAGGATACCCATACAACTTGAAACAGAAAGGTCTTATGTGACCAAACCTTCCACAGTGATGACACCTCCAGGGCTGGGATTTCTTTCTAGTGTGAGTAAATTTTTTTCTTACCATGATGTTCAGACATATGATTCAACATCTTTGGTTTAGACTTGGCATGAGTGGAATTTGATGAAGGTTCTTTTGAAACAAGTTTCTTTTTCTCATTAAACGCTAGACCACTCTTGTCTCCTATCACTCTCCCCACTTGAAGAATTTCATCTAATGTGTCAGATCCATTATTCAGCATCTTGAGAGATTTGACCACTCAATCAAGATTTGAATTCAGAGAAGTCATTTCACTTTCCAGATTAGAAATAGTTTTCAAATGCTCTTTCCTTTCTATTTTCAGTTGGGTTATGAGTGCTTTATGTTTCTCCCCTTCTAGGCACACTTCTTCACTTCTGAGACATAATTCTTTGTATGAAGCAGCTAACTCATCAAAGGTTAGTTCCCCATCACTAGAATCTTCATCAGATACATATTTGTCTGTCAATGCTTTAACATACTTGGCAGATTCTTCAAGATCACTCTCTGAGTCCTGTTCAGACCAAGTAACAAATAGATTCGTCTTCTATTTCTTAAGATATGTAGGACATTCAGCTCTAATGTGACCAAAGCCTTCACATTCATGACATTGTATTCCCTTCCCTTGAGTGGATTTTTCTTCAGCACTTTTTCTTCCAAACTCATTTGACTTATGGATTTCATATGAGATGTTCTTGACATTTGATCTTGGGTTCCTATCCATTCTTTTTATCACTTTGTTAAACTGTCTTCCAAACATAACTAAGGCATTTTATATTCCTCCATCTGTACCCAGATCACAGTCCTCTTATTCATCTTCAGTATTTGATACAAAGGCTATGCTTTTGTTCTTCTTTTCAGATCTTTCATTGATGCTTAATTCAAATGTCAGAAGGGATCCAACAAGTTCATCCACTATCATCTTGCCAATGTCTTGAGCTTCTTCTATGGCAGTCACTTTCATATCAAATCTCTTGGGAGAGAGACCTGAGCATCTTTCTCACCAATTTGTCTTCGGGTATTTTCTCTCCTAAAGCACTGGATGCATTAGCAATCTCACGAATGTTCATATGGAAGTCATTAATACTTTCATCATCCTTTATTTTCAGATTCTCAAATTTTGTGGTGAGCAACTGAAGTCTTGACTTCTTAACTTTGCATGTGCCTTCATGAGTAGATTGAAGAATTCCCCATGCATCTTTAGCTACTTCACATGTGTTCACTAATCTGAAAATGTTCTTGTCAATTCCATTGAATATAGCATTCAAGGATTTAGAATTTCCAAGAGCAATTTCATCTTCTTCTTTAGACCAATCTTGTTCTGGTTTTAACTCAGAAGTAGGTTCTCCATTTTCTCCCAGTTTGACAGGGTGTTTCCATCCTTTTAAGACAGCTTTCCAAGCTCTACTGTCCAGAGCCTTTAGAAAGGCCACCATACGTGGTTTCCAATAGTCATAATTACTTCCATCCAAAATGGGTGGTCTGTTTACAAATCCTCCTTCCTTGTCCATAGTACCAGAAAGTATCTTCCCTCGATCTCACCCAGATATAGAGCATGATTCCTGCTCTGATACCAATTGAAATTATAGTATTAGATATGTGATGTCGAAGGAGATGTCACGACACAAATATCTGAGGACAATGTAAAGTGAAACAATAATAAAAGCAGTAAAAACATAAAGGATTGTTAACCCAGTTTAGTGTACAACAACATCTACTATGGGGGATAACAAGCCGGGGACAAGTCCACTAAATAGTATCAATTCATAGACCCTCAGTAAACAACCAGTTTACGATCTAATCATTTAATCACTATATGTGCTATACTTCTACCTAAGACACACCTAGGTATGAGGCCCTCCTCAAATCCCTTCAATCACTAACAGTGAAGAACAACATAATTATTAAGTTATAAAGACTTCAATCATTCAATACTTAAAAGCTTATGAATGATCCACAATTAACAACTCAAATAACAACTCAAGTATTAAACCAATACTAGAGTGTATTACAATTAAAACACTTAGACTTCTAAAACAAAAGGAATGTATTCTTCTTCAAAAGTTGCAGTGATACGAATAAGAATGCAAGTCCTTATAAAGGCGCGAAAGTGGGCTTGGGCTAAAAAACAAATATTCCAATCTTTTGAATATTTCCATGAAAATAGCCCAAGATATAATCCATAAGGATAATGTAAATAGAAAAGTATTCCTCCATATTTTTCGCAACCTATGAGTCACAAATCCTGAATAATGGCGCGCATAAAAACAGGAAACAGAAAACTTAAACTAGATATGAAGTTTGTTCAGCTCAAGAGGAAAATGTTAAGAAATCTACTTTGACATCATTCAAAACAGTTTTCTTTAAAGGTCAATACATTTAGCAAAACATTATCAAGTCATTGTTTTACCAAAATTGCTGCCAACAAACACTTACAAACTAGAAGACAGATTAAAGGATGTAGAAATCCAAGTTGTGCCTGGCTTAGACTTCGGTGACTTGGGTTTGGTGCAAGGGTAGTCATTCCCCACAAATTCAAAATCCCTTATTTTTCCAAATACGATGGTGTCTCATGTCTGAAGCTTCACATAAGATCTTATGTTCACAAAATTCAGCCACATACCGCTGATAAGAAACTGTGGGTGCACTTTTTTCAAGAAAGTCTATTTGGGACGCAATTGGAGTGGTTTTACCAATTGGAAGGGACTAACATCCATACTTGGGAAGATTTGGCCACTACTTTTTACCGCCAATATCAATATAACGTTGATCTTGCGCCAACTAGGGTGCAATTGCAAGTAATGACCATGGGATCAAATGAGGGCTTCAAAGAATACGCTAAAAAATGGAGAGACTTGGCTGGCAGGGTGCAGCCACCTTTAACTGATAGGGAGTTGGTAGACATTTTTATGGGAACATTGATTGGATCATTTTTCAACTTGCTAATTGGAAGTTCATCATCCGGATTCACTGAACTGATCTTGACTGGTGAGAGGCTTGAAAGCGGGATTAAAAGCAGAAAGATACCCGTGGCCTCCACTTCAAATGCTGGGAAAAAGCCATTTATTGGTAAAAAAGAGACTAATACTGTGTATGGGTCAAGAAGCCATGCCAGAAATGTCCGTCATCATTTAATAGGGGTTATACTGATCTCAAATCCAACTCCAACTCAACGACCACGTCAACAAAGACCAGATGTCTAAAGAAGATAGTTTACTAAAATCAATATGCAATTATCTCAAGCTCTGCAATACCTATTGAAAGCTCATTTGGTGACCTTGAGATATCCCCCTTCCAACCCTAATACTGCTTCCCCAAAATACAACCCTAATGCCAAATGTGCTTACCACTCAAACAGTCTCAGACATGATACCAATGATCGTTGGTCTCTAAAGAATAAAATCTAAATCCTGATTGATAACAAGATAATTGAATTCGACCCTGCGCAAACTCCAAATGTGATCACCGCACCCATGCCAACTCATGGTAAGGGTGTCAACGCTATTGAAGATGCCTTTTTTGTCGCCTCCGTCAAAGATTTAACCACTCCTTTAAAGATTATTAAAAAGAATTTGTTGAAATCCGGGGTATTCCCTAGATGCCTTGAAGACTGTTGTTGTGCTGTACAAATTAATGGTTGTGAATGGCTGGAGAAAGGTGTCCAAGACCTGATGGATAGCCATGAGATTCTATTTGAAATAACTCCATCTTTGAAAAGTTTAACCGAAGTTGTATCTCAAGAGTTTGAATACGTGTCCATCATTACTATCTCAAACAAACCTATTAGGATCAACTAAAAAGGTCCTATTAGGATTCCCAGTGAACCAAAAATAGTTCCACTAATTATCACCACACTGGGGCCAGTCCCTTACTCTTCTGATAAGGTTGTGCCCTAGAATTATGGGGAGGAAGTGTACTACCATGGTATCAAACAAGATCCGTGGATTGATGAAGATGAAACTGCTGAAATTACAAACATTGCTGGATCAAGTAAAGTTACTAGGATGGGGAGGATCTTCTCTCAAGAGATTTCACCTTCTACAACCACAACTACACCTGTTCGCATTACTGATGTCAAACATGTTGCTGATACTCGAGGAAAGGAAAAAATGACTGAGCCTGCAAGGACGGAGGCACCCACAAAAGATATTACCATTAAAGACCCATCTACCCAAGAGATGGAGGAGATTCTAAAAATCATAAGAAAAGGTGATTACATGATAGTGGAACAGTTGGGGCAAACACCCTCGAAGATTTCTATGCTATCTTTGTTGCTATGTTCTGAGGTGCATGCCTAAGCACTGATAAAGTTCCTGAAAAATGCACATGTCCCACAAGAAACTACGACTGACCAATTTGAAAGTTGTGTGGAAAGCTTGACTGCCGACAATGGATTAGGGTTCTCTAACATAGATTTGACCCCGATGTGGAAGAATCACAATAAGGCTCTCCATGTCTCCATAGAATGCAAGGGCACTACCATGGCACATGTATTAGTGGATACTGGATCTTCTCTCAATGTCTTACCTAAAGGAAATTTGGATAGACTAGACTGTGATGGACTGGTGTTGAAACCTATTGTTGTACCCCAAAATTTTCCCTCCCATTTTCACACAAGACATACTCCTAGAGGTCCTCAATTTCTCAAGGTTGACCAGGAATTGATCAGGCGAATTCTCCTCCTAAGCATTGGCCTTCCAACTAGGGTTTCATTTTTCACCAAGATGTGTGAGCTCCAAAAGTCTCAAATGTCTTCCATGGTCCTAATAAGTCTTCAATATTATCCATGACAAATTTTGTACCTTGCACTACAAGTTTTCTCAGTCAATTGCTCAAATGCTTGAAAATCAACTATACTAGGTCAAAAGTCAACTATGGTTTATATATAGTCAAACTTCAAGATTTTTGGTCAACATCAACATTTTGAAGTTATATCCATCATTTGATAAAGGGTTGATCATGATTCCTCAAGAAATGCTACTAATTCATCAAAAGTCAAAAATTGCTAAATTAGGGTTTCTATAGGAAAAATCAACTAAACTTTGACCAATCATAACTTTATCATACTTCATCCATTTTTCCCCAACCAAAGCTCATATTGAATAGAATCTCATTCCCCACAACTTCTCTTCATCTCCCAAGTTCAATAAATGCACCATTTGAAAGATAAAAGCTTATACATTACAGGTCATTTTTGGAAAGTCAACAAAAGGCATTTTTTGTCAAGACCATTTACATCAAGATAAAATCTTCAAATGCAAAATTAATAAATAAAAGGATTGAAGTAGACATCTTGGGATTTCCAAAAAGTCCAAGATCATCATTATCAGATAAAAATTGAGCAAGTTATGGCTTTCCCAAGTTGGGAAAATTTGAGAATTTTCAAGAATTATGCATTGAACAAACTTGAAGTTTTAGGTCAATGGCTTAATTTCTTGGACTTCAAACATCTCCCTAAGCCTATTGAGGACCTCAAAAGTTATTCCTGCCATGCCTTGCATTTGCTAACTATTTATTCATATTTATTTTAATTTATTTCAAATAAATATAAAATAAAATGTATAAAATAATTAGAAATGGGCTTTGAGCTTTGGGTTGATGTTTTGGACAGCCTAGGCCCATAAACTTTCGTGCAAGCAATGTCCACATTCATTCAAATTCAAAAAGGACAAGATTCCATGTCTTTGGCAAAGTTGTAAATTTCATTAATGGCTTTGAAACGTTTGTTTTAAGGTTGTTTAAACCTTTATTTTCTTGTCTCCTCATTCCTCTCTATATAAACAAGCATCTAGCAAGCATTTCAACAAGCCTACACAGCCTAGAGAGAGCTCTACCATTATTGCAAAATTATCAAAAGTGGTAAAAATTCGAAACCCACTTTGCAGGTACTTTTGGTCCGGACTAGTAATCATATATTGCTCTTGAGATTCCCTGGGACTTGTTCCAAACATCCTCAAAGCTTGAAAGGTCCTAGATCACCAGATCCAAACTATCACTGTTTTGGTATAATCTCAAATTTGAATCTCTATTTTTATTAATTGTTGAATGTTCTAATGTGTGTATATGAGTTCCTGGATATCCTTAGAGCAGGTTAGGGGAATTACATGGAATGCATGACGTCTAGAACATGAGATACCATGTACCATCAAGTACTGCCCACACTAGATCCAAGGATGGACCTGGGCTTCACAATCTGGGCTTAGCGAAATTTCAATTGCAACCCCCATTCTACTTCAGCCATCAAGCCCAATCTCTTTTCTTTTTGTTTTATTTAGTTATTCCATTTCTTAATCTTTTTTAATAATAATAATAAACTCAAAAAAATTAGGCATAGATTTTTTAATTAAATAATTAATTCCTTTAATTAATTAATTAATTAAATTTTAACTTTTTTTTTAATTTAAAATGAACTAGAATTTAGGACTTAATTTAGATTTAATATTTCTTTTCATAAATATAAAAAACCACAAAAAGAGTTTATTTTATTTTTCTTAAGTTAATTTTCTAAATAGACTTTAGAATAATTAATTTAGTTATTTTTTTAAATTAAAAACAACACAAAAGATTTTTTTCACTAGGTTTTAGAACGTATTTTCATTCTTTCGCGCATTATTTTCATTCTCACATTTTTTATAATAATGTAACTGTATACCGGTATGTAATAGATTAAGTAGGACTTTTTTTACTGCTTTCTTTATTTTTTTCCCAATTTTTGTACATTGTAAACCCCCTCCCTGAAGCCATGTAATAGCGTAGGATTTTACCTTCGCACTTTACATTTCTGTATATATTAACTGCTAGTAACTAGGCGTGTATGAAAAGATTGAAATCAAACGTTAGAAAACTTAACAAAAAGACAAAAATAACTGAACATAACACACTTGCACATATACACCTCTAGGGTACCCCACTTTGGTTTCCTTCGGAAATAAAACAGTCATGAGGCAGGAACGCTTTAGCAAAGACCCGTAAAATCAAAAGATCATAGTCCCTCGATGACCCTACAGTTGCCTCTCGGTAAATGATCTAGTCCCTAAAATAAATTGCTAAAGTGTCTTCACAAGTTGCTTTCGTGATTGTATCGTCCCTTCGATGTCCCTCATACATCCAACGATAGGGCTACCTACTCATTAATAGTAGGATAGAACTGTCTAAATGATATGAGGAAAAGAACGACCCTTTTCGAGTATAAAAGTAGACAGCTCTTAGAAGTTTTCTCAAAAACACTTTTTGTACTTACACAAATACTACTTTTCAAAAACAATTTTCAAAAACATTTGCTTTGTTAATACACTTGAGGACTGATACAAGAGTTAAACGCAAAGCAAATCACCGCACTAAGGCGTTTTCAAAATATTTTGAAACACTAAGCAAAAAGGTATTTTTAAAATGAGCAAACCTCTCAGAGCTCATGGAAAACCACGAATGGAAAGGGTGCTAACACCTTACCTTTCCATAATCTACCCCCCTTACTCAAAAAATTCTCGAAAAGGTCTTTGTCTGTTCTTTTCACCCTTTCCTTTGTTGGATAAAAGAAAAGACGATGGCGACTCTTGCTTACTTCAACATTTATAAACACAAAACGCAAAACCAGTATATAACAGTCGGTTCTGCCACCATATCATAGAACTGGCGACTCTGCTGGGGATTCCATATTAAAAAGTGGGGTTTACCTTAGGGTCTAGTTCATTTTAAAATTGCTTTCTTTGTTTGCTTTGATTACTTTATATTTGAGGGTTTGTTGGGGGTATTTTTGTAAAGATCCTACACCCGGATATGGGGCACCTTTTAGGTAAGTAGAAATAAATCATGGAGGTTGTACGGTGTAGACCGATACGGACGAAGTGGTGGCTACGTTAGCGCGATACTTTGGATTGTACTAATGTTCCTTGAGTAAGTTAAGGATAACATTAGGATTCCTCATAGTGTCACTAAGCGCTAACTGACCTTTAGAACCTTTAATTGACTCATCCTAGCCATTAGGAAGTAGTGAGATAACCTATTTTGGTTCCGGCCGAAGATTGGTTGATACTCGATACTACACTCATTGAGACTAGACTTTCGGGATTTTTTGGCTGCAATACTTTGGTGCGTGAGCTGAAACAATATCTGACGGAAAGGTCAATGATATTGAGACTCCTTAGAACCCGGTTACTATTAATAGGACAGGTTGAGCCAACAGAACATTCAAAAGGGTACTTACCTACAAACTCCATGCAAGCATGAACCTAAGGCTACTTGTGTGACTTGTTTGCTTTCATTATCTAACAACTTGAACTCCTTGCAGGTTTTGTTTTCATTATCTAACAACGTGATTTCCTTGCAGGATTTGTTTATATTCATTAACCTAGATCTCTTGCAAGTTTCACTTGTATTTATCATCTTACATTTTTGCTTTGGTACATAGCATATACATCATAACATCATACCATAGCATTTCCTTAACCATTTCAAGGATCTCAAGGGCCTGTGGTGCAGGTTATGACGAACCAGACTTCTAGCAAGGGGCAAGGGGATTTATTTTCCTCTAACCAAATGCCTTCAAAAGACCAGAACACGATAACTTGGGTCAGGGGCTATGACCTACTCGATATGGTGAGCTTGACTCTCGTAGAAGGACCTTCAAACGATACTAAAGTTCTTCAGTCAAAGTCGCAGTTCAACTCCTAACATTTTCTTGTTTACCCCGCGAGATCCTTGAAAACATTACATGCATACCATTTCATAACAGGTCTTCTAGGTACAAGCTTCTTATCCCTTCGCTGTTTATTTCAGCAAGAAGAAATGGCTCTTGAACAAACAATCAAAGACCTTCGGGCTTAAAACGCTCAGTTCCAACAAATGTTCCTAACTCTGACCCAGGGGCAAGAAGACCTGAAAGCTCTGATCGTCAAAAAGAAGACTAAGAAGGAAAAGAAACCAGTTTGTGTTTTGAGTGTGGGAAGAAGAAGACCAGCTAACCGAGCTCTAGATTTCACAACCCCATCAAAGGGAGGGGATAATCAATAGGAAGATGATGAGGAATCAGAGGAAGGAGATAAAAATCCAGCGTATGAAGAAAATGAACCTGACTATTCTGAAGAGAAATATCCCCCTGCTGACGATAAATACAAACGACTGGAGGATCGGCTCAATGCCATGGAAATCCAAAGGGTGCCCGGTCTGGATTTTGAAAAATTAGGTTTGGTTCCAGGGGTGGTCATCCCACCTAAGTTCAAGGTCCCTATCTTTGTAAAATATGACGGTGTTTCCTATCCCAAGCTTCACTTGAGGTCATATGTTAGAAAGATCCAGCCTCACACTACTCACCGGAAGCTATGGGTCCATTTCTTCCAAGAAAGTTTGGCTGGCACTCAACTGTATTGGTTCTATCAGCTAGAAGGAACTGACATCCACACCTGGGAAGACTTGGTTGCTGCTTTCTACAAGAATTCCCAATACAATGCTGACCTGGCACTAACTCGAGTGCAACTGTAGAATATGTCCATGAGCTCAAGAGAAGGGTTCAAGGAATATGTGCAGAAATTGAGGGATCTAGCGGGCAGGGTACAACCTCCTCTGAATGATTGGGAAATGGTATACATGTTCATGGGCACTCTGATAAGCCCGTTCTTTAATCTGCTGATTGGGAGTTCCTCATCCGGGTTCACAGAGATGGTTCTGACTGGAGAAAGGATCGAAAGTGGTATCAAGAGTGGGAAGATCTCGATGGATGCATCTTCTAATGCTGAGAAGAAGCCATTTTCTGGTAAGAGGGAATCCAATGTTGTGCATGGCCAGAAGGGTCGTAATAAGGCAGACGACCACCAATCTATAGGGGCAGTGCTGATCTCTAATCCAACACGCGTGCAATGACCATAATAACGGGGTAATCAGTGAAGGCAAGACGAGCCTAAGAGACAGTTTACCAAGATCAACATGCCGCTGTCTCAAGCATTACAACATATGTTAAGGATGAATTTGATTATGTTGATAGGACCTCATCCAAACCCTAAGAGTTCTTCTCCTAACTACAATCCTGATGCAAGATGTGTCTATCATTCTGGCAGTCCTGGGCACGATACTAACGATTGTTGGGCACTGAAATATCAGATTCAAAATATGATTGACGCCAAGGAGATTGAGTTCGACCCTCTTGAGACTCCCAACGTGATCACTGCTTCCATGCCAAATCATGGCCAGGATTGAGAGAATTTTTGTTCATTTGAATTCTCAAGTTGTATTTTCTTTGTTTGTTCAAACAATTATTGTCATGTCAAACTTTGTTATTTCATTAATGCATTACACATGTTTGTCTTGAATTAATTTGTTCTCATTATGCTTAAATTGATTTCTTACTTCCCTTTTATGATATTAAACTCTTGATTAAAAGCTCTAAGCCTTTAGAGGGAGGATGACGAGAACGATACCATAATCTCTATAGTATGCTTTTGAACAGACCCCGCTGCCGATGTACAGGCGTTGTTTCAAATCCTAAACAGTGGAGTTATAAGGAAGATAATCCCTAGTCAACCCCTTTGAGCCTAAGAAGTAGGAATTTTCTTTTCACACAAATTAAAACCCTTAATCATAACCTGGGGCAGGATAGTTTTTTCAGTTAATTCAGATGTGCATTCATACGCAAGCTTTCCCTTCATACACGACAAATAGTGTATAAGATCCTCTCCAAAAGATGGTGATAGTTACACATAATCATTAAGAACATGCAGTCATTATCTCTCAAAATAAAAGCCCATTAAGTCAAAACCTATGAAGGAGACTTAAGAAAAAAAATGAAGGCATCCCGCTGGCTGTAATCACAAAAGAAACAGTTCAAGCAAAAGATAGGGATAGCAAAGTAAAAAAATAAGGAGGTCCTACAAATCCTCAAAAAAAAAGAAAAGGTCATAAAAATGCCTTCCTTCTCAAACAAACGTTCAATTTATGAACCATCACTGGAATATCGGGGCCAACATTCCAAAACTCAACTAGGATTCGAAATGCACAATTAACTGAGCATAGGACTGAAGAACATCACGAAGAACGGGTGGGTACAAATAAATTTTGAGCCTTTATCCTTTGTTTCTTAAACTGTGAACCAGGCCTCGTTACAACCCTTAAAAGTCCTAGCTGATGCATGGGTTAGTTCGAGAGCATACTATTACAAAAAGGTATCCTGACTCCTGTAGGACTTGCTACAAATCCTAAGTTGATATCACAATCTTACAAAATCTGTTTGTTTTACTAAAAATGAATTTTTCAAACTTCAAGACAGACATAAGCTTTGCATTCCTTAAATGACATTGTTTGCATATGGCTAATTGTTCAAACAGCAGAGAAATTCACACAACAAATATTCAGTGAACAAAGATCCTCTCAGTGGACAGAATCACCTCAGACAGAAATAACATTCCCAATAACAGGCCTTTCATAATCAAGGAGCATGAGATGATGTCTAATTATTCTGGGGCAGTCAAGCCAATATGCAAAGAATCTCTCCAAAAATGTTGAATAGCCAGGGGCAGATCTCCATCTGAATCACTCAGGGGCTGTTACATTGATCGGGGATTCTAGCAGAAAATCACTATGAAATTTGAATCTTTGGTACCATAAAGTTGCTTGTCTATGCCAGTAGTATCAGATGGTGTCAGTATCATGTCTTTGAATCTTTCCAAGACAGTTCTTAGAAAAGATACCTAGGTGATTCAAGACTATCAGAAACTTGATCAAACATCAGGTGCACCAGATTCATCCTGAAGCAGCCCCACACAGGCTCCCACATATGAAAGGGCACATGTGATCACATAAACATTTTCTGGCATTTCTACAACACTTCTTGTCATAGACGATGACGACTCTCCACATCCTATGAGCGCAGATATAGTCAGAAAATACTACGCATGAAAAAGACCCGCTAGGTTGACGGGCCTAGGCAAAATTAAAGGGCATCCCGGCGAACCAAAAGAGTTCGGGCAAAAATTAGGGATATATACAAAAACAAATTGTACACCCGGCAAGTCGAAAACCTGAAAAGGCGGCTTGAGAAAAAAAAGGGTATCCCGGTGAACTAAAAACCCGAAAGGGCGGTCCAGGCAAAAGTTAGGGATTAAAAACGTACGACTATGTCCCGTCATCTTGTCATTTGTTTATCAGTAGAAGACTTATCATCCTGATCAGCATTTACCAAGCACCCCAGGAGTTGGGATGACACTCAAACCATCCACAAAGTCTCTGCATGTACTTTCTCCAGCAGGTACAGAGGCAGGGGCATCTTACTAAAAAGTCGCCTCCATATCCTCGGCTTACAACCTAGTGATGCCAGGTGTTCTTGTATCCCTGGCAGAACAGGAATTTCCAACTTCTGCTCTGACATCAGGTTTTCATCAGTAAAGTCGTCAAACTTCTCAGGATTCCCCAATAGGATTTCAAAAAACCCTTAGGCAGTGCACAAAGCTTTCCTTCCCCAACAGAGTTTATTTCTCTAACAACGGAAGATCATCTCCCAGCAGTTCAGCTTCAACAAAATTTGAAGACCTACATTCTTCATCGCCAGCTGCAATCAGGGATTTATTTTTCCCTAATTCAACAGCGCTGCAATAGAACAACTGATACATTCACATATTGCATTCATACATCATTCTACAAACGTCATAGCATCTGCAGTACAAATGCATACATCCTAATCTCATTTATTTTGAGAACACCATTACACAATGCATTTCATACATCATGACATTGCATACAGCTAACGCTTTACCTTTTCAGGAAAGATCAATCAACAGATATTTATCATCAACAATTTTTAACAGGCCCATGATTAGCTCCTAAAACAAAATAGAGTAATTATCTGTGCGACCAAATAAAGCTTTACACGGGCTCATCATGAAGCAATCTTACACGGATTTCTTCTGACTTCCAAATACAACTTTACACGGGCTGAACATGAAGCAATCTTACACGGGTTTCTTTTGACTTCCAAATATAGCTTTACACGGGCTCATCATGAAGCAATCTTACACGGGTTTCTTCTGACTTCCAAATACAGCTTTATACGGGCTCTTCATGAAGCAATCTTACACGGGTTCCTTCTCACTCCTTCTGAAGTTTTACACGGACTCAACCTGAAGCAACCCTACCCAGGTTCCTTCTCACAATCTCTAGATACAGTTTTACACGGACTCATCCTGAGGCAACCCTAGCCAGGTTCATTCTCTTGAATTTCCAAATACGGTTTTACACGGACACATCCTGAGGCAACCCTACCCAGGTTCCTTCTCTTGAATTTCCAGATGCAGTTTTACATGGACTCATCCTGAAGCAACTCTACCCAGGTTCCTTCTCACAATCTCCAGATGCAGTTTTACACGGACTCATCCTGAGGCAACCCTACCCAGGTTCCTTCTCTTTAATTTCTAGATGCAGTTTTACACGGACTCATCCTGAGGCAACCCTACCCAAGTTCCTTCTCACAATCTCCAGATGCAGTTTTACATGGACTCATCCTGAGGCAACCCTACCCAGGTTCCTTCTCACAATCTCCAGATGCAGTTTTACACGGACTCATCCTGAGGCAACCCTACCCAGGTTCCTTCTCTTGAATTTCCAGATGCAGTTTTACACTGACTCATCCCGAGGCAACCCTACCTAGGTTCCTTCTCATAATCTCCAGATGCAGTTTTACACGAACTCATCCTGAGACAACCCTACCCAGGTTCCTTCTCACATCTCCAGATGTAGTTTTACACAGACTCATCCTTAGGAAACCTTACCCAGATTCCTTCTTACAATTTCCAGATGCAGTTTTACACGGACTCATCCTGAGGCAACCCTACCCAGGTTCCTTCTCACAATTTCCAGATGCAGTTTTACACAGACTCATCCTGAGGCAACCCTACCCAGGTTCCTTCTCTTGAATTTCCAGATGCTGTTTTACACAGACTCATCCTGAGGAAACCCTACCCAAGTTCCTTCTCACAATTTCCAGATGCAGTTTTACCCGAACTCATCCTGAAGCTGCCCTACCCACGCTCCCTCCCATATATCTCCTAAAACAGTCCTACCTAAGTTCCTTCTCATACACTTCCAGATGAAGTCTTACCCAGACTCATCCTGAAACAGCCCTACACAGGTTTCTTCTGATACATTTCCAGATAGAAGTTAATTTCATTCTACCCGGCAAATCACTACGAAGCCTGGATTTCAACCAGAAAACAAAAAACTTTCATCTCTTTAATCCAGAGATAACCCTTCAGTAGAGCCATGGAAAACTGAAGTTCCTAGACTCTATTCCCCATAGTGTTTTCCTCAAACAGGAAAACAATAGAAATCAACATCCCCCAGTGGACTCCTCCTCAGACAACAGGAACAGGAATCCCCATAAAGAGACCTCTTATAAAGTCAGCATCTACTCTGGATGGCATCTTTAAGCCTATCACCGACGACTCTCCGTCATATTCTCTCGATGGCGTCTTTAAGCCCGTCTCTGATGACTTTTAGTCATCTTCTCCAAATGGCATATGTAAGCCCATTCCCGACGTCATCAACCATTAGTATTACTTCATGCGAGTGCAAATTTCTAGGCACTCTAGTGTTCAATCATTTTCCACTTCAGATCACGAAAGGCAGACAAGCCAATCTAAATCCTTAGGTTTAAGAAGATTGAATAGGGGCAACTGTTGTACCCCAAAATTTGCCCTCCAATTTTCACACAAGACATACTCCTCGAGGTCCTCAATTGCTCATATTGAATATAATCCAATTACCTACAACTTCTCTTCATCTCTAAAGTTCAAGAAATGCACCATTTAAAAGATACAAGCTTATACATTACAGGTCATTTTCGGAATGTCAGCAAAAGGCACTGTTTGTCAAGACCATTTACATCAAGATAAAATCTTCAAATGAAAAATTGATTAAAAAAGAGGGATTTAAGTAGACATCTTGGGCTTTCCAAAAAGTCCAAGATCATCATCATGAGATAAAAATTGAGCAAGTTATGGCTTGCCCAAGTTGGGAAAATTTGGGAATTTTCAAGAATTATGCATTGAGCAAACTTGAAGTTTTAGGTCAATGGCTTAATTTCTTGGACTTCAAACATTTCCCTAAGCCTATAGAGGACCTATAAAACTATTCTTCCCATGCCTTACATTTGCTAAATATTTTATTCATATTTATTTTAATTTATTTCAAATAAATATAAAATAAAATGTATAAAATAATTGGAAATGGGCTTTGAGCTTTTGGTTGATGTTTTGGCCAGCCTAGGCCCATAAAATTATGTACAAGCAATGTACACATTCATTAAAGTTCAAAAAGGACAAGATTCTATGTCTTTGGCAAAGTTACAAATTTCATTCATGGCTTTGAAACGTTTTCTTTAAGGTTGTTTAAACCTTTGTTTTCTTGTCTCCTGATTCCTCTCTATATAAACAAGCATCTAGCAAGCATCTCAATAGGCCTACACAGCCTAGAGAGAGCTCTACCATTTTTGCAAAATTATCAAAAGTGGTAAAAATTCGAAACCCACTTTGCACGTACTTTTGGTCCGAACTAGTAATCATACATTGCTCTTGAGGTTCCCAGGGACTTGTTCCAACCATTCTCAAACCTTGCAAGGTCCCAGATCACCGGATCCAAGCTATCACCGTTTTGGTATAATCTCAAATTTGAATCTCAATTTTTATTAATTATTGAATATTCTAATGTGTGTATATGAGTTCCTGGATATCCTTAGAGCAGGTTAGGGGAATTACATGGAATGCATGACGTCTAGAACATGAGATACCATGTACCATCAAGTACTGCCCATACTGGATCCAAGGATGGACCTGGGCTTCACAATCTGGGCTTAGTGAAATTTCAATTGCAACACCCATTCTACTTCAGCCAGCAAGCCCAATCTCTTTTCTTTTTGTTTTATTTAGTTATTCCATTTCTTAATATTTTTTAATAATAATAATAAAAAACTCACAAAAGAATTAGGCATAGATTTTTTTTAATTAAATAATTAATTTCTTTATTTAATTAATTAATTAAACTTTAACTATTTTCCTAATTTAAAATGAACTAGAATTTAGGACTTAATTTAGATTTATCATTTCTTTTCATAAATATAAAAAACCACAAAAAGAGTTTAGTTTATTTTTCTTAAGTTAATTTTCTAAATAGACTTTAGAATAATTAATTTAGTTATTTTTTTAAATTAAAAACAACACAAAAAAGATTTTTCTCACTAGGTTTTAGAACGTATTTTCATTCTTTCGCGCATTATTTTCATTCTCACATTTTTTATAATAATGTAACTGTATACCGGTATGTAATAGATTAAGTAGGACTTTTTTACTGCTTTCTTTATTTTTTTCCCCAATTTTTGTACATTGTAAACCCCCTCCATGAAGCCATGTAATAAAGTAGGATTTTATCTTTGCACTTAACATTTATGTATATATTAACTGCTAGTAACTAGGCGTGTATGAAAAGACTGAAATCAAGTGTTAGCAAACTTAACAAAAAGACAAAAATAAATGAACATAACACACTTGCACATATACACCTCTAGGGTACCCCACTTTGGTTGCCTACAGAAATAAAACAGTCATGAGGCAGGAACGTTTTAGCAAAGACCCGTAAAATCAAAAGATCATAGTCCCTCGATGACCCTACAGTTGCCTCTCGGTAAATGATCTAGTCCCTAAACGAAATTGTTAAAGCGTCTTCACAAGTTGCTTTTGTGACTGTATCGTCCCTTCGATGTCCCTCATACATTCAACGATAGGGCTACCTACTCACTAATAGTAGGATAGCACTGTCTAAAAGATAGGAGGAAAAGAACAACCCTTTTCGAGTATAAAAATAGATAGATGTTAGAAGTTTGCTCAAAAACACTCTTTGCACTTACACAAATACTACTTTTCAAAAACAATTTTCAAAAACATTTGCTTTGTTAATACTCTTGAGGACTGATACAAGAGTTAAACGCAAAGCAAATCGCCGTACTAAGGCGTTTTCAAAACATTTTCAAACACAAAGCACAAAGGTATTTTTAAAATGAGCAAACCTCTAAGAGCTCGTGGAAAACCACGGATGGAAAGGGTGCTAACACCTTCCCTTTCCATAATCTACCCCCCTTACTCAGAAAATTATCGAAAAGGTCTTTGTCTATTCTTTTCACCCTTTCCTTTGTTGGATAAAATAAAAGACGGTGGTGACTCTTGCTTACCGCAACATTTGCAAACACAAAACACAAAATCAGTATATAACAGTCGGTTCTGCCACCGTATCACACCTAGAGACATTGTAGTAAGGGATTTCGATGGTTCTAAAAGGATGGTTCATGGAGAGGTTGATCTCCCTATTAAGGTTGGGTCTCAAGTATTCAACTCAACATTCTATGTGATGGATATCCGTCCTGCTTATTCTTTCCTGCTTGGACGCCCATGGTTACATGGGGCAGGTGCGGTGACTTCCACACTACATCAAAAGTTGAAATATCCATTCAAGGGGAAAAATTTTACCGTTTGTGGTGAAGAAAAGTTTATGATTAGTCATCTAAATTCATTCAAATATGTTGAAGTGGATGGAAAGTTCATTGAAACTCCTTGTCAAGCCTTTGAAGTGGTCTCTCCCATGGTTGTTGTTGCCAAGGCCATTCATGACACTCCTGAAGCTGCTAAAGATACATCGAGGATGGCTTCTCTAAAAGATGCTTGTGCTGTTGTTGAAGAAGGAGGTCGTACCATTAGGGGAAAACTTCCTGATTTCCCTTTCAAGTCATACAAATTCGGATTGGGTTTCACTTACAAAGTTCAAAAAGAGGTTCGACAAGCTCGTGCACGGATACCACCTCTATGCATTAGTAACCGTGAGATTAATGCCCTTGAAGACTCTGATGTTGATTATGACTTTGATGATTGGATTTACCCGACTACTGACGGAGGGCTCGACAACTGGAAGACCAAGGACTTCATTTCGATCTCCAATAGCCAGGAGTAATTGCCATTTACTATTTTAATTACTTTTAGAACTTTGTCTATAATTTCCATTAAAAAAATTACTTTAAGCCATGTGCCTTGCCTGGGGCGCAATGGTCCATTTGTTAAGGGTTTGTCATTTTCATATGCCATATGCTCATTTTAATGAAAAAACATTGGACTATTTTAAATTCAAATTGTGTGCTCTTTGTCTTTCTTTACTTTATTGAATTTTCAAAATAAAATAGCCATGTGATCTTACATGCACACACACACACATTTACAGATCCACATCCACTCTGGATCTCATTGACAACGACTCTACTATTGCCATCTATGACTTTGAAAATCCAATCTATCAAGCCGAAGATGAAAGTGAAGAAGATTGTTAAATACCTGGGGAACTCGCCAGACTTTTGATACAAGAGGAAAAGGTCATTCAACCACACGAGGAGTCAATTGAAGTGATAAACCTAGGTACTGAGGCAGACAAGAAGGAAGTCAAGATCGGCGCCAACTTGAAAGACTGTGTCAAGAGAAGATTGGTCCAGATGTTACACGACTATGTCGAAGTGTTTGCTTGGTCATATGAAGATATGTTGGGGCTTGATACCGATATCATAGTTCATCGTCTTCCAATGAAGGAAGATTTTCCTTTGGTCAAGCAAAAGGTTCGTCGAATGCGGCCAAATATGCCCAAGAAAATAAAAGTTGAGGTAATGAAATAGTTCGATGCAGGTTTCCTGGAAGTGATGTCATACCCTCAATGGGTGGCAAATGTTGTTCCAGTACCGAAGAAAGGCGGTAAAGTCTGTTTATGCATAGACTACAGGGATTTGAATAAGGCAAGACCCAAGGATGATTTCCCATTACCTCATATTGATGTTTTGGTCGACAATACTGCTCAACACAAAGTTTTCTCCTTCATGGATGGATTCTCCAGTTACAACCAAATCAAAATGGCACCCGAAGATATGGAGAAAATTACTTTTATTACACAGTAGGGCACCTTATGTTATAAGGTCATGCCTTTCGGTTTAAAGAATGCAGGCGCAACCTATCAATGGGCAATGGTAGCTTTATTTCATGATATGATTCATCATGAAATAGAAGTCTATGTTGATGATATGATTGCAATATCGCAAACTGAAAAAGAATACCTTGATCATCTCCACGAGATATTTGAGAGGTTGAAGAAATACAAGTTGAGGCTGAATCCCAACAAGTGCACCTTCAGAGTGAGGTCTGGAAAACTCATGGGCTTCATTATCAGTGGAAAAGGTATTGAAGTCGATCCTGCAAAAGTCAAAGTCATATAAGAAATTCCAGCTCCCTGTACTAAGAAGGAGGTCAGAGGTTTCTTAGGTTGACTCAACTACATTTCCCGATTCATCTCTCACTTAACTGCTACTTGTGAGCCAATCTTCACACTGCTAAAGAAAGATCAAGTAGTCAGATGGAATGAAGACTTCCAAACAGCATTTTACAAGATCAGGGAGTATTTACAAGAACCTCCAATCCTGATACCTCCAGTTGAAGGAAGACCTTTGATTATGTACTTGACTGTATTAGAGAATTCAATGGGGTGTGTGTTGGGCCAACATAACGAGTCTGGCCGAAAAGAGCATGCAATATACTACCTTAGCAAAAAGTTTACCGATTGTGAAACCAGATATTCAATGCTCGAGAAAACTAGATGCATTTTGGCATGGGTTGCTCGCCGGCTAAGACAGTATATGTTGACTCACACCATTTTATTAATTTCTAAGATGGATCCCATCAAGTATGTCTTCGAGAAGCCAGCTCTCTCCGTACGAATAGCCAGATGGAAAATGATCTTGACTGAATATGATATCCAGTACACTATACAAAAAGCAATCAAGGGAAGTGTGTTGGCGGATAATTTGGCCCATCAAGTTGTTGATGACTACCAATCCATGAACTTTGAATTCCCAAACGAGAATATCATGTGATAAACGAC
This sequence comes from Vicia faba, assembly GCA_948472305.1. Classification (NCBI taxonomy): domain Eukaryota; kingdom Viridiplantae; phylum Streptophyta; class Magnoliopsida; order Fabales; family Fabaceae; genus Vicia; species Vicia faba. Next base: position 347,568,547 of record OX451737.1, read on the forward strand.
TATGAAATACTTGGACCGTATGACGGACCTGAACAAGGATCCCGATGGACTATGGTTTTTGATGGAGCTTCCAATGCATTGGGTAATGGAATTTGTGTTGTGATCATTTCTCTCGAAGGTGGCCATACACCTTTCACTGCCAGACTGTGCTTCGATTGCACAAACAACATGGTCGAGTATGAAGCGTGCATCTTGTGTCTAAAGGCTGCTATCGGCCTAAGAATCATAATTTTAAGCGTGTACAGAGACTCAGCTCTGGTAATCAGTCAATTTAAAGGAGAGTGGGATACTAAACATCCAAATCAGATCCCCTACAAAGAGCTCGTGCTAACCTTGATCCCATACTTTGAAAAAGTCACTTTTGAACACTTTCTAAGGGAAGAAAATCAGTTGGCAGATTCCTTAGAAACTATGTCGTCTATGTTTAAGGTCAATTGGGACAACGAAGCTCCTAGAATTACTATCGAAAGATTTGACGAACCTGCACACTGTTATGGAATTGACACTAATGAAGAGAAGCCTTGGTATCATGAAGTGAGGAGGTACCTTGAAGCACAAGAATATCCTGAGGGAGCCTCAATCAACGACAAGAAATTCTTGTGAAGGTTCTCAGCCAAATTCTTCCTAAGCAATGGGATATTGTACAAGCGCAACTATGATTCTACTCTGCTCCGTTGTATGGACAAGAAGGAGGCAGAGAAAATTATGGAGGACATGCATGACGGTATCTTTGGAACTCATTCTAGTGGACATACTATGGCCAAGAAAATTATGATGGTTGGTTACTACTGGTCAACTATGGAAGCTGATTGTCACCACCATTTGAGGACATGTCATAAGTGTCAGATCTATGATGACAAGGTTCATGTGCCTCCAATACCCTTGAACGTCATGACTGTTCCATGGCCATTTGCAATGTGGGGTATTGACATGATTGGAGAGATCAAACCCACTGCCTCTAATGGACATCGCTTCATCCTCGTCACCATTGATTATTTCACTAAATGGGTCGAAGCTGCTTCATTTGCCTCAGTCACTAAGAATATTGTAGCCCGGTTTATCAAGCATAACCTCATCTTCCAGTACGACATCCATGAAAGGATCATCACCGATAATGGAACCAACCTCAACAATTCCATGATTACCTAACTCTATACGCAGTTCAAAATCAAGCATCACAACTCTTCTCCTTACAGACCTAAAATGAATGGTGCAGTAGAAGTTGCCAATAAAAACATAAAGAAGATTGTGCAAAAGATGGTGGTGACCTATAAATATTGACATGAGATGGTACCATTTGCTCTTCATGGCTACCATACTTCGGCTCGAACATCAACTATGGCAACCCCTTTCTCTTTAGTCTATGGCATGGAAGTTGTCTTGCCGGTTAAAGTGCATATTCCTTCTCTAAGGATTATGAAAGAACCGGACTTAGCAAAGATGAATGGATTCAGACAAGATTAGATCAGTTGAATTTGATTGATGAGAAGAGACTGGTTGCTGTTTGTTGTGGTCAAATGTATCAAAAACGTATGATCAAGGCTTTCAACAAAAAGATCAAACCTCGAGTATACCAGGCTCGAGACTTGGTAATAAAGCACGTCATTTTACCACAAGACGATCCCAGGGGCAAATGGACTCCCACTTACGAAGGATTGTTTGTTGTCAAGAAAGTATTCTCTGGCGGAGCTATGATGCTAACCACTATGGACGGAAAAGATCTCTCGCAACCTGTGAATGCAGACATAGTAAAAAAATACTACGCATAAAGAATGACCCGCTAGGTTGACATACCTAGGAAAAAATAAGGACATCCCGACAAACCAAAAGGGTTCGGGCAAAAATTATGGATATATACAAAAGATTGTACACCCGGCAAGTCGAAAACCTGAAAGGGAGACTTGGGAAAAAAGGGGTATCCTGGTGGACTGAAAACCCGAAAGGGCGGTCCAGGAAAAAATTAAGGATTAAAGCGTATGACTTTGTCTCATTGAATCACTACAGTCATCTTATTTACCAAGGTCTAAAATTAAAATGGTATAAGATCAATTTAATCAACTTCTTTCAATGGCAAGAGATGATGTTCGAAGACATAGGGGAAATAGCGAAATTGGAACCCAATGAGATCACTTCCACATGGCTATACAAAAATTTTGTTTTTTTACCTTGTATTATTTTCATTTGTTCGACGACTTCCTCTTACTAGGATTTATGTCTCCCTGTACAAAAACGCATGTTTTATGCAAATTATCAATACAAATATATTTTGAAGTGCAATCTTTTTGTTTTTTCTGTTTTGAGTGCAAAAATGTCCAATGACTAAAATTGAATGAACATATGCATATGAGCATGATTAACTGTTAATAAATGTACGCACAAGAACAGTAATAAGTATTTACTCAAGGATTTGGAGTATCCCCATAGAGTTACTTAAATGGGATTATCCCCATGGAGTGAATTCATACATCCAGAGTTCCAATCAGCATATTTCCTGGAAATTCTCTTCCCCTGCAAAAATTCTTCCTCAGATGAATACATTTCCCCAGTAAGGTCTTCAGAATACCTTCCTCGACAGGGTTTATTTCCCCAACAGACTACAATATCCCCAGCTTGAGTTTACTTCTCGGACTATCACAAATCAACGGACAACACCCTTTGTCCCCAGTAGAGTTGATACTATCACCAGAAAGTTGCTGCAAGACCTGGAACTCGACCAGATACCATTTAAATTTATCCTCCCTAGACAATCAGGAGTCTAATCATCTCTTTTATCCCTAGTCGGGGTATATGAGAATTAAATTCTCAAGTAAAGCAATGGATAACCAATGTTCCCAAAATTCTACTCCCCAAACAGAAATCAATACCCCCTGCAAAGCTTCCTCAAACGACAAACAAGAATTCTCAGCGGAAACATTCTAAACAAGGTTGAAGAGATACATACTCTTCATCTCCAGCAGTAGTCCTGGATCTAGCTTCCCAAAAACTCCCTAGCAGTTGTCGAGGATTTATTTTCCCAGACAAAGATACACTTCAAATAACATTTCACGTTCATACATCATGACATACGTATACAAAATGCATATAGTAAAAATCTCATTTAGTTTGAGAACATCATTACGCAATCCATGCATCATGACATTGCATTACAACTAATTCTCTACCTTTTCAGGAAATATCAATCACCAGACAAATACCATCAGCAACAAACATTTTATCTACTAGTTCAGTTTAAATCGACCAATGATTTATCCTGATTCCATTCTGGTAGACTCTTTCTATGGTTCAGTTAAATTGCTCCAAAGATTTATACTGATTCTCTATCCAGTTAAAGATTATTCAAAACCTCTGCTGGTTCAGTTTAAATCGACCAAAGATTTATCCTGATTCCGTTCCGGTAGACACTTTCTCTGGTTCAGTTAAATCGCTCTGAAGATTTATACTTATTTGTTATCCAGTTAAATATTATTCAAGACCTCTGTTGGTTTAGTTTAAATCAATCAATGATTTATCCTGATTCCATTTCGGTAGATACTTTCTCTGGTTCAGTTAAATTGCTCCGAAGATTTATACTGATTCATTATCCAGTTAAAGATTATTCAAGACCTCTGTTGTTTTAGTTTAAATAAATCAATGATTTATCCTGATTTCATTCTGATAGATACTTTCTCTGGTTTAGTTAAATCGCTCCGAAGATTTATATTGATTCGTTATCCAGTTAAAGATTATTCAAAACCTATGCTGGTTTAGTTTAAATCGACCAATGATTTATCCTGGTTCTGTCCCAGTAGACACTTTCTCTGGTTCAGTTAAATCACTCCAAATATTTATATTGATTCGTTATCTAGTTGAAGAATACTTAACACCTCCACTCGGTTCAACATAAATCGATCAAAGATTTATTTTGATACTTCTTCCAATCCATATCAATGATCACCTTGGATGGAACCTTTAATCCCATCTCTGACAACTCTTTATCACCTCTCCAAATGGCATCTTTATGCCCATTTCCAACGCAATCAACTAACACATTACTTCGTGCATCAGCGGGTGCAAATTTCTGGGCACTCTAGTGTTCAATCATCTTTCACCTTCAAGTCACAAATGGCGGACTCGCCAATCTATCTCTTCAGGTTTAAGAAGATTGAACAGGGGCAACTGTTGTACCCAAAATTTTCCCTTTCCTTTCTCAAGACATTTCTCACAAGATCTCCAAAAGCTCAAGTTTGCAAAAGTGTTGAATAGGTCAAACCATTTCCTAAAACATTGATGCCTCAAATTAGGGTTTTGATTTTCACAAGGATAATTGGAACTCTAATGCCTAAAATTACTTTCATGGATCATTATAGACCTCCAAGAATACTCATGTCAAGTTTCAAGTCTTGAATCACTAATTTACTCAAGAATATTGGGTAAAAAGTCAATTATGGTCAAATTACTGTCAAACTTCAAGATTTTTGGTCCACATCAACATTTTTAAGTTAAATTCATCAATTGATCAAATTTGGATCATAATTCCTCAAGAAACACAGCCAAATCATCAAAAGGGGCAAAATGGTCAAAATTAGGGTTTTGACTTTATTTGACTGATCAATGATTTTTGACCTAATGCATGATCTAATGGCTTGAATCATAATCTCAAGGATTCAAACACAACATTTTGGCTTAATTTCTTGGCTCAAAACATTTCTCAAGATTATTGAATTGATAGTTGAGATTTGATCAACTAATGAAAAGTCAACTGATGCACAAAAAGTTAAACTTTGACTTTTTGGTCAAATTTGAGTTTCAAAGATCACAATTCATCAAGACATTCAAAATATGAAGCTTGATCATCAAGAAATCAAGAAATTCAAAAAGTCTTTCAAAAAGTCAAACTTTTCAAGACTTCTAAATTTTTAAGTGTTTTAAACCTTATAATTTCCTAACTTCATAACATTTTTTCACTATGATACAAGATGATTCAAAGAAAACTTTCAACGTGAAAGTTTTAGATCTTGATGATATATACAACTTTGATTTACTGGTCAAGCCCTATAAGTGCTTGGATTTTGAGTTATAAACTCATGAAGTCATGCACTTTTTCTAAAACACTATGTGAAAATTTGACCTAGTTTAGGCAGATTTTTGACCTAACTTCTTGGCCAATTTTCACCAAGCTCCAAGATGATTTTGTCAAAATGGTCAACATGAAAGTTGTATAGGATTTTCCAATATTTTCAAAATGTCCAAGAACTCAATGAGATCATTTTTGAGCTAGGATAATCGAAGAGGAGAAGTTGTGCTTTCAAACTTGAATTATAGGTCATTTTCTTGATGAACATTTGATCCAATCTCATAGCCGTGCTGCATAATCTTGCTTTGGAGGCTTCTAACTTGTGTTTTACTCCATAATTAATTAATTACATAACTGATAGAGCCATTATCCAAGAATTTGAGCCATTATCCAAGTTGCATTTCCATTAACGGCACAAAGTAACATTGTCATTCTAGTAAAGTGGCTTTAATCATAAATTCCACTCTCCTTGAGCTTTGCATTTGTTCCTTCTGATCACACACAAACTCAGAGCCATAAGAAACTTGTCTAGAGCCTCTAATTACTCAGACCATGCTTGTACTATGCATTGAAACTATATTTTTCAAGTTACTTCAAAAACAAGGCAAAAATCCATAATATGTGAACTTCTGTTCTGACCTCTCCAAGCCTTCAAACCTTTTCTCTATAAATAGAGACATTATTTTCAAGCTAAGACAAGAGTTTACAAGCCCTCAAACCTCCTCATTCTCTCTCAAATCAGAAATTGCAACACAAGCACAAAAACTTGTCATTTCTGACTTTGAAATGCAAATAAAAAATCTACTCAGCATTGCAGTTGGACTTTTCCATACCATTTCAGCCACTCTCAACTCAAGTTAAGCATTGCATTATCTTCCTAGAAGTCCAAGGAAGCTAACCTGATCATTGCAGCATCTTGAAAGAAGCTCAAACTCAAAACACGAATTCCATTTTCAAGGTAAGTTTTCTGACTTTTGAACTCTTCATATAGGCATCATTAGCTTTCCATTTTCAAAGATAAAATGTAGACATCATAGCCTTAAAACTGACCATGTCCTTAGAATTCATTTATGTTGCCTGAGTAGTGAGAATTTTAGATTTGAACTTTCTGAAAAAGTTAGGTCAAATTTGGTACCATTTAAAATTTTTGCTCATCTTTGATCTACTATTTTAGTTATTTTCATATTTGGAATCATGATGAAATTTCTAACAAGTTTGATGTTTATAATTTCTGAAATGGTTGAGAAATGAGAAAGTTACAAAGCTCTGGTTATGGCGCGAGGTTGAAGATAAAGTACAACCATGGACATGTTTCATTTTAAGTTTATTGATTGGTGTATTATAACTGGATGAAACAGCCACCCCAGTGGCAAGAGGAGCATGCGTAAGGCATTAGTACTAAGAATCCTGGGTTCAAGCCCCAGGGACGCCTTTTGTTATTTTTCTCAACATTTTTTCCTTGTTTCTTTTTGCTGGCTAGCGCGTTGGGCTTCCTCATCATGGGCTTGACTATTTTTGCTCCCTCTCACCCCCAGAATTGCTAAACGTATACGCAGACCCACATTTTATTTTATTTGATTATTTTTCTGGTTATAACAAAAACAAAATTGGGCCTAACAAACAAAAATCTGTTTTTTCTATCAAACCTCATTCTAACTTTCAAACCCTCGTGACCCAACTTTTATATTTTTCTTTTTTATTTTCTTTTCTTTCATTATTTTTATTATTATTTATTATTATTATTATTTTTATTAATACCAAAACTATTTTATTAAATACTTAGACTAATTTTTTTTCTTTCTATTTTACTTGATTTTCCTTAAACATAAAAACCCCAAAACAATATTCTTCTAATAAGTTTAATTTATTTTTATTTCTTAAATTAAATGAATTAATTTAGAATTAGTTTCAGTAAATCAACTTAGACTAATTATTCATTTTCTTTCTTTTTATTAGCTTAATTAGGATTAAAATCTTTCATAAAAAAAAACTCAAACAAAAACAATTTTCTTTTCCTTTTCCTTTTACATTATCTTTATATTCTTGTATATTTTTGTTGTTATTCATTATTCAATATGGTTGTAATAGTAATTAGGTTTTAATTACTTTCATCCCCCATTTGTGATTTGCATCCCCATCCCCCAAAAAAGATGTAATAGCATAGAACTTTAAATTTTTGCAATTCATTGCTTTCAACATTATTGCTAGTAATTAGGGTTTGTATGGTAAGACATAAAATCAACAAATAGAACACCCTAATTCAAGATAAAAGTGCATGAAATAAAAACACTTTGCACACTTGCACCTCTAGGGTTAACCCACACTTGTTGCCTTAGAATAAACAGCCATGTCCCTCGATGACCCTTCAATATTGCCTTCGGTAAACGATCTTAGACCCTTAAGATAAATTGCTAAGGTATCCTACAATGTTGCCTTCTATGACTGTACGACGACCCACATCCCGTCCCTTCACATCCAATAATGGGGCTTCTTATCAATCAATGGTAAGATAGAAATATCTAAAGGAGGAGGAAATGAATAAAGACTTTTTGAGTAGGTAGAATGCTCGTAGTTTCTTGCTCACAAACATTTCAAACCAAACATCTTTCAAACGCACCAACACTTTTTCATGAAATATTTTCAAAAGTCAACACTTTGTATACATTCTTATAGAAACGAGAAACATTACAAAGTTCGCCTAAACGAAGGCGCTTTTCAAAAACACTTTCAAACAAATCACAAACACATTTCAAACAAAGCATTTGAAAGTGAGCTAGTAACTAAGAGCCAATAGATAGCTACGGATGAAAAGGGTGCTAACACCTTCCCTTTTCATAACCTACCCCCCTGTGATGCGGTGGGAAGAACTGACTGTTTTGGAATGTTGGTTCGCGTTTTGCGTTTGTGTTTGCAAAATGTCGCGGTAAGCAAGAGTCGCCACCGTCTTTTATTTTATCCAACAAGGAAAGGAAAAAAGCACAGAAAAATTCCTTTTTCGAGATGTTTCTCGGGTCCGGGGGGTAGATTATAGAAAGGGAAGGTGTTAGCACCCTTTCTATCTGTGGTTATCCACGGGCTCTTAGGTACTTGCTCAAAGTGTTTTCAAAATTTTGCTTTTCTTTGTGTTTGTGGATTTGAAAAGAGTTTTTGTTTTGAAGAAAGTGTGAGTGTGAAAAGTTTTATTTTGTTTTGAGAGAGCAAGTACTTAAGAACCATCTACCTACTCGAAAAAGGAATCAATTTGTGCTAATGTCCTTTAGATAATGTTGTCCCACTATTGATGAGTAGGTAGCATCGTCGTTGGAGTTTAAGGGTCAATTCGATTAAGGGACGTGTGGTCACTAAAGCAATGTTAGGATGCCTTAGCGGTAACCCTAATGTCTTAGATCATTTTTCCGAGGCAACTGTTTCGAGGCAACTATGATCTTTGGACAAGAGGGTGACCTCTAAAACTTCCTATACTCAATGACCACGTTCGAAGGCAACCAAGTGAGGTGTACCCTAAGAGTGCGCATGTGCGAGTGTGTTGTTTCGGTTAATTTTATCTTTGTACACGTCATGGGCGAGCTATGTTGATTTTAAGTTCATACATTTGATCTTGTCATGCATTCCCTATTATCAAACATCTAACAGTGTATAGTTGCAAAATTTAAATTGCGGAAATTAAATCTAAACTATTACAAGGCGTCGGGTATTTACATCGCCAAAAGCAAACCTTTGAAATTAAAATGCGGAAAGTAAAATAAAGCGATAAATAAAGTCCTAATTATCTATTACATTCCGGGAACAATTACATCAATATGAAAATATGGATCGCGTGCGAGAAAATTAAATCGGCGCATTTTTTAGGGTTTTGACCCTTTTTTGAAAGAAAGAGATTTTTTTGTTATTTTCGAATTAAAAAAGAAATTAGATCTAAGTTAATTAAATAAATAAATTAATTAATTAATTAAAAGATATTTTTTTATTTTTTATATTTAAGGAAATAAAATAAATTGGTCAAAGTTAATAAAAACCTGATTCTACATTAATTTTAATTATTTTGCAAAAGATATTAAAATTATACCTAATTAAAGCTAAATCAATTAAATTAATTTATTTACAAAAATAAAGTATGAATTTAATTTTAATAAATGAAAATATTTTTTTTTGCATTTTTAATTTTATGAGAAAAATGATTTAATTGGTTAGTGTAAATAATAATAATAATTAACAAAACAATTAAATAAAAAAGAAATATAAAAAGAAAAGAAATAACCCATTGGGGGGGGGGGGGGGGGGGTTGGGCCCAAATATGGATGTTTGTGCAGCAATTCAGAGGCCCATTTGTACAAGCCTTGTTTGACTTTCCAGATTCCACGCGCGTGCATTGATCAAGTCTTATGATGGACTTGCAATCTTGGCCATTGGATTTTGCCTGAAGGCCATTTGGCAAATATCTAGACGAGGGCGTATGGTGAGCCACGCTTTGGACATGTACTGGAATACCTGTGAACAAAATGCAACAAATATATGGGGGACCTGGGATTCGAACCCAGGTCCCATTGGCCAATGCACTAGCGCCTTCACCAACTGAGCTATTGTGTTCAATTGTTAATGGAATGAATAAAGAATATTATATATGAAAAACAATCAATATGCTGACATTAAAAAAACACGCGCCAATATTAAAAACCAGCCAATCAAGGGAAGGCACGTAGTCGTCTTCTTCAACGAAAAGCCTGGTTATTTACCTGCAGATTTCATCTGCAGCTAAATCCATGGCTCACTCCTAAAATCTTCTCTAGGCTGTAAAAATCAGTTCCAAGACCATGGTTCGATTTGTCTGGGTCTCGTGAACACATCCATATCCATCAATTGGCTTGATTTCACCTGTAGTAAAAATACCCAAAAAAAACAACCTTCCAAACCCTAGGTTCGGTTACAAGGTTACAAGCTACCAAAACAAAATCAAATAGTGCAGAAACGTCCTAAATGGAACGATAAACATGATAGTGTCAAGATTTTGGCAAAAAGATGCAAGAATCAGAGGTTATGTTTTCGTGTACAGGGCCATGTTCAAGAAGACTTACAGCGCGATTGAGGATGTTTCAGGGCTTGATTTTGATTCCTATCGCTTCAGTGGATGGCAAACAAGAAGTTTACGTTGAGTTTTTGTGTTGAAAACGTCTCTAACCAAGATTTCAGTTTCACACTTTTTCAAGCTTTTTTCAAGTTGTGTTCTTGTGAATTAGCAACCTCTTTGTCCCAATTTCGTGCCTTTTGTGTTGTATATGTACCAAGCATTGTATTAGGTTAAAAATTGGGCTTTGAATCTTTGTGTATTGATGATTCAAGATTTGATATGATTCACCATTAACAAAGCTTCCAAAAATGTTAAAAACCAATATTTTGTGCATGATATGCCTTGATTCGAATTTGCTCATGTCCATAATGATATTAAAGACCTGTAATGATCAAAAAGATACCATTTGATTAAGATTTGGATTTTATTTGGATTTAAATTGATTTAAAATGAATTAAATCAATAAAAATCAAATAAAATAGAAAAATTAATAATTGGACATAAAATTGAAGATATGACACGTGTGTAGTGTGACAAGATCAAATCAAGTGGAAAAAAGTGGGCCCTTTTGTCAAAATTTGGAGTTTTGGGGATAGTTGACTTTTGGCAATTTTGGAAAAATGCCCAACTTCAACAATGCATAACTTCCTCAATTTTGAACTTTTGGAGGTGTTCTTGGACTTTTTAGAAACCTTGAGATGTCCTCTAACCAACCCTTTTATTATCATCTTATTTTTATATTCCATGCTCAAGTTATAAGCTTTGGCAAAAAAGGTGTTTTTGTTGACTTTCAAAAATGACCTATAATGTCCAAATTTGTAACTTTTTGTGAGTGCATTTCTTGATCTTGGAGTGTGAATATGGATTGTAGGAAATTGCATCCTCTTCAAAATGAGCTTTGGATGGGTCATTTCTCATAAAGTATGAGAAAGTTATGCTTGGTCAAAGTTGAGTTGACTTTTCCTACAAAACCCTAATTTAGCAACTTTTGAATCTTGATGAATCTTGAGCAATCCTTGATGAATCATGATCAAATGATGAAATATCCTTCAAAATGAGAATGTTGACAAAAAATCTTGAGGTTTTACTATTTGTAGGTCATAGTTGAGTTTTGCCCTAGCACAATCGATTTTTGGACCCTTTGAGCAATAGACTGACCAAACTTCCTCTACAAGGCTTGAAATTTGACATGGATGACCTTGAGAACATATTAGGACATTGGGAAGAACTTGAGGTAATTTGGATGTAAGGACCTTGATGCAACACAAAACCATAATTTTAAGTTGACTGCCTTAGGAGATGATTTGACTGTTTAACTCTTGAGCAAACTTGAGCCACTTGGAGATTCTTCTTGAAATGTCTTGAGAAATATGGGAGGGAAAATTTTGGGGTACAACAGTTGCCCCTGTTCAATCTTCTTAAACCTGAGGATGTAGATTTGCTTTCGGGCCTTTCGTGATCCGAAGGTGGAAGATGATTGAACACTAGAGTGCCCAGAAATTTGCACTCACATGAAGTGGTATCAGCATGGTGATGTCAGAAATGGGCTTACAGATGCCATTTGGAGATTGTTGGTAGGTGGTTTTGTCTTCTTTGACTGGATTGTCTTCTTTGACTGGATTGTCTTCTTTGACTGGATTGTCTTCTTTGACGGGTTGTCTCCTTTGACGGGTTGTCTCTTTTGACGGGTTGTCTCCTTTGATGGGTTGTCTCTTTTGATGGGTTGTCTTCTTTGACGGGTTGTCTCCTTTGACGGGTTGTCTCTTTTGACGGGTTGTCTCCTTTGACGGGTTGTCTCTTTTGACGGGTTGTCTCCTTTGACGGGTTGTCTCTTTTAACGGGTTGTCTCCTTTGACTGCGTTCGCATCAGAAAAATCTTTAGGAATCGATTTAACTGGTTTTGTCTCCATTGATTGCGTTTGCATCAGAAAAATCTTTAGGAATCGATTTAACTTGTTTTGTCTCCATTGACTGCGTTCGCATCAGAAAAATCTTTAGGAATCGATTTAACTGGTTTTGTCTCCATTGACGGGTTGGCCTCAGAAAAATCTTTAGGAATCGATTTAACTGATTTTGTCTCCATTGACGGGTTGGCCTCAGAAAAATCTTTAGGAATCGATTTAACTGATTTTTGTCTCCATTGACGGGTTGGCCTCAGAAAAATCTTTAGGAATCGATTTAACTGATTTTGTCTCCATTGACGAGTTGGCCTCAGAAAAATCTTTAGGAATCGATTTAACTGATTTCGTCTCCATTGACTGAATGGGCCTCAGAAAAATCTTTAGGAATCGATTTAACTGATTTTGTCTCCATTGACATAGTTGAGAACTTTAACTACATCTTTCCTGAAAGGTAAAGGTCAGTCATATGCAATGCATGATATGGATCAAGCAATGATGTTCTCAACATAAATGAGATTGTATTGTATGATGTGTTTATGCATGTATCATGATGTATGGAAATGTAATGTTTTAGCTGGGGAAACTAAATCCCGGGTAGCTGCTGGAGAATAGAGTTGAATTCTTCGTTTCCGCTGGGGATGATGAACGAAGGTTGTAAACCTGCAGGAGAGGATAACTCCGTTGGGGAATAAACTGATGAGGATATTACTCCGAGGGGAATTACTCTGTGGGGAAGAGATGTTCTGCTGAAGATTCCACTGATAAACTCCGCTGGGGATGGATTACTGTTGCTGGTGATACTGAATCTGTTTAGGATTGAATTCCTATTCGTGAAAGGAAAGGACTTTGCTGGGGGATGATCTTTCAGTTACAACTTGCTGGGGACAATCCTGTTAGACTCTTGTGGGGATAATCCTCTGAATTTGGCTGGGGAGATTTATTGTTGTACTCCGCTGGGGGATAAACTTCCAGAGTCTATTGGGGATGATGATTCACCTCCGTTGGGGAAGCTTTTTAGACCGAGCTGGGAAAATTGACTCCACTGAGGGTATCTTGTATTCTGTCGGGGAACATTCTTATACTCCGTTGAGGAATATTAAGACTGTCGGGGATACTCTTATACTTGCTGGGGAATATTCTTATACTCCGCTGGGGAATATTAAGACCCTTTTAGTGCTGATGGTAGACCAACTCTGCTTGGGGAGAGTATTGTTGATTCGTTCACGGTTGCAAGTCTCAGCTGGGGGAGAGCTATCATTATTGTCTTACTCTGTGGGGAGTGAAAGTACCTTAGCCTTATTCTCCAGCTGAATCTATTTTTGTACCTGGTGGATAGAGCAACTATACAGCTTGGACGATTCCATTGCCCCTGTTTCTGATATTACCAGTAATTCATCTTTTGTTTCTCATGTAACTATTTATGAGTAGCAATTAATGTCAAATGCATATATCAAAAATGAACATTGGACGTTCTTTGCAAAACAAAACAGATAAAGGAAAAACAGTTTGAAATTTGTCTGAAAATGAATTATATTGATTTTGAAGTTTGGCCTGTAAATAGGCGTTTTTTGTACAAGAGGCTGACGCCCTAGTAAGAGAACGCCGCCGAACAAATAGAATTTACACAATTTGTGAAAAGAAAACAAAACAGCTATGTGAATAATCCCACTGGGTTCCAACTCTGCTATCGCCTTTATGTCTTCGAGCATCTCATCACTTTGCTACTTGGTTGAAGGTAGATCAGATTAATCAGTGTCGTCCGAGCTTGATAGTCGATACCGAAGTTTGGATGCAAGGTGATCCAATGAGACATAGTGTTACGCTTTGATCCCTAATTTTTGCCTGGACCGCCCTTCCGGGTTTTCGGTCCACCGGGATACCCTTTTTTGCCCAAGCCGTCTTTTCAGGTTTTCGACTTGCCGGGTGTACAGATTTTTCATTTTCATCCCTTATTTTTTCCCGAACCCTTTTGGTTCGCCAGGAAGCCCTTATATTTGCCTAGGCCAGTCAACCTAGCGGGTCTTTGATTATGCGTAGTATCTTTTCACTATGTCTGCATTGACGAGGTGAGGAAGGTCGTCACCATCCATGTTGGTTAGAATCATAGCTCCTCCTGAGAAGATATTCTTAACCACAAATGGCCCTTCGTAAGTAGGGGTCCATTTGCCCCTGGGATCACCTTGAGGTAGTATAATGCGCTTGATTACCAGATCCCCAACTTGATACTCTTGTCGTCTAACTTTCTTGTTAAATGTCTTGATCATCTGTTTTTGGTACGTCTGACCATGACAAATAGCAGTAAGCCTCTTTTCATCGATTAGATTTAGCTGATCAAGCCGGGTCTGGATCCAGTCATCTTCACTCAAACCTGCATCCTTCATGATTCGAAGAGAGGGTATCTGAACTTCGATGGGCAAGACTGCCTCCATGCCATATACCAAGGAATAGGGTGTTGCCCCTGTTGACGTCCGTGCTGAGGTACGGTACCCATGAAGAGCAAATGGTAACATCTCGTACCAGTCTTTGTATGTCACTATCATTTTCTGCACAATCTTCTTAATATTTTTATTAGCCGCTTCGACAACCCCATTCATCTTCGGCCGGTAGGGAAAGGAGTTGTGATGCTGTATTTTGAATTGCTCGCAGAGCTCAGTGATCATCTTGTTATTGAGATTGGTACCATTGTCCGTAATGATCCTCTCTGGTACACCGTATCGACAAATCAGATTGTGCCGAATGAACCGTGCCACGACGTTATTGGTTACTGTAGCAAAGGAAGTTGCTTCAACCCACTTCGTAAAATAATCGATAGCTACCAGGATGAAACGATGCCCGTTGGACGATGTAGGTCTGATCTCACCGATCATATCAATGCCCCACATTGCAAAAGGCCAAGGTGCCGTCAAGACGTTCAGAGGCACCGGAGGTATGTGCACCTTATCAGCATAGACTTGACACTTGTGACATGTCCGAGAATGCTGATAACAGTCAGCTTCCATTGTGGACCAATAATATCCTTCCCGAAGGATTTTCTTTGCCATGGTGTGTCCACTGGAGTGAGTTCCGAAAGTACCTTCATGTAAGTCTGCCATGATCCTTTCTGCTTCATTCTTATCCTTACAACGCAGTAAGGTTGAATCATGGTTACGCTTGTAAAGGATGCCATTGCTGATGAAGAACTTCGCCACGAACCTTCTCATAAACTTCTTGTCATTAACAGATGCACCCTCGGGGTATTCCTGATCTTCAAGATACCTCTTCACCTCATGATACCAGGGCTTTTCTGTTACCTCTTCAGTCTCAAGATCACAGCAATGGGCAGGTTCGTCCAATTTTTCAATGATAATCCGGGGAGCTTCGTTGTCCCAATTGACTTTGAACATAGAAGACATTGTAGCCAGCATGTCCGCCAACTGATTCTCCTCTCTGGGGAAGTGTTCAAAGGTTATCTCCTCGAAATGGGGAAGCAATGTCAACACATACTCCTTGTAAGGAATAAGATTTGGGTGTTTCGTATCCCACTCGCCTTTGATCTGACTGGTCACGAGAGCGGAATCTCCGAAGACACTCAAGAACTTAATCCTTAGGTCAATTGCTGCTCGAAGACCCATAATGCATGCTTCATACTCCGCCATGTTGTTGGTGCAGTTGAAACATAGTCGGGCGGTAAATGGAGTATGAGAGCCTTTAGGAGATATAATCACGATGCCAATGCCATTACCCAAAGCGTTCGAAGCTCCATCAAAATACATAGACCATCAGGATCCTTCCTCGGGTCCTTCATCCGGTCTAGGTGTATCACAATCAGTTACCAACATGATATTCTCATCCGGAAATTCAAAGTTCATAGACTGGTAATCATCCACTGCCTGATGTGCCAAATGGTCTGCCAACACACTTCCCTTGATTGCCTTTTGGGTCGTATACTGGATGTCGTACTCAGTCAAGATCATCTGCCATCTTGCTATTCTTCCGGACAAGGAAGGCTTCTCGAAGATATACTTGATTGGATCACCCTTTGATATCAATAAAGTAGTGTGAGTCAGCATATACTGTCTCAGCCGACGAGCAGCCCATACCAAAGCGCAGCAAGTTTTCTCGAGAAGTGAGTATCGGGTCTCACAGTCGGTAAACTTTTTGCTAAGGTAATAAATAGCATGCTCTTTTCGGCCAGACTCGTCATGCTGCCCCAGCACACACCCCATTGAATTATCGAGTACTGTCAAGTATAAGATCAAAGGTCTCCCTTCAACTGGAGGCATCAGAATGGGTGGCTCTTGGAGATACTCTTTGATCCTTTCGAAAGCGGCCTGGAATTCATTGTTCCAACGTACCACTTGATCTTTCTTCAGTAGCTTGAAGATTGGCTCACAAGTATCAGTTAGGTGCAAGATGAATCGGGCAATGTAATTTAATCGTCCCAGGAAGCCTCTGACTTCTTTCTCTGTTTTGGGGGCTGGCATCTCTTGTATAGCTTTCACCTTTGCCGGGTCCACTTGAATACCTTTGTCGCTCACGACGAAACCCAGTAGCTTACCAGATCTTACCCCGAAGGTGCACTTGTTCGGGTTTAACCTTAGCTTGTACAACTTCAGTCTGTCAAACAGCTTCTGCAGATGGTCAAGGTGTTCTTCCTCAGTCTGGGACCTTGCAATCATATCGGCGACGTATACCTCAATCTCATGATGGATCATGTCATGAAACAAAGCAACCATGGCACATTGATATGTTGCCCCAGCGTTCTTCAGTCCAAAAGGCATGACCTTGTAGCAAAAGGTACCCCACTGAGTAAAAAAGGTCATCTTCTCCATGTCTTCGGGAGCCATCTTGATCTGATTATAACCGGAGAAACCTTCCATAAAGGAGAATACCTTGTGCTGAGCGGTGTTGTCAACCAGAACGTCGATATGAGGTAGAGGGAAGTCATCCTTGGGGCTTGCATTGTTCAGATCCCTATAGTCAACACACATTCGAACCTTACCATCCTTCTTCGGCAAAGGCACCACATTGGCCACCCACTGAGGGTAAGAAGTAACTGCTAGAAAACCGGCGTCAAACTGTTTCATCACTTCGGCCTTGATTTTCTCAGACATCTCTGGGCGCATTTGGCGGACCTTCTGTTTCACCGGCGGACAATCTTCCTTGGTAGGCAATCGGTGAACCACAATATCTGTATCCAAACCAGGCATATCTTCGTAAGACCAGGCAAAGATCTCAACGTAGTCTCGTAGCATCTGAATCAACCGTTGTTTCACACTAAGCTCCAGATTTGCACCGATCTTGACTTCCTTCTTGTCTATCTTTGTACCCAGATTTACTGATTCCATCGGCTCTTCGTGCGGCTGAATAACCATCTCTTCCTGAAGTAACAGTCTTGCAAGTTCACCAGGCACTTCAAAATCATCTTCACCTTCGTCTTCGGCTAAGTTGATCGGATTTTCGAAGTCATAACTGGCAGTAGCAGAGTCGTTACCAGTGAGATCCAGAGTGGATGTAGACCTGTATATGTGAGTGTGTATAAAACAGCTGTTTTGCAATATATAATAAAGAAAAACAAGGAGCGCAAAATTTGAAATGCAAGAACGTCCAATGCTTTTATTAATGATATATGAACATGACACACATAAAGCCCTCACAAATGAAGCCACGGTTCCCCGGGTAAGACACCGGGCCATAAAGTTTAAAACATTGTCTGTTACATATTCAAAACAAAAAGTTTCATTACTGGGTGATAACTGAAACGGGCATAGAATCATTTGTTGTCCAGTTGCTTAATCCACCATTGGCAGTCGGGTAGATCCAACTGTCGATATCAAACTCTTCATCGTCGTCATCTCCGATAGCATTCACCCCTGCATCTTGTTTAGGCTTTTCTGGTGCCCCGAACTCAATCTCCTTTGCATCGATCAAGTCCTGTACCTTACTTCTCAAAGTCCAACAATCATCTGTATCGTGCCCGGGGCTATCAGAGTGATAAGCACAGCGGGCATTAGGGTTATACTTTGGTGATGTTGTATTTGGATTCTTCGGAGCTTCCTTTAGAATCACCAGATTGGTTTTCAGCAACTGTGGCAGAATCTGAGATAAGGTCATGCTGAGACGGGTGAATTGCCTTCGAGGTCTCTCGTCTTTTTGTTGATTGTTGTGCTGTGGAGCACCAGCAGGTTTTGAAATAACAACCGCATTAACAGCTTGGCGGTGTTCAGGTCTATTCTGTCTTCTCGAACTGTAGACAGCACTGGATTCTTTCTTAAAAGATTTCTTCTCAGTGCTTGACGAAGCACCCTCCTGTATTTTACCAGCCTTAATACCAGCTTCAATCCTTTCACCGGTCATAATTAGCTCGGTAAACCCAGATGAAGAGCTTCCAATCATATGGTTGAAGAATGGCCCGGACAAGGTCCCCAGAAACATGTCCACAAGCTCCCGATCGGCCAAGGGTGGTTGTACTCTTCAGGCGAGGTCCCTCCACTTCTGAGCATACTCTTTGAACCCTTCACCCGTTCCCATTGACATACCCTGGAGTTGGGTACGCGTGGGAGCGAGGTCGGAGTTGTACTGGTACTGCCTGTAGAAAGCAGTAGCCAAATCTTCCCAACTGCGAATACTGGCTCCGTCCAACTGATAAAACCATTCAAGCTGAGTCCCTGAGAGACTGTCTTGAAAGAAATGGATCCATAAGTTTTTATCAGCGGTGTACGGCTGAATCTTTCTCACATATGACCGGAGGTGCAACTTCGGACAAGAAACTCCGTCATACTTAGCAAAGGTTGGCGCCTTGAATTTGTGGGGAATCACTGCCCCAGATGATAGACCTAGATCACCAAAGTCCAGACCAGGCACTTTCTTAACTTCCATAGCATTCAACCGGTCTTCCAATTGCTTGTATCTGTCCTCAGCCGGAGGATATTGTTCTTCATCGAAGTTTGTCTCGTTGTCGGAGACCACAGGGCTAGGAGCCCTCCTTTCCTCTTGACTATCTTTCCCTCCAGATGAGGTGGTCAGATCAACTTCATTCTGTAGCCTGTTTCCAAACATGTGCCATGTGTTAAACAGGATTGTCCTCTTCTTCTTCTTCTTCTTCTCCTTCATAATCAGGGTCTTCAGGTCTTGCTGACCCTTAGCTAGATTTAGGAACAACTCTTTAAATTGGGCATTCTGGGCCTGGAGGGCCTTGATAGCTTGCTCAGTCGAAGGTTCAGCAGAGATGATGAGTGCTGAAATAAACAGCGAAGAAGATAAGAGCCCTGTAATGGGTACCTGTTATGAAGTGCATGGGATGAAATGCGTATGATTATGATTTCAAAGACAATCGGGAGATTCAAATTTGTAAACAAGAAATGAAACACACTTTATTAGATAAACTTTGGAATTCAAATTGTTCAACTGATGCCCTCAGGGCGTTACAAGAATGGAAATACTTAAAAGTAAATAAAAACTGGAAAGGAAATCATCAAAGGTCAATCAATGCTCCCATGGTCTCTTCTTATCAGTGCGGACATAGTCGTTGAGAATCCGCTTGTTCTCCAACTGCCTAGTCAACCTCTAGATCTTCTACTCTTGCTCGTTGAACTTCTCTCGGTATGCACCCCGTTCTTCCCTCAGTTACATCCAAGACCTTTTCAGTGCCCCAATGTCAGCGGGCATATGAGGATGGAGGATGGTTGGAAGAACCCCTTCTTCATTAGCAACTTCAACAATGATAGGCAGGACGGCTTCATATGGAATACCCAGCTTCTGGGCACGGATGCGGACCCATCTGAGATATGGCTCCATCGGAAGTGAAGTCTTTGGACCCAGCTCATGTGGATCAGATCTGTGAACTCTATCCCAAGCCCTTATAAATCTGCGGCGTTGCTCGTCGCTATCCCCTTGAAAATCAAAGATGATACTAGGCATTAGCATCTCATGAGGTCCTTCTCTTCTGGCTCTCCCAAACTGACGTAAGGCCAAGCACGGATTATAAGAAATTCCTCCATGGGTTCCTATCAGTGGAACATTGGGGTACTCCCCACAACGATCAATAATAGCCACCTCGTCCATGCCTTTGAGAGTCCAAATGATGTCATTATGAGAGAGAGACATAACCCTATAGGCCCAACCCATGCCTTCTTTGTTCTTCAGCACTAATTTGGGGAGGTGTGAAATAAACCACCTCGCCAATAATGGAGCACAGCACATCAAAGTTCCCCGCTTTCGGGCAGTACGAGCATAAAGCTGATGAAGGATATCACCCAAGAGAGTGGGTACAGGATTGCGAGAGATGAAGATTTTCACCGCATTCACATCAACAAAAGCGTCAGAGTTCGGAAACAATACCAAGCCATATATCAGAAGAGCCAGAATATCTTCGAATTCCTTGAAGTCTAAGCTATCCCAAAAATAGTTAGCCTTACCAACCAAGAACTTCGTCAGAAAGCCCTTTGCTCCACTTCTAGTCTCCCAATTAGCCATTACCTCATCCTTGGTCAAATGAAGGGCTGCAGCAATCTCTTCGGGCCTAAGGGTATTTTCCCAACCAGTAAACGGGGTCTGTTCCAGAATAGAGATACCGAGCAGATCAGAGAACTCTTCTAGGGTAGGAACCAACTGGTAGTCCTGAAAAGTAAAGCAATGGTACAGCGGATCATAGAATTGGACCAAAACACTCATCATCTGTTCGTCCAATTTGGAGGTGACCAAACTGAGAAGATACCCATGTCTCCTGAGGAAGGAAGTAGTATTAGGCATCTTTGCAATTAACTCTTTAAGCAAAGTGGGAACTTGGACAAAATTGAGCTGGATGGTATTCTTACGCATAGGTTCCATGACCTACAAAACAGAACAAAGATGAATCCCTCCTGTCTTGGAAATAGGTTAGTCTTGATGCAAGATGCATGCAATGTTATAATGTCATGATGTCATGATAGTAAGCACACCACAAGTATCCACACATAGCAAACATGGTAAAGGCACACAAGTCACACAGAGAGCCCTTAGATTCCAGGCTGGCAAGGAGCTTAGGTACTACCCTCTTTCAGTTCAGTTGGCTTAAACCTGTCCTAAAAATAGTAACCGGGTTCTAGAGGATCTCAATATCACTGACTACCCTCGATCGGTCATAATTCCAGTTTAGCAACCTTTTCTTGCAGCCGGAATCATCGCGAGAGTTTAGTCTCAATGAGTGTAGCATACTGCTACTGTTCTATGGCCAAGTTGGTCAATTTAAAGGTTCTAAGGTCAGTTGGTGCTTTAATGACCCCTTAGATGACCCATATTCTCCTCGTTCCAACACAAGGGATATCGGTACAATCTAAAGTGCCACACCAACGTAGCTACTGCTTCAACCGTATCGGTCTACGCCGTACAGTTCCCTCACAGTTTATTGCTACTTACCTAAAGGGTATCCCCAGATCCGGGTTAGGATCTATAGTAACTCCGATACAAGCCCATAAATATAAATCATACAAAGCAAACAATTGAAAACACAATTGTTGTACCCCAAAATTTTCCCTCCCATTTCATCAACATTTTCTCATCACAAGACTCTTGGAACTCAAGATCAAGCTAGGGTTTGCTCTGCTCAAGACACCTCCTTGCACTGTTGACCTAAATTAGGGTTTGAGTTTGCACAAGGATATTTTGACCTACAATGCCCAAAGTGACTTTCATACTCCATGTTGGACTTATAAGTTTGTCCATACCAAGTTTCAAGCCTTGATTCAAATTTTTGCCCAGTCAATTGGACAGTTGAACTAGAAATCAGCTGTATTAGGGAAAAAGTCAACTGTGGCCAATTGACATTCAAACCTCATGAATTTTGACCCACATAAACATAATGAACTCATATGAACCATTTGATCAAGTTTGGATTACAATTCCACAAGAAATTTGATCAGATCACCAAAAGGGCAAAATGGTCATTTTTAGGGTTTTGACTGCACAAAGGCAATTTTTGACTGTTTGACCTAACCAATGGCAAATCAAGCTCAACCATAGACTCAAGGACTCAATGACATTGACTTGACCCATTCAACAAGTTCAAAAGATCCCAAATGCATAGGATTGACAGGTGAATTTTTTAGTCAACTGATCAAAATTTGACTATATACTGAAAAGTCAAACTTTGACTTTTTGGTCAAAATCAAGTACCAAGGGTAATTTTTCATCAAGACATGTCAATTTATGAAACTTGTTCATCAAGAAACCCAAAAATGCAAATTAGGGTTTAAAATGGAAATATTTCATAACTTAGAAATTTTCTAAGTTATGAATTTTCTTATTTTTTCCTAACTTTGTCCCATTTTTCACCAAGATGAAAATGGATTCAAACAAAACTTGAAACATGAAAGTTGTAGTCCATCACAAAGTATACAACTTTGATTCACAAAGTTTTCTCAAAAGAAGCTTGGGTCTCAAGTTATGATTTTTGGAACAAGGGTATCTAAAACTTTTAACTTAGAGAAATTTTGCCCTAGTTTAGGCAGGATTTTGACCCATCTTCTTGGCCATTTTCACATAGTTCCACTTGGAGTCTTAAGTTTCATTTGAAAGATGGATTATAGTACATGTTGCAAGCTTTCCAAATTGTCCAAGAACTCCTCAAACACCTTTGTGGTTAGGGAGAATCGAATGCTTGAAGTTTGCAAAAACTCACTTTGATCCATGGCCAATACATGTTCATACCAAGTTGCAAATCTGACCAAGCTAGCTTTGTGCACAATTACAGGCCTCTAAACCAGTTTTTACTCCATAATTTAATACATATCCATTAATCTAAGGCATTGTCTTGGTCATTAGGGTATTGTACATTAGATTAAGCCCTAAATGGTAAAAGGTATATTGCCATTTTTGCAAAAGGTTAATTTATGTCAAAACACTAAGCCTTGAGCCTTGAACAAAATCTGATACTGCAAACCAAATCTATTAATTAGAGGGGCCAAGAGGGTTGTGTCCAGGGTGATAGGAGGACCTGTACAAATCTATAACCTCACTTCCACTCTTTTGCTTCAAGAAGAAGAAAACTTGTCAAAACAAGGCATCTCTCATATCTGATAAAACCAACCAAAAGAAAGTTATCAAACAAGTTTCATACACCCTAACAAGCCAGAAACACGAGCCCTTGACATCTCAAAACTCCTTGTGCACAAAATCTTCATTTTCTTGCAAAATAGGGTCAATTCTGCATTTTGCAAGCCATCATCAAATTCCATTGTGCGTTTTGCCCAAAGATACTTCCAATACCTTCCACTCAACTTACCTGAACTATCCCAGACCTCCATTGCTAGTTGTAACACCATTAACACACATTGCCATTTTTGTTTCAAAGCTTTGCAGGTTGAGTTCTGTGGCACGATTTAAGCTGTTTCAAAACAAACTAAGCATTGGGAAAGCTTCCTTGGACCTCAGGCAAACTCAAAAGAAACTCAAGCACCCTTGGAAGTTGCTGCATTGTCCAGTTCGAAGTCAACTGAAACAAGTATTTCATGAACTTCTATCTCTCTATTTAGGAATAGTTAGACTTAGGTTTGTGAATGAAAGATGTTGTATTCATAGCCCTGAAGCCATACATGTTCTTAGTTTTCATTTATATTAATCGTGCTAGGAGAATTTCATCCATGAACTTTCTGAAAAAACTAGGTTAAGAATTAGGTCCAGAGAAATTCTCTCTGGTCTTTGAGAGTTAGCTTGAGTTTTTTATATGGATAGATTCGTTGTTTGATGCTCTACAAGTTTCATATTTTGAGTTTTGTCAAAGGATCACAAATACAGGAGATACAGGTCTGTGTAGCTAGCGCGCGTTTTTTTCAAATTTCTGTGGACAGAGGAAGAAGATGAAGTAGCTGGGCTGGGCCTGGCTACTTCCTGCTTTTCACACCCCATTTTTCAGTTTACACCCCCCTGGCCCATTTCTTTGTATATTTGACATTTTTGCATTTTTATTTTATTTCTGACTTTGATATTTTATTTTCGAATATAAAAAATACTTAAAAAATATTTTTACAAGTTTTTATATTTATTTGGTATTTATTTGAATTTTTTCTAACATTTAAATGTTTAAATACTTATATTATCTTTTGTTTAAATTTAAAAATAATGCAAAAATATGTTTTATTTTCATTTGTTATTTCTATTCATATTTGAAAATATTTTATTGAAATATATACACTTTGTAAGTAATTTATTTTATTTTTATACATACTTAGCATATTTAATATATTTAATATATATACATACATATTTTATTAAATAATTAGGACAAAAAATACCAAAAATAATACATTTTTATTTTTATTAATATTTTATACTAAAAATACCATTTTTTTAATATACTTATATTTTTGTACAAATTAATACATTATTGTATATAAATAATAAATAATACTATTTATTTAATAAATTAGGGTTTTTGCCCTAAAAGACAAAATAATTGAAATTAACTTTTTATTTATTTACATTTCATATTAAAAATACTTTTTCATACATAAAAAACATTTTTTGCATAATACATTTTATTTAATATTTATTTATTGTATTTATTTAAATATTGTATATTTAATATTATGCCTTGCCCATTCAATATGGTTGTAATAATTTAGGGTTTAATTTCTTGTCAAATAATCCCCTATTCAAATTTATACCCCCCTCCCTATATCATGTTGTAATAGTGTAGAATTTAAATTCTCGCACCTTTAAGCTTTCAATTATGCCATGGTTAGACTTAGGGTTTTGTATGCAAAATAAAAATCAACAATTAGTTTGACCTAATCCAAGATAACAATGCATGAAAATAAACACAATGCACACTTGCACCCCTAGGGTTACAATCCACTTGTTGCCTTCAAAAATGGGTCATGGTATGCATGTCAAGTACTTTGGCAAAACAAAAACAAAACAAAAGATCATAGTCCCTCGATGACGCTATCTGGGTTGCCTAAACAAAATGATCAAGTCCCTTAAGAAAATTGCCAAAAATACTTGACACAATTGCTATCATGGTCTATACGATGACCCGCGCCTGTCCCGTTTAACATCCTAACACAAGGTTGTTCATCAAACACAATGGTGAAACAACACTGTTAAAAGGGTTAAAAACATAAGAAAGATCTTTGAGTAAAATAGGGTAGATAGCTCTTAGTTACTTGATCAAAATCTTGCAAAACATCCTTGCTATCTTCAAAACACACTTCACAACACAAATTTCAAAACCCTACTTTCAAACATTGGAAACTTTTCAAAAGACAAGAACACCTTTGTATACATTCAAACAAGAATCATTACAAAGGTTGTCACAACAATGGCTCTTTTCAAAACATTTTTCAAAATCACACACAAAGCACCATTTCAAACAATTGAAAAGCACCATTTCAAACAATTGAAAAGCAAAGCAAGTAACTAAGAGCCCATGGATAACCATGGATAGAAAGGGTGCTAATACCTTCCCTTTCTATAATCTACTCCCCGAACTCAAGAAAACATCCCAAAGGTCTTTCCTGTGCTTTTTGACCTTTCCTTAGGATAAAATAAAAAGTCGGTGGCGACTCTTGCTAAACCGAAACATTTGCAAACAAACGCAAAATCCCAAGTCAGTTCTCCCACTGTATCACAGAACTGGCGACTCTGCTGGGGACTTACTTTAAAAGTGGAGTAACCTTAGGGCTTAGATCACCCCTTGCATGATTATATTGTTTGCTTTGATTGCTTTACATTTGGTTCTCTTGTTTGGGCTTGAAATCCTCTACCCGGATTTAGGAAACATTCATAGGTAAATAGCAATATGTTGTGGAAACTGTGCGGGGTATACCGACATGGTTGAAGCAATAGCTATATTAGTGCGACATATTTGTGGGTACCGGTAGCCTTTGAGTCAATCAAAGAGTATAGGGGGCCGCTGAGTGATGTCATGAAGCACTAATGAACTCTTAGAACCTTACTTGACCATCTTGTCCTTTTATTAGGGGTAGTGAGATGACCAGCTTTGGTGCAGTCCGAAGTCGGTAGATACTCGATACTACACTCATTGAGGGTTGTTTTCTTGGAATATTTTGGTCGCTAGTTAAGTGGCTAAACCAAAACAATGAACATAGAAAACAACCCAGTGATATTGAGCTCCTTAGAACCCGGTTACTATTTATAGGGCAGGTTTGAGCCAACTAAACTCAAGAGGGTACTTACCTATGAAACCTCATGCAATCCTGAAACTAGGGTTTTGTGTGACTTGCTTGTACATGTGCTTGTGCATACATCATGAACATCATAAAGCATCATATGCATCCACTAACCATTTCAAGGGTTTGGATCTTCATCTTTGTTCTTGTTTTGTAGGTCATGGAATCTCTTCGCAGGAAAACAATTCAAGTCAACCTTGTGAGAATCCCTCCTCAACTCAAGGAGCTTACATCCAGAATTCCAGAGAATTCTCTCTTCAGTGAAAGACATGGTAGACTTCTCAACTTGGTCAACTCCAACATTGAAGAAGATATGGTGAAAGTTCTCTTCCAGTTCTTTGACCCCCTACACCACTGTTTTACATTCCCTGATTACCAACTAGTACCTACTTTGGAGGAATTTTCTCAACTCCTGAGGATTCCTATTCTCCATCAACTACCCTACAACGGTACGGAAAAAGAACCAAAGCCTGAAGATGTTGCTCAAGCATTACACTTGCAACCATCTGACATCAAGGGACATTGGGAAACCAGAAGTGGTGTCAAGGGTTTCTTGGCAAAGTTTCTACTTGAGAAAGCACAAGAATGCTGGAATTCTCTTGATCTACAAGCCTATGAAGAGATTGTGGAACTCCTTATCTATGGGTTGGTCTTGTTCCCAAACCCTGATCAACTTATAGATGTGAATGTTGTCAAGATTTTTATATCCAGGAATCCTATACCCACGTTGCTTGGGGACATCCTACACTCATTTTACACACGAACAATGAGGAAAAGAGGTGTTATCATGTGTTGCACTCCTCTCCTAGCAAGGTGGTTTATTTCTCACCTTCCACAATCAGTTTTGAAGAATGAGCAGGGTTTAAGGTGGTCACAACGGTTGATGACCCTCACACATTTTGATGTACATTGGTGTTCTCGGTCCAGAGAAAATGTCATCATCGTTGATCGTTGTGGGGAATTCCCTAATGTCCCATTACTTGGCATTAGGGGAGGCATTACCTATAACCCTTGTTTAGCTCTAAGACAGTTTGGATATGCTCGGAGGGATGGCCCTCATGACATGCTGATTCCTGACCTAGTTTTTGACTTCGATAACGATGCGCAAGGACTTCGACAAAGGTTCATCAGAGCTTGGAGGATGCCCAACAAAGTGGATAGTAAGACACTGGGGCACAAGAATTCCATCCCCCTTGAGCCTTACCTCAAGTGGGTGCGAACCCGCGCCCAGAATCTTATGATGCCATATCCTCATATTCTTCCCTTGATCAAAGAGCCTGTTATGGAAGGAGAGGTTCCATACACCATCCTACATCCTGACATGCCAACACATGGGAAGAAATGCAAAAGAGTTGGATCCAACTCAAGGAAGAACGGGATACTTTTGAAGCCAACTTCTATGCCAGTGAGAAGAAGGTTTTGGAGCTTACCCGCCGACTTCATGAGGAAGAAACTCTCAACACTTACATCGCACCAAAGAGGATGCGCAATGTCTTTTTACATTAAGCATTTTGTAATATTTTGCCCATGGGGCACTTATGTACTAACAATTACTTCTTAATATGACGTGTGTTCCTTTTTGTTTGCAACAAATTTGAATTTCTAAATCCTTGAATGCATTACATGAATAACATATCATTCATCATATGCACAAACAGGTCTTCACACCAGGTTTCCTTATCTTTCTGCTGTTTATTTCAGCAAGATGGATTTGGAGCAGACGGTTAAGGATCTGCAAACACAAAATTCTCAATTCCAGCAACTCCTCGTGACCTTAGCAAAGGGTCAAGAGGACCTCAAAGCACTGTTGAAGAAGATTAAAGAGAAAAAGAAGAAGAGGCCCGGAGTAGCCACTTTTGGAAGAAGGTTTGAAAGCAATGCTAGAAAAGTTCTCGAGTTCCCCTCAACGTCTGATGAAGGGGCTGCTGGTAAAGGAAAAGGGGATGTTGTACCTTCTGAATCTGAAGTTGAAGAGGAGGAAGAGGAAGAAGACGAAGATTACTCCGAACAACAATATCCCCCGGCGGATGATAAATATAAGAATCTTGAGGATAGATTGGCAGCCATGGAGTTGCAGAGGGTACCTGGTTTAGATTTTGAAGAACTAGGGTTGGTCGCTGGGATTGTCATCCCTCCCAAATTCAAAGTACCAACATTTGCTAAGTATGACGGTCTGTCCTGCCCAAAGATGCATCTGAGATCGTATGTCAGAAAGATCCAACCTCACTCATCTGATAAAGACCTCTGGGTACATTTTTTCCAAGACAGTTTGTCAGGCACACAATTGGACTGGTTTTATCAACTCGAGAGATCAGAGGTTCACAATTGGGAAGATTTAGCTGCTGCATTTTACCGTCAATACCAATACAATACCGATTTGGCGCCCACTCGTACGCAGTTACAAAGTATGGGTATGGCTTCCAATGAGGGGTTTAAAGAATATGCCCAGAAGTGGCGTGATCTGGCTGGAAGGGTGCAGCCACCATTATCGGACAGAGAATTAGTTGACATGTTTTTGGGGACCTTGACTGGCCCTTTCTTCAATCATTTAATCGGAAGTTCCTCCGCAGGATTCACTGAACTAATTTTGATCGGCGAAAGAGTCAAGGCCAATATTAAAAGTGGAAAGATTCAGAAAGATGCTTCCGCGTCCGCCGCTGTTAAGAAAACTTTCCCAGCTAAAAAGGAAGCTTCTGCTATTTATTCTCAGAAAGGCCAAGGAGGAATGGGGCGCCGGCCAACCGTAGGGGCTGTGATGATTCAAAACTCTTCAAATGATCAACCTCGCGGCAATCAATCAAGACCTAATCAACAGCGGGTAGAAAGGCTACAACGGCAGTTCACCCGAATCAACATGACGCCAGCTCAAGTACTCTCGCATTTATTGAAGCTGAATCTGACCAGTTTGAAGGAAGCGCCAAAAAACCCTAATACTTCCTCTCCATACTACCACTCCAATTCCAAGTGCGCCTATCACTCTGGCAGTGTTGGACATGATACGGATAATTGTTGGGCGCTTAAGAAGAAAATTCAGGACTTGATTGATGCCAAAGAAGTAGAATTTGACGCTCCTGAGAAGCCCAATGTGATTTCTTCTCCGATGCCCAAGCACGGTAATAATGTTCACGCCGTTATGGAGGACCTTCATGTTACTGATGTTGTTGACATGTTGACGCTGTTACTTGTGATTAAAGAAAATCTGATGAGAGTTGGGATCTTCCCTGGCTGTGGTAAGGACTGCTATTTCTGTTTGAATACACGAGGTGATTGCCCAATGTTGAAGTCAGGTGTCCAACGCCTGATGGATACCCAAGAGATACTCTTCCAAAAAAACCTGTCGATACCTTCAATCCTGTTACTTCTGCTACTTTTGCTACTTCAACCAACGATATTGCAATCATAACCATTTCCGACAATCCTCCCAAGACTTGCAAAAGGCCTGTCAGGATTACGCCCGACTCTAAATATGTACCTTTAAAAATCACCATGTGGGACCTGTCCCATACCAATCCAGCAAAATGATACCATGGAACTATGGAGGAGAAATCTTCTATCATGGTATCAAACAAATTGAGGCAGTCCAAGAGAGTTCTGAAGAAGAAGACCCTGATATAGGGAACATTGCGGGTACAAGTAAGATAACCCGCAGCGGACGGATCTTTTCTCCGGAGATTGCTCCCCCCCCGAGCAGTTTTCGGACCCTCGAAAGCTTCTGCACCTGTTAAGTCATCTGTGCGAGACCCGATAATTGAAGAATTGGATACTCCTGAAGTAAGACCATCTGCTGATACTACCGACAAGGGTAAGGGGATACTAGAAGGGCCTGTCAGGAAGAATGCTCATGCTGTGGTTATCCCTAAAACCACTCAGAAAGAAATGGATGAAATCTTGAAAATAATCAGAAAGAGCGACTACGACGTCGTGGAACAGTTAGGGCAGACCCCCTCTAAAATTTCAATGTTGGCTCTTCTACTCTGTTCTGAGGCCCATGCTAAGGCCCTGATCAAATTTTTGAAGGCGGCACATGTACCCCAAGAGACTTCGGCTGACCAGTTTCATGAGTGTGTGGCCACTCACCGCTGATAATGGTCTAGGCTTTTCAGATGCTGACTTGACTCCCAAGGGTAGGAAACACAACGACACGCTACACGTCTCAATTGAATGCAGAGGAACCACTCTCTCCCATGTCTTAGTTGATACTGGTTCTTCCTTGAATGTGCTGCCAAAGAAAGCGTTGGACCGTTTAGACTGCGAAGGATTGACTCTCAAACCTAGTAACATCGTTGTTAGGGCTTTTGATGGGTCCAAAAGAATGGTTCATGGAGAGGTTGACATTCCTATCAAAGTAGGCACAGAAGTTTTCAACTCCACCTTTTATGTGATGGATATCCGTCAGTCATATTCGTGTTTGTTAGGAAGACCATGGATCCATTATGCCGGGGCAGTTACCTCCTCTTTGCACCAAATGCTGAAATATCCTGTTAAGGGTAAGATTATAATGGTGCACGGCGAGGAAGAGTACATGATAAGTCACCTTAACTCCTTCCGTTATGTGGAGCTGGATGGTGAGTTCATCGAAACGCCTTTCCAACATTTCGAGGAAGTTTCTCCCGAGATAGCAGTTGCGAAGACAACAGTTGAGGCGCCTATTGTTCCCAAGCATGTGTCTGGGATGGCATCTCTCAAGGACGCAGAGGCGGTGATCAAAGAAGGGAAGAGTACAGTATGGGGGCAGTTGCCTGATTTTCCCCATAAGACAGACAAATTTGGACTAGGATTTACAGCTGCTGGACAGAAGGCTATGCGTCGTTCCAAGAGTGGAGGATCACCCGTCAAAATTTATCACCATGGAATCAATGTTGTAGAAGATGAAGATGAAGAGAACAACTTCGAAGATTGGATCTTTCCGACCGTCGAAGGGGGTCTAAGCAACTGGGAAGCAAAGGATTTTATTCTCATCACCTTTATCAACCAGTAATTTTATCTTTGAACAATTTCTTATTTCGGTCTGTAATAACTAAAACAATTCGTACACTATTTTCACCTCATGCCTTGCCCGAGGCATGTAGGTCCATTTGTAAGGGCTTGATTTTCTTCATTATCATATGCCATGTTTTAATGAATCATTGGACGTTTTTCATCTATAAACTGTTGTGTTCATTTTATTTCCTTTTGCATTTTTGTTTTGTTTAAGGATGACTATCCCTTACACACACCCACACTCACAAATGCAGGTACCCATCCACTCCGGATTCCATGGGTAATTATTTTGCTTCAGCCTTCGATAACTCTGAAGATTTGGTCAATCATGCTGAGTACGAAGTTGACGAAGATTGTGAAGTGCCGGGAGAGTTAGCCATACTTTTGCAACAAGAAGAGCGGGCTATTCTGCCTCATGAAGAGTTGCTAGAAACCATCAACTTGGGAACAGAGGAGGACAGGAAAGAAGTAAAAGTGGGTGCCAACCTGGAACCAAATGTCAAAGAGCGCTTAGTGCAGTTGTTGAACGAATATGTTGAAATCTTCGCCTGGTCTTATGAAGACATGCCGGGACTAGACACAGATATCGTGGTTCACCGTCTCCCTACAAGAGAAGACTGTCCACCGATCAAGCAAAAGGTCCGTCGAATGAGGCCCGACATGTCTGAGAAGATTAAGGCTGAGGTAATGAAGCAATTCAACGCTGGCTTTTTGGATGTTACATCCTATCCACAATGGGTTGCTAACATTGTGCACGTGCCTAAGAAGGATGGCAAGGTCAGAATGTGTGTGGACTATCGGGATTTAAACAGGGCTAGCCCTAAAGACGATTTCCCACTGCCGCATATCGACATCTTGGTTGACAACACAGCTCAACACAAGATATTTTCCTTCATGGACGGATTCTCGGGATACAACCAGATTAAAATGGCCCCCGAGGACATGGAGAAAACTACTTTTGTCACGCAATGGGGTACCTTCTGCTACAAGGTGATGCCGTTCGGACTGAAGAACGCAGGGGCAACTTATCAACGCGCCATGGTAGCTTTGTTTCATGATATGATACATCATGAGATCAAAGTTTACGTAGACGACATGATAGCTCGATCACAGACGGAAGAAGAACACCTTAATCATTTGCAAAAACTGTTTGCCAGGTTGAAGGAGTATAAGCTCAGACTGAACCCAAGCAAGTGCACTTTTGGAGTTAGGTCTGGTAAACTTCTGAGATTTATTGTCAGCAACAAAGGCATTGAGGTTGATCCAGCTAAAGTAAAGGCTATACAAGAAATGCCAGCCCCCCGCACTGAAAAGGAGGTTAGAGGATTCTTGGGACGCCTAAACTATATCGCGAGGTTCATCTCTCACCTGACATCTACCTGTGAGCCAATCTTCAAACTGTTGAAGAAAGATCAGGTAGTTGAATGGAACAATGATTGTCAAGTTGCTTTTGATAAGATCAAGGAGTATTTACTGGAACCTCCTATCTTGATTCCACCCATTGAAGGAAGACTGTTGATCATGTATCTGACTGTTTTGGATAATTCAATGGGGTACGTGCTGGGCCAACATGACGAGTCTGGCCGAAAAGAGCATGCCATTTATTACCATAGAAAAAAGTTTACCGACTGTGAGACTCACTACTCACTGCTCGAGAAAACTTGCTGCGCTTTGGTATGGGCTGCTCTCCGGCTAAGGCAGTATATGTTGACTCATACCACCTTGCTGATTTCCAAGATGGATCCAATCAAGTATATCTTCGAGAAGCCGGCTTTATCTGGAAGAATCGCTAGATGGCAAATGATCCTGACTGAGTATGATATCCAGTATACCAACCAAAAAGCTATAAAAGGGAGTGTACTAGCTGACCATCTAGCTCATCAAGCCATCGAAGATTACCAATCTATGAGATTCGACTTCCCTGATGAGGACATCATGACATTGGACGACATTGAAGGTAACGGACCGTATGACGGACCTGAACAAGGATCCCGATGGACCCTGTACTTTGATGGTGCTTCAAATGCACTTGGCAACGGTATCGGTGCGGTACTCATTTCTCCGGAAGGTTACCATACACCCTTCACTGCTAGACTCTGCTTCAGCTGTACCAACAACATGGTTGAATATGAAGCTTGCATCTTTGGTCTCAAGGCTGCTATACACTTGGAAATCAAATCTTTGGTCGTATTTGGGGACTCGGCTTTGGTTATCAGTCAAGTCAAAGGAGAGTGGGACACCAAACATCCTAATCTTATCCCATACTGAGAACATGTCTTGACATTGTTGCCTCATTTAGAGCAGATTACCTTCGAGCATTTCCCGCGAGAAGAAAATTAGTTAGCAGATGCTCTGTCTACAATGTCTTCCATGTTTAAACTCAACTGGGATAACGAGGCTCCCCAAATCACCATCGAGCGAATGGACGAACCTGCACACTGTCATGAGATTAATACCGAAGAAGTAGTGGAACAACCCTGGTTTCATGAAATCAAAAGGTATCTCCAGACTCGAGAATACCCTGAAGGAGCTTCCGTCAATGACAAAAAGTTCTTAAGGAGATTTGCTGCCAAGTTCTTCCTAAGCAATGGCATCCTTTATAAGCGCGGCCATGATTGTGTTCTACTTCGTTGTATGGACAAGGTTGAAGCAGAGTTAATCATGACTGATATACATAGTGGCACATTTGGCACCCACTTGAGCGGACATACGATGGCTAAAAAGATTCTAAGGGCAGGCTACTACTGGTCTACCATGGAAGCTGATTGTCATCAACATTCCCGTACCTGCCACAAATGCCAAGTCTACGCCGATAAGGTACATATTCCTCCTATTCCTCTCAACGTTCTGACAGCTCCTTGGCCATTCGCAATGTGGGGCATTGACATGATTGGAGAGATCAAGCCCACGGCATCCAATGGACATCGCTTTATCCTGGTGTCTATTGATTACTTCACCAAATGGGTCGAAGCAGCTTCCTTTGCCTCAGTTACAAAGAATATGGTTGCCCGCTTCATCAAGCAGAACCTCATATGCCGGTATGGTATCTCCGACAGGATTATCACAGACAACGGTACAAATTTGAACAACACTATGATCACCGCTTTATGCGAACAGTTCAAGATTTATCATCACAATTCATCTCCCTATCGGCCGAAGATGAATGGTGTTGTTAAAGCCGCGAACAAAAACATCAAGAAGATCATTCAAAAGATGACAGTCACCTACAAGGACTGGCATGAGATGTTACCGTTTGCTCTGCATGGATATCGTACCACGGCACGTACTTCAACAGGGGCAACCCCCTTTTCTTTGGTATATGGCATGGAAGTTGTTCTACCTATGGAAGTTCAGATTCCTTCCTTGAGAATTATGAAGGATGCCGGTTTGAGTGAAGACGATTGGATTCAGACCCGGCTTGACCAACTTAACTTGATCGACGAGAAGCGACTTACTGCTGTTTGTCATGGTCAGACATATCAAAAACGGATGATCAAGGCTTTCAACAAGAAAGTCAGGCGCCAGGTATATCAAGTCGGAGATCTTGTAATCAAGCAGATCATCTTGCCGCAAAGTGATCCCAGGGGTAAGTGGACTCCTACTTACGAAGGACCATTTGTGATCAAGAGCATCTTTTCTGGTGGGGAAATGATTCTGACCACCATGGACGGCGACGACCTGCCGCACCCTGCAAACGCGGACATAGTCAAAATATACTACGCATAAAATGACCCGGCAAGTTGAAAACCCGAAAGGGCGACTTGGGCAAAAATGGGCATCCCGGTGAATCGAAAACCCGAAAGGGCGGTTCAGGCAAAAATTAGGGATAAAACAAAAAATCTGTACACCCGGAAAGTTGAAAACCCGAAAGGGCGACTTGGGCAAAAAAGGGTTTCCCGGTGGATCGAAAACCCGAAAGGGCGGTCCAGGAAAAAGTTAGGGAATTAAAGTGTATGACTATGTCTCGTCGGATCACTTTAAGGACAATCTCTTCACCAACAAACTCCAAGCTTCTGATCAATCCAATCATCTGCGGACGAAGCAACGAATGGACAAACACTCAGAGTTGTGAAGGCTATAGCAGAATGGGAACCCCATGGAATTGTTACACATAGCCATCTTTCTTTTTTTGTATAAAATTTTTCTCAATTTTTATGGCAACATTCTCTTACTAGGATGTCTGTTTCCTTTGTACAAAGATACTTACAAAAATTAATACAAAGATACTTCAAAGTGCAGAAATTTGTTTGCCTTTCTTTTCTTTTTTACACTTATGTTTTATTTGAAAATGTCCAATGGTTTGTTAAATAGGCATATGCATTTGAATATAATCATTGCTTACAAATAAAACGAATTGAGAGAGGATAATTACTGATAGGTTGAAGGTGTAGGAAGATATCTTTGTGCCATTCCAGAAGAAATCCCCTGCATTACTTTGTTCAGATCCTCAACAGAGCTAAAACCTTGGAATACAAGTCCCCAGTGGAGTTAAGCTTCAAGATCCCCGACGGAGCCAGTGCATTCTAAACTGGATTCCCCAGCTGAGTTAAGTTTCAAAGTTCCCATCAGAGTTCAAACTCCCGATCCCCAGCGGAGCCAGAATATTCTAAACCTTCTTCCCCAGCGAGGTCAGATTTCCAACTGTTCAACTTCCCTTAATTTCCCCAGCAGCTAGGATGATTCCCCAGTAGATTGACCTACAACCCAAGCTCCTGATTTCACCGACCAAGTAAACATTCTCCCCACAGAGTTGTTTCCCGGCAGATCGAAGATTCTCGGTCTCATTTTTCCAAACAGAAGCCACCTAGTTTCCAACTCCCCGGTAGAGATTTTCAGAATTTTCCTTAGTTCCCAGGAAAGTCTTGAAGGATCCTCATTCCCCCACAAGTCACCAGAGACTTTTAATCCCCAAGCAGTCAACAAGGATTTCTCATCTTCAATAATCAAAGATTCTTTGAAATCCCCAGCTTTGGTCAAGGATTTACTTTCCCCGACAGCAGTCAAAGATTTCATTATCTCCAGCTATCAAGGATTTATTTTCCTCAGTAAGACAACTGCTCAGTTTACATGCATAACCATTACATTCATATATCATAAACACTGATGGATGATAATCCATTGCATCATACATATCATGCAATATAACTTCGTGTTTTAGCTAACATTTTACCCTTTTCAGGATAAGATTAAAAGGCTATCCTTAACAATTATTCATATACAGTATGGATACACCCCAGACACGGTGGTCATTCTATTACTCATTCAGAATTCTTAGTCAAAATATAGTACGGATACACCCCAGACACGGCGGTCATTCTACTACCCATTCAGGCTTCAACAATCCGATACAGACTAGATACGCTCCAGACACGGCGGCCATTCTATCTCTCATTCAGGTTCAACTATCAACTACAGGTTCAGATACGCTCCAAACACGGATGCCATTCTGGCCTTTACACCGGCAATTTGATTCCCTCCAGTGCAGTCGCCACGAAAGTCATTATGTCACTTATTCAGATCCCAATTACAGTACAGATACACTCCAGACACGGAAGTCATTCTGCTACTCATACAGATCTCAACTTCAGATACAGTCCAGATACGCTCCAGACACGGTTGCCATTCTGTCACTCATTCAGAATTTATCCCCAGCACACAGTTGCTCCATACACAGATGTTCCTCTGTTACCCAGATACCATACAGATACACTCCAGACACGGCAGTCATTCTGATATTCATTCAAAGTTCAAATACAGTTACAGCTCAGATACGCGCCAGACACGGACGCCATTCTTTTGCTCATACAGACTCAGTCTTCAGATACAGTTCAAATGCATTCCAGACACGGATACCATTTTGATGCTCATTCTTCTGACCTACAACATTGCAATTCAACAAACATTCTTGGATGGCATCTTTAAGCCCATCTCCAGCAAGACTCCACCATCTCCAAATGGCATCTTTAAGCCCATTTCCTCAGATATACTTTTAACGAGTGCAAATTTACAGGCACTCTAGTGTCCAATCCTCTTTTTACCTTCGAGTCGCGAAAGGCAAACTTGCCAATCTAACTCTTCAGGTTCAAGAAGATTGAACAGGGGAAACTGTTGTACCCCAAAATTTTCCCTCCCATTTCATCAACATTTTCTCATCACAAGACTCTTGGAACTCAAGATCAAGCTAGGGTTTGCTCTGCTCAAGACACCTCCTTGCACTGTTGACCTAAATTAGGGTTTGAGTTTGCACAGGGATTTTTTGACCTACAATGCCCAAAGTTACTTTCATACTCCATGTTGAACTTATAAGTTTGTCCATACCAAGTTTCAAGCCTTGATTCAAATTTTTGCCCAATCAATTGGACAGTTGACCTAAAAATCAGCTTTATTGGGGAAAAAGTCAATTGTGGCCAATTGATAGTCAAACCTCATGAATTTTGACCCACATCAACATAATGAACTCATATGAACCATTTTATCAAGTTTGGATTACAATTCCACAAGAAATTTGATCAGATCACCAAAAGGACAAAATGGTCATTTTTAGGGTTTTGACTGCACAAGGGCAATTTTTGACTGTTTGACCTAACCAATGGCAAATCAATCTCAACCATAGACTCAAGGACTCAATGACATTGACTTGACCCATTCAACAAGTTCAAAAGATCCCAAATGCATAGGATTGACAGATGAATTTTTCAGTCAACTGATCAAAATTTGACTGTATACTAAAAAGTCAAACTTTGACTTTTTGGTCAAAATCAAGTACCAAGGGTCATTTTTCATCAAGACATGTCAATTTATGAAACTTTTTCATCAAGAAACCCAAAAATGCAAATTAGGGTTTAAAATGGAAAAATTTCATAACTTAGAAATTTTCTAAGTTATGAAATTTTCTTATTTTTTCCTAACTTTGTCCCATTTTTCACCAAGATGAAAATGGATTCAAACAAAACTTGAAACATGAAAGTTGTAGTCCATCACAAAGTCTACAACTTTTATTCACAAAGTTTTCTCAAAAGAAGCTTGGATCTCAAGTTATGATTTTTGGAACAAGGGTATCTAAAACTTTTAACTTAGAGAAATTTTGCCCTAGTTTAGGCAGGATTTTGACCCATCTTCTTGGCCATTTTTCACGTAGTTCCACTTGGAGTATTAAGTTGCATTTCAAAGATGGATTATATTACATGTTGCAAGCTTTCCAAATTGTCCAAGAACTCCTCAAACACCTTTGTGGTTAGGGAGAATCGAATGGTTGAAGTTGGCAAAAACTCACTTTGATCCATGGCCAATACATGTTCATACCAAGTTGCAAATCTGACCAAGCTAGCTTTGTGCACAATTACAGGCCTCTAAACCAGTTTGTACTCCATAATTTAATGCATATCCATTGAGCTAAGGCATTTTCTTGGTCATTAGGGTATTGTACATTAGATTAAGCCCTAAATGGTAAAAGGTATATTGCCATTTTTGCAAAAGGTTACTTTATGTCAAAACACTAAGCCTTGAGCCTTGAACAAAATCTGATACTGCAAACCAAATCCATTAATTAGAGGGTCCAAGAGGGTTGTGTGCAGGGTGATAGGAGGGCCTGTACAAAGCTATAACCTCACTTCAACTCTTTTGCTTCAAGAAGAAGAAAACTTGTCAAAACAAGGCATCTCTCATATCTGATAAAACCAACCAAAACAAAGTTGTCAAACAAGTTTCATACACCCTAACAAGCCAGAAACACGAGCCCTTGACATCTCAAAACTCCTTGTGCATAAAATCCCCATTTTCTTGCAAAACAGGGTCAGTTCTGCATTTTGCAAGCCATCATCAAATTCCATCGTGCGTTTTGCCCAAAGATACTTCCAATACCTTCCACTCAACTCACCTAAACTATCCTAGACCTCCATTGCTAGCTGTAACACCATTAACACACATTGCCATTTTTGTTTCAAAGCTTTGCAGGTTGAGTTCTGTGGCACGATTCAAGCTGTTTCAAAACAAACTAAGCATTGGGAAAGCTTCCTTGGACCTCAGGCAAGCTCAAAAGAAACTCAAGCACCCTTGGAAGTTGTTGCATTGTCCAGTTCGAAGTCAACTGAAACAGGTATTTCATGAACTTCTATCTCTCTATTTAGGAATAGTTAGACTTAGGTTTGTGAA
The DNA here is from genome assembly GCA_948472305.1 of Vicia faba. Lineage (NCBI taxonomy): Eukaryota > Viridiplantae > Streptophyta > Magnoliopsida > Fabales > Fabaceae > Vicia > Vicia faba. Next base: position 347,607,844 of record OX451737.1, read on the forward strand.
TGAAAGATGTTGTATTCATAGCCCTGAAGCCATACATGTGCTTAGTTTTCATTTATATTAATCGTGCTAGGAGAATTTCATCCATGAACTTTCTGAAAAAACTAGGTTAAGAATTAGGGCCAGAGAAATTCTCTCTGGTCTTTGAGAGTTAGCTTGAGTTTTTTATATGGATAGATTCGTTGTTTGATGCTCTACAAGTTTCATGTTTTGAGTTTTGTCAAAGGATCACAAATACAGGAGATACAGGTCTGTGTAGCTAGCGCGCGTTTTTTTCAAATTTCTGTGGACAGAGGAAGAAGATGAAGTAGCTGGGCTGGGCCTGACTACTTCCTGCTTTTCACACCCCATTTTTCAGTTTACACCCCTCTGGCCCATTTCTTTGTATATTTGACATTTTTGCATTTTTATTTTATTTCTGACTTTGATATTTTATTTACAAATATAAAAAATACTTAAAAAATATTTTTACAAGTTTTTATATTTATTTGGTATTTATTTGAATTTTTTCTAACATTTAAATGTTTAAATACTTATATTATCTTTTGTTTAAATTTAAAAATAATTCAAAAATATGTTTTATTTTCATTTGTTATTTTTATTCATATTTGAAAATATTTTCTTGAAATATATACACTTTGTAAGTAATTTATTTTATTTTCATACATACTTAGCATATTTAATATATTTAATATATATACATACATATTTTATTAAATAATTAGGTCAAAAAATACCAAAAATAATACATTTTTATTTTTATTAATATTTTATACTAAAAATTCCATTTTTTTAATATACTTATATTTTTGTACAAATTAATACATTATTGTATATAAATAATAAATAATACTATTTAATTAATAAATTAGGGTTTTTTCCCTAAAAGACAAAATAATTGAAATTAAATTTTTATTTATTTACATTTCATATTAAAAATACTTTTTCATACATAAAAAACATTTTTTGCATAATACATTTTATTTAATATTTATTTATTGTATTTATTTAAATATTGTATATTTAATATTATGCCTTGCCCATTCAATATGGTTGTAATAATTTAGGGTTTAATTTCTTGTCAAATAATCCCCAATTCAAATTTGTAGCCCCCTCCCTATATCATGTTGTAATAGTGTAGAATTTAAATTCTCGCACCTTTAAGATTTCAATTATACCATGGTTAGACTTAGGGTTTTGTATGCAAAATAAAAATCAACAATTAGTTTGACCTAATCCAAGATAACAATGCATGAAAACAAACACAATGCACACTTGCACCCCTAGGGTTACAATCCACTTGTTGCCTTCAAAAATGGGTCATGGTATGCATGTCAAGTACTTTGGCAAAACAAAAACAAAACAAAAGATCATAGTCCCTCGATGACGCTATCTGAGTTGCCTAAACAAAATGATCAAGTCCCTTAAGAAAATTTCCAAAAATACTTGACACAATTGCTATCATGGTCTATACGATGACTCGCGCCTGTCCCGTTTAACATCTTAACACAAGGTTGTTCATCAAACACAATGGTGAAACAACACTGTTAAAAGGGTTAAAAACATAAGAAAGATCTTTGAGTAAAATAGGGTAGATAGCTCTTAGTTACTTGATCAAAATCTTGCAAAACATCCTTGCTATCTTCAAAATACACTTCACAACACAAATTTCAAAACTCTACTTTCAAACATTGGAAACTTTTCAAAAGACAAGAACACCTTTGTATACATTCAAACAAAAATCATTACAAAGGTTGCCACAACAATGGCCTCTTTTCAAAACATTTTTCAAAATCACACACAAAGCACCATTTCAAACAATTAAAAAGCACCATTTCAAACAATTGAAAAGCAAAGCAAGTGATCTAAAGCAAGTAACTAAGAGCCCATGGATAACCATGGATAGAAAGGGTGCTAATACCTTCCCTTTCTATAATCTACTCCCCGAACTCAAGAAAACATCTTAAAGGTCTTTCCTGTGCTTTTTGACCTTTCCTTAGGATAAAATAAAAAGTCGGTGGCGACTCTTGCTAAACTAAAACATTTGCAAACAAACGCAAAATCCCAAGTCAGTTCTCCCACCGTATCACAACAATGATCTAATCCTAAGGTACACCCCACTTATAACATTCCCCAGCAGAGTCGCCAGTTCTGTGATGCGGTGGGAAGAACTGACTGTTTTGGAATGCTGGTTTGCGTTTTGCGTTTGTGTTCACAAAATGTCGCGGTAAGCAAGAGTCGCCACCGTCTTATATTTTATCCAACAAGGAAAGGAAAAAAGCACAGAAAAATTCCTTTTTCGAGATGTTTCTCGGGTCCGAGGGGTAGATTATAGAAAGGGAAGGTGTTAGCACCCTTTCTATCCGTGGTTATCCACGGGCTCTTAGGTACTTGCTCAAAGTGTTTTCAAAAATTTGCTTTTCTTTGTGTTTATGGATTTGAAAAGAGTTTTTGTTTTGAAGAAAGTGTGAGTGTGAAAAGTTTTATTTTGTTTTGAGAGAGCAAGTACTTAAGAACCATATACCTACTCGAAAAAGGAATCAATTTGTGCTAATTTCCTTTAGATAATGTTGTCCGCTATTGATGAGTAGGTAGCATCGTCGTTGGAGTTTAAGGGTCAATTCGATTAAGGGACGTGTGGTCACTAAAGCAATGTTAGGATGCCTTAGCGGTAACCCTAATGTCTTAGATCATTTTTCCGAGGCAACCGTTTCGAGGCAACTATGATCTTTGGACAAGAGGGCGACCTCTAAAACTTCCTATACTCAATGACCACGTTCGAAGGCAACCAAGTGAGGTGTACCCTAAGAGTGCGCATGTGCGAGTGTGTTGTTTCGGTTAATTTTATCTTTGTACATGTCATGGGCGAGCTATGTTGATTTTAAGTTCATACATTTGATCTTGTCATGCATTCCCTATTATCAAACATCTAACAGTGTATAGTTGCGGAGTTTAAATTGCGGAAATTAAATCTAAACTATTACAAGGCGTAAGGTATTTACATCGCCAAAAGCAAACCCTTGAAATTAAAATGCGGAAAGTAAAATAAAGTGGTAAATAAAGTCCTAATTATCTATTACATTCCGGGAACAATTACATCAATATGAAAATATGGATCGCGTGCGAGAAAATTAAATCGGCGCATTTTTTAGGGTTTTGACCCTTTTTTGAAAGAAAGAGATTTTTTGTTATTTTCGAATTAAAAAAGAAATTAGATCTAAGTTAATTAAATAAATAAATTAATTAATTAATTAAAAGATATTTTTGGATTTTTTATATTTAAGGAAATAAAATAAATTGGTCAAAGTTAATAAAAACCTAATTCTACATTAATTTTAATTATTTTGCAAAAGATATTAAAATTATACCTAATTAAAGCTAAATCAATTAAATTAATTTATTTACAAAAATAAAGTATGAATTTAATTTTAATAAATGAAAATATATTTTTTTTGCATTTTTAATTTTATGAGAAAAATGATTTAATTGGTTAGTGTAAATAATAATAATAATTAACAAAACAATTAAATAAAAAAGAAATATAAAAAGAAAAGAAATAACCCATTGGGGGGGGTTGGGCCCAAATCTGGATGTTTGTGCAGTAATTCAGAGGCCCATTTGTACAAGCCTTGTTTGACTTTCCAGATTCCACGCGCGTGCATTGATCAAGTCTTATGATGAACTTGCAATCTTGGCCATTGGATTTGGCCTGAAGGCCATCTGGCAAATATCTGGACGAGGGCGTATGGTGAGCCACACTTTTGACATGTACTGGAATACCTGTGAACAAAATGCAACAAATATATGGGGGACCTGGGATTCGAACCCAGGTCCCATTGGCCAATGCACTAGCGCCTTCACCAACTGAGCTATTGTGTTCAATTGTTAATGGAATGAATAAAGAATATTATATATGAAAAACAATCAATATGCTGGCATTAAAAAAACACGCGCCAATATTCAAAACCAGCCAATCAAGGGAAGGCACGTAGTCGTCTTCTTCAACGAAAAGCCTGGTTATTTAACTGCGGATTTCATCCGCAACTAAATCCATGGCTCACTCCTAAAATCTTCTCTAGGCTGTAAAAATCAGTTCCAAGACCATGGTTCGATTTGTCTGGGTCTCGTGAACACATCCATATCCGTCAATTGGCTTGATTTCACCTGTAGCAAAAATACCCAAAAAAACAACCTTCCAAACCCTAGTTTCAGTTACAAGGTTACAAGCTACCAAAACAAAATCAAATAGTGCAGAAACGTCCTAAATGGAACGATAAACATGATAGTGTCAAGATTTTGGCAAAAAGATGCAAGAATTAGAGGTTATGTTTTCGTGTACAGGGCCATGTTCAAGAAGACTTACAGCGCGATTGAGGATGTTTCAGGGCTTGATTTTGATTCCTATCGCTTCAGTGGATGGCAAACAAGAAGTCTACGTTGAGTTTTTATGTTGAAAACGTCTCTAACCAAGATTTCAGTTTCACACTTTTTCAAGCTTTTTTCAAGTTGTGTTCTTGTGAATTAGCAACCTCTTTGTCCCAATTTCGTGCCTTTTGTGTTGTATATGTACCAAGCATTGTATTAGGTTAAAAATTGGGCTTTGAATCTTTGTGTATTGATGATTCAAGATTTGATATGATTCACCATTAACAAAGCTTCCAAAAATGTCAAAAACCAATATTTTGTGCATGATATGCCTTGATTCGAATTTGCTCATGTCCATAATGATATTAAAGACCTGTAATGATCAAAAAGATACCATTTGATTAAGATTTGGATTTTATTTGGATTTAAATTGATTTAAAATGAATTAAATCAATAAAAATCAAATAAAATAGAAAAATTAATAATTGGACATAAAATTGAAGATAGGACACGTGTGTAGTGTGACAAGATCAAATCAAGTGGAAAAAAGTGGGCCCTTTTGTCAAAATTTGGAGTTTTGGGGATAGTTCACTTTTGGCAATTTTGGAAAAATACCCAACTTCAACAATGCATAACTTCCTCAATTTTGAACTTTTTGAGGTGTTCTTGGACTTTTTAGAAACCTTGAGATGTACTATAACCAACCCTTTTAGTCTCATCGCATTTTGATATTCCATTCTCAAGTTATAAGCTTTGGAAAAAAAGGTGTTTTTGTTGACTTTCAAAAATGACCTATAATGTCCAAATTTGTAACTTTTTGTGAGTGAATTTCTTGATCTTGGTGTGTGAATATGGATTGTAGGAAATTGCATCCTCTTTAAAATGAGCTTTGAATGGGTCATTTCTCATAAATTATGAGAAAGTTATGCTTGGTCAAAGTTGAGTTGACTTTTCCTACAAAACCCTAATTTAGCAACTTTTGAATCTTGATGAATCTTGAGCAATCCTTGATGAATCATGATCAACCCTTGATCAAATGATTAAATATACTTCAAAATTAGAATGTTGACAAAAAATATTGAGGTTTGACTATTTGTAGGTCACAGTTGACTTTTGCCCTAGCATAGTAGATTTTTGGACCCTTTGAGCAATTGACTGACCAAACTTCCTCTGCAAGGCTTGAAATTTGACATGGATGACCTTGAGAACATATTAGGACATTGGGAAGCACTTTAGGTCATTTGGATGTAAGGACCTTGATGCAACACAAAACCCTAATTTTAAGTTGATTGCCTTAGGAGATGATTTGATTGTTTAACTCTTGAGCAAACTTGAGCCACTTGGAGATTCTTCTTGCAATGTCTTGAGAAATATGGAAGGGCAAATTTTGGGGTACAACACCCCCAAACTCAGTAAAATTCTCAAAAGGTCTTTCTTGTTCTTTTCACCATTTCCTTTATTAGATAAAAGAAAAGTCGGTGGCGACTCTTGCTATCCGCAACAATTGCGATAAAACGCAAAGCATCCAAGTCAATTCTCCCACTGTATTACACCTCTGAACAGGTTTTGATCACTATTATAACTCCATGCAGTCAAAAATATGAGATGCCATAGTTGCCCTGATTGGCTTCGTGTGGTTCGAATATCATAATACATGAACTTTTGTCCAAAACTAAGCCTATATTTGAACTCAGAGGGGTCAAATTAGGGGTACTAGGATCTTTTTTATCACTAACATTTTGAATTTGCAGGTTTTGCATTTTACAGGTCACCGGAGCTAGGGCTCCGGCGCCTCTCCGGCTATTAAAATCAGGTTTTATATTTATTGTTATTATTTGGTTATGCTAACGGATGTAAAGACAACCCTAGTGGTAGCACGCTTTCCCTTAAGACACTCTTATGCTTGTACCTGGGTTCGATCCAGGCGTGGGACATTTTTATGTTTTGTGATTTTTGCAGATCCAGTACAAGCCAGTCTCATGCGCATGCTATGCACTCTCCATCTCATCACCACCTGATTATCACAAAGCTAGATCTAATATTGCAGATCTCACACCCATGTTAAACCGTCATTGAAGAGTGGCACTGAATGTCATTCAGAATCTGGGCTTGTATGTTTGGGCCCAAGCGGAATTTCTTCCAGCACCTCCAAATTCCGTTATACCCGGCCCAATTCTTTTTTTTTTTTTATAACTATTATTTCTTTTTAATATAATTATATTAAATAATACTTTTTTAATTTAATTTAAAATTAATTTAGACTTTAGGTTTTTTTATAAATTTAACCAATCATTTTTTATATAATAATTAAATTAATTCCTTTTTTTAAATTAAAATTAATTTAGTATTTTTTAGGTTTTTTATTAAACTTTTTATAAATTTAATTTAGGTTTTTATTTTAGGTTTTCATTAATCCCCTTTTCACAATTTAAATCAATTAATCATTATGACAAATCATAAGTTATTTTTCGTTAAACAATTTCTCCGCTTCTCTCCACAATCTTCACGCTTTACTTATTTTCGCATTAGTTTTTTCACTATTATGTAACTGTTAAAAGGTTGTAATAGTTAATTAGGTTTTTATTTATTTTATATTTTTCCCTAAGTTTTTGTGGTTTGTATCCCCTTCCCCGAGGCATTTTAATAGTGTAGGACACTTAATTTCTGCCTTTACTGCTTTCTTTATAACTGTATAGTAACTAGGCGTGTATGGAAAGATTTAAAATAAAATGCTAGAAAACCTAATCAAGACAAAATAACTGAAAACAAATCACTTCTCACACATGTACCTCTAGGGTAACCTCACTTGTTCCCTTCGGATAAAACAGTCATGTCCCTCGAACGCAAGGATACCATTATCAAAGACCCTCGGTTAAAAATCATCATAAAGATCATAGTCCCTCGATGACCCTTTGATGCTTCCTTCGGTAAATGATCTTGTCCCTCGATGTTTCCTATGAATACATGATGGTAGTCCCTTCAAATTGCTAAAGGTATCCCTATATGTTGCCTTTATGACTGAACGATGACTCGCGCCTGTCCCTCAAACATCCAACGATAAGGCTTCCTACTAACTAATGGTAGGATAGAATTATCTAAAGGAAGAGGAAAATAACAAAAGACTTTTGAGTAGGTAGATAGATTTTAATCGCTTGCTCACAAAAACATCTCTTTTCACACAAACACTTTTCTGAAATATTTTCAAAACAAACACTTTGTATGCGTTCTCAACTGATACGAGAATCATTACGAAGTTTCCGAACTTAGGCATTTTCAAAATATTTTCAAACTTACACATTCACAAAGAATTTTTCAAAAGTGAGCTAGCGATTAAGAGTCCGTAGATAACTGGGGATGAAAAAGGTGCTAACACCTTCCCTTTTCATAACCTACCCCCCTTACTCAGAAAATTCTCGAAGGTCTTTCTTGTTATTTTCACCCGTTCCTTTATTGGATAAAATAAAAGTCGGTGGCAACTCTTGCTATCCGCAACATTTGTGATAAAACGCAAAACAAAGTCAGTTCTTCCACCGTATTACAGTACCATCCAAAATCGGTATTTTAACCACAGTTCTAACATCCTTGTCTATAGTGCCAGAAAGTAACTTCCTTGAATCTCACCCAGAGTCAGAGCAGGATGGCTACTCTGATACCAATTGAAATTCTGACTGTCAGATCCTGCATGTCCTAAAAGATATCGAGACATCGAATCTGACTTCACACACAACAGCAAGATGTATAGACAAATAAATCAATGTTGAAAGTAAATAACACGGGATATGTTTACCCAGTTCAAAAAAACATTCCTACTCTGAGGGCTACCAAGCTAGGGATGAAATTAACTAGATAGTATAAATTTGTAGACCTTACAACAAACCTCTAGTTTAAAGTCTACGCACTTAATCACTACCCTTTGTTTAACTTCTACCTAAGACACACCTAGGTATGAGGCCCTCCTCAAATCCCTCTTCAATTACACTCAACAATTGGAGAAACTCTAAACACAAGTAGAGAACAGAAACAACCGGAAGCTATACTACCAAAAACAGGCAAAACTTAATGCTTAAAAGATTATGATAATTGACACACAGTATATTCAATGCTTAAAAGCTTGTGAACATCTAACAGAGAACTTACACCCACAAATAAGTATTCTTAAGACTCTAATACAAATACATTCGTAAGTTCCACCTAAAAATAGGTATACACAAGTCTATTTATAAATTCATTATGGACTGGATTAGGCTTCAAAACCGCAGTAGTGAGACTGCACAAAGTCTGCAAAAACTCCTCCAAGAAAATAGGTCTTCAATCATTAGTTTCCTAAAATGTCTCTATAATTAGAAACTATGCAATCTTTGAAAACCAACATAATAATATTCTTATTTGTCACTCTTGGATACCACATAAGCTAACTGAATATTCCCCAAATATTCAGAACTTAATGAGTCAGTTGAAATAGTTGCTGCAGACGCGATGTCCTATCTTCAGTTTGGGACATCTTCTTCTGACATGTTGAAAACAGGAAGTTGGGACTTCTTTATTCAACATGTTTCTGCCAAGTTAATTTTACTAAAATGTATTCCAATCATAATTTCAGATAAATATCAGGAACTAAAAGGATCCTAAATTTGCACTTTTCAATAGTATGGCCTTTCTCGCAATAATAGAGACAAGACAAATTACGAGGTGATTTACTTTTGCCTTTGATATTATTTTTGCTTGGACTTCCTTTTTTATGGGATCTATTTATACTCTTTTTAAACTTAGGAATATCATTAGCAAGATCAATTTTTGGTTATGATGCCTTGTCCATTTTAGCCTTAAGAGTGCTAGCCTCTTTTTTCCAATTTTGACACGCTTCACAAGTGAACCCTAAGGGTTCATCATCCTCATTGATTTTTTCATAATCTAACATTGATTGCTTTAGAGCCTCCATTTTATTTTCAGTGCTCAAAACTTTAGCTTCTAATTTTGAGAAAATCATTTGTTGTGAAGTTAACTTTTTGAAGGCTATTGTAGCATCTCTTTGAAGCATTTCAAAAGCAAGTTGTAATTTGGAATAATACAATCTATCAACATTGTCATATTTATAATGACTTACATTCTTTTTCTTTTTGTGTCATTGATTTGCGAAAAGGCGCGTGTTTGCTTCTACCTCATTATCGCTTGAGCTCTTGCAACTTGAGGAATCACCACCGTTCTCCCAAGTCATATAAGTGTTTCTTGATTTTCTATATTTCATGTGATTTCCATTTTCCTTGTCTTTATCAAGAGATGGACGCTTCGGCCAATAATGACCCGATTTTCCATAATTATAGCATATGGTTCTTGATTTCCCTTTGTTGTTGTTTTCTTCTTTTGAAGAAAAGGATTATTTTCTAAACTTGATAAGATTCTTGTCAGAGTGCTTCACTTTATTCTTTTGAATATACCTGTTGTATCTTCTTGCAAACAATCCCATCTTTTCATCATATGAATCATCATTGTCATTATCATCACTCTCATTTTGCTCAAATGTTGAGGACTTTGAGTAGAAGCCTTTATAGCAATGGACTTCTTTTCTGTTTCCTTATCTTTGTCTTTTTCTTTCTTTAATTTCTTATCATGCTTCTTCTCAAACGTTTCTAAGCAAGTAAGTCCTTTCCCATGTTCTTCAAGCTTACCAAACAATATAGTGAGGTCAAGTGTAGCAAGATTATTGGTTTCCTTGATCGCGGTTACCTTTGGTTGATAATCCCTAGTAAGACATCTCAAAACTTTGTTAGTATCAATTTAATTGGAAATCAGTTTCCCAAGTGTATTTAAACAGTTAATGAGATAAGAAAATCTCTTTTTCATATCCGTAATGGTTTTACCATGTTTCATGTGAAAGAGCTCAAAATCTTGATTCAATGTATTTACTCTAGCTTGTTTAACTTCATTGGTTCCCTCATGGGCAACTTCCCATGCGTTCCACATAGCTATTGCGGTTTTCTAATGAGAGACATGATAAAATTAATCCACTCCAAGGGAGTACATGAGAATGTTTCGTGCCTTCCAATTGTAAGTCCATAATTTCTTTTCATCTTTACTCCATTGTGCTTCCGGTTTGGATACTGTAACATGGTGGGAGAACTGACTTGGGTGTTTTGTGTTTGATTGCAATTGTTGCGGATAGCAAGAGTCGCCACCGACTTTTATTTTATCCAATAAGGAAATGCTGAAAAGAACAGGAAAGACCTTTCGAGATTATTTCTTGAGTTCGAGGGGGTAGATTATGAAAAGGGAAGGTGTGAGAACCCTTTTTATCCATAGTTATATATGGGCTCTTAGTTGCTTTCTAGATCACTTGCTTTTGTTTGAAAGTGTTCTTTGTGGTATGGTTTTGAAAGTATTTTGAAAACGTGCCTTTGTAATGATTCTCGTCTCTAGAAGAACGCATACAAAGTGTTGTTTGGAAAATAGTTTAAAGAAGTGTTTGTTTTTGAAAGTTATTTTGAAAAGGTGTCTTTGTAATGGTTCTCGTCTCTATAAGAATGCATACAAAGCGTTGTCTTTTGAAAATGTTTCAAAATGAAAGTGTTGGTGTATAAAATGTTTTTGTTGTGAGCAAGCGAGCAACTAGGAGAAATCTACCTACTCAAAAGGTCTTAAATGTTCTTTTCCTCATCCTTTAGATGTTGCTATCTTACCATTGATTTGGTAAGAACCTCCATCGTTGGATGTGAAGGGAGGGGCATGGGACGTTTGTATAGTCATAATAGCAATGTTGTGAGATATCTTATCATTTCTCTTGAGGGACTAAGATCATTTATAAGGAAACATTTGAAGCGTCATCGAGGGACTATGATCTTGTATTTTGATTGTTTTTGCTAAGACGTCTCACATGCATAACATGACCATTTTTAGGAAACAAGTGGAGTTAACCCTAGGGGTGCATGTGTGAATAGTATGTTTGGTTTGAATGCATTTAGTCTTTGATTATGGGTTGTCTACTTGTTGTTTTTATCTTGCCATACATTACCTATTTTACTAGCAAGCATACAAAAGTAATAAAATGCATAAAGATAGAATCCTACACTATTACAAGCATATTGAAGTGCATGAAAATATAAAAGGGAAAAAATAAAATAAAAGCAAGAAAAATGAGGGTCTTTCGATTGAGGCAGAAAACCCTTCGATTCTGCACTTTCTGGCTCTCTTCAATTGGGGGTTGGCACCAGTGTAGGCGTGTCTTTCAATTTTGGGCCTCGAAATCAGCATGGTGTGCCTTTCAATTGGGGTCTGAAATTCATCATGTTGTGCCTTTAGATTGGGGCCTGAAAGTCAGCATGTTGTGCCTTTTGATTGGGGCCTGAAAGTTAGCATGTTGTGCCTTTTGACTGGGGCCAGAAAGCCAGCATGTTGTGCCTTTCAATTGGGGCCTGAAAGTCAGCATGTTGTGCCTTTCGACTGGGCCTGGAATCAGTGTAGGCATGCTTTTCGTCTGGGCTTGAAAGTTAGCATTGTGTGCCTTCTGGTTGCCTCTTTCGTTTGACCTGGAAAATGGGGTAGAAACCTGGAGCTTCTTTTCCTACTTCCTGTTTCCTGTTTCTTTCGTTTGAACTCTTAAATAGCAACATGGCCTAAGGCCAAGCTAGCATTGCCTTACAACCAGTTTTAATACTTAATGCATGTTTAGGTAAACAATAAGCAGAACGAAAGGGTTAGCTCTGAAAACACATTAAAATGTTGGAAACAAAAAGAACAATGCTATACTAGAAATGAAAAGCTCAAAGTTTGGAACAACTTACCTTGCTGGATGTTGGAGGGTGTGCTGGACCTTCAAGTGGCTGAACTAAATGCTCCTGGATTCGAAGGAAAGAAATAGGTGTGGGGTTCCTTTGACTGGATTCGAAGGTCAGGAGGTGTAAGGGTGGTGTTTGTTATTTATGGGTTCGAAGGAGGAGAACAGGTGTAGTGTTCTTTCTTGCTGGATTCGAAGGGGAACAAAAGTGTATGGGACTTTCCAGAATCGAAAGATGTAAATGTTAGATTTTGGGTTTTTACTTTCACAAGTGTTTGAGTGTTCAAGAGCTTTATGATTTTTGAAGATCTTTCCACGCTAAAAATATGGACCTCTTTATTTTTTCATGGTTCCTCTATTTATAGAGGAAATGCTTGGGAGATGTTGAAGTAGTCAGCTTTGCAAAAAATAATAAAATATGAAAACCAAAAAGTACAATTGGGGGCCTGATGTCAGTTGGGTACAGAAGATTTGACATATGCCTTTTGGCGTTGCTTGTGCTCAGACAAAAATCAGGTTGAGAGTTGATTTTGTGATTAAAGTACTCTTTATGAAGAAAGGGTACGTAGCCTTTTTCCATTTCATCCAAGAATGGTATTATCCAGTGGATAAACATTCAAATCTTTGTACAAGCTTCTGATTATGTAAAGATTTGGAAGCAACATAGCCTGACAAGTAGGGTAAGGCCATGAGATTTACTCAAACTTGCTTCGAAGGATCCAGAGTTGGGTTCGAAAGATGCTGATTCGAAGGGAATCAAAACTCCAATCAAAACTTTGTATGTAAGTGGCTCTTGTCCAATCGAAAGCTTACCTGCCAGGGGTCACATGTGGCCAAACGAAAGAGTGTACATAGGGGGTCCTTGCCTTGTGACTTCATGCCAACATGAAAAAGATCTATGTTTAAATGAAGCTTGCATGAAGGGAACCAAATGCCCAAACGAAAGGTTTGACTAAAACCTTGTGTTGAAGGATTCATGTTCCCAAACAAAGGGTGTGACCAGTAGCTTGTACTGAAGGAACCACATGCCCAAACGAAAGGTGCATTTAGGAGGCCAAAATGTCCAGATTCGAAAGAAGCATATAGGAGGCAAAAAAGTGAAAATTAAAGGATGCTAAAAGGGAGCCTTTTGCCTTGGAATTGAAGGAGCCTACAAGAGGCCTTGTGCCTTGTGAATCCAAACCAACGTGCCAGAGGAGCACGCCCAGTCGAAGGATGCAAGCCAAGATTGCATCGAAAGAGGCCAAAAGGCTAATCGAATGAGATGAATCGAAGAACACTTGTTTTTATCCAAATTTGTCAAAATATTATTTTTATCTGTTTTCTCCCTTTTCGACAGTTTCCTTTTAATCTTGGTACTGGAAAATCCCAATGTGCTTGTGCAAGCTTGAACCTTGAGAATCCTTGTGAGAAAGGCCTTGAAAAATGAGATTAAATTTTGGGGTATAACAGTTGCCCCTGTTCAATCTTCTTAAACCTGAAGAGTTAGATTGGCAAGTATGCCATTCGTGACTTGAAGGTGGAAGATGATTGAACACTAAAGTGCCCAGAAATTTTCACTCGATGATATGTTAGTTGACTGTGTAGGGAATGGGCTTAAAGATGCCATTTGTAGAAATGATGGAAAGTTGTTGGAGATGGGCTTATAGATGCCATCCAGAGTGACTGTGGAAGGTATCGGGATAAATATTTTGGTTGATTTATACTGAAATAGTAGAAGGTTTCAAGGAAGTGTTTGTCATGTAGATAGTCACCCTGTCCTGTTTCAGGAATCGATCTACAATCAATTTGTTTACAGACGAATGTCTTGTTTCAGGTAGTGATATGTGATGAAGGAATCCTGGAGGATTACTACTCCAAAAGGATGATGAAGGGATCTGGGACTATTGATACTCCAACAGGATGATGAAGGAATCTTGGATGATTACTATCCCAACAGGATGATGAAGGAATCTTGGACGATTACTACATCATCATGATGATGAAGGAATCTTGGACGATTACTACCTCAGCAGGATGATGAAGGAATCTTGGACGATTACTACCTCAGCAGGATGATGAAGGAGTCTGGGACGATTGCTACCTCAGCAGGATGATGAAGGAATCTTGGACGATTAATACCTCAGCAGGATGATGAAGGAATCTTGGATGATTACTACCCCAACAGGATGATGAAGGAATCTTGGACGATTACTACCTCAACAAGATGATGAAGGAATCTTGGATGATTACTACCTCAGCAGGATGATGAAGGAATCTGGGAAGATTACTACTCCAATAGGATGATGAAGGAATCTTGGACGATTACTACCTCAGCAGGATGATGATGGAATCTTGGACGATTACTACCTCAGCAGGATGATGAAGGAATCTTGGATGATTACCACCCCAACAGGATGATGAAGGAATCTTGGACGATTACTATCTCAGCAGGATGATAAAGGAATCTTGGACGATTACCACCTCAACAGGATGATGAAGGAATCTTGGACGATTACTACCTCAGCAGGATGATGAAGGAATCTTGGATGATTACTACCTCAGCGGGATGATGAAGGAATCTTGGACGATTACTACTCCAACAGGATGATGAAGGAATCTTAGATGATTACTACCTCAGCAGGATGATGAAGGAATCTTGGATGATTACTACTTAAACATGATGATGAAATCCAAGCTTGATTTTTGTCTTGGAGAAATTTACAGATTAATGCCACTTATCTGTTGACCTTTTCCTGAAAAGGTAAAGAATTAGTTGTATGCAATGTCATGATGGATGAAATGCATGGCGTCCTCAAAATAAATGAGATTATGCCGTATGCATTTATCATGTATGTAAATAGGATGTATGAAATGTGAAATGTTATTGAAGTGTATATTTGTCTGGGAAAATAAATCCTTGACAAATGCTGGGGAGCCTTGGGAAATGAAATCCCGGACCGCTTTTGTGGATGAAGAGTAGGCTTCTCTTCGGACCTTGTTTTAGGATGTTTCCGCTGGGGATTCCAGTTTTTTGTTTGAGGAGAAACTATGTTGGGGAATACTGGCTTTGCTTTGAGAAGATAACTCTGTGGAGAGTGTTGATCTCTGCTTGGGGAAAGGAGTTCAGGAGTCTCAGTTTCCTGTTGCTCTACTGGGGAGTTATCTTGGGGAAGATTAAATTAACTGTTATTTGGTCGTATTCCAGGCTTCGCGGGAAATTTCTTGGGGAGGGTTAAGCTAGGCTGTTATCTGGTCGGGTTCTAGGCTTCGCAGTAACTTTCTGAGGCGGATGAAGTTAATTATTATCTGGTCGAGTTCCAGGATTCACAATAACTTACTTGAAAGGATGAAGTTGAACTAATATCTGGCCGGGTCCAGGCTTCACAACAACTTACTGAATTTGATTGTTATCTGGTCGAATTCCAGGCTTCATAATGAATTCTGGGGATTGTAGAGCAGTCTACTGGGGAAGAGGAGTTGTGGTCCGTTGATTTGTAATAGTCTGAGAGGAAAACTCAATGATGGGGAATCTGTAGTTTATTGGGGAAATAAACCCCATCGTTATTCTGTTAGGGAGGAGTTTTCAAAGATTGAAACCCTGGCTGGGGGCCATCCTATGAACAGGATTTTGGAGGAGATTTGTCACTGCCCCTGCTAGCAGGTGTTGCCACACTTCCAGAAAATGTTTGTTTGATCGTAAATGATTCATTGCTGGAACTCATGTCCAATGCCCCAAGTGATTCAGATACAGGCCTGCCCCTGGTTATTCATCATTTCTTGAGAGATTTCTTGGAATTTTGACTGGACTGCCCTAGATGTGTTGGACAGTGACACGTCATGCCCCTTGCTTATAGGAGATCTGTTATTGGAAGTGTCTTCCCACTTGAAGTGATTTTATTCAATGGGAGAGTTTTTGTTCACTGGATATTTGTTGTGTGAATTTCTCTGTTGTCAAACAAATAGCCAAATGCAAACAGCGATATTCAAATAATGCAAAGTTCATGTTTGTCTTGAAGTTTTGAAAATGCGTATTAGCAGATAAAAGAATTTTTTTAAATAAAATTCAACTCAGGATTTAGAGTAAAGCCTTACAGGAGTCAGGATACCTTTTGTAACAGTATGCTTTCGAATTAACCTATGCTTCTTTTAGGACTTTTGAAGGGTTGTAGCATGGCTTGGTTCACGGTGTAAGAAACAAAAGATAAAGGCTCAAATTTTATTTGTACCCCCCCTTTCTTCGTGATGTTCTTCAGTCCTAAACTCAGTTAATTGTGCGTTTGAACTCCAATTGAGTCTGGAATGGCGTTTTTGTGATGGTTCAAACAAGTTAAGTTTATCGGAAGGCGTTCATTTTTTGCAACATTTTTCATGTTGTTGAGGATTTGCAGTGACCTCCTTTTGGATTTATTATCCATGATTTTGCATGACTGTTCTTGTTTTTGAGATTACAGTCAGCGGGATGCCCCAGTTTTTGTTTAAGTCTCCTTCGTAGGTTTTGACTTAGTGGCCTTTTCTCTTGAGAGATAACGACTTCCTATTTGGTAGGGAACCATCATCGTCTTTTGATTCCAGAGGAATGTTTTTGATGTCATCCGTTGTGTTACAAAGTGAAAGTTTGCGACTGAGCGCGCATTTGAATTAACTGAGAAACTACCCTACCCCAGGTTTTGATTAAAGGTTTCAATTTGTGTAAAAAAGAAAACTTCTACTTCTTTGGCTCGAAGGGGTTGACTATGGATTATCCTCCTTATAACTCCAGTGTTTAGGAATTAAAATAACGCTTGTACATCGTCAACAAGGTCTATTCAAAAGCATACTGTATGAGATTATGGCATTGTTTTCGTCATCCTCCCTCTAAAGGCTTGTAACTTTTAAAACAAGAGTTAAATGTCACCAAAAGGAAGTAACGCACAGTTTAAGTATAGTGAAAACAAATGGATTAATTCAAGACAAACATATGCAGTGCATTAACGAAACAGAGTTTAACATTAATAGATAAGTGTTTGAATAACAAAACAAATTACAATTGAAAATTCAAAATGAACTTGGATGCTCAATGGTTTGGCATGGGAGCAGTGATCACATTATGAGTATCTGAAGGGTCGAACTCAATCTCCTTGGTGTCAATCAAGTCTTGAATCTTGTTCTTCAAAGTCCAACAGTTGTCGGTTTCGTGTCCATGACTATCAGAATGGTAGGCACATCTTACGCTTGGATTGTACTTAGAAGAGGAGGTATCGGGGTTTTGAGGAGGATCCTTTAGTGTGATCAGTTTCACCTTCAGCAAATGTTGTAATTGAGACAAAGTCATGTTGATGTTAGCGTATTGCCTTTCTTGGTATCTTATCCTACGCCTATTGCCATGTCTTTGTTGAGCAGGTGTAGGATTAGAGATCAGGATTTCCCCTACGTGTTGATCGTGGTTGCTCTTGTTATGTCCCTTTTGGTCGTACACAGCATAGGACTCTTTATTCCCATTGTATGGATTTTTCTAAGCATCTGAGGATGTAGCTCCTTGGATCTTTCCACTTTTGATGCCAGCTTCGACCCTTTCGCCAGCCAGTATTATCTCGGTGAACCCGGCTGAGGAGCTTCCGATTAGGTGATTGAAGAAAGGTCCCGTCAAAGTTCCCATAAAAATGTCAATCAGCTCTCTGTCAGTTAAGGGTGGCTGCACCCTACCAGCCAAGTCTCTCCACTCTTGGGCGTATTCTTTGAAGCCCTCGTTGGCACGCATGGCCACATTCTGCAATTGCACACGAGTTGGTGCAAGATCAGCGTTGTATTAGTACTGCTTGTAAAAAGCAGTGGCTAGATCTTCCTAAGTGTGAATGTGGGAACTCTCCAATTGATAGAACCACTCAAGTTGCGTCCCAGCTAAAATCTCTTGGAAGAAGTGGATCCAAAGCTTCTGATCAGTTGTGTATGGTTGAATCTTGCGGACATAAGACTTTAGGTGCATCTTAGAGCAAGAGACTCCATCATACGGGGCAAAGGTAGGGATTTTGAACTTTGGTGGGATGACCACTCCAGTAACCAAACCCATGTCTCCCAAGTCCAAGCCAGGCACAGCTTGGATCTCCACAGCTTTTAGTATGTCTTCAAGTTGTTTGTATTTTTCATCCGCTGGAGGATACTGCTCCTCAGAAGAGTCTTTGTGATCAGTAGCTATGTTAGCTCTAATGCTTCCAGCTTCCTCTTCTTGACTGTCTTTATAAGAATCATCTTCTTTTTGAGCTAGCTGGGCATGCCCCTTGGACCTTCTCTTTACGTTGAGGATGACCGACTTTTTCTTCTTCTTGCTCTCTTTGGTGAAGAGTGTTTTCAGATCTTTCTGCCCCTAGGCCAAGTTCATGAGCGCTTGTTGGAACTGAGCATTTTGAGCTTGGATATCTTTAACTATTTTCTCTAGAGCCATATCTTACTGAAATAAACAGTAAGCAGATGAGAAAGCATGTAGGGGAAAACCTGTTATGATGACATGCATGATATGTGGATGCAATGTTTTCAAGGATCTCGCGGGGTAAACACAAGAAGATGTTAGAATTTGAATGTTGATCAACAGCTTTGATTAGAGAACTTCGTATCGGTGGATGTCCTTCCATGAGAATCAAGCTCACCATGTCATGTGGGTCATAGCCCTTGACTCAAGTTACTGTGCTTTGGTCTTGACGGCATTTGATTAGAGAATGAATCCTTTTGCCCCTTGATAGGCGTCTGGTTCAACATGACCTTGCATCATAGGCCCTTGAGATCCTTGAAATGGTTATTGAAAATGCTATGGTATGATTTTATGATGTTATGTACAAGTATGCAAAGTAAGCAAGTTGTTATGTACAAATAGTCATATACACACAAAGCAGACAAGTCCTTAGGTTTAGGCTTGCATGGAGTTTGATAGGTAAGTACCCTCTTGAAGTTTAGTTGGCTCAACCTGTCCTAGTAATAGTAACCGGGTTCTAGGGGATCTCAATATCATTGATTTTTCTTCATCGGGCATTGTTTCAGTGCAAGCCTCTTTAATAGCGACCGAAATATACCGAAAGTCCAATCTCAATGAGCGTACTATCGAGTATCAACCAACTTCAGACTGCACCAAAGCCGGCTACCTTACTACTTCCTAATGGCCAAGATGGTCAAGTAAAGGTTCTAAAGTCAGTTAGTGCTTCATGACACCACACAGCGGCCTCATATTCTCCTTGACTACTCAAGGGCTACCGATACCAACAAATGTGTTACACTAACGTAGCTATTGCTTAGACCATGTCGGTATGCCCCACACAGTTTCCATAATCTATTGCTACCTACCTAAAAGGTTCCCCAGATCCGGGTAGAGGATCAAAACAAGCCCAAACAAGGAACCATAATGTAAAGCATGCAAATCAAACAAGGAAAGCAAGTAAATGTGATCTAACCCTAAGGTAACCCCACTTTTAAAGAACTCCCCAACAGAGTCTCCAGTTCTGTAACGCGGTGGGAGAACTGACTTGGGTGTTTTATGTTTTATCTCAATTGTTGCGGATAGAAAGAGTCTCCACTGACTTTTCTTTTATCCAATAAGGAAAGGCTGAAAAGAACAGGAAAGACCTTTCGAGATTATTTCTTGAGTTCGGGGGGTAGATTATGAAAAGGGAATGTGTTAGCACCCTTTTCATTCATAGTTATCTATGGGATCTTAGTTGCTTGCTAGATCACTTGCTTTTGTTTGAAAGTGTGCTTTGTGGTGTGGTTTTGAAAGTATTTTGAAAACGTGCCTTTGTAATGATTCTCGTCTCTATAAGAATGCATATAAAGTGTTGTTTGAAAAATAGTTCAAAGAAGTGTTTGTTTTTTAAAGTGATTTTGAAAAGGTGTCTTTGTAATGGTTATCGTCTCTATAAGAACGCATACAAAGCGTTGTATTTTGAAAATGTTTCAAAATGAAAGTGTTGGTGTATAAAATGTTTTTGTTGTGAGAAAGCGAGCAACTAGGAGAAATCTACCTATTCAAAAGGTCTTAAATATTCTTTTCCTCCTCCTTTAGATGTTGCTATCTTACCATTGGCTTGGTAAGAAGCTCCATCGTTGGATATGAAGGGACGGGCATGGGACGTTTGTATAGTCATAATAGCAATGTTGTGAGATATCTTAGCATTTTTCTTGAGGCTAAGATCATTTGTAAGGAAACATTTGAAGCATCATCGAGGGACTATGATCTTGTATTTTGATTGTTTTTGCTAAGACGTCTCACATGCATAACATGACCATTTTTAGGTAACAAGTGGAGTTAACCCTAAGGGTGCATGTGTGAATAGTGTGTTTGGTTTGCATGCATTTAGTCTTTGATTATGGGTTGTCTACTTGTTGTTTTTATCTTGCCATACATTCCCTTTTTTACTAGCAAGCATACAAAAGTAATAAAATGCAGAAAGATAGAATCCTACACTATTACAACCATATTGAAGTGCATGAACATATAAAAGGGAAAAAATAAAATAAAAACAATAAAAATGAGGGTCTTTCGATTGAGGAAGAAAACCCTTCGATTCTGCACTTTCTGGCTCTCTTCGATTGGGGGCTGGCACTAGTGTAGACGTGTCTTTCGATTGGGGCCTGGAAATCAGCATGTTGTGCCTTTTGATTGGGGCCTGAAAGCTAACATATTGTGCCTTTAGATTGGGGCCTGAAAGTCAGCATGTTGTGCCTTTCGATTGGGGCCTGAAAGTCATCATGTTGTGCCTTTCGACTGGGGCCTGAAAGTCAGCATGTTGTGCCTTTCAATTGGGGTCTTAAAGTCAGCATGTTGTGCCTTTCGACTGGGCCTGGAATCAGTGGAGGCATGTTTTTCGTCTGGGCTTGAAAGTCATCATTTTATGCCTTCTGGTTGCTTCTTTCGTTTGACCTGGAAAATGGGGTAGAAACCTGGAGCTTCGTTTCCTACTTCCTGTTTCCTGTTTCTTTCGTTTAAACTCTTAAATAGAAACATGGCCTAAGGCCATGCTAGCTTTGTCATTCAACCAGTTTTAATAATTAATGCATGTTTAGGTAAACAAGAAGCAGAACGAAAGGGTTAGCTCTGAAAACACATTAAAAGGGTGGAAACGAAAAGAACAATGGTATGTACATGCTTGAAACGAAAGAAAAGCTTATTTACATGTTATACCAGAAACGAAAAGCTCAAGCTTTGGAACAACTTACCTTGCTGGAGGCTGGAGGGTGTGCTGGACCTTCAAGTGGATGAACTAAATTCTCCTAGATTCGAAAGAAAGAAACAGGTGTGGTGTTCCTTTGACTGGATTCGAAGGTCAGGAGGTGTAAGGGTGGTGTTTGTTATTTCTGGGTTCGAAGGAGGAGAACATGTGTAGTGTTCTTTCTTGCTAGATTCGAAGGGGAACAAAAGTGTATGGGACTTTCCAGAATCGAAAGAGGTAAATGTTAGATTCTGGATTTTTGCTTTCACAAGTGTTTGAGCATTTGAGAGCTTTATCATTTTTTAAGATTCTTTCCACGCTAAAAATCTGGACCTCTTTCTTTGTTCATGGTTCTTCTATTTATAGAGGAAATGCTTGGGAGATGTTGAAGTAGTCAGCTTTGCAAAAAATAATAAAATATGAAAACGAAAAAGTACAAGTGGGGGCCTGATGTCAGTTAGGTACAAAATATTTGACTTATGCCTTTTGGTGTTGCTTGTGCTCAGACAAAAATCAGGTTGGGAGCTGATTTTGTGATTAAAGTACTTTTTATGAAGAAAGGGTACGTAGCCTTTTGCCATTTCATCCAAGAATGGTATTATCCAGTGGATAAACCTTCAAATCTTTGTACAAGCTTCTGATTATGTAAAGATTTGGAAGCAATATACCCTGACAAGTAGGGTAAGGCCATGAGATTTACTCAAACTTGCTTCGAAGGATCCAGAGTTGGGTTCAAAAGATGCTGATTCAAAGGGAATCAAAACTCCAATCGAAACTTTGTATGTAGGTGGCTCTTGTCCAATCGAAAGCTTTCCTGCCAAGGGTCACATGTGGCCAAACGAAAGAGTGTACATAGGGGGTCCCTGCCTTGTGACTTCATGCCAACATGCAAAAGATCTATGTTCAAATGAAGCTTGCATGAAGTGAACCAAATGCCCAAACGAAAGGTTTGACCAAAAACCTTTTGCTAAAGGATTCATGTTCCCAAACGAAGGGTGTGACCAGTAGCTTGTACTGAAGGAACCACATGCCCAAACGAAAGGTGCATGTAGGAGGCCAAAATGTCCAGATTCGAAAGAAGCATATATGAGGCAAAAAATGCAAATCGAAGGATGCTAAAAGGGAGCCTTTTTCCTTGGAATCGAAGGAGACTACAAGAGGCCTTGTGCCTTGTGAATCCAAACCAACGTGCCAGAGGCCCACGCCCAGTCGAAGGATACAAGCCAAGCTTGCATCGAAAGAGGCTAAAAGGCCAATCGAATTACCTGAATCGAAGAACACTTGTTTTTCTCCAAATTTGTCAAAATATTATTTTTATCTGTTTTTTTCCCTTTTCGACATTTTCCTTTTAATCTTGGTACTGGAAAATCCCAATGTACTTGTGCAAGCTTGAACCTTGAGAATCCTTGTGAGAAAGGCCTTGAAAAATGAGAGGGAAAATTTTGGGGTACAACAGATACTGTTCTGGACTGAGCCTGAACTTGGCCTAACTCCATATGAGGCCCAATCAAACTATGTTGTTTAAGGAGGCCTGCTGACCGAATCTGTCCACGACTTTGTCGGGAAGTAATCCCACCCTTCAAGAAGAAGCAACTTTGTCACACGAGGATGAATCTAGGAAATGCGAGGAGGTTCATCGCCGGTCAGGAGGACCTCGAGAGCATCCTCCACTCTTATCATCGACCAAGACCAGTCCTCTCGGACAACCTCATAGCTAGCGGGGAGAATCCACGACGGACAGGAGTACCTCACGAGCATCCTCCTTGTAGGGCTGACTCTTAACACCTTCGAATATCATGGAGTCCTCTTGGTCCCTTAAAGAACGCATCCATATCCTCCTGATAGTTTGAAGGAATCCTTCCAGGTGGGGGACCACATGCTGGTCCCCACTATGCACGTAGAACCTGGCAGTCTCAACTTTGGGCCTGCTTGCCCAGCCCAACGATGGGGATCTTGGCCCAGCGCTGGGGGCTAGAAATACCCTCTCACTTGAGAGGATCAGGTATTCATTATTTCATACTCACTCTCGTACTTACTTGTATTGCTTTGAACCTCACTTTGGCATCGGAGTGTCTTGCATGTACCCCTCCTCCTAACTTCACGTTCAACCGCTGCTCGGCTCGAAGCTTGTGGGCATTGACAATCCCTTCTAGTCAGGTAAGATCAGTGGCGCCGCCTGTGGGAAACTAGCTTCCCCGTCTCCATCTCAAGACTAAAGCAACTCTATCAAACCACATGATTGTCATGGCCGACCAAGCTGCCAACAACAACCAAAATGCCCATCTCGCCGACCTCAACAACAACGTCGACGATAATATTGGAAACAACAACGTCGGGAACGACATCGACATGGTAGATCTCGAGCACAAATACAAAGATGAGATGACCGCCTCTTCATCATCCCATACTCGGCCGCAATAGGATATCTGTCTCCCCCAGAACTATGAGCTCAATGCTTTCTAGGAGGTCCCCGTTCCTGCGGGCGCTGATGTCGCGACCAGGGCTCTGTTCGCGGTCATTAACCAAACAAACTACTTAATCTTCTAGCAAGGTGAGCGATTAAGGGTGCTCGAGGATACTCGTCGAGCCCCCAGAAGATCTGACAATCCACCTCCCCGTCAGAACGAATATCTTCCTCAGTCTCCCCCCCCCCCCCCCCCGAGACACAGACGAGATAGATCGCGAAGCCTTTCTCCCCGATGAACCGGACGAGGCCCAGTGTTAAATAAGACACTTCCCTAAGCCACGGGAAGATGCAAACACAACCCCCCCGCGCGGGGAACAATGATCCCCTGTAAACAACATAAATAGAGGGAATGAAGAAGCACAACCTCGGCCAAGGGATCCTCCCCACGGCCAAGGCCGCCACCACGACCGAAATTACAATCGGTCCCCCTCCCTCTCTCCGTACAGAAGCGACAAAGACGAACCCAGCGGTCCCTTATCCTAAGAGATCATGGAGACGCCCATTCCAAGGGGAATGGAGAAACCGCCCCAGCTGAAGGAATACGACACCATTGCAGATCCTGTCGACCATATTGACAGCTTCGAAGCAATGCTCTATTATCATAACGTCTGGGGGGAAATCAAATGTCGATTGTTCCCCACGACCTTGAGAAAAACTTCCATGGACTGGTATAAGTGCCCCGCCCCAGGGTCGATCACCTCTTGGAGAAATCTCAAGAACCAGTTCATCGGCTCCTCCACTGCGTCTCGTCGATACTCGAAGACTAAGGCCGCCCTTGAGGCTATCGTCCAGAGGAGTGACGAGACCCTTCGGGAATACATTGATCGGTTCAACCGAGAGGCCATTCATGTCATATGTACCGATCACATGAAAAGGTACCTGCTCGAGAGGGGACTCCTCCCGGGCACTGAGTTCTAAAAGGCCGTCGGCATCGAACCACCCCGGTCTTTCGATGCTCTCCTCGAAAAATCTAGGGCCTACATGGACTACAAGGAGAGGGAAGCAGCAAACAAAGCCTGCAACTTGAGGAATCACGGACCAGCTAACATCTTGCGACAACAGGACGCAGGCCCTTCTTGAGGGACGAGCGAGAAGAGAAGGGGTGATAAACCGCGCGACCCTCGCGAGCACAGGGGACACGTAGGAGATTCACAGAGTACACTCCGTTAACCTCTTCCCATGAGCGCATCTTGGCGGAATGCTCTAATACCGACTTCAAAGATGGTGGCGTCAGACATCCTCAATCTACTCCGGCGAAGCCCAGGGCAGACAGATCAAAGTAATGTCAATACCACTGTAGCCACGGGAACCTGGCAGAAGACTGCGTCCACCTCAAGGATGCCGTCGAGGCCCTTATCAAGGGTGACAGACTCGGGCAGTACCAATGTAATGACACCCCTCGTCAGGATACCGGCAAGGTAAAAGAAGTCGAGGAAGAAACCTGACCATCGGATGAATCAGCCCCTATTTAGATAGCTTTCTCTGTGATAAGACAGGAGGACTTCCACGTCCCCGACAGCTATGAGGACGAGCCCTGGTCCATGCACAGCAGATGGGAGAAATTCCCTTCTGCCATGGTCATAACTGGCAGGGGGTTCAATGACCTCTCTGTAAACTCTGCGAAGAGGAAGCTCGACGAATTGGTGGAAGCGGCCCAAACCCAAGCGATGACACTCGAGAGGTTCAAGGGAAAGTCTGAACCGATCACTTTCTACCTGGAGGAGTTACCCGGTGGGTCCCATAACTCGAGCATCTCTCTACTGGTGAGGGCAAGGACGGCTAACTTTGATGTGCACCATATTGTGGTCGACAAGGGGAGTTCCGTCAACGTCATGTATAGTCATATGTTTCGAACTTTGTAGCTCGACAACACTCACATGTCACTATACGTGGGGTCCAACCTGTAAGGTTTCAACGGCTCAACCTCCAAACCATGGGGCTACATGGAGCTTTTTGTCACTTTCGGGGAAGAGACCGCCTCCTAACAAATCAAGGTATGGTTTCTAGTGATCGACTGCCCGTCTCTCTACAACTGCATCCTAGGGAGACCAACACTGACCGACTTGACCTTTGTGCCCTCCACCGTCCATTTGAAGATGGAGTTCTACACTCGGAGAGGGCGCGTCGCCACCATCCACGGGGACATCTTGGCTGCTAGTAGATATTTTCACGCAGCTTCCAAAGGGCAGATCATGGTCGACACCGAAGCACGGCCTGCCAAGAGAGCTACCACTGCTCGACCTAAACCGCGGCTTGCTCAAACAGGAGAACAAAAGGCTCCACCAAAGGTTGACTCCATCTCCCTCGACACCCACTCCGACAAGGATGAAGTCAAAGCCCCCAGCAAAGAACAGGAACTCCTCGGACCCATCCCAGACGGAGACTTCGAGTTTATTCCCCTCGGTGAATACCCTCACAAAGGCATGAAGATCGACACTGGACTCCCTGACTTAGAGAGGAGTAAAATCAGAGCTTTCTTGAGGAAGAACACAGACTTGTTCGCATGGAGCGCTGCGGAGATGCCTGGACTCGACCTCGGGGTTTCCTGTCACCAACTGGCCATTGATCCAACCGTTAGGGCAGTAGTGCAACATAGACGTAGGCAGTCTCCTGAGAAAGCGGAGGTTGCTGAAAATGTTGTAAAAGACCTCCTATAAGAAAATCTTATTTTTGAGGTCCGATATTCAACCTGGCTCTCAAATGTTGTACTCGTTAAAAAGAATAATGGAAAATGGAGAATGTGTGTTGATTATATTGATCTTAATCGGGCATGTCCCAAAGATGCTTTTCCTTTACCTAACATTGATATGCTAGTCGACAACTCGGTCGACTATAAAATTTTATCATTTATGGACGCCTACTCGGGCTACAACCAAATCCCAATGGCGATGAGCGACAAGCATTGCACCACTTTCATGACTAGCTTGGGCAACTACTATAACAATGTAATGCCCTTTGGCCTAAAAAATGCAGGAGCAACATACCAGCGGATGATGAACAAAGTCTTCCGTAGTGAGACCGGAGACATGCTCGAGGTGTACATGGAAGATATGATTGTCAAATCTCGAACTGATACCGACCATGTTGTCCACCTCAAAAGAGTCTTTGCCCAAGTTAGACAATGCAAAATGAGATTCAACTCCAAGAAATGCACCTTCGGGGTTAAGGCGGGCCAATTCCTTCGTTTCTATCTGACTGAACAGGGAATTGAAGCCAACCCTGACAAGTGTCGGGCATTCTCCGAGCTTCCTATGCCTAGCTCGAAAAAATATATACAAGTCCTAAACGGTATGCTCACCTTGCTCTCCTGTTTCATAGCGAAGTCCGCGCAACACACTCTACCATTTTTCAAACTTATATGCAAAAAGGCGGCTTTCCAGTGGACCGAGGAATGAGAACAAGCCCTCCTCCACCTCAAGAAAAGACTTTCGCAACTGCATGTGCTATCGCGACCAGAGAACAGGTAAACCTTATTCTTTTACATGGCCGTCTCTGCCGAGGTCATAAGTGCGGCCCTCATTCGTGAGACTCCAGACGGGAAAAAATAGTATATTTTATGAGCAAAGCGCTACAAGGGACTGAGGTTAGGAATCAACAGATTAAAAAAGTAGCCTTAGCTCTCATCAATGCAGCAAGGAGACTTAGACATTACTTCCTGGCCTACACGATCACCGTACAAATAGACCAACCCGTAAGACAGCTCATATGCCGACCAGGCATGGTTGATCGAATGCTGAAATGGTCCTTGGAACTCTTAGAGTTTGTCGCAGAGATGACCACTCACAATCCCCCCATAGGGAAGAAGCATAAGTGGACAGTCTTTATAGACGAAACTTCCAGCTCGACAGAGAGAGGAGCGGTAATCCTCCTCGAGAACGAGGAAGGCATCGTGATCGATCATTCCCTCGCCCTTTCTTTTCTGGCATCGAACAATCAGGTTGAATATGAGGCCCTGCTCGCAGGATTAAGGCTGGCCGAGGATTTGGAGGCCTGGGAAATACAAATTTTCAGACTCCCAACTCGTCGTATCTCAAGTAAAAGGGGGATACCAGGCTAAGAAAAACAGCCTCATCGAATATCTAAACCTAGTCAGAGAACGGATGAAGAGGTTTGACCGGGAAGAAATCAAACACGTACCCCACAAATAGAACATACAGGCAGACATAGTTTCCAAGCTCGCGAGCATAAAGAAGAAAGGTGGGAACAAATCCGTCATCCAAGAATCCCTTTCTCGCCTGAGTATTGACAAACCCACTGTACCACCTGAGGTGAATTCCATCGGGGACGGTTCATGTTGGATGACCCCGGTAATCAACTTTTTGACAAAGGGGGAATTTCCCGTTGACCAAAGGGAGGCGGCTGCGACCAAACGACGAGCATGTTCGTATGTGGTACTCGAGCACAAACTTTATCGGCAGGGATTCTCCATCCCGCTCCTGAAATGCATCGAGGAATCCATAATCCCCGAGATACTGCGGGAAATCCACGAGGGAATCAATGCCCAACAATTAGGCGGAAGATCCCTAGCGCGAAAGGCGTTGCGAGCAGGCTATTTGTAACGCCCCATTTTATTTAATATTATATTATATTAATATTTTCTAGTTACCGTTTGACGTTTATTTTTGCAATGAGAATATTTAAATTAACCGTTATATCTGTTAATATATTCGGCGATGTATTATTCGGACCGGTAATTATTTTATTCGGTCCATCATTTGTTTTGGGGGACCGGTAATTATTTTATTCGGTTTGGCATTTGTTTTGAGGGACCGGTAATTATTTTATTCGGTCCGGTATTTGTTTTGAGGGACCGTTAATTATTTTATTCGGTCCGATATTTATTTTGAGGGACCGGTAATTATTTTGTTCGGTCCGGTTTTTATTCTGTTCGGTTCGGTAAAATATTATTCGGACCGATATTTAATTATTTGGAGTTATTTTAATTATTTTGATTAATAATATTATTTAGTATTATTAGTGTTATAACTATTAGTAAGACCAAGGGCTTTTTGGTATTTTTGCTAGCTTATGTCTTGCTTCTAAACAAACAAAATCCACCATTTCCTGGTTTTATATCATAACACCAAAAACACTTTGTGAGAGTTAGAGAGAACAAGAAAGTCTTGGAAGAGAAGAAGAGGAGCAAGAACAAAGCTTGGGTTTTGGGTTGGTTGGAAGAACAAGAATCATTTCAAACATTTAAGGTTAGGGGTTTGATTTTCCAATGCTTATAGTTAGGGTTTGATTTGGTATATTTTGGATTTGGGGGAAAATTGATGTTAGGGTTCTTGAGTTTTGTTGAGATAGAAATTAGAAGAGTTAATTTAGGTGTTAGTGTTGTGGATTTATTGTTTTTGTTAATTGAAATTAAGTTTAGTTTTATAAACAAAAAAAAATAGCAGGATATTTACATTTACCTAATATGCAGTATATAGTTTAGTTTATGTATAGTTTAGAAAATTCATTGTATTATGTTTAGAAACATAAGAAAACTTAATATGCAGTATATAGTTTAGTTTATGTATAGTTTACAAAATTCATTGTATTATGTTTAGAAATATAAGAAAACTTAATATGCAGTATACAGTTTAGTTTATGTAATAGCATATGCAGTATAGAAAGTTTGTACTAGCTGTGCTTATAAAATGAAGTTAGAAACAAGTAGCCGTATTCATTAAAATAGAATTTAGAAGTTACTAGCAGTATGTTCTTTTAATGAACTTAGAAAAAGTAATAGCAGTATAATTACTATACTAAGTTTAGAAATTATTTAAATTATGTTTTGTTTTTATTTTCTTAAATTAATATATTAAATATTTATATTAATTAAATACAAATATGACATAAGTTAGACGATTTAATTTGGAACCCGATTATGTTCCGATTTCTCGATTTCGGCATTTTCGGTGACGGAGCAAGTTGCTCCGAATTTAACGAAAATTGACGTGCTAGCTAATTTTGACGTGTAGAACGTCGTGGTGAGGTTAGTTTTTCGAGATTACGAGTTTTTAATAGAGCGACCCGAAATAAGTCAATTTACGGTTAAGTTGAACCGGGTTGCGTTTTAGTCGGTTTAAGTCACGTATGGACAGTCCGATTGCGACGTTAATGATTATGATTGGTGCCGATTATTATGAATGACTTTCGCGACGATTATTGATGTTTGACTATTTTTCCGTGTTTGAAATTTAGTGAATTATTTGATAATGATGTGGTGTGATTAAATATGATGTTTGCGACGGTTTATTTATAATGAATACTTGATGATATGCGATGCGATGATATGTTTATCTTAATGTGGATAAATATGGCGACGTGGGTTTTATACCAATTTTGATATGCGATGATGAAGTTTTGTTGTGTCGTGTTGTCGAGTCACATATATTGCATTGGCGACGAGGGCTTTTATGCCAAGCGACGAGGGCTTTTATGCCAAAGCGACGATGGGCTTTTATGCCGAATGTCCCTAATTATGGACAAAGCAACGGGTACCACATGCATAACATAGTTGTGTCTCATGGAGTCGGTTATGTTTATTTTTGAGTCTTTTGGCGTTGAGTTTTATTTGATGGCTTATAATGAATTGTGATGTTATATGATACTTTGTTTTGTGATAATTTTTGTGTTGAACATAAAGTGATTATGAAGTGATAATTTCATGGAAATTATGCGATGGATATAACATGACGGTAAAGCGACGATATGAGTTTATGGCGATGGAGTTTATGTCTTGTTTTGATATGATTATGGTGATTATGTGATGATATTAAAGTGTTGATCTTATACACTAAATGATGATTTTAAAGTATGTGAGATTTGATATTTGTTGTCATATTCTTATTAACCTATATCATTTATGATTCCAAAACTATTTATATATTTTATCATGCCTTTAATTATATGTTTTGGAGTATCTCACCCTTTACTTGTTTCGTCGTTGCCTTTATATTAGTAACGTGCAGGTGATCCGCGAGGATGATGAGGATTAGCTCGAGTATCTTTATTTTGAGTCGCTCTGCTCTGATAGTAGTAACACTCGGGATTTGGGCGACGTTATTATTTTGGATAGGATAGTTTATGTATACTATCTTTTGACTTTATAAATTTATGTATTGATGATAACATGATGATATGTACATTTTGTGAACACATTCGCTGTGTTGTGAATATTCATATGTTTATATGATGAATCGGTATATCCGACTTTTGATTTTTGTGATGTGCATTATAATGCAAAGTGATGAAAACACGAATATGTGATACCTCAATTTATGTTTGGATGAAATTTTGAAACTCTGATTTTATTATTAATTACGAGGGGTAGAATTAGGGTGTTACATTAGTGGTATCAGAGCAGGTCAGTTTGTCCGGCCAAGTTGTTGAGTTTGTTGTTGTCTATCAATCAAGTATTGTTATTTGTTGATTCTAATCCTTGTTTTGTTTTGAGCAGCAGTTGTTATGGCTGGAAGGAACACTGGTAGGAATGATGAGGCTCTTGCTGCTGCTATGCAGGCAATGGCTCAGGCTTTCCAAAACCCGCCGAATGCTGACGAGAACGCTGGGTCTCGTAGTTTGGCAACCTTCCAAAGAGAGAATCCTCCTACTTTCCAAGGAAAGTATGATCCCGAAGGTGCTTTGGCGAGGCTGAAGGAGATTGAAAGAATCTTCCATGTGATGGATTGCACTCATGTGCAAAGGATCCGTTATAGTACTCATAAACTAAGTGCTGAAGCGGGTGACTGGTGGGTTGAAACCCGTCAGAGGCTTAAGGTTGTTGGTGAGGAAGTGATGTGGGAAGTTTTTCGAAGGGAATTCATGAGGAAGTATTACCCGGAAGATGTTCGGGGAAATGAGGAGATAGAGTTCCTTGAATTAAAGCAAGGAAGCATGTATATCACTGATTATGCTGCAAGGTTCACTAAGTTGGCCAAGTTCTATCCGCATTATGATGGGCCGAATGGCGAGTTCTCTAAATGCATCAAGTTTGAAAATGGTTTGCGTCCTGAGATTAAGAAAGTTGTTGGATATCAGAAAATCGGTGTCTTTGCGGATTTGATTGATAGTTGTAGGATCTTTGAGGAAGATAGTAATGCACAATACAAGATTATGTCTGATAAGAGAAACAAAGGTCAGCAAAGCCGTGGAAAACCATATGATACTCCGGATGGTAAAGGGAAACAGAAAGCGTTTCAAGGGCGAAGAACTAGTGGGGGAGATGCTCCTGCTAGTATTGTTTGCTACAAGTGTGGGAAACCTGGCCACAAAAGTAATGTTTGTCGAAGCGATGTTAGAGCTAAGGAGAATGAGGTGAGATGTTTCCGATATGGAGAAGTGGGCCATATGACTCGCGATTGTAAACATAAGGATGTGGTCTGTTTTAATTGTGGCGAGGGAAGTCACATTAGTGCTCAATGTAAGAAGCCTAAGAAGACTCAAGGAGCAGGAAAGGTGTTTGCTTTGTCGGGTGCTCCGACGGCAAACAAGGATGGTCTTGTTCGAGGTACTAGTTTCATTAATAGCTTTCCTCTTATTACTATTATTGATACTGGTGCTACTCACTGTTTTATTGTTGTTGATTATCTAAAGAGATTGGGTCTCACTTTGTCGTCTCTGGATAGAGATATGGTGGTAGAAGTTCCGGCTAAGGGAACGGTTACTACTTCTTTTGTGTGTGCAAGTTGCCCTTTATCAATCTTTGATAGAGACTTTGTGGTGGATCTTGTTTGTTTACCGCTTGTCGGGTTGGACGTGGTTTTAGGTATGGACTGGTTAAAAGCTAATTATGTCCATATCAATTGCTATGACAACATTATGAGGTTTTCTTCCTTAGTAGAAGAAGAACAAGCTATGTTAGTGCCGATGAAACAATTGAATGAGTTCATGAAAGATGAAGCGTTGGTTTTCTTGTTGATGGCGACTCTTTCTGTGGAGAGTCAAGCTGTGATTGCAAACTTTTCGATGGTGTGCGACTTTCCTGAAGTATTCCCTGATGAGATTCCTAGTGCACCTCCCGAAAGAGAAGTTGAATTTTCTGTGGATCTTGTCCCTGGTACCAGACCTATCTCTATGGCACCATACAGGATGTCCGCATCCGAGTTAGCAGAATTGAAGAGCCAATTAGAAGATTTGCTCAAGAAGAAGTTTGTCAGACCAAGTGTGTCACCGTGGGGAGCTCCTGTGTTATTGGTGAAGAAGAAGGACGGTAGCATGAGACTTTGCATTGATTATCGTCAGTTGAATAAAGTAACTATCAAGAATAGGTATCCACTTCCTAGAATTGATGATTTGATGGACCGATTGGTTGGCGCTCGCATGTTTAGTAAGATTGATTTGAGATCGGGTTACCATCAAATAAGGGTGAAAGAAGAAGATGTTCAGAAAACTGCTTTCAGGACGAGGTATGGACATTACGAATATTTGGTGATGCCTTTCGGTGTCACTAATGCACCGGGAGTATTCATGGAGTACATGAATCATATTTTCCATCCTTACTTGGATCGTTTCGCGGTTGTTTTCATTGATGATATTCTGGTTTATTCTAAATCGAAAGAAGAGCACGCAGAACATTTGTGCATCGTGTTGGAAGTTCTGAAAGAGAAGAAGCTTTATGCTAAGTTGTCAAAGTGCGAGTTCTGGTTAAATGAAGTGAGCTTTTTGGGGCATGTCATTTCTGGTGATGGCATTACGGTGGATCCTTCTAAAGTTGATGCTGTGTTGAGATGGGAAACTCCTAAGTCTGTTACTGATATTAGAAGTTTCTTAGGTTTGGATGGTTACTATAGAAGGTTCATTGAAGGTTTTTCTAAGTTGGCGCTTCCTTTGACAAAGTTGACTTGTAAAGGAGCTGCGTTTGTGTGGGATGTCAAGTGTGAAGAAAGATTTGTTAAATTGAAGAAGAGGTTGACAACGGCTCCGATATTGATTCTACCTAATCCTAAAGAACTGTTTGTTGTTTATTGTGATGCTTCTAAGATGGGTTTAGGTGGTGTACTTATGCAAAATGGCAAAGTGGTTGCTTATGCTTCTAGGCAATTGAAGATTCATGAGAAGAATTATCCTACGCACGATTTGGAGCTTGCAGCGATTGTTTTTGTGCTTAAGATTTGGAGGCATTATCTTTATGGTTCTAGATTTGAAGTATTTAGTGACCATAAAAGTTTGAAGTACTTGTTCGATCAGAAAGAGCTTAATATGAGACAAAGACGGTGGCTGGAATTGTTGAAAGATTATGATTTTGGATTGAATTGCCATCCTGGTAAAGCTAATGTGGTGGCCGATGCTTTAAGTCGAAAGACTTTGCATATGTCACTTTTGATGGTGAAAGAGTTGGAATTGATTGAGCAATTTAGAGATATGAGTCTTGTAATAGAAGTGACGCCGAAGAGTGTTATCTTGGGAATGTTAAAGATCAATAATGATTTCCTTGATAGTGTTAGAGAATCTCAGAAGCTTGATGTGAAACTTGTTGATTTGTTGGTTGGTATTGGACAAACTGAAAATGAAGATTTCAAGTTGGATGCTCAGGGTGTATTGAGGTTCCGAGATAGGATTTGTATTCCCGATGTTGTGGATTTGAAGAGAATGATTTTGGAAGAAAGTCATAGAAGCAATTTGAGTATTCATCCCGGAGGGACCAAAATGTATCAAGATTTAAAGAAACTATTTTGGTGGTCGGGCATGAAAAGAGAGGTGGCTCAGTTTGTTTATGCTTGTTTGACTTGTCAGAAGTCTAAAGTAGAGCATCAGAAACCTGCAGGGTTGATGCAACCGTTAGAGATTCCAGAATGGAAATGGGATAGCATTTCTATGGATTTCGTAACGGGGTTACCGAATACACCAAGAGGACATGATGCGATTTGGGTGATTGTTGATAGGCTTACGAAGTCGACTCACTTTATTCCTATTAACATCACTTATCCCGTATCGAAGTTGGCAGAAATTTATACGCATGTGATTGTGAGATTACATGGTATT
The DNA here is from genome assembly GCA_948472305.1 of Vicia faba. NCBI lineage: Eukaryota > Viridiplantae > Streptophyta > Magnoliopsida > Fabales > Fabaceae > Vicia > Vicia faba. The sequence continues at coordinate 347,642,567 of OX451737.1, forward strand.
CCTTTGTGTATTGTTTCGGATAGATATCCGAGGTTTACTTCTGAATTTTGGAAGAGCTTGCAAGAGGCTTTGGGTTCAAAGTTGAGGTTGAGTTCGGCTTATCATCCTCAAACTGATGGTCAGACGGAAAGGACGGTTCAATCGTTGGAAGACTTGTTACGTGCTTGTATTCTTGAACAGGGTGGTTCATGGGATACATATCTTCCTTTGATTGAGTTTACTTATAACAATAGTTTTCATGCTAGTATTGGAATGGCACCGTTCGAGGCTTTGTATGGTCGGAGGTGTAGAACTCCTTTGTGTTGGCATGAGTTGGGTCAAAGTGTGGTGCTTGGACCAGAATTGGTTAGAGAGACTACTGAGACGGTGAAGATGATTAGAGAAAAGATGAGAATTTCTCAAAGTCGACAAAAGATTTATCATGATAAAAGGAGAAAAGACTTGGAATTTCAAGATGGTGATCATGTATTTTTGCGAGTTACTCCCACAACCGGAGTTGGGCGAGCTTTGAAGTCGAAGAAGCTAACTCCTCGCTTTATTGGTCCTTACCAAATTACTATTAAAGTGGGAAAAGTGGCTTATATAGTGGCGTTACCGCCAAATCTTTCGAATTTGCACAATGTGTTCCATGTGTCGCAACTTCGGAAGTATGTTCCGGATCCTTCACATGTGATTGAGATGGATGATATTCAAGTGCGAGACAATCTTACGGTGGAGACGATGCCGTTAAGGATCGAAGATCGTGAGATAAAGTCTCTTCGTGGCAAAGAGATCTCCTTGGTTAAAGTTGTTTGGATAGGAGCAGCTGGTGAAAGTGCAACGTGGGAGATGGAAAGCAAGATGTGGGATTCATATCCCGAGCTTTTCGAGTCAGGTAATTTCGAGGACGAAACTTTTATAAGTGGGGGAGAGTTGTAACGCCCCATTTTATTTAATATTATATTATATTAATATTTTCGAGTTACCGTTTGACGTTTATTTTTGCGACGAGAATATTTAAATAAACCGTTATATCTGTTAATATATTTGGCGACGTATTATTCGGACCGGTAATTATTTTATTCGGTCCGACATTTGTTTTGAGGGACCGGTAATTATTTTATTCGGTCTGGCATTTGTTTTGAGGGACCGGTAATTATTTTATTCGGTCCGGTATTTGTTTTGAGGGACCGGTAATTATTTTATTCGGTCCGGTATTTATTTTGAGGGACCGGTAATTATTTTGTTCGGTCCGGTTTTTATTCTGTTCGGTTCGGTAAAATATTATTCAGACCGATATTTAATTATTTGGAGTTATTTTAATTATTTGGGTTAATAATATTATTTAGTATTATTAGTGTTATAACTATTAGTAAGACCAAGGGCTTTTTGGTATTTTTGCTAGCTTATGTCTTGCATCTAAACAAACAAAATCCACCATTTCCTGGTTTTATATCATAACACCAAAAACACTTTGTGAGAGTTAGAGAGAACAAGAAAGTCTTGGAAGAGAAGAAGAGGAGCAAGAACAAAGTTTGGGTTTTGGGTTGGTTGGAAGAACAAGAATCATTTCAAACATTTAAGGTAAGGGGTTTGATTTTCCAATGCTTATAGTTAGGGTTTGATTTGGTATATTTTGGATTTGGGAAAAAATTGATGTTAGGGTTCTTGAGTTTTATTGAGATAGAAATTAGAAAGTTAATTTAAGTGTTAGTGTTGTGGATTTATTGTTTTTGTTAATTGAAATTAAGTTTAGTTTTATAAACAAACAAAAAATAGCAGGATATTTACATTTACCTAATATGCAGTATATTGTTTAGTTTATGTATAGTTTAGAAAATTCATTGTATTATGTTTAGAAACATAAGAAAACTTAATATGCAGTATATAGTTTAGTTTATGTATAGTTTAGAAAATTCATTGTATTATGTTTAGAAACATAAGAAAACTTAATATGCATTATATAGTTTAGTTTATGTATAGTTTAGAAAATTCATTGTATTATGTTTAGAAACATAAGAAAACTTAATATGCAGTATACAGTTTAGTTTATGTAATAGCATATGCAGTATAGGAAGTTTGTACTAGCTGTGCTTATAAAATGAAGTTAGAAACAAGTAGCCGTATTCATTAAAATGGAATTTAGAAGTTACTAGCAGTATGTTCTTTTAATGAACTTAAAAAAGGTAATAGCACTATAATTACTATACTAAGTTTAGAAATTATTTAAATTATGTTTTGTTTTTATTTTCTTAAATTAATATATTAAATATTTATATTAATTAAATACAAATATGACATAAGTTAGCCAATTTAATTTGGAATCCGATTATATTCCGATTTCCCGATTTCGGCAATTTCGGTGACGGAGCAAGTTGCTCCGAATTTAACGAAAATTGACGTGCTAGCTAATTTTGACGTGTAAAACGTCGTGGTGAGGTTAGTTTTTAGAGATTACGAGTTTTTAACGGAGCGACCCGAAATAAGTCAATTTACGATTAAGTTGAACCGGGTTGCGTTTTAGTCGGTTTAAGTCACGCATGGACAGTCCGATTGCGACATTAATGATTATGATTGGTGCCGATTATTATGAATTACTTTCGCGACGATTATTGATATTTGACTATTTTTCCGTGTTTGAAATTTAGTGAATTATTTGATAATGATGTGGTGTGATTAAATATGATGTTTGCGACGGTTTATTTATAATGAATACTTGATGATATGCGATGCGATGATATGTTTATCTTGATGTGGATAAATATGGAGACGTGGGTTTTATACCAATTTTGATATGCGATGATGAAGTTTTGTTGTGTCGTATTTGTGATGTCGTGTTGTCGAGTCACATACATTGCATTGGCGACGAGGGCTTTTATGCCAAGCGACGAGGGCTTTTATGCCAAAGCGACGATGGGCTTTTATGCCGAATGTCCCTAATTATGGACAAAGCGACGGGTACCACATGCATAACATAGTCGTGTCTCATGGAGTCGGTTATGTTTATTTTTGAGTCTTTTGGCGTTGAGTTTTATTTGATGGCTTATAATGAATTGCGATGTTATATGATACTTTGTTTTGTGATGATTTTTGTGTTGAACATAAAGTGATTATGAAGTGATAATTTCATGGAAAATATGCGATGGATATAACATGACGGTAAAGCGACGATATGAGTTTATGGCGATAGAGTTTATGTCTTGTTTTGATATGATTATGGTGATTATGTGATGATATTAAAGTGTTGATCTTATACACTAAATGATGATTTTAAAGTATGTGAGATTTGATATTTGTTGTCATATTATTATTAACCTATATCATTTATGATTCCAAAACTATTTATATATTTTATCATGCCTTTAATCATATGCTTTGGAGTATCTCACTCTTTACTTGTTTCGCCGTTGCCTTTATATTGGTAACGTGCAGGTGATCCGCGAGGATGATGAGGATTAGCTTGATTATCTTTATTTTGAGTCGCTCTACTCTGATAGTAGTAACACTCGGGATTTGGGCGACGTTATTATTTTGGATAGGATAGTTTATGTATACTATCTTTTGACTTTATAACTTTATGTATTGATGATAACATGATGATATATACATTTTGTGAACACATCCGTTGTGTTGTGAATATTCATATGTTTATATGATGAATTATGATGAATCGGTATATCCGACTTTTGATTTTTGTGATGTGCATTATAATGCAAAGTGATGAAAACACGAATATGTGATACCTCAATTTATGTTTGGATGAAATTTTGAAACTCTGATTTTATTATTAATTACGAGGGGTAGAATTGGGGTGTTACACTATTACTGGCCAACCATGCAGCAAGATGCAATGGAGCACATCAAGAAATGCGACAAGTGTCAGAGACATGCAGACATGAACCTCGCGCCCCCGAACAAGCTCAAAGCACTGTCATCCCCGTGGTTGTTCGCCTGGTGGGGAATGGATATCCTCGAACCCTTCATGTAGGGTTCATATCAAAATAAGTTCCTGATTATGGTCGTCGACTATTTCATGAAGTGGATAGAAGTCAAAGCTCTGGCCATAATCACTTCACACAATATCCTCTATTTCTACAACCGAAACATACTCGCCCAATTCGGGATACCACAAGTGATCATCACTGACAATGGGACGCAGTTCACCGATCAAGGTTTCCAAGACTTCATCACCAAGCTCAGCACCAAACAGCACTTTACCTCGGTAGAGCACCCTCAAACCAAAGGACAAGTTGAAGCCGCGAATAGAGAATCTTGCGAGGACTCAAGCGCAGACTAGGCAAAGCTAAAAGGGGGTGGGTCGAAGAACTGCAAAGCATCCTATGGGCATACCGAACAACACCACACTCGACGAGCAGTGAGACGCCATTCCGGATGACCTATGGCACCGAACCTGTCATCCCCGTAGAAATCATGGAGCTATAAAGGAGAACTGAAGTTGCTCTAGACGAAGAACTAAACGACGAGTCCCTAAGGGAAGAGTTCGACCTAGTCGAGGAAATCCGATCAGGAGTATCTCCTCGCGAGGCCACGCTGAGACAACAGATAGCCCTTCACCATGACAACAAAGTCATAAAACGCGAATTCCAGGTCGGCAGCCTAGTCTTGTGGAGAAATCAGAAAGATTCTCACGAAGGGAAGTTGGCCGCGAACTGGGAAGGACCATACCGCGTCCACTGAGCTATGGGCACCAGGGCATATTACCTCGAACAATTAATTGGAGAAACTGTTATTTTGACCATGGAATGCTACAAAGTTGAAACAATATTATAGTTAAGTCCTTGTTAAGCGACGGGCATTAGAAGTCGACTGATCCACTCTAAAAAAACGACAGGACACGCTCGACCATGACAACATGTCGAGGTACGAACATAGCCTCCAAACGTTAACAAAAGGCAGGTTTTCGTCGTTCATTTCCCGAGCCAAAACCTTAGCCTAACAAGGACACCTCGATCGAGCTCTACTGTCGTAGTACCCAATAGGCAGAACACCCAGCTCGTGATGGGAAGTTCATGCCACAAAGTCAAGATCCCAACCGCGACCTTAAGTTCGTCCTGTGGATCCCTGCACCGCTTCCTCGACACGTCACAACATGTGTGGACCATAACTGAGGTCGAGTACAAATCTACATTCACTGAAGTACATACTTTCATAAAATAAACAAGTCAAAAACAACGGCAAGCAAATATTTAACGAGCATCAACGAAAATATAAAGGCATAAAAGCAAAGTAAAAACATTTATAAGTGTCGACCACGAGGGCCGAGGTTGTCTGAATATTACAAAAGTTATGGGTACGCAGACCCCGAATACAAAAAACCAAGTTATCTAAGAAATACTAATCACTTCATGGAGTGCTCACTTCAATCTCTACCTCGGGGGAATCAGGAGGAGGAACCACCCGACCATCAATCACTTGAGACAAAATCGGTGTTGAGCCTTGGATTTAGTACGGACAGTTGAACTAATGCGGTCTCAAACTCGTCAGTCAAATCATCGACACAATCTGACTCGAAGATCTAGATCCGAGCAACTAGCTCCGCACGGGTATGCAAATCAACGACTCCCTCGGGTTCTCCTTCCACGGGAAGCACGAAGGCCTTTAAATCGGCGACCTCCCTCTCCAATTGTTCCCTCTCGAGCAATAGGGAATCCCTCTCCTCATAAGCTTTGACAACTTTTTCCTTCTCCCTTGCCAACTCATCAGCCTGCCCCTAAAATTTCTCCATGCTTCGCTCGAGGGCAGTTTTTAACTTCTGCGTCTTCGCCTGGAGAGCCACCTTCTCCGACTCCAGTTCCTTCACCAGGCTCGAAGAGCCGGCTCCCTCACCTACAAGAACGACAACCATCTCCGCGAACTTCATCAGGCCGACCATGCCAGAAGCCAGATGCTTCCTTCGGCCCTCCTTGTCGAGGCGCCTGATGACACCAGCTTCACCATCAGACACGGTCAATGGAAAACCTTCGAAGAAATATTTTTCTACGAAGCAATGAGTAAGGGTGAAGGGCCTAGTAGGTCGGGAAGTCACCCCCTCGTCAGCCACATCTACGAGTCCACCTTCAGGATGACTTCTCTTCTTACTCAACACGGCCGCATGTTGAGCGATGTCGCGGGTACCTGAAGACCCGCTAGACCCGTCTCTGGCCGGCCCAGAGACCGAACCAATGCGTGTGGATTGGTGCGGCTTCACCAACCTTTTTTTATTCTTCTTCTCCTGGGTTATCTTCAACAGTCGTTCACGACGCTCAGCCATGTTACCTACAAAAACAAAAACAACACCCTCGGGTTAGCCTCGTCAGAAGGACATCAACAAAAAAAGTCAAAAAGTAAAAATACAATAAATCACACAGGCAGAAACCTAGAAGGTTCATGGCTTGCCTATAGTTGCGACACTCAACGAGGGACTTAGTGTTGATCGGGCGTGCCTCGAACTTTGGTTCGCCGTCTTCATCAAGGATGTCATGTCCTTCCCTCGTGACCCACCTCGATGGAAAGAACCCATCGACGAATCGATTGAGAACACCGAAGGACTCTTCATCCTCGACACCCATGTTGTCGGCAGGGGTATGGTAATGCCCGAGACTATGCTCGTAGTGGCCCGAACACCAGTGGATAGGGAATTTCAAAAGTCGCCCAATCTCTGGATTTCCCTCCCTGTCATAGCATACTTCCCCGTCTTCATCTACAATGGAAACCGGGTCGAACACAACATCCACGCTGAGATGAAGGTTGCACGATGTACCATTTATCCTTGAAGTCACAAACAGAATACATATACATCCGAAATAGCCTCTTCGATTGTTTGAAAGAGACCCAACTATGTTTCCAACCTCTAGACTGCCGTTGGAGGTGGAAAACCCTGAAGAACAAGGGAATGTTTGCCCCGATCCTTAAGAACCGGCAGGTGATTTCAAAAGCCCGGATGGAGGCGATTGCATTAGGGTGTAGTTGAGAGGGAGCCAAGTTCAAGTGATTAAACACACCCATCTGAAAATCATTAAAGGGCAGACGAAGCCCCAAATCTCTGAAGACGACCTCATACATGGGGAAACGGTTATCCTCGAATTCCATGCATATCCTGGTCGTGGGTGTCGGTCACAGGATCGTGAAATTATGACAAAAACCTTCTTGGTCTCCGCCATACTCGACAACAGTATATGCTTCCCTTCTACTATAACTGAAGACCGAAGCTATTCCTCGAGGTTTAGGCCCGACCCAAGACAGTGACGGGTCATCGACCGTGTCGACCAAATTGACACCTTCGTCGGCTGTGCTTGTCTCTTCAACATCGATGTGCTCAAATGACTCAGGGGTTTCGGCCATTTCACCTATAAAGCAGAGGAAACCAGTGAATTCGACAACTAAATCAAATTCACCCTTCTACCGCAACACAGGTGAAAGGGGATAATTACGTCCGGACCAGGTCGATAATCACTCGTGTAGTGAGAAACATACGCGACTCATGAGCAAAACAGGAATCTAATACACGCCTCGTATGACCGCACGGAAATGAAAAAGACAATGCATATTCATGAGTATCACGGGAATGGGATAAATCTCACGAGCATATCCATAAATGATGCGGCGAGTATATGAATTTGCCAGACAAATTCGTGAATTCACTATGGAGAAGATAAGTTTCATGGGCAGAATTCACGAATTTCTCGGGGAGTAGGTGAACATCACGAGTAAAGTCACGAATTTTGCAGGGAGCGGACGAATTCAGCGAGCCCACTCGCAAATATTATGTATGAATGTATGAACACCCCGAGTAAAAATCTCCCCGGCAGTGAAACTCATTAAATAGTCATCAAAAAGTCAATTGTAAACAACAATCAGTATGGAAAACACTTACTTGATCAGGGTAGGTGGAAAATCCGCGGCGGATCTTGTGGCAGCGTTAACGGTTGGGAAAGGTGGTAAACGGTGTATGCGATAGAGAGAGTGGAGATAGCGAAAAGTTAAAATGTGGGAAATAGGCCCTAAGGAACTATATATATGACTGATGTGTAATATGAAGCATCGCGTCAGACAGCCCACCAATTACCCTTCTCCTCACTGCCTACGTGCTCAGGTATTAATGGCCCCTACTCCCTAGGCAATCATTATTATCCCAAAGGCCACACCACGCAGTAAAAGATCCCCGTCTAAGTTATGCTCGTCGTAAAGAGAAGTTGGACTTAAGTCATAACTCCTTCATCAGGAGCAACGACTTGGGGGGATCCTGTTCTGGACTAGGCCCGCACTTTACCCAACTCCATATGAGGCCCAATCCTATTATGTTGTTTAAGAAGGCCTGCTGACCGAATTTGCCTCGACTTTGTCGGGCAGTAACCTCACCCTTCAAGAAGACGCAACTTCGTCATACGAGGATAAATACAGGAAATGCGAGGAGGTTCATCGTCGGTCAAGAGGACGTCTAGAGTATCCTCTACTCTTCTCGTAGACCAAGACTAGTCCTCCCGAATGACCTCGTAGCTGGCAGGGAGAATCCACGACAGACAGGAGTACCTCATGAGCATCCTCCTCGTAGGGTTGACTCTTAACATCTCTGAATATCATGGAGTCCTCTTGGTCCCTAAAAGACCGCATCCATATCCTTATGATAGTTCGGAGGAATCCATCTAGGTGGGGGACCACGTGCTGGTCCCCACTACGCACGTAGAACCTAGCAGTCTCCACTTTGGGCCTGCTTGCCCAACCTAATGATGGGGATCTTTGCCTAGCGCTGGGGGCTATAAATACCCTATCACTTGATAGGGTCAGGTATTCATTTTTTCATACTCACTCTCGTACTTTCTTGCATTGCTCTGAACCTCACTTTGGCATCAGAGTGACTTGCAGGTACCCCCCCCCCCCCCTCCACTTCACGTCCAACCGTTGCTCGACTCGAAGCTTGTGGGCTTTGACAATCCCTTATGGTCAGGTACGATCAGATACAGTGACACCATCAATGTTCTCAGTAATAATGTTTGGACCTATTTCAATGACATCCCATACACCTTTATAATAAGAATTGATATGAATTCGCATACAAGTCTTCCAATAACCATAGTTTTCATCGATGAATACAGGAGCTCTATTCTACTCCCCTTTAGGTGTGTTTTCCATTTTCTAAAAGGTGTATTAGAAGCACATGGAATGACTCGGACTCTAGATGCCACTTGTTAGACGAAGGCAACTTATCTAGAGGGGGGTGAATATATACCCAATTCAAACTTCAGTTTTAAAATAGTTTTTAAATCACATTAAAAACAATGGTTAGCGGAAGTTGTGTCCTAGATCAAAGTCGCCTAAACGCACACGATTATTGGAGTTCGGATATGTGTTCAATCAATTCACTTTAAGTAAAAATGATAAGTGAGCAACACAGAATTTTCAATCAACAATTTGAACACAATCAATTACGTAACCTATTTCCAATGAAATCGAAGGTAAAAGCTTACTTAGATAATTTATCGAACACCTAGTGTGCACTTTAATTTTCTAGAAATTCCTTTGAATTTTGTTGATGTTAAAACCTCTTACAATCAAAGTGATTGTAAGAACAACAACAAATTGATATAAACTTTCAAAGAAAACTTTTATCTTAATCAATTTGCACAATCAAAAGTGTAACAAATTGCTAACAAAATGTAAAAGAAATAAAGTGAGAGAGAGAGAGAGAACGACACGAGGATTTGTTAAGGAAGTTCACGGATCCTCCTCGCTATGGCTACATCTCCCCCCAATTTCATTTTGTAATTGAGACAAATTTCTTACTAATTGCAAAAGTATCTTTACAAGAGAAATATTGCAATGCACCCCTACAACACCAATGGTTGATGATGATCCAACAAAACTCTCTTTGGCTTGATGGAGTTAGATCAAGCCCCAAACAATTCTAATTGATCCATCATCTCGCGCTACTAACTTGAAGGAAAACCGACTTTAACGTTCACTCAGTCGAATCCAATTGCAAGCTTGTTGTCACCCAAGATTACCCGACAATTCACTCTCTCACGCTGTCATACCCCAAATTTGTCCGTCATATTTCTAACAGTCAAATGATTTTCAAACTTGGTTTTTTTATAAATTTCTTTGGGTTTTATAGATATTTTCAATTTATTTTGCTTATTTAAAAATATGTAATAGTTTACTTTAAATTATTTATATTTCTTAAATAATAAATATTTTTCCATCCTTCATATGCTTTCAAGTGTCTTTTTATTTCGAAAAAATGAGACAGCACAATTGGTAAGAAGATGTGACTTGCAAGCATAATATCCCGGGTTTGAGTCTTACTGGTTCTATTTTTTAAATATTTTTTCTTTCATTTGTTACTAACTTTATTTCCATTTTCAAAGTCACAAAAATCACATTTTTATTATTTAATTATTATTTTCATTTTATTTATTATATTTTAAAAAATATTGTTTTTTATTAAAATCATTATTTTATTGAAAAATAGTCAAAAACCTAAAAATAAATAAAATTCTTTTCGGATCAAATCTTTTTCAAATTGTATCTTGCCCAGAGTCTCAAATAGGTCCAAATTCTTAAACTTGTTGACCAAGATAAAATCAAAATTTTTAAATTTTTTAGTTTAGATCATTTCCTTTTTTGGTATCTTAACCTAATTTTTTCATCTATGTATTTTCACAGTGAGTCATCCACGAAATCTACAATTCCACAACACATTAACAATTTTCAACTTTCACTTTCACACACATTTTTTTCAAAATCTGTCTTTTCTTTGGCCAATGATTAAAATATGAGACCTCCCTTTTGTTTTCAATTCCTTTTAATTTTAATTTGTTTGTTTTTCTAACCAGATCATGAATATTCTGATGGTCCTTTTTTTATTAAATTCATATCAACAATTCTCACAAACGCATTCTTCACTCTCACTATTTCACTCACAAACACACACAAAATAAACGTCTTTTTAGTTTTCTCATTTTTTATTTTATTTTTAACCATATGATGACTATTTGATGGTATTATTTTTCATCTAACAATTTATATTATTATTGTTATCTAACAATTTATATTGTTATTGTTACTAATTATTATTTTTTATCATCTAACAATTTATATTGTTATTATTAATAATTATTTTTTTCATCTAGCAATTTATATTGGTACTGTTACTATTATCACCAATCTTCTATTCAAGAATCTGCATAATTTTCCAAGTCAAACATAACAATCAAACACTGGAACTCTAATTCCTCTATCATCGGTCTGATGAAAAAATATCGAAAAGAAAAAAGGAAAACACAAAGAACAAAAAGAAAGGAAGTGAGGAAACAACTTACGTTGGTCACGGCATTCTAGATTGGTAAACCTGACTTTTTGGAATGTATGATTTATTTTGTGTCTGAATTCTTTGGTTGTCGTTAATATATGTCTGATTGGTTTATTTGATCTGATGTTTACCGTGACATTTATTTAAATTTTTTTACATAATTACCAATTAAACCCTTCTTGCGTATAACAATCAATTAGAATTTTTTTTATATGAATTATTATAAATTGTGTGTGTGATAATCAATTAGACATTTTTTATGTAAATTATTATAATTTTTTTGTATATAGTAATCAATTAGAAATTTTTTATCATTAATTAAATATTTTGTATATAGCAATCAAATTGAAAATTTTTCCATATAAATTGTTGATTAAATTTACTGATATAATAATCAATTAACTTTCATTTATTATCTTTATTTCTATTATATAATTTTAATACCATTTTCAATTATAATCACAGAAAAAACATTCGCCCCACTCCTTATTTCTAGTGCAATATTTTTATTTTATTTTTGTAATCATTTGTTACTACTTATCTATTTAGAATTAGGTCTTTTTTAGAAATCTTTTGTGCCTTTTAGGTTTTTATTCTCACACCCTCAATTACTAATATTCAAACCTTTGTTTCTAAATTACTTTTTATTTATTTAAAATTACATAAGTTACTTAGATAATAAAAAATATAAAAAACTAAAAACAAATCCTTACACAAATTACTAATTTCTCTAAATCTAATTCAAATGTTCACCATTTGTAATTAGAATCACTATCTTTAATAACATAATCAAACTATTTTTCAAATCAAATTAATTCAAACATGTTACAAATAATAGGATATACATCCTTGAGTGATTAAGTGGTTAGCTCAACGCCTTACAAGTTAGTTATTCAAATCAAAACAATTAAAACTAATCAATCAATCAAATTAATTTCTTCGCCCAGCGTGATTTAATTCTAATGAAAATTAACTCTTCTTTAACCAATCAAAACAGTTAACCAACCAAAAACATTTTTCACTAACATAATAAAATTCAATATGCTTTGAATAAAGGGTTATCCAGTTACTTTCTACTTGAATACAAAAACTTCGCCTACCATCACTCAATTTTCAAACTCAGACAAGTTCAAAATCATTCGAAAGCAACTTCAAAAGACTCTGATTTCTTCGCAAGAGGATACGTAGGCACATGGTTCAAAAACCAAGGCAAGTCCACTAACTAAGAAACTAAAAATTTCCCTTATTTTTATTATATATGATAATATGATTAAATAAAGAAATAGTCCCCATAAGTTCTAGAGCTAAAAAGTATCCCCTTGAGTATAAGGGAGACAAAGGGTGCCTAACACCTTCCCTTTATCTAATTAACTTGTGAATCCAGTAATCTCTGAAACAATTAGGGTTTTCCGTTTATCTAATTAACTTGTGAATCTAGTAATATCTGAAATAATTAGGGTTTTTCGTTCCTATCCCGTCCTTAGGACAAAAAGTAGTGGTGGCGAATCTCTAATTTTTTCGATTACGACACACGCTACTAGGCTTGCAAGAACCACCCCGTTCTTCAAGGTCTTCACTCGATCGAATCGAATATCGACACAATCTTGTTAAAACCCTGAAATCTCCACACGATCTCGAGGTAAAAATTCTCATGGTTTTTCCAGATGAAACCCCCTTGATTTTCATCCCAATCTTAGGTTACAACCAACCTAAATTGAACGTTATCAACCGAGTCAAGATAGCATCCAAACAATGAATGATTATGTATACGTTATTTGTGTGTATGCATAGGGTCAAGGTCGAAGATGAAGAGCAATCAAGTAAGTGTTTATAGTTTCATCAAAATAAAAATGATGCATGTATATAATATTTATAGGTGTGAGACTTTGAGGCAAAAGAAAGACCTAGAAACACAAAAGAAAAACTAATTTTTGAAGTTTGGTACATGATGTGTCGACACGAACAAGTGATGTGTCGACATATACGTGACAGAAACAGGCACATGTGTTGACCTGTAACAAACCATGAGTCGGCACAAACTTCCATAGGTTTTCAAGCTTAAAAACAGCACCACATGAGTCGACATGAAGCACGAATGTGTCGACACATAGAGTAATTTTGAAGGCATGTGTCGACAAAAACAAGAGAATGATTCGACACAAACTTCTAGAGGATTATTTGCTTAAAACAACAGCACATGTGCCGACACGAAGCACGAATGTGTCGACACATGCTCATAAATTTTATGCAGAAACTGATTTTTCTTTTATGAGACTAATGGATAACTAAATCAAACTTGTTCTATATGCTTCTTAAGGTTCTTAATGACTTCTAATGCAAGGATGCGCACAAATACTCAGAGATATTGTTCAATATACAGAAAAGTTAAATCAATTCATAGTTTTGACATCATGCAAAACATCTAAAAGAGAAATGCATCCACAAATGTATCATTGTTTCTTAAAAATCACATATTTATATATAAACTTACGGTTTATAAGAATGGATTTGAAATATATTTAAGTGATTTTAGTGTGTGTGTAAATTATTTAAACGTATTAAATTTATTTTGGATGTTATTCGAAATTAAATTTATTTTGTATAAAATGGGTTTGAAAAATATTTAAATATAATTTTAGTGGGTGAAAATTTTATTTGAATATTTATTATTAAAATATATTAAGTATTGCTAATAATTAAAAAATAATAAGAAAATATATTAATATAAGTGTTATTTGTAAGTTAAATTTTCGAAAATACATTGATTTATTGATAGAGCATGTTACCCAAAGACTAAAGTGTCTTTGGTTCGACTCTAGTTTGCTGCAAAAGACTATAATTTTTTTCTATCTTTCTTTGATAATTAAATAAAATTAAAATAAATAAAAAAAGAAAAAATTCAAGTCAGCAAAATAATATGTGAGGTGATCGAGTCACGGTTCAAAATTAGAAAAAAAATCAATTTGAAAAAAATATTGACAGAAGGACTAACATGGCTCGATTAAATTGAGACTCTTTTTTTTTTACGGATTAATTTGAACTCTCAAATTTTTTTGTAAAAGATTAAAATAAATCTTCACTATTTAATTAATTAATTAAACAATTCTTAAATAAAATCTAATCAGCTTTTTAATTTTATTTGATTATTTAATTATTTAAAACACTTAATTAATAAAATAACTAATATAATTAAAATATATATATATTCAATAATAATGATTGGAATATTAAATATTATATATAAAAACATTCCAACAAAATATTCATATTTTCATTGTCCTAAAATTTTAGAATAAGACGTACTGGCAAGATCTTTTAGGATTTTGGACTATTAGTTTATTGCTATTCTCAATGCTCTTATGACTTCAATAAATAGTATTAGAGTTATTATTCAATTTGGGGTGAGAACAGAAGTATAATTTTAGTATAGATTAAATCCGGTGATGTAAGTGACTCATTTGAAAGGAGATTATTGGAATTCAATTGTTTAGTTAGTCTTATATCAACAAGAAATAAAGAAAATGTTTGATATATAAAAATATAAAGTTATCTTCTTTTTCTCTCTCTCTTCAAAATTTTACATAAATCAATTTTTGTGACTAAAAAATATGAAATCACGCAAGATAAACAAGATCTTTTAAAACACAACTCTAAAAAGTTAAAGGAGGTAATCAAAATTTCAAGCAAGACTTAAGCATATATTTGGTGTGTAACAATGTAATTGCAATAGAGAAGAATGATCAAGGAATTTCTGCACCTAAAAAGTCCTACAAGCTTCAATAATGGAAATTTCTAATAGAATAATGATACTATGACTTATACTTTGAGTGATTAAGAAATAAAAAATCTCTCAATGGATAATGAGGACTCGTGTCGTAACACATAAGTTTTTAAGACACAAGTTTTTAAGGGAATTTTTTTCTCTTTTCTTGTGTATTAAAATTAATATTATTATATAATATTTAAATTTTTTTTTTTTTGGTAATAAAGAGGGCTGAAGTCCGAAGAGAAAAAACTATACCGGAACCAACCTAGGCACAGAAACACCTAGTTGATCGTCTTCCAATACACCACAAATAAAATTATGAGCATTAGTATAACTAATATAAGAGCTATGAAGATTGAATCTTTCATTTGTCAAAGCATCTACACACTTGTTTGTCTCACGAAAAGAGTGACTAACTTTAATATCATCATGCAACCCAATCAACCTCGTTATTTGCCTTAATAAAGCATGACCTTCAAAACTTTCTGAAACACCCTTCTTAATAACTTCTACCACCGCTAATGAGTCGATATTTAGCTCCACATTCTTTTTCCTTAGTTTGATCGTATATTTTAGCCATTCAAAAACTTCCCACAACTCCGCAATAAAGGCAGAGCAAGACCCAGTGTTTTTGGCGAACCCACCTAACCACTCCTCATTAAAATTTCGCACAATTCCTCCACATCCAAAAAGTGTTGTATCCTTGCACGCACCATCAGTGTTGAGTTTAACGTAGGACCTTTGAGGAGGTTTCCAACTAACCATAGCCAAATTTCTTTCCACCTTCGTGATAATTTCTTGTTGACTCCTAGCTACTGCATAGTCCTTTAGCATAGTCGAGATATGTTGAGCCCCATTTATAGGACGGATAAAATCTTCTTCATGGGATTCTTTATTCCGCCGGGTCCAAAGATTGTGGCAAGCCACTGCTCAGAACTCACTCCAATTTCTAGTTGCCTTGTCATTGGATCCAAGATTGAGATTAACTCAATCTTGTAATCCACCTGCATAAAATCGTTAGTTATACCCGAAGAAATTTCATTGGACCAGATTTTCCTGGCATATGGAAAATCCCTAAACACATGAAGGGTTGTTGATAACACGAAATTGTATCGTTTATTTTCCATGAAATCTACCCGTTCTGTATTATTTTGATCCGATTAACTCCCGAATATTTCGAGTTTGTCATTACTTTTTGCAGGTATTCATAACTCAGCTCAAAACAGAAGAAAACATGAAACAATGCAAGAAAGCATCAAAAGAATAGAAGAAAAAGATAAATCTGTCAAGAATTACAGATTTTGTAGCTGTGACGGTCGTAACGCATCTGCCACGACCGTAAGCCATCATGAAGCGTGTTACGACCGTAACACATCTGCCACGACCGTAACACGGGGAAACACCAAACCTGCTCGTAACGCCTCAGTGACGAACGTAACGCGTATATCAGTTAGTTGAAAGTGCAGATCGTGGCAAAGCAAAACAGAAGGAGTTTTCAAACTCCTTATTTCTCTCCAGTCAAACCCCACGTTCACCACTTCTTCCTCAACTACCCACGTTCCTACATTTGTGGAGATTTTTAAGAAAGCTTCGTTACAAGTCTTCAAGCCAACTGCCAAATTCATACCTCTATAAATACCTCAACATTCAACGTTAGATGTACAGAGCATATTACAGTTTACTTGTGCGGAAGCTCTGCCGAAATCAAAACCATTATTCCTTCGGTTGTTATTTTTCTGCATTCGTTTATTTCCGTTCTTTTAATTTCATTGCCCAAATAATAATTTCCAACATCAGGAAATTATTATTATAGTTTAGGATTTATTATTCAAGCCTCAGAATTTGTCATATTACCGATACCAAGTTCGAGTTTCCGAATTGTGGGAGAGGGATTGAAGTATTGGCTTTATTTTCAGGTTTCTATTTTGCAATTGTATTACATACCTTTTAATTAATTAATGCATGTTTAATTTATTATTTATAATGTCCAATCTATATTTGTTTGTTTTTATTTCCCGTACGTTCATTATAATTTCTATGGCTAGCTAAACCTTTAGCGTCGGTATGGGATAGTATGAGACATTAGGCATCTGATCAAACTTAGGCTGAAACTTTAATCAACTTAACTCTGGTTATAACTTTTTATGCTTAAAAATAAAACCTTTGTTACGAAAGTAAGAAGAGTAAATAGGTTAGATCGAGACCACGAAAGTGTGAGGTTTTTAACTGGATAGCTAAAGTTAGGCATTTGATTTAAATATAGTGAAAGCGCTTTAAACCAAATTAGAATTAATTAAGTTTCCAAAAAATACTTCTAAACACTTATAGGCTAGCGAAAGCAGGTATAGGGCTTTAGACGTATAATCCGAGATAAGACCATGAAAGTGTGAGTTGAGGGTTTTTAAACTGATTAATTCTACAGATAAACCAAGTTGACCATCCTTATATGCCTAGGTCCGATTAGATCCTTTAGGTCGACTCTATTGCATACCGACCATTTCATTTTATAATTACTTTAAAATCAATTAGTTTACCTTCCTTAACCTTCCCAAAACCAAACGTGACAATTTCCGCCTTAGCTAAACTAGCATTACTTTCCCGCACTAGAGTGATTACAAAGTCCCTGTGGATTCGACAATCTTTTATTACTACCGCGATAGGCTGTGCGCTTGCAGTTAAGATACCGTTAGACATTAGGTCGATCGCAGACACATCAAGTTTTTGGCGCCGTTGCCCGGGACTTTAGTTTAGTTACTAGTGTAATCTGAAAACAACGCTGTCTAGACTAAGGCAATTTTTTATATTTCCCTCTGTTGTATGCCAAACACTTGTTCTCGAAGCGAGTCTTTGCATCTACGAATCTTGTCCAAATTACTATGTATCACCCAAATTTTTTCTACAACCCCCACTCTGAGTATTTCGAGGAATCACAAGAATCCCATAAATCCGACCTCGAAATACTATTGGAGAATTTCAATGCATCACAGACTCATTCTCACCCGAATTACCTTTCCAACCACCAATCCCAATGTTTTGAGGAATCGCAAGAATATTATAATTCCAACCAAACTTATCCTCAACCAAATTTCCCCTACAATCACTACACCCAATATTTCGAGGAGACGCAAGTATCCTATAAATCCGACCTCGAAATATTAATGGGAAATTTTAATGAAATATCAATGATGACAAAGCGCTTTACGGAAACGCAAAATGCGACTCTAACTCAATTTGAAGAATCAGAAGAATCACATGATTTCAACTTTGAAACATCAATGGAGGATTCCGATGCGACACTAACTCACGCTAGGTTAGAATCTCTGATGGAGCACTTTGTAGAGACACAAACTGTCCAGAACGAAGAGTTTAGAAAACAAAGTCTTCAAAATAGTGAAACCCTTCGGCAACTGACCACTGCGGTTGACTCGCTCGCGACCCACAACATAGTCTTAGATACCCAAATCTCCCAGCTTGAACAAAACCCTCTAGGACCCTTCCCTGAGGAAAAATTGGATGTTGTAACAACCATTAGTGAAAAACAAGTTGAAAATCCTAAGGAGAGCGATAGTGAGGTTGAGGAGAGCGATAATGAAGTTGAGGAAAGTGATGATGTGGATGAGGAGAGTTCAGACGAGAAAAGAGTAAAGATTGAGAAAAATCCTCCAACACCATCTAAAAGAGAGGTCGTAGAAGAGGTAGAAAAGGGAGCACCTATTGTTGTTCCTCATCCATATACCCCACTGATTCCTTTCTCAAAAAGTTTTATGGAAGCTCAGATAGACTCCCAATCTAAGACATATGTGGAGGTATTGGAAAATATCCACACTAATGCACCCTTGTTGGAAGTCTCGCATAAAAAGAGATAATTAGAGGACCGTGAAACTAGGGATATAATTACTGTTAAGAAGGTAAGGTTAACCTTTGAGGTGATGGATGAAATCACTAAGCCCAAACTTGAAAAGTTGATACTTAGGATAGATCCAGAACCACCACCACAAGTTCAGAGGAATGAACCACCCCACAGAAGAAGGAAAAGAAAAGGTGAGGGATATGTGAGATGGCTTGATAAGTGGCCATGGAAAATGACAACTACTAAAAGTTCAACCGAGGAGTCATCCTCAAAAGAACCACCATGAGTGCTTGCACTCCTGTTTTTCAGGCTTTCGACATTAAAAACAGCGCTGAGTGGGAGGCAACCCACCTATTTGTTAATTGTTATTTATTATTCTTTTCATTTTTGCATCTATTTCTATTTAAAGTTCATTTTCATTTTTCTTTCTTATGTTATAATTTTCATGAAAACTGTTGCTAATTTCAAAAACAATTTTACTTGCCACATGATTTCTGAAAAGTTTTTGTTTCTCTTGTATCTTCTCTTCTGTCTAGTTTCCCTAACAATATCCATGGAACCAAAGCAACATAATTTCTTAGAAACCACCTTTAGGGGTATAAACCAGAAAAGAAAATTCGAGGAATTGTCTAAAAGAAACATTGGCATAACACTTTATCATGATGAACCCACTATGAATGCCCTAGGTATATTAGATAGTGTTATGTACTTGTTTAACCAGTTGGGGTGGGAAAAAGCCCTTATTAAGACTAGGTTTGCCACCTACCGTGAGCTCACTTTTGAATTCCTAAGCTCCCTAGTCCATTTACCAGAACACGGGAAAGGAACCCGTAAAGGATTCATAAGTTTCCATCTCTTCGGCATTAATTTTGTTTACAATCATAAGGACTTAGCTGACTTGTTAGGATTTCCTAGCGGCCCTTTTGCCTTTTCCACTACCCAGGTTGAGCTAATGGACATTGAGCTAGACTACTTTTGGGGCACCTTGACTGGTAATTATCACCCCGACCCGGATAATATGGATACCGATGAAATTCATAACCCTGTTATCCGCTATTTCCATAAGATGCTAGCCTATACTGTATTTGGGAAAGAGGAGAACCAGACTGCCGTGTCCAAAGACGAGATATTTTTATTGTATTGTATGCACCAAGGCCACCCCGTTAATGTCGTACCCTTCCTGATGCAAACTTTTTACCGCATTATAGATAACCCTGATGAACCAATCATCATAGGTGTCCTGGTCACAATGATTGCACATGCCCTCGGCCTAAGACACCAGCTGAATAGGTGCCCGCATTTTGGTACGATCCGTCCCATGAATCTTGCTTTTTGCTTTAACCGCCGAATGATTGCAAACCATGCTTACCCACCTTATGATTATCTGATAAGAGATGAAGTTGTAAACCTATTTACCCTTCCGAACCATGACAAAGTGAGCGTCCACAACCGTGACAACTGGCTCTATGAGCTAAACCCGCCCGACCAACCTCCTACACCTGAGACACCGCAAGATTACCAAATCTTTGATGATATTATGTCCGATATGGGTGACCCGGAGACTCCTCCTGGTTATTACGAAAATGTCAACATGACGGAAGCCCATGCAGCCCCTGAAACAACAACGAAGGATTATACTGATAACCTTAACAAAATTGCCACCACACTTAACACCTACCAGACTAACATTAATGGATTAAAAGATGAAATAAAAAGCATGCGTCTGGAAATAATGGGATTAACCGACATAACCGTGGAGAAATTTTATCATATTCATAATTCCCTCGAAGAAATTAAAGCAAAGCTTGGATGAAGTCACGAATGGCAGCTGCAGTTTTTATATTTCATTTTGTTTTGTTTCTAGGAGTTTCCAATTTCTGCACACTTTCAGTTTCGTTTAAATGTAGAACAAATTTATCTTTATGTAATTTTTGAGTTTATGTTGTTGAACATGCAGTTTTACGAAATCATTCATTTCAGTTGTTTAATACTGGTTTGCTAGATTCCTCTGCACAAATTATACTGCTTTACATATATTGCGGGTTTTTACTCTAATTACTGATGGTGTGATGTTTTGGAACATATATGCTTGCATTTTCTTGGTATACCATTGAATTTATATTGCTGTTAAAATGCCTTGTGTAGAGATAGAATGTTGCAGACTTGATACAGCACAGTCTGTTAAGAAAATGCACATTTTGCAGTCATTACGATCGTCACATCCCTTTTACGTTCGTCACACGCCTTTTAGCGTGTTACGATCGTCATCCATGTGTTACGACCGTAACACGGGTTACATCAGTGACCCTTGTAGCAGACAGTAGCGCCTCTTCTGCAACCTTCCCTCTTCTCCACTATTTCAAAACCTTCCCATTACGTTTCATCCATTAAGTCACCTTCATTCTCCATTAAATTTCATCCTTCCCAATATCTTTCCCTCATCATTATATACATCTCAAAACCGATACCTCACAAACTCCATCCCACAACCCAAACCCACTATCTCTAACGCTTTAGCATTCCAAAAATGGCAAACATCAACCAACAAATCCCAGGCATCTACCTACGCGATGGCGAAGCAGGTGAAACTCAGTGCACGCGGTTCCTGAAGTTCCAATGCCGAGGCATCCATCCCACGAGGTTCGTCGACATTGACTGCCTCCGAGACCTAGAGTTACTTGAAAGTGTCCAAAACCTCCTACAGAATGTCAACCTTTGGACCCTATGTAGCCAGCCCCAACCAACGTACGAGAATCTCACCCTTGAGTTCCTCAGTTCATTTTGCTACATCACTCCAAATGGCCCAAGTAATCAACTTACCAGTGTGGTAAGGTTCCGCATTTTCAGCACCGAATACGAGTTCTCTCAGAATGCATTCGGTCGCCTACTAGACTTCTGTACTGATGAAGGCGCTCACCTACGTGTGCCTGACACCTTTCATGAGGAATCCTTCAACCTTTGGCATAGCTTGACCAATAATCGGGCTAACTCATACGATCACCTCAATGCTACCCAAATCCACAACCCCGCCATTCGCTACTTCCACCGCATCTTATCCAACACCATATTTGCAAGGGATAGTGTGATCGGTGGATCTGGAACTGACTGTTTTAAAGCTGGTTTCGCGAAATGTCGCGGTAAGCAAGAGTCGCCACCGTCTTTTATTTTCTCCAACATGGAAAGGACAAAAGCACAGAAAAATTCCTTATTAAGAGATTACTCTCGGTTCGGGAGGTAGGTTATAGAAAGGGAAGGTGTTAGCACCCTTTCTATCCATGGTTATCCATGGGCTCTTAGATACTTGCTCAATGTGTTTTCAAAATGTTTGTTTGCTTTTCAATGTGGGTTTTAAAAAGTTTCTTTGAAAAATTTCAGTTCGACTCGTACGTCAGAGTGTTTGAAAAATTTGCTTTGAAAGCTTTTGAAAAGTGTTGGTGTGAAAAGTCTTTTTTGTTTGTTTTTGAAATTAGAGCAAGTATCCTTGAGAACCTACCTACCCTAAGGAATTCGTCTGTGTAAATGTCCTTAAGGTAGTGCCATCCCACCATTGAGAGGTAGGTAGCACCACCGTTGGAGGTGTTCGGGTCAATTCGAGTTTAGGGACGTGGTGATCACCAGAGCAATAGGAAGACACCTTAGAAGCTACCCTCATGCCAGGTTCCCGGATCATGAGGACTTACTAAGACGTCCTCTACTCGACGATCACCTTTCGAAAGGCAACAGTGAGGCGTACCCTAGGGGTGGTGTGTGCGAATTTGTGTGTCATGTTTCAGTTATTTGTCTTGTCATGTTTGTTGTGTTCTACGCTTGATTTTATTTTGATCCATACATTCTTTCATGCTTTTTTAACAGTTAATATTTGCGAAGAAAAATAAATCTACGACTATTACAAAGGCGCGGGTCCACATCGCCAAAAATTAAACCGGACCCGATTTAGCGGAAAATAAATAAAGCGAACAAAATAAAAGTGCAAGAAATTTAAATTACAATGCTTTGGGAGAATTACATAATTATAATAAGCAATATAAAATAAGTGCGCAAATTAAATAATTAAAAACAATGGGCGTTGGACCCTTTTGCAAAATATTTAAAGTTAATGAGAATAGAAATTAAAAATTAAATGTTTTTTTTGGTATTTTGTGTTTTTTGGGATTTAAGGAAAAAAGAAATAATTAAGATTAAAATGAAATGTTAAACCTAATTCTAATTGTTTTTTAAGTTATTAAGAAAATATTAAGTTTTAACCTAATTAGAATCTAAGTTAATTTACATGTAAAAATTTAATTGTAGAAAATAAATAAATAATAATATTATGGTAAAAAGGAAAAAAAAGAAATAAAAAGAATTCATTAAACCTAATTCTACATATTTTTTAGATTTTTTATTAAAAAAAGGAATTAATGTTGTGACCTATTTTACTAAATTTATTTACATGCATTTATTCATAAAAAATAATTAAAATAAATAAGTATTATATTTTTTGCTTTTTTCTGATTTTATGATGTTTTTGTATTTTGTAAAAAAAGAGGTAATTATTGAATTAAAACAACAAAACAAAATAAAATAATAATTAAAAGGATATAAGGAAAATAAATAAAATTGGCAAACCAGGGTGGGGTGTAGTCCCAAATGTGAGGTTCAGGCCTAGCAATTCTGGCCCAACAAGCTTTAATTCGTTGACTTCTCCAGTTGGTGTACCAACGCGTTGACCTAGGCTTATAGTGGACCTTCAATCTCAGCCCTTGATCTGTATCCATTAGGCATGTGTACACTTGGATGAGGGGACATATGGTATGTCTGCATTACTGAAGCTGCATGGGATTTGTAAGTGCAAAATAATATTGAATTTGTTCAGACCTGGGATTTGAACCCAGGTCTTGAGAGTCACATGCACGCATCCTTGTCCACTGAGCCACTTGTATTTCATTTAACAAATAATAAACAATAAATAATATAAGAAGAAAACGTTAGTGCCTTTGGAAATTCGCGCGAAATTTGAATGGATCAATCACGTTCTGACACGGCTTCTTCTTCTTCGTTTTCCTGAAACATGAAACATATTGGCAACGGTTTTGCAACCATGGTGTTAGGCAGGCTATGGAAAAATAGCGACTAGCGCTGTAGCATATATAAATTCATCGCGATATATGCTTCTTCTTCGTCTCTAGGCGCTGAGTTCAACCATGGTGGTCATGAACCCTAATTTTTCCTCTACGCAAAAGCCCTATTTCAAGAAACCTGTAACCCTAAATTTTAGCAATGGCAAAATCACGTATGGTCAACAAAAATGCAATCAAACACCATGGTTAGCTTAGAAACATCATTGTGATCATGAATACATAAATAAAAATGGAAAAAAATGCTTGAATTATGCTATGCGATTTCAAGAACTTTGCTTCACAGTTTGACTCATGGATACCAGTTCAGGGCGTTTTGGTTGATGTTAATGATTGGAATGCCTTCAGGAATGCTTGAGGAAGCTAATGGGATGGGTGTTAGGCCTTGAATTGCCTTGCAACTTTGAAATCAGTTTTGAGTTTTTGGACAATTTTTCAAGTTTGGGTATCGCTTATGAGCGCAGCTTAGCCTTTAAGAATGCCTTTCTTCACTTGTATATGTCTTAGGCTGTGAGAATGAATGGTAGTTATAGTCCATAAAGCCTTGTCTTGGTGGTTTTGATTTTCTCATAAATCATCATTATCAAAATTCCATTTTGCTTCAAATTTTGAATTTTGGCCTTCATTAAGCCTTAGCACGAAAAATGGTGGGCTCATGATGGTATTTCAAAGCTAGTCAAAGCCATAACATCCCTCTTAAATCAATTTTTGAATTTCTTTTGATTTTAAAAGATTTAAAACTAATTAAATCCAATAAAAATCAATAAAAATGAAAAAATTAATAAAAAAATCTGAAATAAAAGGTGGGACACGTGGGAAGCATGACCAAGTCAAATCAAGTGGAAAAAGTGGGCCCCTTTTGTCAAAAATGAGATTTCAAGGATAAATGATTTTGGCCATTTCACAAAAATTTCCCAACTTCTCCAATGCATAACTTGCTCAATTTTTAAGCTTTGCTCATGTTCTTGGACATTTTGGAAAGGTCTTTGAGTCCTCTAAACAATGTCCTTGGTCCCATGTCATTTTGATTTACCAATCTCAAGTTATGGCCTTTGACTTAAAGTCACTTTTTGTTGACTTTTGAAAATGACCTATAATGTTGAAATTGATAACTTTTTGTGAGAGCATTTCTTGGACTTGAAGTATGAAGATGAGTTGTAGGAAATGTCTTTCTCTTCAAAATGAGCTTTGGATGGAATTTTTATGATAATCCATGTGAAAGTTATGCCTTGGTCAATTTCAGTTGACTTTTTCAGCTGTCCAAATATAGTAACTTTTGCATCTTGATGATTTTTGAGCCAAATTTTGAGAATCATGATCAAGCATTGATCAAATGATGTTTGTGGCTTCAAAATAAGATGTTTACCAAAAATTTGAACTTTTGACTGTCAAATGACCATTTTGCCCCTACAGTTGACTGTAGTGCAATTAGGGTTTTTGACTGTGCAATTTTGAGCTGAATGCCTTGAAACTTGATATGAGGATGATTGACCACACTTGTAGGCATATGAGACTTGATTGAGGCCTTGAAAACTTCAGCTTCCTTGTGAGAACCAAAACCCTAGTTTGACTGGCCTTAGGAGAGTAGTTGACTGTGTAGCCTTTGAGTAGACTTGAACCAATTGTGGATGATTCTTGTCAAAACTTTGAAGGTTATGGGAGGGCAAATTTTGGGGTACAACAGATAGTAACCACAAGCTCAACTCCAAGGAGCTATTTTTCATGCATTGTGCATTCTCGGGTCAGAAAATTAATGCCGCACCTTTCCTCCTGGCCCATATTCACTCCATCTGCACCAGAAGCGGCAAACCTTTCTATTTCGGAGGGCTTGTCACTTCTCTTGCTTTAGCACTAAACCATGGTGACACCCTTGTTCATCTTCCATCCCGACCACCGGTCCTACTTACTTTGGATCATTGCAAATCGGCCCACCTCATCCACGAGCGGGACGACGGAAAATTCCATCCAGTGATACAGAACCGAGTTTACACTAACATTGTTTTGCCTTGCAGGGACCGAATCGACCCTCAGAACCGAGCCAACTGGCTATTTAACCTTGAAGACCCTGAAGGCCCTGCTGCTGCTCAAGAAGAACCTCATGTCGGCCCCGCTAATGAGATGCAGGAAGAACTGGATCGAGCTGTTCCCGTGCCTGACATTCCTGAGTCGTCCTCTTCTGCACCACCTCCTTTTACTATGGAGGACGTCCTCAGAGCCCTCCATCAGCAAAATCAGATGGTTGTAGCTCTTGAAAGAAAGCATCAGGAGCGTTTCGACGCCTTACTCGCGCAAAATGCCCAAATCTTGAGTGGTCAACGCTCGACGAATGAAAGGCTTGATGAAGTGATATGCGAGCTTAATGCTTTAAGGATGGATGTTACATCTCTTGGACCCCAGAACACTGACTCTGAAGCTACTCCTTCCAGACGGTCACGAACCCGAAGCCGCCATGGTCGCCAGTAGTTTTTCCTTTTCTTGTTGTTTTCCTTGTTTTTCCGATGTATTTTTCATTTAACCTCGCCATTATATCATAACATTGAGACAATGTTTGATATAGTGTGGGAGGAGCACTGCATTCTTAATTTCAGAACGAGTAATTTCATTTCTATTTCAGTTATATTTCGTTATTTCATTTTCTCCCCGTTTTATTTAGCCATACCAAAATTTTTCGCCTTTTATATTCGCATAACCGTTAGTTACCTACTTTAACTGAAATCTTAGTTAGAAGGCCGAGAGCGATCCAACGAGAACTATACGATTATGACACCTTCGACTCCCTACTTACGCGAATCGTCTCCATTTTCGTTATACTGATACTTTGAGTTTTAAGTCTTAAATTAGCCCCTAGTAGTTTATATTAGCAGTCGGCACCAGTCTTAACACAAACCACGTGGAAAGTCGATGAACATAAGTGGATGATCTTGCAAATTGATTTAAAAAGAATGTTACATGCTTTAAGGAAATAGGTATTGCACCAATTAAATTGGGCGATCCTCACCCGATCGTTTAATCCAACGGATGCAAAAGCTTCTACTAAGTAACATGAGAATCCATTGTCTAGGTGGTTCAGAAGCATCTGGTACTGAACTCGGTAGGGCAGACTACGGTTTGATCCCCCGCATCTTGCAATTGGATAAAATAGGTTGCCACATAATTGTGCCAGAAACCGTCGTGTTTTGATCAGAACCACTAACTGGCTATTCCACTACGTGCGTGCAAGGATAACGGGCTTAATGTGATTGCGCAAGAACGAAACCGGGCGAAATATGAACGAGAAACCTTGGGTTTAATTATAACGGTATAATTGGACGTTTCATTTAAAAACGGATAGTCGTCGACTAGCTTGTTGCTTGTGTCATTTACGTATCGTTGTGGTTTCATTCGATTTTCTCGGCCGAACTAACTTAGGATTTCTTGTAATTATTTGAAAACGAAAGGTATACTAGTTATGTGCATTTATAAAAACTTGTCCGATATTTTTAATTGATTGTTTTGCTTGAGGACAAGCAAAGGTTTAAGTATGGGGGAATTTGATAACACGAAATTGTATCGTTTATTTTCCATGAAATCTACCCGTTCTGTATTATTTTGATCCGATTAACTCCCGAATATTTCGAGTTTGTCATTACTTTTTGCAGGTATTCATAACTCAGCTCAAAACAGAAGAAAACATGAAACAATGCAAGAAAGCATCAAAAGAATAGAAGAAAAAGATAAATCTGTCAAGAATTACAGATTTTGTAGCTGTGACGGTCGTAACGCATCTGCCACGGCCGTAAGCCATCATGAAGCGTGTTACGACCGTAACACATCTGCCACGACCGTAATACGGGGAAACACCAAACCTGCTCGTAACGCCTCAGTGACGAACGTAACGCGTATATCAGTTAGCTGAAAGTGCAGATCATGGCAAAGCAAAACAGAAGGAGTTTTCAAACTCCTTATTTCTCTCCAGTCAAACCCCACGTTCACCACTTCTTCCTCAACTACCCACGTTCCTACATTTGTGGAGATTTTTAAGAAAGCTTCGTTACAAGTCTTCAAGCCAACTGCCAAATTCATACCTCTATAAATACCTCAACATTCAACGTTAGATGTACAGAGCATATTACAGTTTACTTGTGCGGAAGCTCTGCCGAAATCAAAACCATTATTCCTTCAGTTATTATTTTTCTGCATTCGTTTATTTCCGTTCTTTTAATTTCATTGCCCAAATAATAATTTCCAACATCAGGAAATTATTATTATAGTTTAGGATTTATTATTCAAGCCTCAGAATTTGTCATATTACCGATACCAAGTCCGAGTTTCCGAATTGTGGAAGAGGGATTGAAGTATTGGCTTTATTTTCAGGTTTCTATTTTGCAATTGTATTACATACCTTTTAATTAATTAATGCATGTTTAATTTATTATTTATAATGTCCAATCTATATTTGTTTGTTTTTATTTCCCGTACGTTCATTATAATTTCCATGGCTAGCTAAACCTTTAGCGTTGGTATGGGATAGTATGAGACATTAGGCATCTGATCAAACTTAGGCTGAAACTTTAATCAACTTAACTCTGGTTATAACTTTTTATGCTTAAAAATAAAACCTTTGTTACGAAAGTAAGAAGAGTAAATAGGTTAGATCGAGACCACGAAAGTGTGAGGTTTTTAACCGGATAGCTAAAGTTAGGAATTTGATTTAAATACAGTGAAAGCGCTTTAAACCAAATTAGAATTAATTAAGTTTCCAAAAAATACTTCTAAACACTTATAGGCTAGCGAAAGCAGGTATAGGGTTTTAGACGTATAATCCGAGATAAGACCATGAAAGTGTGAGTTGAGGGTTTTTAAACTGGTTAATTCTACAGATAAACCAAGTTGACCATCCTTATATGCCTAGGTCCGATTAGATCCTTTAGGTCGACTCTATTGCATACCGACCATTTCATTTTATAATTACTTTAAAATCAATTAGTTTACCTTCCTTAACCTTCCCAAAACCAAACGTGAAAATTTCCGCCTTAGCTAAACTAGCATTACTTTCCCGCACTAGAGTAATTACAAAGTCCCTGTGGATTCGACAATCTTTTATTATTACCGCGATAGGCTGTGCGCTTGCAGTTAAGATACCGTTAGACATTAGGTCGATCGCAGACACATCAGTTGTTTCCACCTCCTCTCCGCAAGTTTGGCACGCACTACCTCCAATTCCCATTCTACTTTTATGATGGTTTGTTAGCACTCTATCATTAACTAGCATCCACTTAAAACAACGAATTCGCTCCGAAACATTCAACTTCCAAATATATTTCCATAAAACTCTCATATCATTTACATTATAATCACACGGTGACTTGTATATTTCTTTGACAGAAAATTCCCCCGCACTGGTTCCAACTGTTACAAATTCATCTTCACCATAACAATCATTTGGAGGCAAGTGAAATTTGATCTTAAGGTGTAAATCACTTGGCAACCATCGCTGCAGTAGGCTGAAAATCTAATCTCCATTTGAATCTACCAAGATGAGAGTTTAATGTTCAGCAGGTTCGGAGTTATCGAAATATTCTGATCTTCAATACTCCATCCATTTGCAAGCCACATATATGTCCACATATTAATACTTCTGCCATTACCTATACTCCAAATACAAGCCACATTAAAATGATCTTCCATGTTTTGAACACCTTTCCATAAATGTGAAATTGTGTTTCCAAAGCTACTTATGTTATGAACGGTATAATGACCATACTTCCCTATCGGAATCTTACACCATATATCAAACAGTTGATGTTTCAGCTTCTAGCACAATTTCATAAAACAATCCCTATTCATATGATTAAGCTTGTGAAGTCCCAATCCACCTTCTTCCTTAGGCTTGGTAATGTTATCCCATTTAACAACATGATACTTTTTATCATCTGGAGCATCACCCAAAATAATGTTACACTGCATCATGTGTATCTCCTTGATTGTAGCTTTTGGAATCATATTTGTCATCATAGTGTAAATTGACATTGATTCCATTACACTTTTTGCAAAAGTAACACGTCCCGCAAAAGAAAGATGGTTTGCTTTCCAACTTGTCAATTCTGCAAAAATGTTATTGATAATGTATTGAAAATCATGCCTCTTGAGCGCTCTTCCACTTATAGGGATTCCCATATATTTGCCTACAGTATTCGTAACCTTAAAATTTGATAGTTGTGTGATTTTGTGTCTCATATCAATAGCCACATTATCTGAAAAATAATGCTAGTCTTCTCCTCATTTACCTCTTGACCTGATAGGGCACGAAACTTATGCAAAGTATTCATAACACGTCTCATTTGCTTCTCCGTCGCTTCACCATATAAAAGTAAATCGTCTGCAAACATCATATGAGATACCATGATACCATTTCTTCCCAGTCTATTAGTTATCCACCTGCCATTATTCACTTCATGCAAAATGAGATGCGTCAGTTTTTCCATGCATAAAACAAATACATACGGAGACATAGGATCCCCCTATCGAATGCCACATTGCGGACGAAAAAACTCAATCCTAGTGCCATTCTAATTGATATTCGATTTCACACTAGTGATACCAAGCATGATGACATTAATGAGCTTTTCTGGAAAATTTATCTCTTGTAAAGTGTTCTTGATAAAGTCCCAACTTAGCTTATTGTAAGCTTTGGACAGATCAACTTTAATCACAAATCCTCCTTTCTTGCCTTTCATTTTATTCATATTGTGTAGTACCTCATTTGCAATGATGATGTTGTTTTGTATCATTCACCCTGGAATAAAAACGGATTGATTTGGAGATACCCACTTCGCCATGTTATCTTTCAGTCTGCTAACTACAACTCTACTCACAACCTTGTATATTGTATTACAAAGAGAGATAGATCGGAATTGAGACACACGTTGCAGAACCTTAATTTTTGGGATTAGACAAATATCAATTTGATTGACTTGTGTGAGTACACTAGGACTATTCCACACCAACTTCGCATACTCAAGAGCACGCTGCCCAACCGTACTCCTATAGTGTTGGTAAACACTCGCTTGGTATCTCTTGGGGCCTCGCACCTTCCATAGGTTTAAGGAGAACACTGCATATTTTATCTCTTCATCTGTTAGCATAATATCCATTCGCATAGACTCATCAGTAGCAATTCTAGAAAATGACAAGTCAGTTTGCCTCCAAACCTGACTTGTATCTTTCAGCTCAAACAGCTTCCTGAAATAATCCGCAACCAAATTCTTCAGCTGAGCATTATCCTCTATCCATTGATCTTGATCTTCTTTCAATGTCAAGATTCGATTATTGCGTCTTTTCTTGATTGTTTTCAGGTGATAATACTTTGGGTTACACTCTCCATCCATCAACCACTTCGCTCTAGATTTTTGAAACCACATCAACTCCTCTTAGTTATGCTACTAAGTTCCTGCTGAATTTTGCTTTCTAATTTCCGAAATCCCCTACCATAATTACGACGTTGCATGGCCAGTTGGACACCATGCAACCTAGCCATCAACTCTTTCTTCATCACAAGGACTTGATCAATAGTGTTCATTTTCCATGTTATGAGTTCATCTTGCATATGCTTCAGGTTAAGGTTCAGATCACTGTACATTTTCGAAGCATTAGCTATCTTATCAGGGTAAGATGCATCCAAGAGCCATGCACTCTCAAATCTGAAACGGTGCGGCATGTTGATATGGTGAGCACCCTGAGTGGAAATCAGAATCGGGTGATGATTAGAGAACTCCATCCTTGCCAGAACTTTCACAAAACAATCGGGGTAAGTAGTTGTCCAATCTTCATTACTCAAAGCTCTATCAAGCTTTTCTCATCTTCAATAGTCTCTTCTGTTTCATAGGTAGGAGAAATCTAAACATCTTCCTTCTCCCTATTGATATCAGTTTTATGAACCGTACGATCCTTCATGCGTGATTCAATTTTTTTCTGCTTGAAGGTCAGGAAGTCTGGCCATGTTGGGGGAAATAATCTTGAGAGGTCCATGACTTGTGTTACCTCCATCATGAATCTCTAGATTAATAGAACCCGTGCCTCTTTCTTTAGGAGTAGTATTTTCTACCAGACAAATTTCCTTGCTTCCATTTCCACGCTTTTTCAGGTTTTGAATCAACTCATCTGCCATGATTTCCTTCCATCTTTTGTTACTTGTGTTCATCCTTTCTTTAAAACTCATTCCTAATCGTGCCGCAAGTTTGTTGCCCTTATTTTTATGATGCACCGCTTCTTTCTTCTCCGCTGCCTTTTTCTTTTTATAAAGCCTAACATTATTACTGCCATCCATTATTTGAATCACAGTGTCAATGTGTTGATCTCTAGTGGTATTATGCACCGTAGTTTCTTGTGGTTGCTCCCTAGTTCCTTCCTCCTCTACACCATTGGAATGGTTATTATTGTCCACCTCATCAATTATTTCAATGCTCTCATCACTTAATGATATGAATCTAGAACCATTAGCTTTGTTGTTCCCGTTAAGTTTTGACAGTACCCCAATTGTCTTGCCTTTTATGGCTCTCTTATTCCGCCGCTGTTTCTGAACGACACTCCAAGGGCCTTCTGACTCTTTCTTACCTGTAGTGTCTCCTTTCCTGGTCGCATTTTCCACTGGTTTGCCATCACTATTAACTACCGCAAAATTACTATCTCTCTGCATGGTTCTCTCCGGATACTCCTTGTAACGTCGATAATTTAATTTTATTATTTATTTAATTAAATTATTTGTAAAGTTGCGAGATGTTAAGAATTATTAATATAAATTGTTGAATTATTATTAATTAATTAATTGGTTAATAATAATTATAATGAAGGAATTAAAGGAATATATATATATATATATATATATATATATATATATATATATATATATATATATATAATGTTGGACTTATGCTATTGGTTGGAAGTAGTAAAGGGGGTGTAGGTTAGGTCCAATAGGATTGATATGTAAGGTTAAGCTCATACAAAGATTTGTTTTAGTTGGAGAATAAGAAGTTATGTACATTGATCGGAAGAGCTACGCGGAAGAGGAACAAGTTGTCAGATGTCGAGCAGAGAAAATTAAGGATTACGGTCGGAGTTTTGGTTGAGCGAACTTCAATCTAGGTAAGGGTGGGGTTTTGACCTTATAATGGGATTTATGATGTGTATTACGTGGGAGTTGGTCGTTTGTAGGCCTGTTGTGCGTTGATGTTTCTGAATTGCTATCGAGGTTGCTCGATTATTCGTGTTATGGTCGTTGGGAAGTACCGTACGACCGTTAAATGAACATGTTGTAGGAAGTTGTCCGGTTGTGTGTTGTAGACGTTTTGAGTTATCTGGGTGACTGCCCGGTTTAATCGATGGATATGTTAGGATAGTTGATTACTGGTTGTGATGGTCATTAGGACGTTAGGTTATTCCGAGCAATTGGAAGAGAAATTTGTAAATTGTTGAAGTGGTCGTTTTAGGGAGGTTCCCGCGGTACTCTCTTGTATGTTTGATGAATCTGTTGATAAGAAATATAGTTGCCCATTACTTTGTTATTCCAAGCGGTTGGCCGAAATTTATGAATTGTAGTGGTATGGTCGTTAAGACGTTGTATTGCATCTGTGTTGTTTGTCGGACGAGTGGTTCAGGAGGATGCTGATGGTGTTAGGTACCGAGCGACATTTAGGCTGCGAGGCGTGTCGGGTGTTATGGGTTGTATTTTAAAGCAGTATTAGGTTGTAGGACATGTCGAGGAGCATAAGTTGGTCGTTACCCTGTTTTCTATGTGCGTGTCGAGGAGTATGAATTACTTATTATGTTGTCCTAGTTCCTATGCATGTCGAGGGGCACGTAGTTCCCTATCCCTTTTTCCCGTACATGTTGTGTTTTGATCGTTACCTGTGTTGTGTGAATCATTGTTAAGTTGTTGTTTGATTATGTTAATGATTGAATCGTTCATTAATGTGATAGGCTTATGACCAATGCCAATTTATGTTGAGTTTTTGTGTTGTTGTGATTGCTGTTGTGAATTCTTGTCAATAATGCAAAGTTGCAGGAAATTTTAAGTGATGATGAATTACCTCTATTTACTGGTAATATTGGCGATGTGGGTTTATGCCTTGTGATGGGTGATGACTGTTGTGAGTATGTGATAGTGCACTCATATATATTTTCATACTCTGTGATAGCCTGGATTGGCAAACTGCGAAGAAGACTTATGCCTTGTTGATGCCTCTATTTACTGGCAGATTTTTAAGATGGGAGTTCTGCTCCATTGGTACTACATGCATTTGCATAAAGATGAGTTGCATTTTGCGTTGCATTCTGAGTTGTTGTGTGGTTGATTTTAATTGCATTTATGTTGCTAAAGATCTGAGAAGTGGTGAATATGTATGAATTGATTCTAGTGTTTTATTTATCATGCGTTCTATTATAATGTTCGATATCTCACCCATTTTGTTTGAATGTTACCCCGATGTTGGTAACGTGCAGGTAATTCAGAGTGAAGGCGGATTACCTTCAGTAGTTCGAGTCGGTGTTATTGCTCTGATACATAAGACTCGGGGGGATGAACGCTTGTTATTTTATTGTTGTTATTATTTCAGTTTAAGTTGTTGTTCTTTAAATGATTGTTATTTGAAGTTGTCTTAGTTGGACAAAGATGTTATGTTCCTTTAAGTTGAATATTATGACTTCGCTGCGTAGTTATGAAAGTTGTTGTTTCTTTTTAAGATGGAATTATGTTTGTTGTTGGTTCATCCAAGTTTAATGTGTTATGTATCGGTAATGAATGTCGTTGTTTTACGTTAAATTTGTGGAATCCTGATTCAGTTGTAGCATTTTTATAACTCTGATTTATATGTATATTGTCGGGTAGAATTGGGGTGTTACAAAGTTGGTATCAGAGCAAGTCGATCCGTCCGACCAAGCTGTCGAGTCGTAGTTTTGTTTAACAACCAAGTATTATTAATTTGAGTTCTAACCGTTGTTTATGTTGTAGTGATAAGTTGAGATGGCTGGAAGGAATGATGTTGCACTTGTTGCTGCTTTAGAAGCAATGGCGTATGCTATGGAGAATCAGCCGAACACTGACGGGAATGCTGGATCTCGTAGTTTGGCGACTTTCCAGAGGGATAATCCACCTACCTTCAAGGGAAGTATGATCCTGACGGAGTGTTAGATTGGTTGAAAGAGATTGAGATAATCTTCTGTGTGATGGACTGCACTCCAGCGCAGAAGGTTCGATATGGTACTTGTGATACAGTGGGAAGAACTGACTTTTGTTTTGGAATGTTGGTTTGCATTTTGCGTTTGTTTTTGAAAAATGTCGCGGTAAGCAAGATTCGCCACCGACTTTTATTTTATCCAACGAGGAAAGGAAAAAAGCACAGAAAAATTCCTCTTTCGAGATATTTCTCGGGTTCGGGGGGTAGATTATAGAAAGGGAAGGTACTAGCACCCTTTCTATCCATGGTTATCCATGGGCTCTTAGGTACTTGCTCAATTGTTTTCAAAATTGTTTTCTTTATGCTTGTGGGTTTGAAAAAGTTTTTATTTGAAACTTCGATTTAACTCTTGCTTCTGTCCTCAAGAGTGTAATGAAGTGTTTTGAAAACTTTGTTCGAAAAGGAGTGTAAGTGTGAAAAGTTTTTGTTTTTTGAAATAGCAAGTATCTAAGAACCATCTACCTACTCAAAAAAGGAATCGTTCTATACTAATTTCCTTTATACAACGCTATCCCATTATTGATGAGTAGGTAGCATCATCGTTGGAGTTTTAGGGTCAATTCGAATTAGGGACATATGGTCACCAAAGCAATGTTAGGACGCCTTAGCGGTAACCCTAATGTCTTAGATCATTTGTTTTGAGGCAACAATATCCGAGGCAACCGTTTCGATGCGACTATGATCTTTTAGACAAGAGGGCGACCTCTAAAGCGACCTATACTCAATGACCGTGTACGAAGGCAACCAAGTGGGGTGTACCCTAAGAGTGCGCATGTGCGAGTGTGTCGTTTTCAGTTATTTTTATCTTTGCACATGTTAAGGGTGATCTAATTTGATTTTAAGATTTAAACATTCAGTCTTGTCATGCAAACCCTATTATCAAACATCTAGCAGTTATAATTTGCGGAATTTAAAGTGCGGAATTTAAATTACAAGGCATCGGGTATTTACATCGCCAAAGACAAACCCTTTGAAAATAAAAAATAAAATAAAGCGGTAAAAATAATTAAAAATATCCTAATTATCTATTACATTTCGGAAGCAGGTACATTATCGAATGAAAATAAATAAAGCGCGCGGGAGATTGAATTGAGTTCGAAATTTAGGGTTTTGACCCTTTTGGTTAAAGAAAATGTTTTTGGTTTTTGTTGTTTTTATTTTAAGAAAGAAAAAAAAAGTAAGTTAAATAACTAAATTAAATTAATAAATTACTTAAATGAAAAATAAATTATTTTTTTGGAGTTTTTTGATTATTTAAGAAAGAAATTAAAAATAATTAAATTAGTGGTTAATACCTAATTAAATCTAACTAATTTTAAATATTTGCAAAAAATGAATTAAAGTTTTCTAACTAAAAAAAAACTAATTAATTAATAAGTTTATTAAGAAAACTAAAAATTTAAAATTTGATTGAAATAAAAATATTTTTGTGATTTTTATTTAATAAAAAACTAAATTTTGTGATTGGTTAGAAAATTAAATAAATGAAATAAACAATTAAATAAAATAACAAAATAAATAAAAAGAGAGGAGTGTCGGACATGTTTTTAGGTGGTGTGGAAAGAAATTCCTTGGCCCATTATCAGCTAGCCCGTTTGACTTTTTGTGATCCAGTGTGGGCGCATGGACTTGGCTCTTGGTGGACCTCCAATTATTGGCCACTAGATCTGGCTCTTGGCCATCTGGCATTTTGATGGATGAGGGCGCATGGTAGGTTGCAAGCTGGAGCATGCATTGAATCAACTGAAAAGAAAATTATTGAGAAAGTGGGGGACCTGGGATTCGAACCCAAGTCCTGAGGGAGATACACTGCTTGCTTTACCACTACACCACGCTGCTTTTGTTGTTAGTATAATGGATATTAATCATAATATAATAAAACTAAAACAAATGGTCAGAAATAAAAAAAATGCGCCAAGACTTGAATGGCCCAATAGAGGGATGCCACGCATCATCCCTGACCTCTCGTCTGTGGCTAAAGGGTCAAATACCTATACCAACGGACAGAAGTCCGTAGCTATAAGCAAGTTCATCTCCAAAATCCTGTACAGGCCACAAAAATGATTTCCAAAGGCATGGTCGTGTTCGTCTCACCCTCCCGGTCACAACCATGTCCATTATGGGGGTCAATTGTACCTGGAATAAAAATGCCCAAAAATGCAGACCAAACCCTAACAATGGTGGTTTGCAATACAGATCATATAAATGAAATCAAATGATGCAAAAAGTTTGGAAATGTTCTTGTGATTATGAATATACCATTAGTTTTCTCAAATGATGCAAGAACAAACCAAATCGAATTCAAGAACAGGGGTCGTTTTCGTGAGACTTACAACACGTATAAAGGCCTGAAGATGCGTGGTTTTGATCCAGGTAGCTTGTGGGAATGTCCAGGAATCGATTGGGACAAGTCTTGCCTCCTGAAACTGCCTCTAACCCTGATTTTGATCTCTCACTTTTTTGTGATTTTTCTCACTTTTGTTTTGCCTCTTCCAACACTTGTCAACCCTTATTTTCGTGTGTTTAGCTTCCTTATGTATCACTCAGTGCATTAGGTTTACAAACTTGGTACAAATCTCCCTTTATCAATGACTTTGATGTGGATTTGATTCTTCCATTAAATCTTTCCAAATTTGCCTAATTCCAATCTTTTTGCACATGATTTGATTTGATACGAATTTGATGATGATAATAGCTGTAATCAAAGCCTTAAATAGCCAAAAGATCATGTGTTATCAAAGCTTTAGATTTTATATGATTTTATTTGATTTAAAATAAATTAATTCAAATAAAAATCAAATTAAATAATAAAAATGTGATGTGGACACATGGCTGAAGCTATGGCACGTGGGAAACTATGCAAACTCAAATCAAGTGAAAAAGAATGGGCCCATTTGACAAAATTTGAATTTTGGGAATAGTTGACTTTTGGCAATTTTGCAAAAAAGTCCAACTTCAACAATGCATAACTTCTTCAATTTTGAACTTTTGGAGGTGTTCTTTGACTTTTTAGAAAGCTTGGGATGTCCTATAACCAACCCTTTTGGTTACATATCATTTTTATGTTCCATGCTCAAGTTATAAGCTTTGGCAAAAAGGGTGTTTTTGTTGACTTTCAAAAATGACCTATAATGTCCAAATTCATAACTTCTTTTGAGTGCTTTTTTTTATCTTGGGGTATGAATATGGATTGTAGGAAATTTCATTCTATTCAAAATGAGCTTTGGATGGGTTATTTATCATAAAGTATGAGAAAGTTATGCTTGGTCAAAGTTTAGTTGACTTTTCCTACAAAACCCTAATTTAGCAACTTTTGAGTCTTGATGAATTTTGAGCAATCCTTGATGAATCATGATCAAACCTTGATCAAATGATGAAATAACCTTCAAAATGAGAATTTTGACAAAATAATTTGAAGTTTGACTGTATTTGGGTCACAGTTGACTTTTGCCCTAGCACAACCGATTTTTGGACCTTTAGGCAATTGACTGAGCAAACTTCCTCTGCAAGGCATGAATGATCTTGAGAACATATTAGGATATTGGGGAGCACTTGAGGTCATTTTTATTCAAGTATCTTGATGCAACACAAAACCCTAATTTGGGGTAGATTGCCTTAGGAGATAGCTTGTCTGTCCAACTCTTGAGCAAACTTGAGCAACTTGGAGATTTTTCTTGCAATGTCTTGCGGAATATAGGAGGGAAAATTTCGGGATACAAAAGCTGCCCCTATTCAATCTTCTTAAACCTGAGGAAGTATATTGACTTTCATGCCTTTCGTGATCCGAAGGTGGAAGATGATTGAACACTAGATTGCCCAAAAATTTGCACTCGCATGAAGTGGTATCTGCCTTGTGATGTCAGAAATGGGCTTACAGATTCCATTTGAAGGTTGATGGCGGGAGGATGGGCTTAAAGATGCCATTTGAAGGAGTTTCGATCGCATAAGGGATTCATTAGTGAGATCTCACATACCTGTTGTTGTGGAAGATTCCGTTGGGGAAGTCTGATCTTGCTGAGATTTAGGAACTTGCCTGTACTTCAACTGAGAGAACATCTCTGCTGAGTTTTAAGAACTTGTCCGTAATTCAACTGGGGGGGAAACATCTTCATCGAGATTTAAGAACTCACCTATAATTCAACTGAGAAAACTCTGCTGAAATTTAGGAACTGTCTGTAATTCGACGGAGGAACTTTGTCGAGATTTAGAACCTTATTTGTAATTCAACTGAGGATAATTTGGTTGAGATTTAAGAACTGGTCAGTAATTCGACTGGGGAACTTTGTCGAGATTTAGAACCTTATCTGTAATTCAACTGTCGATAATTCGGTTGAGATTTAAGAACCGGTCAGTAGTTCGACTGAGGGGAACATCTTCATCGAGATTTAAGACTTGTCTGTAATTCAACTGAGGATACTTATGTTGAGATTTAAGAACTGTCATTAATTCGACGGAGTAACTTTGTAGAGATTTAGAACCTTATCTGTAATTCAACTGAGGATAATTCGGTTGAGATTAAAGAACCGGTCAGTAGTTCGACTGAGGGAAACATCTTCATCGAACTTTAGGACTTGTCTGTAATTCAACCGAGGATAATTCTGTTGAGATTTAAGAACTGGTCAGTAATTCGAGGGAGGAACTTTGTCGATATTTAGAACCTTATCTGTAATTCAACCAAGAATAATTCCGTTGAGATTTAAGAACCGGTCAATAATTCGACTGAGATAAAAGCTTCATAGCTTTGAATTTAACTGCATCCTTCCTGAAAGGTAAAGGTTAGCTGTATGAAATGTATGATATGTATCAAACAATAATGTTCTCAAAATAAATGAGATTGTTTTGTATGATGCGTATATGCATATGTCATGATGTATGGAAATGTAATGCTTTTAGCTGGGGAAAATAAATCCCGGATAGCTGCTGGAGAAAAGAGTTGGATTCTTCGTTTCCGCTGGGGATGGCGAACGAAGATGATTGCGAGAATAAACCTGCAGGAGAGGATAACTCCGCTGGGGAATAAACTGAGGAGGAGATTACTCTGTGGGGAGAATATGCTCTGCTTAGGATTCTACTGATAAATTCAACTGGGGATGAATTACCGTTGCTGGTGATACTAAATCCTATTGGGGATTGAGCTCCTGTTTGTGAAAGGAAAGAACTCCGCTGGGGGATGATTTTTTAGCTGCGACTTCACTGGGGATAACCTTTTAGACTCTTATGGGGATAATCCTTTGAACTTTGCTAGGGAAAATCTTCCAAAGTTTACTGGGGATGCTTTTCCAAACTCTATTGGGGAAGCTTTTCAGACTGCGCTGGAAAAATTTCAGACTCCACTGGGGGATATTTTGCATTCTGCCGGGGAATATTCTTATACTCCGCTGGGGAATATTAAGACCTTTCAGTCCTGATGGTAGATGAACTCTACTTGAGGAGAAAATTACCGATTCATTCACAGTTGCAAGTCTCAGCTGGGGAGAGCTATCATTACTGTCTTACTCTGCGGGGAGTGAAAGTGCCTTAGCCATATTCTTCAGCTGAATCTACCTTTGTACTTGGTGGATAGAGAAATCGTAAAGCTTGGACGATTCTTATTGCCCTTGTTTCTGATATTACCCATGATTATCTTTTGTTTCGCATGTAAATATTCATAAGCAGCAATTAATGTCAAATGCATATATCAAAAATGAAAATTGGACGTTGTTTGCAAAACAAAACAGATAAAGGAAAAACAGTTTGAAATTTCTCTAAAAATGAGTTGTATTGATTTTGATGTTTGGCCTGCAAATAGGCATTTTTTGTACAAGAGGCTGACGTCCTAGTAAGAGAACGCCTCCGAATAAAGTATTTACACAATTTGTGAAAAACTTAAACAAAACAGCTATGTGAATAATCCCACTGGGTTCCAACTCTGCTATTGACTTTATGTCCTCGAGCATCACATCACTTTGCTACTTGGTTGAAGGTGGATCAGACTGATTAGTGCCGTCCGAGCTTGATAGTCGATACCGAAGTCTGGTTGCGAGGTGATCCAATGAGACATAGTGTTACGCTTTGATCCCTAATTTTTTCCTGGACCTCCCTTTCGGGTTTTCAGTCCACCGGGATACCCTTTTTTGCCCAAGCCGCCTTTTCAGGTTTTCGACTTGCCAGGTGTACAGTTTTTTCATTTTCATCCCTTATTTTTGCCCGAACCCTTTTGGTTCGCCGGGAAGCCCTTATTTTTGCCTAAGCCAGTCAACCTAGCGGGTCTTTGATTATGCGTAGTATCTTTTCACTATGTCTGCATTGACGGGGTGAGGAAGGTCATCACTATCCATGGTGGTTAGAATCATAGCTCCTCCTGAGAAGATTTTCTTAACCACAAATGGCCCTTCGTAAGTAGGGGTCCATTTGCCCCTGGGATCACCTTGAGGTAGTATGATACGCTTGATAACCAGGTCCCCAACTTGATACTCTTGTCGTCTAACTTTCTTGTTAAATGCCTTGATCATCCGTTTTTGATACGTTTAACCATGACAAATAGTAGTAAGTCTCTTTTCATCGATTAAATTCATTTGATCAAGCCGGGTCTGAATCCAGTCATCTTCACTCAAACCTACATCCTTCATAATCCTAAGAGAGGGTATCTGAACTTCAATGAGTAAGACTGCCTCCATGCCATAAACCAAGGAATAGGGTGTTGCCCCTGTTGACGTCCGTGCTGAGGTACGGTACCCATGAAGAGAAAATGGTAACATCTCGTGCCAGTCTTTGTATGTCACCGTCATCTTCTGCACAATCTTCTTAATGTTCTTGTTAGCCGCTTCTATAACCCCATTCATCTTCGGCCGGTAAGGAGAAGAGTTGTGATAATGTATCTTGAACTGTTTGCAGAGTTCGGTGATCATCTTATTATTAAGATTTGTACCATTGTCCGTAATGATCCTCTCTGGTACACCATATCGACAAATCAGATTGTGTTGAATGAACTGTGCCACGACTTTATTGGTTACAGTAGAAAAGGAAGCTGCTTTAACCCACTTCGTAAAGTAATCAATTGCTACCAGGATGAAATGATGCCCATTGGATTCCATAGGTTTGATCTCGCCGATCATGTCAATGCCCCACATTGCAAAAGGCCATGAAGCTGTCAAGACGTTCAGAGGTACCGGAGGTATATGCACCTTATCAGCATAAACTTGGCACTTGTGACAGGTCCGAGAATGCTGATAACAGTCTGCTTCCATTGTGGACCAATAATATCCTGCCCGAAGGATTTTCTTTGCCATGGTGTGTCCACTGGAATGAGTTCCGAAAGTACCTTCATGTAACTCTACCATGATTCTTTCTGCTTCATTCTTATCCACACAACGCAGTAAGGTTGAATCATGGTTACACTTGTAAAGGATACCATTACTGATGAAGAACTTTTCTGCGAACCTCCTCAGGAACTTCTTATCATTAACAGATGCACCCTCAGGGTATTCCTGAGCCTCAAGATACCTCTTCACCTCATGAAACCAGGGTTTATCCGTTGCTTCTTCAGTCTCGATGTCACAGCAATGTGCGGGTTCATCCAACCTCTCAATGGTGATCCGGGGAGCTTCGTTGTCCCAATTGACTTTGAACATAGAGGACATCGTAGCCAGCACGTCCGCTAACTGATTCTCCTCTCTAGGGAAGTGTTCAATAGTCATCTCCTCGAATTGTGGAAGCAACGTAAACACATACTCCTTGTAAGGAATAAGATTAGGGTGTTTCGTATCCCAC
Organism: Vicia faba; assembly: GCA_948472305.1. Taxonomy (NCBI): domain Eukaryota; kingdom Viridiplantae; phylum Streptophyta; class Magnoliopsida; order Fabales; family Fabaceae; genus Vicia; species Vicia faba. The sequence goes on from OX451737.1 coordinate 347,685,549, forward strand.
TCGCCTTTGATCTGACTGATCACGAGAGCGGAATATCCGAAAACACTCAAGAACTTAATCCTTAATTCAATTGCTGCTCGAAGACCCATAATGCATGCTTCATACTCTGCCATGTTGTTGGTGCAGTTGAAACATAGTCGGGCGGTAAATGAAGTATGAGAGCCTTTAGGAGATATGATCATGGCGCCAATACCATTACCCAAAGCGTTTGAAGCTCCATCAAAGTACATAGATCATCGGGATCCCTCCTCAGGTCCTTCATCCGGTCCAGGTATCTCACAGTCAGTTACCAACATGATGCTCTCATCTGCGAATTCAAAGTTCATAGACTAATAATCATCCACTGCTTGATGTGCCAAATGGTCTGCCAACACACTTCCCTTGATTGCCTTTTGGGTCGTGTACTGGATGTCATACTCAGTCAAAATCATCTGCCATCTTGCTATTCTTCCGGACAAGGCAGGCTTTTCGAAGATATACTTGATTGGATCCATCTTTGATATCAATTGAGTAGTGTGAGTCAGCATATATTGTCTCAGCCGGTGAGCAGCCCATGCCAAAGCACAGTAAGTTTTCTCGAGCAACGAGTATCGGATCTTACAGTCGGTAAACTTTTTGCTAAGGTAATAAATAACATGCTCTTTTCGGCCAGACTCGTCATGCTGACCCAGCACACACCCCATTGAGTTGTCGAGTACTGTCAAGTATAAGATCAGAGGTCTCCCTTCAACTGGAGGCATCAGAATAGGTGGATCTTGGAGATACTCTTTGATTCTTTCGAAAGCGGCCTGACATTCATCATTCCATCTTGCCACTTTATCTTTCTTCAGCAGCTTGAAGATTGGTTCACAAGTAGCAGTCAAGTGCGAGAAGAATCGGGAAATATAGTTCAGACGTCCCAGAAAGCCTCTGACTTCTTTCTCTGTTCGGGGAGCTGGCATCTCCTGTATAGCCTTCACCTTTGCAGGGTCCACTTGAATACCTTTATCACTTACGACGAAACCCAGCAGTTTACCAGATCTCACTCCGAAGGTGCACTTGTTCGGGTTTAACCTTAACTTGTACAACCTCAACCTGTCAAATAACTTCTGAAGATGGTCAAGATGCTCTTCTTCAATTTGGGATCTCGCAATCATGTCGTCGACGTATACCTCAATCTCATGATGGATCATGTCATGGAACAAGGCAACCATGGCGCGCTGATATGTTGCCCCAGCATTTTTCAATCCAAAAGGCATGACCTTGTAGCAAAAGGTACCCCATTGAGTAACAAAGGTTGTCTTCTCCATATCCTCGGGAGCCATCTTAATCTGATTATAACCGGAGAAACCATTCATGAAGGAGAAGACCTTATGCTGAGCGGTGTTGTCAACTAGAACGTCGATATATGGCAGAGGGAAATCATCCTTGGGAGTCGCCCTGTTCAAATCCCTATAGTCAACACACACTCGAACCTTACCATCCTTCTTCGGCACAGGAACCACGTTGGCCACCCACTGAGGGTAAAAAGTAACTGCTGGAAAACCGGCGTCAAACTATTTCATAACTTCAGCCTTGATTTTCTCGGACATCTCTGGGCGCATTCGGCGAACCTTCTGTTTCACTGGAGGACAGTCTTCCATGGTAGGCAATCGGTGAACCACAATATCGGTATCCAACCCAGGCATATCTTCATAAGACCAGGCGAAGATCTCAACATAGCCATGCAGCATCTGAATCAACCGTTGTTTAACACTAGCTTCCAGATTTGCACCGATCTTGACCTCTTTCTTGTCTACCTCTGTACCCAGATTTACCGTTTCCACTGGCTCTTCATGCGGCTGTATGGCCCTCTCTTCCTGAAGTAACAGTCTAGCAAGTTCACCAGGCACTTCGCAATCATCTTCACCTTCGTCTTCAGCTAAGTTAATTGGACTTTCGAAGTCATAACTGGCAGTAGCAGAGTCGTTACCAGTGAGATCCAGAGTGGATGTAGACCTGTAGATGTGAGTGTGTGTAAAATAGCTGTTTTGCAATATATACAAAGAAAAACAAGGAGCGTAAAATTTTAAAATGCAAGAAAACATCCAATGATTTTATTAATGATATATGTAGATGACACACATAAAGCCCTCACAAACAAAACCACGGTGTCCCGGGTAAGACACCGGGCCATAAAGTTTAAAAATTGTCTGTTACAAATACAAAACAAAAGTCTCATTACTGGGTAACAAAAGAAATTGGGGTGAAGTCCTTTGCTGTCCAGTTGCTTAGTCCACCATCAGTAGTAGGATAGATCCAACTATCAAACTTATATTCTTCAACATTGTCTTCAATGGAATTTACTCCTGAGTTGCTGATAAACAGGGGAGGCCTTCCGATCCGTGCACTCCGAACAGCCCTTTGAGCTTCTGCAGTGAAACCCAAACCAAACTTGTTAGTCTTATGTGCGAAATCAGGGAGTTGGCCTCAATTTGCACACCCACATTTCTCAACAACAGCCCGGGCATCCTTGAGGGAAGCCATCTTCATTGGAGGATCTTCAACAACAGTCTCAGTTGATGCCAGCGTCTGGGGAACCTCTTCAAATTGCTGAAACGGGGTCTCAATGAACTCCCCGTCCATCTCTACATATCGGAAAGAGTTGAGGTGGCTCACCATGTACTCCTCCTCCCCTCGTACCATAACAATTTCCCCTTTGACTGGGTATTTCATCATCTGGTGGAGCGTAGAAGTCACTGCCCCAGCTTTGTGGATCCATGGGCGACCCAGCAAACAAGAATAGGATGGCCGAATGTCCATCACATAAAAAGTAGACGCAAATATCTGAGAACCAACCTTCACTGGAATATCCACTTCTCCATGTACCATTCTCTTGGACCCGTCAAAGGCCCTAACAACAATGTTACTTGGCTTCAGCTCCAACCCTTCACAGTCTAACCGGTCCAAAGATTTCTTAGGAAAAACGTTTAACGAAGACCCCGTATCCACCAATACATGAGCTAGAGTAGTTCCCTTGCATTCAATGGAGACATGCAGGGCATCATTGTGATTCCTCCCCTTAGCAGGCAAGTCTGCGTCGGAGAAAGCCAACCCATTATCTACTGTCAAACTAGCCACGCAGTCCTTAAACTAATCAGCTGATGTCTCCTGCGGAACGTGCGCAGTTTTCAGGAAGGAAATTAGAGACTTGGCATGGGATTTTGAGCATAGCAACAGAGACAACATAGAGATTTTGGACGGGGTTTGCCCCAGCTGTTCGACTACATTATAGTCGCTCTTTTTGATAATCTTCAAAATTTCCTCCATCTCTTGTCTAGAGGCTTCCACAGTAATTTTCTTTGGTGCCTCTGTCCGGGCAGGCTCATCAGTGGTATCTTTGCCCCGAGTATCAGATGACTCGGCAACAGGGGTAAGAATGGGGACTTGAACGGGGATAGTATCAGGTGCACTAGCAGGCGTAATGACAACAGACGTCCGAACAACTGGCGGAGAGATCTCAGGGGAGAAAAGTCTTCCGCTGCGGGTGACTTTGGCAGGTCCAACAATATTGTTGACGTCAGTATCAGCCTCTTCAGCACTCAAGTCTTGCTTAACTCCGTGATAATATACATCAGCCCCGTAGTGCCATGGGACAACTTTATTTGATGTATAGGGGATAGGCCCAGGAATGGTGATGATCAATGGTGCAATTCTTGGAACATATGTAATTCTAACAGGCTTTCTCGAGGAAGCCTTGGAAGAATTATCGAAAATGGTGATAATAGCAACTTCTTCAGTAGGAACCCAAGGGACAAAAGTCTTCTCAAACAGAATTTCTTTATTATCCATCGGGCGTTGGACACCTGACTTCAAAAGATGGCAACCGGTAGGTAGGACGGAACACATACGGAAACCTTCGTCACAGCCCGGAAATAAACCGGCTAGCAGAAGGTTCTTCTTCACAGTCATTAATGGAGTAACAATGTCTTTCACAGAAACCACAAACGAGTCTTCATCTACAGCATTCACTCCATGCTTGGGCATAGGAGCAGTCACAACATTAGGCCTTTCTGGAGCTTCGAACTCAATCTCCTTAGCATCAATTAAATCCTGTACCTTATTCTTCAGGACCCAGCAATCATTCGTATTATGCCCCAGGCTATCAGAATGAAACGCGCATAGGGCGTTTGGATTGTACATGGGTGATGTTGTATTAGGGTTCTTCGGGGCCTCTTTCGCAATCACCAAGTTGGTCTTCAATAATTGTGGCAAAATTTGGGATAAAGTCATGTTGAGCTGAGTGAATTGTCTTCGTGGCCTCTCGGCCCTTGGATGATTGTTGCGCTGAGGAGCAACAGCAGGTCTTGATATAACCACCGCATTAACAGATAGGCGGCGTTCAGGTCTATTATGACTTTTTGCGCTGTAAACTGCGCTTGACTCCTTCTTAAAAGGCTTCTTCTCGGTACTTGATGAAGTACCCTTCTGTATTTTACCGCTCTTGATACCGGCCTCAATTCTTTCCCCGGTCATAATCAACTTTGTAAACCCGGACAATGAACTTCCAATCAGATGGTTGAAATATGGACCAGACAGGGTCCCCAAAAACATATCCACTAGCTCCATATCAGCCAAGGGAGGTTGCACTCTTCCAGCAAGGTCCCTCCACTTCTGAGCGTAATCTTTGAAACCTTCGCCCACATCCATGGACATACCATGAAGTTGGGTACGCGTGGAAGCGAGGTCGACATTGTATTGGTACTGCTTGTAAAAAGCAGCAGCCAAATCTTCCCAATTATGGATACTAGCTCCTTCCAGCTGGTAAAACCATTCAAGCTGAGTCCCTGAGAGACTGTCTTGAAAGAAGTGGATCCAGAGGTTCTTGTCAGCGGTGTATGGATGAATCTTCCTAACATACGAACGGAGGTGCAGTTTTGGGCAAGAAACCCCGTCGTACTTAGCAAAGGCTGGTGCTTTGAACTTATGGGGAATTACCACCCTAGATGACATACCTAGATCACCAAAGTCCAACCCAGGGACCTTCTGAATCTCCATCGCACTTAACCGGTCTTCAAGCTGTTTATATCTATCCTCAGTAGGAGGATACTGGTCTTCGTAAAAGTCAGTCTCGTGGTCAGATACCACAGGGCTAGGAACCCTCCTTTCTTCCTGGTCTTCTCCCCCTCCAGATGAGTGGGATAGATTGACTTCATCTCGTAGCCTGTTCCCAAACCTGTGACCCATGTTCAGGAGGACCGTCTTCTTCTTCTTCTTCTTCTTCTTCTTCTTCTTCTTATCTTCCAGGATAAGGGTCTTCAGATCTTGCTGACCCTTAGCCAAATTCATGAACATTTCCTAGAATTGAGCGTTTTGAGCTTGTAGAGCCTTGATAGCTTGATCAGTTGATGTTTCAGCAGACATGATGCTGAAATAAACAGCGAAGAAGATGAGAAAACCTGTAAGGGTACCTGTTATGAGGTGCATGGAATGAAATGCGTATGACATGATTTCAAAGACTTTAGAGATTCAAATTCGTAAACCAAAACGAAACACACTTTTATTAGATAAACTTTGAATTCAAATGTTCAACAGATGCCTTTAAGGCGTTACAAAAAAGGAAATATTGAAAAATAAATCAGAACTAGAAATAATCAAAAGACATCAGCGCTCCCATGGTCGTTTGCCTTTGGTGCTGACATAGTCGTTGAGGATCTGCTCATTCTCCAATTGCCTTGTCAACTTCAGGATATTTCGCTCTTGTTCGTGATACTTTTCTCTATAAGTATCGCACTCTTCCCTTAGCTGCATCTAGGACCTCTTCAATTCCCCAATGTCAGTAGGCATGTAAGGGTGGAGGATGGTAGGTGGAACCCCTTCTTCATCAGCAACCTCAACAATCACAGGTAAGACAGCTTCGTACTGCATTCCCAGCTTTTGGGCACGGATTCGAACCATCGGAGATATGGCTCCATATGAAGAGAAGTCTTTGCACCTAGCTCGTGCGGATCATACCTTTGTACTCTTTCCCAAGCTCGTATGAACCTGCGGCATTACTCGTCACTATCCCCTTGGAAGTCAAAGACAATGCTAGGCATCGGTAACTCATGAGGTCCTTCCCTCCTAGCTCGCCCAAATTGACGTAAGGCCAAACATGGATTATAGGTGATTCCTCCATAGGTTCCTAGCAGTGGAACATTGGGGTATTCCCCACAATGATCAATAATAGCCACGTCTTCCATGTCTTTGATAGTCCAAATGATGTCATTATGAGAGAGAGACATAATCCTGTAGGCCTAACCCATGCCTTCCTTGTTCTTCAAAACTGATTTGGGGAGGTGAGAAATAAACCACCTCGCCAGCAATGGTGCACAACACATAAGGGTTCCCTGCTTCTGAGCAGTACGGGCATAAAGAGAGTGCAAAATGTCACCCAAGAGAGTGGGTACCAGATTATGGGAAATGAAGATCTTCACCGCATTCACTTCAACAAAGGAATCAGAGTTAGGAAACAACACCAAACCATATATGAAAAGAGCCAGAATGTATTCAAATGCCTGGAAGTCTAGACTGTCCCAGAACTGATTAGCCCGATCAACCAAGAATTTAGCCAAGAAGCCTTTTGTCCCACTTCTAGTCTCCCAATTTGACATTACCTCAGCCTTTGTCAGATGGAGGGCTAAAGCAATTTCTTCCGGCCTAATGACTTTCTCCCAACTTGTAAATGGGGTCTGCTCCATAATAGAGATACCAAGTAGATCAGAGAACTCTTCCAAGGTGGGGACCAACTGGTAGTCCGGAAAAGTAAAGCAATGGTACAGTGGATCAAAGAGATGGACTAAGACACTCATCATCTGTTCATCCATCTTGGAGGTGACAAAACCAAGGAGGTGCCCATGTCTTCTGATAAAGGAAGAAGTATCAGGCATCTTTACAACCAATTCCTTAAGCTGAGTGGGAATCTGGACAAAGTTGATCTGAATAGTGTTTCTACGCATAGGTGCCATGACCTACAAAACAGAACAAAGATGAATCCCCTTTGTCTTTGAAATAGGTTAGTCTGATGAAATATGCATGCAATGTCATGATGCATGATGTCATGATGCATGATGTCATGATAGAAACATATCACAAGTATTCACAGATAGCAAACATGGTAAGGGCACACAAGTCACACATATAGCCCTTAGATTTCAGGCTGGCAAAGAGTTTAGGTATTACCCTCTTTCAGTTTAGTTGGTTCAAACCTGTCCTAAAAATAGTAACCGGGTCCTAGAGGATCTCAATATCAATGACCACCCTCGATCGGTCATAATTCCAGTTTAGCAACCTTTTCTCGCGGTCAGAATCATCGCGAGAGTTTGGTCTCAATGAGTGTAGCATACTGCTACTGTTCTATGGCCAAGTTGGTCAATTAAAGGTTCTAAGGTCAGTTGGTGCTTAATGACTCCTTAGAAGACTCATATTCTCCTCGTTGTGCCACAAGGGATATCGGTACAAACTAAAGTTCCACACCAACGTAGCTACTGCTTCAACCGTATCGGTCTATGCTGTACAGTTCCCTCACAGTTTATTGCTACTTAACTAAAGGGTATCCCCCAGATCTGGGTTAGGATCTATAGTAACTCTGATTCATCCCACAAAGATAAAGCATACAAGTCAAGCAATTGAAAACATTATGAACTGTTCCTAAGGTACACCCCACTTATAATATACCCAGCAGAGTCGCCAGTTCTGTGATACGGTGGGAAAAACTGACTGTTTTTTTTGGAATGGCAATTTGCGTTTTGCGTTTGTTTTTGCAAAGTGTCGCGATAAGCAAGAGTCGCCACCGACTTTTATTTTATCCAACGAGGAAAGGAAAAAAGCACAGAAAAGTTTCTTTTTCGAGATATTTCTCGGGTTCGAGGGTAGATTATAGAAAGGGAAGGTGCTAGCACCCTTTCTATTCATGGTTATCCATGGGCTCTTAGGTGCTTGATCAATTGTTTTAAAAATTGTTTTCTTTGTGCTTGTGGGTTTGAAAAAGTTTTTATTTGAAACTTCGATTTAACTCTTGCTTCTGTCCTCAAGAGTGTAATGAAGTGTTTTGAAAACTTTGTTCGAAAAGGAGTGTAAGTGTGAAAAGTTTTTGTTTTTTGAAAGAGCAAGTATCTAAGAACCATCTACCTACTCGAAAAAGGAATCGTTCTATGCTAATTTCCTTTATACAACACTATCCCACTATTGATGAGTAGGTAGCATCATCGTTGGAGTTTTAGGGTCAATTCGAATTAGGGACATACGGTCACCAAAGCAATGTTAGGACGCCTTAGCGGTAACCCTAATGTCTTAGATCATTTGTTTTGAGGCAACAATATCAGAGGCAACCGTTTCGAGGCGACTATGATCTTTTAGACAAGAGGGCGACCTCTAAAGCGACCTATACTCAATGACCGTGTACGAAGGCAACCAAGTGGGGTGTACCTTAAGAGTGTGCATGTGCGAGTGTGTCGTTTTCAGTTATTTTTATCTTTGCACATGTTAAGGGTGATCTAATTTGATTTTAAGATTTAAACATTCAGTCTTGTCATGTAAACCCTATTATCAAACATCTAGCAGTTATAATTTGTGGAATTTAAAGTGCGGAATTTAAATTACAAGACATCGGGTATTTACATCTCCAAAGACAAACCCTTTGAAAAAAAATAAAGCGGTAAAAGTAATTAAAAATATCCTAATTATCTATTACATTCCGAAAGCATGTACATTATCGGATGAAAATAAATAAAGCGCGCGGGAGATTGAATTGAGTGCGAAATTTAGGGTTTTGACCCTTTTGGTTAAAGAAAATGTTTTTGGTTTTTGTTGTTTTTATTTTAAGAAAGAAAATAAACCTAAGTTAAATAACTAAATTAAATTAATAAATTACTTAAATGGAAAATAAATTATTTTTTTTGGAGTTTTTTGATTATTTAAGAAAGAAATTAAAAATAATTAAATTAGTGGTTAATACCTAATTAAATCTAATTAATTTTAAATATTTGCAAAAAATGAATTAAAGTTTTCTAACTAAAAAAAACTAATTAATTAATAAGTTTATTAAGAAAACTAAAAATTTAAAATTTGATTGAAATAAAAATATTTTTGTGATTTTTATTTAATAAAAAACAGAATTTTGTGATTGGTTAGAAACTAAATAAATGAAATAAACAATTAAATAAAATAACAAAAAAAATAAAAAGAGAGGAGTGTTGGGCCTGTTTTTAGGTGGTGTGGAAAGAAATTCCTTGGCCCATTATCAGCTAGCCCGTTTGACTTTTTGTGATCCAGTGTGGGCGCATGGACTTGGCTCTTGGTGGACCTCTAGTTATTGGCCACCAGATCTGGCTCTTGGCCATCTGGCATTTTGATGGATGAGGGCGCATGGTAGGTTGCAAGCTGGAGCATGCATTGAATCAACTGAAAAGAAAATTATTGAGAAAGTGGGGGACCTGGGATTCGAACCCAGGTCCTGAGGGAGATACACTGCTTGCTTTACCACTACACCACGCTGCTTTTGTTGTTAGTATAATGGATATTAATCATAATATAATAAAACAAAAATAAATGGTCAGAAATAAAAAAAAAGCGCCACGATTTGAATGGCCCAATAGAGGGATGCCACGCATCATCCCTGACCTCTCGTCTGTGGCTAAAGGGTCAAATACCTATACCAACGGACATAAGTCTGTAGCTATAAGCAAGTCCATCTCCAAAATCCTGTACAGGCCACAAAAATGATTTCCAAAGGCATGGTCGTGTTCGTCTCACCCTCCCGGTCACAACCATGTCCATTATGGGGGTCAATTGTACCTGGAATAAAAATGCCCAAAAATGCAGACCAAACCCTAACAATGGTGGTTTGCAATACAGATCATATAAATGAAATCAAATGATGCAAAAAGTTTGGAAATGTTCTTGTGATTATGAATATACCATAAGTTTTCTCAAATGATGCAAGAACAAACCAAATCGAATTCAAGAACAAGGGTCGTTTTCGTGAGACTTACAGCGTGTATAAAGGCCTGAGGATGCGTGGTTTTGATCCAGGTAGCTTGTGGGAATGTCCAGGAATCGATTGGGACAAGTCTTGCCTCCTGAAACTGCCTCTAACCCTGATTTTGATCTCTCACTTTTTTGTGATTTTTCTCACTTTTGTTCTGCCTCTTCCAACACTTGTCAACCCTTATTTTCGTGTGTTTAGCTTCCTTATGTATCACTCAGTGCATTAGGTTTACAAACTTGGTACAAATCTCCCTCTATCAATGACTTTGATGTGGATTTGATTCTTCCATTAAATCTTTCCAAATTTGCCTAATTCCAATATTTTTGCACATGATTTGATTTGATACGAATTTGATGATGATAATAGCTGTAATCAAAGCCTGAAATAGCCAAAAGATCATGTGTTATCAAAGCTTTAGATTTTATATGATTTTATTTGATTTAAAATAAATTAATTCAAATAAAAATCAAATTAAATAATAAAAATGTGATGTGGACACATGGCTGAAGCTAGGGAACGTGGGAAACTATGCAAACTCAAATCAAGTGAAAAAGAATGGGCCCATTTGACAAAATTTGAAGTTTTAGGGATAGTTGACTTTTTGCAATTTTGCAAAAAAAGTCCAACTTCAACAATGCATAACTTCTTCAAATTTGAACTTTTGGAGGTGTTCTATGACTTTTTAGAAAGCTTGGGATGTCCTATAACTAACCCTTTTGGTCTCATCACATTTTGATGTTCCATGCTGAAGTTATAAGCTTTGGCAAAAAGGGTGTTTTTGTTGACTTTCAAAAATGACCTATAATGTCCAAATTCATAACTTCTTTTGAGTGCCTTTTTTGATCTTGGGGTATGAAGATGGATTGTAGGAAATTGCATCCTATTAAAAATGAGATTTGGATGGGTCATTTCTCATAAATGATGAGAAAGTTATGCTTGGTCAAAGTTGAGTTGACTTTTCCTATAAAACCCTAATTTAGCAACTTTTGAGTCTTGATGAATTTTGAGCAATCCTTGATGAATCATGATCAACCCTTGATCAAATGATGAAATAACCTTCAAAATGAGAATGTTGACAAAAATTTTTGAAGTTTGACTGTATTTGGGTCACAGTTGACTTTTGCCCTAGCACAGCCGATTTTTGAACCTTTGGGCAATTGACTGAGCAAACTTCCTCCGTAAGGCATGAATGATCTTGAGAACATATTAGGACATTGGGGAGAACTTGAGGTCATTTGGATTCAAGGATCTTGATGCAACACAAAACCCTAATTTGGGGTAGACTGCCTTAGGAGATAGCTTGTCTGTCCAACTCTTGAGCAAACTTGAGCAACTTGGAGATTATTCTTGCAATGTCTTGAGGAATATGGGAGGGCAAATTTTGGGGTACAACAGTACTCATATGCTAGAAGTTGAGGCTGATGACTGGTGGCTAGAGACTTGTCAGAGGTTGGAAGCTGCAGGTGAAAATGTCACTTGGGCTATCTTTCGTAGGGAATTTCTGAGGAAGTATTTCCCTGAAGATGTTCATGGTAAGAAGGAAATTGATTTCCTTGATCTAAAGCAATGGAGTATGTCGGTTGTTGAGTATGCTGCAAAGTTTGCTGAGTTGACTAAGTTTTATCCGCACTATAGTGAGGCTAATGCTGAGTTTTCAAAGTGCATCAAGTTTGAGAACGGGTTACGCCCGGAGATCAAGAAGGCAGTTGGATACCAGAAGATTTGTTTCTTTTCCGATTTGATTGATAGTTGCAGAATTTATGAAGAGGATAATAACGCTCATTGTAAGATTATCAGTGAGAAGAGGGGTAAGCACCAACAGAATCGTGGTAAGCCTTATGATGCCCCAACTGGTAAAGGTAAACAGAAAGTTACTCAAGGTCAGAGGACTAGTGGGAGAGTTGCTCCTGCTGCTGTGGCTTGTTTCAAATGTGGAAAACCTGGGCATAAGAGTAATGTGTGTACTGCTGAGGTAAAGAGGTGTTTTCGTTGTGGTAAGATTGGACATGTTGTATCTGAGTGCAAGCACAAGGAGGTGATTTGTTTCAATTATGGTGAAGAAGGACACATTGGTAGTCAGTGTCAGAAACCAAAGAAGGCACAAACCAGTGGTAAAGTGTTCGCTTTGGTTGAGAATCAGGCAGCTACTGAGGACAGACTCATCAGAGGTACATGTTTCATTAATAGTACTCCTTTAATTACTATTATTGATATCGGTGCTACTCATTGCTTTATTGCTGCTGATTGTGTTAAAAGATTGGGTCTTATGTTGTCTTCTTTGAATGGAGAGATGGTCGTCGAAACTCCAGTCAAGGGGTCGGTGACTACTTCTTTTGTGTATTTAAAATGTCCTTTGTCGATTTTCGACAGAGACTTTGCTGTTGATTTGGTCTGTTTTCCTTTAAGAGGATTGGATGTGATTCTGGGTATGAACCGGTTAGAGAATAACTATGTTCATATTAACTGTTATAACAAGTCTGTGAGGTTTTCTACTCCTGAAGAAGAGGAAGATAGTCTATTATCTTCTAGACAGTTGCGGTAGTTGATGTAAGAAGGAGCTTAGATGTTCTCGTTCATGGCATCGCTATCTGTCGAGAATCAAGCTATAATTGAGGATTTGCAAGTAGTGCGTGAATTTACTAAAGTTTTCCCTGATGAAATTCTTGATGTACCGCTAGAGAGAGAGGTTGAATTTGCTATTGATCGTGTACCTGGTATCAGACCTGTGTCTATGGCACCATATATGATGTCTGCATCTGAATTATCGAAATTAAAGAAGCAATTGGAAGAGTTACTTTAGAAGAAGTTTGTGAGACCAAGTGTATCATCGTGGGGAGCTCCAATGATGTTAGTGAAGAATAAAGATGGAAGTATGAGGCTTTGTGTTGATTATAGACAATTGAATAAAGTGACGATTAAGAATAAGTATCCGCTTCCAAGAATAGATGTCTTGATGGATCAATTTGTGGGTGCTCGTGTGTTTAGTAAGATTGATTTGAGGTCGGGTTATCATCAGATTAAGGTGAAGGATGAAGATATCCAGAAGACAACTTTCAGAATGCGTTGTGGTCATTATGAGTATTTGGTGATGCCTTTCGGTGTTACTAACGTGCTGGGAGTATTCATGGAATACATGAATCACATATTTCATACTTATTTAGATTGATTTGTAGTGGTGTTCATTGATGACATTTTGATTTACTCTAAGTTAGAAGAAAATCATGTAGAACACTTAAGAGTAGTATTGCAAGTTTTGAAAGAGAAGAAGTTGTATGCAAAGTTGTCTAAGTGTGAGTTTTTGTTAAAGGAGGTTAGTTTTCTTGTTCATGTGATCTCAAGTAGTGGCATTGTTGTAGATCCATCGAAGGTAGATGATGTGTTGCAATGGGAAACTCCGAAGCCGGTGTTGTACCCCAAAATTTTCCCTCTCATTTTATCAAGATTTCCCCTCACAAGACTCTTTGAACTCCAAACAAGATTAGGGTTTGCTCTGCTTAAGACATCTCGTTGCACTGATGACCTAAATTAGGGTTTGAGTTTTCACAAGGAATTTTGGACTTCTAATTCTCAAAGTGACTTTCATACTTCATTTTGGACTTATAAGATTGCCTCTACCAAGTTTCAAGCCTTGAATCAAATTTTTGCCCAGTCAATTGGACAGTTGACCTAGAAATCAGCTATATTGGGGAAAAAGTCAACTGTGGCCAATTTATAGTCAAACCTCATAATTTTTTATCCACATCCACATTATAGACTCATATGAACTATTTGATCAAGTTTGGATCACAACTCCTCAAGAAATTTGATCAGATCTTCAAAAGGGCAAAATGGTCATTTTTAGGGTTTTTGACAGAGAAAGGGCAATTTATGACTTTTAACCTAGCCAATGACAAATTGGGTTCAAGCATGGATTCAAGGACTCAATGGCATCATCTTGACCTAATCACAAGGTTCAAAATATCTCAAATGCATTGGATTGACAGATGAATTTTTCAGTCAACTAATCAAAATTTGACTGTACACTGAAAAGTCAAACTTTGACTTTTTGGTCAAAATCAAGTGCCAAGGGTCATTTTTCATCAAAATGAGTCAAAACATGAAACTTGTTCATCAAGAAACCTAATTTTGCAAATTAGGGTTTAAGATTGAAAATTTTCATAACTTAGAATTTTTCTAAGTTATGAAATTTTCTTATTTTTTCCCAACGTTGCCCAACATTTTCACCATGATGCAATTGGATTCAAACAAAACTTCCAACATGAAAGCTGTAGTCCTCCATAAAATCTACAACTTTGATTCACAAAGTTTTCCCAAAAGAATCTTGGATCTCAAGTTATGAATTTTGGAACAAGGGTCCATGAAACTTTTAACTTAGTGAAATTTTGCCCTAGTTTAGGCAGGATTTTGACCTATCTTCATGACCATTTTTCATATAGTTCCACTTGGAATCTCAAAATTAATTTCAAATATGGATTTTAGAGCATGTTACAAGATTTCTAAAATGTCCAAGAACTCTCCAAAATCATTTATGGTTAGGGAGAATCGAAGGTTTGAATTTGGCAAAAACTCACATTGATCCATGGCATCTTCATGTTGACACAAGTTGTAAAATCTGTCCAACTTTGCTTTATAATTGATTACAGATCTCTAAACCCTTCCACACTTAAAAATTGAATGCAAACTCATTGGTTTAAGGCATTATTCTGATCAATAGAGGTTTACCCATTGAATTAATCTTAAAATGGAAAAAAGGTAGCATTTCCATTTTCATAAAGGCAACTTTATGTCAACTTGCTTACCTTGAGCCTTGGACCTCTCTCTTTGCAGCAAACAAGTTCCATAAAATTAGGCAAAAGTACAACAATCTTGTGCATGCTTAGAGATAGCCTGTACAGGCCTATCTTGTATCACTTCACACTTTTTTTTCAAAACAAGTCAACTTGCCAAAATCACATAACTTGAGTATCTGATATAATCAACTCTTGTAAGAATTTGAAACAAGTTTTGCACATTGCCTTAAGCTAGAAACACGAGCCATCCATCCCTCAAACACTCTTGAACATCAAAACACCAAAAACTTGCAAAACAGGGCACTCTCTGCAGTTTCACTTCCATCTCAGAAACCACTCGTGCGTTTTGTCCCACACCAGTTCCAATACACTCCATACAACCTATCTGAACTATCCCAACCATTGGCCATTGACTGTAACTCCATTTGTAAGCTTCACCATTTCTGATTTCAGCTTGTGCAGGTTGACTTTACAGGCTTATTCAAGCAAGCTCAAGGCAAACAAAGAATTGGGGAAGGTCAGAGGAAGTTCAGGAAAGCTTACAAACATCTCAGGCCTCACTGAAAACCCCTTCATTGCCATACTCGTGTTCAACTGAAACAGGTATTTTCCAACTTCCTATCTCTCTATTTAGGAATCATTAGGCTTAGGTTTGTGAATAAAAATGTAGTACTCATATCCCTTAAGTTGTACATATGCATAGATTTCATTTAAGTTATGTGTTCTAGGATAATTTGATTGATGAACTTCCTGAAAAAGTTAGGTTAGAAATTAGGGCCAGAGAAATTCTCTCTGGTCTTTGAGAGTTAGATTAAGTTTTTTATATGGTTAGAATCGTGATTTAATGCTCTATAAGTTTCATGTTTTGAGTTTTTGATTTCGTGCAAAGAATAAAGAGAACAAAATTGAAGTTGCAGGGTGCGCGTTTTTGTGTTCAGAGGTTGAAGATGATGGAATCTGGGCTGGGCCTTGGTTTAGCTTGCTTTTGACACCCCCCTCTTTGCTGTTCACCCCCCCTTGGCCCATTGTTTTATATTTTCATATTATTTTCATTTCTTTTTATTTCTGACTTTATTTTACTTTTTCCAAATATAAAAAATTACTAAAAATATTTTCATTAAATTTTCACATTTTAATTATTTATTTTATTTTATTTTGACACAATATTTAGTTTATTAGGTTTACTATATTTATTTTCTCAAATAAAAACTTGTAAATAACACATAAAAATATTATTTTTTTTATTTTTTATTTTTAGTATTTATATACTTAAATAATATTTTCTCATATATTATTATTTTCTAAAACAATTGTATATATTTTTATTTTTTATTTACTTGTACATAAATAAATAATATAATTAATAGATATATCTTTTTAAAACAAAATTTAGGGTTTTACCCTTAACAAAAATAACTTTTTTATTTTCTTTTTTTTAATACATTAAAAATCATATTTTTACACACATAAAAATAAACAAAAACATTTTTTTTTTGCATATTTATTTAATTGTCTATTTAAATATTGCTTATTTATCATTTGTACAAAGAAATTCAATTTGGTTGTAATAACTTAGGGTTTTAATTTCTTGCAAAATAATCCCCTATCCAAAATTGTATCCCCCTCCCTATATCAATGTTGTAATAGCTTAGGTTTATTTTACGCACTTCAAATATGCCATGATAGAGATTAGGGTTTGTATTCAATATCCAAAATCAAAACAAATAGTTAGACCTAAAAAAACAAGACAAAAAATACATGAAAATGACAACACAATGCACACATGCACCCCTAGGGTTTCATCCACTTGTTGCCTTTAAAATGGCCATGGTATGCATGTTGAGTATCTTGGAAAAACAAAAATCAAAACAAAAGATCATAGTCCCTCGATGACGCTATCTTGGTTGCCTATATAAAAAATGATCTAGACCCTCAAAAAATTGCTAAAGATACTTAGCACTATTGCTATCATGGTCAATACCATGACCCGTGCCTGTCCCGTTTAACATCCAAATACAAGGTTGTTTACCAAATGCAATGGTAAAACAACAATGTAAAAGGGTTAAAAATGTGTAGGAAAGATCTTTGATTAGATAGGGTAGACAACTCTTAGTTACTTGATCAAAACTTGCAAAAACATCCTTGCTATTTTCAAACACACCTCACAACACAATTTCAAAGCATTTCCCAAAACAAATTTTTCAAACATTCAAACATTGACACATCTTTTCAAAAGACAATACACCTTTGTATACATTCAAACAAGAATCATTACAAAGGTTTCCACAACGATGGCCTCTCTTCAAAATATTTTCAAAACCACACACAAAGCACCATTTCAAACAATTGAAAAGAAAAAGCAAGTGATCTAAACAAGTAACTAAGAGACCATGGAAAACCATGGATGAAAAGGGTGCTTGCACCTTCCCTTTTCATAATCTACCCCCCGAACCCAAGAAAACATCTCAAAGGTCTTTCCTGTGCTTTTTGACCTTTCCTTTGGATAAAATAAAAAGTCGGTGGCGACTCTTGCTAAACCGAAACATTTGCGAACACAAACGCAAAACCTCAAGTCAGTTCTCCCACCGTATCATAGAATTGGCGACTCTGCTGGGGACAAATCTAAAAGTGGGGTTACCTTAGGGTTTAAATCACCTTTACATGCTTACCTTGTTTGCTTTGATTGCTTTACACTTGGTTCTATTGTTTGGGTTTGAAATCCTCTACCCGGATTTGGGAAACATTCATAGGTAAATAGCAATACGTTGTGGAAACTATACGGGGTATACCGACATGGTTGAAGCAATAGCTATATTAGTGCGACATATTTGTGGGTACCGGTAGCCTTTGAGTCAATCAAAGAGAATACAGGGCCGCTGAGTGATGTCATGAAGCACTAATGGACTTTTAGAACCTTTACTTGACCATCTTGGCCTTATTAGGGGTAATGAGATGACCGGATTTGGTGCAGTCCGAAGTTGGTAGATACTCGATACTACACTCATTGAGGGTTGTTTTCTTAGAATATTTCGGTCGCCAGTTAAGTGGCTAAACTAAAACAATAAACACAGAAAATAATCCAGTGATATTGAGCTCCTTAGAACCCGGTTACTATTTATAGGACAGGTTGAGCCAACTAACTTCAAGAGGGTACTTACCTATGAAACCCCATGCAAGCCTGAAACTAGGAACTTGTGTGATTTGTTTGTACATATACTTGTGCATACATCATGAACATCATGAAGCATCATATGCATCTACTAACCATTTCAAGGTTTTGGATCTTCATCTTTGTTCCTGTTTTGTAGGTTATGGAATCACTCCGCAGAAAAACAATCTAGGTCAACCTTGTGAGAATCCCTCCTCAACTCAAGGAGCTTACTTCCAAGATTCCAGAGAATTATCCCTTCACTGAAAGACATGGTAGACTTCTCAACTTGGTCAACTCCAACATTGAAGAAGACACGGTGAAAGTTCTCTTCCAGTTCTTTGACCCCCTACACCACTGCTTCACATTTCCTGATTACCAACTAGTGCCTACTTTGGAGGAATTTTGTCAACTCTTGAGGATTCCTATTATCCATCAACTACCCTACAACGATACGGAAAGAGAACCAAAGCCTGAAGATGTTACTCAAGCCTTACACTTGCAACCATCTGACATCAAAGGTCATTGGGAAACCAGAAGTGGTGTCAAGGGTTTCTTGGCAAAGTTTCTGTTTGAGAAGGCACAAGACTGCTGGAATTCTCTAGATCTGCAAGCTTTTGAAGAGATTGTAGCACTTCTCATCTATGGGTTGGTCTTGTTCCCAAACCCTGATCAGCTTATAGATGTGAATGCTGTCAAAATTTTCATATCTCGGAATCCTGTGCCTATATTGCTTGGGGATATCCTCCACTCATTTCACACACGAACAATGAGGAAAAGAGGTGTTCTCATGTGATGTACTCCTCTTCTAGCAAGGTGGTTTATTTATCACCTACCCCAGTCAGTCTTTAAGAATGATCAAGGCTTGAGGTGGTCACAACGGTTGATGACTCTTACATATTCTGATGTTCATTAGTGTTCTCGGTTTAGAGAAAATGGCATCATCATTGATCATTGTGCAGAATTCCTAATGTCCCACTACTTGGCCTTAGGGGAGGCATTACCTACAACCCCTGCTTAGCTCTGAGACAATTTGGGTATGCCCGAAGGGATGGTCCTCATGACATGCTAATTCCAGACTTGGTTTTTGACTTCGACAACGACGCTCAAGGACTTCGACAAAGGTTTATCCGAGCTTGGAGGATGCCCAACAAAGTGGACAGCAAGACACTGGGACACAAGAATTCCATACCCCTTGAACCTTACCTCAAGTGGGTACGAACCCGCGCCCAGAGTCTTATGATGCCTTACCCCTACATTCTGCCTGTGATCAAAGAGTCTGTTATGGAAGGAGAGGTTCCATACACCCTCCTACATCCTGACATGCCAACATCATGGGAAGATTTGCAAAAGAGTTGGATACATCTCAAGGAAGAACATAACACTTTTGAAGCCAGCTTCTACGCCAGTGAGAAGAAGGTTTTAGAACTTACTCGTCGACTCCATGAAGAGCAGACTCTCAACACCTACATCGCACCAAAGAGGATGCACAACGTCTTTTTACATTAGAATTTTGTATTATTTTTCCCATGGGGCACTTATGTACTAACAAATTCTATCTTATTAATATGACGTGCGTTCTTTTTTGTTTGCAACAAATTTGAATTTCTGAATCCTTGAATGCATTACATGAATACCATATCATTCATCATATGCATAAACAGGTCTTCACACCAGGTTTCCTTATCTCTCTGTTGTTTATTTCAGCAAGATGGATATAGAGCAGACGGTCCAAGACCTACAGGCGCAGAATTCACAGTTCCAACAGTTACTCATGACCTTGGCAAAGGGTCAGGAGGAGCTCAAAGGTCTACTGGAAAAAGAAAAGGAGAAAAAGAAAAAGAAAAGAGTTGGCGTGGCTACTATGTGAAGAAGATTTGAGAACCAAGCTAGAAGGGTCCTGGATTTCCCCTCAACATCTGGTGAAGGGGTTGGCAAAGGAAAGGGAGCTGCAGTGCCCTCTGAGTCTGAGGCTGAAGAAGAAGAAGAAGAAGAAGAAGAAGAAGAGGATGAAGATTACTATGAGCAGCAGTACCCTCATGCAGACGACAAGTATAAGAATCTGGAAGAGCGTCTAGCAGCCATGGAGGTACAAAGAGTGTCTGGGCTGGATTTTGAGGAGCTAGGATTGGTTGCTGGGATTGTGATTCCCCCTAAATTCAAGGTGCCTACATTTGCTAAATATGATGGTTTGTCTTGTCCAAAGATGCATCTGCGGTCTTACGTCAAAAAGATCCAACCTTATTCTTCTGATAAGGATCTGTGGGTCCACTTTTTTCAAGATAGTTTGTCGGGTACACAATTTGATTGGTTCTACCAGCTTGAGAGATCTGACGTGCACAACTGGGAGGATTTGGCTGTTGCCTTCTACAGACAATATCAATATAATGCAGACTTAGCACCTACTCGTACTCAATTACAGAGTATGGGTATGGTCTCTAATGAAGGCTTTAAGGAGTATGCCCAGAAGTGGAGGGACTTGGCTGGAAGGGTGCAGCCACCATTGTCTGAGAGAGAGCTTGTGGATATGTTTTTAGGGACCCTGTCAGGACCATTCTTTAATCACTTGATCGGGAGCTCATCTGCAGGGTTCACCGAGTTAATTCTGACCGGTGAAAGGGTCGAAGCTGGCATTAAGAGCGGTAAAATTCAAAAGGATGCGTCTGCTTCCACTGCTATCAAGAAGAATTTTCCAGCCAAGAAAGAAGTCTCAGCTGTTTAATCCCAGAGAAGTCAAGGAAGAGTCGAGCGCAGGCCAGCGGTGGGGGCTGTGATGATTCAAAATTCCACAGTTGATCAACCTCGAAACAGTCAACCCATAACCAACCAAGCGAGGGTGGAAAGGCCTGCACGGCAATTCACCTGGATCAATATGACACCTGCTCAGGTTCTCCCTCATCTGTTGAAGTTAAACCTTACAAACATGAAAGAGGCACCGAAGAACCCAAATACCTCTTCTCCCTACTACCATTCAAATGCAAAGTGTGCCTATCATTTGGACAGTGTGGGGCACGACACCAACAATTGTTGGCCCGTCAAAAATAAGATCCAGGATTTAATAGATGCCAAGGAGATGAAGTTTGACGCCCCTGAAAAACCTAATGTGATATCCGCTCCAATTCCAAAACATGGTCACAATGTCCATGCTGTTGTAGAAGATCTTTATGTTACTGTTGTTGATGATTTAATGACTCCATTGCCAATGATCAAGATGAATCTGTTGAAGGCCGTGATTTTCTCGGGCTGTGAAAAAGATTGCTACCTTTGTTCGTCCTTACAATCCGACTGTCCGCTATTGAAGTTAGGCATCCAACGCCTAATGGATAATCAAGAAATCCTCTTTAAGAAAACTCATGTTACTCCTGTTACTCCAATCAACGATGTTGCTATAATCACCATTTTCGACAATCTTTCCAAGGTCTCCAAAAGACCTGTTAAGATTACACCCGATCCAAAGTTTGTACCTCTGAAGATAACAATGCCAGGGCCTATCCCATACAAGTCCAACAAGACAATACCGTGGAATTATGAAGGAGAGATCTTCTACCACGGTGTTAGGCAGATTGAATCAGTTGAAGAAAGTTCTGATGAAGAGACTCCTGACGTAGGAAATATTGCGGGGATAAGTAAGATCACCCGCTGCGGAAGAATCTTCTCTCCGGAGATCGCTCCTCCAAGGGCAATCTTCGGACCCTCAATTGCTCCTAAGGTTACTTCTATGCCAGTCAACACATATGTACGAACTCCAGTGATTGAAGAAATTATAACTCCCGAAGTTGTACCCTCTGCTGTTACTGCTGATAAAGGTAAGGGGATCCAAGAAGCGCCCGTCAGGACGAGGGCTTAGCCTTTTGTCATCCCCAATACCACTCAAAAGGAAATGGAGGATATTTTAAAAATAATTAAGAAAAGCGACTATGATGTCGTAGAACAACTGGGGCAAACCCCTTCAAAAATCTCTATGCTGGCCTTGTTGCTCTGTTCCGAAGCTCATGCCAAAGCCTTGATCAAATTCTTGAAGACGGCCCATGTGCCTCAAGAAACCTCTGCGGACCAGTTCCAGGAGTGTGTAGCCAGCCTAACCGCCGACAATGGTCTTGGCTTCTCCGATGCCGATCTAACATCTAAGGGGAGAAAGCATAATGACGCGCTGCACGTCTCGGTGGAATGCAGAGGGACTACTCTTGCTCATGTTCTGGTTGATATCGGGTCGTCTTTAAATGTCCTACCAAAGAAAGCATTGGACAGATTGGACTGTGAAGGTTTGACCCTAAAGCCCAGCAATATCATTGTTAGAGCCTTTGACGGTTCTAAGAGGATGGTCCACAGGGAAGTGGACATCCCAATTAAAGTGGGTACTGAAACTTTCCACTCCACATTTTATGTCATAGATATCCATCCCTCCTACTCTTGCTTGTTAGGAAGACCCTGGATTCATCATGCTGGAGCCGTTACATCTACTCTGCATCAGAAGCTTAAGTACCCTATCCAGGGGAAAATTGTGACAGTTCGTGGCGAGGAGGAGTATATGATAAGCCATCTGAATTCATTCCGCTATGTTGAATTAGATGGTGAATT
Organism: Vicia faba; assembly: GCA_948472305.1. Taxonomy (NCBI): domain Eukaryota; kingdom Viridiplantae; phylum Streptophyta; class Magnoliopsida; order Fabales; family Fabaceae; genus Vicia; species Vicia faba. Next base: position 347,708,050 of record OX451737.1, read on the forward strand.
CATCGAGACCCCCTTTCAGCACTTTGAAGAGGTTTCCCCTGAATTTACGGTAGCCAAGACAATGACTTCTGCACCCATCATTACCAAACCTGTGTCCCGGATGTCATCCCTTAAATATGCGAAGGTTGTGATCGAGGAAGGAGGAAGCACAGTATGGGGTCAACTGCCAGATTTTCCTTATAAGACAGATTAGTTAGGTTTGGGTTTCACTACTGCTAGTCAGAAGGCTGTGCGTCGCTCCCGGGCTGGAGGACCACCATTGAAGATCACTCATCATGGAGTTCATGCCTTAGAGGATGATGAAGAAGAGAGCAATTTTGAAGACTGGATCTTTCCAACTATTGAAGGAGGACTGAACAATTGGGAGGCGAAAGACTTCGTTTCCATTACTTTCATCAATCAATAATTTATCTTTTGAACATTTTATGTGGGTCTGTAATAATTTTTAAACAATTTGTACACTTTTTGCCTTATGCCTTACCCGAGGCATATAGGTCCATTTGTAAGGGCTTGATTTTTCATCTTCATGTGCCATTTTTAATGAATCATGGATGTTTTCATATATAAACTTTTTTGTTCATTGTCTTTCTTTTTACATTTTATTTGTTTAAATGTGGCTATCCCCTACACACACCCACACTCACAAAATGAAGGTACCAATCCACTCCGGATTCCATGGGTAACAATTCTGCTATGGCCTTCAGTGACTCTGAAGATCTGGTCAATCATGCCGAATACGAAGGTGATGAAGACTGTGAAGTGCCTGGAGAGTTGGCTAGACTTTTGCAACAGGAAGAAAGGGCTATTCTACCTCACGAGGAGTTGTTAGAGACTATCAACTTGGGAATAGAGGAAGACAGAAAAGAAGTTAAAGTGGGTGTGTGATCGGTGGATCTGGAACTGACTGTTTAACGCTGGTTCGCGAAATGTCGCGGAAGCAAGAGTCGCCACCGTCTTTTATTTTCTCCAAATGGAAAGGACAAAAGCACAGAAAAATTCCTTAAAGAGATTGCTCTCGGTTCGGGAGGTAGGTTATAGAAAGGGAAGGTGTTAGCACCCTTTCTATCCATGGTTATCCATGGGCTCTTAGATACTTGCTCACTTGTGTTTTCAAAAATGGTTTGTTTGCTTTTCAACTGTGGGTTTTAAAAAGTTTCTTTGAAAATTCCAGTTCGACTCTTGTATCGGTCCTCAAGAGTGTTTAAAAAATTGCTTTCGAAAGCTTTTGAAAAGGTGTCGGTGTGAAAAGTATTTTTTGATTTGTTTTGAAATTAGAGCAAGTATCTAGAGTCGTCTACCTACCCTAAGGAATTCGTCTGTGTAAATGTCCTTTAAAGTAGTGCCATCCCACCATTGAGAGGTAGGTAGCACCACCATTGGAGGTGTTCGGGTCAATTCGAGGTTCGGGACATGGTGATCACCAGAGCAATGGGAAGACACCTTAGAAGCTACCCTCATGCCAGGTTCCCGGACCATGAGGACTTACTAAGACGTCCTCTACTCGACGATCACCTTTCGAGGCAAGGCAACAGTGAGGCGTACCCTAGGGGTGGTGTGTGATTTGTGTGTCAGATTCAGTTATCTTATCTTGTCATGTTATGAGTGATCTAACGTTTTGTTTTTATTTTTGTCATTCATTCTTGCATGCATTTATTTAACAGTTAAAAAGTGCGGAAAGATAAAATTCCTAAACTATTACAAAGGCGCGGGTCCACATCGCCAAATTAAACCAGGACCCAATTTGACAAAAAATAAAGAAATAAAATGCGGGAAATATAAAATGTCCGAGTTACATGGCTTGAGCAATTACATAATATTTGAAAGAAAATAAATGTGCGAAAGAAATAAAAATAGAACGTTCGAGGGCGTTGGACCCTTTAAAGAAATTAAATGAAATTAAAAATTAATTAATTATTTATTGAAATAAAAGAAGTGTTTTTTAGGTTTTTTTTTGTATTTATGAAATAAGAAAATTAAAATTAAAATTAAAAGAAACCCTAATTCTAAGTTATTTTTAATTATTTGAGAAAAATGTTAAAGTTTAACTTAATTTACTAAAGAATTTATGTACATGTTTATTTACAAAATAAATTAGTAGTTAATAATAATAATAATGATGAGAAAATTATTTATTAAAAAAAATGATGAAAAAGTTAAAAACCCTAATTTCTACATATTTAATTTATTAAGAAAAATATTAAAGTTTTGAAACCTAAATTAATCTAATTAATTGTTTAAAGTTTATTTACAAAAATAATAATAGTAAAATTAATATTAATAAAATAAACATTTTTTTGATTTTTCTGTATTTTATATTTATTATGAAAATTATTTTATGGAATTAAAAGAAAACAATTAAAAAACAATTAAAAGAATAAAAAGGAAAAACAAATAAAAATTAAAAATTGAGCAAACCATAGGGGGTGTCTGGCCCAAGGGGAGGTTTTTTGAAGTATTGACTCCTGAGTACCGTGGTCTGCATTCTTTGGCCATTGGATTGAGTTTCATGCATAAGTTGTTCTACTTTGGCCATTTGGCTTTTGGCTTTTGGCTTTTGGCCATTTGTGTTCTGGCTTCAACGTTCCTTTAATGTCTGGCTTAATGTCTGTCTCGCCATGTATTGTTGTCATGCATAAGTTTTTCTAGTCTGGCCATTTGGCTTTTGGCCTTTGGCCATTTGGCTTTTGGCCTCAACGTTCCTTAATGAACCTGTCTGGGATCCTGTCTAAATCTGCAGTGTTGAATCTCACAAACACATCAAATAAAATCATAAAATGCAAATAAAGCCAATATATGAAGAAATTTAATGTTTAGGCACAATATGACATGTATGAATGATTATACCCTTTTGATCATGGAGATCAAATCAACCTTACCCTTACTGGAAAAGTAATAAGATGTTGGTTTGTAACTGAGATGGCTTTGTTTGTAGTGAGAGAGAGATTTGTAATAAGGATTTCAAGGTTTTAGGTTCTTGAGAGAGTTTGATATTCCAACAGTGTTGTGGCAAGGTTTTTTCTCTCTTTTTTTCTTCCCTCTTTTTTCTTTTTTTCTCCCCTCTGGTTTGTATGACAAGAAGGTGATTATATAGTGGAAATTAGGGTAAAGAAAATGGGCTTTGAATGTGCAATTGGGCCTCCAATATTCACTTGAATTCGTCACTTTCCAGGATAAATCGCAGGGACTTAAGTGCATTTTTTGAAGTTGAAATGTGAAAACAAAATGTAGCCGACATCGAGAACTAACTCATGTCCGAAAATCGACTCAATCGGATAAACGGTGAATTAGTTATGAATTTTTGAAGTTTCAGCTCAGACAAACTTATTTTGGGCTTCAGTGTCGACTCTGATACGTTCTTCAATAAAAAACTGGTATTGATCGGTGCATAATTTGGTCTCGACTTTTGAAGCAAAGTTGTAGATCTATGAGTCAGTGACCTTGTGTAAAAATATGAGTCCAATCCGATAAAAATTGACCGAGTTATGAATTTTCGAAGTTTCGGCCCAGCTGAAATAGTATTCAGCATTCAGGATTTTCAGCGTGTCACGCACTCTGAGCAAAAAACGAAGGCCTTTTGAATACCGTTTGAACTCAATACCTTCTGTGAAAATGTAGCCAACTCAATTTGTGAAATTTTAGCGCCGGAACCAGCTCGATACGATGAAAATCGACCAAGTTATGATTTTCTGAACATGACGCAAGTAAACTTCTGTCACAAATTTTCTGCACGAAAATACTTGATAAATCCACATTTTTGAAGACCTTCTGATCGAAATTGGCTTCCAGCCGTGAGAGATGAAAACGTAGATAATGTCAAGACGGAATTTTGGCCACCGGAACGGGTTCAAAATGAGTCACGATCTTCAAGTTATGAATTTTTTAGCGCGTAAAAACTGCACTTTCAGCACACTTTTTCACCATATTTCTTCAAGAAAACTCGCACATTCGGATACCTTCTTTAAAGAATTGACTCTTGAGCCGAACCTGAATTTGAGAATACGTTATCAGAGATATCTTGGCGAAAGAATACCTGAATATGACGCGCCGGGTTGGACTTGTGAATTTTTCTTGAAATATTTTGAGAAATATGGGAGGGCAAATTTTGGGGTGCAACAGTTGCCCCTGTTCAATCTTCTTAGACCTGAGGATGCAGATTGGCTGGCGTGCCTTTCGTAATCCGAGGGTAGAAGATGATTGGACACTAGAGTGCCCAGAAATTTGCGCTCACATGTTAGCAGTGTGATGGGGAATGGGCTTATAGATGCCATTTAGAGATTGCTGGATAGGATGATGGGCTTATAGATGCCATCTGGATGTTGATCGCGTGGGAGATTCCTTAGCGAGAACCTGCATACCTGCAAAACAGAAAAATGAGTACCTGACACGTTGCAGGAGCTGATTTTTTTTTTAGATGCTTGGTATAGATATGTCCTGACTGGTTGCAGGAGTTGAGTCTGGAGCTTCAAACGGCGATGAATGAACCAAGGATGGTTACTGCCTTAGCATGAATGGTAAGAGCACTTTGGGCAACTTTAACTTCAACAACGTTCGTTGAGAAAAATCTTGGGTGTCTTCTACTGGGATAAGAATCAGGGAGATCTTAGGGTCGATCTGACTGAACCAGAGGAGGCCTTTGACTGGATAAGCATAAGGAAAATCTTAGGGTCGATTTAACTGAACCGGTCTAGGTCTTGGAATATCTTCAACTGGATAAGCATCAGGGAGATCTTAGGGTCGATCTGTCTGAACCAGAGAAGGCCTTTGACTGGATAAGCATCAGGAAAATCTTAGGGTCGATTTAACTGAACCGGTCTAGGTCTTGGAATATCTTCAACTGGATAAGCATCAGGGAGATCTTAGGGTCGATCTGTCTGAACCAGAGAAGGCCTTTGACTGGATAAGCATCAGGAAAATCTTAGGGTCGATTTAACTGAACCGGTCTAGGTCTTGAAATATCTTCAACTGGATAAGCATCAGGGAGATCTTAGGGTCGATCTGACTGAACCAGAGAAGGCCTTTGACTGGATAAGCATCAGGAAAATCTTAGGGTCAATTTAACTGAACCGGTCTAGGTCTTGAAATATCTTCAACTGGATAAGCATCAGGGAGATCTTAGGGTCGATCTGACTGAACCAGAGAAGGCCTTTGACTGGATAAGCATCAGGAAAATCTTAGGGTCGATTTAACTGAACCGGTCTAGGTCTTGGAATATCTTCAATTGGATAAGCATCAGGGAGATCTTAGGGTCGATCTGACTGAACCAGAGAAGGCCTTTGACTGGATAAGTATCAGGAAAATCTTAGGGTCGATTTAACTGAACCAGTCTAGGTCTTGAAAGATGATTGAGAATTTAGCTGATTCTTTCCTGAAAGGTAAAGGTCAGACATATGCAATGCATGATATGAATCAAGCAATGATATTCTCAACATAAATGAGACTTGTATGATATGATGTGTCTATGCATGTTATAATGATGTATGTGATGTTTTATGTATGTTTTTGTCTAGGAAGGTGAATCCTTGACGGGCGCCGGGAAGTCATATCCTGGGCTGATGTTGAAGAATAGATTTTGCTTCCGCTGGGGATGATAACTGCAAGAATACCGGTAGGAGAAGATGACTCCGTTGCGGAATAAACTTGGCAAATGGAGGATTCTGCGGGGAGAAAAGATGCTCTAGCGACCATGCTGGGAAGCAATACTCTGTGGGAAAGAGATACTTTGTTGAATTGTCAGTAGTAACTTGTTGTGGATATCTTTGTTGCATTGGAAGTGCTGATAGACTTCGCTGGGGATGAGAAGATTCTGTCGACGACGATCTTTCCGTGGCTTTTGGCTGAGGATAACCCAGTTATATCCTGTTAAGGAAATAACTCTTTAAATAAAGCCGGACGATGCGTTCGTGCTTTTGCGAGGGTAAGCTTCCAGAATCTACTGGGGATAAGCTTACTGCTTGGGGAGATAAATTCCAATTTTCCCGGGGAAACTGGATTGGACTTTCCTGGGGAAGTTTTGACTGCGGGGAAGTGATTCCTTTGAATATTGATATGCCGCCGGGGAACAATCTTAAATCAAGACTGTCGGGGGTGCTTGTTATGAGTATGCTGCTGGGGAATGTTGAGATCTGCTGGAGTATACTCAACTTCCTTAAGGCCTGATAATATAACTTGGAGAGAGTGTACTGACTACTTACTCTCTGGGGAATTGAGATATGCCGGTTATGTTCTTTAGTTGAACCTACCTTGGTACCTTGGAGGATGGAACAGTTAGATTGCTTAGACCACTCTTTATTGCCCCTGTTTCTGAGGTATGAGAGGAAGACCTGTGAGGTGCTGATAGTTGTTGATGGACAAACCTTCTTCTGGTAGGCAGATGATAAGATGACAGGACATAGTCGTACGCTTTGATCCCTAACTTTTGCCTGGACCGCCCTTTCGGGTTTTCAGTCCACCGGGATACCCATTTTTGCCCAAGCCGCCTTTTCAGGTTTTCGACTTGCCGGGTGTACAGATTTTTTTCATTTCATCCCTTATTTTGCCCGAACCCTTTTGGTTCGCCGGGAAGCCCTTATTTTTGCCTAGGTATGTCGACCTAGCGGGTCTTTGATGATGCGTAGTATTTTTTCCGACTATGTCCATGCTCTTAGAATGCAGGGAGGTGCCCCTGGCTGCTTGTGTTGCCACGTTATCAGAAGATGTTTGGTCATGCAAGATTTGTTGCTGGAATTCCCAAAATGATTCAGGAGGAGATCTGCCCCAGGCTGATTGGCCTTTTGAGAGATTCCCCGAATCTTGATTGGATTGCCCCAGATGATGGACCATGGTCATGCCATGCCCCTTGATTGGAAGTGCTTTTGTTCACTAGGTATTCATCGTGCGAATTTCCTTGCTGTTCAAACAAAAAGTCATACGCAAACAAAGTTATGTTAAAAATGCAAAGCTTATGTCTGTCTTGAGGATTTTGAAAATGCATTCTCTTTCATAAAACAAATGAATGTTTGTAAAACGTGATGTCAACTTCGTATTTTACCGTAGGCCTTAAGGAGTCAGGATACCTTTCGTAACAGTATGCTTTCGAACTAATCCCTGCTTCAGCTAGGACTTTTAAGGGTTATAACGTGGCCTGGTTCACGGTTTAAGAAACAAAGGATAAGGCTCAAATTATTTGTACCCACCCGCTCTTCGTGATGTTCTTCAAACCTAAACTCAGTTGATCGTGCGTTAGACCTTGTTTGAGTCTTTGCTCTGATTTTCCAATGATGATTCGGATGTTGATAACTTATTTTGAATAGGCAGTCATTCCTTTTTTGTTGAGGGTTTGTAGGACCTCTTTCTTTTTTGATTTCGTTATCCCTGCTTTTTGCCTGAACTGTTTCCCTTTTTTGGAATTACAGTCAGCGGGATGCCCCAGTTTCGTAAGTCTCCTTCATAGGTTTTGACTTAATGGGTTTTTTTTATTTTTTGAGAGAATGACTGCCTTTCTTTATTGATTATTCGGAACCATCACTGTCTTTCTTCGTTTTGTAAGGACCCTTTTTTTTTGGTGCCATTCGTTATGCACTTGGATCAACTGAGAGACTACCCTGCCCCAGGTTATGATTAAGGGTTTTAAATTTCGAAAAGAAAAACTCCTACTTCTTTGGCTCAGAGGGGTTGACGAGGGATTATCTTCCTTATAACTCCAGTGTTTAGGGATTGAAACAATGCCTGTACCTCATCAGCTAGGTCTGTTCAAAAGCATACTGTACATTGTGGTATCGTTTTCGTCATCCTCCCTCAAGAGGCTTAGAATTATTAATTGAGAGTTGACATCAGAAAAAATATGAAGATAATTTGCATATAGTGAATACGAATATATTGTTTCAGAACAGACATATGCGATGCATTAATGAAATAACAATGTTTAACATGAGTAAATGTTTGAACAAAAGAAAATGGCAACTTGAACATTCGAATGAACAAAAATTTCTCAATCCTAGCCATGTTTTGGCAAGAGAGCAGTGATCACGTGGGGAGTCTTGGGTACTTTAAACTGAATCTCTCCAGCGTCGATCATGTCTTGGATCTTATTTTTCAAGCTCCAACAATCATTTGTAGTATGCCTCGGGCTGTCAGAGTGATAAGCGCAGCGGGCGTTGGGGTTATACTTCGGTGACGTTGTATTTTGAAACTTCGGAGCCTCTTTGAGAGTTACCAGCTTAGCCTCCAGCAACTGTGGTAATATCTGGGATAAGGTCATGCTGAGCCGAGTGAACTGCCTTCTCTCGCTCTTTTGTTGGTTGTGAGGTTGAATTTGTGACACTGGAGCCATTTGGGGAGCTCTCCCCTTACCTCCTTGTCTCAAAGGTGGTTGAACGATGACTGGCTTTTTACCCTTAGGCTTTTGCCCCAGTTGGTTACCCTGAAGCAGTTGGTTGACGAGAAACCAGAGCTCATCTTGTCTTTGAGCTAACCCTTGAATGGCAGTCACCTGCCCCAGCATCTGGACCCTCAATGCATCCACCTCAGCTTGTAGGTGTTCCAGCTTTTCATCCTCAGCACTGTTCCTAACAAAGGTCTCCATGAGAAGTGTTCTTAGCTCCTCCTGCCCCTTGGATAGATTCAGGAGGATTTCCTCGAACCGAGTCTCTTGAGCAAGAAAGTCCTGGTTATCTTGTGGGCAAGCCATTGCTGAAATAAACAGCGAGAAAGGTAAGTGACCTGCAACAAGGATACCTGTTATGCAATGATGTGTATGATATGCATGCAATGTTTTCAAGGACCTCGCGGGGTAAACAAGAAAATTGTTAGAGTTTGCATTTTGTAGCTTGATTGAAGGAACTGCATATTATTGAGAGTCCTTCTTCAAAGGGTCAAAGGCTCACCATATCCAGTGGGTCATAGCCCCTGACAACCCTGGCTAGAGGAAACCTTCTTCAAGTGTCAAAGCTCACCATATCCAGTGGGTCATAGCCCCTGACTTTAGTCATCATGTCTGGTTCTGATTTCCAAACAACCTTGGTTAGGGGAACCTTCTTCAGGAGTCAAAGTTCACCATATCAAGTGGGTCATAGCCCCTGACAACCTTGGCTAGAGGAAAATAAATCCTCTTTGCCCCTTGCTGGGATAGTTGATTCACCCTGACCTGCATCATAAGCCCTTGAGATCCTTGAAATGGGTTAGGATGTATGCAATGGTATGATGACATGCTATGCATGGGGCAATGTAAGTAACCCTGTTATGAGTCCCAATTAAGGACTATAAACAAACCCTGCAAGAGATTCAGTATACTTGTCATGAGTCCCAATTAAGGACTAAAACAAACCCTGCAAGAAACTCGGTAAACCTGGTTATGAGTCCTAGTTAAGGACTAAAACAAAAACCTGCAAGAAACTTAGTAAGCCTTGTGATGAGTCCTAGTTAAGGACTATGAACAAAACCTGCAGGAAGTTCAGATGTCAGATAGATAACAAGCATGCAAGTAGTCAAGTACGAAGGCACACAAGTCACACAAGAGAAGCCCTTAGAGTTTAAGGCTAGCATGAGGTCTGGGTATTACCCTCTCGAAGTTGGTGGGTTCAACCTGTCCTATTAGAAGTAACCGGGTTCTAAGGGTCCCAATATCACCGGATTGCTTTCATTGTTCATCGTTTCGATTTAGCCACTGAACTGGCGACCGAAATATTCCAGGAAAGCAACCCTCAATTGAGTGTAGTATCGAGTATCAACCAACCTCGGACTGCACCAAAGTCAGTTATCTCACTACCCTAAAGAGGCCAAGATAGTTCAATTAAGGTTCCTACGGTCTGTTGATGCTTCACGACACCACGCGGTGGCCCCGTACTCTCCTTGACTGAACTCAAGGGTTACCGGTACACACCAAAGTGCCACATCAACGTAGCAGACTGTTTCAACCATGTCGGTATACCCCGCACAGTTCCCTCACAGCCTTGTTGCTACTTTCTAAGAAGGTATCCCCAGATCCGGGTTAGGATCTATAGAACTCCCAAGACAGTCCCACAATAATAAAGCAAGCAAGTCAATACAATTGAAAACACAGTTATGAACTACCCTAAGGTACACCTCACTTTAAAAATAGTCCCCAGCAGAGTCGCCAGTTCTGTGATCGGTGGATCTGGAACTGACTGTTTAACGCTGGTTCGCGAAATGTCGCGGAAGCAAGAGTCGCCACCGTCTTTTATTTTCTCCAAATGGAAAGGACAAAAGCACAGAAAAATTCCTTAAAGAGATTGCTCTCGGTTCGAGAGGTAGGTTATAGAAAGGGAAGGTGTTAGCACCCTTTCTATCCATGGTTATCCATGGGCTCTTAGATACTTGCTCACTTGTGTTTTCAAAAATGGTTTGTTTGCTTTTCAACTGTGGGTTTTAAAAAGTTTCTTTGAAAATTCCAGTTCGACTCTTGTATCGGTCCTCAAGAGTGTTTGAAAAATTGCTTTCGAAAGCTTTTGAAAAGGTGTCGGTGTGAAAAGTATTTTTTGATTTGTTTTGAAATTAGAGCAAGTATCTAGAGTCGTCTACCTACCCTAAGGAATTCGTCTGTGTAAATGTCCTTTAAAGTAGTGCCATCCCACCATTGAGAGGTAGGTAGCACCACCGTTGGAGGTGTTCGGGTCAATTCGAGGTTCGGGACATGGTGATCACCAGAGCAATGGGAAGACACCTTAGAAGCTACCCTCATGCCAGGTTCCCGGACCATGAGGACTTACTAAGACGTCCTCTACTCGACGATCACCTTTCGAGGCAAGGCAACAGTGAGGCGTACCCTAGGGGTGGTGTGTGATTTGTGTGTCAGATTCAGTTATCTTATCTTGTCATGTTATGAGTGATCTAACGTTTTGTTTTTATTTTTGTCATTCATTCTTGCATGCATTTATTTAACAGTTAAAAAGTGCGGAAAGATAAAATTCCTAAACTATTACAAAGGCGCGGGTCCACATCGCCAAATTAAACCAGGACCCAATTTGACAAAAAATAAAGAAATAAAATGCGGGAAATATAAAATGTCCGAGTTACATGGCTTGAGCAATTACATAATATTTGAAAGAAAATAAATGTGCGAAAGAAATAAAAATAGAACGTTCGAGGGCGTTGGACCCTTTAAAGAAATTAAATGAAATTAAAAATTAATTAATTATTTATTGAAATAAAAGAAGTGTTTTTTAGGTTTTTTTTTGTATTTATGAAATAAGAAAATTAAAATTAAAATTAAAAGAAACCCTAATTCTAAGTTATTTTTAATTATTTGAGAAAAATGTTAAAGTTTAACTTAATTTACTAAAGAATTTATGTACATGTTTATTTACAAAATAAATTAGTAGTTAATAATAATAATAATGATGAGAAAATTATTTATTAAAAAAAATGATGAAAAAGTTAAAAACCCTAATTTCTACATATTTAATTTATTAAGAAAAATATTAAAGTTTTGAAACCTAAATTAATCTAATTAATTGTTTAAAGTTTATTTACAAAAATAATAATAGTAAAATTAATATTAATAAAATAAACATTTTTTTGATTTTTCTGTATTTTATATTTATTATGAAAATTATTTTATGGAATTAAAAGAAAACAATTAAAAAACAATTAAAAGAATAAAAAGGAAAAACAAATAAAAATTAAAAATTGAGCAAACCATAGGGGGTGTCTGGCCCAAGGGGAGGTTTTTTGAAGTATTGACTCCTGAGTACCGTGGTCTGCATTCTTTGGCCATTGGATTGAGTTTCATGCATAAGTTGTTCTACTTTGGCCATTTGGCTTTTGGCTTTTGGCTTTTGGCCATTTGTGTTCTGGCTTCAACGTTCCTTTAATGTCTGGCTTAATGTCTGTCTCGCCATGTATTGTTGTCATGCATAAGTTTTTCTAGTCTGGCCATTTGGCTTTTGGCCTCAACGTTCCTTAATGAACCTGTCTGGGATCCTGTCTAAATCTGCAGTGTTGAATCTCACAAACACATCAAATAAAATCATAAAATGCAAATAAAGCCAATATATGAAGAAATTTAATGTTTAGGCACAATATGGCATGTATGAATGATTATACCCTTTTGATCATGGAGATCAAATCAACCTTACCCTTACTGGAAAAGTAATAAGATGTTGGTTTGTAACTGAGATGACTTTGTTTGTAGTGAGAGAGGGATTTGTAATAAGGATTTCAAGGTTTTAGGTTCTTGAGAGAGTTTGATATTCCAACAGTGTTGTGGCAAGGTTTTTTCTCTCTTTTTTTCTTCCCTCTTTTTTCTTTTTTTCTCCCCTCTGGTTTGTATGACAAGAAGGTGATTATATAGTGGAAATTAGGGTAAAGAAAATGGGCTTTGAATGTGCAATTGGGCCTCCAATATTCACTTGAATTCGTCACTTTCCAAGATAAATCGCAGGGACTTAAGTGCATTTTTTGAAGTTGAAATGTGAAAACAAAATGTAGCCGACATCGAGAACTAACTCCTGTCCGAAAATCGACTCAATCGGATAAACGGTGAATTAGTTATGAATTTTTGAAGTTTCAGCTCAGACAAACTTATTTTGGGCTTCAGTGTCGACTCTGATACGTTCTTCAATAAAAAACTGGTATTGATCGGTGCATAATTTGGTCTCGACTTTTGAAGCAAAGTTGTAGATCTATGAGTCAGTGACCTTGTGTAAAAATATGAGTCCAATCCGATAAAAATTGACCGAGTTATGAATTTTCGAAGTTTCGGCCCAGCTGAAATAATATTCAGCATTCAGGATTTTCAGCGTGTCACGCACTCTGAGCAAAAAACGAAGGCCTTTTGAATACCGTTTGAACTCAATACCTTCTGTGAAAATGTAGCCAACTCAATTTGTGAAATTTTAGCGCCGGAACCAGCTCGATACGATGAAAATCGACCAAGTTATGATTTTCTGAACATGACGCAAGTAAACTTCTGTCACAAATTTTCTGCACGAAAATACTTGATAAATCCACATTTTTGAAGACCTTCTGATCGAAATTGGCTTCCAGCCGTGAGAGATGAAAACGTAGATAATGTCAAGACGTAATTTTGGCCACCGGAACGGGTTCAAAATGAGTCACGATCTTCAAGTTATGAATTTTTTAGCGCGTAAAAACTGTACTTTCAGCACACTTTTTCACCATATTTCTTCAAGAAAACTCGCACATTCGGATACCTTCTTTAAAGAATTGACTCTTGAGCCGAACCTGAATTTGAGAATACGTTATCAGAGATATCTTGGCGAAAGAATACCTGAATATGACGCGCCGGGTTGGACTTGTGAATTTTTCTTGAAATATTTTGAGAAATATGGGAGGGCAAATTTTGGGGTGCAACAGGGTGCCAACCTAGAGCCAAATGTCAAGGAGCGTTTAGTTCAGCTGTTGAATGAATATGTCGAGATCTTCGCCTGGTCCTACAAAGAAATGCCGGGACTGGATACATATATTGTGGTTCACCGTCTCCCTACAAGAGAAGACTGTCCACCAATTAAACAGAAAGTCCGCCGAATGAGGCCCGACATGTCCGTAAAGATCAAAGCTGAGGTGATGAAGCAGTTCAATGCTGGCTTTCTTGTTGTTACTTCCGATCCACAATGGGTTGCTAACATTGTGCCCGTGCCTAAGAAGGACGAAAAAGTTAAAATGTGCATGGATTACAGGGACTTAAATAGGGCTAGCCCTAAAGATGACTTTCCACTACCGCATATTGACATCTTGGTTGACAATACAGCTCAACATAAGGTATTCTCTTTCATGGATGGATTTTCAGGGTACAATCAGATCAAAATGGCCCCTGAAGGCATGGAGAAGACTACTTTTGTTACGTAGTGGGGTACCTTCTGCTATAAAGTGATGCCATTCGGACTGAAGAATGTCGGGGCAACCTATCAGCGCGCCATGGTAGCTTTGTTTCATGACATGATACATCATGAGATTGAAGTCTACATAGACGATATGATAGCCCGTCCACAGACAGAACAAGAACACCTCGACCATCTGCAAAAGCTGTTTGTCTGATTGAAAGAGTACAAGCTCAGACTGAACCCTAACAAGTGCACCTTCAGAGTCAGGTCCGGTAAACTCTTGGGATTCATCATCAGTAACAAAGGCATCGAGGTTGATCCTGCCAAATTCAAAGCTACACAAGAAATGTCTGCCCCTTGCACTGAGAAGGAGGTCAGAGGTTTCTTGGGACGCCTAAACTACATTGCAAGGTTCATTTCTCACCTAACATCTACCTGTGAACCAATCTTCAAGCTGTTGAAGAAAGACCAGGTGGTTAATTGGAATGATGACTGTCAAGTTGCTTTCGATAAAATCAAGGAGTATTTGCTAGAACCTCCTATCTTGATGCCACCTGTCAAAGGAAGACCGTTAATCATGTATCTGACTGTCTTGGATAATTCAATGGGGTGCGTACTGGGCCAACATGACGAGTCTGGTCAAAAAGAGCATGCCATTTATTACCTTAGCAAAAAGTTTACCGACTGTGAGACTCGCTACTCACTGCTCGAGAAAACTTGTTGCGCTTTGGTATGGGCTGCTCGCCGGCTAAGGCAATATATGTTGACACATACCACTTTACTGATCTCTAAGATGGATCCGATCAAGTACATCTTTAAGAAGCCTGCTCTATTCGGAAGAATCGCTAGATGGCATATGATCCTCACCAAATATGATATACAATACACAACCCAAAAAGCTATAAAGGGGAGTGTGCTAGCCGATCATCTGACCCATCAAGCTGTCGAAGATTACCAATCCATGAGGTTCGACTTTCTCGACGAGGATATCATGACTTTGAGCAACATTGAAGAAAATAGACCGTATGACGGACCTGAACAAGGATCCCGATGGACTATGTACTTTGATGGTGCCTCCAACGCACTTGGAAACGGTATCGGCGCGGTACTTATCTCTCCAGAAGGTTGCCATACACCTTTCACCTCTAGACTTTGTTTTAGTTGCACCAACAACATGGTCGAGTATGAAGCTTGTATCTTTGGTCTCAAAGCTGCTATTGACTTGGGAATCAAATCTTTGATTGTATTTGGGGACTCAGCTTTGGTTATCAGTCAAATCAAAGGAGAGTGGGATACTAAAAACCCTAACCTCATCCCTTACAAAGAACATGTCCTGACATTGTTACCACACTTCGAGCAGATCACCTTCGAGCACTTCCCGCGAGAAGAGAATTAGCTAGCAGATGCGCTAGCTACAATGTCATCCATGTTTAAACTTAACTGGGATAATGAGGCTCCTCAAATCACCATTGAACGAATGGACGAACCTGCACATTGTCACGAGATTAATATCGAAGAAGTAGTGGACCAACCTTAGTTTCATGACGTCAAAAGGTATCTCGAAGCACAAGAATACCCTGAAGGAGCTTCAGTCAACGAAAAAAAGTTCTTAAGGAAGTTCACAGCCAAGTTCTTTCTGAGCAATGGTATCCTATACAAGCGCAATCTTGATTGTGTCCTACTCCGTTGTGTGGACAAGGTTGAAGCTGAGCAGATCATGGTTGAACTACATAATGGCACCTTTGGCACCCACTCAAGCGGTCATACGATGGCTAAGAAGATTCTACGGGTAGGCTATTACTGGTCTACCATGGAAGCTGATTGTCATCAACATTCTCGTACTTGTCACAAATGCCAAATCTATACGGACAAGGTACATATACCTCCAGTTCCTCTCAATGTTTTAACAACTCCTTGGCCATTCGCGATGTGGGGAATCGACATGATTGGAGAGATCAAGCCTACATCATCCAATGGACACCGTTTCATCCTGGTGGCCATTGATTACTTTACCAAGTGGGTCGAAGCAGCTTCCATCGCCTCCGTTACAAAGAATGTGGTTGCCCGCTTCATCAAGCAGAACCCCATATGCCGGTATGGTATTCCCGACAGGATCATCACTGACAACGGTACAAATTTGAACAATACTATGATCACCGCTATGTGCAAACAGTTCAAGATTCAACATCACAATTCATCTCCCTATCGGCCTAAGATGAACGGTGCTGTCGAAGCCGCGAACAAAAATATCAAGAAGATCATTCAAAAGATGACAGTCACCTACAAGGACTGGCATGAGATGTTACTGTTTTCTCTGCACGGGTAACGTACCACGGCACGTACTTCAACTGGGGCAACACCCTATTCTTTGGTGTACAGTATGGAAGCTGTTTTACCTATCGAGGTTCAGATTCCCTCCTTGAGAATCATGAAGGATGCTGGTTTGAGTGAAGAAGATTGGATTCAGACCCGGCTTGATCAACTTAACTTGATTGACGAGAAACGACTTAATGCTGTTTGCCATGGTCAGGCGTATCAAAAACGAATGATCAAGGCCTTCAACAAGAAAGTCAGAAGACAAGTATATCAAGTCGGAGACCTTGTAATCAAGCGGATCATCTTGCCGCAAAGTGATCCCAGGGGCAAATGGACTCCTACTTATGAAGGACCATTTGTGATAAAAAACATCTTTTCTGGTAGGGCAATGATCCTGACCACCATGGACGGTGACGACCTGCCGCATCCTACGAACGCAGACATAGTCAAAAGATACTACGCATAAACGACCAGACAAGTTGAAAACCCGAAAGGGTGACTTGGGTAAAAATGGGCATCCCGGTGAATCAAAAACCCGAAAGGGCGGTTCAGGCAAAAATTAGGGATAAATAAAAAAATCTGTACACCCGGCAAGTTGAAAACCCGAAAGGGCGACTTGGGCAAAAATGGGTTTCCCGGTGGATCGAAAACCCGAAAGGGCGGTCCAGGCAAAAGTTAGGGAATTAAAGCGTATGACTATGTCTCGTAGGATCACTTTAAGGACAATCTCTTCACGGACAAGCTCCAAGCTTCTGATCAATCCAATCATCTGCGGACGAAGCAACGAATGGACAAGATACTCAGAGTTACGAAGGCTATAGCAGAATGGGAACCCCATGGAATTGTTACATATAGCCATCTTTCTTTGTATAAATTTTTCTCAATTTTATAACAACATTCTCTTACTAGGATGTCTGTCTCCTTTGTACAAAATACTTACACAAAGTTAATACAAAGATACTTCAAGGTGCAGAAAACTATTTGCCATTTATTTTTCTTTACACTTGTGTTTTATTTGAAAACATCCAATGATTTATTAAATGAGCATATGCATTTGAATATAATCACTGCTTACAAATAAAATGAAATGAGGAAAAAATAATTAATGACAGATTGAAAGTATGGGAAAAAGTCTTTAGGCTATTCCAGGAGAAATCCTCAGCAGAGCTATAGCCTTAAAATACATATCCCCAGCGGAGTTAAGTTTCAAAATTCCCATCAGAACTAAGTTTCCAAACTCCCAATCCCCAGCGGAGCCAGAAAACTTTGAACTACAGACCCTCGGCGAAGATAGAACTTTCTTCCCCAACGAAGTCCAAAACTTCAACCCTTAAACCCTGGTGGAAGACCATCTAGTTTTCTCCAATTCCCCGGGGAGTTGTCTTAAAGCCAGAAAATTCCCCTGCAAGTTATCTTAGAAACCAGACAACAGCTTCGGATAATTCCTCAGAAGACTGGCATACAACCCAAACTCTTGAAAACTTTCCAACAGAATAAACATTCTCTCCAGAGTTATTTCCCATCAGATCGAAGATTCTCATTCTCATTTCTCTAATGAATCCTCAAAGGTTTCAATTCCCCAGTAGAGATCGTCAAAATTTTCCTTATTCCCCAACCATAGTCATCAAAATTCTCTGGATTCCTCAAGCAGGTTTCCCAAGCAGACTTGAAGGATCCATATATCCCCAGGAAAGTCATGAAGGATTCTCACATTTCCACAGAAGTTATCAAAGTTCTTGTTAATCCCCACAAGTTGCCAAAGATTTTCTATCCCAAATAGTGGTCCAAGGATTTCTCATTCTCAGCAATCAAAGGTTGTGGAATTCCCGGCATCGGTCCAGTATTTATTTTCCCCGGCAGCAGTCAAAGATTTCATTATCTCCAGCTATGAAGGATTTATTTTCCTCAGCAGGACAGCTAATCAGCTTACATGTGCATACATTACATTTATATATCATAAACATTGATAGAACGCATTTTATTGCATCATACATGTCATGCAACATAACTTTGTGTTTCAGCTAACATTTTACCCTTTTCAGGATGAGATTAAAAGCTATCTTTAACAACTATTCAAAGATTTCAGATACAGTACGGATACACTCCAAGACATGGAAGTCATTCTGCTACTCATTCGGATCTCTTATTCAGATACAATATAGATACACCTCAGACGCGGAGGTCATTCTACTACTCATTCAGACTTCATCAATCAGATACAGAATAGATACGCTCCAGACCCGGAAGCCATTCTATTTCTCATTCAGATTCAACTATCAACCTCAGGTTCGGATACACTCCAGACACGGAAGTCATTTTGCTACTCATACAAATCTCAACTTCAGATACAGTCCAGATAGGCACCAGACACGGTTGCCATTCTGTCACTCATTCGGAATTTATCCCCAGCCCAGAGATGCTCCATACACGGATGTTTTTCTGTCGCCCATTCAGAATTCATATACAATACATATACACTCCAGACATGACAGTCATTCTGATATTCATTCAAGAATCAAATACAGTTACAACTCGGATACGCTCCAGACACAGACGCCATTCCTTTGCTCATACAAATCCAATCTCCAGATACAACTCAGATACGTTCCAGATACGGATACCATTCTGGTGTTCATTCTCCTGATTTTCAACAAACAGTCTTGGATGGCATCTTTAAGCCCATCTCCAGCAAGATTCTACCATCTCCAAATGGCATCTTTAAGCCCATTCCCTCAACCTACATTTTGACGAGTGCAAATTTACGGGCACTCTAGTGTCCAATCATCTTTTACCTTCGAGTCACGAAAGGCAAACTCGCCAATCTAACTCTTCAGGTTCAAGAAGATTGAACAGGGGCAGCTGTTGTACCCCAAAATTTTCCCTCTCATTTTATCAAGATTTCCCGTCACGAGACTCTTTGAACTCCAGACAGGATTAGGGTTTGCTCTACTCAAGACATCTCCTTGCACTGATGACCTAAATTAGGGTTTGAGTTTGCACAAGGAATTTTGGACTTCTAATGCTTAAAGTGACTTTCATACTTCATGTTGGACTTATAAGGTTGCCTCTACCAAGTTTCAAGCCTTGAATCAAATTTTTGCTCAATCAATTGGACAGTTGACCTATAAATCAGCTGTATTGGGGAAAAAGTCAACTGTGGACAATTTACAGTCAAACCTCATAATTTTTTATCCACATCAACATTATAGACTCATATGAACTATTTGATCAAGTTTGGATCACAACTCCTCAAGAAATTTGATCAGATCTTCAAAAGGGCAAAATGGTCATTTTTAGGGTTTTTGACAGAGAAAGGGCAATTTCTGACTTTTAACCTAGCCAATGGCAAATTTGGTTCAAGCATGGATTCAAGGACTCAATGGCATCATCTTGACCTAATCACAAGGTTCAAAATATCTCAAATGCATTGGATTGACAAATGAATTTTTCAGTCAACTGATCAAAATTTGACTGTACACTGAAAAGTCAAACTTTGACTTTTTGGTCAAAATCAAGTGCCAAGGGTCATTTTTAATCAAAATGAGTCAAAACATGAAACTTGTTCATCAAGAAACCTAATTTTGCAAATTAGGGTTTAAGATTGAAAATTTTCATAACTTAGAATTTTTCTAAGTTATGAAATTTTCTTATTTTTTCCCAATGTTGCCCAACATTTTCACCATGATGCAATTGGATTCAAACCAAACTTCCAACATGAAAGTTGTAGTCCTCCACAAAATCTACAACTTTGATTCACAAAGTTTTCCCAAAAGAAGCTTGTATCTCAAGTTATGATTTTTGGAACAAGGGTCCATGAAACTTTTAACTTAGTGAAATTTTGCCCTAGTTTAGGCAGGATTTTGACCTATCTTCATGACCATTTTTCACTTAGTTCCACTTGGAATCTCAAAATGCATTTCAAAGATGGATTATAGAGCATGTTACAAGCTTTCTAAAATATCCAAGAACTCTCCAAAATCATTTATAGTTAGGGATAATCGAAGGTTTGAATTTGGCAAAAACTCATTTTGATCCATGGCATCTTCATGTTGACACAAGTTGCAAAATCTGTCCAACTTTGCTTTGTACTTGATTACAGGTCTCTAAACCCTTCCACACTCAAAAATTGAATGCAAACTCATTGGTTTAAGGCATTATTCTGTCCAATAGAGATTTACACATTGAATTAATCTTAAAATGGCAAAAAGGTAGCATTTCCATTTTCATAAAGGCAACTTTATGTCAAATTGCTTCCCTTGAGCCTTGGACCTCTCTCTTTGCAGCAAACAAGTTCCATAAACTTAGGAAAAAGTACAACAATCTTGTGCATGCTTAGAGATATCCTGTTGTTGTACCCCAAAATTTGCCCTCTCATTTCATCAACATTCTCTCACCACAAGACTCTTGGAGCTCAAGATCAAGTTAGGGTTTGCTCTGCTCAAGACTCCTCCTTGCACTGTTGACCCAAATTAGGGTTTGAGTTTGCACAAAGATGTTTTGACCTGAAATGCCCAAAGTGACTTTCATGCTTCATGTTGGACTCACAAGTTTATCCATACCAAGTTTCAAGCCTTGATTCCAATCTTTGCCCAGTCAATTGGACAGTTGACCTAGAAATCAGCTGTATTGGGGAAAGAGTCAACTGTGGCCAATTGACAGTCAAACCTCATGAAATTTGATCCACATCAACATAATGAACTCATATGAACCATTTGGTCAAGTATTGATCACAATTCCACAAGAAATTTGATCAGATCACCAAAAGGGCAAAATGGTCATTTTTAGGGTTTTGACTGCACAAAATCAATTTTGACTGTTTAACCTAGCTGTGATACGGTGGGAGAACTGACTTGTGTTTTGCGTTTGTATTCGCAAATGTTGCGGTTAGCAAGAGTCGCCACCGACTTTTTATTTTATCCTAAGGAAAGGTTAAAAAGCACAGCAAAAACCTTTTGAGATGTTTTCTTGGGTTCGGGGAGTAGATTATAGAAAGGGAAGGTATTAGCACCCTTTCTATCCATGGTTATCCATGGGCTCTTAGTTACTTGCTTAGATCACTTGCCTTTTGTTTTCAATTGTTTTAAATGGTGCTTGAGTGTGTGGGTTTTGAAAATGTTTTTGAAAAGAGGCCAATGTGGTGGCAACCTTTGTAATGATCCATGTGGGGATGTATACAAAAATGTATGTCTTTTGGAAAAGTTTTCATTTGTTTTTGAAAGTTGTTTTGAAAGTGTTGTGAGGTGTGATTTTGAAATTAGGCAAGTGTTTTGTTTTGCAAGTTGATTCAAGTAACTAAGAGGTTATCTACTCCTAAATTTCTCAAAAGATCATTGCTATACTTTAACCCTTTTAACAAGTTTGCTCCACCATTGTATTTGGTGGGCAACCTTGTGTTAGGATGTGAGAGGGACAGGCGCGGGTCATCGTTTTAGACCATATTTGCAACGGCGTTAAATGTCCTTGGGCAATTTTCTTTAAGGGACTTGATCATTTGTTTTTGTTTGTTTTTGAAAAGTTTTGTCGAGAGACTATGATCATTCAAATTGCTTACTTTGCCCAAAGAAGTTTAACATGCAATATGGCCCATTTATTTGAAGGCAACAAGTGGAATACCCTAGGGGGTGCAAGTGTGATTTGTGTGTCCATTTTCATGCTTGTTTTATCTTGTATTAGGTCAAACTATTTTTTATCGTTTTTTCGCATACAAACCCTAATTCTAGCATGTTATCATTAGAAAGCAATAAAGTGCGAAATTAAAATTACTAAGCTATTACAAAACCAAATATGGGAAGGGGGGTACAAATGTTCAAATGGGGATATTGACAAGAATTTAAATCTAGATTATTACATCATTTTGAATATTTGCAAGGTAAATAAATTGCATAATTAAATGTAAATTAAATAAATATGTGAAATGCAAAAAGAAAGTTTTTTATGTGTGTGAGAAAATATTATTTATGTAAAAGGGAAAGGAAAATAAAAATGTATTATTTTTTTGAGTATTTTGAATTTAGGGCAAAAACCCTAATTTTTAAAGAAAAAGGTATTATCTTCTAATTTAATACAACTATTTATTTATTATTTATAAAAATAATGTAAAATTGAAGTATATTGTGAAAAAAGTATTTTGTATCAAATATTAATAAAAATGAAAAAAAATCAAGTATTTTTTATATTTTAGCTTAAATATATTAATAAACATATATATATTATATTAAACCCTAAATATGCATTATACACAAAATAAGTATTTTAATATTTTAATAAAATAAATAAAAAAAGTATTTTTTTGTGTGAAATATTTTCAGAAGGTAAATAAAAATAAAAATGTATTTACACCTCTTTTCTATTTTATTATAATAATGGTATATATATATATATTAATGTACAAACAAAGAAAATAAACAAATAAATATGCAATAAATGCAAAAAATGATGGAAAAAATATTTTTAATTTTTAAATGGCATGAGAAAAAATAAACAAAGTCAGCCAAAAAAGAAAAAGTCAAAAATGTTGAAAAAATGAGCAAATGGGCTCAGGGGGGGTGTAAACCAAAAAAAATGGTGTGAAAAGAAAGAACACAAAAGCCCAGCCCAATGAAACACTGTCTTCAACCTTTGGCCAAGACTGAGTTCAAAAAACGCGCGCCTCTTACTTCAACATCAAGGTCCTGATTCTTTGATCCTTTGAACAAACTTCCAACACAAAACATGTAAAGCATAATCTCACGATTTCATACATATAAAGAACATGAACTATCTCTCTAAGATGAGGGAGAATTTCTCTCCCCCCCATTTCTGACCTAGTTTTTCTACCATTTTCAGAGCTCAAATTCTCTCTACTCAGACAAAAGAAATGAAAAGTAAAGCTATGTACATGTTCAGGGCTATGAGTAGGACCTTGTTTCTTCACAAACTTAAGACTAGAGATGCATAATAAGAGAGATACGAATTCAAACTTTTACCTGTGCAGTTGAACTTCTATGTGGAGAATGAGAGACTTTCAGTGCAATGTAATGATTGGAAAAGCTTCCTTGAGGTCCAGGGATGCTTTTTCAATGCTTACTTTATCTTGAACCTTCTTGTATCAAGCTGTAGAACTTCACCTGCAAGTCAAAGATATGAAAATGGTGGAAGTGGTTAGAGCAACTACAGATCGTGCCTTAGCTTCTGGATAGTTTGCATATGTTGTAAGGAAGGTAGAGGAACAGGTTTTGATCAAAATGCTCGAAGGGATTGAGAGATAGCACTCAATCTGCAGGGCCTGCTCTATTTGAGCAGTTTTGTGGTGTTTATGAGATGGAGAGTGTTTGAAAGGCAAAAGGCTCGTACAAAAGCTTGGTTGGGTGATTTTTAATGTGTTTGATATCTTTTGTGTTGTGTTTGTAAGCTGAGATTCAAGTTGTCACAAGTTATGGACTTTTCTTCTTTTCTAAGTAACAAAAGCAAGTTGGTGTTCTAGGTCAGTATAGGACCCCCTAATGTGCTGCATAAACATCTCTTGATCAGTGTGTTATGCACATAATCTTGTGCTAAGCAGATCTTCTATGTACTTGTTTGATTTACCAATTGACATAAAGCAAACTTTTGTAAAAATGGAAAGTTCACTTTATCCAAAAATGGATCAATCTTGTGTATAATGCTTGAATTCATGGAACAACACTTAGACACAATGAACAAGCATTAAATTAAGGAGTGTAATGTGGTTTAAGGACCTGCAAAGTAGCACAAACTATGCTGAGTTCAAATTTGCCAAGTTTATGAACATGTCTTGATGAAGAACAAAAGTGAATTTTTGCCAACTTGTGAAATTCGAATCTCTCAAGTTATGAGGTTGTTTGATGAGTTCTTGGACATTTTGGAAAGCTTGGAATGTGTACTACAATCCATCTTTGAAATGAAAAATCAAAATTCCAAGTGGAAGGGTATGAAAAGTGGCCTTGAAGTAGGGTAGAAAACCTTGTCAAAATAGGTCAAATTTCACTAAGTTAAAAGATGGTTTAGTGCCCTTATTCAAAAAATCATAACTTGAGATACAAGCTTCAAATGAGAAAACTTTGTGAATAAAAGTTGTAGACTATGCAACAAGCTACAACTTTCATTTTTTGACTTTTGTTTGAATCCCAATGGATCATGGTGAAAAGATGGGGTAAAGTTGGGAAAAAATTAGGGTTTTCCATAACTTAGAAAAATTCTAAGTTATGAAAAATTCCATTTTCTAACCCTAATTTGCATTTTGAGATTTCTTGGTGAACAAGTTTCATGATTTGGAATGTTTTGATGAAAAATGAATCTTGACTCTTGATTTTGACCAAAAAGTCAAAGTTTGACTTTTCAGTATACAGTCAAAATTGATCAATTGACTGGGAAATTCAACTGTCAATCTTGTGTACTTGGGATCTTTTGAGCTTGATGAACATGTCAAGATAATTCCATTGAGTCCTTGAGGCCATATGTGAGCTTGGTTTGCCATTGGCTAGGTCAAACAGTCAAAAATTGCCTTTGTGCAGTCAAAACCCTAAAAATGACCATTTTGCCCTTTTGATGATCTGATCAAATTTCTTGTGGAATTGTGATCCAAACTTGATCAAATGGTCCATGTGAGTTCATAATGTTGATGTGGATCAAATTTCATGAGGTTTGACTGTCAATTGGCCACAGTTGACTTTTTCCCCAATACAGTTGATTTTTAGGTCAACTGTCCAATTGACTGGGCAAAACTTGGAATCAAGACTTGAAACTTGGTATAGGTAAACTTGGGAGTCCAATATGAAGCATGAAAGTCATCTTAGGCATTTTAGGTCAAGACATCTTTAGGCAAACACAAACCCTAATTTGAGTCCACAGTGCAAGGAGAAGTCTTGAGCAGAGGAAACCATAACTGTATCTTGATCTTCAAAGGTCTTGTGATGAGAAAATGTTGAGGAAATGGGAGGGCAAATTTTGGGGTACAACAGTTGCCCCTGTTCAATCTTCTTGAACCTGAAGAGTTAGATTGGCAAGTTTGCCTTTCGTGACTCGAGGGTAAAAGAAGATTGGACACTAGAGTGCCCGGAAATTTGCACTCGCATGCTGGAGTCTCAACAATGTGGTGTCGGGAATGGGCTTATAGGTGCCATTTGGAAGTGTCGGTCGCATAAGAGATTCCTTTGCGAGAAACTTGTGTATTTGAGGAAGGAGGATGTTTTCCTGGCTTGTTACAGGTGTTTGATCTTCAGTCTCCTTATGCAGATATGCCCTGGCTAGATACAGGTATCGAATCTACAATCGGTTGCTCACAGATGTGCCCTGGCTGGATACAGGAGTCGAATCTGGAAATAGTCGTTTAATAGATGTGCCCTGGCTGGATACAGGAATCGAATCTTCAAACTCTTCAGACGTGCCCTGGCTAGATACAAGAATCGAGTTTGGAAACGTGGTCAACAGATATGCCCTGGCTGGATACAGGAATCGAATCCGGAAACGTTGTAGTTGACAGATGTGCCCTGGCTGGATACAGGAATCGAATCTTTGAACTCTGCAGACGTGCCCTGGCTAGATACAGGAGTCGAGTCTGGAAACTGGTCACTCTCAGATGTGCCCTGGCTAGATACAGGTATCGAATCTGGAATTGTGACAGTTGAAGGTAGTTGTTTTTTGGGATTGTCTTTTTTTTTCTGAAAAGGCAAAAAACGTAAGTTGTATGCAATGTCATGATGTATGATATGCATGATATCATGATGTTCAACATGAGAGGTTGTATGCGTTTCGTCATGTTTGTAAGCAAGATGTATGAAAATATGAAATGTTTATGAGTGTAATTTCATCTTAGGAAAATAAATCCTTGACGAACGGCCGGGAAGCTGCTCTGTTGGAAGAGATACTTGGCCGAAGTTTTGATGAGAGGCCCGCTGAGGACTTTAATGATGGATTCCGCTGAGGATAATGATGATAAACTCCGCTGGGGAACTCCGAAGATAAACTCTGCTTGGGAATACCAAAGATAGACTCCGCTGGGGATTGAAGGAACTTTGCCGAGAGCGGTCTTCCGTGGCTTTTAGCTGAGGATAACCCAGTTATAAGTCCTTGTGAGGAAATAACTCTAAATAAAACTTGGGCGAGACGTCCGTTCTTTGCAGGGGATAAGCTTGCAGAATCTACTGGGGATGAGCTTTAAGACCTGCCGGGGAATGTTGTGCCTTTTCGGGATCGACGGGGAATCGACTCCGCTTGGGGAAAGTATTGTCGCATCCTGTCTTATTCTGCGGGGAATTGAGATGATTTGGCCACATTCTTCAGTTGAACCTACCTTGGTGCTTTGGCGGACAAAACAACTAGACTGCATTAGACAACTCCACACTGCCCCTGTCTTTGATGTCACCTGTAATTAATCTCTTGTTTCATATGCGAATATTTATGAATCAGCAATTTAATGTCAAATGCATATATCAAAAATGAACATTGGACGTTCTTCGCAAGACCAAACAGAAAAGGAAAACAATGGTAATTTGTATGGACAAGTGAATTTGTATTGATTTAAACTTTGCCCGTGAATAGGCGTTTTTGTACAAGAGGCTGACATCCTAAATAGCATAGAGTTTACAATTTGAAAAAGGAAACAAAACAGCTATGTGAACAATCCCACTGGGTTCCAACTCTGCTATCGCCTTTATGTCTTCGAACATCTCATCGCTTTGCTGCCTAATTTGAAGATGATGCTGATTGGTCAATGCCGAAATCTGGAGCCAGATAGTTGATGCCGAATTCCGGATGCGAAGTGATCCAATGAGACATAGTGTTACGCTTTTATCCCTAACTTTTGCCTGGACTGCCCTTTCGGGTTTTCAGTCCACCGGGATACCCTTTTTTGCCCAAGCCGCCTTTTCAGGTTTTCGACTTGCCGGGTGTACATATTTTTATTCATTTCATCCCTTATTTTTGCCCGAACCCTTTTGGTTCGCCGGGAAGCCCTTATTTTTTGCCTAGGTATGTCAACCTAGCGGGTCTTTTATTTATGCGTAGTATTTTTTCACTATGTCTGCATTGGCGGGGTGAGGAAGGTCGTCACCATCCATGGTGGTTAGGATCATGGCTCCTCCTGAGAACACACGCTTAACCACAAATGGCCCTTCGTAAGTAGGGGTCCATTTGCCCCGGGGATCACTTTGAGGAAGGATGATGCGTTTGATTACCAGGTCCCCAACTTGATACTCTTGCGGTCTGACTTTCTTGTTAAATGCCCTGATCATCCGTTTCTGATACGTTTGACCGTGACAGATAGCAGTGAGCCTCTTTTCGTTAATCAGATTTAATTGATCAAGTCGAGTCTGGATCCAATCATCTTCATTCAAGTCTGCATCCTTCATTATCCGGAGAGAGGGTATCTGGATCTCAATTGGCAAGACTGCCTCCATGCCATAGACCAAGGAGAAAGGAGTTGCCCCGGTTGATGTCCTTGCTGAGGTACGGTACCCATGTAGAGCGAACGGTAACATCTCGTGCCAATCCTTATAGGTCACTGTCATCTTCTGCACAATTTTCTTGATATTTTTATTGGCTGCCTCTACAGCCCCATTCATCTTCGGCCGGTAGGGAGAAGAATTGTGATGCTGTATCTTGAATAGTTCACAGAGTTCAGTGATCATTTTGTTATTGAGATTGGTACCGTTATCCGTAATGATTCTTTCTGGGACGCCGTACCGACAGATCAGATTATGCCGGATGAAACGCGCCACGACGCTCTTGGTTACTGTGGCATAGGAAGCTGCCTCAACCCATTTCGTGAAGTAATCGATCGCCACCAAGATGAAGCGATGCCCATTGGATGCCGTTGGTCGGATCTCACCGATCATATCGATGCCCCACATTGCGAAGGGCCAAGGTGCTGTTAGGACATTCAAAGGAACTGGAGGGATATGCACCTTGTCAGCATAGATCTGGCACTTATGACAAGTTCGGGAGTGTTGGTAACAATCGGCTTCCATTGTGGACCAGAAATACCCTGCCCGAAGGATTTTCTTAGCCATGGTGTGTCCACTGGAGTGTGTTCCAAATGTACCTTCATGCAGTTCCATCATGATTTTCTCCGCTTCAGCCTTATCCACACAACGTAGCAAGGTTGAATCATGATTCCGTTTGTAGAGAATGCCGTTGCTGAGGAAGAATTTTGCAGCAAACCTCCTCATAAACTTCTTATCATTGACAGATGCACCTTCCGGGTATTCCTGAGCTTCCAAGTACCTCTTCACCTCGTGATACCAGGGTTTTTCAGTCACTTTCTCAGCCTCGAGCTCACAGCAGTATGCCGGTTCATCCAACTTCCAGATAATGATTTGGGGAGCCTCATTGTCCCATTTAACTTTGAACATTGAAGACATCGTGGCTAGTGCGTCCGCTAGCTGATTCTCCTCTCTGGGGAAATGCTCAAAAGTTATCTCTTCAAAGTGAGGGAGCAAGGTCGACACATACTCCTTATAAGGAATAAGATTCGGGTGTTTCGTATCCCACTCGCCCTTGATCTGATTGATCACGAGAGTGGAATCTCCGAAGACACTTAGAAACTTGATCCTCAAATCGATTGCAGCTTGTAGACCCATGATACATGCCTCATACTCTGCCATGTTGTTGGTGCAGCTGAAACATAATCGGGCGGTGAGTGGAGTATGAGTTCCCTTGGGAGATATGATTACAGCGCCGACGCCGTTACCCAAAGCATTGGAGGCTCCATCAAAATGCATAGACCATCGGGATCCTTCCTCAGGTCCTTCATCCGGTCCAGGTACTTCACAGTCAGTTACCACCATGATGTCTTCGTCCGGAAAATCAAAGTTCAATGATTGGTAATCGTCCACAGGTTGGTGTGCCAAATGATCAGCCAGTACACTTCCCTTAATTGCTTTCTGAGTTGTATACTGGATGTCATATTCTGTTAAGATCATTTGCCATCTCGCTATTCTCCCAGACAGAGCGGGCTTTTCAAATATGTACTTGATGGGATCCATCTTTGAAATCAATAAGGTAGTGTGAGTCAGCATATACTGTCTCAGCCGGCGAGCAGCCCATACAAGAGCGCAGCAAGTTTTCTCAAGCAGTGAGTAACGAGACTCACAGTCGGTAAACTTTTTGCTCAAGTAATAAATAGCATGCTCTTTTCGGCCAGACTCGTCATGCTGCCCTAGCACACACCCCATCGAATTGTCAAGTACTGTCAAGTATAGTATCAGAGGTCTTCCTTCCACCGGTGGCATAAGAATGGGTGGCTCCTGGAGATATTCCTTTATCCTTTCAAAGGCGGCCTGACATTCATCATTCCAGCGTACCACTTGATCTTTCTTCAGTAATTTGAAGATTGGCTCACAAGTAGCAGTCAGATGTGAGATGAATCGGGCAATGTAATTCAGTCGTCCTAGGAAACCTCTGACTTCTTTCTCTGTTTTTGGAGTCGGCATCTCTTGTATGGCTTTTACCTTGGCGGGATCCACCTGAATACCTTTATCACTTACAATGAAACCTAGCAACTTTCCGGATCTTACCCCAAAGGTGCATTTGTTGGGATTCAACCTCAGCTTGTATAACTTGAGTCGGTCAAATAACTTCCTCAGATGGTCAAGGTGCTCCTCCTCAGTTTGAGACCTTGCAATCATGTCATCTACGTATACTTCAATCTCATGATGGATCATATCATGAAACAAAGCAACCATGGCACGTTGATAGGTTGCCCCAGCATTTTTCAATCCGAAAGGCATGACCTTATAACAGAAGGTGCCCCACTGAGTCACGAAGGTAGTCTTCTCCATATCTTCAGGAGCCATCTTGATCTGATTATACCCTGAAAAACCATCCATGAAGGAGAACACCTTGTGTTGAGCTGTATTGTCAACCAGGACATCGATGTGAGGTAGGGGGAAGTCATCCTTGGGGCTGGCCCTGTTCAAATCCCTGTAGTCGACACACATTCTGACTTTACCGTCCTTCTTCGGCACTGGCACAACATTGGCAACCCACTGAGGGTAAGAAGTCACTGCAAGGAACCCGGCATCAAACTGCTTCATAACCTCGGCCTTGATCTTTTCAGACATCTCTGGACGCATCCGTCGAACTTTTTGCTTTACTGGAGGGCAGTCTTCCTTGGTTGGCAGATGGTGAACTACAATGTCGGCATCCAAACCAGGCATATCTTCATAGGACCAAGCAAAAATCTCCATGTAGTCTTGTAGCATCTGGATCAATCGTTGCTTCACGCTGAGCTCTAGATTGGCACCAATCTTAACCTCTTTTCTATCCGTCTCAGTACCCAGGTTAATTGTCTCCACAGGCTCTTCATGTGGTTGAATAACCCTCTCTTCCTGAAGTAGCAGTCTCGCAAGTTCACCAGGCACTTCGCAATCATCTTCACCTTCGTCTTCGGTCAAGTTGATCGGATTTTCGAAGTCATAACTGGCGGTAGCAGAGCTGTTACCAGTGAGATCCAGAGTGGATTGAAACATGTATAAGTGAGTGTGTGTAAATATAGCTGTTTTGCAATATGTATAACACAGAAAGAAAAAGAGCACAAGATTTGAAATGCAACAAACGTCCAATGTTTTGATTGATGATATATGAAAATGTCATACAAAAAGCCCTCACAAATGGAGCTACGATGCCCCGGGCAGGACACCGAGCCAACAAAGTTTTAACATATTGTTTGTTACAAATTTGGAAATCAAAAGAAATCAATTACTGCGTGACAAATGTGATAGGGGTAAAATCCTTTGCTGTCCAGTTGCTCGGTCCGTCGCTGGCAGTCGGGTAGATCCAACTATCAAACTCTGCTTCCTCTACATCCTCCTCGATAGCATTCACCCTTGAGCTGGAAATAAACACCGGAGCCTTTCCGATCTTCTCTTTGCGCACCGCCTTCTGAGCCTCTGTAGTAAAGCCTAGCCCAAACTTGTCGTTCTTCTGAGTGAAGTCAGGAAGCTGACCCCAGTGTGCACAATTGCCTTTCTGTACTACAGCCCGGGCATCCCTTAGGGAAGCCATCTTCAAGGAATCATTCTCTTCGGCCGTTGTCTCTGCAGCTGCTGAAATTGGATGTACCTCCTCGAAATGCTGAAAGGGGGTTTCAATGAACTCTCCGTCCATCTCGATGTACCTGAAGGAATTCAAATGGCTCACCATATACTCCTCTTCTCCTTGTTCAGTGACGATCTTCCCCTTAACGGGATACTTCAGCTTTTGGTGCAAGGTGGAGGTCACTGCCCCAGCTTTATGGATCCAAGGTCGACCCAACAGACAAGAGTATGATGGACGTATATCCATCACGTAAAAGGTAGAGTCGAACACTTGAGAGCCCACACGAATAGGGATGTTAACCTCTCCGTGAACCATCCTCTTGGAACCGTCAAAGGCCCTGACGATGATATTGCTGGGTTTCAACTCCAGGCCTTCATAATCCAGACAATCTAAAGCCTTTTTCGGAAGAACATTCAAAGAAGAACCAGTGTCCACCAATACATGTGCCAGAGTAGTGCCCCTGCATTCAATAGAGACATGCAGGGCATCATTGTGGTCTCTCCCTTTTGCGGTCAGGTCCGCATCTGAAAAACCCAAGCCGTTATCCGTCGTCAGATTCGCTATGCAGTCAGTGAACTGGACTGCAGACGTCTCCTGCGGCACATGGGCCGTCTTGAGAAATGAGATTAAGGCCTTAGCATGGGCCTCGGAGCATAGCAATAAGGAGAGCAGGGAGATCTTGGAGGGTGTATGCCCCAACTTCTCGACAACATTAAAATCACTTTTCTTTATTATTTTCAGAATCTCCTCCATTTCTTGTCGGGAGGCCTCAACATTTATGGGTATTGGCACCTCCATCCGGGTAGGCTCTTTTTCAATCCCTTTGCCCCGAGCATTTGATGACTCGGCAGCAGGGGACACAATTTGATCAGCAACAGGACTAGGTAAACTTGTAGGTTTTATGAGGAGGGGTTTTCGAATAGCGGGCAGTGCAATGTCAGGCGAGAAGAGCCTGCCACTGCGGGTGACCTTGGCTGGACCAGTGATATCGCAGATACTGGCACTAGCGTCGAATTCTTGCTTGATTCCATTTACATACACGTCTGCCCCATAATGCCAGGGGACAGCTTTATCAGACACGTAAGAGAGGGGCCCTGGAACAGTAATGATCACAGGCGCCACTGTCATGATTTGAATAGGCTTCTTCGGGGGAGCCTTGATTGGATTTTTGAAGATGGTAATCACAGAAACTTCTTTCATCAGAACCAATTGAACAGCAGCCTTTTTGAATAGAATCTCCTTGCTATCCATTAGGCCTTGGATGCCTAACCTTAGCAAGGGACAATCAGATAGGGAAATAGCACAGAATGGGCAACCTTCGCCGCAACCCGGAAATAAACCGGCCCGCAGTAGGTTCTTCTTAACAGTCTTCAAAGGGGTAACAACTTCATCTACCGAAACAGCGTACACTTCTTCCTCAATGGCATTTACCCTATGCTGGGGCATAGGAGCCGTTACAACATTCGGTCTTTCTGGCGCTTCAAACTGAATTTCCTTTGCGTCGATCAGATCTTGCACTTTGTTTCTCAAGGCCCAGCAATCATCAGTAATGTGCCCGGGACTATCAGAATGATAAGCACACCGGGCATTTGGGTTGTATTTAGGAGACGCAGTGTTGACGACCTTAGGAGCTTCTTTGAGGGTCACCAGGTTGGTGGATAACAGTTGGGGTAAAATTTGAGATAATGTCATACTCAATCGGGTATACTGCCTCTTGGGCCTTTCACTTCTTTGTTGATTGTACTGCTGAGGAGCAGCAACAGGTTTGGAGATGACCAAAGCATTGACGGCTTGGCGACTTTCGGGCTTGACTTGTCTTCTAGGACCATAGACGGCGCTTGCTTCTTTCTTAAATGGCCTCTTCTCAGCACTTGTAGAGGCAGCCTTCTGTATCTTGCCTGACCTGATGCCAGCTTCAATTCTTTCTCCTGTTAATATCAAATCTGTGAATCCAGCGGAGGAGTTACCAACCAAATGATTGAAAAACGGACCAGACAAAGTCCCAAGGAACATATCAACCAGCTCTCGATCAGTTAACGGAGGCTGCACCCTGCCAGCCAAATCTCTCCATTTTTGAGCGTACTCTTTGAACCCTTCACCCGTCCCTAGAGACATACCCTGAAGTTGGGTACGCGTAGGAGCGAGATCATAATTGTATTGGTATTGTCTGTAGAATGCGGTTGCCAAATCTTCCCAGTGTCGGATGCTAGCTCCATCCAATTGGTAGAACCATTCGAGCTGTGACCCCGAAAGGCTATCTTGGAAGAAGTGAATCCAGAGGTTCTTATCCGCCGTGTAAGGTTGAATTTTCCTTACGTACGACCTTAGATGTAGCTTTGGGCAGGAGACCCCATCATACTTGGCGAAGGCAGGCGCCTTAAACTTGTGTGGAATGACTACCCCAGAAGATAACCCCAAATCTCCGAAATCCAGTCCCGGCACATTCTGAATCTCCATGGCGCTCAAGCGGTCCTCCAATTGTTTGTATCTGTCAGCAGCAGGTGGGTATTGTTCGTCGTTATAGTCCGTCTCGTTGTCGGAGACTGCGGGACTAGGAGCTCTTCCCCCTTGGGGACTGTTTTTCTCAGCAGAAGAAGTGGTTGGATCAGCTTCATTGTGGAGTGTGTTCCCAAATCTGCGTCCGGTGTTGAACAATGCAGTCCTCTTTTTCTTCTTCTTCTTCAGGAGTAGAGTCTTTAACTCTTGCTGACCTTGGGCTAGGCTTAGGACCATTTCTTGAAACTGTGCACTTTGGGCCTGAAGGGCCTTGATTGCTTGCTCACTGGATGATTCTGGATTCATGATGACTGTGCAAAATAAACAGCGAAGGAGATTAAGCAACCTGTGAAATAGGGTACCTGCTATGCATATGGTGTAATGGAATGCGTATGTTTTATGTTTTCAAAGACAAACAAGATTCAACTTTGTAGACAAAAAGGGAAACACACTTTATTAGATTAAAAATTTCAATTGTTCAACAACTTGCCCTTAGGCATTACAGGAATGAAAAGGAAATAAAACTACAAAAGGAAACATCAAAGCTCATCAATGCTCCCATGGCCTCCTCTTTTCAGTGCTGATGTAGTTGTTCAGGACCCGTTCTTCCTCCAATTGCTTAGTCAGCCTCTGGATCTTTCTTTCCTGTTCGTTAAATTTCTCCCGATAGAAATCCCGTTCTTCCTTTAGCTGTGCCCAAGATCTCTTCATGGTGTCAAAATCAGTAGGTATCTGAGGAGGGAGGACAGTTGGAGGAACCCCATCTTCATCGGGAGATTCAAGGATGATTGGTCTGACAGCTTCGTAGGGCATACCTAATTTCTGAGCACGGATGCGGACCCATTTGCAATAGGGCTTCAATGGCAGAGAAGTCTTTGGTCCTAACTCATGTGGGTCAGCTTTGTGAATTCTGTCCCAAGCTCTAATGAATCCCTGGCGTAGTTTGTCACTGTCTGCCTGAAACTCAAAATAGAAGCGAGGAACCAGCATCTCATGAGGCCCATCTCCTCTGGCTCTTCCAAACTGACGGAGAGCTAAACACGGATTGTAAGAGATTCCTCCTTGGATACCAATCAACGGGACATTAGGGTATTCTCCGCAACGGTCGATAACAGCTACCTCATCCAAACCTCTGAGAGTCCAAGTGATGTCCTTATCAGTGAGAGACATTAACCTCCGAGCCCAACCTTTTCCTTCTTCATTCTTCAGCACGAACTTAGGAAGGTGCGAAATAAACCACCTTACTAGCAAAGGAATACAACACCACGGAGTTCCCCGTTTTCGAGCAGTACGAGCATAGAGTTGTTATAGAATATCACCCAAAAGAGTGGGTATCGGATTCCGAGACATGAAGATCCTTATGACATGGATACTGATAAAGGTGTCAGGGTTGGGAAATAGCACCAGACCATAGATCAAAAGAGCTAGAACATCCTCATATGCCTTGAAGTCCAAGTCATTCCAGAAATCATTAGCCTTGCCAACCAGAAATTTGACCAAAAAGCCTTTGATCCCATTTCTAGTTTCCCAGTTGGACAATATCTCTTCTTTGGTCAAGGGGAGAATTGCAGCAATCTCTTCAGGCCTAGGAGTCTTTTCCAAACCAGTGAATGGAGTTTGTTCCAAGACAGGGATCCCGAGCAGGTAAGAGAACTCTTCCAGGGTAGGAACCAGCTGGAAGTCTTGAAAGGTGAAACAGTGATGCAGAGGGTCATAAAACTGGGTCAGAACACTTATAAGTTGTTGGTCCCATTTCGCAGTGATCAAGCCAAGGAGAGAACCATGTCTGTTGATGAAGGAGGTAGTGTTTGGAATCCTTCCAACCAGATCCTTGAGTAAAACTGGTGGTTGAACAAAGTTGAGCCGGACAGTATTTCTACGCACGGGCATCATAATGTCCTACAAAACAGAGCAAAGATGAAACCTCTTTTGTCTTTGAAATGGGTTAGCCTTTTACACAGGATGCATGCAATGGTATGATGGCATGATGCTATGATGAAGCACATCACAAGTATTCACATAGGCAAATAAGGCACACAAGCCACACAAGACACCCTTAGGTTTCAGGCCATCATGAGTTTCAGGTATTACCCTCTTTTGGTTTTGTTGGTTAAAACCTGTCCTATCAAAAGTAACCGGGTACTAGAGGATCTCAAATCATTGGCTACCCTCAATCGGTCATAACTCCAGCATCGCAATCTTTTCTCGCGGCCAGAACCATCTCGAGAGTTTAGCCTCAATGAGTGTAGCATACTGCTACTGTCCTAATAGCCAAGTTGGTCAATTTAGGGTTCTAAGGTTGGTTGGTGTTTAATGACCCCTTAGAAGACCTATATTCTCCCCGTTACAACACAAGGGATATAGGTACAGACTAAGATGCCACACCAACGTAGCCACTGCTTCACCCATGTCGGTCTACGCCGGACAGGTCCCTCACAGATTATGCTACCTAAAAAAGGGTATTTCCCAGATCCGGGTTAGGATCTATGAAACTCCGATGCAAAGCCCACAAATATAAAAGCAAACAAAGCAAACAATTGAAAACAAAGGTGATCTAAACCCTAAGGTTACTCCACTTTTAGAAGCATGTCCCCAGCAGAGTCGCCAGTTCTGTGATACGGTGGGAGAACTGACTTGTGTTTTGCGTTTGTATTCGCAAATGTTGCGGTTAGCAAGAGTCGCCACCGACTTTTTATTTTATCCTAAGGAAAGGTTAAAAAGCACAGCAAAAACCTTTTGAGATGTTTTCTTGGGTTCGGGGAGTAGATTATAGAAAGGGAAGGTATTAGCACCCTTTCTATCCATGGTTATCCATGGGCTCTTAGTTACTTGCTTAGATCACTTGCCTTTTGTTTTCAATTGTTTTAAATGGTGCTTGAGTGTGTGGGTTTTGAAAATGTTTTTGAAAAGAGGCCAATGTGGTGGCAACCTTTGTAATGATCCATGTGGGGATGTATACAAAAATGTATGTCTTTTGGAAAAGTTTTCATTTGTTTTTGAAAGTTGTTTTGAATGTGTTGTGAGGTGTGATTTTGAAATTAGGCAAGTGTTTTGTTTTGCAAGTTGATTCAAGTAACTAAGAGGTTATCTACTCCTAAATTTCTCAAAAGATCATTGCTATACTTTAACCCTTTTAACAAGTTTGCTCCACCATTGTATTTGGTGGGCAACCTTGTGTTAGGATGTGAGAGGGACAGGCGCGGGTCATCGTTTTAGACCATATTTGCAACAGCGTTAAATGTCCTTGGGCAATTTTCTTTAAGGGACTTGATCATTTGTTTTTGTTTGTTTTTGAAAAGTTTTGTCGAGAGACTATGATCATTCAAATTGCTTACTTTGCCCAAAGAAGTTTAACATGCAATATGGCCCATTTATTTGAAGGCAACAAGTGGAATACCCTAGGGGGTGCAAGTGTGATTTGTGTGTCCATTTTCATGCTTGTTTTATCTTGTATTAGGTCAAACTATTTTTTATCGTTTTTTCGCATACAAACCCTA
The DNA here is from genome assembly GCA_948472305.1 of Vicia faba. NCBI lineage: Eukaryota > Viridiplantae > Streptophyta > Magnoliopsida > Fabales > Fabaceae > Vicia > Vicia faba. The sequence continues at coordinate 347,745,170 of OX451737.1, forward strand.
ATTCTAGCATGTTATCATTAGAAAGCAATAAAGTGCGAAATTAAAATTACTAAGCTATTACAAAACCAAATATGGGAAGGGGGGTACAAATGTTCAAATGGGGATATTGACAAGAATTTAAATCTAGATTATTACATCATTTTGAATATTTGCAAGGTAAATAAATTGCATAATTAAATGTAAATTAAATAAATATGTGAAATGCAAAAAGAAAGTTTTTTATGTGTGTGAGAAAATATTATTTATGTAAAAGGGAAAGGAAAATAAAAATGTATTATTTTTTTGAGTATTTTGAATTTAGGGCAAAAACCCTAATTTTTAAAGAAAAAGGTATTATCTTCTAATTTAATACAACTATTTATTTATTATTTATAAAAATAATGTAAAATTGAAGTATATTGTGAAAAAAGTATTTTGTATCAAATATTAATAAAAATGAAAAAAAATCAAGTATTTTTTATATTTTAGCTTAAATATATTAATAAACATATATATATTATATTAAACCCTAAATATGCATTATACACAAAATAAGTATTTTAATATTTTAATAAAATAAATAAAAAAAAGTATTTTTTTGTGTGAAATATTTTCAGAAGGTAAATAAAAATAAAAATGTATTTACACCTTTTTTCTATTTTATTATAATAATGGTATATATATATATTAATGTACAAACAAAGAAAATAAACAAATAAATATGCAATAAATGCAAAAAATGATGGAAAAAATATTTTTAATTTTTAAATGGCATGAGAAAAAATAAACAAAGTCAGCCAAAAAAGAAAAAGTCAAAAATGTTGAAAAAATGAGCAAATGGGCTCAGGGGGGTGTAAACAAAAAAAAATGGTGTGAAAAGAAAGAACACAAAAGCCCAACCCAATGAAACACTGTCTTCAACCTTTGGCCAAGACTGAGTTCAAAAAACGCGCGCCTCTTACTTCAACATCAAGGTCCTGATTCTTTGATCCTTTGAACAAACTTCCAACACAAAACATGTAAAGCATAATCTCACGATTTCATACATATAAAGAACATGAACTATCTCTCTAAGATGAGGGAGAATTTCTCTCCCCCCCATTTCTGACCTAGTTTTTCTACCATTTTCAGAGCTCAAATTCTCTCTACTCAGACAAAAGAAATGAAAAGTAAAGCTATGTACATGTTCAGGGCTATGAGTAGGACCTTGTTTCTTCACAAACTTAAGACTAGAGATGCATAATAAGAGAGATACGAATTCAAACTTTTACCTGTGCAGTTGAACTTCTATGTGGAGAATGAGAGACTTTCAGTGCAATGTAATGATTGGAAAAGCTTCCTTGAGGTCCAGGGATGCTTTTTCAATGCTTACTTTGTCTTGAACCTTCTTGTATCAAGCTGTAGAACTTCACCTGCAAGTCAAAGATATGAAAATGGTGGAAGTGGTTAGAGCAACTACAGATCGTGCCTTAGCTTCTGGATAGTTTGCATATGTTGTAAGGAAGGTAGAGGAACAGGTTTTGATCAAAATGCTCGAAGGGATTGAGAGATAGCACTCAATCTGCAGGGCCTGCTCTGTTTGAGCAGTTTTGTGGTGTTTCTGAGATGGAGAGTGTTTGAAAGGCAAAAGGCTCGTACAAAAGCTTGGTTGGGTGATTTTTAATGTGTTTGATATCTTTTGTGTTGTGTTTGTAAGCTGAGATTCAAGTTGTCACAAGTTATGGACTTTTCTTCTTTTCTAAGTAACAAAAGCAAGTTGGTGTTCTAGGTCAGTATAGGACCCCCTAATGTGCTGCATAAACATCTCTTGATCAGTGTGTTATGCACATAATCTTGTGCTAAGCAGATCTTCTATGTACTTGTTTGATTTACCAATTGACATAAAGCAAACTTTTGTAAAAATGGAAAGTTCACTTTATCCAAAAATGGATCAATCTTGTGTATAATGCTTGAATTCATGGAACAACACTTAGACACAATGAACAAGCATTAAATTAAGGAGTGTAATGTGGTTTAAGGACCTGCAAAGTAGCACAAACTATGCTGAGTTCAAATTTGCCAAGTTTATGAACATGTCTTGATGAAGAACAAAAGTGAATTTTTGCCAACTTGTGAAATTCGAATCTCTCAAGTTATGAGGTTGTTTGATGAGTTCTTGGACATTTTGGAAAGCTTGGAATGTGTACTACAATCCATATTTGAAATGCAAAATCAAAATTCCAAGTGGAAGGGTATGAAAAGTGGCCTTGAAGTAGGGTAGAAAACCTTGTCAAAATAGGTCAAATTTCACTAAGTTAAAAGATGGTTTAGTGCCCTTATTCAAAAACTCATAACTTGAGATACAAGCTTCAAATGAGAAAACTTTGTGAATCAAAGTTGTAGACTATGCAACAAGCTACAACTGTCATGTTTTGACTTTTGTTTGAATCCCAATGGATCATGGTGAAAAGATGGGGTAAAGTTGGGAAAAAATTAGGGTTTTCCATAACTTAGAAAAATTCTAAGTTATGAAAAATTCCATTTTCTAACCCTAATTTGCATTTTGAGATTTCTTGGTGAACAAGTTTCATGATTTGGAATGTTTTGATGAAAAATGAATCTTGACTCTTGATTTTGACCAAAAAGTCAAAGTTTGACTTTTCAGTATACAGTCAAAATTGATCAATTGACTGGGAAATTCAACTGTCAATCTTGTGTACTTGGGATCTTTTGAGCTTGATGAACATGTCAAGATAATTCCATTGAGTCCTTGAGGCCATATGTGAGCTTGGTTTGCCATTGGCTAGGTCAAACAGTCAAAAATTGCCTTTGTGCAGTCAAAACCCTAAAAATGACCATTTTGCCCTTTTGATGATCTGATCAAATTTCTTGTGGAATTGTGATCCAAACTTGATCAAATGGTCCATGTGAGTTCATAATGTTGATGTGGATCAAATTTCATGAGGTTTGACTGTCAATTGGCCACAGTTGACTTTTTCCCCAATACAGCTGATTTCTAGGTCAACTGTCCAATTGACTGGGCAAAACTTGGAATCAAGACTTGAAACTTGGTATAGGTAAACTTGGGAGTCCAATATGAAGCATGAAAGTCATCTTAGGCATTTTAGGTCAAGACATCTTTAGGCAAACACAAACCCTAATTTGAGTCCACAGTGCAAGGAGAAGTCTTGAGCAGAGGAAACCATAACTGTATCTTGATCTTCAAAGGTCTTGTGATGAGAAAATGTTGAGGAAATGGGAGGGCAAATTTTGGGGTACAACACTAGCCAATGGCAAACCAAGCTCACATATGGACTCAAGGACTCAATGGCATTGTCTTGACACATTCAACAAGTTCAAAAGATCCCAAATGCATAGGATTGACAGATGAATTTTCCAGTCAACTGATCAAAATTTGACTGTATACTGAAAAGTCAAACTTTAACTTTTTGGTCAAAATCAAATGCCAAGATTCATTTTTCATCAAGACATGTCAAATTATGAAACTTGTTCATCAAGAAACCCAAAATTGCAAATTAGGGTTTAAGATGAGAAAATTTCATCTTAAAATTTTTCTAAGTTATGAAACTTCCTTATTTTTCCCTAACTTTGTCCTATTTTTTCATCAAGATACAAATGGATCCAAACAAAACTCAAAACATGAAAGTTGTAGTCCATTGCAAAATCTACAACTTTAATTCACAAAGTTTTCTCAAAGGAAGCTTGTAGCTCAAGTTATGATTTTTGGAATTAAAGCGCGAATGTTTTCCCGGTGGATTGAAAACCCGAAAGGGCGATCCAGGCAAAAGTTAGGGAATTAAAGCGTATGACTATGTCTCGTCGGATCACTTTAAGGAACAATCTCTTCATCAACAAGCCCCGAACTTCTGACCAATCCAATCATCAGCGGACGAAGCATTGAATGGACAAGATATTCAGAGTTGTGAAGGCTATAGCAGAATGGAATCCCATGGAATTGTTACACATAGCCATCTTTCTTTTGTATAAAATTTTCAATTTTTACGACAACATCCTCTTACTAGGATGCTTGTCTCCTTTGTACAAAGATACTCATAAAAAGTTAATACAAATACTTTTCCAAATACAGAAATTTGCTTTGTCTTCCTTTTTCTCTTTTGCACTTATGTTTTATTTGAGAAACGTCCAATGTTTTGTTAAATAGGCATATGCATTTGAACATAATCATTTTCCTTACAGACCAAGAAAAGATGATTACTGATAGGTTGAAGGTACATATAGATATCTTGATGCCCTTTCAGAAGAAATCCCCAGCAGTTCTAAACTCCAAATTCCTCAACAAGGTTCAAATCCAGAGCTTAATTCCCCAAACAGAGTTAAACTTCAGGATCTTCAGCAGAACAGAAGCTTTCTCAAAACTGATTTCCCCAGCCAGAGAGCCTTCCAGAACTTAATTCCCCTCAGAGTTAGGCATCCCCAGTGGAGCCCTAAAATTTGGAAATCCTATCCCCAGCAGAGCTAAAACTTCCAACTATCAATCCCCAGCGGAACCAGACTAGTGAACCTTCTCCCCACAGAGATACTCCCCACCAGGCTGAAGACTCTCAGTCTTACTTCTCCAGCATAAGTCTACCAGGTTCTGGACTTCCCAGTTAGAGATCATCGGGATCCTCATTCCCCAAGTCACCAAGGAGTTCCAATCCCCAGCAGTGGTCCTAGGATCCCTCAACAACTGAAGACCTTGCTCCCCAAGCAATCAGCAGTCAACAAGGATTTCTCACCCTCAGTAACCAAAGGATTTTTCTATCCCCAACTTCGGTATGGGTTTATTTCCCCAACATTTGTCAAGGATTTATTCTCCAAAACAAATTACATTTTAAATTGATCGGTTGTTCAAAAGTTCCTTCATCACCTGTTGGAAGTTATAGTCGCCAAAGATCAAATTCTCACAAAATTCAAGTTATGAAGCCCGGATTTGACCAGATAGTATCTTGATCTCTACAGCATATTGTGAAGCCCGGAGTACGACCGGATAACAATGCCAGACAATCGCCAAGCCTGGATTGTGACCAGATAGTGGTATCCCCTCAGAGCAAGCTATGAAGCCCGGATTCGACCAGATAATAGTTTAATCCCCAACAAGTTTCTGTGAAGCCTGGATTATGACCAGACAGCAGTCAAGAATACTACGAAGCCTAGAGTCGACCAGATAGTGGTATCTCTTCAACACAAGCCGTGAAGCCCGGATTTGACCGGATAACAGCTTAGCAAGCTATTGTGAAGCCTGGATTACAACTAGATGACAATACAAGTTTCTGTGAAGCCTGGATTACGACCAGACAGCAGTCAAGAATGCTACGAAGCCTGGAGTCGACTAGATAGTGGTATATCTTCAACACAAGCCGTGAAGCTCGGATTTGACCAGATAACAGCTTAGCAAGCTATTGTGAAGCCTGGATTACGACCAGATGACAATACAAGTTTCTGTGAAGCCTGAATTACGACCAGACAGCAGTCAAGAATACTACAAAGCCTGGAGTCAACCAGATAGTGGTATCTCTTCAACACAAGCCGTGAAGCCCGGATTTGACCGTGTTGTACCCCAAAATTTGCCCTCCCATATTCTTCAAGATTTGCAAAGAGCATGCTTCAAAATCTCCCCAAGGGTTGCACAGTTCAAGGGCCTCCTAACAGTCAAAAACTAGGGTTTTGATTCTGACAAAGAAATTGAAGTTTCCAAGGGTTCAAACAAGTCCCACATGCCTACAAACATTGTCAAGTATCCTCATGTCAAGTTTCAAGACTTACAGCACAAAATTGCACTGTCAAAAGACCCTAATTGCTCAACAGTCAACTGTAGGGGCAAAATGGTCATTTGACAGTCAAAAAATGCTCTCACAAAAAGTTATCAATTTCAACATTATAGGTCATTTTCAAAAGTCAACAAAAAGGGACTTTAAGTCAAAGACCATAACTTGAGATTGGTAAATCAAAATGACATGGGACCAAAGGCATTGGTTAGAGGACTTCAATACCTTTCCAAAATGTCCACGAACATGATCAAAGCTTAAATATTGAGCAAGATATGCCTTGTGGAAGTTGGGAAATTTTTGGGAATTTTGAAAAGTCAACTTTGCTTCAAATGCCTTAAAATTGCTAATGGGCCACAATTTCTTCCAAGAATCATCATCCAAAGGCTATGCACGACCATTGGCCCAAAGGGAAGTTATTTCATCATTTTTTATTATTTATTTGAATTTTTAATCACCATTAATTCATTTAATTAAATAAAATATGACAAAAATAGCAAAGCATGTGTTTTGAATCTTGTGATACAGCTAATAGACTCCTTAAAGACTCAAGATCTCGTGCATATCAAAAAAAGGAAAGATTTGGTGCAAATTGGCATGTTCTTCATGAAGAAAATATTGAAAAAGATTCATAAAAATCAAATTTTGAAAACCATTAAAGACAAAGCTTTGGGCTTGGATTATTGACCAAAATCGTTCCTTATACAAGCACAAACCTAACCCTAATCAGAACAACCTTGGAGCTGCGCCCAAACCTGAATACAAAGCTTGGCATTTTTGTGAAAAAGTTGAAAACTGAAAACACTCATAGGGAGTGATTCAAAGCCTGTAATCCATACCAATAGCTTGCCAAGGCATCAAGGAACATAACTGAATCCTTTTCCAGTCCCCACGCATCAAGAATTGGTATATGGAGATCAAACTTTTTCAAACTTTTTGAATATTCGTGTCTCATGATTCATGCGTTGTTTTCAATTTCTAATGCTTGATTTGTGTTAATTTATTCATTCTAAAGCTAACCATGCCATTTAATTGAGTTTTCGTGCTTTATACATGAATCCACCATTGAAGCTTGCTAGGGTTTCAGAACTGTAAAATTAGGGCTTTCCTCTTCAGGAAAAATTAGACCACAGGACCAAGACCATTGGACTCAGAAGCTTCACACGAGTTTAACACATATGTCGCGCTCAATTTATGAGCAACCATGGCGTAATTGCTATTTTCTTATACTGTAGTTAGTGGGGGTTCAAAACCCCCGCTATTTGATATGTTTTTTCAGGCAAAAGCAAGGGCGTGGTGGAGAAGACGCTGAGGTGTCTCAACCATACAGGGCCATTCATATTTTCGCGCATTTTTTCATGTTTACCAAATAACGCTTGTTCTCTCTCATATGAATCAGATTCCATTAATATTACAAAGAGCGCGCTTGGCACAGTTGGTTGATGCGTTGTCCCTTAAGCACTGGGACCTGGGTTCGATTCCCAGGTCCCCCATATTTCTCAATGAATTTTGTTTTAATGTGATTCCCTGCAGTGTACGCCCAGGGGTTCATCATGCGCCCACTATCAAGGCTTGCCACATGGCCCAGGAGACAAATCTGAAGGTCAGGGTGAGAGGTCCATCATACACCTCCATTGACCATGCCACACGCGAGCTGAAAAGTCAACCAAAGGCCTTAATTCATTGGGCCTGATTGCTACAATAATACCTCCAAATTGGGGTCAACACCCCCCAAGTGTTTGTATTTCTTTTCTTTTTCCTATTTTTTATTATTTGTTTTAATTTAATTATTTCCTTTTAATTCATAAATTAATATTTTCATAACATAAAAATACCCAAAAAAATTCAGAAACTATAAAATAAAAAATATGTTTTTATGTTTAATTCACTAACATTTTTGTAAATAAACTTTATTAATTAATTTAGTTTTTTAATTCTAGGTTTAATTCTAATATTTTTCTTAATAAACTAAAAAAATGTAGAATTAGGGTTTTAAACACTTTTATCCTTTTTTCTTTTCTTTCACCATAATTAATAATTAATTATTTATTTTGTAAATAAATTGCCATGTAAATAATTAGGTTAAAATTAGGGTACAAACTTTAACATTTTTTAAATTAAAAATAGTTTAGAATTAGGGTTTTAATTTCATTTAATTTTCTTACTAAATTCCATAAATACAAAAAAAAACTCAAAAATAATTTCTTTTTCTCAGTTAACTTAATTAATTTATTAATTGCAATTTAATTTCCTTAAAAGGGTCCAACGCCCTCGCATTCCCGACTTCACTTCTTCTCGCATTTTGTTTTTATTTCTTTTTGTGAATATAAATGTAATTGCCCAAAAGCCATGTAATAGATCAATTAGGGTATTTATTTTCCGCATTTTGTTTTATTTCAAATCGGGTCTTGGACTAATTTGGCGATGTAGACCTGCGCCTTTGTAATAGCGTAGGACTTTTAATTCTCGCATCTTTTAAACTGTTAATAATTTGCATGAAAGAATGAATGCCAAAATAAAAGCAAAGCGTAGATCACCAATGTATGACAAGACAAAAATATCTGAAAACGACACACAAATCACACACCACCCCTAGGGTACGCCTCATTGTTGCCTTGCCCCTCGAAAGGTGGTCGTCGAGTAGAAGATGTTTTAGTAAGTCCTCATGTCCATGAACATGGCATGAGGGTAGCTTCTAAGGGTCTTCCTATTGCTCCGGTGATCACCATGTCCCGAACCCTCGAATTGACCCGAACACCTCCAACGGTGGTGCTACCTACCTCTCAATGGTGGGATGGCACTCCTTTAAGGACATTTACACAGACGAATTCCTTAGGGTAGGTAGACGACTCCAGATACTTTCTCTAATTTCAAAACAAAATCAAAACTCTTTTCACACCGACACTTTCAAAAAGCTTTCGAAAGCAACTTTTCAAACACTCTTGAGGACTGATACAAGAGTCGAACTGAAATTTTCAAAGAAACTTTTTTAAACCCACACTTGAAAAGCAAACAAAACAATTTTGAAAACACAAATGAGCAAGTATCTAAGAGCCCATGGATAACCATGGATAGAAAGGGTACTAACACCTTCCCTTTCTATAAATCTACCTCCCGAACCGAGAGCAATCTCTATAAGGAATTTTTCTGTGCTTTTGTCCTTTCCATTTGGAGAAAATAAAAGACGGTGGCGACTCTTGCTTCCGCGACATTTTGCGGACCAGCGTTAAACAGTCAGTTCCAAATCCACCGATTACAGAACTGACGACTCTGCTGGGGACTCTTATAAAGTGAGGTGTACCTTAGGACTAAGATCACTTGTGTTTTCAATTGTCTGAATTGTTTGCTTTATTATTGTGGGCCTGTCTTGGGAGTTCTAATAGATCCTAACCCGGATCTGGGGATACCTGCTTAGAAAGTAGCAATAAGGCTGTGAGGGAATTGTGCGGGGTATACCGACATGGTTGAAGCAGTCTGCTACGTTGATGTGGCACTTTGGTGTGTACCGGTAACCCTTGAGTTCAGTCAAGGAGAGTACGGGGCCTCCGCGTGGTGTCGTGAAGCATCAACTGACCTTAGGAACCTTAATTGAACCATCTTGGCCTCTTTAGGGTAGTGAGATAACTGACTTTGGTGCAGTCCGAGGTTGGTTGATACTCGATACTACACTCAATTAAGGGTTGTTTTCTTGGAATATTTCGGTCGCCAGTTCAGTGGCTAAATCGAAACGATGAACAATGAAAATAGTCCAGTGATATTGGGACCCTTAGAACCCGGTTACTTCTAATAGGACAGGTTGAGCCCACCAACTTTAAGAGGGTAATACCCAGACCCCATGCTGGCCTAAACTCTAAGGGTTTCTCTTGTGTGACTTGTGTGCCTTCCAACTTGACTACTTGCATGCTTGTTATCTGACACAGGAACTACTTGCAGGTTTTGGTTTGCAGTCCTTAATTAGGACTCATAACAGAGTTTACCAAGTTTCTTGCAGGTTTTGGTTTGCAGTCCTTAATTGGGACTCATAACAGGGTTACTTACATTACCCCATACATAGCATACCATCATACCATTGCATACATTCTGCATAAAGACTAATCCATTTCAAGGATCTCAAGGGTCTGTGATGCAGGTCATGATGAACCAACTGTCTAGCAAGGGGCACAAAGGATTCATTTTCCTCTAGCCAAGGTTGTCAGGGGCTATGACCCACTGGATATGGTGAGCCTTTGACCCTTGAAGAAGGACTCTCAACAAATAGGAAGTTCTTTCAATCAAGTTACTGGGTCCCAAATGCTAACAATTTTCTTGTTTACCCCGCGAGGTCCTTGAAAACATTACATGCATGTCATACACATCGTTGCATAACAAGTATCCTTGTTGCAGGTCACTTACCTTTCTCGCTGTCTATTTCAACAATGGCTTCCCAACAAGATAACCAGGACCTTCTTGCTCAAGAGACTCGGTTCGGGGAAATCCTCCTGAATCTATCCAAGGGGCAGGAGGAATTAAGGACACTTCTCATGGAGACTTTGGTCAGGAACAGCGCTGAGGACGAACGGCTGAAACATCTGCAAGCTGAAGTGGATGCAATCAGAGCCCAGATGCTGGGGCAGGTGACTATCATCCAAGACTTAGCTCAAAGACAAGATGAGCTCGGGGTTCTCGTCAACCAACTGCTTCGGGGTAACCAACTGGGGCAAACATCTAAGGTTGAAAGGCCAGTCATCATTCAACCATCTTTGAGACAAGGAGATAAGGGGAGAACTCTTCAAATGGCTCCAGTGTCACAAATTCAGCATCAACCTCACCAGCTTCAGCCAGACAAGCCCAGGAGGCAATTCACCCAGCTCAATATGTCGCTGTTTCAAGCTCTACAACGCCTGTTGAGATTGAATCTGATCACATTAAAGGCTCATCCCCGAAACCCCAACACAGCAGCTCCTACCTATCATCCCAATAAAAGGTGTGCCTACCATTCTGCCAGTCCAGGACATGATACAAACGAGTGTTGGGCTCTGAAGAACAAGATCCAGGACCTGATTGATGAAGGAGCATTGGAGTTCACACAAGATGGTCAGGCTGAATTTTTCTACCATCCCTCCAAGGCTCACCATTTGAAGTGACAAGCCCTGAGACTAGAAAACTTTTGTTCATTTGAATGTTCAAGTTGCGTTTGTTCTTTGATTATTTAAACATTTATTCATATTAAACGTTGTTATTTCATTAATGCATCACATATGTCTGCTTTGAAGCAATATATTCGTATTCACTATATGCAAATTATTTTCATATTTTTTCTGATGATCAACGCTCGATTAATAATGCTAAGCCTCTTGAGGGAGGATGACGAAAATGATACCACGATCTTTACAATATGCTTTTGAACAGACCCCGCTGATGAGGTACAGGCATTGTTTCAATCCCTAAACACTGGAGTTATAAGGAAGATAATCCCTCGTCAACCCCTCTGAGCCAAAGAAGTAGGAGTTTTTCTTTTCGAAATTTAAAACCCTTAATCATAACCTGGGGCAGGGTAGTTCTCTCAGCTGATCCAAGTGTACAACGAATGGCACCAAAGGAATCCTTACAAAACAAAAGACAGTGATGGCTCCGAATAATCATAAATACAGGCAGTCATTATCCCTCAGAAATAAAAGCCCATTAAGTCAAAACCTATGAAGGAGACTTACAAAACTGGGGCATCCCGCTGACTGTAATCACAAAAGAAACAGTTCAGGCAAAAAACAGGGATAACGAAATCAAAAAAAAAGGAAAGAGGTCACACAAACCCTCAATAACAAAAAGGAATGACTGCCTATTCAAAATAAACTATCAACATCCGAACCATCACGGGAATATCAGGACAAAAACTCAAATAAGGTCTAACGCACGATCAGTTGAGTTTAGGATTGAAGAACATCACGAAGAGCGGGTGGGTACAAATAAAATTTGAGCCTTTATCCTTTGTTTCTTAAACCGTGAACCAGGCCACGCTACAACCCTTAAAAGTCCTAGCTGAAGCATGGGTTAGTTCGAAAGCATACTGTTATGAAAGGTATCCTGACTCCTTAAGGCTTGCGGTAAAATAACGAGTTGACATCACATTTTACAAAATTTGTTGGTTTTACTGAAAAAAAAGCATTTTTTCAAAAAACTTCAAGACAGACATAAGCTTTGCATTTTTAACATAACTTTGTTTGCATATGACTTTTTGTTTGAACAACATAGAAATTCGCACGACGAATGCCTAATGAACAGAAGCACCTCCAATCAAGGGGCAGACATGACCATGGTCTATTATCTGGGGCAGTCCAATCAAGATTCGGAGAATCTCTCAAAGGTCAAATAGCCTGGGGCAAATCTCCGCCTGAGTCACTTGGGGCATTCCAACAACGAATCTTGTCTGATTAAACATCTTCTGGGGCATGACAAAACACTTCTAACAGGGGCAACTCCCTACATTCTGAGAGCATGGATATAGTCGAAAAAATGCTACACAAAATCAAAGACCCGCTAGGTTGACACACCTAGGCAAAAACAAGGGCTTCCCGGCGAACCAAAAGGGTTCGGGCAAAATGAGGGATGAAATGGAAAATCTGTACACCCGGCAAGTCGAAAACCTGAAAAGGCGGCTTGGGCAAAAATGGGTATCCCGTTGGACTGAAAACCCGAAAGGGCGGTCCAGGCAAAAATTAGGGGTTTAAGCGTACGACTATGTCCTGGCATCTCGTCACCTGTCTACTAGAAGATTGGTCAAAACGGCAGTTATCAAACACTTTCACAGGTACTTTCTTCTCCAACAGAAACTGGGGTCATAATGAGTGGTCCGGGCAATCTAATTGCTCTATTCACCAAGGTACCAAGGTAAGTTCAGCTGAAGAACATGACCAGTATATCTTAAATCCCCAGGGAGTGAGTCAGCAAGTCAATACACTCTCCCCAAGTAAAGTTACAGTCAGCCTTAAGGAAGTTGGGTATCCTCCAGCAGATCTCAACATTCCCCAGCACAATATACGGATATTCTTAACAAGCATCCCCGGCAGTCTTGACCTAAAAGATTGTTCCCCGGCGGTATATCAAACATTCAATGGAGTCACTTCCCCGATACAGTTCAAAACTTCCCCAGGAGAGTCCAATCCAGTTTCCCCAGGAAAGTTGGGATCCATCTCCCCAAGCAGTAAGCTTATCCCCAGTAAATTCTGGAAGCTTATCCCCTACAGAGCACGAACGCGTCCCCCGGCTTTATTTAAAGGTTATTTCCCTATCAGGATATAACTGGGTTATCCTCAGCCAATAGCCACGGAAAGATCGTCCACGATGAAGTCTTCCTATCCCCAGCGAAGTCTATTAACACTTCTAACATAACAATGGTATCCCCAGCGAAGTTACCATCAACATTTCAGCAAAGTACCTCTCTCCCCACAGAGTATTGTTTCCCAGCAAGATCGTTAGAGTACTTTTCTCCCTGCAGAGTAATCCATTCGCCAAGTTTATTCCCCAACGGAGTTATCTTCTCCTACCGGTATTCTTGCAACTATCATCCCCAGCGGAAGCAAAGATCTATTCTTCAACATCAGCCCAGGAGTGACTTCCCAGCACCCGTCAAGGATTTATTTTCCTAAGACGAAAAGATACATTCATAAACATCATATTTTCATACATTACAGCATGCATATACGCATCATATCTTACAAATCTCATTTATGTTGAGAACATCATCGCTTGATTCATATCATGCCTTGCATATGACTGACCTTTACCTTCAGGAAAGATCCAGTTAAGTTCTCAGCTACATTCCAAGAGCTTGTCCGGTTCAGTTAAATCGACCCTAAGATTTTCCTGATTCTTATCCAGTCAAAGGCCTTCTCTGGTTCAGTCAGATCGACCCTAAGATCTCCCTGATTCTTATCCAGTTGAAGATATTCCAAGACCTTGTCCGGTTCAGTTAAATCGACCCTAAGATTTTCCTCATTCTTATCCAGTCAAAGGCCTTCTCTGGTTCAGTCAGATCGACCCTAAGATCTCCCTGATTCTTATCCAGTTGAAGATATTCCAAGACCTTGCCCGGTTCAGTTAAATCGACCCTAAGATTTTCCTGATTCTTATCCAGTCAAAGGCCTTCTCTGGTTCAGTCAGATCGACCCTAAGATCTTCCTGATTCTTATCCAGTTGAAGATTCCAAGACCTTGTCCGGTTCAGTTAAATCGACCCCAAGATTTTCCTGATTCTTATCCCGTCAAAGGCCTTCTCTGGTTCAGTCAGATCGACCCTAAGATCTCCCTGATTCTTATCCAGTTGAAGATTTCAAGACCTTGTCCGGTTCAGTTAAATCGACACTAAGATTTTCCTGATTCTTATCCAGTCAAAGGCCTTCTCTGGTTCAGTCAGATCGACCCTAAGATCTCCCTGATTCTTATCCAGTTGAAGATTCCAAGACCTTGTCCGGTTCAGTTAAATCGACCCTAAGATTTTCCTGATTCTTATCCAGTCAAAGGCCTTCTCTGGTTCAGTCAGATTGACCCTAAGATCTCCCTGTTTCTTATCCAGTTGAAGATTTCAAGACCTTGCCTGGTTCAGTTAAATCGACCCTAAGATTTTCCTGTTTCTTATCCAGTCAAAGGCCTTCTCTGGTTCAGTCAGATCGACCCTAAGATCTCCCTGTTTCTTATCCAGTTGAAGATTTCAAGACCTTGTCCGGTTCAGTTAAATCGACCCCAAGATTTTCCTGATTCTTATCCAGTCAAAGGCCTTCTCTGGTTCAGTCAAATCGACCCTAAGATCTCCCTGTTTCTTATCCAGTTGAAGATTTCAAGACCTTGTCCGGTTCAGTTAAATCGACCCTAAGATTTTCCTGATTCTTATCCAGTCAAAGGCCTTCTCTGGTTCAGTCAGATCGACCCTAAGATCTCCCTGATTCTTATCCGGTTGAAGATTCCAAGACCTTGTCCGGTTCAGTTAAATCGACCCCAAGATTTTCCTGATTCTTATCCCGTCAAAGGCCTTCTCTGGTTCAGTCAGATCGACCCTAAGATCTCCCTGATTCTTATCCAGTTAAAGATTTCAAGACCTTGTTCGGTTCAGTTAAATCGACCCTAAGATTTTCCTATTTCTTATCCAGTCAAAGGCCTTCTCTGGTTCAGTCAGATCGTCCCTAAGATCTCCCTGTTTCTTATCCAGTTGAATATTCCAAGACCTTGCCTGGTTCAGTTAAATTGACCCTAAGATTTTCCTGTTTCTTATCCAGTCAAAGGCCTTCTCTGGTTCAGTCAGATCGACCCTAAGATCTCCCTGTTTCTTATCTAGTTGAAGATTTCAAGACCTAGCCTGGTTCAGTTAAATCGACCCTAAGATTTTCCTGTTTCTTATCCAGTCAAAGGCCTTCTCTGGTTCAGTCAGATCGACCCTAAGATCTCCTTGTTTCTTATCCAGTTGAAGATTTCAAGACCTTGCCTGGTTCAGTTAAATCGACCCTAAGATTTTCCTGTTTCTTATCCAGTCAAAGGCCTTCTCTTGTTCAGTCAGATCGACCCTAAGATCTCCCTGTTTCTTATCCAGTTGAAGATTCCAAGACCTTGCCTGGTTCAGTTAAATCGACCCTAAGATTTTCCTGTTTCTTATCTAGTCAAAGGCCTTCTCTGGTTCAGTCAAATTGACCCTATGATCTCCCTGTTTCTTATCCAGTTGAAGATTTCAAGACCTTGCCTGGTTCAGTTAAATCGACCCTAAGATTTTCCTGTTTCTTATCCAGTCAAAGGCCTTCTCTGGTTCAGTCAGATCGACCCTAAGATCTCCCTGTTTCTTATCCAGTTGAAGATTCCAAGACCTTGCTTGGTTCAATTAAATCGACCCTAAGATTTTTCTTGATTCTTATCCGATCAAAGGCCTTCTCTAGTCCAGTTAAATCAATCCCTAAAGATTTTCCTGATGAAGACTCAGTAGAAGACATCCCAGATTCTCTCAGCGTTACTGTTGAGGTTGAAGTCGCCCAAGATTCTCTCAGCGTTACTGTTGAGGTTGAAGTCGCCCAAGATTCTCTCAGCGTTACTGTTGAGGTTGAAGTCGCCCAAGATTCTCCCAACGTTACTGTTGAGGTTGAAGTCGCCCAAGGTTCTCTCAGCGTCCCTGTTGAGGTAGTAATCGCCCCCAGATTCTCTCAGCGTTCCTGTTGAAGTAGTAATCGTCCAAGGTTCTCTCACCGTCCCGTTGAGGTAGTAACCATCCCTGGCTCATTCATCACTGTTTGAAGCTCCAGATCCAATTCCTGTAACCAGTCAGGGCACATCTACACAAAGAGTTTGAAGACCAGCTCCTGTAACAGGCCAGGTACTCATTTTCTTTTTTCAGGTACGTAAGTTCTCGCTAAGGAATCTCTTACGCGATCGACATCCAGATGGCATCTATAAGCCCATCCACTCATCCATCATCTCTTAGCATGGCATCTATAAGCCCATCTTCCTATCCATCAATCTCCAAATGGCATCTGTAAGCCCATTCCCACCATCACACTACTATGTGAGCGCAAATTTCTGGGCACTCTAGTGATCAATCATCTTCCACCTTCGGATTACGAAAGGCACGTCAGCCAATCTACATCCTCAGGTCTAAGAAGATTGAACAGGGGCAACTGTTGTACCCCAAAATTTTCCCTCCCATATTCTTCAAGATTTGCAAAGAGCATGCTTCAAAATCTCCCCAAGGGTTGCACAGTTCAAGGGCCTCCTAACAGTCAAAAACTAGGGTTTTGATTCTGACAAAGAAATTGAAGTTTCCAAGGGTTCAAACAAGTCCCACATGCCTACAAACATTTTCAAGTATCCTCATGTCAAGTTTCAAGACTTACAGCACAAAATTGCACTGTCAAAAGACCCTAATTGCTCAACAGTCAACTGTAGGGGCAAAATGGTCATTTGACAGTCAAAAAGTTCAAATTTTTGGTCAACATCTTATTTTGAAGCCACAAACATCATTTTATCAATTCTTGATCATGATTCTCAAGGCATGGCTCAAAAAGTCTCAAGATGCAAAAGTTTCCATATTTGGACAGTTGAAAAAGTCAACTGTAACTTGACCAAGGCATAACTTCCACATGGTTCATCAGAAAAATTCCATCCAAAGCTCATTTTGAAGAGAATCACATTTCCTACAACTCCTCTTCACACTTCAAGTCCAAGAAATGCTATCACAAAAAGTTATCAATTTCAACATTATAGGTCATTTTCAAAAGTCAACAAAAAGGGACTTTAAGTCAAAGACCATAACTTGAGATTGGTAAATCAAAATGACATGGGACAAATGGCATTGGTTAGAGGACTTCAAGACCTTTCCAAAATGTCCAAGAACATGATCAAAGCTTAAAAATTGAGCAAGATATGCCTTGTGGAAGTTGGGAAATTTTTGGGAATTTTGAAAAGTCAACTTTGCTTCAAATGCCTTAAAATTGCTAATGGGCCACAATTTCTTCCAAGAATCATCATCCAAAGGCTATGCACGACCATTGTCCCAAAGGGAAGTTATTTCATCATTTTTTATTATTTATTTGAATTTTTAATCACCATTAATTCATTTAATTAAATAAAATATGACAAAAATAGCAAAGCATGTGTTTTGAATCTTGTGATACAGCTAATAGACTCCTTAAAGACTCAAGATCTCGTGCATATCAAAAAAAGGAAAGATTTGGTGCAAATTGGCATGTTCTTCATGAAGAAAATATTGAAAAAGATTCATAAAAATCAAATTTTGAAAACCATTAAAGACAAAGCTTTGGGCTTGGATTATTGACCAAAATCGTTCCTTATACAAGCACAAACCTAACCCTAATCAGAACAACCTTGGAGCTGCGCCCAAACCTGAATACAAAGCTTGGCATTTTTGTGAAAAAGTTGAAAACTGAAAACACTCATAGGGCGTGATTCAAAGCCTGTAATCCATACCAATAGCTTGCCAAGGCATCAAGGAACATAACTGAATCCTTTTCCAGTCCCCACGCATCAAGAATTGGTATATGGAGATCAAACTTTTTCAAACTTTTTGCATATTCGTGTCTCATGATTCATGCGTTGTTTTCAATTTCTAATGCTTGATTTGTGTTAATTTATTCATTCTAAAGCTAACCATGCCATTTAATTGAGTTTTCGTGCTTTATACATGAATCCACCATTGAAGCTTGCTAGGGTTTCAGAACTGTAAAATTAGGGCTTTCCTCTTCAGGAAAAATTAGACCACAGGACCAGGACCATTGGACTCAAAAGCTTCACACGAGTTTAACACATATGTCGCACTCAATTTATGAGCAACCATGGCGTAATCGCTATTTTCTTATACTGTAGTTAGTGGGGGTTCAAAACCCCCGCTATTTGATATGTTTTTTCAGGCAAAAGCAAGGGCGTGGTGGAGAAGACGCTGAAGTGTCTCAACCATACAGGGCCATTCATATTTTCGCGCATTTTTTCATGTTTACCAAATAACGCTTGTTCTCTCTCATATGAATCAGATTCCATTAATATTACAAAGAGCGCGCTTGGCACAGTTGGTTGATGCGTTGTCCCTTAAGCATTGGGACCTGGGTTCGATTCCCAGGTCCCCCATATTTCTCAATGAATTTTGTTTTAATGTGATTCCCTGCAGTGTACGCCCAGGGGTTCATCATGCGACCACTATCAAGGCTTGCCACATGGCCCAGGAGACAAATCTGAAGGTCAGGGTGAGAGGTCCATCATACACCTCCATTGACCATGCCACACGCGCGCTGAAAAGTCAACCAAAGGCCTTAATTCATTGGGCCTGATTGCTACAATAATACTTCCAAATTGGGGTCAACACCCCCCAAGTGTTTGTATTTCTTTT
The DNA here is from genome assembly GCA_948472305.1 of Vicia faba. Taxonomy (NCBI): domain Eukaryota; kingdom Viridiplantae; phylum Streptophyta; class Magnoliopsida; order Fabales; family Fabaceae; genus Vicia; species Vicia faba. The sequence goes on from OX451737.1 coordinate 347,763,763, forward strand.
CTTTTTCCTATTTTTTATTATTTGTTTTAATTTAATTATTTCCTTTTAATTCATAAATTAATATTTTCATAACATAAAAATACCCAAAAAAATTCAGAAACTATAAAATAAAAAATATGTTTTTATGTTTAATTCACTAACATTTTTGTAAATAAACTTTATTAATTAATTTAGTTTTTTAATTCTAGGTTTAATTCTAATATTTTTCTTAATAAACTAAAAAAATGTAGAATTAGGGTTTTAAACACTTTTATCCTTTTTTCTTTTCTTTCCCCATAATTAATAATTAATTATTTATTTTGTAAATAAATTGCCATGTAAATAATTAGGTTAAAATTAGGGTACAAACTTTAACATTTTTTAAATTAAAAATAGTTTAGAATTAGGGTTTTAATTTCATTTAATTTTCTTACTAAATTCCATAAATACAAAAAAAAAAACTCAAAAATAATTTCTTTTTCTCAGTTAACTTAATTAATTTATTAATTGCAATTTAATTTCCTTAAAAGGGTCCAACGCCCTCGCATTCCCGACTTCACTTCTTCTCGCATTTTGTTTTTATTTCTTTTTGTGAATATAAATGTAATTGCCCAAAAGCCATGTAATAGATCAATTAGGGTATTTATTTTCCGCATTTTGTTTTATTTCAAATCGGGTCTTGGACTAATTTGGCGATGTAGACCCGCGCCTTTGTAATAGCGTAGGACTTTTAATTCTCGCATCTTTTAAACTGTTAATAATTTGCATGAAAGAATGAATACCAAAATAAAAGCAAAGCGTAGATCACCAATGTATGACAAGACAAAAATATCTGAAAACGACACACAAATCACACACCACCCCTAGGGTACGCCTCATTGTTGCCTTGCCCCTCGAAAGGTGGTCGTCGAGTAGAAGATGTTTTAGTAAGTCCTCATGTCCATGAACATGGCATGAGGGTAGCTTCTAAGGTGTCTTCCTATTGCTCTGGTGATCACCATGTCCTGAACCCTCGAATTGACCCGAACACCTCCAACGGTGGTGCTACCTACCTCTCAATGGTGGGATGGCACTCCTTTAAGGACATTTACACAGACGAATTCCTTAGGGTAGGTAGACGACTCCAGATACTTGCTCTAATTTCAAAACAAAATCAAAACTCTTTTCACACCGACACTTTCAAAAAGCTTTCGAAAGCAACTTTTCAAACACTCTTGAGGACTGATACAAGATTCGAACTGAAATTTCCAAAGAAAATTTTTTAAACCCACACTTGAAAAGCAAACAAAACAATTTTGAAAACACAAATGAGCAAGTATCTAAGAGCCCATGGATAACCATGGATAGAAAGGGTGCTAACACCTTCCCTTTCTATAAATCTACCTCCCGAACCGAGAGCAATCTCTATAAGGAATTTTTCTGTGCTTTTGTCCTTTCCATTTGGAGAAAATAAAAGACGGTGGCGACTCTTGCTTCCGCGACATTTCGCGAACCAGCGTTAAACAGTCAGTTCCAGATCCACCGATCACAGACCGGATAACAGCTTAGCAAGCTATTGTGAAGCCTGGATTACGACCAGATGACAATACAAGTTTCTGTGAAGCCTGGATTACGACCAGACAGCAGTCAAGAATACTACGAAGCCTGGAGTCGACCAGATAGTGGTATATCTTCAACACAAGCCGTGAAGCCCGGATTTGACCGGATAACAGCTTAGCAAGCTATTGTGAAGCCTGGACTACGACCAGATGACAATACAAGTTTCTGTGAAAGCCTGGAGATCGACCAGATAATAATTAAGTGTTATTAGAATGAAGATTCTCATCCTTGAAGTCTCAGAAGATTGGTATACTCCCAATTTCTGACCCTTAACAGAATGAAGACTCTCGTCCTGGAATCCCCAGTAGATTGGCATACAACCCAAGCTCCTGATTCCCCAACAGCAGTCCCAGGACTTCTCGTTTTCAATGATCAAAGGATTCTCAATCCCCTGCAGCAGTCAAGGATTTACTTTCCCCAGCAGCAGTCAAAGATTTTGTTATCCAGGATCCGCCTTCCTCAGCAAGACAGCTCATCAGCTTACATGCCCATCCATTACATTCATATCATAAACATTAATATAACATACATTACATCATACATTTCATGAAACATAACTTTGTGTTTCAGCTAATATTTTACCCTTTTCAGGATAAGATTATTAAGCTCAAACTTTTGAAAACAGTTTACGGACGCTTCCCAACATGGATGCTGATCTATTGCTTATTCAACTTCAAGACTTATGAAAATAGTTTACGGGTTCTCCAGACACAGATGTTAACCTATCGCTTGTTCAGATTCTTCAACTTCTGAAAATAGTTTACGGATTCTCCAAACACAGATGTCAATCCATTGCTTATTCAAGATCCCCAATGCAGAGATATTCCAAACATGGATATCTTTCTGATACTCGCTCATTCATCAACGACATACAGTTCAACAAGCATTCCAGATGGCATCTTTAAGCCCATCCCCCGACAAGATTCTGTCACATCTCCAGATGGCATCTCTAAGCCCATCTCCAAATGTCATCTTTAAGCCCATTCCCGCATCCATGTCTTGACGAGTGCAAATTTAAGGGCACTCTAGTGTCCAATCTCCTTTTACCTTCGAGACGCGAAAGGCAAACCTGCCAATCTAACTCTTCAGGTGCAAGAAGATTGAACAGGGGCAAATGTTGTACCCCAAAATTTTCTCTCTCATTTCATCAACATTCTCTCACCACAAGACTCTTGGAGCTCAAGATCAAGTTAGGGTTTGCTCTGCTCAAGACTCCTCCTTGCACTATTGACCCAAATTAGGGTTTGAGTTTGCACAAAGATGTTTTGACCTGAAATGCCCAAAGTGAATTTCATGCTTCATGTTGGACTCACAAGTTTATCCATACCAAGTTTCAAGCCTTGATTCCAATCTTTGCCCAGTCAATTGGACAGTTGACCTAGAAATCAACTGTATTGGGGAAAGAGTCAACTGTGGCCAATTGACAGTCAAACCTCATGAAATTTGATCCACATCAACATAATGAACTCATATGAACCATTTGGTCAAGTATTGATCACAATTTCACAAGAAATTTGATCAGATCACCAAAAGGGCAAAATGGTCATTTTTAGGGTTTTGACTGCACAAAAGCAATTTTTGACTGTTTGACCTAGCCAATGGCAAACCAAGCTCACATATGGACTCAAGGACTCAATGGCATTGTCTTGACACATTCAACAAGTTCAAAAGATCCCAAATGCATAGGATTAACAGATGAATTTTCCAGTCAACTGATCAAAATTTGACTGTATACTGAAAAGTCAAACTTTGACTTTTTGGTCAAAATCAAATGCGAAGATTCATTTTTCATCAAGACATGTCAAATTGTGAAACTTGTTCATCAAGAAACCCAAAATTGCAAATTAGGGTTTAAGATGAGAAAATTTCATAACTTAGAATTTTTTTAAGTTATGAAACTTCCTTATTTTTCCCTAACTTTGTCCTATTTTTTCATCAAGATACAAATGGATCCAAACAAAACTAAAAACATGAAAGTTGTAGTCCATTGCAAAATCTACAACTTTTATTCACAAAGTTTTCTCAAAGGAAGCTTGTAGCTCTAGTTATGATTTTTGGAATAAGGGTGCAAAACATTTTTAACTTAGAGAAATTTTGACCTATTCTAGGCAGGATTTTTGTCCAACTTCATGGCCACTTTTCACATGCTTCCACTTGGAGCTTCAATTTGCATTACAAAGATTGATTGTATTACACATTCTAAGCTTTCCAACTTGTCCAAGAACTTCTCAAACATCCTTGTGGTTAGGGAGAATCGAATTTGCAAAGATGGGCAAAAGTCACTTTTGTTCATAACCAAGTACATGTTCATACATTGGCATTTTTCAAATCAGCTTGTACAAGCTAGCTTGCAGGCCTCAAAAGCAGTCTCACACACCATAATTAAATACCTAACCATTGTATGAATGCATTATTTCTTCCCTTTGGGCATTACACATGAAATTATCCCTTAAATAGAAAAAGCAAACATGCCATTTTGATAAAGATGCACTTTATGTCAAATACCATATCCAAGAGGTACAAGCCAGATCTTTGAGGCACAAGTTTGTAGACAAATCCCTCTAACCAAGAGCCAAAGTTGCAGCATACTTTAGGGTATTGTACAGGCCTGTATTGAAACTTGCATTTTCTTGCTTCAAGTAGAAGAAATCTTGCAAAATACTCTCATCTCTCATTCCTGTCAACACAACCAAATACAAACCTTATTCTCATCTTTCATACATCCAAGCAAGCCTAAGGCACGAATCAATCACCCCTCAAACCTCCTCAAACACAAAACACCCTCTTGCTGCAGAAACAGAGCAAGTTTTGTAACTTGACTTCCACAAACATTTCCACTCGTGCATTTTGGCTAAAAAGAGTTCAAACATGTTCCATATTATCCACTGAAGCTATCCCAAGCATTGAACTCAAGTTGTAACACCCATAACCACGTTTGCCATTTTTATTTTCAAGCTGTGCAGGTTGACTTCCATAGCACGATTCAGTTGATTTAAAGCAAGCTAGGAGTTGGAGAAGCATCCCTGGACTTCAAGCAAGTTGTACAAAAGCTCAAAATCCATTGGAAGTTGCTACATTGTTCTGTTCAAGTCAAGCTGAAACAGGTAAAAACATGAACTTCTATCTCTCTATCCAGGCATGATTAAGCTTAGGTTTGTGAAGAAAACATGTTCTACTCATAGCCCTGAAGCCATCCATGTATTTACTTTTCATTTATATTATGCGTGCTGTGAGAATTTTGGCCATGAACATTGAAGAAAATTTAGGTCAGAAATTGGGGATGAAGAAATTCTCCTTCGTTTCTTAGAGTTAGGTCATGTGTTTTATATGTATGAATTCGTCTCTTGATGCTCTACATTGTTTATGTTATGAGTTTTTGTTAAAAGTCAAAGAATCAAGAGATGATGATTGCATAAGAGGCGCACGCGTTTTCTTTTTGAATGGAGCTGGAGGTTGAAGACAAAGCTGGCTTGGGCTGGGCCTGAGTCAGCATGCTATTCACACCCCTTTTTTCCATTTGCACCCCCTTGGCCCATTGTGTGATATATTGATCATTTTTTATTTTTCCTTTTTGATTCTGACTTATTATTTTTTGCTCAAATATAAAAAAATATCAAAAATATTTTTCCATACATTTTTGCATTTATTTGGTATTTATTTGTTTTATTTAACATATACATGTAAATAAATATATATACTTTTATTTAAAACACTAAAAAATAATACAAAAATATATTTATTTTCAGTTATTATTTTTTTGTTTACATTTTGAAAACATTTTCTAAAAGTATACATTTTTGTAAATAATGAATATTTTATTTTGGTATATATATTTAGTATATTTAATATATAATATAAATACTTGTATATTTTATTAGATATTTAGGACAAAAATTTAGAAATAATACATTTGTATTTTTATTAATATATGACATTAAAAAATACTTTTTTTTTACAATATACTTCTTCTTTTTTATTTTTGTATAAATTAATATATAATATTGTATAATATTAATAAATAAATACTATTTATTTAACAAACTAGGGTTTTGCCCTAAACCATAAAAATATTCAAAATTTGACCTTTTTATTTTTGTTTATATTTCACATTGAAAAATACTTTCTCATACATAAAAAATCCTTTTTGTGCATAATACATTTTTGCATATTTATTATATTTGTTTAAATATTGTACAATTTGATATTTGTATATTCAATATGGATGTAATAGTTTTAGATTTAATTTCTTGCTAAATATCCCCCTATTCAAACATTTGTACCCCCATCCCCATAATTATGTTGTAATAATTTAGGACTTTAAATTTCCGCATTTAAAAGCTTTCAAATTATGCCATGATAGACCTAGGGTTTGTATGCAAATAAACAAATAGATTGACCTAATTCAAGATAAATGCATGAAAAAACAAACACCATGCACACTTGCACCCCTAGGGTTACTCCACTTGTTGCCTTCAAAAATGGGCCATGTTGCATGTTGAGTGTCTTTGGCAAAACGAAACAAAAATGATCATAGTCCCTCGATGACGCTTCCTCAAGTTGCCTAAAAAATGATCAAGTCCCTTAAAGGAAAAATTGCCAAAGACATTTGACACTATTGCATTCATGGTCTAAACGATGACCCGCGCCCGTCCCGTTAACATCCTAACACAAGATTGTCCACCAAATACAATGGTGGAACAATACTGTTAAAAGGGTTAAAACATAGGAAAGATCTTTGAGAAATTTAGGGTAGATAGCTCTTGGTTACTTGACCAACTTGCAAAACAAATCCTTGCCATTTTTCAAAACACACTCCACAACACTTTCAAAAACAAACTTCCAAAAACATTTGAAACATCTTTTCAAAAAGACAAACACCATTGTAAAACACTCGAGTAAAGAATTGTTACAATGGTTGCCTAGACAAGGCATCTTTTTCAAAACATTTTCAAAAACCACACACACACACAAAGCACCATTTCAAACAATTGAAAATGCAAGGCAAGTGATCTAAGCAAGTAACTAAGAGCCCATGGATAACCATGGATAGAAAGGGTGTTAATACCTTCCCTTTCTATAATCTACTCCCCGAACCCAAGAAAACATCTCAAAGGTTTTTCCTGTGCTTTTTAACCTTTCCTTAGGATAAAATAAAAAGTCGGTGGCAACTCTTGCTAAACCGAAACATTTGCGGAAACAAACGCAAAACTCAAGTCAGTTCTCCCACCGTATCACACTTGTACAGGCCTATCTTGTATCACTTCACACTTTTCTTTCAAAACAAGTCAACTTGCCAAAATCACATAACTTGAGTATCGGATATAATCAACTCTTGTAAGCATTTGAAACAAGTTTTGCACATTGCCTTAGGCCAGAAACACGAGCCATCCATCCCTCAAACACTCTTGAACATCAAAACACCAAAAACTTGCAAAACAGGGCACTCTCTGTAGTTTCACTTCCATCTCACAAACCACTCGTGCGTTTTGTCCCAAACCAGTTCCAATACACTTCATACAACCTATCTGAACTATCCCAACCATTGGCCATTGATTGTAACTCCATTTGCAAGCTTCACTATTTTTGATTTCAGCTTGTGCAGGTTGACTTTTACAGGCTTATTCAAGCAAGCTCAAGGCAAACAAAGCATTGGGGAAGGTCAGAGGAAGTTCAGGCAAGCTTACAAACATCTTAGGCCTCACTGAAAACCCCTGCATTGCCATACTCGTGTTCAACTGAAACAGGTATTTTCCAACTTCCTATCTCTCTATTTAGGAATCATTAGGCTTAGGTTTGTGAATAAAAAATGTAGTACTCATAGCCCTTAAGCTGTACATATGCATAGATTTCATTTAAGTTAAGTGTGCTAAGAGAATTTGATTGATGAACTTCCTGAAAAAGTTAGGTTAGAAATTAGGGCCAGAGAAATTCTCTCTGGTCTTTGAGAGTTAGATTAAGTTTTTTATATGGTTAGAATCATGGTTTAATGCTCTATAAGTTTCATGTTTTGAGTTTTTGATTTCGTGCAAAGAATAGAGAGAACATAATTGAAGTTGCAGGGCGCGCGTTTTTGTGTTCAGAGGTTGAAGATGATGGAATCTGGGTTGGGCCTTGGTTTAGCTTGCTTTTGACACCCCCCTCTTTGCTGTTCACACCCCCTTGGCCCATTGTTTTATATTTTCATATTATTTTCATTTCTTTTTATTTCTGACTTTATTTTATTTTTTCCAAATATAAAAAATTACTAAAAATATTTTCATTAAATTTTCACATTTTTATTATTTATTTTATTTTATTTTGACACAATATTTAGTTTATTAGGTTTACTATATTTATTTTCTCAAATAAAAACTTGTAAATAACACATAAAAATATTATTTTTTTATTTTTTATTTTTAGTATTTATATACTTAAATAATATTTTCTCATATATTATTATTTTCTAAAACAATTGTATATATTTTTATTTTTTATTTACTTGTACATAAATAAATAATATAATTAATAGATATATCTTTTTAAAACAAAATTTAGGGTTTTACCCTTAACAAAAATAACGTTTTTATTTTCTTTTTTTTAATACATTAAAAATCATATTTTTACACACATAAAAATAAACAAAAACACTTTTTTTTGCATATTTATAATATATTGCATATTTATTTAATTGTCTATTTAAATATTGCTTATTTATCATTTGTACAAAGAAATTCAATTTGGTTGTAATAACTTAGGGTTTTAATTTCTTGCAAAATAATCCCCTATCCAAAATTGTAACCCCCTCCCTATATCAATGTTGTAATAGCTTAGGTTTATTTTACGCACTTTATGCTTTCAAATATGCCATGATAGAGATTAGGATTTATATGCAATATCCAAAATCAAAACAAATAGTTAGACCTAAAAAAACAAGACAAAAATGCATGAAAATGACAACACAATACACACATGCACCCCTAGGGTTTCATCCACTTGTTGCCTTTAAAATGGCCATGGTATGCATGTTGAGTATCTTGGCAAAACAAAAATCAAAACAAAATATCATAGTCCCTCGATGATACTATCTTGGTTGCCTATACAAAAAATGATCTAGTCCCTCAAAAAATTGCTAAAGATACTTAGCACGATTGCTATCATGGTCAATACGATGACCCGTGTCTGTCCCGTTTAACATCCAAATACAAGGTTGTTTACCAAATGCAATGGTAAAACAACAATGTAAAAGGGTTAAAAATGTGTAAGAAAGATATTTGAGTAGATAGGGTAGACAACTCTTAGTTACTTGATCAAAACTTGCAAAAACATCCTTGCTATTTTCAAACACACCTCACAACACAATTTCAAAACATTTCCCAAAACAAATTTTCAAACATTCAAACATTGAAACATCTTTTCAAAAGACAATACACCTTTGTATACATTCAAACAATAATCATTACAAAGGTTGCCACAACGATGGCCTCTCTTCAAAATATTTTCAAAACCACACATAAAGCACCATTTCAAACAATTGAAAAGCAAAAGCAAGTGATCTAAACAAGTAACTAAGAGCCCATGGAAAACCATGGATGAAAAGGGTGCTTGCACCTTCCCTTTTCATAATCTACCCCCCGAACCCAAGAAAACATCTCAAAGGTCTTTCCTGTGCTTTTTGACCTTTCCTTTGGATAAAATAAAAAGTCGGTGGCGACTCTTGCTAAACTGAAACATTTACAAACACAAATGCAAAACCTCAAGTCAGTTCTCCCACCGTATCACAGTCGGCTACTGATATTAAAAGCTTTTTGGGATTAGTTGGATATTATAAAAGGTTTATCGAAGGTTTCTCTAAGTTTGCACTTCTGTTGACTACGTTGACTTGTAAAGGTAGAGCTTTTGTGTGGGATGTTCAGTGTGAAGAAAGTTTTGCGGAATTGAAGAAGAGATTGACGTCGGCACCAATTTTGACATTGCCTAACCCAGGAGAACCTTTTGTGGTATATTGTGATGCTTCTAAGATGGGTTTATGAGGTGTTCTTATGCAGAATGATAAGGTAGTTGCTTATGCGTCAAGGCAATAGAGGACTCACGAGAAGAACTATCATACGCATGATTTAGAGCTTGCTGTAGTTGTTTTGGTGTTGAAAATTTGGAGGCATTATCTTTATGGTTCTAGATTTGAAGTGTTTAGTGACCATAAGAACTTAAAGTATTTATTTGATCAGAAGGAATTGAATATGAGAAATTAAATATGGTTGGAGTTGTTAAATGATTATGATTTTGGTTTGAATTATCATCCAGGAAAAGAGAATATGGCAGCTGATGCGTTAAGTCGAAAGACTTTACATATGTCGGCAATGATGGTTAAAGAGCTAGAATTAATTGAACAACTCAGAGATATGAGCTTAGTTTGCGAAGTGACACCGCGGAGCGTTATTGTTGTACCCTAAAATTTTCCCTCTCATTTCTCAAATAATCTCTCACAAGATTTCCTTGGATTCAAGACTACACAGGGTTTGATCAGCTCAAGACACCTCATCTAGCACTGATGACTGAAAATTAGGGTTTGAGTTTGCACGTAGACAATTGAACTTTTAATGCCCCATATTACTTTCATGGATCATTTTGGACCCTCAAGTTTTCTCATGTCGAGTTTCAAGTCTTGAATCACATATTTGCTCAGTCAATTGATCAGTTGACCTAAAATCAGTTGTATTGGGGAAAAAGTCAATTGTGGTCAATTTACAGTCAAACTTCATAATTTTGGTCCATATCAACAATATGAATTCACATATGTCATTTGATCAAGTTTGGATCCCAACTCCTCAAGAAATTTGATCAGATCATCAAAAGGGAAAAATTGTCAAAATTAGGGTTTTGACTGAGAAAGGGCAATTTATGATTTTTGACTTAGAAAATGATTGATTGGTTTGAGACATAATCTCAAGTATTCAAATGCATCATTTTAACCTAATTGCATGGCTCAAAACATTGTTCAAGATCAATTGATTGACAGATGAATTTTCAATTAACTGATCAATACTCAAAAGTATACTGAAAAGCCAAACTTTGACTTTTTGGTCAAAATCAAGTGTCAAAGATTACAATTCATCAAAAAATGTAAAAATATGAAACTTTTTCATCAAGAAATCAAAAATTCGAGATTTCATTTTGAAAAGTCAAAATTTCTAAACTTAGAAATTTTTCTAAGTGTTGAAAACTTCATATTTTTCACAACTTTGAATAAAATTTTCACCATGATGCAAGATGATTCAAAGGAAACTTCCAACATGAAAGTTGTAGATATCAATGATATCTAAAATGTTGTATAATATAACCTCTCTTATAAATTCATGGATTTCAAGTTATGATTTTAAGAATACATGTTCATGAAACTTGAAAACTTAGTGAAATTTTGCCCTAGTTTAGGCAGGATTTTGACCTAACTTCATGGCAATTTTTCACATAGTTTCAAGGGGAATTTTCAAAAATTTCCAACATAGAGGTTGTATAGGATGTTACAAGCTTTCCAAAATGTCCAAGAAATCATTGAGATCATGCTTGAGCTAAGAGAGTCGAAGACAAGAAGTTAGGGTTTCAAACTTGTTTTTCAAGTCATTTTCATGATGAACATTTGATCCAATCCACACCCATGCTGCATGACTCTTACTTTACAGGCTTCTAACCTCTAAATATATCCATAATCAGAATATTACACAACTATTTGAGTTATGATCCAAGTGTTTGAGTCATTGTCCAAGTGATTATTCCATTAATGGAACAAAGTTCACACTTCCATTTTGGAAAAGTGACTTTAATCACAAAGTTAATGGATAGAGCTCCTAACTTGTTTCATATGAACACAAGCAATGTCAAAGGAAAAATCAACATGTCTAGAGCCTCCCATAAACGCGGGCCATGCTTGTACTATATCTTGAAACCATGTTTTCCACTTTTCTTCAAAATCAAGTAACATAGCCATAACTCTATATCTCACAGTTTTGTCAACCTCAAGCCCTCTAACCCTTTTCATATAACTATACAAGTTATTTGCAAGCTAACACACGATTGAAAGCACTCCCAAACTCCTTGAAAACTTAGATTGCACAAAAAAACTCCATTGTTATGCAGAACCTGGCCAGAAACTCCCACATTTCAAACCACTTGTGAGTTTCCTCTTTAAATCATCTCAAAAGCTTCCTTACTTTAAATACAACCCATCCCAATCCTTGTTCCAAGACTGTAACACCATTTTCACCACTGTCCAAGTTCAAAAACAGAGCATTGCAGTTGGACTTCTCCAGGCTATTTCAGTCACTCTCAACTCAAACTAAGCATTGCATTAGCTTCCTAGAGACTCAAGGAAGCTAACTTGATCACTGCAGCATCTTGAATCAAGCTCAAACTCATTTCACGATTTCCAATTTTGAGGTGTTTTTCTTGAACTTCTATCTCATTATTTAGGCATTGTTAGGTTTGCATTTGTGAAGATAAAATATAGACATCATTTCCCTTAAACTATACATGTCCATAGATTTCATTTATGTTGCTTGAGTAGGAAGAATTTTGAGTTTGAACCTATGAATATATTTAGGTCAGAATTTGGTACTATTAGAAATTCATGCTCATCTTTGAGAATTAGCTTAAGTTATTTACATATTCAGAATCGTGAGGAAATTTCTAACAAGTTTGATGTTGGAAGTTTTGTGAATGGATGAGAAATGAATAAGTTACAGGTCCTTTGGCTGGAGGTTGAAGATGAAGTATATTCAGAGCAAAACTTATGTTACATATTTATTGTTTTGTTTAAGTTAACTGATGTATCACCACCCCGGTGGTTAAAGCGCGCGTATGTCACCTTAGAGACCTGGGTTCGAGCCCTAGTGGTACCCCTTTGGCTATTTTTCATATTTTCTTGTTTCTTTTTTTTTTGCAACACACGCGATGGGACTCCCCTTTGTGGGCTTTGTTTTTATTTGCTAATTCCTGACTCCTTGCTTGCTCATACACCCCTGGCCCAGCTTTTATTTATTATATTTATTTCATTTATTATTTTTATTGGCATTTTATTTTTTATTCTTCATTATTTTTATTATTATTATTATTAATTTTATTAATAAAAAAAATCAAAGAAATATTTTATTTATTATTAATACTTACCTATTTTATTTTCTTATAAAATAAAGAGACTAAAAAAACATTTTCTTTTAACAATTTAATTTATTTTTTTTAATAATTAATATTTAGATTTAAGTTTATTTATTATATTATTTTCTTTTAAATTAAAATCAACTTATAATTTAGGTTCCTTTTAATTATTAATTTTCACACTATTTTTATTAAGATAAAACCTTTTCACAAATAACCCTAAAAATACTTTTTTAACTTAATTTATTTCTTATTTAGTTTAAATTTAATTTTGTTTATTTTAATTAATCATCTCTCTTAATTAGGTATACACCCTTTCATAAAAACCAAACAAAATTATTTCTTTTTTCCATTTGCATTTGTACATTATTTATTCAATTCTTGTACATTTTATTCAATATGGTTGTAATAGATAATTAGGTTTAATTTTCTTGCAAATCCCCATTTGTAAATTTGTATACCCCCTCCCCTAATGATGTAATAGCTTATTATTTTTACTTTCCGCAATTTGTCGCTTTATATAAATGCTAGTAAATTAGGGTTTGTATGGAAAGACTAAAATCAACAAGTTAGCAAACCCTAATTCAAGATAAACAATACATGTAAATCAATACACTTGTACACTTACACCCTTAGGGTAATTCCACTTTGTTGCGTTACAAAAATGGCCATGTTATGCATGTGGGATATCTTAGCAAAAAGCAATCAAAAAATACAAGATTATAGTCCCTCGATGACGCTATCAAAGTTGCCTTTCAAAATGATCTTAGTCCCTCAAAGAGAATTGTTAAGATATTTCACAACATTGCTATCATGGCTATACGATGACCCACGCCCGTCCCTTTACATCTAAAGATAAGGCTTCTTACCAAATCAATGGTAAGATAGAAATATCAAAGGAAGTAAGAAATGAACAAAAGACTTTTGAGTAGGTAGATTGTTCCTAGTTGCTTGCTCAACTTCAAATCAAACACTTTTCCTTATTTTTAAAACAAACACCAACACTTTCAAAACATTTTCCAAACATGAAACATTTTTCAAAAGATCAACACTTTGTATACGTTCTTACGAACAAGAACTATTACAAAGTTTTCCTAAAAGATGGCGTCTTTTCAAAATGCTTTCAAAACCACACAAAGCACATTTTCAAACAAAAGCAAGTGATCTAGCAAGCAACTAAGAGCCCATAGATAACTATTGATGAAAAGGGTGCTAATACATTCCCTTTTCATAATCTACCCCCCGAACTCAAGAAACAATCTCAAAGGTCTTTCCTGTTCTTTTCAGCCTTTCCTTTTAGATAAAAGAAAAGTCGGTGGCGACTCTTGCGATAAAACACAAAACACCAAAGTCAGTTCTCCCACCGTATCACAGAACTGGCGACTCTGCTGGGGAAAAACTTAAAAGTAGGGCTACGTTAGGGCTAGATCACCTTTATTTGCCTTCATTTGTTTGATTTGTTTGCTTTATATTTTGGTTCCTTTTTGGGTTTGTTCTAATCCTCTACCCGGATTTTGGGATACCTTATAGGTAAGTAGCAGTACGTTGTGGAAACTGTGCGGGGTATACCGACATGGTCTAAGCAATAGCTACGTTACTGTGACATATTTATGGGTACTGGTAGCCCTTGAGTAGTCAAGGAGAATATGAGGCCACTGAGTGATGTCATGAAGAACTAACTGACTTTAAAACCTTTACTTGACCAACTTGGCCATTAAGATGTAGTGAGATGACCGGCTTTAGTGTAGTCCGAAGTTGGTAGATACTGGATACTATGCTCATTGAGGTTTGATTTTCGAGATATTTCGGTCCCTGTGAAAGAGGCTTGCGCTGAAACAATGCCCGAGAAGACAAATCAGTGATATTGAGATCCTTTAGTACCCGGTTACTATTTATAGGACAAGTTTGAGCCAACTAAACTCCAAGAGGGTACTTACCTATGAAACTCCATGCAATCCTAAACCTAATGACTTGTTTTGCTTTGTTTGTATATACTTACTTGTACATGACATCATAAACATCATAACATCATACTCATTTTCACTAACCATTTCAAGGATTATTGGGATTTGCCTTTGTTCTGTTTTGTAGGACATGGCTTCCCTCCGCAGAAATACTATCCAAGTCAATATTGTAAGGATTCCTCCTCAAATCAAAGAGTTAGCATCAAGGGTTCCTGAGAATTCTCCATTCACCGAAAGACATGGTCGTCTCCTAAACTTGGTTACCTCAAATACTGATGAAGACATGATGAAGGTGTTGTTCCAATTCTTTGATCCTCTACACCATTGCTTCACTTTTCCCGATTATCAACTTGTGCCAACTTTGGAAGAATTATCTAAACTCTTGAGGATTCCCATTCTCAATCAACTACCTTTCAACGATACGGAAAGAGATCCAAAACCTGAGGAGATTGCCCAAGCACTACACTTGCCACAATCTGATATCACAACTGATTGGGAAACAAGAAGTGGTGTCAAAGGTTTCTTAGCCAAGGTCTTGTTCGAGAAAGCTCAAGATTGTTGGAACTCTTTGGACTTACAAGCTTTTGAAGAAACCTTGGCCCTTATTATCTATGGGATGGTTTTGTTTCCAAATCATGATCAACTCATAGACATAAACGCTGTCAAAATCTTCATGTATCGTAACCCGGTGCCTACCTTGCTGGGAGACATCCTACATTCTTTTCAGTCTCGCACTATGAGGAAGATAGGAATCCCCGTGTGTTACACTCCTCTATTGGCAAGATGGTTTATTTTGCATCTTCCTTGATTTATGTTGAAGAACGAGCAAGGTTCTAGATGGTCCCATAGGTTGATGACACTCAGACACTCAGATGTTCATTGGTGTTCTCGATCCTTGGAGAACGTTACTATCGTCGACCATTGTGGAGAGTTCCCAATTGTCCCTTTACTTGGAATTAGGGGAGGTATCACATACAACCCTTGCTTAGCCTTAATAAAGTTTGGATACGCCCGGAGAGATGGTCCACATGAGATGCTCATTCAAGGATTGGTATTCGACTACGAGAGCGATGATCAAAGCTACCATCAGAGGTTTATCCGAGCTTGAAGGATGGTGAGCAAGATGGGTAGTAAGACGTTGGGACACAAGAATTCCATTCCCCTCGAGCCTTATTGTTGTACCCCAAATTTTCCCTCCCATTTCATCAACATTTTCTCATCACAAGACTCTTAGAACTGAAGATCAAGCTAGAGTTTGCTCTGCTCAAGACACTTACTTGCATTGTTGACTTAAATTAGGGTTTGAGTTTGCACAAGGATGTTTTGACCCACAATGCCCAAATGGACTTTCATACTTCATGTTGGACTCACAAGTTTATCCCTACCAAGTTTCAAGCCTTGAGTCAAATTTTTGGCCACTCAATTGGACAGTTGACCTAAAATCAGTTGTATTGGGGAAAAGGTCAACTATGGCCAATTGATAGTCAAACTTCATGAAATTTGACCCACATCAACATTATGAACTCATATGAACCATTTGATCAAGTTTGGATCACAATTCTACAAGAAATTTGATCAGATCACCAAAAGGGTAAAATGGTCATTTTTAGGGTTTTGACTGTACAAAGGCAATTTTTGACTGTTTGACCTAACCAATGGCAAATCAAGCTTAACCATGGACACAAGGACTCAATGACATTGTCTTGTCCCATTCAACAAGTTCAGAAGATCTCAATTGCATAGGGTTGACAGATGAATTTTTCAGTCAACTGATCAAAATTTGACTGTACACTGAAAAGTCAAACTTTGACTTTTTGGTCAAAATCAAGTGCCAAGAGTTATTTTTCATCAAGACATGTCAAATTATGAAACTTGTTCATCAAGAAACCCAAAAATGCAAATTAGGGTTTAAAATGGAAAATTTTCATAACTTAGAAATTTTCTAAGTTATGAAATTTTCTTATTTTTTCCTAACTTTGTCCCACTTTTTCACCAAGATGAAAATGGATTCAAACAAAACTTGAAACATGAAAGTTGTAGTCCATCACAAAGTCTACAACTTTTATTCACAAAGTTTTCTCAAAATAAGCTTGTATCTCAAGTTATGATTTTTGGAACAAGGGTACCTAAAACTTTTAACTTAGAGAAAATTTGCCCTAATCTAGGCAGGATTTTGACCCATGTTCTTGGCCATTTTTCACATAGTTCCACTTGGGATTTCAAGTTTCATTTCAAAGATGGATTGTATTAAATTTTCCAAGCTTTCCAAATTGTCCAAGAACTCCTGAAACACCCTTGTGTTTAGAGAGAATCGAATGCTTGAAGTTGGCAAAAACTCACTTTTGTCCATGGCCAATACATGTTCATACCAATTTGCAATTCTGATCTAGCTAGCTTGGTTCACCATTACAGGCCTCAAAACCAATTTTTACTCCTTAATTTAATGCATATCCATTGAGTTAAGGTATTGTCTTGGTCATTAGGGCATTATACACTAGTTTAAGCCTTAAAAGGAAAAAGCAATAATGCCATTTTTGCCTAAACTTCACTTTATGTCAAAACCAAATCCTTGAGGCATGGGGCCAGATCTTTCAGGCAAGATCAAGTCCACTAATTCTAGTAACCAAGAGCAAAAGGTGCAGCATGATTTAGGGCTTGTGCAGGCCTGCATTGGGAGAGGACACACTCTTGCTTGAAAAAGAAGAAAAGTTGCCAAACATAAGCAATCTCACATATCTGTTAACATAAGTTTAGACAAACATTGTAGACAAGTTCCATACCTCCCAACAAGCCAAAAACACGACCCTTTCATCACTCAAACCTCCTCATACTCAGAATCACTGTTTTTCTGCAAAACAGGGCAGGTTCTGCATTTTGCAAGCCACAACAAAATTCCTTCGTGCGTTTTGTCCAAAGATAGTTCAAACACCTTCCAATCAACTCACCTGAACTATCCCAGGCCCCCATTGCAAGCTGTAACACTTCTAACACACTTTGCCATTTTCATTTCAAAGCTCTGCAGGTTGAGTTCTACAGCACGATTCAAGTTGTTTCAAAGCAAGCCAAGCATAGGAGAAGCTTCCTTGGACCTCAGGCAAGCTCAAGAGAAGCTCAAACATCATTGAAGGTTGCTGCATTGTCCAGCTCGAAGTCAACTGAAACATGTATTTCATGGACTTCTATCTCCCTATTTAGGAATGGTTAGGCTTAGGTTTGTGAATGAAATATGTTGTACTCATAGCCCAGAAGCCATACATATGCTTAGTTTTCATTTACATTAATCGTGCTGAGAGAATTTCACTCATGAACTTTCTGAAAAAACTAGGTTAGAAATTAGGATCGGAGAAATTCTCTCTGGTCTTTGAGAGTTAATCCAAGTTTTTTATATGGTTGAATTCGTTGTTTAATTCTCTACAATGTTCATGTTATGAGTTTTGTCAAAAAATCAAAGAATCAGGAGTTAGCCATTGATGCACAGAAGCGCGTGTTTTGTGAACAACAGGAAGAAGAAGAAGTCTGGATGGGCTGGGCCTGTTTGTTTTCACTTCTAACACCCCTATTTTCTGTTTACACCCCCCTGACCCATTTATTTAAATATTTATCATTTTGACATTTTTATTTTTTATTCTGACTTTATTATTTTTTGTCTAAATATAAAAAATGCCAAAAATAATTTTCTATATTTTTCTTATTTATTTAATATTTATTTTATTTTATTAAGTATACATATGTAAATAAACTATTTTCTTTTTTAAACAAAACACAAAAATAATACAAAAAAATATAGTTATTTTCATTTATTGTTTTTATTTATATTTGAAAACATTTTCTTGAAAATACTCATTTTTTTTGTAAATAATTAATTTTTATTTTTTATGTTTAATATGTTTAATATATATATATATATATATATATATATATATATATATATATATATATATATATATATATATATATATATATATATATATATATATATATATATATATATATATATATATATATATATATATATATATATATATATATATATATATATATATATATATATATATATATATATATATATATATATTTTTTTTTTTTTTTATTAGATAATTAGGTAAAAAATACAAAAATACCACATTTTCATTTTTTATTAATATTGTGTATTAAAAATATTATTTTTTATAATATACTTTTATTTTTTGTATAAATTGGTATATTATTGTATATAACTAATAAATAATATTATTTATTAAGAATTAGGGTTTCTTGTCCTAAAATATAAAAATAATTAAAATTGATCCTTTTTTTATTTTATTTACATTTCACATTGAAAAAATACTTTTTTGTATACAAAAATCATTTTGTGCATAATACCTTTTATTTTACATTTATTTATTGTATTGTATTCAATTGTTGTACATTTAAATATTGCCTATACATTCGATATGGTTGTAATAACTTAGAATTTATTTTCTTATCAAATACTCCCAATTCAAATTTGTACCCCCCCTCCCTATATCATGTTGTAATAGTGTAGCATTTAAATTCTCGCACATTTAAAAACTTTCAATTATGCCATGTTTAGACCTAGGGTTTGTATGCAATTAAAATCAACAATTAGTTTGACCTAATCCAAGATAAATATGCATGAAAAACAAACACAATGCACACTTGCACCCCTAGGGTTACAATCCACTTGTTGCCTTCAAAAATGGGCCATGGTTGCATGTCGAGTACTTCGGCAAAACAAAAACAAAACAAAAGATCATAGTCCCTCGATGACGCTATCTAAGTTGCCTAAACAAAATGATCAAGTCCCTCAAGAAAATTGCCAAAGATACTTGACACTATTGCTATCATGGTCTATACGATGACCCGCGCCTGTCCCGTTAACATCCTAACACAAGGTTGTTCACCAAATACAATGGTGAAACAACACTGTTAAAAGGGTTAAAAACATAAGAAAGATCTTTGAGTAAAATAGGGTAGATAGCTCCTAGTTACTTGATCAAAAGCTTGCAAAAACATCCTTGCTACTTTTAAAACACACTTCACAACACAATTTCAAAACCCTACTTTCAAACATTGAAAACTTTTCAAAAGACAAAAACACCTTTGTATACATTCAAACAAGAATCATTACATAGGTTGCCACAACGATGGCCTCTTTTCAAAATATCTTTCAAAATCACACACAAAGCACCATTTCAAACAATTGAAAATGCAAAGCAAGTGATCTAAGAAAGTAACTAAGAGCCCATGGATAACCATGGATAGAAAGGGTGCTAATACCTTCCCTTTCTATAATCTACTCCCCGAACCCAAGAAAACATCTCACAGGTCTTTCCTGTGCTTTTTGGCCTTTCCTTAAGATAAAATAAAAAGTTGGTGGCGACTCTTGCTAAATCGAAACATTTGCAAACACAAACGCAAAATCCCAAGTCAATTCTCCCACCGTATCACAGAACTGGCGACTCTGCTGGGGAGATATTTAAAAGTGGAGTAACCTTAGGGCTTAGATCACCCTTTACATGATTATTGTTTGCTTTGTTTGCTTTACATTTGGTTCTCTTGTTTGGGCTTGAAATCCTCTACCCGGATTTGGGAAACATTCATAGGTAAATAGCAATCCGTTGTGGAAACTGTGTCGGGTATACCGACACGGTTGAAGCAATAGCTATATTAGTGCGACATATTTGTGAGTATCGGTAGCCTTTAAGTCAATCAAAGAGAATACGGGGCCGCTGAGTGATGTCATTAAGCACTAATGAACTAGAACCTTACTTGACCATCTTGGCCTTTTATTAGGGATAGTGAGATGACCGGCTTTGGTACAGTCCGAAGTTGGTAGATACTCGATACTACACTCATTGAGGGTTGTTTTCTTGGAATATTTTGGTCGCTAGTTAAGTGGCTAAACCAAAACAATGAACATAGAAAACAATCCAATGATATTGAGCTCCTTAGAACCCGGTTACTATTTATAGGACACGTTTTAAGCCAACTAAACTCAAGAGGGTACTTACCTATGAAACCTCATGCAAGCCTAAAACTAGGGTTTTGTGTGACTTGCTTGTACATGTGCTTGTGCATACATCATGAACATAATAAAACATCATATGCATCCACTAACCATTTCAAGGGTTTGGATCTTAATCTTTGTTCTTGTTTTGTAGGTCATGGAATCTCTTCATAGGAAAACAATTCAAGTCAACCTTGTGAGGATCCCTCCTTAACTCAAGGAGCTTACTTCCAGGATTCCAGAGAATTCTCTCTTCAGTGAAAGACATGGTAGACTCCTCAACTTAGTCAACACCAGCATTGAAGAAGACATGGTGAAAGTACTGTTCCAGTTCTTTGACCCCCTACACCACTGTTTCACATTCCCTGATTATCAGTTGGTGACTACTTTGGAGGAATTTCCCAACTCCTGAGAATTCCCATTATTCATCAACTACCCTACAACGGTACGGAAAAAGAACCAAAGCCCGAAGATGTTGCTCAAGCATTACACTTGCAACCATCTGACATCAAAGGACATTGGGAAACCAGAAGTGGTGTCAAGGGTTTCTTGGCAAAGTTTCTGTTTGAGAAGGCCCAAGACTGCTGGAATTCTCTTGATCTACAAGCCTTTGAAGAGATTGTAGCACTCCTTATCTATGGGTTGGTCTTGTTCCCAAACCCTGACCAACTTATAGATGTGAATGCTGTCAAGATTTTCATATCCAGGAATCCTATACCTACATTGCTTGGGGACATCCTACACTCATTTTACACACGAACAATGAGGAAAAGAGGTGTTCTCATGTGCTGTACTCCTCTCCTAGCAAGGTGGTTTATTTCTCACCTTCCACAATCAGTCTTGAAGAATGAGCAGGGTTTAAGGTGGTCACAACGGTTGATGACCCTCACACATTCCGATGTACATTGGTGTTCTCGGTTCAGAGAAATGTCATCATCATTGACCGTTATGGTGAATTCCCTAATGTCCCATTACTTGGCATTAGGGGGGGCATTACCTACAACCCTTGTCTAGCTTTGAGACAATTTGGATATGCCCGGAGGGATGGCTCTCATGACATGTTGATTCCTGACCTAGTTTTTAACTTCGACAATGATGCGCAAGGACTTCGACAAAGGTTCGTCAGAGCTTGGAGGATGCCTAACAAGGTGGATAGCAAGACACTAGGGCACAAGAATTCCATCCCCCTTGAGCCTTACCTCAAGTGGGTACGAACCCGCTCCCAGAATCTTATGATGCCATATCCTCACATTCTCCCTTTGATCAAAGAGCCTGTTATGGAAGGAGGGGTTCCATACACCATCCTACATCCTGACATGCCAACATCATGGGAGGAAATGCAAAAGAGTTGGATCCAACTCAAAGAAGAACATGATACTTTTGAAGCCAGCTTCTGTGCCAGTGAGAAGAAGGTTTTGGAGCTCACCCGCCGACTTTACGAGGAGGAAACTCTCAACACCTACATCGCACCAAAGAGTATGCGCAATGTCTTTTTACATTAAGAATTTTGTAATATTTCGCCCATAGGGCATTTATGTACTAACAAATTTCTTCTTAATATGACGTGCATTCTTTTTGTTTGCAACAAATTTGAAATTTTGAACCCTTGAATGCATTACATGAATAACATACCATTCATCATATGCATAAACAGGTCTTCAAGCCTGGTTCCCTTATCTTTCTGCTGTTTATTTCAGCAAGATGGATTTGGAGCAAACAGTAAAGGATCTACAGGCACAAAATTCACAATTCCAGTAACTCCTCATGACCTTGGCAAAGGGTCAAGAGGATCTCAAAGCTCTGTTAGAGAAGAATAAAGAGAAGAAAAAGAAAAAGAGACCGGGGGTAGCCACTTTCGGAAGAAGGTTTGAGAGTGATGCCAGAAGGACTCTTGAGTTCCCTTCGACGTCTGACGAAGGGGCTGGAAAGGGGAAAGGAGTTACTGTACCTTATGAGTCTGAGGTAGAAGAGGAGGAAGAGGAAGAAGACGAAGACTACTCTGAACAACGGTATCCACCAGCAGATGACAAATATAAGAACCTTGAAGATAGACTGGCAACTATGGAGTTACAGAGGGTGCCCAGATTGGAATTTGAAGAACTAGGGTTGGTAGCTGGGATTGTTATCCCTCCCAAGTTCAAGGTGCCAACATTTTCCAAGTACGACGGTCTGTCTTGCCCTAAGATGCACTTGAGGTCGTATGTTAGAAAGATCCAACCTCATTCATCCGATAAAGATCTCTGGGTACACTTTTTCCAAGACATCTTGTCTTGCACTCAGTTAGATTGGTTTTTATCAGCTCGAGAGATCAGAGGTTCACAATTGGGAAGACTTGGCAGCTGCTTTTTATCGTCAGTATCAGTACAACGCTGATTTGGCGCCCACTCGTACTCAGCTACAAAGTATGGGGATGGCTTCAAATGAAGGGTTTAAGGAGTACGCCCAGAAGTGGCGTGATCTGGCTAGAAGGGTGCAGCCACCGCTATCAGATAGGGAATTAGTTGACATGTTTCTGGGGACCCTGTCTGGCCCCTTTTTCAACCATCTAATCGGGAGCTCTTCTGCGGGATTTACTGAACTGATTTTGACCGACGAAAGGGTGGAGGCCGGTATTAAAAGTGGAAAGATTCAAAAGGATGCTTCCGCATCCACAACTGTTAAGAAACCTTTCCCAGCCAAGAAGGAAGCATCTACTGTGTATTCTCAGAAGGTATTGGGAAGAACTGAGCGTCGGCCGACTATAGGGGCCGTGATGATTCAAAATTCGTCAAATGATCAACCTCGTAACAATCAGTCGAGACCTAATCAACAACGGGTAGAACGGCCACAATGGCAGTTCACCCACATCAACATGACGCCCGCTCAGGTCCTTCCCCATTTGTTGAAGCTGAATCTGACCAGTTTGAAGGAGGTGCCAAAAAACCCTAACACCTCCTCTCCATACTATCACTCCAACGCCAAGTGTGCTTACCATTCCGACAATGCTGGGCACGATACCAATAATTGTTGGGCACTTAAGAACAAAATTCAGGATTTAATTGACACCAAAGAGGTTGAATTTGACGCTCCTGAGAAGCCCAATATTATATCCGCTCCGATGCCCAAGCACGGCCACAATGTGCATGTTGTTTTGGAAAATCTCCATGTTACTGATGTTGCCGATCTGTTGACTCCATTGTTAGTGATTAAATAAAAAAATTTGCGAGCCGGGATCTTTCCCGGTTGTGGCAAAGACTATTATTTCTGTTTGAACATTCAAGGTGATTTTCCAATGTTGAAGTCAAGTGTCTAACGCCTGATGGATACTCAAGAGATACTTTTCCAAAAAACCCCTGTTGACACTTTCAATCCTATTACTCCTGATACTTGTGTTACTTCAACCAACGATATTGCTATCATAACCATTTCCGACAATCCTCCCAAGGCTTGCAAAAGGCCTGTCAGGATTACACCCAACTCTGAATGTGTACCTTTAAAGATCACCATGTCGGGACCTGTCCCGTACCAATCAAGCAAAATGATACCGTGAAACTATGGGGGAGAAATCTTCTACCACGGCATCAAACAAATCGAAACAGTCCAAGAGATTTCTGAAGAAGACCCTGATATAGGGAACATCGCGGGTACAAGCAAGATAACCCGCAGTGGCCGGATATTTTCTCCGGAGATTGCTCCCCCTCGAGCAGTTTTCGGACCCTTAAAAGCTTCTACACATGTTGGGCCCTATGTGCAAGGCCCAGTGATTGAAGAATTAGATACTCCTGGAGTAAGACCATCTGCTGATATTACCGACAAGGGTAAGGGGATGCTGGAAGGGCCTGTCAGGACGAAGGCTCATGCTGTGGTTATCCCCGAAACCACTTAGAAAGAAATGGACGAAATCCTGAAAATAATCAGAAAAAGTGACTACGACGTTGTGGAACAATTAGGGAAAACCCCTTCTAAAATTTCAATGTTGGCTCTTCTGCTCTGTTCTGAGGCCCATGCCAAGGCCCTGATCAAATTCTTGAGAGCGGCACATGTACCCCAAGAGACCTCGGCTGACCAGTTTTAGGATTGTGTGGCCAGTCTTACTGCTGACAATGGCCTGGGCTTTTCCGACGCTGACTTAACTCCCAAAGGAAGGAAACACAATGACGCGCTACACGTCTCAGTTGAATGCCGGGGAACCACTCTCGCCCATGTCTTGGTTGATACTGGTTCTTCCCTGAATGTGCTGCCAAGGAAGGCCTTAGACCATTTGGATTGTGAAGGTTTGACCCTCAAACCTAGTAACATCGTCGTTAGGGCTTTCGATGGTTCCAAAAGAATGGTTCATGGAGAGGTTGATATTCATATCAAGGTAGGCACCGAAGTGTTCAACTCCACCTTCTACGTAAAGGACATCCGTCCGTCATACTCGTGTTTGCTAGGAAGACCGTGGATCCATTATGCCGGGGCAGTTACCTCCTCTTTGCACCAGATGCTGAAATACCCTGTTAAGGGTAACATTATAACTGTGCACGTCGAGGAAGAGTACATGATCAGTCATCTCAATTCCTTCCGTTATGTGGAGCTGGATGGAGAGTTCATCGAAACGCCTTTCCAGCATTTTGAGGAAGTTTCTCCCGAGGTAGCAGTTGCGAAGACAATGGTTAAGGTGCCTATTGCTCCCAAGCACGTATCTAGGATGGCATCTCTCAAGGACGCAGAGGCAGTGATCAAAGAAGGGAAGAGTACAGCATGGGGGTAATTGCCTAATTTTCCCCATAAGACGGACAAATTTGGACTAGGGTTTACAGCTGCAGGACAAAAGGCTATGCGTCGTTCCAGGACTGGAGGGCCACCCGTAAGGATCACTCATCACGGAATTAATGATGTAGAAGATAAAGATGAAGAGAGCCACTTTGAAGATTGGATCTTCCTGACCGTCGAAGGGGGTTTGAGCAATTGGGAAGAAAAGGATTTTGTTCCTATCACCTTTATCAACCAGTAATTTTATCTTTGAACAATTTCCCATTTTTATGGTCTGTAATAACTAAACAATTTGCACACTATTTTCACCTCATGCCTTGCCCGAGGCATGTAGGTCCATTTGTAAGGGCTTGATTTTCTTCATAATCATATGCCATGTTTTAATGAATTATTGGACGTTTTTTATCTATAAACTATTGTGTTCATTTTCTTTCCTTTTGCATTTTTGTTTTTTTAAGGATGGCTATCCCTTACACACACCCACACTTACAAATGCAGGTACCCATCCACTCCGGATTCCATGGGTGACTATTCTGCTTTAGCCTTCGATAACTCTGAAGATTTGGTCAATCATGCCGAGTACGAAGTTGACGAAGATTGTGAAGTGTCGGGAGAGTTAGCCATACTTTTGTAACAAGAAGAGAGGGCCATTCTGCCTCATGAAGAGTTGCTAGAAACCATCAACTTAGGGACAGAGGAAGACAGGAAGGAAGTAAAAATGGGTGCTAACCTGGAACCGAGTGTCAAGGAGCGCTTAGTGCAGCTGTTGAACGAGTATGTTGAAATCTTCTCCTGGTCTTATGAAGACATGCTGGGGTTAGACACAGATATCGTGGTTCACCGTCTCTCTACAAGAGAAGACTGTCCACCGATCAAGCAAAAGGTTCTCCGAATGAGGCCTGACATGTCTGAAAAGATTAAGGCTGAAGTAATGAAGCAATTCAACGCTGGCTTTCTGTCTGTTACAACCTATCCACAATGGGTTGCTAACATTGTGCCCGTACCCAAAAAGGACGACAAGGTCAGAATGTGTGTGGACTATCGGGACTTGAACAGGGCCAGCTCTAAGGATGATTTTCCGCTGCCACATATCGACATCTTGGTTGACAACACAGATCAACACAAGGTTTTTTCCTTCATGGACGGATTCTCGGGCTACAACCAGATTAAAATGGCCCCCGAGGACATGGAGAAAACTACCTTTATCACGCAGTGGGGTACTTTCTGCTATAAGGTGATGTCGTTCGGACTGAAGAACGCAGGGGCAACTTATCAACGCGCCATGGTAGCTTTGTTTCATGATATGATACATCATGAGATCGAAGTTTACGTAGACGATATAATAGCTCGATCACAGACAGAAGAAGAACACCTTAATCATTTGCAAAAGTTATTTGCCAGGCTGAAAGAGTATAAACTCAGACTGAATCAAAGCAAGTGCACTTTTGGAGTTAGATCTGGTAAACTTATGGGATTTATTGTCAGCAACAAGGGGATTGAGGTTGATCCAGCTAAAGTAAAAGCTATACAAGAAATGCCTGCCCCTCGTACCGAAAAGGAGGTTAGAGGATTCTTGGGACGCTTGAATTATATTGCGAGGTTCATCTCTCACCTGACATCTACCTGCGAGCCAATTTTCAAACTGTTGAAGAAAGATCAGGTAATTGAATGGAACGATGATTGTCAAGTTGCTTTTGATAAGATCAAGGAGTACTTACTAGAACCTCCTATTCTGATGCCACCCGTCGAAGGAAGGCCGTTGATCATGTATCTGACTGTTTTGGATAACTCAATGGGGTGCGTGCTGGGCCAACATGACGAGTCTGGTCGAAAAGAGCATGCCATTTATTACCTTAGCAAAAAGTTTACCGACTGAGAGACTCGCTACTCACTGCTCGAGAAAACTTGTTGCACTTTGGTATGGGCTGCTCGCCGGCTAAGGCAGTATATGTTGACTCATACCACTTTGCTGATTTCCAAGATGGATTCGATCAAGTATATCTTCGAGAAGCCGGCTTTATCTGGAGGAATCGCTAGATGGCAGATGATCCTGACTGAGTATGACATCCAGTATACTATCCAAAAAGCTATAAAAGGGAGTGTACTAGCTGACCACCTAGCTCAT
Organism: Vicia faba; assembly: GCA_948472305.1. Classification (NCBI taxonomy): domain Eukaryota; kingdom Viridiplantae; phylum Streptophyta; class Magnoliopsida; order Fabales; family Fabaceae; genus Vicia; species Vicia faba. The sequence continues at coordinate 347,791,301 of OX451737.1, forward strand.
CAAGCCGTCAAAGATTATCAATCTATGAGATTCGACTTCCCTGACGAGGACATCATGACTTTGGACAACATCGAAGGCAACAGACTGTATGACGGACCTGAACAAGGATCCCGATGGACCCTGTACTTTGATGGTGCTTCAAATGCACTTGGCAACGGTATCAGTGCAGTACTCATTTCTCCGGAAGGTTGCCATACACCCTTCACTGCCCGACTTTGTTTCAGCTGTACCAACAACATGGCTGAATATGAAGCTTGCATCTTTGGTCTCAAGGCTGCTATAGACTTGGGAATCAAATCTTTGGTCGTATTTGGGGACTCGGCTTTGGTTATCAGTCAAGTCAAAGGAAAGTGGGACACCAAACATCCTAATCTTATCCCATACAAAGAACATGTCTTGACATTGTTGCCTCATTTCGAGCAGATTACCTTCGAGCATTTTCCGCGAGAAGAAAATCAACTAGCAGATGCTCTAGCTACAATGTCTTCTATGTTTAAACTCAACTGGGATAATGAGGCTCCCCAAATCACCATCGAGCGAATGGACGAACCTGCGCACTGTCATGAGATTAATACCGAAGAAGTAGTGGAACAACCCTGGTTTCATGAAATCAAAAGGTATCTCCAGACTCGAGAATACCCTGAAGGAGCTTCCGTCAATGACAAAAAGTTCTTAAGGAGGTTTGCTGCCAAGTTCTTCCTAAGCAATGGTATCCTTTATAAGCGCAGCCATGATTGTGTTCTACTTCGTTGTGTGGACAAGGTTGAAGCAGAGTTGATCATGACTGAAATACATAGTGGCACCTTTGGCACCCACTTAAGGGAACATACGATGGCTAAAAAGATTCTAAGGGCAGGCTACTACTGGTCTACCATGGAAGCTGATTGTCATCAACATTCCCGTACTTGCCACAAATGCCAAGTCTATGCTGACAAGGTACATATTCCTCCTGTTCCTCTCAACGTGCTAACAGCTCCTTGGCCATTCGCAATGTGGGTAATCGACATGATTGGAGAGATCAAGCCTACGGCATCCAATGGACATCGCTTCATCTTGGTCGCTATTGATTATTTTACCAAGTGGGTCGAAGTAGCTTCCTACGCCTCTGTTACAAAGAATGTGGTTGCCCGCTTCATCAAGCAGAACCTCATATGCCGGTATGGTATCCCTGACAAGATTATCACAGACAATGGTACAAATTTGAACAATACTATGATCACCGCTCTATGCGAACAGTTCAAGATTTATCATCACAATTCATCTCCCTATCGGTCGAACATGAACGGTGTTGTTGAAGCCGCGAACAAAAATATCAAGAAGATCATTCAAAAGATGACAGTCACCTACAAAGACTGGCATGAGATGTTACTGTTTGCTCTGCATGGATATCGTACCACGGCACGTACTTCAACAGGGGCAACCCCATTTTCTTTAGTATATGGCATGGAGGCTGTTTTGCCTATGGAAGTTCAGATTCCTTCTTTAAGGATTATGAAGGACGCCGGTTTGAGTGAAGACGATTGGATTCAGACCCGGCTTGATCAACTCAATTTGATCGACGAGAAGCGACTTATTGCTGTTTGTCATGGTCAGGCGTATCAAAAACGCATGATCAAGGCTTTCAACAAGAAAGTCAGGCGCCAAGTATATCAAGTCGGAGATCTTGTAATCAAGCGGATCATCTTGCCACAAAGTGATCCCAGGGGAAAGTGGACTCCTACTTACGAAAGGCCATTTGTGATCAAGAGCATCTTTTCTGATGGGGAAATGATTCTGACCACCATGGACGGTGACGATTTTTCGCATCCTGTGAACGCAGACATAGTCAAAAGATATTACGCATAAAACGACCCGGCAAGTTGAAAACCCGAAAGGGCGACTTGGAAAAAAATGGGCATCCCGGTGAACCGAAAACCCGAAAGGGCGGTTCAGGAAAAAATTAGGGATAAAACAAAAAATATGTACACCCAGCAAATTGAAAACCCGAAAGGGCTACTTGGGCAAAAAAGGGGTTCCTGGTGGATCGAAAACCCGAAAGGGCGGTCCAGGCAAAAGTTAGGGAATTAAAGTGTATGACTATGTCTCGGCGGATCACTTTAAGGACAATCTCTTCACCAGACAAGCTCCAAGCTTCTGATCAATCTAGCCATCGACGGACAAAGCAGCGAATGGACAAGATATTCAGAGTTGTGAAGGCTATAGCAGAATGGGAATCTCATGGAATTGTTACACATAGCCATCTTTCTTTTGTATAAAATTTTTTCAATTTTTACGACAACATTCTCTTACTAGGGTGTCTGTCTCCTTTGTACAAAGATACTCACGAAAGTTAAATACAAAGATACTTCAAAGTGCATAAATTTGCTTGCCTTTATTTTCTTTTACACTTATGTTTTATTTGAAAACGTCCAATGTTTCGTTAAATAGGCATATGCATTCAAATATAATCACTGCTTACAAATAAAACGAAATTGAAAAAGGGTAATTACTGATAGGTTGAAGGTGTAGGAAGATATCTTTGTGCCATTCCAGAAGGAATCCCCTATGATACATCATTCAGATCCTCAACAAAGCTGAAACCTTGGAGTATTTCCCCAGCGGAGTTAAACTTCAAAGATCCCCAGTGGAGCCAGTTTAATCTAAATCTTATTCCCCAGTGGAGCCAGAATGGTGAGTATTTCCCCCACATATTTATCTCCCAGCAAGATCGAAGATTCTTGGTCCCATTTCTCCAAGGCTTCAATTCCCCAGAAGAGATTTTCAGAGTTTCCCCAATATCCCAGGAAAGTCAACAAGGATTTCTCATCTTCAACAATCAAAGTTTTTGGAATCCCTAGCTTCGGTCGGAGATTTATCTTCCCCAACAGCAGTCAAAGATGTCATTATCTCCAACTATCCAGGATTTATCTTCCTCAGCAAGACAGCTACTCAGCTTACATGCATAACCATTACATCCATATATCATAAACATGGATTACAATTCATTGCATCATACATATCATGCAATATAACTTCGTGTTTTAGCTAACATTTTACCCTTTTCAGGATAAGATTAAAAGGCTATTGTTAACAATTATTCAAATACAGTATCGATACACCCCAGACACGGCGGTCATTCTATTACTTATTCAGAACTTCAAGTCAAAATACAGTATGGATACACCCCATACGCGGCGGTCATTCTACTACTCATTCAGACTTCAGTAATCAGATACAGACTAGATACGCTCCAGACACGACAGCCATTCTATCTCTCCTTCATATTCAACTATCAACTACAGGTTCAGATACGCTCCAGACACGGATGCCATTCTGGCTCTTACATCAGCAGTTTGACTCTCCCCAATGTAGTCACCATGGAAATTATTCTGTCACTTATTCAGATCCCAGTTACAGTACGGATACACCCCAGACACGACGGTCATTCTACTACTCATACAGGTCTCAACTTCAGACACAGTCCAGATACGCTCTAGACACGGTTGCCATTCTGTCACTCATTCAGAGTTTAACCCCAGCACACAGTTGCTCCATACACTGATGTTTTCCTGTTACCCAGATACAATACAGATACACTCCAGACACGGCAGTCATTCTGATATTCATTCAAAGTTCAAATACAGTTACAGCTCAAATATGCGCCAGACACGGCCGCCATTCTTTTGCTCATACAGACTCAGTCTCCAGATACAATTCAATGGCATCCCAGACACGGATACCATTTTGATGCTCATTCTTCCGACCTACGACACTGCAATTCAACAAACATTCTTGGATGGAATCTTTAAGCCCATCTCCAGCAAGATTCTACCATCTCCAAATGACATCTTTAAGCCCATTTCTTCAGCCATGTTTTGACGAGTGCAAATTTACGGGCACTCTAGTGTCCAATCCTCTTTTACCTTCGAGTCACGAAAGGCAAACTTGCCAATATAACTCCTCAGGTTCAAGAAGATTGAACAGGGGCAACTGTTGTACCCCAAAATTTTCCCTCCCATTTCATCAACATTTTCTCATCACAAGACTCTTAGAACTAAAGATAAAGCTAGAGTTTGCTCTGCTCAAGACACTTACTTGCACTGTTGACCTAAATTAGGGTTTGAGTTTGCACAAGGATGTTTTGACCCACAATGCCCAAATGGACTTTCATACTTCATGTTGGACTCACAAGTTTATCCCTACCAAGTTTCAAGCCTTGAGTCAAATTTTTGGCCAGTCAATTGGACAGTTGACCTAAAATCAGTTGTATTGGGGAAAAAGTCAACTATGGCCAATTGATAGTCAAACCTCATGAAATTTGACCCACATCAACATTATGAACTCATATGAACCATTTTATCAAGTTTGGATCACAATTCTACAAGAAATTTGATCAGATCACCAAAAGGGTAAAATGGTCATTTTTAGGGTTTTGATTGTACAAAGGGAATTTTTGACTGTTTGACCTAACCAATGGCAAATCAAGCTTAACCATGGACACAAGGACTCAATGAAATTGTCTTGGCCCATTCAACAAGTTCAGAAGATCTCAATTGCATAGGGTTGACAGATGAATTTTTCAGTCAACTGATCAAAATTTGACTGTACACTGAAAAGTCAAACTTTGACTTTTTGGTAAAAATCAAGTGCCAAGAGTTATTTTTAATCAAGACATGTCAAATTATTAAACTTGTTCATCAAGAAACCCAAAAATGCAAATTAGGGTTTAAAATGGAAAAATTTCATAACTTAGAAATTTTCTAAGTTATGAAATTTTCTTATTTTTTCCTAACTTTGTCCCACTTTTTCACCAAGATGCAAATGGATTCAAACAAAACTTGAAACATTAAAGTTGTAGTCCATCACAAAGTCTACAACTTTTATTCACAAAGTTTTCTCAAAAGAACCTTGTATCTCAAGTTACGATTTTTGGAACAAGGGTACCTAAAACTTTTAACTTAGAGAAAATTTGCCCTAATCTAGGCAGGATTTTGACCCATGTTCTTGGCCATTTTTCACAATTTCCACTTGGGATTTCAAGTTTCATTTCAAAGATGGATTTTAGTACATGTTCCAAGATTTCCAAATTGTCCAAGAACTCCTCAAACACCCTTGTGGTTAGAGAGAATCGAATGCTTGAAGTTGGCAAAAACTCACTTTTATCCATGGCCAATACATGTTCATACCAATTTGCAATTCTGATCTAGCTAGCTTGGTTCACCATTACAGGCCTCAAAACCAATTTGTACTCCTTAATTTAATGCATATCCATTGAGTTAAGGTATTGCATTGGTCATTAGGGCATTATACACTAGTTTAAGCCTTAAAAGGAAAAAGCAATAATGCCATTTTTGCCTAAACTTCACGTTATGTCAAAACCAAATCCTTGAGGCATGGGGCCAGATCTTTCAGGCAAGATCAAGTCCACTAATTCCAGTAACCAAGAGAAAAAGGTGCAGCATGATTTAGGGCTTGTGCAAGCCTGCATTGGGAGAGGACACACTCTTGCTTGAAAAAGAAGAAAAGTTGCCAAACATAAGCAATCTCACATATCTGTTAACACAAGTTTAGACAAACATTGTAGACAAGTTCCATACCTCCCAACAAGCTAAAAACATGACCCTTTCATCACTCAATACCCCTCATACTCAGAATCACTGTTTTTCTGCAAAACAGGGCAGGTTCTACATTTTGCAAGCCACAACAAAATTCCTTCGTGCGTTTTGTCCAAAGATAGTTCAAACACCTTCCAATCAACTCACATGTACTATCCCAGGCCCCCATTGCAAGCTGTAATACCTCTAACACACTTTGCCATTTTCATTTCAAAGCTCTGCAGGTTGAGTTCTACATCACGATTCAAGTTGTTTCAAAGCAAGCCAAGCATTGGAGAAGCTTCCTTGGACCTCAGGCAAGCTCAAGAGAAGCTCAAACACCATTGAAGGGTGCTACATTGTCCAGCTCGAAGTCAACTGAAACAGGCATTTCATGGACTTCTATCTCCCTATTTAGGAATGGTTAGGCTTAGGTTTGTGAATGAAATATGTTGTACTCATAGCCCTGAAGCCATACATATGCTTAGTTTTCATTTACATTAATCGTGCTGAGAGAATTTCCCTCATGAACTTTCTGAAAAAACTAGGTTAGAAATTAGGGCCAGAGAAATTCTCTCTGGTCTTTGAGAGTTAATCCAAGTTTTTTATATGGTTGAATTCGTTGTTTAATTCTCTACAATGTTCATGTTATGAGTTTTGTCAAAAAAATCAAAGAATCAGGAGTTAGCCATTGATGCACAGAAGGGCGTATTTTGTGAACAAGAGGAAGAAGAAGAAGTCTGGATGGGCTGGGCCTGTTTGTTTTCACTTCTAACACCCATATTTTCTGTTTACACCCCCCCTGCCCATTTATTTAAATATTTATCATTTTGACATTTTTATTTTTTATTCTGACTTTATTATTTTTTGTCTAAATATAAAAAATGCCAAAAATAATTTTCTATATTTTTTCATATTTATTTGATATTTATTTTATTTTATTAAGTATACATATGTAAATAAACTATTTTCTTTTTTAAACAAAACTAAAAAATAATACAAAAAATATACTTATTTTCATTTATTGTTTTTATTTATATTTGAAAACATTTTCTTGAAAATATTCATTTTTTTGTAAATAATTAATTTTTATGTTTTATGTTTAATATATATATATATATATATATATATATATATATATATATATATATATATATATATATATATATATATATATATATATATATATATATATATATATATATATATATATATATATATATATATATATATATATATATATATATATATATATATATATATATATATATATATATATATTATTTTATTAGATAATTAGGTAAAAAATACAAAAATACCACATGTTCATTTTTATTAATATTATGTATTAAAAATATCATTTTTTATAATATACTTTTATTTTTTGTATAAATTGGTATATTATTGTATATAACTAATAAATAATATTATTTATTAAGAATTAGGGTTTCTTGTCCTAAAATAGAAAAATAATTAAAATTGATCTTTATTTTATTTTATTTACATTTCACATTGAAAAAATACGTTTTTGTATACAAAAATCATTTTGTGCATAATACCTTTTATTTGACATTTATTTATTGTATTGTATTCAATTGTTGTACATTTAAATATTGCCTATACATTCGATATGGTTGTAATAACTTAGAATTTATTTTCTTGTCAAATACTCCCAATTCAAATTTGTACCCCCCTCCCTAATCATGTTGTAATAGTGTAGCATTTAAATTCTCGCACATTTAAAAGCTTTCAATTATGCCATGTTTAGACCTAGGGTTTGTATGCAATTAAAATCAACAATTAGTTTGACCTAATCCAAGATAAATATGCATGAAAAACAAACACAATGCACACTTGCACTCCTAGGGTTACAATCCACTTGTTGCCTTCAAAAATGGGCCATGGTTGCATGTCGAGTACTTCGACAAAACAAAAATAAAACAAAAGATCATAGTCCCTCGATGACGCTATCTAAGTTGCCTAAACAAAATGATCAAGTCCCTCAAGAAAATTGCCAAAGATACTTGACACTATTTCTATCATGGTCTATACGATGACCCGCGCCTGTCCCGTTAACATCCTAACACAAGGTTGTTCACCAAATACAATGGTGAAACAACACTGTTAAAAGGGTTAAAAACATAAGAAAGATCTTTGAGTAAAATAGGGTAGATAGCTCCTAGTTACTTGATCAAAAGCTTGCAAAAACATCCTTGCTACTTTTAAAACACACTTCACAACATAATTTCAAAACCCTACTTTCAAACATTGAAAACTTTTCAAAAGACAAAAACACCTTTGTATGCATTCAAACAAGAATCATTACAAAGGTTGCCACAATGATGGCCTCTTTTCAAAATATCTTTCAAAATCACACACAAAGCACCATTTCAAACAATTGAAAATGAAAAGCAAGTGATCTAAGCAAGTAACTAAGAGCCCATGGATAAGCATGGATAGAAAGGGTGCTAATACCTTCCCTTTCTATAATCTACTCCCCGAACCCAAGAAAACATCTCAAGGGTCTTTCCTGTGCTTTTTGGCCTTTCCTTAGGATATAATAAAAATTCGGTGGTGACTCTTGCTAAACCAAAACATTTGCGAACACAAATGCAAAATCCCAAGTCAGTTCTCCCACCGTATCAAACTTACCTTAAGTGGGTACGAGATCGTGCTCAAAAACTTATGATGCCTTATCCCTCCATCTTGCCAATTATTATGAAGCTTGTGGTTGAAGGAGATATTCCCTACACTGTCCTCCACCCCGACATGCCAACTTCTCTCGAAGACTTTCAAAAAGGTTGAATTCAGCTTAAGGAAGCATGAGATACTTTTGATGCTCAATTCTATGCTAGTGAGAAGAGGGTCTTTGAGCTTACAAAGCAGCTACAAGAAGAGCAAAGTGTGAACGCCTATCTCGCACCAAAGAGGATGTGTTCAGTCTTTATATCTTAGAAAGTTATTTTGTAAGCCCAATAGGCATGTTGTAATCTTTCCAAGTTAATCAATGAAAATTGATGTTTGTTCTTTTTTGTCTATACAAATTTAAATTTCAATAAATCCTTGAAATCATTTGCATATACAACCTCCATGCATCATAACATGACAGGTTTTCGCATAACAAGTTTCCTTATCTTTCTGTTGTTTATTTCAGCAAGATGGATCTAGAGAAAACTGTGAAGGATCTTCAAGCACAAAACTCTCAATTCCAAGAGAATCTACTGGCCCTAGCCAAGGGACAACAAGATATGATGGTATTGATGGCAGTTAGGAAGAAGCCCAAGAAGAAAGCTCTACTCAACATGGGTAGGAGGTTCAAAGAATCAGTTCTTCAGATCCCGGTAGTGGAAGACTCATCTGAAGAAGAAGAGAATCAGATTGGTGAGGTTAAGAGTACCCAGGCTGACTGTGTTAATGATCAAGCATTTGATGATGATTATTTCGACGAGCAGTATCCACCCGCCGATGTCAAGTATAATCAGTTAGAAGACATATTGAAAGTTGTTGAAATCCAAGTTGTCCCTGGTTTAGATTTTGATGACTTGGGTTTGATCTCTGGGGTTGTCATCCCCCACAAATTCAAAATACCAGTCTTTGCAAAGTACGATGGGGTTTCTTGTCCAAAACTCCACCTGAAATCTTATATGCGCAAGATACAGCCGCACACTACTGATAAGAAACTCTGGGTTCACTTTTTCCAAGAGTGTTTGACTGGAACACAACTTGAATGGTTCTATCAGTTAGATGGTTCCTATATCAATACCTAGGAAGATTTATCTACCGCATTCTACCATCAGTACCAGTATAACGCTGACTTGGCTCCAACAAGGGTTCAGTTTCAAGATATGACCATGGGGAAGAATGAAGGATTTAAAGAATATGCACAAAAGTGAAGGGATATTGCAAGTAGGGTTCATCACCTTTGACTGATAGAGATCACATTGACATGTTTATGGGCACTTTATCCGGTCCATTCTTTAACTTGTTGGTAGGCTGTTCCTCCTCCGGATTCACCGAGTTAAACTTAACTGGTGAAAGAGTTGAAAGCGGCATCAAAAGTGGGAAGATCTCTGTGGCGTCTGCCTCCACTTCTAATCTTGTCAAGAAACCTTTTGCTGCAAAGAAGGAAATCAATATTTTGTATGGGGCAAGGGCCCGTACCAAGAAGAATGATTATACATCTATTAACGCTGTCCGAATCTCCAATCTAACTCCTACTCCAAGACCATATGCTAATCGTCAATGTTTTGAAACTCCGAGAAGACAATTCACGAGATTAGGCATGTCACTATCTCAACCCAGGTACCCAGGTACCATCTGCTAAAGGTTAATTCTGTGACATTGCGCGATCCATCTGCCAACCCAGGTACCTCTTCGCCAAAGTATAATCCGAATGCCAAATGTGCTTACCACTCAAATAGCCCCTTGCACGAGACTGACCAGTGTTGGGCCTTGAAGAATAAAATCCAGGATTTGATTGATAACAAGACTATTGAGTTTTATCCTCCTCCAACTCCGAATGTAATCACCACACCTATGCCGAAGCATGACAAGGGTGTTAATGTTGTTGGAGATACAATTTTTGTTTCCACTATTGAAGACTTGACTACTCCTTTGAATATCATCAAAAATAACTTGTTGAAAGCTAGGATTTTCCCTGGCTGTGTAAAAGACTGTTTTTGCTGTACCCAACAACTCAATGGATGTGAAGGGCTTAAGAAAGGCATACAACGCCTGATAGATAGCCATGAAATTCTATTTGAGAAGACTCCGCTTACCAAAAGTTTGACTAACAAGTGTGAAGACCTCTCCATTATTACCATCTCAAACAAGCCTCTTAGGATCACCTCCAAAGGTCCTATTAGGATTTCAAATGAATCAATTGTTGCTCCCTTAATATTTACCAATCCCGGACCAATTCCCTATTCTTCAAACAAGGCAGTGCCATGGAATTATGGTGCTGAGGTTTTTTATCATGGGATTAAACAAGACGCGTGGATCGAAGAAGAAAAAGATGATGATGTTAGTAACATAACTGGATCAAGCAAAGTAACCAGAATTGGGAGAATATTTTCACCCAATATCTTACCACCAGTTGTTACAAAGGCGCCCATCCACATTACTACTGCCAAGCCAAGTACTGATACAAGGGGGAAGGAGAAGGTTGTTGAGCCGGTTGTGAAAAAAATATCTACAAAGGAGGTTACTGATGGAGAACCCTCCGCTCGTGAGATGGACGAGATCTTGAAGATAATAAAAAGGAGTGACTTCAAGATTGTGGAACAATTTGGGTAAACCCCTTTTAAGATTTCTATGCTGTCATTGCTACTATGTTTTGATGCCTATTGTGATCGGTGGATCTGGAACTGACTGTTTAACGCTGGTTCGCGAAATGTCGCGGAAGCAAGAGTCGCCACCGTCTTTTATTTTCTCCAAATGGAAAGGACAAAAGCACAGAAAAATTCCTTATAGAGATTGCTCTCGGTTCGGGAGGTAGGTTATAGAAAGGGAAGGTATTAGCACCCTTTCTATCCATGGTTATCCATGGGCTCTTAGATACTTGCTCAATGTGTTTTCAAAATTGTTTTGTGTGCTTTTCAATGTGGGTTTAAAAAGTTTCTTTTGGAAAATTTCAGATCGACTCATACGTCAGAGTGTTTGAAAAGTTTGTTTTGAAAGCTTTTGAAAATGTGTCAGTGTGAAAAGTCTTTTGAGTTTGTTTTGAGACTAGAGCAAGTATCCTTGAGAACCTACCTACCCTAAGGAATTCGTCTGTGTAAGAGTCCTTAAAAGTAGTGCCATCCCACCATTGAGAGGTAGGTAGCACCACCGTTGGAGGTGTTCGGGTCAATTCGATTTTAGGGACATGGTGATCACCAGAGCAATGGGAAGACACCTTAGAAGCTACCCTCATGCCAGGTTCCCGGATCATGAGGACTTACTAAGACGCCCTCTACTCGACGACCACCTTTCGAAAGGCAACAGTGAGGCGTACCCTAGGGGTGGTGTGTGCGATTCGTGTGTCATGTTTCAGTTATTTGTCTTGTCATGTTTGTCGTGTTCTACGCTTGATTTTAATTAAGACATTCATTCTTGCATACTTGGTTAACAGTTAAATATTTTGCGAGGAAATAAATCTAAACTATTACAAATGGCGCGGGTCCACATCGCCAAAATTAAACCGGACCCGATTTAGCGAAAAATAAATAAAGCGATAAAAGTGCGATAAATAAATATACATGGCCTTGAGAGAGATACAGAATTATGATAAGCAATAAAGTAAATGCGCAAAAGAAAATAATTAGAACAAGACTAGGGCGTTGGACCCTTTTGCAAATAATTAAAATTAATCAAGGAATTTAAAATTTAAATGAAAAATGGTATTGTTATTTTTTGTGTTTTTTAGATTTAATGAAAAAAAGAGTTGATGGAAATTAAATTAAACGGCAAACCCTAATTCTATTATTTTTTAAGTTTATTATGAAAAATTTAAATTAAACCTAAATTAAACCTAATTCATTTATGTATAATTTAAATAGGAAAATAAATAAATAAATAATAATTATTATTGTGGAAAAAAGGGAAATAAAAAGAATTCACAATTAAAACCTAAATTCTACATTTTTGGATTTTTATTAAAAAAGGAATTAAAATTAAAACCTAATTACACTACATAATTTACATTCTAATTTATTTATGAAAATAATTGTAATAAAATAAATATTATATTTTTCTGTATTTTCTGATTTTTATAATATTTTTATATTTTTGATTAAAATTTAAACAAACAATAATTAAAATAAACATGATAATTAAAATCAAAAATTAAAAAGATATAAGGAAAAATAAAATTAGATTGGCAAACCATGGTGGGGTGTTGCCCCAAATAAGGAGGTAAGGCCTGGTAATCTGGCCCAATAAGCATTCAGAATTTATTGACTTTTCATGATCCCATATGATGCGTTTGACTCATGCCTAGGGTGTACCCCCAATCTTCTGCCTTGAATGAGAGGTCCTGGACACGTGGGCTGCCTGATGGTGAGGAAACATAGTGTACCTGGACACGAGCGCTGCATAGGATCAATTATAGAAAAATAACATTAAGCATTTGCCAGACCTGGGACTTGAACCCAGGTCTTGAAGGTTGCAGATGTTAATCCTTGCCAGCTGAGCCACCTAACATCAATTGATATATTATAAAGAATAAAAAACAAAAAGGAAAACCAAGCGCACTAGCAATTGGGCGCGCGAAATTTAAAACAACCAATCATATCATGCCAGCACGTCATCGTCCTCATCCCTTTTTTTATTTTTTCTGAAACATAAGCATATGGCAACGGTTTTAGAAACGTTGCATAAAGGGGGATTCAAGAAAATAGCGAATAGCTATCCTTGATACATAAATCCATCGCGAGGTATGTCTCTTGCTCATGGGAACACGCTGATTGCAATGGTCTTAATCTTGAGTCCCAATTGTTCCTTGGGTGAGAAACCCCAAATCAAGAACTCTGAAAACCTAATTTTTTGACAATGGCGAAAGCACAAATATGGCACAAAAACTCAATTGAACATATTGGTTAGCACAGAAACATCATTATAAACAAGAATCCATGAATAAAAATGCAAAAGAATGCTTAAATCATGCTATGCGATTTCAATATTTTCTTGGTTCAGTTTGACTTAGAGGTACCGATTCAAGGGGTTTTTGCTGATGTTAGCGATTGAGAAAGGTTCAGGAATGTCCCAGGATACTAATGGAATGAAAATTTGTGCTTGAATCGCCTCCTAAGGTTGATTTCAGATTTGAGTTTTTTATGAAAAAATTCAATATGCCAAGGCTTCCTGTGCGCAGCTTCCAGTCTTGGATGATTAGGGTTGTGATGCTGTGTATGTATAGAGCATGTTAGGTCAAAAAGATTGAACAAAATCTCATGCCATAATGGATTTCAATATTTGATTTATTAAGAATCTTTTTCAATCTTTTTCTCATGTTTCTTGTACCAAATCTGATCAATTAGCATCAAATCCTTCCCTATTAGCATGTGCACGAGTTATAGAGTCCAAAGCATGCATACAAAGATTTGTTTAGGTTAAGATTATATTTTTCATGAATTAAAATGATTTAAATGAATATAAATTAATATAAATTCAAATAAATAATTAAAAAATATGAAAATACTTCCCTTTGGGCCTAATGGTCGTGCATAGGCTTGGCATGAAGAAATTTGGAAGGAAAATAGGCCCATTTGCATTTTTAGGCCTTTTGCATCAATGTTGACTTTTCAAAATTCCTAAAAATTTCCCAACTTCCACAAGGCATAACTTGGTCAATTTTTAAGCTTTTCACATGTTCTTGGACATTTTGGAAAGGTCTTTGAGTCCTTTAACCAATGCCTTTGGTCCCATGTCATTTTGATTTACCAATCTCAAGTTATGGCCTTTGACTTAAAGTCACTTTTTGTTGACTTTTGAAAATGACCTATAATGTTGAAATTGATAACTTTTTGTGAGAGCATTTCTTGGACTTGGAACATGAAGATGAATTGTAGGAAATGTCTTTCTCTTCAAAATGAGCTTTGGATGGAATTTTTCTGATAATCCATGTGAAAGTTATGCCCTGGTCAATTTCAGTTGACTTTTTCAGCTGTCCAAATATAGCAACTTTTGCATCTTTGATGATTTCTGAGCCAAATTTTGAGAATCATGATCAAGCATTGATCAAATGATGTTTGTGGCTTCAAAATGATATGTTGACCAAAAATTTGAACTTTTGACTGTCAAATGACCATTTTGCCCCTACAGTTGACTGTAGTGCAATCTAGGGTTTTGACTGTGCAATTTTGGGCTGAATGCCTTGAAACTTGACATGAGGATACTTGACCATCTTTGTAGGCATATGGGACTTGATTGGGCCTTTGAAAAGTTCATTTGCTTGACCAGAACCCAAAACCTAGTTTTGACTGTCTAGGAGACAGTTGAGCTGCACAACCCTGGGGGAATTTTGTGACCTTGACTTGGCAAATCTTTGATGAATATGGGAGGGCAAATTTTGGGGTACAACAGTTGCCCCTGTTCAATCTTCTTAGACCTGAGGATGCAGATTGGCTGACGTGCCTTTCGTAATCCGAGGGTAGAAGATGATTGGACACTAGAGTGCCCAGAAATTTGCGCTCACATAGTAGCAATGATGATGAGGGAATGGGCTTATAGATGCCATTTGGATGTTGCTTGGATAGGATGATGGGCTTATAGATGCCATCTGGATGTTGCTGGATAGGATAGTCCCTTAGCGAGAACCTGCATACCTGCAAAACAGAAAAATGAGTACCTGACACGTTGCAGGAGCTGATCTTAAATGCTTGATATAGATATGTCCTGACTGGTTACAGGAGCTGGGTCTGGAGCTTCAAACGTTGATGAATGAACCAGGAATGGTTACTGCCTTAGCATGGATGGTAAGAGAATCATGAATGATTTCAACCTCAACAACGCTCATTGAGAAAATCTTGGTGAGAATTACCATCTTCGTAGTGTCAGGAAGAGAACCAAAGGACAATATAATCTCAAAGGGAGTCACCTCATTCACCGTTGGAGAGGGAACTATAGGAAATTATAATCTGGAAGGAAATATCACCTCACTCGCCGTTGGAGAGGGGACCATAAGAGAATATCACCTCACGCTCATGCCGGAGAGGGGAACATCTGAAGAAGGAATTACCACCTCACACACCGTTGGAGCGGGGACCATAAGAGAATATCACCTCACGCTCATGCCGGAGAGGGAAACATCTGAAGAAGGAATTACCACCTCACACGCCGTTGGAGAGGGGACCATAAGAGAATATCACCTCACGCTCATGCCGGAGAGGAGAACATCTGAAGAAGGAATTACCACCTCACACGCCGTTGGAGAGGGGACCATAAGAGAATATCACCTCACGCTCATGCCGGAGAGGAGAACATCTGAAGAAGGAATTACCACCTCACACGCCGTTGGAGAGGGGACCATAAGAGAATATCACCTCACGCTCATGCCGGAGAGGAAAACATCTGAAGAAGGAATTACCACCTCACACGCCGTTGGAGAGGGGACCATAAGAGAATATCACCTCACGCTCATGCCGGAGAGGAGAACATCTGAAGAAGGAATTACCACCTCACACGCCGTTGGAGAGGGGACCATAAGAGAATATCACCTCACGCTCATGCCGGAGAGGGGAACATCTTGAAGAAGGAATTACCACCTCACACGCCGTTGGAGAGGGGACCATAAGAGAATATCACCTCACGCTCATGCCGGAGAGGGGAACATCTGAAGAAGGAATTACCACCTCACACGCCGTTGGAGAGGGAACCATAAGAGACTATCACCTCACGCTCATGCCGGAGAGGGGAACATCTGAAGAAGGAATTACCACCTCACACGCCGTTGGAGAGGGGACCACAAGAGAATATCACCTCACGCTCATGCCGGAGAGGGGAACATCTTGAAGAAGGAATTACCACCTCACACGCCGTTGGAGAGGGGACCATAAGAGAATATCACCTCACGCTCATGCCGGAGAGGAGAACATCTGAAGAAGGAATTACCACCTCACACGCCGTTGGAGAGGGGACCATAAGAGAATATCACCTCACGCTCATGCCGGAGAGGAAAACATCTGAAGAAGGAATTACCACCTCACACGCCGTTGGAGAGGGGACCATAAGAGAATATCACCTCACGCTCATGCCGGAGAGGGGAACATCTGAAGAAGGAATTACCACCTCACACGCCGTTGGAGAGGGGACCATAAGAGAACTTCTACTGAGTCTTTATCAGAAAAATCTGTTTGGAGTCGATTTAACTGGACTGGAGAAATCCTTGAAATATGTTTGAGAATTTCAACTGCACCCTTCCTGAAAGGTAGAGGTCAGTTATATGCGATGCATGATATGGATCAAGCAAACATGGATACGATTTATATGATATGATGTGTACATGCATGCTATAATGATGTATGTGATGATTCATGTATGTTTTCGTCTAGGAAAATAAATCCTTGACGGGTGCCGGGAAGTCCTATCCTGGGCTGATGTTGAGGAAGAGATTTTGCTTCGCTGTGGATGATCGTTGCAAGAATGCCGGTAGGAGGAGATAACTCCGTTGAGGAATGAAATAATTCTGCGGGGGAAAAGATACTCTAGCGATCATGCTGGGGAGTGCTACTCTGTGGGGATAGCGATGCTTTGCTGAGTTGATGAAGATAACTCCGCTGGGGATACCGTTGATGAGTTATGCTGGGGATATCCTTGTTGTGCTGGAAGTGTTGATAGACTTCGCTGGGGGTAGGAAGATATTTTGCCGAGGACGCTCTTTCCGTGGCTTTTGGCTGAGGATAACCCAGTTATATCCCGTTACGGAAATAACTCTTTAAATCAAGCCGGGACGACGCGTTCGTGCTCTGCGAGGGATAAGCTTCCAGAATCTACTGGGGATAAGCTTGCTGCTTGGGGATATGAATTCCATCTTTCCTGGGGAACTGGATTGGACTTTTCTGGGGAAGGTTTGATATGCAGGGAAGTGATTCCTTGGAATGGTGGTATACCGCCGGGGAACAACCTTTTGACCAAGACTGCCGGGGATACTTGTTAAGAACATATGTATTGCTGCTGAGGAATGTTTGAGATCGGCTGGAGGATACTCAATTCCCTTGATATTTTGACAATCTTGCTTGGAGAGAGATGTACTGTTTTGCTGAACTACTCTCTGGGGAATTAAGATCCTCGGTCATGTTCTTTAGTTGAACCTACCTTGGTACCTTTGGAGGACAGAACAATTAGCTTGCTTGGACAGCTCGTCATTGCCCCTGTTTCTGAGGTGGGAGAGGCAGACCTGAGAGGTGCTGATAGCTTGTTGATGGACAGACCTTCTTCTGGTAGGCAGGTGACGTGATGACAGGACATAGTCGTACGCTTTGATCCCTAACTTTTGCCTGGACCGCCCTTTTGGGTTTTCAGTCCACCGGGATACCCATTTTTGCCCAAGCCGCCTTTTCGGGTTTTCGACTTGCCGGGTGTACAGATTTTTTATTTCATCCCTCATTTTGCCCGAACCCTTTTGGTTCGCCGGGAAGCCCTTATTTTTGCCTAGGTATGTCAACCTAGCGGGTCTTTGATTGTGCGTAGTATTTTTTCGACTATGTCCGTGCTTTCAGAATGTAGGGAGTTGCCCCTGTCTGCTTGTGTTGCCATATTACCAGAAGGTGTCCGATCGTGCAAAATTTGTTGTTGGAATGCCCCAAGTGACTCAGGCGGAGACTTGCCCCAGGCTATTTGACCTTTGAGAGATTCTCCGAATCTTGATTGGACTGCCCCAGATGATGGACAATGATCATGCCCTGCCTCTTGATTGGAGATAATTTTGTTCATTAGGTATTTCTCGTGCGAATTTCCCTGCTGTTCAAACAAAAGTCATATGCAAACCAAGTTATGTCAAAAACGCAAAGCTTATGTCTGTCTCGAAGATTTTGAAAATGCATTTTTTCATAAAACAAGTGAATGTTTGTAAAACGTGATGTCAACTCCGTATTTACCGTAGGCCTTCAGGAGTCGGGATACCTTTCGTGACAGTATGCTTTCGAACTAACCCATGCTTCAGCTAGGACTTTTAAGGGTTATAACGTGGCTTGGTTCACGGTTTAAGAAACAAAGGATAAAGGCTCAAATTATTTGTACCCACCCGCTCTTCGTGATGTTCTCCAAACCTGAACTCAGTTGATCATGCGTTAGACCTTGCTTGAGTCCTTGCTTTGATATTCCAGTAATGGTTCAGATGTTGATAGCTTATTTTGAATGGGCAGTCATTTTTTTTTTGCTTTGATTGAGGGTTTGTGAGACCTCTTTCTTGATTTTGTTATCCCTTTCTTTTTTTTGCCTGAACTGTTTCCTTTTTGGAATTACAGTCAGCGGGATGCCCCGGTTTCATAAGTCCCCTTTGTAGGTTTAGACTTTTTGGGCTTTTCATTTATGAATTTTGATGATGACTGCCTGTCCTTTTGATTGTTCTGAACCATCACGGTCTTTGTTCGTTTTGTAAAGATGCACTTGGATCAACTGAGAGAACTACCCTACCCAGGTTATGATTAAGGGTTTTGATTTTCGAAATGAAAAACTCCTACTTCTTTGGCTCAGAGGGGTTGACGAGGGATTATCATCCTTATAACTCCAGTGTTTAGGGATTGAAACAATTCCTGTACCTCATCAGCGGGGTTTGTTCAAAAGCATACTGTAAATTGCGGTATCGTTTTCGTCATCCTCCCTCAAGAGGCTTAGAATTAATGAGAGTTGATCATCAGAAAAAATATGAAGATAATTTGCATTTAGTGAATACGAATATATTGCTTTAAAACAGACGTATGCGATGAAATAACAACGTTTAACAATGAACAAATGTTTGAATAGTCAAAAGGGAATTACAACTTGAAAAATCCTAATGAACAAAAATTTCTAGTTTGAGATAGCTATCTCAGATGGAGAATTCTCAGCGGAAGATTTTCATCTCGCCATCCGGCATGAACTCTATCACCCCTTCGTCAATCAAATCCTGGATTTTGTTCTTCAAGGTCCAACAGTCGTCTGTAGCATGCCCCGGGCTGTCTGAATGATAAGCGCAGTGGGTGTCGGGGTTATACCTCGAAGCTGTCCTGTTGGGATTTTTGGGAGGGTCCTTTAGAGTGATCAGATTGACCTCCAGCAAGCGCTTCAGTATAAAGGATGAGGGTATATCAGTCTCCGAGAAATGTCTTCCGGGCGCATTTCGTTTACGTTGACTACCCCGTTGAGGCTGGGCTCGTGACCCTGAAGCAAGCTGAGGAGATTTTCCTTTGTCTTCTTGCCCCGCATGTGGTTGAATGATGGCTGGAGCTTCCACCTTGGCTGTTTTCCCTACTGGATTAATTTGAAGCAGCTTGGTGATGAGAACCCGGAGCTCTTCTTGTTTTTGAGCTAAGTCCTGAATGAGAGTCATTTGGCCCACCAACTGCCCCATCATTTGGATCTTCATGGTTGCCAACTCAATTTGTAGCCCTTCCAGCTGATCGTTCCTGATGCCCCCTGCATTCCCTAAGGTCAAGTTCCTGGTGAGGAGAGCCTTTATTTCTTCTTGCCCCTGGGATAGGTTCAAGAACATTTCTCGCAGTTGGGCGTTCTGAGCACGGAGATCTTGGTTGTCTGGTTGGAAAGCCATTGCTGAAATAAACAGCGAAGATGGTGAGTGACCTGCAAAAGGGATACCTGTAATGCAATGATGAGTATGACATGTATGCAATGTTTTCAAGGACCTCGCAGGGTAAACAGAGAAACTTGTTAGAGTTGGAAACTGGCAACTTGATTGAAGGAACTTCCTGCTGTA
The DNA here is from genome assembly GCA_948472305.1 of Vicia faba. Taxonomy (NCBI): domain Eukaryota; kingdom Viridiplantae; phylum Streptophyta; class Magnoliopsida; order Fabales; family Fabaceae; genus Vicia; species Vicia faba. The sequence continues at coordinate 347,811,266 of OX451737.1, forward strand.
GAGAGCCCTTCTTCAAGGGTCAAAGGCTCACCATATCCAGTGGGTCATAGCCCCTGACTTTAGTCATCATGTCTGGTTTTGATTTCCAAACAACCTTGGTTAAGGGAACCTTCTTCAAGAGTCAGAGCTCACCATATCAAGTGGGTCATAGCCCCTGACAACCTTGGCTAGAGGAAAATAAATCCTCTTTGCCCCTTGCTGGGATAGTTGTTCATCATGACCTGCATCACAAGCCCTTGAGATCCTTGAAATGGGTTAGGATGTATGCAATGGGATGATGTCATGCTATGCATGGGGTGATATAGGTAAGCCCTGCTATGAGTCCCCATTAAGGACTATAAACAGACCCTGCAAGAGATTCAGTATCCTGTTATGAGTCCCAGTTAAGGACTATAAACAACACCTGCAGTAAATTTGATAAACCCTGTCATGAGTCCTAGTTAAGGACTATAAACAAGACCTGCAAGGAACCTAAGTAAAACCTGTCATGAGTCCCAATCAAGGACTATAAACAGAACCTGCAAGTGGTTAGTACACCCTGTTATAAGTCCTAATTAAGGACTATGAACAAAACCTGCAAGACATCAAGGGTCAGATAACAAGCATGCAAGTAGTCAAGTACGAAGGCACGCAAGTCACACAAAAGAGCCCTTAGGGTTCAGGCCAGCATGGAGTCTGGGTAGTACCCTCTTGAAGTTGGTGGGTTCAACCTGTCCTAATCAAAAGTAACCGGGTTCTTAGAGGATCCCAATATCATTGACTACCCTCAATCGGTCATAACTCCAGCATCGCAATCTTTTCTTGCGGCCAGAACCATCACGAGAGTTTAGCCTCAATGGGCGTAGCATACTGCTACTGTTCTAAAGGCCAAGTTGTGTCAATTAAGGTTCTAAGGTTGTTGGTGCTTAATGACTCCTTAGAAGACCCATATTCTCCTCGTTGCGACACAAGGGATATCGGTACAGACTAAGGTGCCACACCAACGTAGCCACTGTTTCACCTGTGTCGGTCTACGCCGGACAGGTCTCTCACAGATTATGCTACCTAAACAGGGTATCCCCAGATCCGGGTTAGGATCTATGTATCTCCGATGCAACCCACAATAATAAAGCAAGCAAAACAATACAAGTGAAAACACAGTTATGACTTAGCCCTAAGGTACACCTCACTTTATAAAGGGTCCCCAGCAGAGTCGCCAGTTCTGTGATCGGTGGATCTGGAACTGACTGTTTAACGCTGGTTCGCGAAATGTCGCGGAAGCAAGAGTCGCCACCGTCTTTTATTTTCTCCAAATGGAAAGGACAAAAGCACAGAAAAATTCCTTATAGAGATTGCTCTCGGTTCGGGAGGTAGGTTATAGAAAGGGAAGGTATTAGCACCCTTTCTATCCATGGTTATCCATGGGCTCTTAGATACTTGCTCAATGTGTTTTCAAAATTGTTTTGTGTGCTTTTCAATGTGGGTTTAAAAAGTTTCTTTTGGAAAATTTCAGATCGACTCATACGTCAGAGTGTTTGAAAAGTTTGTTTTGAAAGCTTTTGAAAATGTGTCAGTGTGAAAAGTCTTTTGAGTTTGTTTTGAGACTAGAGCAAGTATCCTTGAGAACCTACCTACCCTAAGGAATTCGTCTGTGTAAGAGTCCTTAAAAGTAGTGCCATCCCACCATTGAGAGGTAGGTAGCACCACCGTTGGAGGTGTTCGGGTCAATTCGATTTTAGGGACATGGTGATCACCAGAGCAATGGGAAGACACCTTAGAAGCTACCCTCATGCCAGGTTCCCGGATCATGAGGACTTACTAAGACGCCCTCTACTCGACGACCACCTTTCGAAAGGCAACAGTGAGGCGTACCCTAGGGGTGGTGTGTGCGATTCGTGTGTCATGTTTCAGTTATTTGTCTTGTCATGTTTGTCGTGTTCTACGCTTGATTTTAATTAAGACATTCATTCTTGCATACTTGGTTAACAGTTAAATATTTTGCGAGGAAATAAATCTAAACTATTACAAATGGCGCGGGTCCACATCGCCAAAATTAAACCGGACCCGATTTAGCGAAAAATAAATAAAGCGATAAAAGTGCGATAAATAAATATACATGGCCTTGAGAGAGATACAGAATTATGATAAGCAATAAAGTAAATGCGCAAAAGAAAATAATTAGAACAAGACTAGGGCGTTGGACCCTTTTGCAAATAATTAAAATTAATCAAGGAATTTAAAATTTAAATGAAAAATGGTATTGTTATTTTTTGTGTTTTTTAGATTTAATGAAAAAAAGAGTTGATGGAAATTAAATTAAACGGCAAACCCTAATTCTATTATTTTTTAAGTTTATTATGAAAAATTTAAATTAAACCTAAATTAAACCTAATTCATTTATGTATAATTTAAATAGGAAAATAAATAAATAAATAATAATTATTATTGTGGAAAAAAGGGAAATAAAAAGAATTCACAATTAAAACCTAAATTCTACATTTTTGGATTTTTATTAAAAAAGGAATTAAAATTAAAACCTAATTACACTACATAATTTACATTCTAATTTATTTATGAAAATAATTGTAATAAAATAAATATTATATTTTTCTGTATTTTCTGATTTTTATAATATTTTTATATTTTTGATTAAAATTTAAACAAACAATAATTAAAATAAACATGATAATTAAAATCAAAAATTAAAAAGATATAAGGAAAAATAAAATTAGATTGGCAAACCATGGTGGGGTGTTGCCCCAAATAAGGAGGTAAGGCCTGGTAATCTGGCCCAATAAGCATTCAGAATTTATTGACTTTTCATGATCCCATATGATGCGTTTGACTCATGCCTAGGGTGTACCCCCAATCTTCTGCCTTGAATGAGAGGTCCTGGACACGTGGGCTGCCTGATGGTGAGGAAACATAGTGTACCTGGACACGAGCGCTGCATAGGATCAATTATAGAAAAATAACATTAAGCATTTGCCAGACCTGGGACTTGAACCCAGGTCTTGAAGGTTGCAGATGTTAATCCTTGCCAGCTGAGCCACCTAACATCAATTGATATATTATAAAGAATAAAAAACAAAAAGGAAAACCAAGCGCACTAGCAATTGGGCGCGCGAAATTTAAAACAACCAATCATATCATGCCAGCACGTCATCGTCCTCATCCCTTTTTTTATTTTTTCTGAAACATAAGCATATGGCAACGGTTTTAGAAACGTTGCATAAAGGGGGATTCAAGAAAATAGCGAATAGCTATCCTTGATACATAAATCCATCGCGAGGTATGTCTCTTGCTCATGGGAACACGCTGATTGCAATGGTCTTAATCTTGAGTCCCAATTGTTCCTTGGGTGAGAAACCCCAAATCAAGAACTCTGAAAACCTAATTTTTTGACAATGGCGAAAGCACAAATATGGCACAAAAACTCAATTGAACATATTGGTTAGCACAGAAACATCATTATAAACAAGAATCCATGAATAAAAATGCAAAAGAATGCTTAAATCATGCTATGCGATTTCAATATTTTCTTGGTTCAGTTTGACTTAGAGGTACCGATTCAAGGGGTTTTTGCTGATGTTAGCGATTGAGAAAGGTTCAGGAATGTCCCAGGATACTAATGGAATGAAAATTTGTGCTTGAATCGCCTCCTAAGGTTGATTTCAGATTTGAGTTTTTTATGAAAAAATTCAATATGCCAAGGCTTCCTGTGCGCAGCTTCCAGTCTTGGATGATTAGGGTTGTGATGCTGTGTATGTATAGAGCATGTTAGGTCAAAAAGATTGAACAAAATCTCATGCCATAATGGATTTCAATATTTGATTTATTAAGAATCTTTTTCAATCTTTTTCTCATGTTTCTTGTACCAAATCTGATCAATTAGCATCAAATCCTTCCCTATTAGCATGTGCACGAGTTATAGAGTCCAAAGCATGCATAAAAAGATTTGTTTAGGTTAAGATTATATTTTTCATGAATTAAAATGATTTAAATGAATATAAATTAATATAAATTCAAATAAATAATTAAAAAATATGAAAATACTTCCCTTTGGGCCTAATGGTCGTGCATAGGCTTGGCATGAAGAAATTTGGAAGGAAAATAGGCCCATTTGCATTTTTAGGCCTTTTGCATCAATGTTGACTTTTCAAAATTCCTAAAAATTTCCCAACTTCCACAAGGCATAACTTGGTCAATTTTTAAGCTTTTCACATGTTCTTGGACATTTTGGAAAGGTCTTTGAGTCCTTTAACCAATGCCTTTGGTCCCATGTCATTTTGATTTACCAATCTCAAGTTATGGCCTTTGACTTAAAGTCACTTTTTGTTGACTTTTGAAAATGACCTATAATGTTGAAATTGATAACTTTTTGTGAGAGCATTTCTTGGACTTGGAACATGAAGATGAATTGTAGGAAATGTCTTTCTCTTCAAAATGAGCTTTGGATGGAATTTTTCTGATAATCCATGTGAAAGTTATGCCCTGGTCAATTTCAGTTGACTTTTTCAGCTGTCCAAATATAGCAACTTTTGCATCTTTGATGATTTCTGAGCCAAATTTTGAGAATCATGATCAAGCATTGATCAAATGATGTTTGTGGCTTCAAAATGATATGTTGACCAAAAATTTGAACTTTTGACTGTCAAATGACCATTTTGCCCCTACAGTTGACTGTAGTGCAATCTAGGGTTTTGACTGTGCAATTTTGGGCTGAATGCCTTGAAACTTGACATGAGGATACTTGACCATCTTTGTAGGCATATGGGACTTGATTGGGCCTTTGAAAAGTTCATTTGCTTGACCAGAACCCAAAACCTAGTTTTGACTGTCTAGGAGACAGTTGAGCTGCACAACCCTGGGGGAATTTTGTGACCTTGACTTGGCAAATCTTTGATGAATATGGGAGGGCAAATTTTGGGGTACAACACCTATGCTCGGACATTTATCAGATTCTTGAAAAAAGCTCATGTCCCCCATGAGACAACAACAGACCAATTTGAGAATTGCGTGGCTAGCTTAACGGCTGATAATGGCTTGGGATTTTCAGATGCTGACTTAACACCGCTTAGGAAAAACCACAATAAAGCTTTACATGTTTTTTTCGTGTGCAAGGGAACCACCCTAGCACACGTTCTAGTCGACACTGGTTCTTCTCTAAACGTACTACCCAAAGGGGCGTTAGACCGTCTAGACTGTGAAGGTTTAGTCTTAAAGCCAAGTGATATCATTGTAAGGGTGTTCGATGGATCAAATAGGAATGTTCATGGGGAGGTAGATCTTCCAATCAAGGTGGGCTCCCAAATCTTCAACTCCACCTTCTACATTATGGATATCCATCCTGCCTATTCTTGTATGTTGGGTCGCCCGTGGATCCATAAAGCTAGGGCAGTAACCTCAACTCTCCATCAAAAGCTTAAATATCCTGTCAAGGGAAGAATTGTCACTGTCTGTGGTGAGGAAGAGTTTATGGTGAGCCACCTTAACTCTTTCAAGTATGTAGAGATGGATGGAGAGTTCATTGAGACCCTGTGTCAAGCCTTTGAAGTCGTGCCACCAATGATTGCTGCTACCAAATGTTCCTCTGATGAGTCTAAAGTTGTTAAGGCCGTGCCGAAGATGGTTTTAATCAAAGATGCTCGTGCGGAAATTGAAGAAGGTACCTGTGATACTTAGGGGCAACTCCTTGATATCCCATTCAAAGCGGACAAATTTAGTTTAGGTTTCACCGTCAAGGCCCGGAAGGAAGTGAGGCGTGCTCGTGCTGGAAATCCACCTCTCTGCATTGGAAGCCATGAAGTTAATGTTGTGGGTGATTCGGATGAAGAAGCTGCATTTGAAGATTGGGTGTATCCAACTACAACGGAGCTGAAGAATTGGCATGCCAAGGACTTCGTTCCCATCTCCTTCCTTGAGGAGTATTCTACTTGTTATTGCTTTTCTTTCAATTCAAGAACATTTTGTCTGTAATATTCAACAATGACTTTTGAGCCATGTGCCTGGCCCGGGGCACTTTGGTCCATTTGTCAAGGGTTTTATTTATATTCATCTAATAATATGATCATTCAATACATTGGACTCTTTTGCATTTAAATATTTGTGTTCATTGTCTTTCTTTTCTTTCAAATACGTTTTTCAAAATAGCCATGTATCTTACATGCACACACACACACTCTTGCAGGTCCTCATCCACTCTGGATCCTATTTCCAATGACTCTAATATTACCGACTATGACTTTGAATGTCCAATTAACCAAGCCGAAGACGAAGCCAGGGAAGATTGTGAAACACCAGGAGAACTAGCCAGACTTTTATTACAAGAGGAAAAAGCTATTCAACCACACGAAGAGTCAGTTGAAGTCATCAATCTGGGTACTGAGGCAGATAAGAAGGAATTCAAGATAGGTGATAACTTAGAAGACAGTGTCAAAAGCAGGTGGTTCAGATGTTGCATGATTATATGGAAATATTTTCTTGGTCGTATGAAGATATGCCAAGGTTGGATACCGACATCGTAGTTCATCGTCTGCCGATAAAAGAAGATTGTCCTCTTGTTAAACAAAAGGTTCGTCGCATGAGACCTGATATGTATGAAAAGATCAAAGCTGGAGTGATGAAACAGTTTGATGCAGGATTCTTAGTTGTGACATCCTATCCCCAATGGGTTGCAAATGTCGTGCCAGTACCAAAGAAGGACGAAAAAGTTTGCATGTGCGTAGACTATAGGGATCTGAATAGGGCAAGCCCCAAGGATGACTTTCCTCTACCACACATTGACGTCTTGGTTGATAATACTACTCAGCATAAAGTCTTCTCTTTCATGGATGGCTTCTCAGGCTATAATCAGATACGAGTGGCTCCCGAATACATGGAGAAGACTACTTTCATTACGCAATGGGGCACCTTTTGCTACAAGGTCATGCCGTTTGGATTGAAGAATGCAGGTGCAACATATCAAAGAGATATGGTAGCTTTGTTTCATGACATGATTCATCATGAAATATAGGTCTATATGAACGATATGATTTCCAGATCACAAACTGAAGAGGAGCATCTCGATCACCTGTACAAGCTATTCGAAAGGCTGAAAAAGTACAAGTTGACTTTGAACCCTAACAAGTGCACATTTGGAGTACGATTTGGAAAGCTTCTAGGTTTTGTTGTCGGAAATAAAAGCATTGAAGTTGATCCTGCCAAGGTAAAGGCCATCCAAGAAATTCCAGTCCCTCATTCTAAAAAATAAGTTAGAGGATTCTTAGGTCGTCTCAATTACATCGCTCGCTTCATATCACACTTGACTGCTACTTGTGAGGCAATCTTCAAACTCTTGAAGAAAGATCAAGTAGTCAGATGGAATGATGAGTTCCAAGTTGTCTTCAACAAAATCAAAGAATATCTACAATAGCCTCCTACTCTCATGCCTCTAGTCGAAGGAAAACCTTTGATCATGTATTTGACGGTACTAGAGAACTCTATGGGGTATGTTTTGGGCCAACATGACAAGTCTGGCCGAAAAGAGCATTCTATTTATTACCTGAGCAAAAATTTTACCGACTTTGAAACCAGATATTCACTACTCGAGAAAACTTGTTGCGCTCTGGCATGGGCTGCTCCCCAGCTAAGACAATATATGTTGACTCATACCACTCAGTTGATTTCTAAGATGGACCCAATCAAGTACATCTTCGAGAAACCTGCTCTTTCCGGACGGATAGCCAGATGGAAAATGATCTTGACTGACTATGACATTCAATACACTACACAAAAGGCCATCAAAGGAAGCGTACTAGCAGATCATTTGGCCCATCAAGTGTGGATGATTATCAGTCCATGAACTTCGACTTCCCTGATGATAACATCATGCTGGTGACCGACGGTGCGGGACCTGGACCGTATGACAGACCTGAACAAGGATCCCAATGGACTATGGTCTTCGATGGGGCTTCCAACGCCTTAGGTAATGGTATTGGTGTTGCAATCATCTCTCCTGAAGGTTACCACACTCCTTTCACTACCAGACTTTGCTTTGATTGCACAAACAATATGGTCGAGTAGGAAGCGTGCATTTTGGGTCTGAAAGCTGCCATTGACTTAAGGATCAGGCATTTGAATGTGTTTGGGGATTCCGCTCTAGTGATTAGCCAAGTAAAAGGAAATTGGGACACTAAGCATCCTAATCTCATCCCATACAAGGAACTTGTGTTATCGCTAATTCCTTACTTCGAAGAGATCACCTTTGAACATTTCCCCAGGGAAGAAAATCAATTGGCTGATGCCTTGGCAACCATGTCTTCAATGTTCAAGGTCAGATGGGACAATGAAGCCTCTATGATTACGATTGAGCGATTCGACGAACTTGCACACTGCTGTGAACTTGACACTAACACGGAAAAGCCATGGTATCATGAGGTGATGAGATCTCGAAGCACGAGAATATCTCGAGGGAGCATCCATCAATGACAGAAAGTTCTTACGAAGATTTGCAGCCAAATTCTTCCTAAGCAACAGAATATTATACAAGCACAACCATGACTCTACTCTACTCCGATGTATGGATAAGAAGGAGGCAGAGGAAATTATGTAAGACATGCGCGATGGTCTCTTTGGCACTAACTCAAGTGGACATACGATGGCCAAGAAAATTTTAAGAGCTGGCTACTATTGGACAACAATGGAGACTGATTGCCATCAACAATCTAGTACCTGTCACAAATGCCAAATCTATGCTGACAAGGTCCATGTGCCTCCTATCCCTCTGAACGTCATGACCGCTCCGTGGCCATTTGCAATGTGGGGCATTGATATGATTGTAGAAATCAAGCCCACCGCTTCCAATGGACATCGCTTCATTCTTGTCGCTATCGACTATTTTACCTAATGGGTCAAAGCCGCCTCGTTTGCCTCAGTCACCAAGAATGTGGTAGCCAAATTTATTAAACATAACCTCATCTGCCGATATGGTATCCCTGAAAGGATCATCACCGACAATGGGACTAACCTCAACAATGTTATGATTACTGAGCTTTGTAATCAATTTAAGATCAAGCATCACAATTCTTCTCCATATAGACCTAAGATGAATGGTGCAGTCGAAGCGGCCAACAAAAATATCAAGAAGATTATGCAGAAAATGGTAGTAACCTATAAGAATTGGCATGAGATGTTACCATTTTCTCTTCACAGCTACCGCACTTCAGCTAGAACATCAACTAGGGCAACCCCATTTTCCTTAGTCTATGGCATGGAAGCTGTTTTGCCAGTGGAAGTTCATATTCCCTCACTAAGAATCATGGATGAAGCAGGCTTAGGCGAAGACGAGTGGATTCAGACGAGATTGGATCAACTGAACTTGACCGACGAAAAGTGATTGGCTTCTATTTGTCATCGTCAGACGTACCAAAAACGTATGATCAAGGCTTTCAACAAAAAGATAAAGCCTCGAGTATATCAAGCTGGTGACTTGGTGATAAAGCGCATCATTCTGCCACAAGGCGAACCCAGAGGCAAATTGACTCCCACCTACGAAGGGCCATTTGTTGTCAAGAGAGTGTTCTCTGGTGGTGCCATGATGCTGACTACCATGGATGGTGAAGACTTCCCACATCCTATAAACGCGGACATAGTTAAAAAATACTACGCATAAGAGACCCGCTAGGTTGACACACCTAGGCAAAAACAAGGGCATCCCGGCAAACCAAAAGGTTTGGGAAAAAATTAGTGATATGCGCAAAAGATTTATACACCCGGCAAGTTGAAAACCCGAAAGGGTGACTTGGGAAAAAATGGGTATCCTGGTGGGCTGAAAACCCGAAAGGGTGGTCCATGCAAAAGTTAAGGATTGAAAGCACATGACTATGTCCCGTGGAATCACCACAATCAACTTTATCACCAAGGTCCGAGTTCAAATGATCCAAGATCAATTTAATCAACTTCTGTCAACGGCAAGGGGCATTCGAAGACATTGGGGAAATAGTAGAGTTAGAATGCAATGAGATCATTTCACATGGCTATTTGTTTTTGTTTTCAATTTTTTCTTTCCTTTCGACGATTTCCTCTTACTAAGATCTTCGTCTCTTTGTACAAAAAATGCTTATTCATGGGCAAAATATCAATACAAATATACTTTAAAGTGCAAAATTTCTATTTTAATTTTGAATGCAAATTTGTCCAATGACTAAAATTAAACGAACATATGCATATGAACATAATTAAAATTATTTTGCGCATGTGTCCTGCTAAGAAGCAGCAAACATCTCTTTAATGTATTTGGAATATCCCCACAGAGTTATTTCATTAGCATTACCCTCACAAAATGGTAAACCAATCCTCAACAAGGTTACCCACAAAGTCTCTTTGCATAGGTTGATCTCCAGCCAGAGTCTCAATCTCTTGGCAGCTCTCTCCGCAGCTAAGTTGGTCCTACAAGTAGAAGCCTTGTGGATCTCTTCCTCAAATAACTCACTATGTCAACAATTCATCGAGTACTTATCAACGAGGTTTATGTCCCCAACAGGGTTTATTTCCCCAACATACAACAATCAAGGAACCACAAAATTCTCCAGCTTAGTCTATCCTCCCCATCCGAGTCAAAATTCCCCGAAATAGTCTATCTTCCCCAGCCGAGCCTGCTATTCCCAGCTGAGTATATCTTCCCAAGCTGAATTTTTCTTCCCCGAATGAGTCCACACTCTCCAGTTTGAGTTTTCCTTTTAGACTATTGCAAATCATAGGGCAACAACCCCTAACCCTCAGTAAAGTCGTCAACAAAACCTTTACTATCTCCAAAAGCTACTATGAAGCCTGGACCCGACAAGATATTAGTACAACTTTCAAACTATCATGAAGCTTGGACCCGACCAGATAATTGTAAACTTCTCAAGTCACTATGAAGCCTGGACTTGACCAGATAATAGTCAAAACACTATGAAACCTGGACCCGACCAAATAATAGTTTAACTCTTCAAGATATTGAAGAACCTTGACTCAACCAGACCAAGGTTTAACTTCTTTTCCCCAGTAGAGTTTGCCTCTACCCTAACAAGTTATTGTGAAGCCTGGATCTGACCAGATAGCAATTCCTCTCATAAGTTCGTTGTGAAACCTGGAATCCGACCAGATAACAACTAAATCCCCAAATAGTTTATTGTGAAACCTGGACCTGACCAGATAACAATTAGCTTCATCCACCTCAGAAATCTACAAAGCCTGGACCCAACCAGATATCAATTTTCAAGCAAGTTATTGTGAAGCCTGGAGCCCGACCAGATAACAACTAACTATGATCCCCAAAGAGACACTATAAAGCCTGGACCCGACTAGATAATAGTACAACTTTCCAAAAACCATAAACCTGGACCTGACCAGATAGTAGTTACCATTACAAGTTAATGGAAAGCCTGGAATCCGACCAGATAACAGTTAGCTTCCTTGTCCCCAGCAAGTTGTTGTAAAGCCTGGAGCCGACCAGATAACAATTCAATTTCAAGAAATTTTTTGCAAAGCCTGGATCCGACCAGATAACAGTTAATTTATCCTTCCCCAGTTAAGTTACTGTGAAGCCTGGATCCGACCAGATAGCAGTTGACTTCCTCATCCTCAGCAAATTATGAAGCCTGGACCCGACCAGATAACATCTGACATTCAAGTGATATTCCCCAACAGAAGCATCCTTTCAACAAAGTTTGAAGATATGTATACTCTTCATCCCCAACAATGATCAGGGATTCAACTCCCCAGAATCTCCTCAGCAGCAGTCAGGGATTTAATTTCTCGGAAAAAAACATACATCTCACATCCATACATCATAGCATGTACATACAAAATGCATTTAGCATAATACCACATCTGGTGAACATCATGCATACATCTGCATTTTACTAACTCTTTTTTCTCACAGGTAAAACATCAAATTTTAGTATAAATCGACCAAAGATTTGTGTTGATACTTCTTCCAGTGTTTACCATCATTCCTCCAAATGGCATCTATAAGCCCATTCACAATCCATCTTCGAGTGCAAATTTTTAGGCACTCTAGTGTTCAATCATCTTCCACCTTCAAGTCACGAATGGCGGATCCGTCAATCTAACTCTTCAGGTTTAAGAAGATTGAACAGGGGCAGCTGTTGTACCCTAAAATTTGCCCTTTCATTTCTCAAATAATCTCTCATAAGATTTCCTTGGATTCAAGACTGCACAGGGTTTGATCAGCTCAAGACACCTCCTCTAACACTGATGATTGAAAATTAGGGTTTGAGTTTGCACAAATACAATTGAACTTTTAATTCCCCATATGACTTTCATGGATCATTTTGGACCCTCAAGTTTTCTCATGTCAAATTTCAAGTCCTGAATCACATTTTTGCTCAGTCAATTGATCAGTTGACCTAAAATCAACTATATTGGGGAAAAAGTCAATTATGGTCAATTATGGTCAATTTACAGTCAAACTTCATAATTTTTGGTCCATATCAACAATATGAATTCACATATGTCATTTGATCAAGTGTAGATCTCAGCTCCTCAAGAAATTTGATCAGATGATCAAAAGGGCAAAATGGTCAAAATTAAGGGTTTTGATTAAGAAAGGGCAATTTCTGATTTTTGACCTAGCAAATGATTGATTGGTTTGAGACATGATCTCAAGGATTCAAGTTCATAATTTTTACCTAATAGCATGGCTCATAACATTGCTCAAGATCAATTGATTGACAGATGAATTTTCAGTCAACTGATCAAAAGTCAACTGTACACTAAAAAGTTAAATTTTGACTTTTTGGTCAAAGTCAAGTGTCAAAGATTACAATTCATCAAAACATGTCAAAATATGAAACTTGTTCATCAAGAAATCAAAAAGTCAAGATTTCATTTTGAAAAGTAAAAATTTCTAAACTTAGAAATTTTTCTAAGTGTTGAAAACTTCATATTTTGTCACAACTTTGAGCAAAATTTTCACCATGATACAAGATGATTCAAAGGAAACTTCCAACGTGAAAGTTGTAGATATCAATGAGATCTAAAACATTTTAGAACACAACTTATCCTAGAAATACATGGATTTCAAGTTATGATTTTTTGAATACATGTTCATGAAACTTAGAAACTTAGTGAAATTTTGCCCTAGTTTAGGCAGGATTTTGACCTAACTTCATGGAAAATTTTCACATATTTTCAAGGGGAATTTTCAAAAATGTCTGACATAGTGGTTGTAGAGGATGTTACAAGCTCTCCAAAATGTCCAAGAACTCATTGATATCATGCTTGAGTTAAGAGAATCGAAGACAAGAAGTTAGGGTTTCAAACATGTTTTTCAAGTCATTTTCATGATGAACATTTGATCCAATCCATACCCATGCTGCATAAATATTACTTTACAGGCTTCTAACCTCTAAATCTATCCATAATCAGAAGATTACACAACTATTTGAGCTATAATCCAAGTGTTTGAGTCATTGTCCAAGTGATTATTTCATTAATGGAACAAAGTTCACACTTCCATTTTGGAAAAGTGACTTTAATCACAAAGTCAATGCATAGAGCTCCTAACTTGTTTCATCTAAACATAAGAAATGTCAAAGGAAAAAGCAACATGTGTAGAGCCTCCCATAAACTCAGGCCATGCTTGTACTATGCCTTGAAACCATGTTTTCCACTTTTCTTCAAAATCAAGTAACATAGCCTTAACTCTATATCTCACAGTTTTGTCAACCTCAAGCCCTCTAACCCTTTTCATATAACTATACAAGTTATTTACAAGCTAACACACGATTGAAATACCTATCAAACTCCCTGAAAACTTAGATTGCACAAAAAACTCCATTGTTATGAAGAACCTGGCCAGAAACTCCCATCTCTCAAACCACTTGTGTGTTTCCTCTCCAAATCATCTCAAAAGCTTCCTTACTTCAAACACTACGCCAAAAATAAGCTTTAGCAGCACACATACAAAAGCGCTTTTAGGAAAAAGCACTGCTGTAGGTATTAAAAAAAATTCGCTTAAAAAAAGCGCTTTCAAAGGGTTCCTTAAGAAAGCGCTTTTCAAAAGCGCTGCTAAAGGTCACCCTTAGAAAGCGCTTTTTGAGAAGCGCTGCTAAAGGGTGCCTTTAAGAGGGTACCTAAGAAAGCGCTTTTCAAAAGCGCTGCTAAAGGTCAGCCTTAGAAAGCACTTTTCAAAAGCGCTGCTAAATCTGGCCTTTAGAAAGCGCTTTTAAAAGCGCTGCTATAGGATATGCTACGAAAGCGCTTTTTTATGTAAAAGCACTGTTATACATGACCATTAGAAAGCGCTTTTAAAAGCGCTTTCGTAGGTTGTTTTATAATAAATTTATTGTTTTTGATTAAAGGTGTGTTCGTATTGTGGCTGTTGTGTTTCCTTTCTTCCAACCCAACCCCCAAATTCGTTCCTGTTCCTTCTTCGTCCTCTCACGGTAGCTCTTTCCGTTCAATCGCCACCATCGTCAACTCTCATCGCCTCCGCACGACTCGTCCCTCTCTTCACAAGGTTCGTACTGTGGTTGTTATGTATTATGAAATCAGTTTTTGTTTTCGTTGATTATTATTTTCTTCATCATTCACAGTGTATTGGTTGTTGTTGTTGTTTGATGATTTTTGAATGTTTCTTAAAACCCTTTGATCATTTTTTTGTTACCTTTTTTTTGGAGCAATGGACGGTTTAGTGTTAGGTGATTATGTTTTAAAAGTTATTGAGCGTTTATTGAATAATCGGGCACGGAATATATTCTTGGAAGCCATAGTGACATATAAAATTCTTGTTTCATTGATTAGCAAGCACAAGTAGTGTTTCTCACTCACACTAGTTGGACGGCAGGTTGTGATTCCCGATTAAGGCTCTCTGTCTTTTGATGTTTGTTTAATGTGTTTTAGAAATTAATCGGTTTCTTTAACTTCTTCAGGACCTTCCGATTCAGAGCAACATATCTCACCGGAGAACTCAAACGTGTCACATCGTTAGAAAACAAGAGCCATATATCTCACCGGAGAACCTCTTGCCACAGGAGAACCGTCAGGTGATTGTTACTTCTTTTCAATCTATACAAAATATTTTGTCCTTTTTGTTTATTACAAAATTTCGTAGCAGAAAACATATCTTAGACTAAAATGAGGCCATGCCATATATAAGAAACAGATGAAGTTTGGTATAGGGTAGCCCTTGAGTTTGATGAAACAAGGGTGTACTAGTATATAAGAAACGGACATGTAGAGGGTTGTGCTAATGATGTTGTGTTGTGTTAGTGAATGGTGGTGGAAATTATGACTCATTAACAAACGGGGTTACCCATTTCACATTACCATTCATTATTATGTATCTATATATCTATATCTATATGTATATTTAATTAGAGATAATGTAAAGTGATTAATTAACTTGTTAATGAGATGGATAAAGAAACAAAAACAACTTTTTAAGGTAACAGAATGCATGCTTATATAAAATTGTGAGAGTTAAGAATTGTGATTAGTGATGTAATCATAAAATGTGATTAGTTGATAGAATAAAATGAATTTAGTGAAAAGTATTGAGTATTGGTTTTGTTATATGGATGTGCAAGAGCAAGTGATAGTTTTGAGTATTGGTTTTGTTTTCTAATTTATCATTTAACTCAGATTGACTCAGAAACCGTAAACCATGGATAAGACATGGATGTATTCCAATCGATTGTCGAAAGAGTACGAGAACGGGGTATCAGAATTCGTTAAGTTTGCTGTTACGCACGCCGAAGACCCCGGTCGAATGACATGTCCTTGTTTGTGTTGCTGTTATGGGAATCGGGTTGACGCGGTTCAGTTGGCATCGCATCTAATACGGTATGGAATTGATAGAAGTTATACATGTTGGAATATGCATGGTGAGAAAAGTGACGGGAATGATGAATCGGGGGATAATAGGACCTATGCTTCAAACGACAATGGCACAGATACATACGATTATGATCGAGTTGAAGAGATTGCAGAAGCGCTTGAAGAAGATCTTAATTATTGTCCCAAAATGTTCGATAGGTTGGTAAGCGATGCATAGAAACTGTTGTATAATGGTTGTACAAAATTCACAAGATTGTCTGCGGTATTAAAGTTGTACAACTTAAAGGCGGGCAATGGATGGTCGGATAAAAGTTTCACAGAGTTATTAGCCCTTATGAAAGATATGCTACCAGAGGATAATGTTCTCCCCAATCGAACGTATGAGGCCAAAAAGATGTTGTACTCTATTGGCATGAGCTATGACAAGATACATGCCTGTCCAAAAGATTGCGTTTTGTTTCGAAACGAGTATGCATCGTTAAATGAGTGTCCTAAATGCGGTGCCCCTCGATATAAGAAAAAGTTGTCTCCGACAAAAGTCTTATGGTATTTTCCTATAATTTCGAGATTTAGGCGGATGTATCGTAGTGAAACCGATTCAAGACACTTAACTTGGCATGCAGATGAAAGAATTGTTGATGGAAAGTTTCGACATCCGGCAGATTCACCACAGTGGATGAAAATTGATAATGATTATCCTGAATTTGGAAAAGACGCAAGAAACCTTCGCTTGGCATTGTCTACTGATGGAATGAACCCACACGGTATTCAAAGTATCTCGCATAGCACATGGCCTGTAATTCTTATGATTTATAACCTACCTCTGTGGCTATGTATGAAGCGTAAGTACATGATGTTATCTATGTTAATTTCTGGGCCTAAACAACCAGGAAATGACATAGACGTATATTTGGAACCTTTAATCGAAGATTTGAAGATTTTGTGGGAGAACGATGTGGAGGTTTATGATGGGTATAGGAAAGAAAGTTTCAACTTGAGGGCGATGTTGTTTGGAACAATTAACGATTTTCCAGCCTACGGAAATCTATCCGGGTATAGCATTAAAGGTGAAAAAGCGTGTCCTATCTGTGAAGATGGAACCGATACGATGCAATTGAAACTTTGTCAGAAGAATGTCTTTCTCGGTCATCGTAGATTCTTAAATTCTAAACATCAATATCGTGGATGGAGAAAAGCGTTCAACGAAGATACCGAACAACGTAGAGCTCCGCCTGGATTGACAGGTGATCAATTATTTGAAAAGGTGAAAGATGTGAGTATTCAGTTTGGCAAGCCTTTTGCACATAAAGTTGTTACAGGTGGGTGGAAGAAGAGGTCGATTTTTTTTTAATTGCCATATTGGAAATCTTTGTACGTAAGACATTTTCTTGATGTTATGCATATTGAAAAAAATGTATTTGACAGTGTTATTGGTACGTTACTCAATATAAAAGGGAAGTCTAAGGATGGTATTAAAGCAAGGGAGGACATGGTAGAGATGTGAATAAGAACTGAATTGGGACCCGTGAAAAAAGGAACACGAACATATCTACCACCTGCTATTTACACTCTATCCAGAAAGGAGAAAAAAATATTGTGTAAGTTCCTAAGTGAGGTTAAAGTTCCAGAAGGCTACTCATCAGATATTAGAAGACTTGTGTCTATGCAAGACCTCAAGTTAAAGAGTTTAAAGACGCATGATTGCCATGTTATAATGGAACATTTTTTACCGATAGGTATACGTTCTATTCTTCCAGAAAAAGTAAGAAGCGCAATAACTAAACTGTGTTTTTTCTTCAAGTCAATTTGCAGCAAGGTGATCGATCCTGAGATCTTACCAACATTGCAAAAATAAATAGTTGTTACTTTGTGTGATCTTGAAATGTATTTCCCTCCCTCGTTTTTTGACATAATGGTTCATCTTGTCGTTCATCTTGTCAAAGAGACACAACTGTGCGGACCAGCTTATATGAGATGGATGTACCCTACTGAACGTTATATGAAAATATTAAAAGGGTATGTGAAAAACCGAAGTCGACCAGAGGGTTGTATTGCTGAACGATATATTGTTGAAGAAGCGATTGAGTTTTGTACTGAATATTTGTCAAATGTTCAATCAATTGGACTCCCCAAATCTCACATTGTTGAAAAAAAAGAAGGTAAGAAGCTAATTGGAAATAAAGTTGTGACAGTATCAATGGTCGAACGGGATCAAGTGCATTTGTATGTTCTGCATAATGAGCTTGAAGTTGAGTCGTATGTTGAAATTCACAAGGGTGTTCTTCGAGGTTTAAATCCGAATAGAAATGAGAATTGGATTGTACGAGAGCATAATCGAAGTTTCATACCATGGTTTAAGGAACATATTTATTCAAAGTATCGTTCAGATCATGCTTCAGTAACAGAAAGATTGAGATGTTTAGCATACGGTCCAAGTTTAGTTGTGTTTTCTTATAGCGCATATGCAATTAATGGATACACATTTTATACCAAAGAACAGGATGACAAAAGTACTATGCAAAATAGTGGTGTCACCTTGATCGCTGAAGCAATGCATATATCAAGTGTGAAGGACTTAAACCCAAAATTTGCAAACCTGTCATATTTTGGGGTTATCGAGCGCATTTGGATGTTTGATTACGAGAAGTTTCAGATTCCTATATTTGGTTGCAAGTGGGTTGAAAATAATAATGGCATACGAATGGATAAGTCAGGTTTTTTACAAGTGGATCTTAATAGGGTGGGGTACAAAGATGAGCCTTTCATTCTAGCCTCTCAAGCTAAACAAGTGTTCTATGTCAATGATCCGACAAGTACGAAATGGTATATAGTGCTATTATCTAACAAAGTAATTGATGAAAGCATTGGAGATCAAAGTGATATTGGTGTTGACATTGAATCTTTAACCATAACTGATCAAAATGATAATGAATCATGTATTAGAAACGATCATAATGAGGGTATTTGGATCAATCCAACTGTCCGCGTTGTTAAGAGACGAGTAGAACACATTCCTACCAAGAAAAAAAAGAGACCTTAGTGAAAAGGGTAATAGTATATATAATTTGCCATTTCATTTTTATATTTGTCATTTCATTTTAATTTGCCATTTCATTTTTATTTGTCATTTCATTTTTATATTTGTCATTTCATTTTTATTTGCTATTTCATTTATATTTGTCATTTCATTTTAATTTGCCATTTCATTTTTATTTGTCATTTCATTTTTATATTTGTCATTTCATTTTTATTTGCCATTTCATTTTTATTTTTTTTCATTATTACAGGTCAAATGGCTAGTAATCAAGAAAACTCAAAAGATGCAAATGCTCCTGAAAATGCTCCTGAAAATACTCAAGAAAATACTTCAGAAAAAGATATTACACGAGGTATAACTATTATGAGGGGAATCATATGTGATAGAGATAGAGGAGTAACATATAATGTAGAATGGAATGATAATGACCAATTAATTAGGTCTAGTGCTGCAAAGTCGACAAGCTACATTGGTACGCTTGTTCGTATACACATTCCGATCACCACTCCTAGATGGAAAAGAGGAGAGTTAGATGAGGCTAAGGAGAAAGTTTGGACTGAGATAAAGGTACATATATGGTTTTTATTATTTGCTTTATCTTGACGATAATATGTGTTTAAATTTCTTTTACTAGCATACTTTATGCGTATGTTTTTTTGTAGAGGTCTTTTAACATTGAAGATACCCGTAAAAAGTATATAATGGGTTTGGCTGGAAAAAGACACAGAGGGTGGAGAACATTTTTAACAAACAAGTATCTTAAAGATGATGAAGGAAATTTTCTTGAAGAGGATCCGGAACGTCCAAAGAAATATGAGAACTTCATTACACCTGAAGAATGGGTTGGTTTTGTAGGCCAAAGAAGAGACGAGAATTTCAAGAAAGTGAGTGCTATAAATCGCGAGAGAGCGTCAAAACCCACATATCCATACAAAAAAGGGCGTTTGGGATATGCTCGCTTAGAGGAAAAAATTGTAAGTAAATATAAACTCTACGATATTATTAATTCTCTTAATGTGTTATATAGTTGATAATCTTAAGACTTCCGTCATTGCGTAGTTAGAAGAGACGAAAAGTGACACAACGTCACTACCGGCACATTTGTTGTGGAAGGAAGCCCGTGTGGGCAAGGATCAAGCTGTTAATCCCGATATTCAACATGTGTATGATGAATGTGTAAGTATAAGATTGTGTCTTTAGTTAAATCAATTAATGTTTATTAATATTTAAGTAATTTTTTATCTCCACTAATAATTTTTTATATGTAATTGAATTACAGGATACCTTGTCCCAATCGGTATCCCTAGGTGAGGATCCTCACGATACCAGGAGCGTACTTAGTCAAGCACTAAATATTGCTGAGTATCCGGGTCGGGTGAGGGGTAAAGGTCATGGTGTGACTCCAACCTCTTTGTATAAGCATCCAAGGAGAAGAAATTCTAGCAATGCAGAAGTGATGCAAACATTGCAGGATTTACAAGCTCAAGTTCGTGAATTGCAGAAGGATAAAGAGAGATATATGGCGGAAAAGAGCAGTTCACAATTGAAAGATACTAGTGACAAAGCTAGTATCAACTGTCAGCATAAATTTCCCGAGGTAATTTTCAATATATATCCGTTATTACTATAGAATATTTTTAGTCACTTCTAACGGTTATTATTGGTTTAGGGCATTTCATCTTGCCAGCTATACCTATCGTCACCGACATATCGACTAGTTGGCAAGGGAAAAGTCCATAACAATTCGGGAGATTTACTTCATAATAGACCGCTTCCGGATGGTCACATGAAAGTATCGGTTGACATTGCTTTAGATATGGATGCATTGCTGCCGGTACCTGACATTGTTGCTGAGACCACATTGCTGCGAGATGCAATTGGATCTTTTGTTGCATGGCCATCAGACCTCGTTTTCATAGATGATCAGGTATGTTGAAAACAATTATGAATCTTTAAGTCTTCAACTGTCAGTTCTGACCTCAGTTATTTCCACGGTAATTATAGACTCCTACAACACCCGCATCTAAGGGTAAAGGGATTTTGCGGCACGACGAGTCTGACGTATCACCAAAAGAGGTACGTTTAAAGTGTTAATTATATGATCCGAATAAAAAACTGCATAATTTTATAATTTAACCGAGTTTATATGATTTTTAGGTACCTTTTCATGGGTCACAACAAGTGATCCAGAAAATTGTTGGCGTACCACCCAAGAAAAGGGTGCCCACTAGATTTTTCCCTCGATACCGGAAGTGTCTTGAAACAATAGTGGGAACAACAAATTTGATGGATGGTGGTATTCGTCAAATGGATATGGATCAAGGTATATTTGGTTTTCCTTGCACCGAAATAATTGGACATGAGGACGTGGAACAGATTTTCCGTCATAAAGAATTGGGCATCAGTATTATGCACGCATACATCCGGTAACCCCATCTTTATATTATGTAATTAGCTGAAATCTTTTTTAAACATTTTCAATGAATATACTCTAATATTAATTATGTTTTTATTTAAGGCTGTTATATGACAAATTGATGCGCGGGAATCAATTGTCAAACAGATTCCATTTTGTGTCTTCCTCCCGTGTCAGCGGAGCGACAATTGGTAGGGAACCGGATTCAGTAAGAGAGCACTTAGTCGAAAGATTCATGGCAACTGGCAATACAGAAAGCTTATATCTTTGGGCGTATAATACTATTCCTACAGGGTTATATTTTCATTCTAAGTTCATTTTAATATTTGTAATTTTTGCGTAGAAAAATTTCTTCTAAATTGTTGTTTTAATTTATAGACGTCACTGGTTGTTGGTTGCTATCGATCCTATAAAAGAAGTGGTCTATTATCTGAATTCGGTTGACGGTGATTGGACAAATTATCCAGATATGAAGTTAATGATTGATACGTAAGTGAGATTATTCTAAATATTTGTGTGTATTTATGTATTTAATTATTTCTGTGACATTATTCTAAATATATATTTTTAATTTGTTAGAGCGATACAAGTATTCCGGTGTCAAAGAGAAGCTCGGGTACGACGGTCTAAATCAAACAACATTAATTGGATCAAAGTGCAGGTATATAATTTCCACTATTTTGCTTATAATATTTACGCTATTTGATAAAACAATACAACTATATATTCTTATTTGTTTTTCTATGTAGTGTCCTCAACAGCAAAACGGTATAGATTGCGGATACTTCGTTATGCGGTTTATCAAAGAAATCATTCAACTGAATCAAATAGAGATTCCAGTCACGGTATGAATTTATAAATTAGGATTTGTTTTATTATTTCTCGGATATTTCATATAATTTTTTACTTTTAACTAAATCATGCATATTATGTTTTGTAATGTAGTACTTCGATGAGTACAAATGTGCATATTACACGAAACTTCAGTTGGAAGAAACCAAAGAGGAGTTGTGTCAATATTTTATTGAGCAGAGAATAATATAAGGACTGGTTTAGTTGTTGTTAGGGTTGATTTTGTAACACTGATTTTGAGTTACAATACTGATAACAATGGTTTATATATAATTTGAGATACAAACATAATTTATGATTGATTTTGAGCAATGATAGTTTCTTGTTTATGGTTTCTTGTGTTATACTTGTGTACTAAAGTAGTTGATAGAATAAAATGAATTTAGTGAAAAGTATTGAGTATTGGTTTTGTTATATGGTTGTGCAAGAGCAAGTGCAAGTTTTGAGTATTGGTTTTGTTTTCTAATTTATCATTTAGCTCAGATTGACTCAGAAACCGTAAACCATGGATAAGACATGGATGTATTCCAATCGATTGTCGAAAGAGTACGAGAACGGGGTATCGGAATTACAATGCATTACCGCTATTTATGAATTACAGGTTATGGCAACTGGTTTATATAAATAATATGCTGCAAACAATGCAGGTATATGAATTATATAAATTATACCTCTAAAAAAAACACCCTATGAAAGCGCTTTTTGGAGAAAAGCGCTTTCATAGGTAGACCTATGACAGCGCTTTTTCACATAAAGCGCTGTCTAAGGTAAACATATGACAGCGCTTTTCCAAGAAAAAGCGCTGCTAAAAGACAACATATGAAAGCTTTTTTCCAAAAAAAGCGCCACCAATGAAAGCGCTTTTTCATAAAAAAGCGCTGCCAAAAGCCTACTTAAGAGAGCGCTTTTTAGAAAAAGCGCTGCCAAAAGCCTACTTAAGAGAGCGCTTTTTAGAAAAAGCGCTGCCATAAGGGTACTAAAGAGAGCGCTTTTTAGAAAAAGCGCTGTCATAAGTAGACCTACGAAAGCGCTTTTCATTAAACAAAAAGCGCTGCTAAAACCTATAGCAGCGCCACCTTAGAAAGCGCTTTTAAGCGCTTTTAAAGGCCAAAAAAAGCGCTTTCGTAGGTCTTTTTTGGCGTAGTGAAATACAAACCATCCCAATCCCTGTTCCAAGAATGTAACACCATTTTCACAATTGTCCAAGCTCAAAAACAAAGCATTGCAGTTGGACTTCTCCAGGTCATTTCAGTCACTCTCAACTCAAGCTAAGCATTGCATTAGCTTCCTAGAGACTTAAGGAAGTTAATCTGATCACTGTAGCACCTTGAATTAAGCTTAAACTCATTTCACGATTTCCAGTTTTGAGGTATTTTTCTTTAACTTCTATCTCATTATTTAGGCATTTTAGGTTTGCATTTGTGAAGATAAAATGTAGACACCATTTCCCTGAAACTATACATGTCCATAGATTTCATTTATGTTGCTTGAGTAGGGAGAATTTTGAGTTTGAACCTCTAAATATATTTAGGTCAGAATTTGGTACTGTTAGAAATCCATGCTCATCTTTGAGAATTTTATTTACATATTCAGAATTGTGAGGAAATTTCTAACAAGTTTGATATTGGAAGTTTTGTGAATGGATGAGAAATGAATAAGTTACAGATCCTTTGGCTGGAGGTTGAAGATGAATTACATTCAGGGCAAATCTTATGTTACATATTTATTGTTTTGTTTAAGTTAACGGATGTATCACCACCTCCAGATGTTAAAGCGTGCGCCTGTCACCTTAGGGACCTGGGTTCGAGCCCCAGTGGTACCCTTTTGACTATTTTTCATATTTTCCTGTTTCTTTTTTTTGCAACACAAGCATTGGGCCTCCCCCCTTTGGGCTTTGTTTTTATTTGCTAATTCATGACTCCCTGCTTGCTCATACACCCCTGGCCCAACTTTTATTTATTTTATTTATTTCATTTATTATTTTTATTGGCATTTTATTTTTTCTTCTTCATTATTTTTATTATTATTATTATTATTATTATTATTATTATTATTATTATTATTATTATTATTATTATTATTATTATTATTATTATTATTATTAATTTTGTTAATAAAAAAATTAATAAATATTTTATTTATTATTTATACTTACCTATTTTATTTTCTTATAAAATAAAAAGACTAAAAAACATTTTCTTTTAACAATTTAATTTATTTTTTTTAATAATTAATATTTAGATTTAGGTTTATTTATTATATTATTTTATTTTAAATTAAAATCAACTTAGAATTTAGGTTCCTTTTAATTATTAATTTTCACACTATTTTTATTAAAATAAACACTTTTCACAAAAAACCCTAAAAATACTTTTTTAACTTAATTTCTTTCTTATTTAGTTTAAATTTAATTTTTATTATTTTAATTAATCATCTCTCTCTTATCTAGGTATAAATCCTTTCATAAAAACCAAACAAAATCATTTCTTTTTTCCATTTGCATTTGTACATTATTTATTCAATTCTTGTACATTTTGTTCAATATGGTTGTAATAGATATTTAGATTTAATTTTCTTGCAAATCCCCATTTGTAAATTTGTATACCCCCTCCCCTAATGATGTAATAGCTTAGTATTTTTACTTTCCGTAATTTGTCGCTTTATATAAATGCTAGTAAATTAGGGTTTATATTGAAAGACTAAAATCAACAACTTAGCAAACCCTAATTCAAGATAAACAATGCATGTAAATCAATACACTTGCACACTTACACCCTTAGGGTAATTCCACTTTGTTGCCTTACAAAAATGGCCATGTTATACATGTGGGATATCTTAGCAAAAAGCAATCAAAAAATACAAGATCATAGTCCCTCGATGATGCTAACAAAGTTGCCTTTCAAAATGATCTTAGTCCCTCAAAGAGAATTGCTAAGATATTTCACAAAATTGCTATCATGGCTATACGATGACCCACGTCCGTCCCTTTACATCCAAAGATAAGGCTTCTTACCAAATCAATGGTAAGATAGCAATATCAAAGGAAGTAAGAAATGAATAAAAGACTTTTGAGTAGGTAGATTGTTCCTAGTTGCTTGCTCAACTTCAAATCAAACACTCTTGCTTATTTTCAAAATAAACACCAACACTTTCAAAAAACACTTTCAAAATATTTTCCAAACATGAAACATTTTTCAAAAGATCAACACTTTGTATACATTATTACGAACGAGAACTATTACAAAGTTTTCCTAAACAATGACGCCTTTTCAAAATGCTTTCAAAACCACACAAAGCACATTTTCAAACAAAAGCAAGTGATCTAGAAAGCAACTAAGATCCCATAGATAACTATGGATGAAAAGGTTACTAATACCTTCCCTTTTCATAATCTACCCCCCGAACTTAAGAAACAATCTCAAAGGTCTTTCCAATTCTTTTCAGCCTTTCCTTTTGGATAAAACAAAAGTCAGTGGCGACTCTTGCTAACCGAAACATTTGTGATAAAATGCAAAACACCCAAGTCAGTTCTCCCACCGTATCACAGTTATGTTGGGAATGTTGAAGAATAATAATCAATTCCTGAAGAGTATCAGAGAAGCTCAAAAGTTGGATATGAAACTGGTAAATTCGATTGTTGGGATTTATCAGTCTGAGAATAGTGATTTTAAGTTAGATGCACAAGGTGTGTTGAGATTTCATAATCAGATTTGTATTACAGATGATGCGGAGATGAAGAAAGTGATTCTTGAAGAGAGTCATAGAAGCAAGTTGAGCATTCATCCGGAAGCTACAAAGATGTATTAGGATTTGAAGAATTTGTTTTGGTAGCCTGGGATGAAGAGTGATGTGGCCCGGTTTGTGTATGCGTGTTTAACTTGTCAGAAGTTGAGAGTTGAACATTAGAAGCCTGCAGGGTTGATGCAACTGTTAGAAGTTCCAGAATGGAAATGGGATAGCATTTCAATGGATTTTGTGACGGGATTACCTAATATTCTAAGAGGACGTGATTCAATTTGGATGATTGTTGATAGGCTTACGAAGTCAACTCATTTTATTCCTATCAACATCAGTTTTCCAGTATCAAAGTTTGCAGAGATTTACACTAATGTAATTGTGAAGCTGCATGGTGTTCCTTTGTGTATTATGTCGAATAGAGATCTGAGGTTTACTTATGATTTTTGGAAGAGTTTGCAAGAAGCGTCGGGTTCTAAGTTGAAGTTGAGTTCGGTGTATCATACTCAGACGAATGGTCAGACAGAAAAGACTATTCAATCTTTGGAGGATTTGTTGAGAGCATGTGTTCTTGAACAGGGAGGTTCATGGGATACTTATATTCCGCTAATAGAGTTCACTTATAATAACAGTTACCATTCTAGTATTGGAATGACAACTTTTGAGGTGTTATATGGTCGGAGATGTAGAACTCCTTTATGTTGGCATGAATCTGGAGAAAGTGTAGTACTTGAAACTGAACTTGCTTGTGAGACTACTGAGAAGGTGAAGTTGATTTGAGAAAATATGAAAATTTCCCAAATTAGAGAGAAGAGTTATCATGACAAGCGAAGGAAAGACTTAGAATTTCAAGCAGGTGACCATATGTTTTTGAGAGTTACACCTATGACTGGTGTTGGGCGAGCATTGAAGTCTAAGAAGCTCACTTCTCATTTTATTGGTCCGTATCAGATTTCAGAAAGAGTTGGGAATGTTGCTTATAGAGTGGATTTATCGCCTAATCTTTCGAATTTCCATGATGTGTTTCATGTGTCACAACTCCGGAAGTATATTTCTGATCCATCTCATGTGATTCATATGGATGATGTAGAAGTACGGGATAATCTTACTGTAGAGACGATGCATGTACGAATCATGGATCGTGAAATGAAGACTCTAAGAGGAAAGGCGATTGCTTAGGTGAAAGTAGTTTGGCTAGGAGCTACCGGAGAAAGCATGACGTGGGAGTTGGAAAGCAAGATGCGAGACTCCTATCCTGAGTTGTTTGAATAAGGTAAATTTTTGAGGACGAAAATATTCTAAGTGGGGGAGAGTTGTAACGCCCATAATTTAATTTAATTATTTATTTAATTAAATTATTTTGGATTATTTGTGAAGTTGCGATATGTTAAGAATTGTTGGTATAAGTTGTTGGATTATTATTAATTAATTAACTAGTTGGTTAATAATAATTATAATGTTGGAATTAAGGGAATATATATATATATATATATATATATATATATATATATATATATATATATATATATATATATATATATATATATATATATATATATATATATATATATATATATATAATGTTGGACTTATGCTATTGGTTAGAAGCAGTAAAGTGGGAGTGTAGATTAGGCCCAATAGGATTGATATATAAGGTTAAGCTGACACAAGGATTTGTTTTAGTTGGAGAATAAGAAGTTATTTATGTTGACCAGAAGAGCTGCACGGAAGAGGAGCAAGCTGCCTGGTATCGAGCAGAGCAAATCAAGGATTACGGTCAGAGCTTTGGTTGAGCGACCTTCAATCGAGGTAAGGGTGGGGTTCTTACCTTATAATGAGATTTATGATGTGTATTACGTGGGAATTAGTTGTTTGTAGGCATGTTGTACGTTGATGTTTCTGAATTGCTATCGAGGTTGCCCGCTGATTCGTGTTGTGGTCGTTGGGAAGTATTGTACGACCGTTAAATGAACATGTTGTAGGAAGTTACCCGGTTGTGTGTTATGGACGTTTTGAGTTATATGTGTGACTGCCTGGTTTAATCGATGGATAGTTTAGGATAGTTGATTACTAGTCGTGATGGTCGTTAGGACGTTAGGTTATTCCTAGCGGTTGGCAGGGAAATTTGTAAATTGTTGAAGTGGTCGTTTTAGAGAGGTTCCTGCGGGACTGTCTTGTATGTTTGATGAATCTGTTGATAGGAAATATAGTTGCCCATTATTATGTTATTCTGATCGGTTGGCCAGAAGTTATGAATTATAGTGGTGTGGTCATTAAGACGTTGTATTGTGTTTGTGTTGTTGGCCGAACGGGTGGTGAGGAGGATGCTGTTTGTGTTAGTTACCAAGCGACATTTAGGTTGTGAGGCGTTTCTGGGGTTATGGGTTGGATTTTCGAGCAGTATTAGGTTGCAGGACATGTCGAGGAGCATAAATTGGTCGTTACCTTGTTTTATCTGTGCGTGTCGAGGAGTATGAATTAGTTGTTATGTTGTCCTAGTTGCTATGCATGTCGAGGGGCACATAGTTCCCTACCCCTTTTGCTCGTACGTGTTGTGTTTTGATCGTTACTTGTGTTGTGTGAATCATTGTTAAGTTGTTGTTTGATTATGTTAATGATTGAATCGTTGATTTATGTGATAGGTTTATGGCCAATGTCGATTTACATTGAGTTGTTGTGTTGTTGTGATTGCTTTTGTGAATTCTTGTCGATAATGAGAAGTTGCAGGGAATTTTAAATGATGATGAATTACCTCTATTTACTGGTAATAATGGAGATGTGGGCTTATACCTTACGATGGATGATGACTGTTGTGAGTATGTGATAGTGCATTCATATACATTTGCATACTCTATGATGGCCTAGATTGGCAAACTGCGAAGAAGGCTTATGCCTTGTTGATGCCTCTATTTATTGGCAGATTTTTAAGATGGGAGTTCTGCTCCATTGGTACCACATGTATTTGCATAAAGATGAGTTGTATTCTGTGTTGCATTCTGAGTTGTTGTGTGATTGATTTTAATTGCGTTTATGTTGCTAAAGATCTAAGAAGTGGTGAATATGTATGAACTGATTCTAGTGTTTTATTTATCATGTGTTCTATTATAATGTTCGATATCTCACCCCTTCTGTTTGAATGTTACCCCGATGTTGGTAACGTGCAAGTAATCGAGAGTGAAGGCAGTTTACCTTCAGTAGCTCGAGTCGGTGTCATTGCTCTGATACGTAACACTCAGGGAGATGAGCGCTTGTTGTTTTATTTTTGTTATTATTTCAGCTTAAGTTGTTGTTCTTTAAATGATTGTTATTTGAAGTTGTCTTAGTTGGCCAAAGATGTCATGTTCCTTTAAGTTGAATATTATGACTCTGATGCGTAGTTATGAAAGTTGTTGTTTCTTTTTAAGATGGAATTATGTTTGTTGTTGGTTCATCAAAGTTTAATGTGTTATGTCACTATGCCAAAAATAAGTTTTAGCAGCACATAAAAGAAAGCGCTTTTGGAAAAAAAACGTTGCTGTAGGTTTTAAAAAAAATTCGCTTAAAAAAGCGCTTTCAAAGGGTGCCTTAAGAAAGCGCTTTTCAAAAGCGCTTCTAAAGGTCACCCTTAGAAAGCGCTTTTTGGGAAGCGCTGCTAAAGCTGGTCTTTCAGAGGGTACCTTAAGAAAGCGCTTTTCAAAAGCACTGCTAAAGGTCATCCTTAGAAAGCGCTTTTCCAAAGTGCTGCTAAAGCTGGCCTTTAGAAAGCGCTTTTAAAAGCGCTGCTATAGGATATGCTACGAAAGCGCTTTTTGATGTAAAAGTGTTGTTATAGATGACCTTTAGAAAGCGCTTTTAAAAGCGCTTTCGTAGGTAGTTTTATAATAAATATCAAAACACAATTCGTATCACTTTTCTATTCTCAGTCAGATTTTCTTCACGAAAAAACCCTAAACCAGAGCTTCTACGGCGATCAACGGTGCTCCACTTCTCCGTCCAACTGCAATTCGTATCAGGTTTCATTTTTTTCCTCATCTCGTATGTGTTTGTCTGGTTTTCGTGTGCTTTTGTTTGGTTAATGATTTTGAGCAAGCATGGTTTCTAGTGTCATAGAAGTTATTAAGAAGTTGTGCATAGAAGTAACATGCTAAGAGAGAAATAATGGAGAGTAACATGCTAAGAGAGAAATAATTTTTGTTTTTTAAGTTTTTAACTTAATCTTATCCAAATAAGCTTTTTAGTCGTTTAAAAAATTAACTAAACCTTAGTTTTGTGTATTTAAGTGTGAATAGAGATTGAAATTGGGGGAAGGCATGAGATTGAGATTGAAATTGAAACTGTGATCGGTGGATCTGGAACTGACTGTTTAACGCTGGTTCGCGAAATGTCGCGGAAGCAAGAGTCGCCACCGTCTTTTATTTTCTCCAATATGGAAAGTGTGATCGGTGGATCTGGAACTGACTGTTTTAAAGCTGGTTCGCGAAATGTCGCGGTAAGCAAGAGTCGCCACCGTCTTTTATTTTCTCCAATAGGAAAGGACAAAAGCACAGAAAAATTCCTTAAAGAGATTGCTCTCGGTTCGGGAGGTAGGTTATAGAAAGGGAAGGTGTTAGCACCCTTTCTATCCATGGTTATCCATGGGCTCTTAGGTACTTGCTCAATGTGTTTTCAAAATTGTTTGCTTGCTTTTCAATGTGGGTTTCAAAAATATTCTTTGAAAAGTTTCAGTTCAACTCGTACGTCAGAGTGTTTGAAAAGTTTGTTTTGAAAGTTTTTGAAAGTGTGTTGGTGTGAAAAGAGTTTTTGTTTTGTTTGAAATTAGAGCAAGTACCCTTGAGAACCTACCTACCCTAAGGAATTCGTCTGTGTAAATGTCCTTTAAAGTAGTGCCATCCCACCATTGAGAGGTAGGTAGCACCACCGTAGGAGGTGTTCGGGTCAATTCGAGTTTTAGGGACGTGGTGATCACCGGAGCAATGGGAAGACACCTTAGAAGCTACCCTCATGCCAGGTTCCCGGACCATGAGGACTTACTAAGACGTTTTCTACTCGACGACCACCTTTCGAAAGGCAACAGTGAGGCGTACCCTAGGGGTGGTGTGTGCGAATTGTGTGTCATTTTCAGTTCATTGTTTGTCTTGTCATGCATTGGTGATCTAACGATTCAATTTTATTTTCAGGCATTCATTCTTTCATGCATATTTATTAACAGTTATCTTTGCGAGAAAATAAATCTAACTATTACAACGGGCGCGGGTCCACATCGCCAAAAAAACCGAACCCGATTTGACTGAAAGTAAAATAAAGCGAATAAATAAAAGTCCGAGAGTTTTTAATTACATGGCTTTGGGGCATATACAGAGGTATTTACACAATATAAAACAAATGCGTGAAATAAAGACTAAACAAAATTAGGGCATTGGACCCTTTTACAAATAATTTAAAATTAATCAAGGAAATTAAAAATTGAATGAAAAATAATGTTTTTGTGTTTTTTAGGTTTAAAAGAAAAAGAAAAGTTAATTAAAATTAAAATCCTAGTTCTATCATTTTTTAAGTTTATCATGAAAAAAGATTTAATTTCTAACCTAATTAAATTCTAAACTAATTTATGTACAATTTTTGATTTATAGAAAATAAATAATAAATAATAATATTGTGAGAAAAAGGAAAAAATTAAAAAGGATACAAAAATTAATAATTACCCTAATTCTACATTTTTTGGATTTTTATTATGAAAAAAAGAATTAAAATTAACATTAAGACCTAATTAAACTAAATGAGTTATATTTTAATTTATTAAAAAAAGGAATCAAAATTAAATATATTTTTTTTTGCCTTTTCTGTATTTTTAGTGTTTTTTATATTTTTGTAACAATTAATTAAATAAAACAATAAAACATGACAATTGAAATAATAAATAAAAAGATAAAAAATAAAAAAAAATAATCAAAGTATGCAAACCAGGGTGAGGGAACCCCAATTTGGAGGGTGTTAATTAGAAAGGCCTGGCCCATTTTTGTGAGAATTTGTTGACTTTCTGGATTGTGTGTGACGTGTTTGACTGGCTGTATGATGCACTCTTCATCTTGGCCATGGATCTGAGGCCCTGGGACACGTGTAGGTTGAATCCTGATGGAGTATGGTGAGTCCTTGTGTGAGCGCTGCATGGAACCTTAACATGAAAAATAATATTGAGAAATTGCAAGACCTGGGACTTGAACCCAGGTCATTGTGGTCACTAGTGCGCGTCCCTGCCAGCTGAGCTAGTTGTTTTCATTTAACATATAATAATCAATAAAATATATAAAAGAAAATGGTTAGTGCTTAGTTAAACGCGCGCGCGAATTCAAACTGCCCAGTCTCCGTGTGACACGCCATCGTCCCTTCCAATTTCCTGAAACATAAACAAAGAAGGCAACGGTTTTGAAATGTTGCTTTAGGGGGTTTTCAAGAAAATAGCGAATAGAACCCTGGGCATCATAAATTGTTCGCGAGTATGCCAATCCCTTCGTCTTGGTGTGCTGGATGCAATGGTAATACTGCTGAGTCCTAATTTTTCTTGTTTTAGGAATCCCTAATTTTGAATCTCACGAACCCTAATACTCAGCCATGGCATCTTTGTGTACAATGTGCAAAACTTCAATCAAGCATAAGGGTTAGTTTCAGAAGCTCAAAACAAACATGATGCAATGCATAGAATGTTGTAAAAGTGTTTAAAAAATGCTACACGATTGTGAGTTTTTTGCAATGCAGTCTGAGTCCTAGGCGTCAATTCCTGAAGCTTTTGTGCTTGAGATTGATTGGAACGTGTTCAGAGTTGCTTAAGGATGCTAATGGTATAAAAATTTTGGCTTGCAAAGATGTCTAGCTTTGATTTCAGATTTGCAATATATGTCCATTTTTTTCAAAATTGCCAATAGCCTTTGAACGAGTTTTGTGCTATGTTCTTGGTAGGGTTTGACTCAATGATCCTTATGGAATTGAATAGGCTTGTTAACTCTCCTTAATCCATGCTTGAGAAAGAATTGGCATTAGGGTTTGTCCATTAACCATTTTTTCCTAACTTCTAGCCAAAACCTAGACTTAGTATGAAAATGAACCTTGGCCTGATTTTTGAGTTGGTTCATGATGTATAGAACTTGTCCAAATTCATTTGACACCATTTCATTGATTTTTAAATTTTATTTGAATTTTCAATGAATTAAAATGAATTAAATCATCAAAAATTAAATAAAATAAAAAAGTCAACATTTGGTCTTGAAATCAACCATGGGCCACGTGTGTGGCATGACAAGGATGGACAAAGTGAGAAAAATGGGGCCCTTTTGTCAAAATTGGATTTTCAATGATAGTTGACTTTTGCCATTTCACAAAATTTTCCCAACTTCTACAAGGCATAACTTGCTCAATTTTTAAGCTTTTCACATGTTCTTGGACATTTTGGAAAGGTCTTTGAGTCCTTTAACCAATGTCTTTGGTCCCATGTCATTTTGATTTACCAATCTCAAGTTATGGTCTTTGACTTAAAGTCCTTTTTTGTTGACTTTTGAAAATGACCTGTAATGTTGAAATTGATAACTTTTTGTGAGAGCATTTCTTGGACTTGGAATATGAAGATGAGTTGTAGGAAATGTCTTTCTCTTCAAAATGAGCTTTGGATGGAATTTTTCTGATAATCCATGTGAAAGTTATGCCCTGGTCAATTTCAGTTGACTTTTTCAGCTGTCCAAATATAGCAACTTTTGCATCTTTGATGATTTCTGAGCCAAATTTTGAGAATCATGATCAAGCATTGATCAAATGATGTTTGTGGCTTCAAAATGATATGTTGACCAAAAATTTGAACTTTTGACTGTCAAATGACCATTTTGCCCCTACAGTTGACTGTAGTGCAATTTAGGGTTTTGACTGTGCAATCTTGAGCTGAATGCCTTGAAACTTGATATGGGGATGCTTGACCATGTTTGTAAGCATATGAGACTTGATTGGGCCTTTGAAAACTTCCTCTTCTTGATCAGACTCAAAACCCTAATTTTGACTGTTTAGGAGACTGTTGCAATGCACAACCCTTGGGGAACTTTTCTAGCTTGGCTTGACAATTTCTTGAAGAATATGGGAGGGCAAATTTTGGGGTATAACAGTTGCCCCTGTTCAATCTTCTTAGACCTGAGGATGTAGATTGGCTGACGTGCCTTTTGTAATCCGAGGGTAAAAGATGATTGGACACTAGAGTGCCCGGAAATTTGCGCTCACATGTTGGCAATGAGGGTAATGGGCTTATAGATGCCATCTGGAGATTGCTGGATGGGATGATGGGCTTATAGATGCCATCTGGGTGTTTGATTGCGTAAGAGATTCCTTAGCGAGAACCTGCATACCTGCAAAACAGAAAATGAGTACCTGACACGTTGCAGGAGCTGAGTCTGGAGCTTCAAACAGCAATGAAAGAACCAGGGATGATTACTTCCTTAGCATGAATGGTAAGAGAGCCTTGGGCGACTTTAACTTCAACAACGCTCGTTGAGAAAAATCTGGGGTGTCTTCTACTGGGATAAGAATCAGGGAGATCTTAGGGTTGATCTGACTGAACCAGAGAAGGCCTTTGACTGGATAAGTCTAGGTCTTGAAATGTCTTCCACTGGATAAGCAATCAGGAAAATCTTGGGACGATTTAACTGAACCAGAGGAGGCCTTTGACTGGATAAGCAATCAGGAAAATCTTGGGACGATTTAACTGAACCGGTCTAGGTCTTGAAATGTCTTCCACTGGATAAGCAATCAGGAAAATCTTGGGACGATTTAACTGAACCAGAGGAGGCCTTTGACTGAACCAGTCTAGGTCTTGAAATGTCTTCAAAGGGATAAGCAATCAGGAAAATCTTGGGACGATTTAACTGAACCAGAGAAGGCCTTTGACTGAATAAGTCTAGGTCTTGAAATGTCTTCAAAGGGATAAGCATCAGGGAGATCTTAGGTCGATCTGACTGAACCAGAGAAGGCCTTTGACTGAACCAGTCTAGGTCTTGAAATGTCTTCCACTGGATAAGCAATCAGGAAAATCTTGGGACGATTTAACTGAACCAGAGGAGGCCTTTGACTGAACCAGTCTAGGTCTTGAAATGTCTTCCACTGGATAAGCAATCAGGAAAATCTTGGGACGATTTAACTGAACCAGAGAAGGCCTTTGACTGAACCAGTCTAGGTCTTGAAATGTCTTCCACTGGATAAGCAATCAGGAAAATCTTGGGACGATTTAACTGAACCAGAGAAGGCCTTTGACTGAACCAGTCTAGGTCTTGAAATGTCTTCCACTGGATAAGCAATCAGGAAAATCTTGGGACGATTTAACTGAACCAGAGAAGGCCTTTGACTGAACCAGTCTAGGTCTTGAAATGTAGCTTGAGAACTTAACTGAGTTTTTCCTGAAAGATAAAAGTCAGTCATGTGCAATGCATGATATGAATCAAGCAATGATGTTCTCAACATAAATGAGATTTGTATGATGCAGTGCGTTATGCATGCTATAATGCTGTATGTGATGTTTTATGTATGTTTTCGTCTAGGAAAGTAAATCCTTGACGGGTGCCGGGAAGTCGTATCCTGGGCTGATGTCGAAGGATAGATTTTGCTTCCGCTGGGGATGATAGTAGTTGCAAGAATACCGGTAGGAGAAGATGACTCCGCTGCGGAATAAACTTGGCAAATGGAGGATTCTGCGGGGAGAAAAGATACTTTAATGATCATGCTGGGAAGCAATACTCTGTGGGGAGAGTGATGCCTTGCTGAATATTGATAGTAACTCTATTGGGGATACTGTCGTTGTATTGGAAGTGTGAATAGACTTCGCTGGGGATAGGAAAGAACTACGTTGACTATGACTCTCCCTTGGTTTTTTTTGGCTGAGGATAACCCAGTTATATCCTGTTGAGGAAATAACTTTTTAAATCAAGCCGGATGACACGTTCGTGCTCTGCGAAAGATAAGCTTCCAGAATTTACTGGGGATAAGCTTACTGCTTGGGGAGATGAATTCCACTTTTCCTGGGGAATTTGGATGGGACTCTCCTGGGGAAGTTTTGATATGCTGGGGAAGTGATTCCTTTGGATATTGAGATACCGCCGGGGAACAATCTTTAGACCAAGACTGTCGGGGATGCTTGTTAAGAATATATGCTGCTGGGGAGTGTTGAGATCTGCGAGAGGATACTCAACTCCCTTAAGGTTGATAACTGCTTTGCTTGAGGAGAGTATACTGCTTGCTGGCTCGCTCTCTGGGGAATTAAGATACCTGGTTGTGTTCTTCAACAGGACCTACCCTGATACCTTGGAGGATAGAACAATCAGACTGCCCAGATCAACCTTTATTGCCCCTGTTTCTTGTGGGGTGCTGATAGTTGTTGGCGGACAAACTTTCTTCTGGTAGACAGATGGCGGGACATAGTCGTACGCTTTTAATCCCTAACTTTTGCCTGGACTGCCCTTTCGGGTTTGCAGTCCACCGGGATACCCATTTTTGCTCAAGCCGCCTTTTCAGGTTTTCGACCTGCCGGGTGTACAGATTTTTTCATTTTCATCCCTTCATTTTGCCCGAACCCTTTTGGTTCGCCGGGAAGCCCTTATTTTTGCCTAGGTGTGTCAACCTAGCGGACCTTTGATTGTGCGTAGTATTTTTCGACTATGTCCGTGCTTTCAGCATGTAGGGAATTGCCCCTGTTAGAAATTGTTTTGTCATGCCACCAGAAGGTGTTTGATCAGGCCAGATTCGTTGTTGAAATGCCCCAAGTGACTTAGACGGAGATTTGCCCCAGGCTGGTGGTGTCACCATATTGTCAGAAGGTGTCTGATCGTGCAAGATTCGTTGCTGGATTGCCCCAAGTGACTCAGGCAGAGATTTGCCCCAGGCTTTTTGGCCTTTTGAGAGATTCTCCGAATCTTGACTGGATTGCCCCAGATGAAGGACCATGGTCATGTCTGCCCCTTGATTGGAGGTACTTCTATTCATTAGGCATTCGTCATGCAAATTTCCCTGCTGTTCAAACAAAAAGTCATGTGCAAACAAGGTTATTTTAAGAATGCAAAGCTTATGTCTGTCTTGAAGATTTTGAAAATGCATTCTTTTTCATAAAACAAGTGAATGTTTGTAAAACGTGATGTCAATTCCGTATTTACCGTAGGCCTTCAGGAGTCAGGATACCTTTCGTAACAGTATGCTTTCGAACTAAACCGTGCTTCAGCTAGGACTTTTGAGGGTTATAACATGGCCTGGTTCACGGTTTAAGAAACAAAGTATGAAGGTTCAAATTTTATTTGTACCCACCCTCTCTTCGCGATGTTCTCCAAACCTAAACTCAGTTGATCATACATTAGACCTTGTTTGAGTCTTTGCTCTAATTTTCTGGTGATGGATAACTTATTTTGAATAGGCAGTCATTCCTTTTTTTGTCGAGGGTTTGTGTGACCTCCTTTTTTGATTTTGTGATCCCTATTTTTTTTGCCTGAACTGTTTCTTTTGTGATTACAGTCAGCGGGATGCCCCAGTTTCGTAAGTCTCCTTCATAGGTTTTGACTTAATGGGTTTTTATTTTTTGAGATATAATGACTGCCTATCTGTATGATGGTTTGGAATTATCACTATCTTTGTTCGTTTTGTAAAGATCTCTTCGGTGCTATTCGTCATGCACTTGGATCAACTGGGAGAACTACCCTGCCCCAGGTTATGATAAAGGGTTTTAAATTTCGAAAAGAAAAAAAAACTCCTACTTCTTTGGCTCAGAGGGGTTGACGAGGGATTATCATCCTTATAACTCCAGTGTTTAGGGATTGAAACAATGCCTGTACCTCATCAGCGGGGTCTGTTCAAAAGCATACTGTAGATCGTGGTATCGTTTTCGTCATCCTCCCTCAAGAGGCTTAGAATTATTGATTGAAAGAGTTTACATCAGAACAAATATGAAAATAATTTGCGTATAGTGAATACGAATATATTGATTCAAAATGGACATAAGCGATGCATTAATGAAATAACAATGTTTTAACAATGAGTAAACGTTTGAACAAAAGAAAATTGCAACTTGAACATTCGAATGAACAAAAATTTCTAGTCTCAGGGCTTGTCACTTCAAATGGTGAATCCCGCAGGGATAGTAGAAGAACTCAGCCTGGCCATCTTGGGTGAATTTCACAGCTCCTTCATCAATCAGATCTTGGATCTGGTTCTTCAAAGTCCAACAATCCTCCGTAACATGCCCCGGGCTATCAGAGTGATAATCGCAGTGGGCGTCGGGGTTATACCTTGAAGGTGTCCTGTTGGGATTCTTAGGAGGGTCCCTTAGAGTTACCAAATTCAACCTCAACAGTTGTTGTAAAGCTTGAGGCAGTGATACGTTAAGCTTGGTGAATTGCCTTTTGGGCTTGCCTGGCTGAAGAGGTTGATACTGAATTGGTGATACTGGAGCCATATGAGGAGCTTTTTCCTCGCCTCTTTGTCTCAAAGATGGTTGGACGATGATTGGCTTTTTACCCTTAGATGTTTGCCCCAGTTGATTACCCTGAAGCAGTTGGTTGACGAGAAACCGAAGCTCATCTTGTCTTTGAGCTAAACCTTGAATGGCATTCCTCTGCCCCAGCATTTGAGCTTTCATAGCATCCATCTCAGATTGTAGGTGTTTCAGCCTTTCATCCTCAGCACTGTTCCTGGCAAAAGTCTCCATGAGAAGTGTCCTTAGCTCCTCCTGCCCCTTGGATAGATTTAGGAGAATATCCCCGAACCGAGTCCCTTGAGCAAGAAGGTCCTGGTTGTCTTGTTGGGATGCCATTGCTGAAATAAACAGCAGAGATGGTAAGTGACCTGTCCCAAGGATACCTGTTATGCAATGATATGTATGACATGCATGTAATGTTTTCAAGGATCTCGCGGGGTAAACAAGAAAATTTGTTAGCATTGGAATTTAGAGCTTGATTGAAGGACACCCATGTTATTGAGAACTCTTCTTCAAGAGTCAAAGGCTCACCATATCCAGTGGGTCACAGCCCCTGACTTGTTTTGATTTCCAAACAACCTTGGTTAGGGAACCTTCTTCAGGAGTCAAAGCTCACCATATCAAGTGGGTCATAGCCCCCGACAACTTTGGCTAGAGGAAAATAAATCCTCTTTGCCCCTTGCTAGATATATGACCTGTATCACAAGCCCTTGAGATCCTTGAAATGGGTTAGGATGTATGCAATGGTATGATGTCATGATATGCATGGGGTAATGTGAGTAACCCTATTATGAGTCCTAATTAAGGACTGAAACAAACCTGCAAGAAACAAGTGTTAGATCACAAGCATGCAGATAGTCAAGTACTAAGGCACACAAGTCACACAAGAGAGAGCCTTTAGGTTTAGGCCAGCATGGGGTCTGGGTAGTACCCTCTTGAAGTTGGTGGGTTCAACCTGTCCTAATCAAAGTAACCGGGTTCTAAGGTTCCCAATATCACGGGATTGCTTTCATTGTTCATCGTTTCGATTTAGCCACTGAACTGGCGACCGAAATATTCCAGGAAAGCAACCCTCAATTGAGTGTAGTATCGAGTATCAACCAACCTCGGACTGCACCAAAGTCAGTTATCTCACTACCCTAAAGAGGCCAAGATGGTTCAATTAAGGTTCCTAAGGTCTGTTGATGCTTCATGACACCACATGGAGGCCCCGTACTCTCCTTGACTGACTCAAGGGTTACCGGTACACACCAAAGTGCCACATCAACGTAGCAGACTGTTTCAACCATGTCGGTATACCCCGCACAGTTCCCTCACAGCCTTGTTGCTACTTTCTAAAAGGGTATCCCCCAGATCCGGGTTAGGATCTATAGAACTCCCAAGCAACCCACAATTTTAAAGCATACAAGTCCAAGCAATTGAAAACACAGTGATCTTAGTCCTAAGGTACACCTCACTTCAAGTTAATCCCCAGCAGAGTCGCCAGTTCTGTGATCGGTGGATCTGGAACTGACTGTTTAACGCTGGTTCGCGAAATGTCGCGGAAGCAAGAGTCGCCACCGTCTTTTATTTTCTCCAATATGGAAAGTGTGATCGGTGGATCTGGAACTGACTGTTTTAAAGCTGGTTCGCGAAATGTCGCGGTAAGCAAGAGTCGCCACCGTCTTTTATTTTCTCCAATAGGAAAGGACAAAAGCACAGAAAAATTCCTTAAAGAGATTGCTCTCGGTTCGGGAGGTAGGTTATAGAAAGGGAAGGTGTTAGCACCCTTTCTATCCATGGTTATCCATGGGCTCTTAGGTACTTGCTCAATGTGTTTTCAAAATTGTTTGCTTGCTTTTCAATGTGGGTTTCAAAAATATTCTTTGAAAAGTTTCAGTTCAACTCGTACGTCAGAGTGTTTGAAAAGTTTGTTTTGAAAGTTTTTGAAAGTGTGTTGGTGTGAAAAGAGTTTTTGTTTTGTTTGAAATTAGAGCAAGTACCCTTGAGAACCTACCTACCCTAAGGAATTCGTCTGTGTAAATGTCCTTTAAAGTAGTGCCATCCCACCATTGAGAGGTAGGTAGCACCACCGTAGGAGGTGTTCGGGTCAATTCGAGTTTTAGGGACGTGGTGATCACCGGAGCAATGGGAAGACACCTTAGAAGCTACCCTCATGCCAGGTTCCCGGACCATGAGGACTTACTAAGACGTTTTCTACTCGACGACCACCTTTCGAAAGGCAACAGTGAGGCGTACCCTAGGGGTGGTGTGTGCGAATTGTGTGTCATTTTCAGTTCATTGTTTGTCTTGTCATGCATTGGTGATCTAACGATTCAATTTTATTTTCAGGCATTCATTCTTTCATGCATATTTATTAACAGTTATCTTTGCGAGAAAATAAATCTAACTATTACAACGGGCGCGGGTCCACATCGCCAAAAAAACCGAACCCGATTTGACTGAAAGTAAAATAAAGCGAATAAATAAAAGTCCGAGAGTTTTTAATTACATGGCTTTGGGGCATATACAGAGGTATTTACACAATATAAAACAAATGCGTGAAATAAAGACTAAACAAAATTAGGGCATTGGACCCTTTTACAAATAATTTAAAATTAATCAAGGAAATTAAAAATTGAATGAAAAATAATGTTTTTGTGTTTTTTAGGTTTAAAAGAAAAAGAAAAGTTAATTAAAATTAAAATCCTAGTTCTATCATTTTTTAAGTTTATCATGAAAAAAGATTTAATTTCTAACCTAATTAAATTCTAAACTAATTTATGTACAATTTTTGATTTATAGAAAATAAATAATAAATAATAATATTGTGAGAAAAAGGAAAAAATTAAAAAGGATACAAAAATTAATAATTACCCTAATTCTACATTTTTTGGATTTTTATTATGAAAAAAAGAATTAAAATTAACATTAAGACCTAATTAAACTAAATGAGTTATATTTTAATTTATTAAAAAAAGGAATCAAAATTAAATATATTTTTTTTTGCCTTTTCTGTATTTTTAGTGTTTTTTATATTTTTGTAACAATTAATTAAATAAAACAATAAAACATGACAATTGAAATAATAAATAAAAAGATAAAAAATAAAAAAAAATAATCAAAGTATGCAAACCAGGGTGAGGGAACCCCAATTTGGAGGGTGTTAATTAGAAAGGCCTGGCCCATTTTTGTGAGAATTTGTTGACTTTCTGGATTGTGTGTGACGTGTTTGACTGGCTGTATGATGCACTCTTCATCTTGGCCATGGATCTGAGGCCCTGGGACACGTGTAGGTTGAATCCTGATGGAGTATGGTGAGTCCTTGTGTGAGCGCTGCATGGAACCTTAACATGAAAAATAATATTGAGAAATTGCAAGACCTGGGACTTGAACCCAGGTCATTGTGGTCACTAGTGCGCGTCCCTGCCAGCTGAGCTAGTTGTTTTCATTTAACATATAATAATCAATAAAATATATAAAAGAAAATGGTTAGTGCTTAGTTAAACGCGCGCGCGAATTCAAACTGCCCAGTCTCCGTGTGACACGCCATCGTCCCTTCCAATTTCCTGAAACATAAACAAAGAAGGCAACGGTTTTGAAATGTTGCTTTAGGGGGTTTTCAAGAAAATAGCGAATAGAACCCTGGGCATCATAAATTGTTCGCGAGTATGCCAATCCCTTCGTCTTGGTGTGCTGGATGCAATGGTAATACTGCTGAGTCCTAATTTTTCTTGTTTTAGGAATCCCTAATTTTGAATCTCACGAACCCTAATACTCAGCCATGGCATCTTTGTGTACAATGTGCAAAACTTCAATCAAGCATAAGGGTTAGTTTCAGAAGCTCAAAACAAACATGATGCAATGCATAGAATGTTGTAAAAGTGTTTAAAAAATGCTACACGATTGTGAGTTTTTTGCAATGCAGTCTGAGTCCTAGGCGTCAATTCCTGAAGCTTTTGTGCTTGAGATTGATTGGAACGTGTTCAGAGTTGCTTAAGGATGCTAATGGTATAAAAATTTTGGCTTGCAAAGATGTCTAGCTTTGATTTCAGATTTGCAATATATGTCCATTTTTTTCAAAATTGCCAATAGCCTTTGAACGAGTTTTGTGCTATGTTCTTGGTAGGGTTTGACTCAATGATCCTTATGGAATTGAATAGGCTTGTTAACTCTCCTTAATCCATGCTTGAGAAAGAATTGGCATTAGGGTTTGTCCATTAACCATTTTTTCCTAACTTCTAGCCAAAACCTAGACTTAGTATGAAAATGAACCTTGGCCTGATTTTTGAGTTGGTTCATGATGTATAGAACTTGTCCAAATTCATTTGACACCATTTCATTGATTTTTAAATTTTATTTGAATTTTCAATGAATTAAAATGAATTAAATCATCAAAAATTAAATAAAATAAAAAAGTCAACATTTGGTCTTGAAATCAACCATGGGCCACGTGTGTGGCATGACAAGGATGGACAAAGTGAGAAAAATGGGGCCCTTTTGTCAAAATTGGATTTTCAATGATAGTTGACTTTTGCCATTTCACAAAATTTTCCCAACTTCTACAAGGCATAACTTGCTCAATTTTTAAGCTTTTCACATGTTCTTGGACATTTTGGAAAGGTCTTTGAGTCCTTTAACCAATGTCTTTGGTCCCATGTCATTTTGATTTACCAATCTCAAGTTATGGTCTTTGACTTAAAGTCCTTTTTTGTTGACTTTTGAAAATGACCTGTAATGTTGAAATTGATAACTTTTTGTGAGAGCATTTCTTGGACTTGGAATATGAAGATGAGTTGTAGGAAATGTCTTTCTCTTCAAAATGAGCTTTGGATGGAATTTTTCTGATAATCCATGTGAAAGTTATGCCCTGGTCAATTTCAGTTGACTTTTTCAGCTGTCCAAATATAGCAACTTTTGCATCTTTGATGATTTCTGAGCCAAATTTTGAGAATCATGATCAAGCATTGATCAAATGATGTTTGTGGCTTCAAAATGATATGTTGACCAAAAATTTGAACTTTTGACTGTCAAATGACCATTTTGCCCCTACAGTTGACTGTAGTGCAATTTAGGGTTTTGACTGTGCAATCTTGAGCTGAATGCCTTGAAACTTGATATGGGGATGCTTGACCATGTTTGTAAGCATATGAGACTTGATTGGGCCTTTGAAAACTTCCTCTTCTTGATCAGACTCAAAACCCTAATTTTGACTGTTTAGGAGACTGTTGCAATGCACAACCCTTGGGGAACTTTTCTAGCTTGGCTTGACAATTTCTTGAAGAATATGGGAGGGCAAATTTTGGGGTATAACAGAAACGAAACACAAAATTCCTTCTCCTTCCATACCATTTTCCACTAGCTACTACAACCTTCAATTCATAGGCCACTTACCTCACTTCTCTTCCTCACGAAAATCAGACTTCATCCGCCTACCATCAACAAACCACTATACCAAATTTGTCTTTTAGCAGCACCCCTACTAAAGCGCTTTTTGTAAAAGCGCTGGTATAGGTTGCGCTAAAAACAAAATAAAAAAACACGCTAAAAAAGCGCTCTTAAAGGGGGGGGTTACAAAAGCGCTTTCAGAAAGCGCTCTTAGAGGCTGGGGTACGAAGGCGCTTTTGAAAAGCGCTCTTATAGTGGGGGGGGTATGAAAGCGCTTTCTGAAAGCGCTCTTATAGGGGGCTTATGAAAGCGCTTTCAAAAGCGCTGATATAGGGGGTGGGGTACAAGAGCGCTTTTATCCTCAAAAGCGCTGGTATAGCCTTAGTTACGAAAGCGCTTTTCAAAAGCGCTGTCATACCCTCTTTACAATTAAAATTTTTTAAAACAAGAAATCGTTCATTCTCACAAAATCTTGCATTCTCAGAATACTCTTGCATTCTCAGAAAACTCACAAAATCGTTTCAAAATCTTGCATTCTCAGTTCTCAATCGTCTTCAATCGTTTCCAAATCCCTAAGCTTGGAATCGTCTTCAATCGTTTCCAAATCCCTAAGCTTGGAATCGTCTTCTCCGTTCTCAATCGTCTTCTTCGAAAGAAAAAAAGCTTGGAATACTTAAGGATCAAGAGCTTGCTTCATCAAGTCGTCTCCAATATTTCATCATCATCTTCTTCCTAGAGGTGAGTTCATAGTTAAATTTTAGCTTTGAGAGAAAAATCCATGGTTGGGAAGTTAGGGTTTGTGTTGTTGTTGTTATGAACATGAAACTGTATTTTAGATTTTTCCATTACTTATGAACAC
This sequence comes from Vicia faba, assembly GCA_948472305.1. Classification (NCBI taxonomy): domain Eukaryota; kingdom Viridiplantae; phylum Streptophyta; class Magnoliopsida; order Fabales; family Fabaceae; genus Vicia; species Vicia faba. Next base: position 347,855,793 of record OX451737.1, read on the forward strand.
CAGGTTCTCAAGTATAATGAAACTAAAACATACCATTTATTTGAAAGGGAAACCATTTTTTCAGATGTAAGAGAAAACCTCTGGTCATGCTGTGAGAGGTTCAGTTAAGATGTCTTGTTAATTTCACAAGAAATAAAGTTAAATGTATAGAACTGATAGCTTGCAGCTCAAACGACACTAAACTAGATGTTGTATTTATAATGCAAAGCTGATTGTAGTTTACCTTGTTTTAGCTTGAATAGGCAGCAAAAAGTTGTTAAAATCAAGAGTTTATGAAAAGTTATAATAATACAAGTTTTTCAACAAAAAAAAACATCAATTCATTATACCCCTCTCAAGTCTCAACTATAATATGCTTTTTCTTTGTCCTGAATTCAATTATATATACTTATAACTAGGTAGCTTTAGCTCTGGTATTCAATGTAACTATGGAGTATATATTATTATAGACATACTATCCTAGCTCTTATTCTATAATACTCCAAAACTACTTAGACTCACTGTGAGGAATATGCATATACAGTGACCAATTGATGTTATCATTTTGATGGTTGCAAAATGAATTATTAGCAATATAGGAGAAACTATATGAAGCTATGATAAAAACAGGTATCATCCAAATACTAATGATATATGAAAAGTTAAACCTTGATAGAGACAAAGAGAGTGAAATGTGATGTTGAAAAGTTCCAAATGTAGAATGGTAGTAAAAGTAGTGTGAAGTTCTTACAGCAAAGTTATTTATTTTCAAGTCTGAAAATGCATTCATATTTGTCTGATTTCTTGAAACAAGTAACTACATGTCCTATTCAAAGCATATAATGTGCAACTAAATACTTCACCAGCTAAGAAAAACTCTCACTCTATAGAATGCTCCGAACATATTATTCCTCAAATATAATCTTGCACAAACTCTCAATTTCAATATTGTTAGATTCACTATTTTACATATAGTCTACTTCTTCATTTACTATACTTTTTGAAACATATGTATCTAGTATATGTATATGTTCATTTTTGTTGGTGAAAACTTAAGAAGACATATGGTGTATATGTTCATTTTTGTTGGTGACACTTCATAAATTGGAAAATGATGATGTTGCATTTAAGCAAACTCATAGGGGCCTCTATGTCAGTCTGCATGCTTCACCAAAATACATATCCCACCCAAGGAACTGCATTGATATTATGTATATACTGCTACACATTCATAACAATTCAAGGCAAAGCTCTTTTATGAGAAAATGATTTAGCAGCCATCAATTTTGTTCTATCAAAAGAAAGGAAAGATTTTATTTTCAAAAACTATGTTAACATAATTGGTATGTTATTAAATTTTTACAGCTGCATGCTTTTTTTGCATTAAAACTTGATCACATGCATTTCACAATAGCTAGCTAGATCCTCCACTTTTCTCTCTCTCACCAAAAATGACTATGATTTTTCTGTTCTCATCTCCTAGCTAGGTACACATATATAGTGTCTATTAAGTATATTAATATACTAATTAATTAAATTATCAAACATAGTATGCAATAAAATAAACTTGCTTGAACTGAATGCTAAAAAAAAACTTGATGGTGGCCAAGTAAAATTTGAAATAAGGTTAATGTTTTATGTACATTTATTTAGAAAACACTAGTTTATTGTACATGTAGAGAAAGCTAGTATAGGTGAATGAAATTGGTAGTATGAAAAGAGAGAGAGATATAGCTAGGTAACAAATAATAGAAGAAGGTGAATTATACCCGACACCAGGAGGAAATGAGAAAGAGACACACATCAAATAAAACCATTCTGATTCTGTTAAGTCTTCCGGCGACAAAGAAGCACATGGTCGACGAGTTGGTGGATTTGTCTCTCCGGCCGATAACGATTCATAGAGTTCTCTTAGTTGCTGGCTTCTTTGTAGAGAAGCTTCTTCTGCACTAACCTCCATTGGTTGCACTGTCTTACGCGTCTTAATTGCTCCATTGTAAATCAAACCCTGTAAGATATAAGAAAGAACAGATAGTAAACTGAACTTTCAACAAGGAGTATATTCTATATATATGTAGACTTGTAGGTATGGCTTGTAGTTGAGATAATGGAAGAAAGTTTGTTGGTTAAGAAAAGAGAAAAGAAAAATTCTCATACCAATACTAGTTTTATGCGTTTTGTAAAATTCTTTTTTTTATGTTCAAAACATTTTTCAAACAAAGCTCTTGTTTGCTTAGAATAGTAATTATTACATATAAATTGTATTATCATCTTTCCTCGTGGACTCATAATTTTAGTCATTGTATTTTGATATTTGTTGACACATCTACTACACATACAATAAAAATTTTAAACAAGACTATCAAAAATTAAGTTCAAACTTAAAACATCTTTTTATTTAAAAGAGATTTCTTACAATTTTAATTTCATATATTTATCTATCGTTAAGTGAGGTACTTACTAACTTTGTGAATTGAATTCGCCATAGGGGTTACTTGTGAAGAGTGAAAGTTTGACCGGTTTTGTTTAGCTTAATTAAGACATGGATAAGACATGGATGAATTCAAACCGATTGTCGAAAGAGTACGAGAAAGGGGTATGGGAATTTGTTGAGTTTGCGGTTGCGCACTCCAAAGACCCGCTTCGAATGCCGTGTCCTTGCTTGGGTTGCTGTTATGCCGGGGGTAAGGTTGACGGGAATCAGTTGGGATCTCATTTACTACGGTTTGGAATTGATAGAAGTTATACATGTTGGACAATGCATGGTGAGAAAAGTACCGGGAATGCTGAGTCGAGTTGTAATAGGAAGTATGCTTCAAACGACGATTGCACAGACACATACGATTGTGATCGAGTCGAAGAGATTGCAGAAGCGCTTGAAGAAGATCTTGCGGATTGTCCCAAAATGTTTGAGAGGTTGGTAAGCGATGCAGAGAAACCGTTGTATGTTGGTTGTTCAAAATTCACAAGATTGTCTGCGGTGTTAAAGTTGTACAACTTAAAGGCGGACAATGGATGGTCGGATAAAAGTTTCACAGAGTTATTAGCCCTTATGAAAGATATGCTACCAGAGGATAATGTTCTTCCCAATCGAACGTATGAAGCCAAAAAGATGTTGTCTTCTATTGGAATGAGCTATGATAAGATACATGCATGTCCAAACGATTGCGTTTTGTTTCGAAACGAGTATGCAGCGTTGAATGAGTGTCCTAAATGTGGTGCCCCTCGATATAAGAAAAAGTTGTCTCCTGCTAAAGTCTTATGGTATTTTCCTATAATTCCGAGATTTAGACGCATGTATCGTAGTGAGACCGATTCAAGACACTTGACTTGGCATGCAGATGAAAGAATTATTGATGGAAAGTTGCGACATCCGGCAGACTCACCACAATGGAGTAAAGTTGATACTGAATATCCTGAATTTGGAAAAGAAGCAAGAAACCTTCGGTTGTCATTGTCTACTGATGGAATGAACCCGCATGGTATTCAAAGTATCTCGCATAGCACATGGCCTGTGATTCTTATGATTTATAACTTACCTCCGTGGCTATGTATGAAGCGTAAGTACATGATGTTATCTATGCTAATTTCTGGGCCTAAACAACCAGGGAATGACATAGACGTATACTTGGCACCCTTAATCGAAGATTTAAAGTTTTTGTGGGAGAGAGGTGTGGAGGTTTACGATGGGTATAGGAAAGAAAGTTTCAACTTGAGGGCGATGTTGTTTGGAACAATTAATGATTTTCCAGCATACGGAAATCTATCCGGGTACAGCAACAAGGGTCAAAAGGCGTGTCCTGTTTGTGAAGATGAAACCGATACGACACGATTGGCGCTTTGTCAGAAGAATGTCTTTCTCGGCCATCGTAGATTCTTAAATTCTAATCATCACTACCGTGGGTGGAGAAAAGCATTCAATGGAGAGGCCGAACATCGTACAGCCCCGCCTTTTTTGTCAGGTGATCAAATTTTTGAAAAGGTGAAAGATGTGAGCACTCAGTTTGGCAAGCCTTTTGCACATTCAATTGTCAAGGGTGGGTGGAAGAAGAAGTCAATTTTCTTTGAACTTCCATATTGGAAGTCGTTGTACGTAAGACATTTCCTGGATGTTATGCATATTGAAAAAAATGTATTTGACAGCGTTATAGGTACGCTACTCAATATACAAGGAAAGTCTAAGGATGGCGTTAACATAAGGAATGACATGGTAAACATGGGGATGAGAACTGAATTGGGGCCCGTGACGAAAGGAAGACGAACATATCTGCCACCTGCTGTTTACACTCTATCTAGAAAGGAGAAGAAAACATTGTGTAAGTTCCTCAGTGAAGTAAAAGTTCCAGAAGGCTACTCTTCAGATATTAGAAGACTTGTGTCCATGAAAGACCTCAAGTTAAAGAGTTTGAAGACGCATGATTGCCATGTTATAATGGAACATTTTTTACCAATAGGTATACGTTCTATTCTGCCAGAAAAAGTAAGAAGCGCAATAACTAAGCTGTGTTTCTTCTTCAGGTCTATTTGCAGTAAGGTGGTCGATCCCGCGATCTTACCAACATTGCAAAATGAGATAGTTGTTACTTTATGTGATCTTGAAATGTATTTTCCTCCCTCGTTTTTTGACATAATGGTTCATCTAGTCGTTCATCTTGTGAAAGAGACACAACTGTGCGGACCAGCTTATATGAGATGGATGTACCCTGCTGAACGTTATATGAAAATATTAAAAGGGTACGTGAAAAATAGAAGTCGACCAGAGGGTTGTATTGCCGAGCGATACGTTGCTGAAGAAGCGGTTGAGTTTTGTACTGAATATCTGTCAAATGTTCAATCAATTGGACTCCCCAAATCTCATATTGTCGAAAAAAAAGAAGGAAAAAGGCTAATTGGAAATAAAGTTGTGACAGTATCAATGGTCGAACGGGATCAAGTGCACTTGTATGTTCTGCACAATGAGATTGAGGTTGAGCCGTTTGTTGAAATGCACAAAGTTGTTCTCCGAGATTTAAATCCAAATAGAAATGAGAACTGGATAGTACGAGAGCACAATCGAAGTTTCATACCGTGGTTTAGAGATCATATTTATTCAAAGTATCGTTCAGATCCTGCTTCAGTAACAGAAAGGTTGAGATGTTTAGCCTATGGTCCATCTGTAATTGTGCTTTCTTATAGCGCATACGCAATTAATGGATACACATTTTATACCAAAGAACAGGATGATAAAAGTACTATGCAAAATAGCGGTGTTACCTTGGTAGCTGAAGCTATGCACATATCAAGTGCGAATGACTTAAATCCGAAATTTGCAAATTTGTCATATTTTGGGGTTATCGAGCGCATTTTGGTGTTTGATTACGCGAAGTTTCAGATTCCTGTATTTGGTTGCAAGTGGGTTGAAAATAATAGTGGCGTACGAATGGATAAGTCAGGATTTTTGCAAGTGGATCTCAATAGGGTAGGGTACAAAGATGAGCCTTTCATTCTAGCCTCTCAAGCTAAACAAGTGTTCTATGTCAATGATCCGACAAGTACGAAATGGTCTATAGTGCTTTTATCTAACAAAATAGTTGATGAAAAAATTGAAGATCAAGGTGATATTGGTGTTGGCATTGAATCTTGTACAAGAAACGATCAAAATGAGAATGAATCTTGTATTAGAAATGATCATAATGAGGGTATTTGGATCAATCCAACCGTCCGCATTGTTAAGAGACGCGTAGTACACAATCCTACCAAGAAAAGAAAGAGACGTTAGTGATAAAGTTAGTGTTAATAGTGTCAATGTTTTAGTTTGTTTGATACAGGTTCAAAATTTGAAGCATTTTTTCTGTGTCAATATTTTGTATGCTATGATGACTTGTTGCAATGATGAAACTTGATTGTTGTTGTTATATATCGCTATGAGGTCGATATTGATGATGGTACTGTAATGTTAGTTTAATGGTGTACATGTTCAAATATATACATGTTCTCTCTATTTCAATCTTAATATGAGTATCATCTAATATTATTTTTGTCATTTTTGTCTCCTTCATTTTCCTTAATATCTTCACTAATGGTTTTTATTGGTTACTGGTTCATATACCATCTACATATTATCTAGTTGTTCAAGAGTTAAGGGGTAATTCGAATTAAAGGTATTATCTTTTTATTTTGTTTTAAAGTTTTCATTTTTGTTTTTAGTATATCCTCCAACAGTGTTTTGTTTTTATTTTAATATTAAGATGTTTTTTCTAACATTTTTTTTTATGTTTTAGGTATCTCTTCAAAGCAAGAAAAATATTACTGGACTGCTTATTTATTATCTATGGGTTTAGTTTCTTTTGTTGTTAAATACTTTATTATTTTTAGTAAAAGGGGTTGAGTTTTGAGGTTAGAATTGTGTAAGGTTTTGTGTCACTTTGTTAGAGTATGAATCCCCTCATCTTTGCCTAAAAGAAATATCATGAACATGCTTTTAATATTGATAGAGTATGCATCCCCTCATCTTTGCCTAAAAGAAATATCATGAAAATAGTGTACTAATGTGCTTTAGTTTGTTTGATACAGGTTCAATGGCTCCAGATAGAGATGCTCCACCTGAAAACCCACCTGAAAACTCACAAGAAAACTCACAAGAAAGAGTTGCTTCGGATACAAATGCTCCACCTGATACTGAAGCAAAAGAGGTTGCACGAGGCATCACTATTATGAAGGGAATCATTCGACATAGAGACCAAGGATTAGTATACCGATTGGAATGAAATTCTGATAAACAACCAATTGGTCCTAATTCTGCAAAGTTGACAAGTTATATTGGTACACTTGTCCGTATGCATATTCCGGTCTCCGTAGCTACCTGGAAATCGAAAACGAAAAATGCAGAATTGGAGGAGAAAAAACAAGCGATTTGGGAAGAGCTTCAGGTATATATCATATATGGTTAATTGTTGTTATTATCTTGACGATAAATTGTTTAAATTACTTATACTAACACACTATGCGTACGTTTTTTTGCAGAGGACTTTTGAGATACCAGATGAACGTAAAAGCTACATACTTAGTTTGGCCGGCAAAAGATATAGAGGGTGGAAAAGTTTTTTGACAAACACCTATCTTAAGGATAAAGATGGAAAATTTCTTGAAGAGGCACCGGGACGGCCAACAAAGTATGCGACCTTCATTGATGAAGCAGATTGGGCTGAGTTTTTAAAGCAAAGAGATTAAGCTTTTCAGAAAAAGAGTGCCACGAATAGTAAGAGAGCATCCAAACCCGCGTATCCATACAAGAAAGGGCGTTTGGGATATGCACGCTTAGAGGATAAAATTGTAAGTAAATAGAAATGCGTTTTAATTAATTGTCTACATGTGCATGTTTTAATTGACGATTTTATCGTTTGTGTCAATGCATAGTTAGAGGAGACTAAAAGTGAGGAAGCTTCACTTCCTGTACATGTGTTGTGGAAGGAAGCTCGTGTGGGCAAGAATCAAGCTGTCGATCCCGATGTTCAGAGAGTTTATACTGAATGTGTAAGTATAATACTGTGTCTTTAATTAAATCAAATGTTTTTTAATATATAAATGATTTTTTATCTCCACTAATAATTATTTAAATGTAAATGAATTACAGGAGACCTTGTCGCAATCGGCATCCACCGGTGAGGAGAGCGTACTTAGTAGAGTACTAGATGCTCCCGAGTATCCCGGTCGGGTGAGGGGTAAGGGTCATGGTGTGACTCCAACCTCTTTTTATAAGAGTTCTAGGAGAAGATCAAATCTTACCAATGAAGAAGTGTTGCAAAAGTTGCAGGAATTGCAAGCACAGGTCTCTGAATTGCAAAGAGATAAAGATATGTATATGAGAGAAAAATGCAACACTTCATCGGTGAGAGAAACTAGTGATAAGGCTAGTATCAACTATCAAAAGAAATTTCCCGAGGTAATTATAAGTTTTTTTCCTTACAAACTGTTCTATTTTATTAATGATAATGACTTTATATTTTCTATTTGTTTAGGGCATTTCATCTTGCCAACTATACTTATCGTCCCCGAATTATCGACTAGTTGGCAAGGGAAAAGTGCACAACACTTCGGGAGATTTACTTCACCACAGACCCCTCCCGGATGGACACCTGAAAGTATCGGTGGATGTTGTATTAGATCGTGATGCGATTCTACCGGTACCTGACATGGTCTCAGAGACGACATTGCTGCGAGATGCAATAGGATCATTTGTTGCATGGCCCTCGGAGCTCATTACCATTAGTGATGAGGTATACTGAAAACGATTATGAATCATTTAGTTTTCGAATGTCAATTCTAAACCGTTTATTAATTATTTTTTACATTTTAATTTTAGACTGCTCCTATAAAACCCGCAATTAAGGGTAAAGGGATTTTACAGGAGGAGGAGTCTGTTGCATCACTAAAAGAGGTACATTTAAAGTGTTAATATATAGTCTGAATCTAAATCTGCATGATTTTATATTTTACCTAACTTATATGATTTTTAGGCATCCGCTCGGGAGTCACAACAAGTGACGCAGCAGGTTCGTAGCTTACCACCCACTGGTCCTCCGAAGCAAGCGGCAAAAAAAGGCGGTGCTTTTGTGCCTCGATACCGTTCGACACTCGCAACAATGGTTGATATGTCCGATTTGAAGGATGGTGGTTTACGTGAAATCAACATGGATGAAAGTGTCTTCGGTATTGAATTCCAGTCACATATTACATTTGATGACTTGGAAGAGATTTTTAGGCATGATCAACTAGGCATCAGTAATATGCACTCATACATCCGGTAATATTCACTCATCCGATATATTATTTAATTAGTCCCACAATATAATTTATTTACACATTTCAATGAAAATAATCTAATGTTTATTATGTTTTTATTTAAGGTTGTTGTATGACAGAGTGTTGCGCGGGACTGCATTGTCTAACAGATTCCGTTTCGTGTCTTCCGCCCATTGCAGCGGAATGACAATTGCTTCGGAACCGGAATCAGTTAGACAGCGCTTAGTAGATAGATTCATGTCCACCGGCAATACAGAAAGTCTGCATCTTTGGGCGTATAATACCCGACCAGTAGGGTTAGTTTCTCATTCTTGGTTCATCTAATCTCTGTTTCTTTTGTATATAGCAAAATTTTCATATAACCTATTGTTTTAATTTATAGAGCACACTGGTTGCTGCTTGCTATCAACCCGATAAGAGAAGTCGTGTATTATCTGAATTCGGTAAATGGTGAATGGACCAATTATCCGGCTATGAAGGAAATCGTTGATTTGTAAGTGGGATCGTTCTAAATATATATTCGTGTATATTTATATATTTTCTTATTTGTGGGATTGATTTAAACATATGCTTTTATATATTTAATAATTAGATCAATACAAGTGTTCCGTAGTCAACGGGACGCACAGGTATCCCGGACTAAATCAAACAACATCACTTGGATCCAAGTGCAGGTACATTACTTTTCACAATTTTGCTTATAATATTTATGCTACTTGGTAAAACAAGACAACTATAGAATCTTATTTGTTTTATTATGTAGTGTCCGCAACAGCGAAACAGTCATGATTGCGGATACTTTGTTTTGAGGTTCATGAAAGAAATCCTTCAGGCGAATCAATTAGAGATTCCGCTCACGGTATGAATTTATAACTTAAGATAATTTCATATAATTTATTACATTTAACTAAATATATCATTTATATTATGTTTTTGTTTTGTAGTACCTTGACGAATTCCGTGCTGCTGCGTACCCGAAGCTTAAGTTGGAAGAAATTAAAGAAGATTTGTGTCAATATTATATTAAGCAATTTTTCATGTAGGATTTGTGTCGATTTGAACTATAATATTATTGATGTAATGATGTATATATATAATTTTGGATATTATAATGGTATTATATTAGTATATATATTGTCTTACTGATGGCTGAAATAATAGCGTCGAAAATATATTACAGGTCAAAAATATATTACAGGTCAAAAATATTACAGGTCGAAAACATTACAGGTCGACTGGGAGGATTAAATTATAGGCTGCACATAAAAATACCTCATTTAGAAACGACAGCGCTTTTAAAAAGCGCTCTTAAAGGTCCACCTACTAAAGCGCTTCTTAGTAAAAGCGCTGCCAAAGACCAGTAAAAAAGCATAAACAATTAAAAAAAAAACGCAGCATACAAAAGCGCTTATGGAAAAGCGCTCTTATAGGGGGGCCTATCAGAGCGCTTCTTAGTAAAAGCGCTGCCAAAGACCAGTAAAAAAGCATAAAAAATTAAAAAAAAAATGCAGCATACAAAAGCGCTTTTGGAAAAGCGCTCTTATAGGGGGCCTATCAGAGCGCTTTTTCCAGAAAAAGCGCTCTCATAGGGGGGCCTACCAGAGCGCTTTTACAAAAGCGCTTTTGTATGCTGCGTTTTTTTTTAATTTTTTATGCTTTTTTACTGGTCTTTGGCAGCGCTTTTAAAAAGCGCTCTTAAAGGGGGGTCTACCAGAGCGCTTTTTCCAGGAAAGCGCTCTTATAGGGGGTCCTACCAGAGCGCTTTTTCCAGGAAGCGCTCTTAAAGGGGGGGTCTACCAGAGCGCTTTTAAAAGCGCTTTTGTTACCTACGCCAGCGCAAGCTATTAAAGCGCTTTTAAGCGCTTTTAAAGGCCAAAATAAGCGCTTTAGTAGCCCTTTTCCGTAGTAGTGAACCCCTCGCCAGTTACCTCTGCTCGCGAACGATTACTCCATATGTCTTCCATCTTTCCACCTTCCACACTCACCTTCTATCGTCGCCTTCCATCCTACTGTAACAACACACTTACCCGTCATAACCCTTCATTTTTCAGAAGCAATTCCCTCCACCGATCCATCATCTGCCGACGAGCTTCATCAACGCTGCTCACATTCTCCTCCATCCATCGTTCTCTCCCCGTCAAGCTCCTCCACTCAAATGCTTCATCAGCACCTATTCGTTCACTTCTGTCCATCTTCAAATCCAACACTCGTTCGCGACAACTCTGCCATTATTCGGTAAATTTCGATGTCACTTCATTTATGTTGTGGGTAGAACTGTCATGCTGTGGAAAATACTGTGATAAAATTCTGGAGAAAAAAACAATTTGTTATGTTGTCTGTGTTTGATATTTTTTAGTAGGAATGTTGCTAATTCTAAGTTTGGTCTGAGTAAGGATGACTGAGTATGTTTAGGTGATTTGTGTTAATTTCTTATGATGAAGTTATGAAAACAATACCATGCTTAATTGTGTCAAATATGAGTGAAGTTTTTGATTTCAATGTTTGTTATTCGGGTCGATTTTTAATAGTGAATTTATGATGGCATCACTTTGAATGAATAAATGTTGTATCTTATTGATTGAGCTAATTTAAAAGAGATTTTGGTTGACATTTTAGTTCATTCGAGTTCACATTTGAAAGATCAATTCAGTTATGGTGTCGTTATGTATTCCCATTAGTGTTTGATCATTTTAGAGATGAATTTTATTGAGCATTAATAGGTTTAGGTAATTTCTCCCTGGATTTTGGTTTGTTTGAGTAAAGTTTGTTTTGAACTTGATGTATCATGTTTTGAATTTGAATTGATTAATGACATGACTTTGTTTTATGAATTATTCTTGAGAGTGTTTAAGTGAGTATGATATAGGTTGTTGTTGTTCTTGTGGATGATATCATGTTGTGTGAATTAATTTGAAAGAGACTTTGATGGCATGTTTGTTTTATTTGTGTTGACTTTGAAAGTTTAATTCGGTTGTGACATCATTTTGTGGTTCTCGTTGATGTTGAACATGATTGAGATGAATTTTTGAGCATTATTTTGTTCTTACTAGTTGTTGGTCGGGTTTTGTTTAGGGGATTAAATCTTGTGTTGAATTTGATTCTTCATGATTATTTCGTTAAATGAGTGTCCTAAATGCGGTGCCCCTCGATATAAGAAAAAGTCGTCTCCGGCAAAAGTCTTATGGTATTTTCCTATAATTCCGAGATTTAGACGGATGTATCGTAGTGAAACCGATTCAAGACACTTAACTTGGCATACATATGAAAGAATTGTTGATGAAAAGTTTCGACATCCGGCAGATTCACCACTGGTTGTTGGTTGCTATCGATCCTATAAAAGAAATGGTCTATTATCTGAATTCGGTTGACGGTGATTGGACAAATTATCTGAATATAAAGTTAATGATTGATACGTAAGTGAGATTATTCTAAATATTTGTGTGTATTTATATATTTAATTATTTCTGTGACATTGTTCTAAATATATTTTTTTATTTTGTTAGAGCGATACAAGTACTCCGGTGTCAAAGAGAAGCTCGGGTACGACGGTCTAAATCAAACAACATTAATTGGATCAAAGTGCATGTATATTAATTTCCACTATTTTGCTTATAATATTTATGTTATTTGATAAAACAATACAACTATATATTCTTATTTGTTTTTCTATGTAGTGTCCTCAACAGCAAAACGGTATAGATTGCGGATACTTCGTTATGCAGTTTATCAAAGAAATCCTTCAACTGAATCAAATAGAGATTCCAGTCACGGTATAGATTTATAACTTAGGATTTGTTTTATTATTTCTCGTATATTTCATATAATTTTTACTTTTAACTAAATCATGCATATTATGTTTTGTTATGTAGTACTTCGATGAATACAAATGTGCATATTACACGAAACTTCAGTTGAAAGAAATCAAAGAGGAATTGTGTCAATATTTTATTGAGCAAAGAATCATATAAGGTATGAATACATTATTATGTGAAAAGTGTTATGAATACGTTACATCTGTACATGGAATACCATATTGATCGTGTTATTATGTTCAAACCTCGCAGAACCAGGACCTTAATACATAATTGACCGTGTTTCTTTCATAATATTAGGACTGATTTAGTTGTTGTTAGGGTTGATTTTGTAAGACTGATTTTGAGTTACAATGCTGATAACAATGGTTTTTATATATTTTGAGATACAAAAATGGTGTATATATATTTTGGATTACAATGGTATACAATGCATTACCGCGGTTTATGAATTACATGTTATGGCAACTGGTTTATATAAATAATATGCTGCAAACAATGCATGTATATGAATTATATAAATTATACCTCTAAAAAAACACCCTATGAAAGCACTTTTTCAAGAAAAACGCTGCCTTAGGTAACCTATGAAAACGCTTTTTCACAAAAAGCGCTGTCTAAGGTAAACATATGACAGCGCTTTTCCAGGCAAAAGCGTTTCTAAAAGACCACCTATGAAAGTGCTTTTCTAGAAAAAAGCGTTACTAAAAGCCTACCTAAGACAGCGTTTTTCCAGAAAAAAGCGCTGCTAAAAGAAAACTTATGAGAGCGCTTTTCCAGAAAAAAGCGCTGCCTTAGGTAGACCTATGAAAGCGCTTCTTCATAAAAAAGCGCTGCTAAAAGCCTACTTAAGAGAGCGCTTTTTAGAAAAAGTATCGTATTAGGTAGACCTATGAAAGCGCTTTTCATTAAACAAAAAGCACTGCTAAAACCTATAGCAGCGCCACCATAGAAAGCGCTTTTAAAGGTCAAAAAAAGCGTTTTCGTTAGTCTTTTTTGGCGTAGTGTGTATCGGTAATGAATACCGTTATTTTACGTTGAATTTGTGGCATCCCAATTCAGTTGTAGCATTTTTATAACTCTGATTTATATGTATATTGTCGGGTAAAATTGGGGTGTTACACCCCTTCTTGTAGTGACCAAATCGACCGCATGTGAGACATAACAAATGCAGCCCCTCATACTCTATGGTATACAATCTATCCTTAATTTTGAACAGAGCAAATAAAGAATTTGCAAGGTTAACTTCCAGAGTCTCGCATATTTCCCTCGCTCCTGTTGAATTTTCGTTTTATCAACTTTAACCGTTTTCCCAATATGCTTGCCCATAAACGCTAGCATATTCGCATCATGATACTCAATAAGAAGTCCTGATATTTTGATTCATACTGTCACATTTTCAATAGTATCTGTATCAGGATGGAAATTAGGGCACCATTCCTTCACAGTACGATACTGATCGTAAATAAACCACGGTCCATCTGCAAGCACCGCATTTTTATCTTCATCATGTGAAAATGCAACCAGATAATAATCATTGCTAAGGTCAATGATTGTGATCACTCCTTTCCTGACCCACATCTGTTTCAATTTGGTTTCAAGAGCTTTGTACCCGATTCTCCTTCCAAGCAGCTTGACAATCACACCACTTCTCTATGGACTTTGAATTCTTAGTTCCTCAGCCTTCGAGAATATGAAACTAGGGCAATCATATTTCCCCAGCTTTCCTTCCTCCATCGTCATACCAATATTGTTCCCTTCCCTTGTTTCAGAATACTGTTGAAAAGTTTCATCCAATTCTTGAGTATGCCCTAGAACCATCTCTTTATAAGAGTGTGATTCCTTGTTTACAGCGTCACTTTCCTCGTTGTTTCCATTGATGGTGCAACTAACAGTAGCCGCATGTCCTCCTTTCTATATCATCATCCTTCACACGCACTGTTTGTTGTTCAGAGTCAAACCCTAGCAGAGGGTTTAAAGTCTTTCCGTCACACTTGACCATCATCACGTTCCCTTCTATATATTTTTTAAATATATATTATTGTCTAATAACTATAAATGTTGGTGTAAGGATTAATCTTTAACACCCATGAAATAAAATTAATAACAAATTAAGACATCAAATCAAAATATACAACCATAATCGAAGAATCATGCGTAAGATATTTTTTCTCTTAAAAATATTAATCACACTCCAAAATATTATTAAAATATCCAAAACATGCTCTTAAGTTTATTAAAATAATTATAAGCACTTTCATTTGTCAATCCAATTTTTATTTCTTGATTTTATAAGTTTTAAGTATTAAAACAACATTTGCTATCATATTAATTCCAATATATTTGTAGCAGTTATGTACAAAATTATAGGCAAATTACAAATTCAAAAGGTTATAGTTTTTTCAAAAGGTTATGATGAGCGAATGAACGATAAAGCAGGAAAAATAAATTGCAGTAAAGAAAATTGACATAAGATATATCATATTTCTCCTTTTCAAACACGGATAGTACATTCCCTCCACACGCCGTAAGGATTTTACTATATTAGAAATTATACAGCCTCAAACTTAAATTTTCTTTAATTTTCTAACACAATCAAGAAAGCACACCACTTTTTGATTTTACAACAGAGAGAAAAAGAACCATATTTTCTCCTAACTTTTCTTGTTTCCACCAACTTGGCAAATAAGTTACAATAAAACAGATAATTGAATACAAATGAATTTATTGAGTACGAATGAATTTTGATAATTTACAAAATTCAAACTAGGTCTTATCTTTCAACATGACAATTCATGAATTACAAACTCTAAGTGCTCAAGAAACTTTTCTCTTATGATTAAAATCATGTAATAAAATTTATAAGAGATTTTGCAAAATGCACAAATGAGTTGTATGAAAAATAATGGTAAAAGGGGTGAATTGAAATATTAAGTCACAAGATACCTCTAGAAATTAGTAACAATATTTTAGAAAATGATCATGAGAATTTGCAATGTTTTTGAAAGGTATCATTATCATATGCAATGAAGAGATATCACATTGATTCAGAATTTTTCCACATGTTCCAGAGTTCAATCGATTGACCTAGGATGTTAATTGATTGAATCACAATTAATGTTCAAAAAATTTGAAAGATTGAATTGGATCAATTGATTGATGAGGGACTGTCAATCGATTGACTTAGGAAAATTTTGGAATGGTCAATCGACCGAAGCAAAAAGGTAAATCAATTTATGCCTTTTGATTTTCAAAAATTTGTTTCACAAAGACAATGTCAATCGATTGAATACAAGGTGTCAATCGATTGATCTTCTAAAATCTTGAAAATTGTGTAACTTAAAAATGCGAATTTGAAACAATGCATGCATCAATGTTAAAGTTTATTTCTTGAGCACCTAAGGTTTATAACATATGAAATGCATATTCTACCTTAGTATATAAATTCATTTCCATGAAACATAAGAGCTTGATCCATCCATTATCATGAAACTTCAATCCTCATCTTTTCCTTCTCTCTATAGATTTGTCTTCATCAAAACATCATCTTTATAAAAGTTTGTCTTCACAATCTCCTCCATTTTTTATGATGACAAATAACTTCTTTGATGGTTGTGATTTTCGAAAAATCTCCCCCTTAGATGAATATTCTCCCCATTTTTTCATGAAACCTTGAATCCTTTGGGTTCTTCATCTTCATTCCTTTATAGAGTAAAGATAAGGAAACACAAGCTTATATACATACATTCTTTTCCCCCTTTTGACATTATAAAAAAAATAGAAAGATGGCTGAAAAGCACTGAAATATAGAATCAGACACAAATAGATTCATACACATCCAGACATACATAGTGATACGAAAGTGAATTCAAGCATAATATAGAAACATAACAAAGATGTCTTTAAAACAGTACAAAATATAAAGATGTTCAAACTTAAAAACAAATAAAATTAATCAACAAGAAATAAACTCTTGACGCTCCATGTTCTCATTGTTATCTCTTATTTGAAAGGCTTCCATACACTTCATCGTTGAAAGCCTAATCATCTCTTGTTGCATGTTACTGAATTCTTAACTCATGCTAGCAAACTGAAGATCCATACTATCAAATATTTAAGCCATGTAGTCTATAACCATCTGGTTTGTTGGACCAACACCTTCAGGTTGTTAAGGAGGATGAGGAATAGGTTCACTTGTTTCTGTATCTTGGTATTTCGATTCTCCATCTAGATAAGTGATGGTTTGCATAACACTGTCATAAATCACTCCCATCTTGCAACTAATAACATCAGTTGAAATTATGTATGCATCTTCAATCATTTTAATGCATAGTTCATTGTGGATATTCACTTTGCATTTCTTAAAAATCTTTGTTAGGAGTTGTGCATATGGGAGACCGTCTGGTTTCTCATTGTCATCTACCATGTGATGCATTATCACATATGCTAAATTAACTTAAATTGCATTCCTTATAGCATACATCAACTGCATTTTAGGATCGGTAATTATTGCATGGTTTGAATATTTGGGCACCAATATGTAACGTATAAAATAATGGAGCATCATGTCATCATTACTAAGGTTTCCGACATATCATAAGTTTTTCTCGAGGACTTTACCACTGATTTTTCTTCTCTTTTCATAAAAAAAATTCAAAAAATCGAGACATGATATAATTGAACTCCTTCTTAACATAATTTTTCAATTGAGCGTCATTATTTGACATAATTTCAGCACCATCATAAGAGATTTTAATACATTCTCCTAACTCTTGTAGAAATAAAGAATTCAGAACCCTTTTCATACTGGAAGTTAAAATATCATTCTCAACACTCATATTGCAATAAAACACCTTAACCAAATTCCGGGTAGCAGGACTCAAAATCTGTAACAAAGTCTTGAATTTTTTTTAACTCTAAACAGATAATGGAAATCAAAGCATACAAAAGGAAAAGAAGTAAGTTTACCGAATCTTGAAGGAGTGGGGATTTTCTCATAGAAAAATGTTATGACTTTACCATTTTGTTGAAGAGTTCTGAGCAATATTGATAAATCCATTGTGGGTGCTCTAGAAGTTGAAGCTTTCCCCTTTCCCTTGCCTTTTCCAAGTAATTACATTGATGGAGATAAAGAAAAAAGAAAACCTTTGATGGAGATTTTAGATCCATGATTTTAGGATTGACAGCAATTTTGCTAAAACATGGTTCTTATCTGATGTTGAGCAAGATGTCACAACATCTTGATCAACTGTCATGACAGGTTCTGCTATCATGTGTTTCAGGCAGATGTTGAGTTAGAAGTCTTGGCATCATGTCCTATTATACAGCAGGTGCTGCTGTTATTTTTCCTTGAAGATTTGATTGAAAAATATGATATTCTAGATGATTTTAGTTCTCATACAGGTGCAACTAATCAAGGATATTTTAGAAATAGTGCATATTTGATTTGGTTTCATAAAAAGGATCTTTGAGACTTTTTAGGAAACTTTTAAGATTTGTTCCTATTTTTGTGTGAAGATCTTGCAGCTGATATAAAAAGTGAAGATTGAATTTGATTGAAGAGTCCAAGCCCATTATGCAAGAGTATAGAAATAAGGACTTGCCAAACCAAAAATAGTAAGCATTCACAACAAGAAAATAGTGGGTGCAATATAAGGGTTTTGGATTTTGAGAGTCTTTTAAGTTCTTTGTGTTTTTGTTCTTTGTATGTAACTCATGTATCTTGTGATACATTGAGGTAGACTAATTGTTCTTAGTTAAAGCTTTTAAGCAAAACTAAGTATTGTTCTCACTCATGAGCTTTTAAGCAAAAAGTTGAGTATTGTATTTGAAGTGTAATCTTCTATTTGGTTATTTGATTTTACTCACTGGTTTGTGACTGTAGTTTATCACTGAGGTGATTAGTAGGAAGTGATATGGGGATCTCATATTTAGAAGGTTTCTAGGTAGAAGTTGCACAAGGTAGGGATTAGGATACAAGTTGTAAACTAGGATTATTTAGACTTTGAACTAATATTATCATAGTGAATTTCCTTCCTGGCTTGGTAGCTTCCATAGTAGGTGAAGTTGCACTGATTGGGTTAACAATTGATTGTGTTAGTTTATCTTTAGCAATTTATTTTTCTGCATAATTCATCTTCTGAAAGTTATTGTATCAGGAACAGACGTTCTAACATCTGTCTTGACATTGTATGGTGTTGGACATCAGTCTTGACATCTGTATTGTAAGTGCCAAAATTTTAATTGCTATTAGAGCAGGCACCCTGTTTTGTCTATTGGGTAAACTCCAGGGAGAATGATTTTTGGTACTATGGACAAGGAAGGAGGATACAATAACATACCACATCTGTTAGATGGTACGAATTATGACGGTGGAAGGTTAGAATGGTGGCCTTTCTGAAATCTATGTTTAAAAAATCTTGGAAGGTTGTTTTGAAGGGATGGGATCATCTTGTTGTGAAGGATAAAGATAAGGTTGAGTCCTTGAATCCAGAGGAAGATTGGTCTGAAGATGATGATAAATTAGCTATTGGAAATTCAAAGGCTTTGAATGCTATTTTCAATGGAGTGGACAATAATGTTTTCAGGTTAATTAATACATGTATTATAGTCAAGGATGATTGGGAAATTCTCAGGATAACTCATGAAGGTACATCTAAAGTGAAGATGTTAAGACTTCAGCTTCTCACTACTAAATTTGAGAATCTAAAGATGAATGATGATGAGACCATCCAGGACTATCATATGAAGATTCTGGAAATAGAAAATGTATCTAGTGCTTTAGGAGAAAAGATGTCAGAAGAAAAGTTGGTTAGAAAGATTCTTAGGTCCTTACCTAAGAAATTTTACATGAAGGTGACAATCATGGAAGAAGCTCATAACATCAGCAACATGAGGGTTGATAAACTTATTGGGTCACTTCAAACTTTTGAATTGGATATCAGTGATAAATCTGAGAAAAAGAATAAGAGCATAGCTTTGGTTTCTAATTTTGGAGATAAAGAGGGTCAAGCTGATCTGGATACTGGTGGAGGACTGTCCAATACCATTGTGTTACTTAGAAAACAACTCAACAAAATATCAAAAAGAATGGACAGAAGAAATAGACCAGATGTAAGAACATCTTATATGACACCAGTAATAGCCTTGATTCTCAGAGGAAAACAAGAACTAAAGAGAAGTCAAGTCAATGTAAAGGCATTCAATGTAATGAATGTAAATGTTTTGGGCACATTAGATCAGAATGTCCTACATACCTCAAGAAACAACAAAAAGGAATGTTTGTCTCTTAGACTGGGAAGGATTCATATATTGAATCTACCAAGCATGTTAAAGCCTTTTCAGGAAGATGCAAGTCTTCTAAAAATCTTGGTGAGAAGAAGGAACTTCTTATCAAAGTGTCTGATCTTCAGAATGAAGTATTACTTCTGACATCTAGGCTCAAAAACTTTACCAAATACTTCTGGATGTTAAACAATGGAACAAACTCATCAGATGAAATTCTTCAAGCTGGGAAAGATGTTGGGAGTTCAACAAGAATTGGATTTGATAAATCCTCAGAGTCAGATTGCATTCATCCAACACTACTAAAAAAAAGACATTTGAGAAAAGGTTTTTACATCGGGTATCAAAATAGGTGATGTAAAAAATACAGTTAACAAACTTTTTACATCAGGTATTTATTTCCAATGATATAAAAAATAAGGGAAAATTTTTTCTTCGTCACCTATTACATCGGGCAATCTCATCCACCGATGTAAAAGATTTCCAGAAAAAAAACACGGTGGCATTTTTGTAAATAAGAAACAAGGTGACAAAAAAGTTAAAAAAAATATAAGCAATATATTACATCGGTTTAAATAAAAACCGATGTAAAAAATGTGCTTGAATTAATATATAAAATATATTGATAAATCATAAAAACGTGTGTAAAAAAAAAAAAAAGGTAAGCTATTACATCGGTTTAAATACAAACCGATGTAAAAAGTGATTCTTTGAATTAATATATAAATTATATTGAAAAATCATAAAAACGCGTGTAAAAAAAACAAAAAAAAGGTAAGCTATTACATCGGTTGAGACTCTCCACCGATGTAATAGCCCAACACGTGTTACACGGTGTGAGTTTTGTAAATAGTTGAAATGACCCTTACATCTGTCCAATTTCTAACCGATGTAATAAAATGGCCCTTACATCGGTCCAATTTCCAACTGATGTAATAAAATGGCCCTTAAATATCAAAAACGCTAATGTTATGTACCAAACTCATTCATTCATTCAACCACCACCACCACTGCGAACTCCCTCCGTCTGTTTTGCATACAATTTCCATTTTTACTTACTCACTACTTTTTTTTTAAACTTTAATAACAATTATTGTTTTGTGTAGAAGAACTACAACCAGACACTTTCTTCTTCTCCATCGTTCATATTTTCTCTGAAGGAGGTGCTTCTCTTTCTATCTCCCTCCAAATTTTTTGATCCATTTCCCAAACCCGACCCCAATCTAGATCCGTTTCACCATGTACGGTTTCGAAGCTCTCACCTTCAACATCCATGGCGGTTAACTTGAGGCAATCGTCTGCCGTCTCCGTTTGGATCTACTCACCACGTCCAATTACAACAATCTCTGCCAATGCGAAACGCTTGATGATATCAAGATGCATCTCTCTCTACTTTTATTTTTGGTTTAACTTATCTAAATCTCACATCCTGAAACTCTCCGCCGAGACACACAATAAAAAAGGGTTTTCTCTAATAGTCGTCGCCGCTGCCATTTTTCCTTGTCGTTAGTTATTCCGCCACAGCATGCAAAGACCCTTCTCATTTGTTTTGTATTCCTATATGGTAAGAACCTTAAAGATTTTTTCACTAAGAAATTGGTTAGGTTTTTGATTTTTCTATGAGATGAATTTTAAAGAATCAAAATGTTAGATTCACTCCTTTTAAGATATTATTTTTTAGATTTTATAGTATTAATTTTGTATAATTTTTCTTCTATTTAGAACATTACATGAAAACTTGTTATTTCTCAATGATTGGTTCTTAATCAAAATTATATTTTTACAAAGGGAACTATTTGTTTCAAGACATTGATGGGTATACTTTTTTATTTATATTATCATTTCAGTGATGTTTTTACAGGTAGTACCAAGGCGCGATTTCCCCTTTCCAGTCATGAACGACGTCGTTCTCAAGTCCACTTTCATCTCTGTTGCTTCGCCACTCAATCATCATCACATCTAGCCTCGAAGCTCCTTCCGTTTTCTGATCTCAACATTGTAGCTCCTTCATCGGCCATAAGGTTCGGTTGCAATCTCAGTGAAATCTGAAACAGAAGTGAACAACGACACTGTTATGTGCTATTACATATACAATGATGGGGAAATGATAAGTATTTTGAGGTTACCTATTGGAATAACTATCAGGTGCTTCTTCAATGCAATGTCGATGTCAATAAATCAACGAAAGCTCCGCCAAATAAGTTACGCATCATTTTCCATGAATTCTGCTTCTCTTTGATTCCTTTTTCCGATTCTTGAATTGCATGCGTTGATGTGAAGCGAAGGCGTTAGTTGCAAATTATTGGAATCATTGTGATGTTGATTTAAGTAATACTGATGAAGATTGTGATGATGAATGTTAAAGCGGATTCAATTGCAGAGAAGTGTTGAAGAAATAGTGCAAAGAAAGAATCTGAGAAATGCAGAGAGAGAGAGAGCAGAGAGAAGTTCTGATATTTTGGTGAGTTTCTCCGATACTGTTTTCTATGATTCCTTTTCTCTATCCCTTTTTTTGTGTTAATAATTGTATCTCTGAATTCTCTCTGTGAAAATATTTTATATAATGTTACTTACAGTTAGTTGCAACTGTCATTGTTATTTAGGAAGTTACAATTTTGTTATAGTTGTTAGCATGCTGATCTAGAATTATGTTTCTGCTCATTGCTTTTTTGATTTAATTTATGTTAGTAATTTGATTAGAGGTTAGTTAGTGAGCTAGCATTTGGTTATGTTGGTAAAAAGAATTAGTTAGGTGACAGTAAATAAATCAATTGTTTAGGTTAGTGCTACTGTTAGTGAATCAAATTATTCTTTCTTTGGTTTATTTCCTGAGTTTTGATTCCTAGATTTTTCGAATTATTTCGGCTTATGTATTGGGTGTGCAAATTTTGATTCCTGGATTTTTTGAATGAATGCAGGGTCTGAAGAAAGATGGATTTCAAAGAAAAACAAACTGTGCCACATATTGATCCCACATTTTCAATTATTTATAGTGAAGTGAATCTAATATGTTCAATTTGTTTTCTACGTTACTGCTATGACAGTATATATATTAGCTATTCATTTGTTTACATTTAGCTACTACTTATGAAATGAAAATTGCTATATGACAGAATAAAACTATTCATATTTTAAATATAGTGTATATATATATTCTTTAGTTTATGAGAGTGTATGTACAGTTTACAATGTTATTGCTATATATACACGAGAGTATATATATAGCGACCTAAATTTAGTCTGTTTGATATTGTAAAAATATGAAAAAAAATGGGTACCAATTTTTTTTATAGGAAATCATCCAGAAAATAAATGATTTTTTCAAAAAAAAATTGCTTACATTTTACATCGGTCATTACTACCAACCGATGTAAAAACTGTCAACACTGTATCTATTACATCGGGCATTAAGCCCAACCGATGTAAAAATGGTATATTTTACATCGGTCCACACGTTCGCCCGATGTAAAATGTTGCGTCAATTTTTTTTAAAATAATGTTATAATTGTTTTTTAAGTCAGGTTTAGCTTATAACCGATGTGTTAAATGTCTTTTTCACATCGGACCCAGAACCGATGTAAAAAGTCCCTGATTTACTATATCGCCCGACTTTACATCGGACCCAGAACCGATGTAAAAAGTCAGTTTCGCCCGATGTAAAAAGTCATTTCTGCACTAGTGCAAAGAAAGGAAACTATGCTACAATATCAAGAAAGAAGTTTCAACATCCTGTGAGACATCAGAAACTTTTCATTAGACCCATAAATCATCTTAGGAGATGTCATCAATGTGGAAAATATGGTCACATAAGGCCCTTCTACTAAAAGTTGTATGGTTCTCCTAAACATTACACTTATCTTGAGAGTAGTCAAGGGAGTGGGCCTAAAATAAAATAAAGTTCCAAAAATGAGAACATTTGTCTCATAGCTCATTTTTCTCTCACATCTTTATCAATATAAGATGAGTTCTTAGACAATGGGTGTTTAAAAAACGATGACAATTGTCATATGTGGACACCACAAGAAATCCCTAAAACCTACTTGGAAGGGTTTCAAGTTGAGCAAAAAACACTGAAACAATGCAATGTCAAACAGAATGTAATGACATTGGAATGTCATTATTTGGGTAACACTAATACAGTAAAAATTATTACTCAACATGACAGGACAAGGAAAAGTTGTAGTCTCCATCATCCCATTAATGATCTGATAAGGAACAAAGTTGTTATTGTTAAGGATGTCATTATGTGGAAAGATCTTGTAAAAAAATTTACCAAGGTTATGGTGGTAAATCAACTTAAGAACCAAAAGATGAAGTTGAAATTTACATTGCTAAGAAATTATGGCAGTTAGTTAGGTGGAGGCATGCAACAAATAGTTTTTTCCCTCTCCATTTGTTGGCGTAAAAAATAAAAACATCATTACAAAGCCTTAACATCACCAAAATTACACGCTATTTAAATCTCATCACCTATTGCACTATTTAAAATTACAACTCTCAATGCAAACATCACTTCACTCGCTCCAAAGAATTTGTTCAAGATTTCATTCTTAATATCTCGTTATTAGTATTTCAAAAACCTAATATGTATAACAAAGAATACATGTCTGATTACACACTCTATATCCCTATGGTTTCTGAAGGTATGTCTAACGTGATAACAGACTTTCTTCCTCTCTCGATCATTCCTAGTGGAACTCTGAAGAATAGTGTAACACTCTAATTTAACCTCGCGTAATTATAATTAAATCATAGTAATATTTAAACATCAAAACACAATTAGGATGCCACATCTTACAAAAACATACACGGCTTCCCGAAATATATAAACGATATATAACACCATCAAAGATGAACCGAAACAACACAACATATTGTTCAACTTCAAATTTTATTAAGCAGCGGAATGAAATCATAATTTATAATATAAATGAATTCTGCAACAACATCAACAATCTACGTTTCCTCAAACATCAAGAGTTCTTAAGGCTCTGACAACAAATTAAAATAAACAAAATGAAAGTAGCGTTCAACCCACCTAGTGTTATGTATCAGAGCATAACACCGATGATATTGATTATAATCAAGTGAAAGTATTGTTTCTATCGTATCTGTAGGGATTAGAGAGATATCAAAACTGTTCAACAGTTTCAATTATTCTAAGCATAAGTTTCAGAATTTTTTTGGTTTATGAGTGATGAATAGTAAATGCGTAAAGTAACGAAAGATAAGATTCAAAGGTGTAGACTTTTTGGGAATTGGTTTTCATTCACTGATTCAATATGCAAATCTCAGATCAGTTATACACAATTTAGGAATGATTCAAGATCATCACGTATCACACACAAACAAAGTGCATGTCTAAACTTTGATGAGATTCTTTACCTTATGGTTTAATCGATGATTTCTCAGCCAATTAAACGATACAGTAGCATTAAGATTTGATACTTTGCGTGAACATTAAACCTAAATCTATGTCTAGCATTTAGAGTTTAATAGTTGTTATCTTGGATCGATATTAGAACTGTATTTGTCAATATCAATTCAACCCATGAAATAAACAGTAAAACAAAGATAACAACGATAATGATTCAAACATAAATTGCACATAACGCCATGATCAAAGTAAGTACATACTGTTTCGACGAACTACGACAAATCCCAACAAGAGAGGGATTTATCTACTCATGGTAGCTTGAAGAACAAATGTAGAATTGATTTGAAACGACATCAACGACGATTTCCCGACTCTTGATGCGAATCCAGCTCCTTCCCTTACAATCTCCTCTACACATATTCTACTTATATTATAGAGTATATTCTAAGGTATTACAATGATAAGAACTGGAATTCCTTTGCTGAAATGAGTTTTTGTTTATTTATAGTCATTTTGGTCGCTTGAGTTCGCTAAGCGAACTATATTTAGCTAAGTGAAGTCTTTACTTATTTGCTAAGTTTTCAAATTAACTTGTCTTCACAAACCGCCAAAGTTCGCTAAGCGAGGTGAGGCTCGCTTAGTGAAGTTGATTTCTTCAGCCTGAAGTCTTTTCAAAATATATTTCTTTGACCGCCCTATTTTGCTAAGTGAATGCCCAATTCGCTAAGCAAACTTGCTTCGCTACTTCTCGCTACTGGAGAAACTGGGTGATTTGCTTCTAACTTCATTTGCTGGAAGCTTGGTAAGAAAAGTGTTCGCTGCAACTTTCTCTTAGCAAATTATTTGTTTTCTGGTTTTTTGTTTAAGGGTCATAACCTGCACAAATGCAAACTAAACCAAGTAAACTTGCACAATAACACTTTTATTCAATTATTTGAGATTTTTATGTTATAATCTTGTCAATGAAGTAAGATAAATGTTATGTAATAATGTGATAATTTCCATGAATCAAGCATTTATCAAACTCTCTCCAACTTGAATCTTTGTTTGTCCTCAATCAGAGTTATGCAAGAGCAAGAGTTTCTATACTGCCATTCACATAATCAACCAATGTTTTTCAAAGAAGTAACCAAGTGCAAGGTTTTCATGTTGAATTGCATAACCAATAGTGATATGCTTAGTATCTTCCTTGCATTTAGACAAGTCTATGACAAGAATCTTCTACATAAAATAAGTTAAGAAATCCAAAACAATAGACATGTCTTTTGATGAATCACACTTTTGTGCATAATAAAAAAATGATGAGGTATTTTGATTTCTCACATGATTAATTTGCTAACATCTTGACTAATTCATGAATTCGTCTAAGCAAAGTATGTTGACATGTAAAGACAAAGATCACTAAGGTCTTTTCATGGTTGTAATGTGGCCAAGGTACCAAAGAAGTGTTATTTCCTATGGATAATGGAAACAAAGTGGTTTTTTTTTATATTTTTCTTTATTAGAAGAGCATTCATAGGATTTAAGCCTTGCATTCATGTTACTCTACCAAACATTTCTTTGTTTATTTCTTTTGAATCATTCTTCTTTGATATTCACTGTCATTTCTTTCATTTTTCTTTTCTTTTGTTCATTTTTATTTTTCTTTCAACATTCTCTTTTTCAACTCTTTTCATTTTTCTGATTTTCTGTTTTTCAACAAGGATTTTGGATGTTCTCCCCAACTTTGAATAAAACCTCATTTCTCTTTGAATGCTCTTTAAAATTTGGCACAAGATATCAATGGTGTAAAGGTTCATTTCAATAAAAATAGAATCTATCTAATATGAACTTTTATGATATTTCAAAGATATTGAATAATATCAACTCAATAGGTTACTCAATGTATTCATTAGTTCATAAATGATGGATTCATGTTATATGGCTCAAAGATGGGCTGCAATCGATCACTCCCTTACAAGGGACAATGAGCCTATATTTGGTTTGCTAGTTATGCTCAAATTTGAAGAAATGCCTTGATCCCTTCTATGTCTTCACAATTATCAACATAAGTGCAAGATTAAGCATGAATTAAACAATTTAAAACAAGATTTTATCAGTTTCCTAAACATATGGTGAACCATTGAAGGCTGCCTCACTTTTATGGTTTTGGAACTAAGTGATTCATAAGGAAACATGACATTGCTTAGGATGAATGAGCTGATTTTATGCAGATTACTCATGTCATATACATGTTAAACCCTAAGAAAGCAATAAACACATACCTTGGTTTTTACAATTCTTTCAAAATAGATCCATACCATTACACCTTTATTGATTCATGTGAACTTGGTCTTCCACTCCTTGCCTTTTCCATTTCAATTGTAGAGGACAAATGTTCAAGAAAGATATCGTGGATTGATCATTAGACACCTACAACTTAAAAACTATTTAAAGATACACAAATAATAAAGTGAAGAAATTAGCATGAATTGAATTTTTGTTGATTCTGCTATTTTCTCTTAGCTAAACAGGGTTCGCTTAGCGAATTCTGCAGAATTCAGTTTTATGTAGAATTTTCTTTTTGGCTCATTCATGCTATTTTCCTTCTTATTAAAAACTAATTATGCAAGGAAATAAATGTGTAAAGGGTTTGGTTACCTCCCAACAATTTCTTGTTTAACGTCATTAACTCGACGTCTGCTTTCGCAAAAAATCAAGGTGGTTTGTAAGAATTCTTCAAAGTGTCCTTGCCTGGTGCGAAAATTTTGATGTGAGGCTTATTTATCTTCTGCTACATGGGCCTCTGATGTGTGAACTTGAGTAGTTCATATTTCGTAAATTGGATTTTTCTGATGATTTGGGTTTTCCCTTTGAGAGAGAGTTTTGGTTATGTGTGACAGGGGGAATATGAACCTCTCTGAAGTTGTGTTGTGTGATGTCAGACCACATTTCTTGACTTTTGTCTTCTAGAGCTTTAAAATGTGTGTGAGGTTCAGTCTCTCTGTAACTGCATGTTTTCTCTGACATACTTTTATGTTTGCAATTTGTACAAAGTTTATATGTTTTTCATGTAGCTTGTGTTTTATGGTTGTAGTTTTATTCCTCTCTCCAGATTTAATTGTGTTAAGGTTGTTTTAGTCAAACAAATTCAAAGGGAGAGATTATAGATCCATGGTTTTAGGATTGGCAGCAATTTTTATAAAACATAGTTCTTATCATATGTTGAGAAAGATGTCACAATATCTTAATTAACTGTCATGACAGGTTCTGCTGTCATGTGTTTCAGACAAATGCTGACCCAGATGTCTTGACATCATGACCTACTGTACAGCAGGTGCTGCTGTTATTTTTCTTTGAATATTTGATTGAAAAATATGAGATTCTGGATGATTTTAGTTCTCATACAAGCACAACTAATCAAGGATGTTTTAGGAATAATGCATATTTGATTTGGTTTCATAAAAAGGATCTTTGAAACTTTTTAGGAAACTTTGAATATTTGTTCATATTTTTGTGTGAAGATCTTGCAGCTGATTTAAAAAGTGAAGATTGGATTTGGTTGAAGAGTTCAAGCTCATTCTGCAAGAGTCTATAATTAAGGAATTGCTAAACCTAAAATAGCAAGAATTCACAACAAGAAAATCGTGGGTGCAATATAAGGGTTTTGGATTTTGGGAATCTTTTAAGTTCTTTGTGTTTTTGTTCTTTGTATGCCACTCATGTATCTTTTGATACATTGAGATAGACTGATTTTTCTTAGTTGAAGCTTTTAAGCAAAACTAAGTATTATTCTTACTCGTGAGCTTTTAAAAAAAGAGTTGAGTATTGTATTTGAAGTGTAATCTTCTATTTTGTTCATTGGTTCTAGTCACTGGTTTGTGACTATAATTTATCAATAAGGTGATTGGTAGGAAGTGAGTGGGGACTCTCATATCTAGAAGGTTTCTAGGTAGAAGTTTCACAAGGTAGGGATTAGGAGATAAGTTATAAACTAGGGTTGTTTAGAATTTTAACTAATATTATCATATTGAATTTCCTTCCTGGCTTGGAAGCCCCCAAAGTAGGTGATGTTGCACCGAACTGAGTTAACAATTGTCTGTGTTAATTTATATTCAGCAATTTATTTTTCTGCATAATTCATCTTCTGAAAGTTGTTGTATTAGGAACAAATGTTCTAACATTTGTCTTGACATTGTGTGGTGTTGGGACATCAACCTTGACATTGTATGGTGTTGGGACATCCGTCTTGACATTTGTTTTATAAGTGCTCGAATTTCAGAGATTTTCTGAATTTTTATTGAAGAGAGATAAGAGAATGAGGAAGACTTTTTGTATTGTGTTTGGTGAGGCAAAAGTTGTGGCTAGTGCTACAAAAAGGGGAGGCATGTTTTACCTTTATAATAGGAGGAGAGAGAATGTTGTCTTGACCAAGATTTGACCGAAATTTTTTATTAAAAAAATTGGAAAATGTAACAGGGTCAATCAATTGATGTTGTTTCTGTAAAAAATTGCAAAAAATAGACATGTCAATCGATTTCCTCATGCAATCAATCGACCGACCTAGGTGTATTTTTGAAAATATCATAAAACTAAGATTATTGGATAAGGAAACATTTGACACAATACATACATACATATATATATATATATATATATATATATATATATATATATATATATATATATATATATATATATATATATATATATATATATATATATATATATATATATATATATATATATATATATATATATATATATATATATATATATATATATATATATATATATATATATATATATATATATACACACACACACACACATAAGCAAACTAAAAATGATGATAATCTACTTAACTAACAAATGAAATTATGAATTGATCGAACATTATAAGAAAGACAAATATCAAGTATCTTGAATAATCATATCAACCATCATCTTTGACAAAGATTGTAATGAATTTGTGATGGTTCAAACATAGTTAGCGGTCTTGTGAAAATATCTTCCAATTGGTTATGTATATCCATAATAATAACTTTGAAATCTCCTTTAAGAACGTGATCTCATAGAAAATGATGTTGAATATATGTGTTTTATTGAATGAATGATTAGATTCTTTGTTATGTTGATTGTGTCATATCCTAAATTTATCCTCCTTAGAGCATCCACATCCATCATACCCATTTGGGTTCTTTAAATGGGACCCACATAATTTTTTATATTATTTCACACTTCTCATTTTTTAAACAACTCATCTACAATTCTCAAATATCCATGTAACTCATCAAAAAATCTAAAATGAGTCCCACATTTAAAACAAATCAACTACATTCTTGCAATTTTATTTATTAATTTATTATCATAATCCACTTAATTGGAGTGTAGAGCGTGCTTTAGTATGAGGACTTGCTTTAGTTCAGGAACGTGAAAACAAGTTAAATATCCATTTATTATTGACACAATTTCTTTAATAAATGTGTAGAAACTCTCAAAGAACACCGATAATCATGCTCTTAGTGTTATAGTTTTTTTTTTGTTTCTATTAGGTTTTACTAATTTTTATCTTTTTAGTCATACTAATATTTGATTTTATAAGCATTTTTGTTCACTCTAAAAGGCATGTTTTTTCTAAATATATGTTTTTTCTTATACAAATTTTATTTTGGTGATAATTTATCTACAAATAAGCATATGAGCATTTTAGTTTGAATATAGAAAAAATCAATTTGGGTTTACTTACCAAAATTATTTTCACATTTTTTAATTGGGATAAATTAATTAAATGGTCCATTAAATCTTTTAAGAGGCCCATGGGAAATTTAGTCTTAAGAAAAATTGAATTTTCATTGTTAAGTTTTTTTTAGTTGACCGAAATCAACATCTCTACTAAATTAATTATTTTTGCATTTTTATTATATTATTCATCTCGTTTGTTTTTTATTTGTTACATGAAAATATTAATTTCGTAAATATTGATTTCAGGTTGACTCAGAGGTCAACATTGCCTTAAAAATGTTTTGTTAATTATTTTTTATTTTTAAAATTGGAAAGGTGTTGACTAAAGTCAAACAAGGGTTGGGAAACCCTAATCCAGAAGTTGCGCCCAGGGTTTGTTCTCAACCCTAAGTTATCTGAAAAGCCCAAGTGCAGAAATCTGAGAATCAAATCAGAGATTAAAAACTAAGATTCATTGATTAAAATCAAATTTTGTATACAAATCGGTCTAAATACATTCAAATTATAAACCCTAAAATCTATTTTCTAATAAAATCTAATCCTAATTTACAAATCAGATCAATTACAAATCAATCAATCCCTAATTCTAATTTATAACGATAATGAGTAATAAACTATTTCCTAATTAACCTAAAACTAAAGCCTATAAATTTGTAATTCTAAAACCTAATGAGGGGATCGATAATTTGAAGGAGAATTGGAGGGAGATTTTTAAGAAGGGGAAATTGAAGAAGAAGTTGGAAACCCTAAGAAATTCTTGGTGGCCTTGTTGCGAATCTCTCACCTCCAGTACCTGCAAAACAAAGAAAGCGAAAGGATTAGAAGTTGGAATTCAGATTGAAAGGGAAATTACAAGAACCCTGCGGAAAGGTCAGTAAAGCACTTAGCTTTCTAAATATTATTGTGTTTGTTTTGTTTTGGGTTGATTGAGGGTTCCGATTCTGGAATTTTGGGCTTAGGGTTTGAACTTGGATTTAGGGTTCTTGATGTTTAGAGTTAGGGTTCCAAGATTTTAGGGTAAGGGTTCCTAATTTCTGGAAATTTTGATGGTGTTTCCGGCGAACACTCATTGTTCACGGCGGCCTCAACGGTCGCCCGTGGTAGTTTAAGGGTTAGGGTTGTTGGCTAAAGGTTAGGGTTCTTGGATAAAGGTTGGGGTTCTTGGCTAAGGCTTGGGGCTCATCACCATATTCTTAGGGTTCTTAGGGTTTATGTGGAAATTTGGGTTTTGGTTGAATTTTCTGGTTGATCTTCAACCCGAAACTAAGAATTTATGGTGGTTTTAGGGTGGGATAAGAACAATCACCGGCGGAGGCGATTTCTGGCTGGTGGTGAGGGCGGTTGTTTTTTGTGCGTTTGAGAGAGAGTCGTGAGAGAGTTACGAGAGTAAAGACAGAAAGAAAATGAAGATTGTGAAGGAGAACCAAACAAATACTCCTTCGGTTGTTCCCAGGATGAGCGATGTGTGGCCCTCTACTGGCCATGCGACCAGAAGACTATTAATCAGCTTCCTGCATGCAATCATACTGTACTCCCTAGTCAACACTCCATCACAGTCTTTCATTTGCATTGCGTTTGATCAACGCCCCAGAGTTAACCTTTGGTGGCTATTTGATCAAAATCAGACGTCCCAGATTACGCTAGATCACCATTACACTCTGGATTATGTACACAGAGTCCAAATAGACTCAAATAGTTATATGGGCCTGGCCCATTGCTAAGCACACTCGCAGGATTACTACCTCCACTAAAAACATATCCCCCTTATGTTTTAGACAAAAATAATGTTTTGGGCTTAGCACATTGCTAATTGCACACCCCTAAGTTACTACGTTCAAAACAAATACACCCCATATTTATTTATTTTATTTAATTTTCTTTTGCTTTATTTATTTATTTTATTTTCTAAATCAATTTATATTTCTTTTTTTTTAATAAATAATTTTATTTTTCTATATATATATATATATATATATATATATATATATATATATATATATATATATATATATATATATATATATATATATATATATATATATATATATATATATATATATATATATATATATATATATATATATATATATATATATATATATATATATATATATATATAATTTATTGTATAATTATATTAAACATTTCTTTTTTTAGAAAAATATTAACTTCTTTTAAAATAATAATTACTATTATTCCATAAATTATTTTCTAAAACTACTAACTACTTTTTTTAAAATACTAACTTACTTTTTTTTCCTAAGTGTTTTTACTAACTTCAAATAACATTTTTATTTATTTGTTTAAATGTTTATTTTCACTCCTATTTTCAAAATCAAAATAAACATTAAACTTCGAACGACGTCTACCATCACTCAATTTTCAAACCCATACAAAATTTAAAAATCATTTGAAAGCAATTCAATATCATCCTATAAAAAAACTAACCAAACGCATACGAGCTACGAAATGTACTCTGATTTCTTCGTAAGAGGATACGTAGGCACGAGGTTAAAACCAAGTCGAGTCCTCCAACTAAAAGACTAAATCTTTTCCTTATATATGGTAATAACATTTAAGTAGAAAATTATCATTAAGTCCTAAATCTAAAAAGGGTCCCCTTGAGTACAAGGGAGATAAAGACTGCCTAACACCTTCCCTTTATCTAACCAACTTGCAAACCTAGAAATCTCTGAAAATTAGGGTTTTTCCATTCTTTTCTCGTCCTTAGGAAAAAAAGTAGTGGTGGTGACTCTTATTTTTTACTTGTTACGACAGATTACACTTGAGTTTTTCATATGTTAGTGGAATGCGTCCGAGATCAAATTTATAATCGCAAAGTTGTTGTGTTAGCCACAGAATATGAGCATAATAACTACTTGTTCCTATGTACTATCCTTCTGCTATACTAAGAGAAATACACCCTTGATTCTTATAAGACCATGAAACTAATGAATTAACTAGGATGTGACATGTACCACTAGTGCTTTTTCGATCGGTTTTGTAACCTGCATAATCTCAGTCAGAATAACCAACCAAATCACATATACTACATTTTGGATACCATAGCGCATTATTTGTTGTTCCTTTGAGATACTTCATGATCCTTTTTATCGATGAGAGATGAGATTCTTTTGGATTTTCTTGATATCATGCATAATGAAAAACACTAAACATGATGTTAGGACGGATAACAGTTAGATATAATACTGAACCGAGCATACCTCTATATTTTGTTATATCAATTAGTGTACTGGATTCACCTTGATCTCCATAAGCACTTGAACACATTTGAGTAACAATCTCTTTTCAATTATCCATATCGAATTTCTTCAATAATTCCTTGCAATACTTAGATTGGTTGATGAATATGACATTCTTGGATTGATTAATTTAATATCCATGAGAATAATTCAACTTACTCATCATAGATATCTCAAATTCTCCTTGCATCATCAATGAGAATTCTTCATACAAGTCCTTATTTGTTGATCTGAATATGATATCATTAGAATATATTTGACCTAGAAAGTCCATATTATCTTCACTTGTTCTATTAGTCAAGAAGCATAATGGTTAATGGTGTTTTATTGTCGATTATCGTGAACTCAATGTCGAAACACTCGTGAATAAGTTTCATCCTATGGTGATGGATGAAATGATGTATGAGCTTAATAAGGATAAGTATTTCACAAAGCTAGATTTAAGATTTATATATCACTAAATATGAATGGCACTAATGGACGTAAAAAAGATAACCTTCAGAATTCAACATGGACACTCTAAGTTTATGGTCATAACATTCTGCCTCACCAACGCTCCTTTAACCTTTCAAAATCTGATGAATGAAATTTTATAGCCATATTCACATAAGTTTTGATGATATCTTAATTTTTAGTAAAACTTGGGTGGAACATATACATTGTGTGTGACAGGTTTTTGAACTTCTGAGAACCAACATGTTGCT
The DNA here is from genome assembly GCA_948472305.1 of Vicia faba. NCBI lineage: Eukaryota > Viridiplantae > Streptophyta > Magnoliopsida > Fabales > Fabaceae > Vicia > Vicia faba. The sequence continues at coordinate 347,890,717 of OX451737.1, forward strand.
CATGAAGAAATCCAAATGTTATGTTGGTGAATATCGAATGTCTTAATTGGATCGTATTATTCATAGTGTTTGGGGTCATAGTGGATGTATCATAAATTCAAGCAATTACATAGTGGCCCTATTTCTAAATTTGAAAAGGCCTTTAGGAGTTTCCTTGGTTTAGCAAGTTATATTAAAAAAATATCATCAAATATTATGGGGAAATAATAACTCCACTAACAAGTTTCTTAAAGATAAAGCGTTTTCATTTGGATTGTGCAGCTGATGATGCCTTCAAAACATTAAAAATATCCTTACCTTTAGTTTTGTTACAATACCATCATACCTTCCGAACCACACCCTTTTAAGTTGGTATATTGTATTGGAAGTTAATAATAACTCAAATGTATTCTGAAAGTTTCAGGAATCGTTTCGTCGAAACAACTTATTTGAGAAGCACTTCTGGAAATAAAAAATATGAAAGTTTCGCAAAGGAAATCGATTTCCACAAAATAGGAATTGATTTCCATATGTTAAAAAATTTTGAAAGTTGCAATTTTAGTTTAATAAATTGATTCCCTTGTTCGGGGAAATTGATTTCTGCTGCGACGGTTTGAAATTTTTTAGTTGTTTTTTGGGCATGTTTGGTTCCAACTTGTTTTAGATGTATCCTATAAATACCCTCTTGTAATTTGTATTCGTGTTAATGTAAATTTTGATATTTTCTCCTCAATTACTCTCTCTCTCTCTCTAATAATCTCCAATTTCTCTCTAAACTTCATCTTCTCCAATCAACTATTTTTCATTATTGGTTCACCAACTTATTTTTGTATATGTTCCAACATTTAGCATCAAGAGTCTCGGCTCTGATCCATTAATCCACTGCAAACCTGTCTACTGTGTCCAATGATCGAATCCCTACCAACCTTCCAATTCTTGATTCCAAGAACTATGACAAGTGGTGCAAACAAATTAAAGTTTTGTTTGGGTATCAAGACATTCTCGAAGTAGTGAATGATGGTGTTACACCACTTGGGGAAGAAGCTACAACTTCTCAACAAGATACATTTAAGGAAGAGAAGAAGAAAGATTACAAGGAAATATTCTTGATACATTCTTGCATCGATAGTGATAACTTTGGAAAGGTTGGTGATTATGTGTCGGCAAAGCAAGCTTGGGAGATCTTGAAGAAAGCTTATGAAGAGGCTGATAAAGAAAAGGTTGTGAGGTTACAAACTCACAAGAGGCAGTTTGAGCTAGTGCAAATAGAAGAGATGGAGTCGATCAATGATTACGTTATGCGTATAATGCGTTTGGTGAATCAAATGAAGTCTTACGGTGAAACCGTGTCCATGCAGAATGTGGTAGCAAAAATCTTACATTCTTTAACGTCAAGATTCGACAATATAGTGGTTGCAATCGAAGAATCAAATGATCTTCTTACCATGAGCAAGGAGGAGCTTCAAAGCTCATTAGAGGCTCATGAACAAAGAATGGATGAAAGAGGAAATGACAAAGCCAAAGCGGAGACTGCGTTGCAAGCAAGGTTCAATGAGAAGAACAAGAGATCGAAAGAAAAATGGTCTTCAAAAGGGAAGACAAATTTCCAAAATTTTGGTGGAAAAGATTCACAAAATTCAAAGGTTTAAATGGCACAAAGAGGTGAAAGTATCTCCAAAGGTAGTGGTCAAGGCAACAACACCAAGAAGTTTGATAAAAGTGGTGTAAAGTGTTACAACTGTCAAAAACTTAGGCATTTTGCAAAGGAATGTAATATGAAATTGAAAGAAAATCAAGGTGATGAAGCTAAGGTTGCAATATAAGAGGTGTATGATGATAATACACTTATGGTCATGATCACAGAGGAGAATTATGGCATTGAAAAGTTGTCGGACAGTAGCAGTAGCAGCTGTTAGAAGCTAGGAAGCAACGCCTATAGTGCAGAAAATTCTGCAGAAACGCGTTCGGAGAGAAACACAATGGTAACCATTCGAAATGGAGTCTAAGGCAGTGATGAGTGGTACTTGGATTCTAGTTGTTCAACGCATATGATGGGTAGAAAGGATTGGTTTGTCAAAATCAATCAAGCCACAAAGAATAGAGTAAAATTTATGGATGACACCACTTTAGCAGCTGACGGTGTGAGTGATGTTTTGATCATGAAGAAGAATGGGAGTCACCCCTTGATCAAATATGTGTTGTAAATTTCTGGAATCAAATGTAATCTCTTGAGCATTGGCGAATTGCTTGAGAAGAATTACATAATTCGTATGGAAAATAAGATTTTACGCGTTTTGGACCGAAATTTAGTTTTAATTCTTAGAGCACCCATGGCTTCAAATTGTACTTTCAAGATAGAGTTGAAAGTGATGGAGCACAAGTGTCTTGCTACAGTGGCAAGTCTTGATGCGTGGTTGTGGCATTACCGTCTTGGACATCTCAATTTTTGAGACCTCAACGCGTTACAAAGGAATGGTATGGTGACCGAGCTGCCCAAGATCAATATTCCAACTGAGATTTGTGAAGAATGTGTTCAATGGAAGCAACACAAGAATAGTTTCAGCAAGGATACGGGTCATAAGACCAAACATCATATTTAGGTGATGTACTCTGATGTGTATGGTCTAATGCAAGTCGACTCGTATGGTGGAAATAGGTACTTTGTCACTTTTATTGACGATTTTAGTAGGAGGCTATGGATTTATATAATCAAGAGAAAAGATGAAGTGTTTGATGTGTTCAAAAATTTTAAATCTATGGTGGAGCGGAAAAGTGGTCACAAGTTAAAAATTCTCAAAATCGATGGTGGAGGCGAGTACACCTCGAGTGATTTTGGGAATTATTGTGATGTTGAGGGCATAGTACATGAGGTTGTGCCATCTTATACGCCTCAATAAAATGTTTTTGTCGAGAGAAGAAATTGTTCAATAACGAATATGGTTTGTAGCATGTTGAAGGGAAAAAGCTTACCGATGGAACTATGGGGTGAAGTCGTGTCTACAACCGCCTATTTATTGAATAGGTGTCCTAATAAGAAGTTGGACAAAGTGACTCCAGAAGAGGTATGGTCTGGACTTAAACCAAGTTTGAGTCATTTGAAATTTTTTGATTTGGTAGCATTTCGACATATTTCGGATCAACTTCGAAGAAAGTTGGATGACAAAGGTTAGATGATGTTACTTATTGGTTATCATCCTACCGGAGGCTACAAGTTGTTTGATATGAGTAGCAAGAAGATTGTGATAAGTCGAGACATGGTCGTGGATGAAGTGAGGTTGTTTGACAGCAGAAAAAAGTCTGTGACAGTTATAGAAATTGATTCCCCTTATCCTGAAAATTGATTTCCCTCACGCATTTTGCATCCTGAAGCTGCTGGAACTGAATTTTTAGAAGCGGAAATCGATTCTCCCAATTCTGGAAACCGATTTCTAGAAGAAAATATAGAAAATTTGGGTTCTGCAGGTCCTGTGCAGTAGTCAGTTTAGATCGAAAATGGTGACTCCAGTAGACGACCAACAAGACGCGGAGGTTTACCTCAGAGGCTCCGATATTGTGAAGTGTTCCATGATAATGAGATCAACAATGAAGCTGGTCTTATTCACTTTGCGCTTATGACCGAATTTGAGCCCGTGAGCACGAAGGAGGCATTAAGAAATTCAAAGTAGGTGTGTGCGATGAAGGAGGAGATGGAATCGATTGAGAAAAATAGTACTTAGGAGCTGGTCAATTTATCGGAACAGAAAAAGCCAATCGGTGTGATATGGGTTTATAAAGTGAAGGCAAATCCAAAAGGCAAAATTGTCAAGCATAAGGCTCGACTAGTTGCGAAGAGATTTTTGGAAAGAGAAGGTATAGACTATAATGAGGTGTTTGCACTTGTGGCTAGATTAGAAACTATACGGTCGATTGTTGGTATTACGAATAGAAACAATTGGTCAATGTATCAAATAGATGTAAAATCCGCATTGTTGAATGGTCCACTTGAGAAGAAAGTCTATGTAGAGCAACCTCTTGGTTTTATGGTGAAGAATCAAGACGAAAGAGTCTACAAATTGAAAAAGGAACTCTATGATTTGAAACAAGCACCTAGAGCTTGGAACAAACTTATCGATGCTTTTCTAGTTGAGGTTGGCTTCAAGAAGTGTGTGTCCGAATATGGTGTTTATGTGAAGACGAATGCAAGCAAAGATGTGATCATACTTTTCTTATATGTGGACGATTTATTGATTACGGATAGCAATGAAGTGAATATTTCTAAGTTCAAGTGTGAGCTTATGGAATAATTTGAGATGAATGACCTTGGCTTAATGAAATACTTTCTTGGAATAGAGTTCCATAAGTCAAATATGGGGCTGCTTATGCATCAAAGAAAGTATGTTCTTGAGATTTTGAAAAAGTGTGATATGGAGCATTGTAATGCTTCCATAACACCGGCTGAAGAAATGTTGCAGCTGTCCAAAAGTGAAGATGAGTAAGATGTGGATCCAACACAATATAGGAGATTGATTGGATCGTTACGTTACTTGTGCAATACACAACCAGATTTGGCGTTTAGTGTCGGTATTGCAAGTAGATTCATAGAGAGGCCAAAGGTGTCTCACTTGACAGCAGTTAAGAGGATCCTTAGATACATCAAAGGAACTCTTGGCTGCGGAATTTCTTTCCCGCAACTGATACGGGCAGAAATTGCGAGTACTCAGTTACACGGATTTCAATTGGTGTGGATATAAGGATGATCGAAAGTCTACGGTTGGTTATGCTTTTATGTTCGGCGGAGCTCCAATATCTTGGTTCTATAAAAAGGAACTTGTGGTTGCACTCTCTTCTTGTGAAGTCGAGTATATCGTTGCGTCGATTTGTGCGTGTCAGACTATGTGGCTTGTGAATCTGCTAAAAAGGAGCTGGGCAGCAGTGTAGAAAAAGCTGTTACGCTCTTGGTTGATAACATTTCAGCCATTAATCTTGCAAGGAATCTCATAGCACGTGGAAGGAGCAAACATATAGAGATGAGATTTCATTACTTTAGAAAACTGGTGTGTGCAGGCCAGCTGAAGTTAGGATATGTCGAAGCGAAGAATAACTTGCGGATTTGTTGACGAAAGGCGTGACAAATAATGTGTTCAAGAAGCTTGTGAGGAGTTTAGGTATGAAGAATGTTGAACACTTGAATTAAGGTGGTGTATTGGAAGTTAATAATAATTCAAATGTATTTTGGAAGCTTCAAGAATCGTTTCGTCGAAACAGCTTATTTGAGAAACACTTCTGGAAATCAAAAATCTGAATTTTTTGTAGAAGAAATCGATTTCCACAAAATGGGAAATCGATTTCCACCAGTTAAAAATTTCTGGAAGTTGCAATATTTTAGTTCAAGAAATCGATTTTCTTGTTTGGGGAAATCGATTTCTGTTGCGACAGTTTGAAATTTTTTAGTTGTTTTTTGGGCATGTTTGGTTCCAATTTATTTTAGATGTATCATATAAATACCCTCTTGTAATGTGTGTTTGTGTTAATGTCAATTTTAATATTTTCTCTTCAATTACTCTCTCTCTAATAATCTCAAATTTCTCTCAAAACTTCATCTTCTCCAATCAACTATTTTTCACCATTAATTCATCAACTTATTTTTGTGTATGTTCCAATCTATTGAATGGATATTTCTTACTCCTATGTATATTTGGATCCACTTGCATTGAAGTTATTGATAAAGTTATTCAAGAACGAGATGTAGTCCTTCAAGATGCCTGAGCAAGGCTTATGTAAGCTCAACAACTTGTGAAAATTCATATGATTTGAAACATAAAGAATTGGGTTGGTGCTTGTGTATGGCGAAAGCTTTATCCATATCCATAACTATTCGTGTATAAACAAAAACATCACAAACTCCTACCAAAACTTTTTCGTCCATTCCAATTGTGGCCAAGATAGATTATATGGATTACAAACTCCAACTTCGTGAAGACACTAGAATACATTATATATTCCATCTTTCCCTTCTTAGGATAGAAGAATGATATTTTTACACTGAATGTTGACAACCTCCACTAACTTCATCACACAACTCAATGCTCGAAAGGGAAAATCATGCCCTACACGGCCTAAGAGATCAACCATGCAGCCATGGTGTTCTAATTTAGGAATAATGTTAAAGTCTTTTGTCATTGACAGGAATATATGCTTGCCCTTTTCAACGATGCCTCCATGTGTACATGTCAGCCGTACGAACGTTACATTGTCGAGTAAAATTCCTTTTCTCTGAAACCATGTTTTTTTGGTTCAGTAGGTTATGGAAATACATTTTTAAAGTCTTTGAAAATTTATTTTTAGATTTAGTTTATTTATAAAATCGTGACGTGTTTCAAAAATATATAAATTGTATGTGAATGGAATGAGTCTGAAGATATTTTTCCAAAATCTAAGAAATATTTATTTTAGTTTTTCACAAACTGTACTAGTAATAATAAAATGTATTAAGAAATTCTCTTATTTAGAATTGGGCTAAACCTGAAATGTGCTAACTGATTGTATAAGATAATAAATTCATGGGCTCTATATTTGAGATTTTAACTTGACATCCTCTACTTGAATTTAGCATCTTTCTAAACTGGATGAAAATATCAAAATAGTCCAATCAAGATTTTTCACATATTTTTAAAATTTCTGATATTAAATCGAAAATTTCAAATTTATAAGGTGATATCGGAGATTTCGTGGGCATTCCGAAAATTTCTTGAAAGAGTAAGAATATGATATTTTATGTCAAATTTTCGATATTTTGTCACGGAAGTTTAGAAATTTCCGATGATTTTGTTACGTTATATACTAGAAATTTTGAAATTTTCAGATGTACATTTTGTGTATCAGAAATTTGTAAATTTCCAGTAGTTTATTTTTTTTTTTAAATACCAAAAATTTAAAAATTTTCCGATAGTTCAATCTTTTTTTAAATCGTTTTCTTTATTTGTTTTAGTGAGAATCAGGAGAAAAGACGGTACCGTTGCGGACAGGAAGACTGATAGAGCGGAAATTCAACCTCAAGCTGATGAGGCACAAGCTTCTGAGCTACGTGCAGAATGACGTCCTCCGACCGGTTCTCATTGAAAACGGTTGGCTGAGCAGCAGGTGCAGTTTCGCTCACCCTGACGATGGACTGCTAGAATTTCTACGGTCGAGGACGTACATGATCTTGTAGAGGTACTTGCTCCTGTAGAGGCACCCACTCCTGTGAATGTTCTTGCTCCTGTGGATGAGCAGGTTGTGGTAGAGCCGGCTGCTAGGGAGATTGTTTTGGATGAGCAGGTTGTGGTTGTTAAGCATGTTGTTGTTGTGCAAGCTGATGAGGTGTCTTTCACTGATACAGACACCACGACACGTGTGTCTATGAAGCCATCAGTTCACACTAATAGAGGCTTTCCAAGAGGACCTTCAGACAGGTACGTGCTGATAGGATTTTCTAAGCACGTCGCATACAGGATATGGTAGGGTGAGATATATATTTATTTTCTTTTTTATTGCAAATTTTTCATAACTGCTTGATGTGTAATGTACTTTATTTTTTACAAGAGCATGTGGTGTTGAAGTTCGCATCCCATGGTTCGAAGTTGAAGAACTTCCCAAAAGGTGGTGACATGCCTGGGGAGGCCAGACATATTGTGAGAGATTTTCATCTGTTGGAGCTTGCTCAGTGCTTCTTTACCATACTCGACGCCTCCCTTCTATCAGCTTTTATTGAGAGGTGGCACTCAGAGACATCATTTGTTCATCTTTCATGTGGAGAGATGACCATCATATTGGATGATGTTGACGCCTTGTTTCACATCCCGATCGTTGGTACATTCTTCACTCCTTTTCATATTAGCCAGTCAACAGCGTTGCACATGGTCATGGATGATTTAGAGGTATATGAGGAGAAGGTACTAGAGGAGTTTGGCGTTAATTGGAGTTTCACATTCAGATGTCTTGGTTGAGGACATTCTACGGGGAGCTAGTGGAGGCCTATAGGTATGAGGTTGTCGATATGGCGTACATGCTACATTTGATGGGATATACTCTCTTTGCAGACAAGTCTGGTGTTTACACTGATGTTCGCTACTTGTCTCTATTCAGTACATTAGGCACTCCATATTGGACTTGGGGACTGGCGGCGTTGACCATGTTGTACACAACACTTGGAGTTTCTTCTCAGCCAGAGACCAAACAACTAGCATTTATTTGAGTATTTGATTATCTGGTGTTAATCAATTTATCTGAGTATATGAGTTATCAATTTATTTATGTAGTGTTGGATATACGAGCACTTCCCCCACATCTGTGATCGGAAAATCTAGCGTGTCTCGGCTAGTGATCCACGGGCGATGAGATGGAAGGGCAAGCTAGATCATCCATGAGGTGTTCTAGAGTACAGGAGAAGGCTTGATGCTCTGACCTTAGATGATGTCGTCTGGACACCATATACATCTCATCGGGCCCATCGTCCATTTGACGATGCAACTTTGTATTCATGGCTTATTAGGTGGGAGAACCATGTGGCTAGACACTTGTTTGAGAGGATTCTGTGACAGTATGGTTACGTCCAGGACATCCCTCGTCTAATTCTAGAGTCTTCATCTGGTGGCATTGACAGGTGGTTCCAGAGTCACATCATCAGCTTTACCCGTAAGATCAGGGATACAATAGTTATGATCCAGGATCCTGCACAGTGTAAGGATGGATACTTGGAGTGGTATCACAACATATCACACCCTCGGGTTGTACCACCGACTAGGGTTTCTAATGTACCAGGGACTTCACATGTTAGGGTTTCTTACGTGCCGCCACCACCACCTCCACCACATGCAGGTGACCAGGACAACCGTCTACAATTTATTGCTCTTCATTTAGATAAACTCATGGGTTTAGTAAACCCTGGTGGTTAAATATATACAAGTTTAGCTAGGTTAGCAGATGTAGCCCGTGGGGGCATATGTAGATCTGTTATATTTTGGCTATATTATTTGTATATTTTTAGGCATATAGACTTCTTATTTATTGCATAATATTTTGACGGTTATATTTTTCGATTCGAAGATCGACATAACATAAAACAGTACAACAAACATAAATTAAAAACAACTAAACATGGAAACCTAGGCACTACTAGATAATTTTGGACGTTTCAGCATCTTCATTATGTCGTCGATGGATCTTGTTATCCGCGCATCCAACTCGATTGGATCCTTGGTTATCCTACGACGTGAACTTAACATCGTCGGTCTTCAACTCAATCAGGTTGTATTTCACCCTTCCATCACTATCAATCCAATCTTCCCGAAACTCGATCTTACTCATTCTTCTGTTATCGGTATCAGACACCAATTCATTCAACTTTTCTATCAAGTTGACGAAAAATGTGGCATCATCTGGAAGCTTGAATTCAACAGGAGGATTATTTCTGTTGAAATACACTTCTGCCTTAATCAGAAATTGTGAAAACGACATTTTTTTTAGATGTCTTTGTCTCTAACATATGTCCCTATTTATACAAATGGCGATGCATTCTAGACCACACAAATTTGTCGGTGTAATCAGAATTCTCCAAAATTGTCGGCAAAATCTTGATCGTTAAAAAAACTTGAATTATGAAACTACCATAAATTTCAATATATATGAAATTTTCGGTACTGTCTCGTAAATTTGAAATTTTCAGTGTACCAGAAATTGATATGAACTATCAAAAATTGTTAAATACCATAATTTTAGTACTGACCTACCAGAAATTTCCTCTTTACCAAAAATATCATTTATTCTACCAAAAATTTCGTCCAAAAATTCTTCTTAAATCAACAAAAATTCTTCTTAAATCAACAAGGATATTTCAAGAATGACGAAAATTAAGGGGTTGTCGGGTTCAAATGAGCGATATCAAATTAAAACATCGTCATATTTGGATAAACAATTAAGGGTAGAATCCATACAGAGGATCAATCTATTTTAGCTATATTGTCTCTGTCTATATACTAGCAAACAAGAAGATAACAAAAACAAAAACTTCTCTAACATCATCAAACTCCATTGACTTTGCATTAATTGATCAAATATAAATTAACTATTATGAGGGTGAAGTTAACAAGTAAATATAGTTAAGATCATAATTTGGAATTTGATTTACAGAAACCTGCCTCTCAACTGGTAAAGAAATACAAGAGCAAAGATTTGTGGATGTTTGGTTTGTGAATCTAAGAATACAGTAAGATTACTGGAATTCAGAAATCCATGGCTCAATTAGTCTAGGACCATGCGTGTTTGTTTGATATTGCGGCGAGTTTGACAAAACCGCAGTAATATATACAAAAGCTAGACTTTTAGCATGCTTGAAAACTACATGTAGCTTCAAGGTTGCCATGCATTTACAAGCGATGGTAACTTTGTGACTTGAACAAAATCACAATGTCACTGTGATTATGTGCAACTTACCGTTAATATACCAAACATATACTGAATTTACATGCTGGATGATTCTTCCGCCGTTTCAGTGTTTCAATCTATGGCTGTAACTGTTAAGCTTCCTGACATAATCATCAAGTCATTCACCACTTCCAAATCCCCTGCAAACCATCTAAATTCCAATTTGAACATACACGTCATTAGCCCACTACTTCAAAAGGCTCGTGAATCTTTCTAGCTAAACCATCATATAATGGATCCAAAACATTTGAATCTGTTTTTCCACTACATAAAAGAGGTATACTAATCTCTGTCATTGCCATAACTTCGGCCTCAAAACAAAACAAAAAAATACAAGAGAAACATAAACACTTACTGGACTAAAATTTGAGATCAAGAAGGCTCACTCTTAACTCTTAAGTATTTAATGAGTTGAAATCGAACACAGTACTATGAGGCGGCTTACAACACTCACGTGCACTGCCCCCAACCACTCGTGCTGGGGCATGGTGGTACTCTTAATACTGTTCTAAACATTTGAATGTAAAGTACCCACTACTATGGAACAGTTGAAGAAAACCACCAATGGGAACCTAAAATTTACAACAAAATGTTTGTTTAAATTTTTCTACTCAGATGGTGTTAACTTCAGAGTATAAATTCCATCAGAATCTGAACAAAAAAAGGCGAAAAACATACAATGGTATATATAGATAGATAGCAAATGTGGACTACATTAATCACATCCAAAACTTTGCATCCTAATTACACTACAAATTCATACATTCATACATATACACACAATAATCTATAGCCCTTTACCTTCACTTTCGGCCACCATTTGATCCACTGCTTCCCTGAAACAAATTGTTAAGCCTGTCTTCAATGTCCTCCATTCCAAACTTGATATACTTATCACCATTCTTAGCAAACTCCGGAATAATTTGAAACCTTCCAATAAAGCTTCCATAAGCAGGCAACAAGAGCTTTTCGACCGAGATCCTTAACTCTTCCCTGAGTTGCTCATCAAAGACAAACCACTGAGATTGAACCCGGCATATCTCTTCAAAATGAAGATTGAACATCTTTAGTTTCTCCTTCATGGGCTTTGCAGCCATTGTCTCCACCTTCAAAAATCCTAACAACTTGTTCCACGAGCTTCTTTGATAGTTCAAATAGCATTGTCGCACTTTTGTACTGTGTTTTCTTATCCAATCGTCACCCAAAAGTGTTCCCAATTCACTGTCTTTAGCCTTCTTAACAATATATCTCCCATTATTCATCATAAAAACAGAGCACAAAGCAGGGTCTTTGTAAAGTTTAGACTTCGCATCCAAATTTCGTTCCAACAAGTCCATAATCCATGAAATTTGAACCGAAAACGGAGAATTTGATTGCAACCTATCATCATCCTTAGCGTAATCCTTCAAAGAAAGTGCATTGTCTTTAAAAACAAGCTCTAGGGTTTGATGCGAACGACACACAGCGCGAAGGTAGTTCATCACATAACGAGTGATGGGATGAAGACCACCACCGGGAACAACCGCCTTCACAGGATCACGGCTAATCAAATTCTCAAGTTCCGCGAAAATCCCTCTTATAGTTTCTCCTAACCTCTTCCAAATTGTGATAGCTTCATTAACAAGAAACAAGCAATACTGATCAGAGAACAATGCTTCAAACTCCGGAATCAGGTCACGCAATGTCTCAAACACGTCGAGGACTCTAAACAACCGCTCCGGTGTGCGACTACCAATGGCCACAGCATCTGCAAAATTCAGCAACTGAATCGCTGATCCACGACAGACCTCCATGAAAGACAGATCCGCGACAGCTGACGAAGAAGACAAACCGGAGAAAACACGGTCACCGAGACGCCGCTCACTCGGAAAGAGGATTTTAAGAGCAACGTTAGACGCTTTAATCCATCGTTCAATCTCGTCTTCAAGCTCCTGCCATGGCATCTTATGAACCTCTGAGATACTCAGTTTCTGTAACCCTAACCTCGACAAACTCTCCTCCAAGAACTCCCTCCTGCAAACTCCATACACGTGCGAACACTCCTTCCCAAACCCCGCCGCCAACATCCGTTTCGCGATTTCTCTCAGTCCGTTCAACGTCGCCGGCGGAAGCGCGTCTATCACCACGTTGTAATCAACAACCGCCTTCGCCACCGGAATCACGTCATCTTCGCCGTCAACTTCTTCTTCATTCTCCTCCTCTTCGCCGTTCAAGTCATACAGAGTTGACTTTTCTTTACTCCGAGACAGGTCAAACGACTCACCTCCGAGTTCCATAAGTGTTCGAAACTCTTGCTCCGCACGGAACATAGCTTGCTGGAGTATATCATCGGCGCGTATAAGACACGCGCCGACGGTTTTATCATCGGAGAGAGGACTCCAGTCTTCAATAGTAGAAACAAGCTCGTCAACGGCGGCGAGAAACGCGGCGGAGTTATAGCAGATAAAATCTTCCGATGAAAGATGATGAGAAATCCGACGGTGGAGAGAGTTAATAGTTTGTTCAAGTGCAGCGCAGCGTAGGGAATCATTCCCTGCACCTTCGTTGGATAGTTTCTCCTTGGAGAATCTACCGTCGAAGTTGGAGAATATTTGGAGGATATCATCGGCCATGATGTTGTTGTTGTGGCCTAGCGTTTTTGCTATGTGGCGCGCCACAGCGAGTAATTTCTCTTCACCGTTTTCAGACATTTTGGTGATTACTGGTTAGGATGTTGGGAGTGAAGGAGAAGAAGGGGTGTGTTGATTTAGGAGAGGAGATGGAATGACGAAAATGTCCTTGGAAAGACGCGGTTTCTGGTGGAAGAGGATAAAGTAGAGAGAGAGTGGGAAAGGACGTGACGGGAACGTGGAAAGAGGTTTTCGAGAGTCGTTTTTGTTAGTTTTGCAGCTTTCTCTGTCTTGTCTGTTTATTGGTCTTTTTTTTTTATTTAATATTTTTTGTTTCAGTCATTCACGGAGTCAGGGAAGGTTCTTGCGAGTATACCGTTTTTACGTGTTTTCGGCTTGACTTTTCATGGGTGCTTCTTTTTCAACTTTTATTTAAAAAATTAATCAAATTTATTGGATGTCTTAGTTTTTTTTATTAGTAAAATGAATTATTTTGGTCAGTCAACTATTACATCCAACTCAAATCTATCAAGAGATTGGCTCAAAGTCATTCCAACAAATTTATTTATCTACTATCAATATAAATCTTGATTACTATCAAACTTTTAAAATTAACCATTATCAAAATTAATTACATTTCTTATTTTAAAATTATTAATGTTATTATTATCATAATTTCAGTCATAATTATTATTCAATAGATTCTTTGCATTTTATAATATAATGATATCACGATTTTAGATTTGATGTCAATATCAAGATTACTAGGTTACTATCATTATTATTAAATATTTACATATTTTAAACAATCACAAATAAATAAAGATCATGAGTAACTTCTCACTAACCCTTCTTCTTCATCTTTGATTTTAGTAAATCATGAGAAATCTCTCACAAACCCTTCATCTACATCTTCATCTGCAATCGTCAAAATTCTTCTTTTTCTTTTTCATCTTCAATTTTTCGGCAGTAACTCTAGCCATAAGGTTTTTTGTTGAGATTTTCTTCCATGAATTTGTAACCATAGGATTTCTCTGTTGAGATTTTCTTCCACGAATTCGTATAGGAAATGCTCGAGCAATTATCACCAACGCTACTGTATCCACTACATCTTATACTCTGCAAATCCACTCCACCACCAAAGAAGGACTCGACGCCGTTAACATCGCCAAAGATGTTACTCATGTACTTAAATTTGTTGGGGGAAATCAAACAAAGCATAGAGAAAAAAGAGGAACACAATCACAACATAAAGACATAACGTGGAAACTCCAAAATCGGAGAAAAAACCATGGACGTTGTTAAATGATAACCAAATAATAATACTATGTGAAAATTATTACAACACATAATTTACTCTCAACCACCCTATGGCCCCCAATACACTCACACTCTCCAAAGTAACTATTTAACTACATCTCACAACACTCTAACATAAGAGCATAAGGGAAAAGAAAAAATCAAATACAAACTTAAAGTGTTTTTGACTAGTGCATCTTGTAAAGAAAATCTTGAATCATATATAAAGCCTTGGACTCCCTCTTCATTCACTAAACTAAGCGATATGGGAATTGAAAGAACTTTAATTCTATATATAGTCTTGGACTCCCTCTTCCTTTACAAAAATAAGCAATGTGGGACTTCTTCAACATGTATGTTTTCAACCGACCCCAACAATCTCCACCTTGATTAAAAATAATACATAAGTTTTCATTGTCTTCACCTACAATCATACTCCACCATAAAGAGTATAGTCACTTGAAGCTACATCACTTCAAGAATTTTCTCATTGTCTTCACCGACAATCATAGTTTTAAAAACTATCATACTCCACCTAAAGAATAGTATATTTCACTTGAAGCTAAACCAATTCAAGAATTTTTCACATGTCAAAAACCAAGTTGAAACTTTACGGTGCAACTTTCATGTTGGTAAGAGGCTCTTCAACTATTGACATAATCTTACATCTTGTGTAATCTTGATTGTGCCAACACATTTTTTACTTGAACTTTTCAGAAGTCAAAAACAATTCTCCCATCAATTTTCTCTAGGCCAAACTGCACAGCAAAACTTTTGACTGCAGCTTAACAACTTTTTTACAACACTACCCATCTTTTCTAATGTGGAAGATCAGATAAAACTGCAACCACAAAGAATACTAATAACACTTATACTTGGATCGAACCAGGCTCTGATATTAGTTATTGGGGAAAAATCAAACAAACCATGGAGAAAAAAGAGGAACACAATCAAAACACAAAGACATAATGTGGAAACTCCAGAACCGGAGAAAAAACCACGGTCGTTGTCAAATGACAATCAAAGAATAATACTATGTGAAAATTGTTACAACACATCATTTATTCTCAATCACCCCACGACCCTCAATACACTCACACTCTCCAAAGTAAATATTTAACTACATCTCACAACATTGTAACACAAGAGCATAAGAGAAAAGAAAAAAAATCAAATACAAACTTAGAGTGTTTTAGATTGGTGCATCTTGTAAAGAAAAACTTGAATCATATATATAGCTTTGGACTCCCTCTTCATTCACTAAACTAAGTGATGTGGAACTTGAAAAAACTTTAATTCTAAATATAGTCTTGGACTCCCTCTTCCTTTACAAAATTAGCAATGTGGGACTTCTTCAACATGTATATTTTTAACCAACCTCCAACAAAATTACCTTTACATCTATTTCGCTTAATTTCAATAATTCCTTATTTCAAAAACACTTTCTCCTTATAATTGATTTACATTTGAAAAATTGAAAAATTGTTAGAAACTAATTGATGCAGTTTATTGGAAATACACCGATGATATATCTGAATAAAGTTACAGAAGGATGATTACTAAAGGTTGGTGCAAAGGTTGTTGTCTCTATCTTATGGATCTGTTTATGCCTAAATTAAAATCCTAAATCTTTGTTCGATCTTTTTTTAATTTTAGAATTTAGTAGATTATTGTTTTAGGTTTATGATGCAATCCAAATCCAATCTGAATCAGAATAGAATCCATCAGTATGAATCTGAGTTGCTTTTTGTTTCTGTAACTCTTGTTGTTCTATTAGTGTTTTCGTGTAGTGATGCCGACAAAGATAAGCTCGAATACGATGCTAACGAATCATTCTTCGATAACCTAGTTGAGAACATGGTGATGATATATCTCTTTGTTATTATTGACGTTGAATATTTGGTTTATGTAGTGGGAAAACATTGGCAGAAAGAGGGAGAAACGCATGTTATATGTTATAGTTTAAAGTTGCAAATTTTTTATGAGTAATTTTATTTCTTTTGTTGCAGTTGTTTATATTTGCTATTAAAACTGTTTTTTTCAAGTTTGGCTTTTCTAAAACTGCATAATTTCATGTTGTAATGTTATTTAAATTATTCTTGCAAACTTGTTAACCAGATGAGCATCTCAGTATGAAATAAGTTTTTGAAGTTGTGTTTTGGTGATGAACTCTTCGTGAATTAAACCCCATTAGAATGAATTTGGATTAAAGTCGAACTGAACCCAACTAGCTGCCATTGCAGTCAGAGTTAGTCGCTGGCCACCGTGTTTACTGTGAAATTTGGTAAATAATTGCTGGTCTTTCAAATCAAAGAAAATATTGGTGACTTGCAGGATCAACCAGATTGATCCTAAGTACATGTGTTCTTATTCAAACTTTTGTTCTTGAAAACAAATAATACTTTTGATAGCATTCTTAATCTTTTAAACAATATTGATTTTGATCGTTACTTCGAATGTAGTAATATAATGATTTAAAGAAAAAAACTGATATGTAAAAGAATTTCGACTTAAACTTAAAAGGAATATATAAACTTCAATTAAAGTTGAATGGCAATAAACGTAAAATTGGTGCATCATACGTACATTCTCATAACTCGTTTCTCGAACGATGGTACTTTGAGTAATTTAGAGTAATTTGTACAAAGATGTGAACACACTTAATCCTAATGCTAAGACCCTAATTTATACTAATTCGACCAAAGCGTTTTCTTTATAATATATTGCCACGTTCGATATCTGCATGGGCCTTCGAACCCTATCTTTCCACGCGTCCCTTTGGATAAGATCAAACTTTCAAATTTGAAAAGCCCTTTTGTATTCGAAGTGCCAAATAACACAAACGTGACGGCCGAAATATTTTTTCTGATGATACTTCAAATAACTTAAGTTCCAATGGTTCGCAAACGAATCTTTCGCCAACACTTAGAGAAATGAAGCTTTTATTGGTTTTTCACCCATTGAAATCTTCATAAAATCACTTTCATGCTACCTTTCGAACTACATTTCTTAAAAAATGTATCATTTTCAACTTAAAAACTCATGCAGTCAAAATTCCTAGTCAACACACTGCTAAACACCGAGAAAGGTAACACACTGATTAATTGCATCATATCAAATCTTCACCCAGCGGCACCATCGACAGAATAGGTACTTGTGCATCCCATAATTCTCTTAAATGAGTAATACAACTAGATATGCCGATCAATTCTAAAATGATAGAGGCCGACTAGTTGTAGCCTAGTTCTAGTTGTTCCTGGCCTAGTTATGTTGGTCTAGTTATTCTTGGCCTAGATGTGTTGGCCGAGTTATTCATGGCCTAAATGTGTTGGCTGAGTTGTCCCTTGCCTAGTTGTGTTGGTCGAGTTATTCTTGGCTTAGTTGTGTTGCCTGAGTTATCCCTTGCCTAGTTGTGGTTCAGTTACAAAACTCAATAAGTGTTGGTTACAAACCATTAATGTGGCAGTTACACTTGATTAATGAAAGCGTTACAAAAGGTTAAATAGTCAGTTACATGTATTATGACCGTAAAATCCAATAAATGTAACTATTTATGAGGAGGAGGACTGGAAATATAAATAAAGGTCTCTGGCAACATCTTTAAGGGGGACATAATACAGAAATACAGGAAAACTCATAGAAGGACTCACGCCAAAGGGATAAGCGAGACATATGCTCTTGAGTGCATATGAACACCCTTCGAATCCCCCAAAATCATCATATATTGCGACTATCCTTATTCATACAATGAAGTTACCCAATTTAGTGTTTCTCATAAGAACATTTGGCGCCTATCGTGAGGCTTCAACAAAACTTTCTCAGGCCATACAATAATTCATAAACAACAACGACGGTTTCCCGTAAGATTCAGGCGGAATCCATACTTCAACCACCCAATAAGAATTTGTATAAGTGTTCCACCAAGGGACTACAAGTCCATACCGATTACTATACCCACTTGAAATGAAACAAACTACTCTCTTTCCACTATGGCTTGAGGAAATTACTGCAGAGTAATAAATGCTCGATCCTCCTTTATCATTGATAATAAGGAAGATGATGTCAAACTCACTAACCAATATGAGTTCGTCGTTACGAGATAAATCAGTTTGTAGGAATTTTGAGTTGCAAAGTAATAATAATTTCTTGCTCTATGGGTTTCATTATGATGTCTCATCAACAAACATCTGAATCGCCAATGATATTTTCCTTGATCTGATTTCTACGTGGAAACTACATGAGTTGATTCAGAGGATTGTTAAGGTCATCAAGGGTTGATTCAAATGGCGTTGATACAAAGATAAATGATCTTCGTGACTTCTTTTAATTTATCGTGGCTTAATCTTAAAATTGGAATAGGCATAATTTGGCTTATGCAGTTGTGGTAGCCTACCCTCCGATGTGAATTGTTCTCAAGGAAGAATAAATTCAAAACTGAGACGAGTGTCGACGTGCTCATTCTAGTTTGGAAAGATAAGTTTCCTCTTTATCATTCTAAGTTGGTTATGATGTTTTAAGTGTTTTAAGGATTCGATAACAAAGTACCATGCATGGTGTCAGGTGAAATCATGGTATTATCATTATCGTCGAATGATAAGTAATTCGCACCATTATGACAATTGGAGAATGATTTTTAAAAACATTGCTTAGATGTTTCCTAGCACCGTTGCCCCGATATTTGGGATTGCACAAAGTCATTCGCCTTTAGCAAGAACGCGCACTACGCCAAACAAGACTTTAGACAACACTTTTTTGGCTTTAGACAGCGCTTTAAAGCGCTGTCTATTCTAGTGTTGCTGTAGGTAAAGACAACATTTTGTTAAAAGTAAAGTGCTGCTAAATCCCCCTTTAGGCAACCCTTTTACTTTGAAAGCGCTGCTAAAGACCCCATTTAGTCAGCGCTTTTACTTTTAAAGCGTTGCTAAAGGCCCCCTTTAGCCAGCGCTTTTTCTGAAACAAAAAAAAATAAAAATAAAAAGCCCCTTTAGGCAACGATTTTAATGTTAAAGCGTTGTCTAAAGCCCCCTTTAGGCAACGCTTTTTTTTAAAGCGCTTCTAAAGGCCTCCTTTAGCCAACGCTTTTTCTGAAACATATTTTTTTTTATAAAAAAGAGCCCCTTTAGATAGCACTTTTACAGTAAAAGCGCTGCCTAAAGGGGGCTTTAGACAGCATTTTTTAAAGCGTTGTCTAATGTCCACGAAATTTTTTATATAACCTTTTTGAAGAAAAAAAAGTATTGTTTGATATATACAATTTTATATGCACAGATTTTAATCATATTTGCACCAGGTTTTCACCATATTTTGCACTTGTATATACAATTACAAATTTCACCAAATTTTCACTAATATTGGAGCTTCAATCCAATAAAAAATAATACCAAAAGATACTATACATTTGCACCAATGTACTTATATATACTATTACTCTTGTACATATATACTTTTACAAAAAAACAACACCATTATATACCATTACAAAATCTATTCATCTCTATCTTCTACATATGCACATATAACCTGAAACAACACCAAAATATCGTAATTCATACCATGATACAAACAAAAAATATATAATTTACCACACCAATACAAAAAAGTCTTAACCAACTTTTTAGTAAGCACACTAACATTGAAAATGCATAGAGTTGAGAATAAAATCACGATATCAATCCTCAAATGAAAATAAAATCAAAGAACTTATTTTGTTACACAATTTAAGAATCGGAACATAGAAAATTGATTTCAACACATGATTTATTCGATTAAATAAAAACCGGGCAGCAACTATAACAAGTTATGAATGCTCGATAGTTTCAACTCAAGAAGATTCAAAACAAAATGGGAAAGCACCCGATGTCACAACCATGCAAACTTTCGAATTTAAATCAAATTACACAATCAAGTTGTTTGAATCTCAAAGCAACGGTAAAAGATGAATTGCTGCCCTATGAATGGTTCTCGACTATATCTTATGTGAATAACGCGACATAGACATTAAGCCATCATCGAAACCAAAATGAAATCAAACTATCGCAACAAAGTGGCACCATAACCGAATTAAACCTTGAATTCATAAGAACATGCATCAAAATCTCTTTCAAATTTTCTCACACAAAGTGACACAATATTGAATTCAAACCCGAAACTCTAACAAATAAAACAAAACGGGTAGCCCCAATAGTTTCTCGGTTAGTTTATACATGAATAAACGCGACATCAACATCCAACCTTCATCGAAACTAAATAAAACCGGATAGCCTAACAGAGTTTATATCACTAACTAATCGAACTTATAAACATGTCACAGGTTTTGTAGAAATATAGAAGGAAATATCTAGAAATGTAGAAGGAAATGAATACCTAGAAATGTAGAAGGAAATGTTGAACCAAGCTTAACAAAACCAAATGTTGGTGAAATGGTTGATAGAAGTCCTACAAGAGAGTCCAAAAAACCAAATGTTATAAACCAAATACCCAAAGAACCATAGCAGTAGTAGAGATAAGAATAAGGGAAACTTACCTTGAGATACGATAGAGGACGAGAACTGAGGGACGACGGAAGAAGGGCGGTCGGAGAAACGATGGAAGGAGGGCGGTCGGAGGGACGGAGGAAGGAGGGCGGTATCATAGGAACGACGGAAGGACGAAGATAAAAGTGTTACATTTTTGGAGGTCTGTGAATAGAAACGAGTTCTGGAGGGATTCTATTTTTTAATTCTAATTATATGACTTTAGACAGCGCTGGCTAATATGGGCCTTTAGCAGCGCTTTTAAGATTTATTTTTTTAAAATTTATATGACTTTAGACAGCGCTTCGGAGAAGTTCTGGCTAATGTGGTCCTTTACCAGCGCTTTTTTTAAGCGCTTTCTAAAGCAACCCTTTTAGCAGCGCTTTTTAAAAGCGTTGTCTAAGGTCAGCTTTTTAGCAGCGCTTTTACTCATTTTTGTATACAGATTCTGTGTTTTATTTTTTAATTTACTTATAACAGCGCTTTTGTATAAAAGCATTGTCTAAGATGTGTTGTCTAAAGACCTTTTTGTCATAGTGGCGGCGAATAAATTCAAACGGTAGCGTACATTAAATACTTGGAATGTCATGATCCGTCATACATGGGCAAGACGCGGAGATTCTTAAATATCCAATTACATTCATTTATGTGTGATTTTTAGACAGAAACGAACATTCTTTGGTAGCTAGAATAGCTCTCTATCTTTGGATGCTACATCATTATGCAGGTCGGTGGTTATTTATTTACTAAATTAAATCAGCATATATGTTGCTAAGGACCAAGAAGTAAAAGGATGAGAAGGTCGCACCAATGGATGTTGAACCGCTGGTATCAACTAAGAAACAGTGACATCTTCTCTCTATTTATTAATTAGTTCGAGGATTATATGTATTTCAGCGTCAAAGTATGGTATGGAACACACTAGAAGAAACTAATTTTGGAAGGTGAATTTATCAAACGGTACCACTGATAAAACCGAGAAGTCTGACATAACCTAGTTTATGTCTTAAGCAATCATTTTTATTATTGAGTAAAGGTGAGCAAATGACTCTACTGTTTGTAACTACTTTTAAGAACTCGCTCGAACTTATTGTAAATAATGGGTGTCGATCATTTCCCCTGTGCGGGTGAAAAACATCTCATCCTTTTCCAAACTCATAGAGAGTATATTGAAGGATGATCGGAAGAACCTATGTCTTACAAAATAATAAGAAAGCTGACACACACCATGGACAGAAGAAGCTGAGATGCCATAAATCGGAAATCATAAAAGACAAAGTCCACTTATCTCATCTGAGGAAGGATATGATACAAAGCTAGACAATATCTTAAAATTATTGTTAACCGAATGAAATTTCTTAATCCGTATTTCAGGCACAGAGTCTGGATAAAGACTCACTCCAACTGAAGTCCATGAGAACTTGAAGTCTTTGACACAACCGTCTTCATCCAGGTACTTTATTTAACACTCCCCTTCTTAACGGGTCGTAGTCTGACACTCCTTGTCAAAGAGTCAAGTATTTATTTAACACTCTCCTTATTAAAGGATCGTAGTCTGACACTCCTCGCTAAAGAGTCGAGTACTCATTTAACACGCCCCTTATTAAAGGGTCGTAGTCTGACACTCCTCGTCAAAGAGTCGAGTACCTTCTTTAACACTATCCTTCTTAAAGAGTCATAGTCTGACAATCCTCGTCAACTAATTTAAACACTCCCTTTATTAAAGGATCATAGTCTGACCCTCCTTGTCAAAGAGTCAAGTACTTATTTAAACAATCCTCTTATTAAAGGGTCATAGTCTGACACTCCTCGTCAAAGAGTCGAGTACTTATTTAACACTTCCCTTATTAAAGGGTCGTAGTCTGACACTCCTCGTTAAAGAGTTGAGTAATTATTTAAACACTCTCCTTATTAAAGGATCGTAGTATAACACTTCTCATAAAAGAGTCGAGTACTTTGAAATTGACACTCCTCATATAAGAGTTGAGTACTTTATCGGTTCCTAGTTCGTACTCCTTGGTCCCATGACTGAATAAACTTCACTGCTAAGTCGAGTTATTCCTCTACCAAAAATCTCTGGCTAAACTGAAGTCCAAACACACTTGAAGCCTCTGGCATAATTATCTAGACAACCTCGCCTTCACGGAAAAAGGGCTCTGAACTAAACGAGTAACCCCCATTGTGGCAACTCCCAAACATAATAGATGTATTGACCGGCTCACTTAGGGATCCTTACTCTGAAGGGCAGAAAGTCACGGGCATAACAGAAAAAGGGGGGACAAAACCACACTCCCTTACAAAAAATTACATAAAATGCATCCTAAAAGATGACTAACCAAAATGAAACAAAAAGAATAAATCATTCATCGGGTTACTCTTTCCGTCACCATTGTTGTTTTCACCAAGAGGGTCTCCGGGATTCGGATTAGGGATCAAATTGGATGATTACCCACTTCAAACATGCCTAGGGATCTATGCTCGAATTAAATAGTCTCAACAAAACAAACTAAAATTCCTAGTTGTATCATAACTCGGGAGAAGAAAAAGTAATGTCAGGTCCCTTGTACCCGCGTACTTTACAAATTTGGACTTCGTATTTGGGAAGCTTAGCATATGTTCAACCTCGGCATAAACATTTGATGACAAAGATAACTATGAACCAAATTTATAAGCCACATGAGGCTTTACTTGGCTAACTAAGAAAAAACAAAAGTGTTCAAAAAATCTCAGATGAACATCTAAGAACCAATCAAGTTCTATACCAAATGATTAACCCACCGAGGCTTCTATGTGAACAGCCAAAAATATTTCGGGCTAGTCGTATCCAGACATTTCACTCCTATGAACTTTGTGCCTGGGGGGATTAGTATATACTGATAAGTGCAAATTGTAGCTATTTTTGTATATACTTTTTGTTGCACTTATCGACTCTTTGTTGTTATATTGTTGAATAAACCTGACTTTTGCGTAAATACTTTTAGTTTGTGTTTATTTGTGTTTTTGTGTACATAGTGTATCGTTTAATGTTTTTCCATTTATTTTGTAGGTATTTGTTGCATTTTGGAGCATCGAAGAATAAGGTGTCTAAAGCACGACTCAGGATGCGCATTTTCAGAATAAAAGACCAGTTTTGAGAAGTTTTTCCCAGGAGAGCCCACTTAGTGCGTAGAAGGCCACTAAGCGTGAGTGCGCTCAGCGCATTTTATAGTGCGATGCTTGCATTTTTGACATTTTGACATTTTAGCGCGGATAACACCCTTTACAAGGTTTAGTTTAATTTAATGTGTAAAATAAAGATGTCGCACTTAGCATGCCAGGCCCGCTTAGCGCGGTATGCTAAGATTTGTTTTATAACTTCATTTCATTCATTTGTTAGGTTATGGTTTTGGGGACGTTTTTGCTCCCAACTCCATCAACCTCCAATTTTGTTAGGATTAGCTTAGATAACAACTATGGAGCTTGCATATGGATGATCTAGGATGGATTTCTCTTCGAACGACACTGACAAACTGGTAGATTTTGTGGTTCATTTATCTTTTTCTTTGTGTATTCTCTATTGGTTGGGTTTGTACATGTATTTATTTTGATATTATGTATATTTGTCGCCCTTGGTGTAATATAAAACTTGTTTTACAAATATTTGTTGATTGTTATCCTTTATTTTTGCTCTGTGCTAGGGATTTGAGTTTGTTGTACCCCAAAATTTTCCCTCCCATTTTTCTTCAAGACATTCTCTCAAGGGTTTTCAAAATGCTCAAGAATCTCAAGGGTTGACCAGTAAAAATGCTCCTCCTAAGCAATGGGTCTACAACTAGGATTTTGAGTTTCTCAAGGAATGTTGGTTTTCAAGGTTCTCAAGTGATTTCCATGTTTCTTTATAGGTCTTCAATAGTTCTCATGCCAAGTTTCAAGTCCTACATCACAAGTTTGCTCAGTCAATGGCTCAGATGATTGAAAATCAACTATATTGGGTAAAAAGTCAACTATGGTCAACATACAGTCAAACTTAAAGATTTTTGGTCAACACCAACATCTCGAAGTGATATTCATCATTTGATCAAGGGTTGATCATGATTCCTCAATGAAAACCCTAAAATCATCAAAGGTCAAAAATTGCCAAATTAGGGTTTACTTAGGAGAAGTCAACTGAACTCCGACCAAGCATAAATTTCAAATGCTTCATCAATGTTTCCCCAACCAAAGCACATTTTGAAGTAAATTCAATTCTCTACAACTTTATAGTTATGCTCAAGTCCAAAAAAATGCTTCATTTGAAAGATATGAGCTAATACATTACAAGACATTTTTAAAAGTCAACAAAAAGACACTTTTTGTCAAGGTAAATTACATCAAGATAAAGTCTCCAAATACAAAAATGATCAAAATAGAAATTGTAGAGGACATCTTGAGCTTTTCAAAAAGTCCAAGAACACTTTCGAAAGATGAAAATTGAGCATGTTATGAGCTGCACAAGTTGGGAAATTTTGAGGAAATACATGAAATGCAAAATGTGAAAACTTGAAATTTTGGACTTGTGACCTAACCTTTTGGGCTTCAAACATGTCCATGACCTTATGAAATACTCCTAAGCTCACTCATATCCTGCCTTGTGTTTTACTATTATTTTATTTGTATTTATTTTGTTTTTATTCAAATAAACACAAAATAAATCAATAAAATGGAAAACCATTGGGCCAAGCACATGATGGGTTTTCTTAAAGGCCCAATACAACTCATGACAGTCTGGTTCAACATGCCAAAATCGTGCAAATCTCAAAATGGCAAGGAAAATATCAAAAATGGAAAGTTTTTAATATGTTTGATTTTTGTCTTATCATGGCTTGATTGCTTGATTCCTTGCCATGTATGTTAAGACATTCTCCCCTCCTCTATATAAGGGCAAGCATCAGAGTATAAGAACACACAAATTCCTGCCTCAAAAACAACTTGCAAAATTCACTAAATTTTCTCCAAAAACCTAGGTTTCAAAGCTAGTGTTACATGCCATATCGTCCCAAAGTCTCCATCCTATTCCCTTCCTGAAACATCAAAGGGTAGGTTTGGATCAATCACGATGCTCCTGCACGCATGAAATTGCATAGCATAGCCTTGTCGGTTCCTCATTTTTTTTGAAAATCATATCTTTTATCTTGATGTATTTTAAATCAATTTGATGCATCTAACATGATCTTGAGATATATTTGAGCAGTTTTAGATCATTTATAGGGTCCCATGCACACATATATGTTAGACACCATTTTTACTTTGTTCGGGGTGAATTGACTCGAAACGTATGATGTAGGGATCAATAGCCAGATTTAATCCCATATTTGGATCCAGGAGGGTTGAATTAGGGGGGACGTAGCATTTTGGTTCCTAAAAAGTGGATTTTTTTGCAGTTTTATATTTGCAGGTTGTCGGAGAAGAAAACTGGAGCTAGGGCTTTGGCGCTTCTCCGACCGTTAGAAACGTTTTACAAATATAATGTTTTTATTTGATTTATATATCAGATATACTGGCCTCCCTAGAGGCAAACGTGTTTGTGTTAAGGTGTTCGTGTGCCAGGGCAGGGGTTCGATCCCTACCTCTCACATGTTATTTTTCAATGTTTTCTATTTCAGATCAAGTTCAAGTTAGGTATACGCGAGCATGGTGTACCTCATATCTTGACCATCAGATCTCAGGATTCCAGATCTAACGCCTCAAATGCACACCTTACCATGAACCTTTAGAGAATCACCTCACTGGATCTCACATGCGCCTGGGCTCCTTGAGATGGGCTTAGGCATTTTCTGATTCACACCCCTCATTTTACTTGTATTTCAGGCCCATTCCATTTTCTTGTTTTTTTTAATAATTGTTTTATTTAGATAATTAACCTCTTTTAAAGATGATTTTATTTAAATCATAAAAATCACAAAATCATTAAAAAAAATAGATTTAGGTTTTAATTAAGTAATTTAATTTTTGACAAATAAAAATTAATTTAATTTAATCATATTTTGTTTCTATTTTATTAATTAATTAAGTAAATTAAGTAGAATTAGGGCTTACTATTATTTTGCACTACTTTTTTTCTAAATAAAAACACCAAAAATATCTTTCTAACGCTTAGAAATTTTTAGGTTTTAATATTTTCCCTTTTTTTTCAATCTTTGCGTGCTCATTTACTTTTTCGCATTGTTATTTTTATAATTATGTAATTGTTAAGGGATGTAATAGTTTAAAATTAGGATTTACTCTACTTTTCTCGATTTTATGGTTTGTAACTCCCCATCCCCGAAGCACTGTAATAGCGTAGATTCTATTTCTCGCATTTTTACTTTCCGGACTTATGTATGAATGTGTGTGTGTGTGTGTGTGTGTATATATATATATATATATATATATATATATATATATATATATATATATATATATATATATATATTACTACTAGTAATAAGATTTTATGGCGAAGATTAAAAGAAAACGCTAGATAACCATAAATCCAAGACAAAAATAATTGAAGCACAACACACTTTGCACACGCGCACCTCTAGGGTAACCCTCACTTGTTGCCTCGGATAAAAAATAGTCATGCCCCTCGAACGTGGGATGCTTTAAGCACAGGAAAGACCTTTAGAGATGTTTTCTTGAGTTCGGGGGGTAGATTATAAAAAGGGAAGGTATTAGCACCCTTTTCATCCATGGTTTTCCATGGGCTCTTAGTTACTCGCTAGATCACTTGATTTTTTTTGAAAAATGTGCTTTGTGTGGTTTTTGAAAGTATTTTGAAAAGGCGCCATCGTTTAGACAAACTTTGTAATAATTCTCATTCGTAAGAATATATATATATATATATATACAAAGTGTTGA
This sequence comes from Vicia faba, assembly GCA_948472305.1. NCBI lineage: Eukaryota > Viridiplantae > Streptophyta > Magnoliopsida > Fabales > Fabaceae > Vicia > Vicia faba. Next base: position 347,918,414 of record OX451737.1, read on the forward strand.
TCTTTTGAAAATGTTTTCGATGTTTGGAAAATGTTTTGAAGATGTTTTGAAAGTGTGTGTGATTGTTTTTGAAAATAGCAAGGATGTTTGTTTTGAAATCGAGCAAGCAACTAAAAGTAATCTACCTACTCAAAAGGTCTTGGGTGTTCTTTTTCCTCCTCCTTTAGACGTTGCTATCTTACCATTGTTTTGGTAAGAAGCCCCATTGTTGGATGTGAAGGGACTGACATTGGGTCATCGTATGACCATGATAGCAATGTTGTGAGATAACTTAGCATTTTTTATTTAGGTACTAAGATCATTTTGAAAGGCAACATTGATAGCGTCATCGAGGGACTATGATCTCAGTTTTTTCGATTTGTTTGTGCTAAGACATCCCACATGCATAACATGGCCATTTTTGTAAGGCAACAAGTTGAATCACCCTAGGGGTGCTAGTGTGCAAGTGTATTTGATTGCATGCATAATTTTGTCTTGAATTAGGGTTTTCTAACATTAATTTTAGTCTTGCCATACACACTCTAATTACTATAATATATGAAAGCAATAAAAGTGCAGAAATGTAAAGTCCTACACTATTACAATATTTAGGGGGATGGGGTGTACAAATTTATGAATGAGGATTGCAAATTAAAATTCTAGTTCACTATTACAACCATATTGAAATAGATAAGAATGTACAAGAAATGTAAAATGCTTATTTATTTAAGAAAAGAAATAAGTTTTGTTTAAGAAAATATTTTTTTGTCCTTTTAAGTTAAAAGAAATAAAATAGGATATATGAATATGAAATATTTTTGGTGTTTTTTTTAATTAATGAAAGATAAAAGTGATGAAAAGAAATAATAAAGGAAAGAAGACAAAATCAGCGTAAGTGTTGAAACATAAGAGGTCAGAAGTTCTGACTCTGACGTACTGCACAAACAGAAACACGTTAGTAAAAATATGGAAGTTCAGAAGTTCTGGATCTTTTGAGAATTCATAAGTTTTCAGAAGTTCTGATGCGATTGGCAGAACTCCGTCTCGCTTCTCCATGCTAGTCAGAACATCTGCAGCTTAGTCATTTCTTAACAGAACAGAAGTTGCATACATGACAGTTATGACAAGTTTCAAGAAATATCAGAAACACAAATCAGAAGCAACATGAATTTGCTAATCCTAATTCTGAGTCCTAATTTCTTTATGAAACTCTGAACTGGAATTCCATCTATTTAGGCAGGCAGATGCATGAAATCTCAGAATATGTACATCATCAGAATCAGAATATCTACATTGTGTTAAATATGCAAAATCTGACAATGCCTAAATAATATGGTGAGAGTCAGCAGAAACTTACCTTGCAGCTGGAAAATACTCTGGGAGCTGGAACCTGGTTCTAACTACTTGTGGTATTCTGAACAGCTTCCTCACGTGTTCAGCAGGCTGAAACTTTCAACTTGGGTTGTAAATAATTTAGAAAATTCTGGAATAACCTAGGGATAAAGTTATGATCCTTTGAAGTGGATATTGGTGGAGAATGTGTTACTGTTTGATTACGGAATTTTGGATGGCATTTGAATGTATATTAGGAACTGTATGGGTGGTTTTGGTCAGGAAATAACTTGAGAAAAAATGGAGTTTTAATGCAAGAATCAAATGCTAAGGTTTTGTATTTTTGTTTGCAATCTTTTTGGCCTCTTGGAATTTTTTGCAGGGGTTCAAGGTTTTTCTTTCTCAAATTCCACACCTCTTTCTCAAATTTTTCCGACCTCTTTTCAATAGCCAAAGGTGTTCTATTTATAGGAAAAGGTTTTGCATTTTGGAGAGGTCAAGTGGCACCAACATCATACGCTAGATGCTGACTTACTCTTGAAGTAAGCTTAAACAAGTGGGGTTCAATGCACCAAGTAGGATGGTTAATAGAGCCTAAGCTGGATTTGGCAGCATGAATTAAGGAAAAGTAGAAGCAGCGCATGGGTCTAGCATACTTTTGCACAAAAGTTTGTCTTCCCAAGACAATAGGGGTACACGTGGGGGAAATCCTTTGGATAACAACTCACAAGTGGTTATGAGCATTAAATGATGATGAGATTTACCAAATCAGAGATCCTACAACGTGAGATTCTACACCATGGCTTAGTTCTGGATCAGAAGTTCTGCTTCAGCGTAGCATCCATCCTCTGATCTTTGTATCTTCTGACTCCAGCATGTTCTGAAGGAACTTTCAGACTTTCTAGAAAGCTTGCAGCACGCTTCTTAACCTTCTTTGAATTACCTTGGCAAACTCTGACTGAAACCTTTTGTGAAAATTTTCCCAGAAGTTCTGACCAAAATTTGCCTTGAGAGTATCTAGAATTTGCTGAGTGTTATGGTGATAATTTGGTCAGAAGTTCTGAACTTCTCATATTTTCTTAAACACTTAGAAAAAAATCTAAGTATTTAGAATTTTGACTTTTTGGATTTCTTGATGAAACAAAACCTTATATTTCAACATGTCTTGATGAAATATGATTCTTGAAATTTGATTTTGATCCAAAAGTCAAAGTTTGACTTTTCAGTGTACAAATGACCATTTTGCCCTTGTGAATGACTTGTTTGGAAAAATTGATAATTCAAGGCCTGGAAACTTGATAGAAGCGAACCTGGGATCCAGGGTGATCCCTTGTCAAATGAGAGGGCAAATTTTGGGGTACAACAGCTTCCCCTATTCAAACTTCTTGAACCTGAAGAGTTAGATTGGCGGATCCGCCATTCGTGACTTGAAGGTGAAAGATGATTGAACATTAAAGTGCCCAGAAATTTTCACTCGAAGATGGATGGTGAATGGGCTTATAGATGCCATTTGGAGGAATGTTGGTAAACGCTGGAAGAAGTATCAGCATAAATCTTCTTGTCGATTTATACTAAAACTTGATGTTCTACCTGCAAGAAAAGGGTTAGTAAAATGCAGATGTTTGCATGATGTTCACCAGATGTGGTATCATGCCAAATGCGTATGGTATACACATGCCATGATGTATGAATGTGAGGTGTATGTTTTTGTCCGGGAAAATAAATCCTTGACTACTGCTGAGGAAATTCTGGGAGATTGAATCTGTGATTGCCTATTAGAGATGAAGAATATGCATATCTTCAAATTTGTTGAAAGGATGCTTTTGCTGGGGAATATCGCTCACATGTCAGCTGTTATCTGGTCGGGTCTAGGCTTCACAGTTGCTGAGGATGAAGTAGTCGGCTGCTATCTGGTCAGATCCAGGTTTCACGGCAACTTACTAGAGGATGAGACGAACTAACTGTTATCTAGTCAGATCCCAGGCTTTATAGAAAATTCCTTGAAATTGAATAGTTATCTGGTCGGATCCAGGCTTCACAACAACTTGCTAGGGATACAGAAGTTAACTGTTATCTGGTCGGATCCAGGCTTTGTAGTAACTTGGAATGGCAACTACTATCTGGTCGGATCCAGTCTTCATGGTTTTTGGAAATTTGTACTATTATATGGTCGAGTCCAGGCTTCATAGTGTCTTTATGGGGATCATAGTTAATTGTTATCTGGTCGGGCTCCAGGTTTCACAATACACTGTTTGAAAACTGTTATCTGGTCGGGTCCAGGCTTTGCAGATTTCTAAGGTCGATGCGGTCAATTGTTATCTGGTCGGGTCCAAGTTTCACAATAAACTACTTGAAAATTGTTATCTGGTCGGGTCCAGGCTTTGCAGATTTCTGAGGTCGATGCGGTCGATTGTTATCTGGTCGGGTCCATGTTTCACAATAAACTGCTTGAAAACTGTTATCTGGTCGGGTCCAGGCTTTGCATATTTCTGAGGTTTGATGCGGTCAATTGTTATCTGGTCGGGTCCATGTTTCACAATAAACTGCTTGAAAATTGTTATCTGGTTGGGTCTAGGCTTTGCAGATTTTTTATGTTTGATGCGGTCAATTGTTATCTGGTCGGGTCCAGGTTTCACAATAAACTGCTTGGGGATTTAGTTGCTATCTGGTTGGTTTCCAAGGTTCACAATGAATCTCTGAGTTTGATTGCTATCTGGTCGGGTCCAAGTTTCACAATAAATCGTTTCGGAAGACGGAAATGAAAACTGATATCTGGTCGGGTCCAGGTTTCTCAGCAATTTATTGGGGATATGGAGGTAACTCTACTGGGAAAAGAGGTTAAACCTTGGTCAGATTGAGTTCAAGTTCTTCTATATGTTTGAAGAGCTAGGCTAATATCTGGTCGGGTCTAGGTTTTATAGTATCTTTAAGATTAACTATTATCCAGTCGGGTCCAGGCTTCAGTAATTGAAGAAGTCAAACTGTTATCTGGTCGGATCCAGGTTTCAGTAACTCAAATTTTTATTTGGTCGGGTCCAGGTTTCAGTAATCGAAGAAGTAAAACTCTTATCTGGTCGGGTCCAGGCTTCAGTAACTCAAACCGTTATCTGGTTGGGTCCAGGTTTCAATAACCGAAGAAGTCAAACTGTTATCTGGGTCGAGTCCAGGCTTCAGTAACTCAATCTATTATCTGTTCGGGTCCAGGTTTCAGTAATCGAAGAAGTCAAACTGTTATCTGGTCGGGTCCAGGCTTCAGTAACTCAAACTGTTATCTGGTCGAGTCCAGGTTTCAGTAATCGAAGAAGTCAAATTGTTATCTGGTTGGGTCCAGGCTTCAGTAACTCAAACTGTTATCTGGTCGGATCCAGGTTTCAGTAATCGAAGAAGTCAAACTGTTATCTGGTCGGGTCCAGGCTTCAGTAACTCAAAATGTTATCTGGTCGGGTCCAGGTTTCAGTAATTGAAGAAGTCAAATTGTTATCTGGTCGGGTCCAGGCTTCAGTAACTCAAAAATTGTGCTAATATCCGGTCGGATCCAGCCTTCATAGCATTTTGAAATAATGAAGGCTTTGCTGACGGCTTTACTGGGGATTAAGGGTTGTGGCCCTGTGACTTGCAGTAATTTGAAAGGGAAATTCAAACTGGAGAGTATAGACTCAGTCGGGTAAAGCAGACTCAGCTTGGGGAGGATACACCCAACTTGGGGATGATAGACTCCGTTTGGAGATAAAAGCCTTGGCTGGGGATGATATGCTCAGTTGGGGGTAATGGGCTCAGCTGGGGAACTTCGTGGTGTCTTGATTGTCGTAATTTGAACTCGGTTGGGGAAATAACTTTGTTGGGGAAATAAACCCTATTGACAAAGTGGATTTCCTTTAGGAAGAGATTCTTGAGGCTTCAATCTTGTAAAAATTGACTTAGATGGGGAATAAACGCCCAAGAGGTTGAGACTTTGGTCATGGATTTCCCTATGCAAAGATACTTTGTGGGCAACTCCGCTGGGGAAAGGTTTATTGTCGCCGTCCTGGTTGGGATAATAATGATGAGATAACTTTGTGGGGCTATTTCATATACAATAAAGAAATGCTTACTGCTGCTGTGTGCTGATGCTCTGTTGTTGATGATGTTGCTTAGCAGGACACATGGGCCAAGTAGTTTTAATTAGGCAAAATACCCTTTTTAGTCCTTTAAGTTTATCCCAAGGTCCATTTTGGTCCTTTATCTAAAAAAAGTGTCAAACTGGTCCTATAATTCTTTCAAAAGGACCATAGGAGTCCTTTCCGTCCATTTTGGTCCTTTTTGGTTCAGCCCATCCTTCTTTATTTCAATTTGTAACTCCATTATCTTATGTTTCAGCCCTTCCTCCCTTTCCTTTAGATGATGTATCTCCATCTTTGCTCCATCAAGCCCATTTTGCAGCTTCTCCAATGAACCAAAAAGGACCAAAATGGACGAAAAGGACTCCTATGGTCCTTTTGAAAGAATTATAGGACCAGTTTGACACTTTTTTTAGATAAAGGAACAAAATGGACCTTGGGGTAAACTTAAAGGACTAAAAATGGTATTTTGCCTTTTAATTATGTTCATATGCATATGTTCATTCAATTTTTGTCATTGGACAAATTTGCATTCAAAACAGAGACAGAAAATTTTGCACTTCAAAATGTATTTGTATTAATATTTTGCCCATGAATAGGCATTTTTTGTACATAGAGACGGATATCCTAGTAAGAGGAAATCATCGAAAGGAAAACAAAATTTAGAATGAAAACAAATAGCCATGTGAAATGATCTCATTACCTTCCAACTCTACTATTTCCCCAATGTCTTCGAATGTCCCTTGTTATTGATCGAAGTTGATTGGATTGATCTTGGACCATTTGAACTTGGACCTTGGTGATAGAATTGACTGTGGATTTTACGGGACATAGTCGTACGCTTTTAATCCTTTATTTTTTCCCGGACCACCCTTTCGGGTTTTCGGTCCACCAGGATACGCTTTTTTGCCCAAGTCGCCCTTTCGAGTTTTCAACTTGCCGAGTGTACAATCTTTTGCACATATCCCTAATTTTTGCCCAAACTTTTTGGTTTGCCGAGATGCCCTTATTTTTCCTAGGTGTGTCAACCTAGCGGGTTTCTTATGTGTAATATTTTTTACTATGTCCATGTTTATGGGATGTCGGAAATCTTCACCGTCCATGGTGGTCAGCATCATGGCACCGCCAGAGAAAACACTCTTGACAACAAATGGCCCTTCATAGGTGGGAGTCCATTTGCCTCTGGGGTCGCCTGGTGGTAGAATGATGTGTTTTATCACCAAGTCACTAACTTGATATACTCGAGGCTTGATCTTTTTGTTGAAAGCCTTGATCCTCCGTTTTTGATATGTCTGACCATGACAAACAGCGACTAATCATTTTTTGTCAATCAAGTTCAGCTGATCCAACTTCGTTTGAATCCACTCGTCTTCGCCTAGGCCTGCCTCATTCATAATTCTCAGCGAGGGAATTTGAACTTCCACTGGAAAAACAGCTTCCATGCCATAGACTAGAGAAAAGGGAGTTTCCCCAGTTGATGTTCTAGCTGAAGTACGGTAGTCATGTAGAGAAAACGACAACATCTCATGCCAATCTTTATAGGTTACTACCATTTTCTGCATAATTTTCTTGATATTTTTGTTGGTCGCTTCGACTGCGCCGTTCATTTTTTGTCTATACGGAGAAGAATTGTGATGCTTGATCCTAAACTGAGCGCACAGCTCCCTGATCATATTTTTTGTACCCCAAAATTTGCCCTCCCATATTTCTCAATACATTTCAAGTAAGGTCTTCAAATTGCCCAAGGAAGTCCAAGAGTTGACCAGACAAACTCTCTCCTAAAGGCAGTCTACCTCAAATTAGGGTTTCATTTTGCATAAAGATGTTTGATTCCAAAGGGTCCCAAATGCTCACTATTGTCCTAATATATTCTCAAGATCACCCATGTCAAGTTTCAAGCCTTGCAGAGGAAGTTTGCTCAGTCAATTGCTCAAAGGCCTGAAAGTCGATTGTGATAGGGCAAAAGTCAATTGTGGCCCACATACAGTCAAACTTCAAGATTTTTGGTTAACATCCTCATTTTGGAGTATTATTAATCATTTGATCAAAGGTTGATCATGATTCCTCAAGGATTGCTCATAATTCATGAAAACCCAAAAGTTGTTAAATTAGGATTTTGCAGGAAATGTCAACTCAACTTTGACCAATCATAAATTTCTCATACTTTATCAGAAATGACCCATCCAAATTTCATCTTGAAGAGGATGTAATTCCATACAATTCATCTTCAGCTCCCAAGTTCAAAATATGCACTCACAAGAAGATATGAATTTGGACATTATAGGTCATTTTGAAAAGTCAACAAAAACACCTTTTGGGTCAAAGCTTCTTACATGAACATGGAAGATCCAATTGAGATGAAACCAAAGAGGTTGCTTAGAGGACATCCTAAGATTTCTAAAAAGTCCAAGAACACCCTCATAAGGTTAAAATTGAGAGAGATATGCATTGTCAAAGTTGGATAATTTTTGAAAAAAATGCATGAAGCAAATATTGACCAAACTTTGATTTTTTCCAAATGGGCCTATCTTTTCAAGTTTGAAACTCATTCCTAACATGGTCCACGACCTCTAAGCCCACCCATACATTTTTCTACTATTTATGCTATTTATTTTGATATTTTATTCATTAAAGTTCAGAATTAAATAAATAAATAATAGAAATAATGTAAATTTTAATGTGAATCCATTTTGGGCAAGTTTTATGCTGGTTTATGTCAATTTATTTCGTGCAATAACCCTTCAAATATGTCCAGGTTCATCCACATGTGAAAATGGCATAAAATCATCAAATATGGCATTTTTTTCAAATCTTGATCATGGTCTTAAAACACAACATTATGAGGGAGATTCTTTCCATGTTTTCTTGTCTCCTCATTCTCCTCTATAAATATAGAGTCATACAAGCTTGAAAGACACGAAATTACTCTCTAAAAAGCTCTCAAAAAGCTCTTCAAAAAGTTCTCCAAAAGCTCTTCAAAATGCTCTCAAAAAATCAAAGAATTGGTGCAAGTCATATCTCGAGGTTCCGGTCTCTCTCAATTGACACCAAACCTCAAACCATCCTCTTGAAGTCCTCAGGAGTCTTACAAGGCCCAAGAGCAATCCATCACACGCCTAGCACGCCCCCATTTGACAATACCGGTTTGGTAAAATTTTAAACTTCGAATCTCTAATTCTAATCACATTTTATCGTATGCTAACATTTGTTTGAGTTTATATAGAACAGTTATGGATGGTTTAATCATAGGTTCCACACAAGAATAAAAAAAATACCATAGTTAGAGCATGAAGCTTTCGAAGATTCGGGCTTAGGGATTTCTGATGATTGCACCCCCTATTTACTTTTGCTACTAGGCCCATCTTTATTTTCTTATTTTATTCATTTCATTTATTTCTTTTAATCCCTTTTTTTATCAATAAACAAATATAAAAATCACATAAAAATAGATTTAGGATTTTTTTCTTAATTAAATTTTAATTTTGATAAATTAATTAACTAAACACTTTAACTTTTTTTTTTAAATTAAAATTAATAGAACTTAGGTTTAATTTCATTTTAATTCATTTTCCTTTTCGTAACAAAAATACCAAAAAAATATAGAATTAATTTCTTTTATTTAAATTTCATGTTTCTTTAATAATTATCTTTTTTAAAAAATATAGATCTAGATCAATTATTTTTTTAACTTAAACCATTTTTATAAATTAAAACAAAAAAACAACAAAAAGATTTTTTTTTATATCTTAGGATTTTTAGACGTCTTTTCAAATTTGCGCGTTATTATTCTTTCGCACTTCATTTTATTATTGTAATTGTATATTGGGATGTAATAGATGATTAGTAGGACATTTACCGCTTTTATTTATTTTTCCCCCAGTTTTGGATATGTACATAATCCCCCTCCCCGAAGCCTTGTAATAGCTAGGTTTTATATTTCTGCACTTTTAAATTACTGCAATTATTAACTGTTAGATGTATGACTAATAGGATTGTATGACAAGAATAATCAAACATTAGCAAACTTAACACAAGACTAAAATAACTGAACATAACACACCTTGCATATATGCACCCTTAGGGTATACCTCACTTGGTTGCCTCAGAAAATAATGGTCATGTCCCTCGAACGTAGGGATACCCTTAGCAAAGACCCTCATTTAAAATCATCATAAAGATCATGGTCACTCGATGTCCCTCGAAGTTGCCTACGGTATGTGATCTTGTCCCTAGATGTTGCCTACGAATATATGATGACATTCCCTTCGAAATGCTAAGGTATCCCTACATGTTGCCTTCAATGGCCATTACGTCCCTTTCGAATTGACCCTTACAACTCCAAAGACGGTGCTACCTACTCTTTAATAGTGGGATAGCGCTGTCTAAAGGAAACAAGAACAAAAACATTCTTTTTTTGAGTAGGTAGATGCTAGTAGGTACTTGCTCAAAATCAAACTTTTTCACACTTACACCTTTTTTTTAAAACAAAGTTTTCAAAACGGCTTCGTAACACTCTTGAGGACTGATACAAGGGTTAAAACAAAGTAAAACAAAAACTTTTCAAAAAACACAAACACAGAAGCAATTTTTAAAATGATGAGCAAGTACCTAAGAGCCCGTAGAAAACTACAGATAGAAAGGGTGCTAATACCTTCCCTTTCTATAATCTACCCCCCGTACTCAAAATCTCGAAAAAGGAATTTTTCTGTGCTTTTTTCCTTTCCAGTTGGATTAAATAAAAGTCGGTGGCGACTCTTGCTTATCGCGACATTTTGCAAACAAAAAACGCAAAACGCAAACCAGTATTAAACAGTCGGTTCTGCCACCGTATCACAATATCATTATTGAGGTTAGTCCCATTGTCGGTGATGATCCTTTCGGGGATACCATAACAGCAAATGAGGTTGTGTCTGATGAATCTGGCTACCATATTCTTGGTGATTGAGGCAAACGAGGCGGCTTCGACCCATTTGGTAAAATAGTCGATAGCGACCAGAATGAAGCGATGTCCATTGGAAGCTGTAGGCTTGATCTCTCTAATCATGTCAATACCCCACATTGCAAATGGCCACAGAGCAATCATGACATTTAGAGGGATATGAGGCACATGGACCTTGTCAGCATAGATTTGGCATTTTTGACAAGTGTTGTACCCCAAAATTTGCCCTCCCATATTCTTCAAGAAATTGCCAAGGCATGCTTCAAAATCTCCCCAAGGGTTGCACAGTGCAAAAGTCTCCTATACAGTCAAGATTAGGGTTTTTGTTCTGATCAAGAAAATGAAGTTTCCAAAGGTCCAATCAAGTCTCACATGCCTACAAATATGGTCAAGCATCCTCATATCAAGTTTCAAGACTTTCAGCACAAAATTGCACAGTCAAAAAACCCTAATTGCACTACAGTCAACTGTAGGGGCAAAATGGTCATTTGACAGTCAAAAGTTCAAATTTTTGGTCAACATATCATTTTGAAGCCACAAACATCATTTGATCAATGCTTGATCATGATTCTCAAAGCTTGGCTCAAAAATCATCCAAATGCAAAAGTTTCCTTATTTGGATAGTTGAAAAAGTCAACTGAAATTGACCAGGGCATAACTTTCACATGGATTATCAGAAAAATTCCATCCAAATCTCATTTTGAAGAGAAAGACATTTCCTACAACTCATCTTCATACTTCAAGTCCAAGAAATTCTCTCACAAAAAGTTATCAATTTCAACATTATAGGTCATTTTCAAAAGTCAACAAAAAGAGACTTTAAGTCAAAGGCCATAACTTGAGATTGGTAAATCAAAATGACATGGGACCAAAGGAGTTGGTTAGAGGACTCAAATACCTTTCCAAAATGTCCAAGAACATGAGAAAATCTTAAAAATTGAGCAAGTTATGCTTTGTGGAAGTTGGGAAATTTTTGGATATTTTGAAAAGTCAACATTGATTCAAATGGTCTAAAATTGCTAATGGGCCCATTTTTCTTCCACAAATCATTATCCATGGCATGTGCACGACTACTTGGCCCAAAGGGAAGTATTTCTTCATTTTTTATTTATTTATTTGAATTTTTATTTATAATAATTCATTTAAATCAAATTAAATGTATGAAAAATACTTAACCTAAAGTTTTAAATCTTTTTGTGCATGTTTTACCCTCAAGATATCGTGCATGTACCAATATGGAAAGATTTGGATTGATTGGTATGATTGAGAACAAAAAGCACATGGAAAAAGATTGAAAAAATCTTTGAAAATCAATTTTCAAAAACCATCATTGCAAGAGATTTGGATCAATATTCTTAACCTAATTCACTACTACATATGCAAGGATCACAACCCTAATCAAAGAACACACGCAGCTGCTCAGAAAACCATTATCAAACTTGAACTTTTTCTCAAAAAATCTCAAATCTGAAAACACCTTTGCAAGGCGATTCAAGTCTCAAAACCTATCTCATTAGCTTCCTCAAGCATTATAGGACGTATTCCAATCAAGAACATCCATCCTAACGCGTTGAATTGGTATACAGAAACCCACTTTTCTCTTATATTTTTCAAAATCGTATTTCCAGATTTAGGCGTTTTCATGGCATTTTGATTATGCATTTATATTGAGTAATGTGTTCTGAAGCTAACTGTATGAATTGATTGTGTTTTTATGAGCTATACAAGAAATCGCCATGGTCGTATTTTAGGGTTTGCAGGACCTTAAATTGGGGATTTTGAAACAAAGAAAAATTGGCCTTCCAGACCCATACCATTAGAATAAGCGCACTTGGACGAAGTAGAATCCATCATCGCGCTCAATTTATGAGCGACCTAGGCTTATTCGCTATTTTCTGGAAAGTGGCCTAAAGGAACATTTAGAAAACCGTGGCCTATCTGTTTGTATTTCATGAACGAGGAAGAAGATGACCTCGTGGCGAGATGTGATAGGGTCATTTAAATTTCGCGCGCAGAGTCCACTAACACATTGTTTTTCTTTTATATTATTTGCTTGTTATTATATATTAACATGCGTTGGTTGGTTCAGCTGGCAAGGCATAGTGGTTGCAACATTCCTGACCTGGATTCGAGTCCCAGGTCTTTTTTGTCTCAATATTATTTTTCAATATATGTTCACATGCAGTTTCAATAGCAAGAGCGTACCATACACCCTCCAGATCAAACCGTCCACGTGCATATGAGCCTCAGATCAAAGGCCAAGAATTGAGGCATATGATAAATCCCAGTCAACGCATCACATGCTAATGCCAAAGTCAAATGGACCAATGGATAAATGGGCTTAAAATTCCTAAAGATACCTCCTAATTTGGGGTCTGAACCCCCTGGGTTTGTAATCCTCTCTATTTTCTTTGATTTTATTATTTTCTATTTTTTCCTTTTAATTATTGCTTTCAATTAATTAATTATTTTCATAAATATAAAAAAAACCCATAAAAAAAATCACGAAAGAATTAAAATAATAAATATTTTTATTTCTAATATTTTCATAAATAAATTTGCATGTAATTATTTAGTTTTAAATTAGGTTGCAATTTTAGTTCTTTTAACAAAAATCTAAAAAAAAAAACAATAGAATTAGGTTTAATTAATTTTTCATCCTTTTTATTTTTTCTTTCATAATAATTAAAATAACTAAATATATATATTTTATAATTAAATTGTATATAAAAATTAGGTTTAATTTAGGTTAAAAACTTCAACATTTTTCTTAATAAATTAAAAATAATTAGAATTAGGGTTTGCATCTTATTTTTAATTTTAGTTAATTCTCCTTTTTCATATTAAATCATAAATTCTAAAATACTAAAAAATACCAAAAAAAACAAGTTCTTTCTTTCTTTTAATTTTAATTAATTCCATATAATATAATTTTGCAAAAGGGTCCAACGCCCTCGTTCTTAATTTCTTATCAATTCGCATACTTATTTCTTTTCCGTTTATAATACTTATGTATCTCTCCCGAAGCCATGTAATTAATTTCTCGCGCTTTTATTTACTTTATTTATTTTCTGTCAAATCGGGTTCGAGAAACTTTTGGCGATGTGGACCCGCGCCTTTTGTAATAGCTTATAATTTACTTTTTCTCGCAATATTTTAACTGTTAAATCAAAGCCTGAAAGAATGTATGGACATAAATAAAAACAAACGCTAGAACACCAATAACATGACAAAAGACAAATGCAAATGAAAACGACACACAAATCGCACACACCACCCCTAGGGTACGCCTCACTGTTGCCTTGCCTCGAAAGGTGATCGTCGAGTAGAGGATGTCTTAGTAAGTCCTCATGATCCAGGAACCTGGCATGAGGGTAGCTTCTAAGGTGTCTTCCTATTGCTCCGGTGATCACCATGTCCCGAACCTCGAATTGACCCGAACAACTCCAATAGTAGTGCTACCTACCTCTTAATGGTGGGATGGCATTACTGTTAAGGACATTTACACAGACGAATTCCTTAGGGTAGGTAGACGACTCTAGATACTTGCTCTAATTTCAAAACAAATCAAAAAATACTTTTCACACCCACACATTTTCAAAAGCTTTCGAAAGCAATTTTTCAAACACTCTTAGGACCGATACAAGAGTCGAACTGGAATTTTCAAAGAAACTTTTAAAAAAAACCACATTGAAAAGCAAACAAACCATTTTTGAAAACACAATGAGCAAGTATCTAAGAGCCCATGGATAACCATGGATAGAAAGGGTGCTAATACCTTCCCTTTCTATAATCTACCTCCCGAACCGAGAGCAATCTCTTTAAGGAATTTTTCTGTGCTTTTGTCCTTTCCATTTGGAGAAAATAAAAGACGGTGGCGACTCTTGCTTCCGCGACATTTCGCGAACCAGCGTTAAACAGTCAGTTCCAGATCCACCGATCACAACAAGTTCTTAAATGTTGATGACAATCAGTCTCCATCGTTGACCAATAGTAAACAGCCCTTAAGATTTTCTTAGCCATCGTATGTCCACTTGAGTGGGTATCGAAAAGACCATTGTGCATGTCTTCCATAATATCCTCTGCCTCCTTCTTGTCCATACATCGGAGTAGAGTTTAATCATGGTTGCGCTTGTATAATATCACGTTACTTAGGAAGAATTTGGCTACAAATCTTCGCAAGAACTTTCTGTCATTGATAGATGCCCCTTCTGGATATTATTGTGTTTCAAGGTGTCTCATCACCTCATGGTACCATGGCTTTTCTGAGTTGGTGTCGAGCTCATAGCAATGTGTAGGTTCATCGAATCTTTCGATTGTTATCATAGGGGCTTTATTATCCCATCTGACCTTGAACATTGAAGACATGGTTGCCAAAGCGTCAGCCAACTGGTTTTCTTCCCTATGGAAGTGCTCAAAAGTGATTTCTTCGAAGTGAGGAATCAGGGATAGCACAAGTTCCTTGTAAGGGATGAGATTAGGGTGTTTAGTGTCCCAATCTCCTTTTACTTGGCTGATCACTAGGGCGGAATCCCCAAACACATCCAAATGTTTTATCCTTAAGTCCATAGCAACTTTCAGACCTAAGATGCATGCTTCGTACTCGGCCATGTTGTTTGTGCAATCGAAACATAGTCTGGAAGTGAAAGGAGTGTGGCAACCTTCAGGAGAGATGATCACAACACCAATTCCATCACCTAAGGCGTTGGAAGCCCAATCGAATACCATAGTTCATCGGGATCCTTGTTCAGGTCCGTCATATGGTCCAAGTTTCACACCGTCGGTTACCAGCATGATGTTCTCATCAAGGAAGTCAAAGTTCATTGACTGATAATCATCTACAGCTTGGTGGGCCAAATGATATGCTAGTACACTTCCTTTGATGGCTTTTTGAGTTATGTATTAGATGTCGTACTCGGTCAAGATCATTTGCCATCTGGCTATCCGTCCGGAGAGGGCAGGTTTCTCGAAGATGTACTTGATTGGGTCTATTTTAGAAATTAACAGAGTGGTATGAGTCAACATATACTGTCTCAGCCGGCGAGCAGCCCATGCCAGAGCGCAGTAAGTCTTCTCGAGTAGTGAATATCTCGTTTCACAGTCGATAAACTTTTTGCTCAGGTAATAAATAACATGCTCTTTTCGGCCAGACTCGTCATGTTGGCCCAAAACACACCCCATAGAATTCTCTAGTATTGTCAAGTACATGATCAAGGGTCTTCCTTCAACTGGAGGCATGAGAATAGTAGGTTCTTGTAGGTATTCTTTGATTTTGTCAAAGGCCCTGGCATTCATCGTTCCACCTGACTACCTGATCTTTCTTCAAGAGTTTGAAGAGTGGCTCACAAGTAGCAGTTAAGTGTGATATGAAACGTGCAATGTAATTGAGGCGACCCAAGAATCCTCTGACTTCTTTTTCAGAATGGGGAATTGACATTTCTTGGGTGGCCTTTACCTTGGCAGGATCAACTTCAATGCCTTTACTGCTGACAACGAAACCTAGAAGCTTTCCAGAGCGTACTCCAAATGTGCACTTGTTAGGGTTTAACCTCAGTTTGTACTTCTTCAGTCTCTCGAATAGTTTGTGCAGGTGATCGAGATGTTCTTCATCGATTTGTGATCTGGCAATCATATCATCCATATATACCTCTATCTCATGATGAATCATGTCATGAAATAAAGCAACCATAGCCCTATTATATGTTGCCCCTGCATTCTTTAATCCGAACGGCATGACCTTGTAGCAGAAGGTGCCGCAATGCGTAACGAAAGTAGTCTTTTCCATATCTTTGGGAGCTATCCTTATTTGATTATAGCCTGAGAAGCCATCCATGAATGAGAAGACCTTATGCTGAGCAGTATTATCGACTAAGACGTCAATGTATGGTAGAGGGAAGTCATCATTGGGGCTTGCCCTATTCAGATCCCTATAGTCTACGCACATGCGCACTTTCCCGTCTTTCTTTGGCACTGACACTATATTGGCCACACATTGAGGATAGGATGTTACAGATAGGAACCCTGCATCAAATTGTTTCATTACTTCGGCTTTGATCTTTTCAGACATATCAGGCCTCGTGCGATGAACTTTTTGTTTAACAGGAGGGCAATCTTCTTTAGTTGGTAGGCGATGAACCACGGTGTTGGTATCCAACCCAGGCATATCTTCATAAGACTAAGCAAATACTTCCACATAATCATGCAACATCTGAACCAACCTGCTCTTGACACTGCTTTCCAAGTTAGCGCCGATCTTGATTTCCTTCTTATCAGACTCAATACCCAAGTTGATAACCTCAATTGACTCTTCATGTGGTTGAATAGCTTTTTCCTCTTGTAATAGAAGTCTGGCTAGTTCTCCTGGTATGTCACAACTTCCTTGCCTTCGTCTTCGGCTTTGTTGATAGGGCATTCAAAGTCATAATCGACAATAGTAGAGTCATTGGCAATAGGATCCAAAGTGGATGTAGACCTGTAAGAGTGCGTGTGTGCATGTGAAATACATGGCTATTTTTGAAAATGTATTTGAAAGAAAGGAAAGACAATGAACACAAATATTTGAATGCAAAAGAGTTCAATGTACTGAATGATCATATGATTAGATAAACATAAATAAAACCCTTGACAAATGGACCAAAGTGCCCCGGGCTACGCACATGGCTTAAAAGTCATTATCAAAATATTACAGACAACAAGTTCTTGAATTGACAGAAAAGTAATAACAAGTAGATTACTCCTCAATGAAGGAGATGGGTATAAAGTCCTTTGTATGCCAATTCTTCAGCTCCGTTGTTGTTGGGTACACCCACTCCTCAAATGCAGTTCCTTCTTCAGAATCACTCACAGCGTTGACTTCGTGGCTTTCAATGCGAAGAGGTTTCTTTCCAGCACGAGTACGCCTCATTTCCTTATGAGCTTTAACGGTGAAGCCCAAACCAAATTTGTCTGCTTTAAAATGGATATCGAGGAGTTGCCCCCAAGTATCACAGTTTCCTTCTTCCATTGCCACACGAGCATCCTTGACTGAAACCACTTTTGGCGTGGCCTTAACAGCTTTAGACTCATCAAAAGAACACTTAGTAGCAGCAACCATAGGCGGCATAACCTCAAAGGCTTGACATGGGGTTTCAATAAATTCTCCGTCCATCTCTACGTACTTGAAAGAATTAAAGTGGCGTACCATAAACTCTTCTTCCCCGTAGACGGTGACTATTTTGCCTTTGATTGGGTATTTGAGTTTCTGATGGAGGGTTGAGGTCACTGCCCCAGCCTTATGAATCCACAGGCGACCTAACAGACAAGAATAGGCCGAACGAATATCCATAATATAGAAGGTGGAGTTGAAGGTTTGGGAACCCACTTTGATTGAAAGATCTACTTCCCCATGAACGGTCCTCTTTGATCCATCAAACGCCCTTACGATGATATCACTTGGTTTCAAGATTAAATTTTCATAGTTGTGACGGTCTAATGCCCCCTTGGGCAATACATTTAGAGAAGAACCAGTGCTGACTAACACATGTGCTAAGGTAGTCCCTTTGCACTCGATTGACACATGTAATGCTTTATTGTGATCCTTCCCGAGGGGTGTTAAGTCAGCATCTGAAAACCCTAGGCCATTATCAGCTGTCAGGCTAGCCACGCAATTCTCAAATTGGTTTGTTGTCGTCTCATGGGGGACATGAGCCTTTTTCAGAAACTTGATTAATGTCTGAGCATGGGCATCGGAGCAAAGCAGTAATGATAACATTGAAATCTTAGAGGGGGTTTTCCACAATTGTTCTACAATTCTGAAGTCACTTTTCTTGATGATCTTCAAAATCTCGTCCATTTCACGGGCGGAAGGTTCTTCACTAGCTACATCTTTGGAAGGTACCTCAATCACATCAGGCTCAACAACCTCCCCCTTCCCTTTGGTATCGGCATTTGGTTTGGCAACAGTAATGCGGATGGGCATTTTTGTAACTACTGGAGGTGAGATATTGGGTGAGAATATTCTCCCAGTTCTAGTTACCTTGCTTGAGCCAGCTATGTTGCCAATATCGTCATCTCTTCCCTCTTCAATCCAGGCATCTTGCTTAATCCCATGATAGAACACTTCAGCACCATAATTCCATGTTATCGCTTTATTTGAAGAGTAGGGAATTGGTCCGAGATTGGTAATTATTAGGGGAGCGATAGCAGGTTCATTTGAAATCCTAATAGGGCCTTTGGAGGTGATCCTAATAGGTTTGTTGGAGATGGTAATAATGGAAAGGTCTTCGCATTTGTTAACCAAACTCTTGACAGATGGAGTCTTTTCAAAAAGAATATTGTGTCCATCAGGCGTTGCATACATTTCTTCAGCCTTTCACAACTGTTGTATTGTTTCGTACAACACATACAGTCTTTTTTACAGCCAGGAAAAATCCCAGCTTTCAACAGATTGTTCTTGATTATATTCAGCGGAGTAGTCAATTCTTCAACAGAGGCAATGACAATTATATCTTCGAAAGGGTTAACACCTTTGTCATGCTTTGGCATTGGAGCGATAATTACATTTGGCATGGGAGGAGGATCGAATTCAATAGCCTTGTTGTCAATTAAATCCTTGATCTTGTTTTTCAAGGCCCAGCGCTGATCAGTCTCGTGCCCGGGGCTGTTTGAGTGGTAAGCACACTTTGCATTCATATTATATTTTGGTGACAAGGTGTCAGGGTTGGAGGGAGGATCGCGCAATGTCACTAAATTAGCCTTGAGCAGATGTTGAAAGGCTTGAGATAGTGACATGCCTAACCTCGCAAATTGTCTTCTTGGAGCTTCAAAATGTTGATGATTTGTAGATGGTCTTGGAGTAGGAGTTGGATTGGAGATTCGGACAACATTGACAGATAGATGATTATTCTTCTTGGCATGGGCCTTTTCCCCATACACAACATTAACTTCTTTCTTCGCAGCAAAAGGTCTCTTGAAAGGATTGGGAGTGGAGGTGGATGCCACAGAGATCTTCCCACTTTTAATGCCACTTTCAACTCTTTCACCGGTTAAGATTAATTCGATGAAACCAGAAGAAGAGTAGCCAACCAGTAGATTAAATAAAGGACCAAATAAAGTGCCCATGAACATGTCAATGTGTTCCCTATCAGTCAAGGGAGGTTGGACCCTACTAGCAAGGTCTCTCCACTTCTGCGCATATTCTTTAAATCCTTCGTTTTTCCCCATGGTCATATTTTGCAATTGAACCCTTGTTGGCACCAAGTCGGCATTGTACTGATATTGATGGTAGAAGGCAGTAGCTAGACCCTCCCAAGTATTGATGCGAGAGCCATCCAACTGATAAAACCATTCAAGTTGTGTTCCAGCCAGACTCTCTTGGAAAAAATGAACCCATAGCTTTTTATCGGTAATGTGCGGTTGTATCTTGCGCACATAAGACTTTAAATGGAGCTTTGGACAAGAGACTCCATCGTATTTTGCAAAGGTTGGTATTTTGAATTTGTAGGGAATGACTACCCCAGAGATTAACCCCAAGTCGTCAAAATTTAAACCGGGGGCGGCTTGGATTTCAACAACTTTCAACTTGTCTTTTAACTGCTTGTATTTGATGTCTGCGGGTGGATACTGTTTGTTGAAATAATCATCATCAGATTCTTGATCATTGGCATACTCAGCCCGAGTACTCTTGACCTTGCTAACCTGGTTCTCATCCTCTTTAGATGAGTCTTCGCCTACTGGGATCTGACGGATTGTCTCCTTGAACCTTCTACCCATGTTGAGTAGAGCTTTCTTTTTTGGCTTCTTCTTAGCGGCCA
Source organism: Vicia faba (assembly GCA_948472305.1). NCBI lineage: Eukaryota > Viridiplantae > Streptophyta > Magnoliopsida > Fabales > Fabaceae > Vicia > Vicia faba. The sequence continues at coordinate 347,938,552 of OX451737.1, forward strand.
ACAAAGCCTTCATATCTTGCTGTCCCTTGGCCAGGGTGAGTAAAGCTTCTTGAAATTGAGAATTCTGGGTTTAGAGTTCCGTCACAGTTTTCTCTAGATCCATCTTGCTGAAATAAATAGCGGAGAGATAAGGAAACCTGTTATGCGACAACCTGTCATGTTATGATGCATGGAATATGTATATGCAAATGATTTCAAGGATTAATGAAATTTAAATTTATATAGACAAAAGAATGAACAAACATTAACTTTCATTTAGTCAAAACAAGAAAGTTTACATTATGCCCCTTGGGCTTACAAAATAGCTTTCTATGATAAAAAGACCGAACGCATCCTTTTGGTGTGAGATAAGCATTCACATTATGCTCTTCTTGTAGCTGTTTCGTAAGCTCCAAGACCTTCTTCTCACTAGCATAGAACTGAGCCTCGAAAGCATCTCGTTATTCCTTCAGCTGGATCCAACCCTTTTGTAAGTCTTCGAGAGAAGTAGGCATGTCGGGATAGATGACAGTGTAGGAAACATCTCCTTCGTCCACAGTATCCATGATGATTTGTAAAATGGAAGGATAAGGCATCACAAGTGTCTGAGCGCGAGCCTGTACCCACCTGAGGTAAGGCTCGAGAGGGATAAAGTTTTTGTGTCCCAAAGTCCTATTGTCCACCATGTTTACCATTTTCCAAGCTCGTGTAAACCTCTGGCGGTAATCTTGGTCTTCTTTGTCATAGTCGAACACCAGACCTTGAATGAGCATTTCATGAGGACCGTCTCTTCAGGCATACCCAAACTGTCGAAGAGCTAAACAAGGATTGTAGGTGATACCTCCCCTAATACCAAGCAAATGGACGTTAGGGAATTCCCCACAACGGTAAATGATGGAGACGTCTTCCAAGGATCTTGAACACCAACAAATGTCATCATGGGTGAGGGGCATTATCCTTTGAGACCATGTCAATCTTTGCTTGTTCTTCAGTACTGATTGAGGTAGGTGTGAAGCGAACCATTTGGAGAGTATGGGAATACAACACAAGAGAGTACCTCTTTTCTTCATGGTGCGGGTATGAAGGCAATGCAAGATGTCTCCCAATAAGGTAGGTACGGGATTGCGAGAGAGAAAGACTTTTATGGTATTAACATCTATGAATTAGTCCGAGTTGGGGAACATAACCAAACCATAAATGAGGAGAGCCAGGATGTCTTCAAAAGCTTGGAAATCCATGTCGTCCCAGAATGAACGAGCCTTCTCCAATAGAAACTTGGCTAGGAAACCTTTGACCCCAGTTCTTGTCTCCCAATTGGCTATGACATCAGCTCTTTTCATATGCAAAGCTTCGGCGATGATTTCAGGTTTTGGAATCCCTTCTAGACCGGTGAACGGTATCTGACCAAGCACGGGCACCCCTAAGAGTATAGAGAACTCTTCCAGTGTAGGTACCAACTGATAGTCCAGGAAAGTGAAACAATGATATACGGGATCAAAGAATTGGAATAGTACACATATCATCTCTTTTTGGAAGTTGGATGTAGCCAAACTGAGGAGTCGACCATATTTCTTGGTAAAAGGAGAATCCCTGGGAACTCTTTGGGCTTACTCTTGAAGCTGAGGGTGTGCTTTTACAAATCTGATTCAGATGGTGTTTCTTCGGCCGAAATTCATGACCTATAAAACAAAAACAAAGATAAATTTCTAAATCCTTGAAATGGTTAGTGAGTATGCGTATGATGCTTTATGATGTTTATGATGTTATGTACAAGTAAGTATATACACACAAAGCAAAAAAATCCCTATGTTTTAGGTTTGCATGAGGTCTTATAGGCAAGTACCCTCTTGAAGTTTAGTTGGCTTAACTTGTCCTAGTAATAGTGATCGGGTTCTAAAGGATATCAATATCACCGACCTTTCTTTTAGGCGTTGTCTCAACACAATCAATCTTTTCTTGCGGCCGAGATATCCCAAAAGTCCATCCTCAATTAGTGTAGTATCGAGTATCAATCAATTTTCATCTCTACACCGAAATCGATTATCTCACTACGTCCTAATAGCCAAGTTTGTTCAATTAGGGTTCTAAGGTCAGTTAGTGCTTCATGAAGCCACTTAGCGGCCATGTATTCTCCTTGATTCACCATGAGGGATACCGGTACCTACAAATGCGTCACACTAACGTAGCCATTGCTTCAACCATATCGGTCTATGCCGTACAGTTTCCACAATCTATTGCTACTTACCTAAAAAGGTGTCCCAGATCTGGGTGGAGGATCAAAGCAAGCCCAAGCAGAGATCCATAATGTAAAGTATACAAATCAAACAAAGAAAGCAAATAAATGTGATCTAACCCTAAGGTAACCCCACTTTAGAAAGTTTCCCCAGCAGAGTCGCCAGTTTTGTGATACGGTGGGAGAACTGACTTGGGTGTTTTGCATTTGTGTTTGCAAATGTTGCGGTTTAGCAAGAGTCTCCACCGACTTTTCTTTTATCTAAAAGGAAAGGTGAAAAAGCACATGAAATACCTTTAGAGATGTTTTCTTGATTTCGGGGGGTAGATTATGAAAAGGGAAGGTATTATCACCCTTTTCATCCATGGTTTTCCATGGGCTCTTAGTTACTCGATAGATCACTTGCTTTTGTTTGAAAAATGTGCTTTGTGTGGTTTTTGAAAGTATTTTGAAAAGGCGCCATCGTTTAGGCAAACTTTGTAATAATTCTCGTTCGTAAGAATATATATACAAAGTGTTGATCTTTTGAAAATGTTTTCAATGTTTGGAAAATGTTTTGAAGATGTTTTGAAAGTGTATGTGATTGTTTTTAAAAATAGCAAGGATGTTTGTTTTGAAATTGAGCAAGAAACTAAAAGTAATCTACCTACTCAAAAGGTCTTAGGTGTTCTTTTTCCTCCTCCTTTGGACGTTGCTATCTTACCATTGTTTTGGTAAGAAGCCCCATTGTTGGATGTGAAGGGACTGGCATTGGGTCATCGTATGACCATGATAGCAATGTTGTGAGATGTCTTAGCATTTTTTCTTTAGGGACTAAGATCATTTTAAAAGGCAACATTAATAGCGTCATCGAGGGACTATGGTCTCATTTTTTTCGATTTGTTTGTGCTAAAACATCCCACATGCATAACATGGCTATTTTTGTAAGGCAACAAGTGGAATCACCCTAGGGGTGCTAGTGCGCAAGTGTATTTGATTGCATGCATAATTTTGTCTTGAATTAGGGTTTTCTAACATTGATTTTAGTATTGCCATACACACCCTAATTACTACAATATATGAAAGCAATAAAAGTGCAGAAATGTAAAGCCCTACGCTATTACAATATTTAGGGGGATGGGGTGTACAAATTTATGAATGGGGATTGCAAATTAAAATTCTAGGTCATTATTACAACCATATTGAAATAGATAAGAATGTACAGGAAATGTAAAATGCTTATTTATTTAAGAAAAGAAATAAGTTTTGTTTAAGAAAATATTTTTTGTCTTTTTAAGTTAAAAGAAATAAAATATGATATATGAATATGAAATATTTTTGGTGTTTTTATTTATTAATGAAATAAAAAAGTGATGAAAATAAATAATAAAGGAAAGAAGACAAAATCAGCGTAAATGCTGAAACAGAAGAGGTCAGAAGTTTTGACTCTGACGTGCTGCACAAACAGAAACACGTTAGTAAAAATATGGAAGTTCAGAAGTTCTGGATCTTCTGAGAATTCAGAAGTTTTCAGAAGTTCTGATGCAATTGACAGAACTTCGTCTCCCTTCTCCATACTAGTCAGAACATTTGCAGCTTAGTCATTTCTTAACGGAACAGAAGTTGCATACATGACAGTTATGACAAGTTTCAAGAAATATCAGAAACATAAATCAGAAGCAACATGAATTTACTAATCCTAATTCTGAGTCCTAATTTCTTTATGAAACTCTGAACTGAAATTCCCTCTATTTAGGCAGGCAGATGCATGAAATCTTAGAATATGTACATCATCAGAATCAAAATATCTACATTGTGTTAAATATGCAAAATCTGACAATGCCTAAATAATATGGTGAGAGTCAGCAGAAACTTACCTTGTAGCTGGCAAATACTCTAGGAGCTGGAACCTGGTTCTAACTACTTGTGGTATTCTGAACAGCTTCTTCGCGTGTTCAGCAGGCTGAAACTTTCAACTTGGGTTGTAAATGATTTAGAAAATTCTGGAATAACCAAGGGATAAAGTTCTGATCCTTTGAAGTGGATATTGGTGGAGAATGTGTTACTGTTTGATTACTGAATTTTGGATGGCTTTTGAATGTATATTAGGAACTGTATGGGTGGTTTTTGTCAGAAAATAACTTAAGAAAAAAATGGAGTTTTAATGCAAGAATAAAATGCTAAGGTTTTGTATTTTTGTTTGCAATCTTTTTGGCCTCTTGGAATTTTTTGCAGGGGTTCAAGGTTTTTCTTTCTCAAATTCCACACCTCTTTCTCAAATTTTTCCGACCTCTTTTCAATAGCCAAAGGTGTTCTATTTATAGGAAAAGGTTTTGCATTTTGGAGAGGTCAAGTGGCACCAACATCATACGCTAGATGCTGACTTACTCTTGAAGTAAGCTTAAACAAGTGGGGTTTAATGCACCAAGTAGGATGGTTAATAGAGCCTAAGCTGGATTTGGCAGCATGAATTAAGGAAAAGTAGAAGCAGCGCATGGGTCTAGCATACTTTTGCACAAAAGTTTGTCTTCCCAAGACAATAGGGGTACACGTGGGGGAAATCCTTTGGATAACAACTCACAAGTGGTTGTGAGCATTAAATGATGATGAGATTTACCAAATCAGAGATCCTACAACATGAGATTCTACACCATGGATTAGTTCTGGATCAGAAGTTTTGCTTCAACGTAGCATCCATCCTCTGATCTTTGTATATTATGACTCCAGCATGTTCTGAAGGAACTTTCATACTTTCTAGAAAGCTTGCAGTACGCTTCTTAACCTTCTTTGAATTACCTTGCCAAACTCTAACTGAAACCTTTTGTGAAAAATTTTCCAGAAGTTCTGACCAAAATCTGCCTTGAGAGTGTCCAGAATTTGCTGAGTGTTATGGTGATAATCTGGTCAGAAGTTCTGAATTTGTCATATTTTCTTAAACACTTAGAAAAAATTCTATGTATTTAGAATTTTGACTTTTTGGATTTCTTGATGAAACAAAACCTTATATTTCAACATGTCTTGATGAAATATGATTCTTGAAATTTGATTTTGATCCAAAAGTCAAAGTTTGACTTTTCAGTGTGCAAATGACCATTTTGCCCTTGTGAATGACTTGTTTGGAAAATTTGATAATTCAAGGCCTAGAAACTTGATAGAAGCGAACCTGGGATCCAGGGTATCCCTTGTGAAATGAGAGGGCAAATTTTGGGATACAACACTTATTCCTTTTAGATCATAAACGTTATAGCCTAAAGCAGTCGGGTATTTGCTTAGGACATGTAGTAGTTTTTCTATTTCTATTTGTCCTAAATTTGCATTGACTATGACAGGTTGTTCAAGTCATGTGTCTAAGAATTTATATCTTAGATCTTTTGGTAATGTTTTAAGTTTAATAACTAGTTTCCTTAAGCAAGGCATAGGCTCAGGAGTTAGCGCGAGACACTCACTTAGATTGTCATCTTTGTATTTATCACACTAATTATCGTCTTCAAGAATTGGAGGTATAGGAATTTTTAGAGCTTCCAAATATTTAGTTTGTTGTTTCTCCATTTCTTTAACGCATTTAACAATTACGTCCAAGAAATAACATGAATCATCTATAGCCAGTTCTTTGAAGAATTGTGAGAGGATGAATTTGACTTTTTCTTCGCCGACCTCAAACGTAAGTGTGATACGGTGGGAGAACTGACATAGGTATTTTGCGTTTGATCGCAAATGTTGCGGATAGCAAGAGTCGCCACCGACTTTTCTTTTATCCAAAAGGAAAGGTGAAAAAGCACAGGAAAGACCTTTAGACATATTTTCTTGAGTTCGGGGGGTAGATTATGAAAAGGGAAGGTATTAGCACCCTTTTCATCCATGGTTTTCCATGGGCTCTTAGTTACTTTGCTAGATCACTTGCTTTTGTTTGAAATTATGCTCTGTGTGTGGTTTTTGAAAGTATTTTTGAAAATGGAACTTCGTAATGGTTCTCGTCTCTATAAGAACGCACACAAAGTGTTTGTTTCGAAAATAGTTCAAAGAGGTGTTTGTGAGATGTGTTATCGAAAGTGATTTTGAAAAGGTGTCTTTGTGATTATTCTCATCTCTATAAGAACGCATACAAAGTGTTGTCTTTTGAAAATGTTTCAAATGAGAGTGTTGGTGTAAAATTTTTTTGTTGTGAGCAAGCGAGTAACTAAGAGCGAACCTACCTACTCAAAAGGTCTTAGATGTTCTTTTCCTCCTCCTTTAGATGTTTCTATCTTACCATTGATTTGGTAAGAAGCCCCATTGTTGGATGTGAAGGGACGAGCGTGGGACTTTTAAATAGTCATAGAAGGCAACTTATGTGACGTTTTAGCAATGTCGTTTTGGGACTAGATCGTTTTACCGAAGGCAACATCGAGGGTCATCGAAGGACTACGATCTTTTTTATCGAAGGGTCTTTGCTAAAACGTCCCATATTCGAGGGACATGACTATTTTCCGAAAGGAAACAAAGTGAGATTACCCTAGAGGTGTTAGCGTGCAAGTGTGTTAGTTTGCATTCATTTTTTCTTATATTTGAAAGTTATCTATTTATTGATTTTATCTTTCCATACATCCTATTTACTAGCAATATATGAAAAGCAAGTAAAAATGCGGAAAATAAAATCTAAGCTATTACATCACTTTAGGGGGATGGGGGGTACAATTTAACAATAGGGATGAAATGGAGACCGAAATATTACACCCATATCGAATAATAATGAAAACAATGTAAAAGCAGTGCAAAACAAAGGGAAAAATGTATTTTGAACTGCTATGTGTCGACCCATGTTGTTATGCATCGACACATAGCTTTTCCTTGCTACTGTAAAACAAAATCAGTTCAGTATGGATCGACACATAATGGGATGTTTCGACTTATGCACCTTCTTGTATCGACGTGAAACACGTATGTATCGACTCATAGGCTCTTCCAGCTTCTGTTTTGCAATCTTAACTCAATATGGGTCGACACATGGGGGTTATGTGTCGATACATGTTGTATTTTCTGCCTTAAACATTGTTTTTCTTGTCTGTACAGGTTAGCTTACAACATATGATGAATATGTGTAAATAAAAAATGAGTGAATAAGCCTAAATCATAAACAAACGACTAGTTCAAAGGGATAATAAAATAATACATCTTATCTTCAAGAGCAACAGATTGTTAATGATGTATAAAAGATATCAAGTCAAGAGTACTTACTTTTGGGCTGCACTGGTTGTTTTAGATCTGAATGCTTTTTCCAAATGTTGTGATGACTTTGTAAGTCTTCAGAAAGTTGCTCCGGACTGCTGGAACTGAGTTGGACTGTACTGTAATATTTTTGGTATTTTTGATGGTGAAGATGAATAGGCATTACAAGGACTGTTTTTATGTTTGGACAAACTTTGTATGTGATGAAGTGTTTGGCTTATGGAGAGTTTGTATGGTGGAATGATGGGTTGGGGTTCTGTTTTGAATAAGAACAGAACTGGTTTTTTGAATGAATGAGATTTTGAGGGTTTACCAATATAACTTCTGGCTTTTCTCCTTGTCCTTTATCTCTATTTTTTCTAAAACTCTTTCTCTTGTAAATTCTTCTTCTATTTATAGGCAAGGGTTTTGTGCATATGATTTGATTAGGATTATAAGACAGCATGTTATGGTTTGGTTGGATTACAAAGATCAAACTAAGTTAAGTACTTTATAGTCCCAAGATGAAGTACCAAAGTTGCTGGTATTGAGGAGCTACTTCCCATGATTTATGGTGAAGTAAAATCAGAAACCAGCAAGGTATGGGCTCAAGACAAACTTTGTACAAAAAGCTTGCTTTTCAAGAATAGCAATGGTGCCTTTATGCCATAAATGGAAAGATCTTTTGGACAATGGTTTAAACACTTAGGTAATAGCTCAAGAGTGGGTGTAAGCAATAAATTATGATGATATTTGCAAGCAAAGAAATCTGCAACATAAGATTATGCAGCAAATCATGAGAGTCTTGTTATGTGTTCTTCACTTAGAATGACTTGCAATTCAAAGATGGATGGCCAAGTTCAAGCCCTTGAATATCCTAGCTCAAGTATGATAAATTTATGCTCTTGGATGTTTTGGAAAGCTTGAAACATCCTATATAACTTTCATGTTGTCCATTTTGAAAAAATCATCTTGGAACTATGTGAAAAAATGCCAAGTTGGGATAAAAACTTGACCAAAACTGCTGAAAATTTCTCTAAGTATTAAATGAAAATGTCACGACTTCATGAATTTATAACTTGAAATCCAAGAATATTTAGGAGAAGTTGTGTAAAGAAATGTTGTATATATCATGGAGATCTACAACTTTAATGTTGGAAGTTTCTCTTGAATCATCTTGCATCATGGTGAGAATTTTGCTCAAAGTTTATGAAAAAAACATGAAATTTCCAACACTTAGAAAAATTTCTAAGTTTAGAAATTTTGACTTTTCAAAATGAAATCTTGACTTTTTGATTTCTTGATGAATAAGTTTCATATCTTGACATTTTTTGATGAATTATGATCTTTTGCACTTGAATTTGACCAAAGAGTCAAAGTTTGACTTTTCAGTATACAGTTGACTTTTGATCAGTTGATTGCAAAATTCATATGTCAATCTAATGGACTTGCAATGTTTTGAACCATGTTATTAGGTAAAATGGTGAAATTGGACTCTTGAGATCATGCCTTAAACCAATTGATCATTTTCTAGGTCAAAAATCAGAAATTGCCCTTTCCCAATTAAAACCCTAATTTTGACCATTTTGCCCTTTTGATGATTTGAGCAAATTTCTTGAGGAATTGTGATCCAAACTTGATCAAATGATACATATGAGTCTAAAATGTTGACATGGATAAAAAAATATGAAGTTTGACTATAAATTGGCCATGGTTGACTTTTTTTCCAATACAACTGATTTTTAGGTCAACTATCCAATTGACTGATCAAAAATGTGGTTCAAAGCTTGAAACTTGTCATGAGTAATCTTAAGGGTCCATAATGATGTTTGAAAGTCATATGAAGCATTGATAGCTCAAAAATCCTTGGGAAAACTCAAACCCTAATTTTGGGTCATCAGTGTGAGATGAGATGTCCTGAGCTGACCAAACCCTAATCTAGTATTGAGTCAAAGAGATCTTGTGAGAAAAGTCTTAATAAATGAGAGGGAAAAGTTTGGGCTACAACAGCTGCCCCTGTTCAATCTTCTTAGACCTGAAGAGTTAGATTGGTGAGTTTTGTCATTCGTGACTCGAAGGTGGGAGAATGATTGGACACTAGAGTTCCCAGAAATTTGCACTCGACGCTGTGTAGTTTGAGGGAATGGGCTTAAAGACGCCATTTAGAGAAGTGAAAAAATCTTGTTAGAGATGGGCTTGTAGGTGCCATCCAAGAATGTTTGTTGAATTGCAAGTTGTAAGCTGAAAGAATGAGTATCAGAATTGCGTCCATGTCTTGAGCGTGTCTGAACTGTATCTGAAAGTTGAATCTGAATGAGTGTCAGGATGGCATCCGTGTCTGGAGCGTATCTGAATTGTATCTGAAAGTTGAATATGAATGAGTATCAAAATAGCATCCGTGTCTAGAGCGTATCTGAACTGTATCTGAAAGTTGAATCTAAATGAGTATCAGAATGGCATTTGTGTCTGGAGCGTATTCGTACTGTATCTGAGAGTTGAATCTAAATGAGTATCAGGATGGCATCCGTGTCTGGAGCGTATTTGAACTGTATCTGAAAGTTGAATTTGAATGAGTATCAGAATGGCATCCGTGTCTGGAGCGTATCTGTACTATATCTGAGAGTTGAATTTGAATGAGTATCAGGATGGCATCCGTGTCTGAAGCGTATTTGAACTGTATATGAAATTTGAATCCGAATGAGTGTCATGATGGCATCCGTGTCTGGAGCGTATCTGAACTGTATCTGAAAGTTGAATCTGAATGAGTATCAGAATGGCATCCGTGTTTGGAGCGTATCTGAACTGTATCTGAAAGTTGAATCTGAATGAGAGTCAGAATGGCGTCCGTGTCTGGAGCGTATCTGCACTGTATCTGAAATTTGAATTTGAATGAGTATCAGAATGGCATCCGTGTCTGGAGCATATTCGTACTGTATCTGAGAGTTGAATCTGAATGAGTATCAGAATGGCATCCGTGTCTGGAGCGTATCCGTACTGTATCTGAAAGTTGAATCTAAATGAGTATCAGGATGGCATCCGTGTATGGAGCGTATCTATATTGTATCTGAAAGTTGAATCCAAATGAGTATCAGAATGGCATCCGTGTCTGGAGCGTATCCGTACTGTATCTGAAAGTTGAATCTGAATGAGTATCAGAATGGCATCTGTGTCTGGAGTGTATCCGTACTGTATCTGAAAGTTGAATCTGAATGAGTATCAGAATGGTATCCGTGTCTGGAGCATATCCGTACTGTATCTGAAATTTGAATCTGAATGAGTATCAGAATGGCATCCGTGTTTGGAGAGTATCCGTACTGTATCTGATTGCATATTGTCAATGGTAATTGCTAATCTTATCCTGAAAAGGGTGAAATGTTAGCTAAAATACAAAGTTGTGTTCCATGAAATATATGATGCAATGTATTTGCCTTATCAATGTTTATGATATGTGGATGCAATGTTTGCGCATGTAAGCTGATTTATTGTTTGATCGAGGAAAATAAATCCTTGAATGTTGCTGAGGATATGTTGAATTTCCATGTCTTGAAGTCGAAGTACTGACGAACTCTTGTTGAGAGAAGTAAATTCCGTTGTAAGGGTAATGCCATGTACTGCTTGTAAGATTTGCTTGGGGAATCCTGAGAATTTGACGATTTCTACTGGGGATTAATAATTTGAAGTTTTAGTTCCGTTGGGGATTCAAATGACGTACTATGGGGATTACTTATGGAATAGCCTAGAGACGTTTTCCTGTCTTTTCAACCTATCAGTAATTGTCCTTCTCATTTTGTTTATTTGTAAACAGTAATTATGTTCAAATGCATATGTTCATCAATGAATCATTGGACGTTTTTGCAAACAAAACACAAGAGTAAAGAAAAAGACAAATAGTTTTTTCACTTTCAAAGGGATATCTTTGTATTGACTTTGAATAAGTATTTTGTACAAAGGAGGCAATCATTCTAGTTAGAGAATGGTGCCATAAAACAAGAAAAAATTATACAAAGGAAGATAGCTATGTGTAATAATTCCATGGGGTTCCCACTCTGCTATAGCCTTTATATCTCTGAATATCTTGTCTATTTGTTGCTTCGTCCGAAGATGATTCAATTGATCAGAAACTCCGAGCTTGTCAGTGGGAGTCAAATGTTGTCCATCAAGTGATCCGACAGGACATAGTCATACGCTTTAATTCTCTAACTTTTTCCTGGACCGCCCTTTCGGGTTTTCAGTCCACCGGGAAACCCTTTTTTGCCCAAGTCGCCCTTTCGGGTTTTCAACTTGCCGGGTGTACATATTTTTTTAATTTTTATCCCTAATTTTTACCCGAACCTTTTTGGTTCGTCGGGATGCCCTTGTTTTGCCTAGGTATGTCAACCTAGCGGGTCTCTTATGCGTAGTATCTTTTGACTATGTCCGTGTTCGCAGGGTGTGGCAGGTCGTCACTGTCCATGGTGGTCAAGATCATTGCGCCACCAGAGAATACGTTTTTTATTACAAATGGTCCTTCATAGGTAGGAGTCCATTTGCCCCTGGGATCACTTTGTGGCAGGATGATACGTTTGATCACTAGATCCCCAACTTGATATACTTGGCGTCTGACTTTCTTGTTGAAAGCCTTGATCATCCGTTTTTGATACATCTGACCATGGCAAACAGTAGTAAGTCTCTTTTCATCAATCAAATTCAGTTGATCAAGTCGAGTCTGAATCCAATCGTCTTCATTCAAACCTGCATCCTTCATAATTCTCAGAGAGGGAATATGAACCTCAATAGGTAGGACAGACTCCATGCCATAAACCAAAGAATAAGGTGTTTCCTCGGTTGACGTGTGAGCTGTGGTACGATACCCGTGAAGAGCGAATGGTAGCATCTCATGCCAGTCTTTGTACGTGACTATCATCTTTTGTATTATCTTCTTAATGTTTTTATTTGCAGCTTCGACAACACCATTCATCTTGGGCCGATAGGGATAAGAATTGTGATGCTGAATCTTGAATTGCTCGTACAAGGCGGTGATCATAGTGTTGTTAAGATTTGTACCATTGTCAGTGATGATCCTTTTCGATATACCATATCAACAAATGAGATTTTGCTTGATGAAGAGGGCAACAACATTCTTGGTAACGAAAGCAAAGGAAGCTGCTTCAACCCACTTGGTAAAATAGTCAATGGCCACTAGGATGAAACGGTGTCCATTGGAGGCTGTAGGCTTGATATCTCCAATCATATCAATTCCCCATATAGCAAAGGGCCAAGGAGCCGTTAAGACATTAAGAGGAACTGGAGGTACGTGCACATTGTCAGCATAAATTTGACACTTATGACAGGTCTGAGAGTGCTGATAGCAATCTGCTTCCATAGTAGACCAATAATAGCCTGCCCGTAGGATTTTCTTCGCCATCGTATGCCCACTGGAGTGTGTGCTAAAAGTACCTTCGTGTAATTCAGCCATGATCTTTTCTGCTTCAACCTTATCCACACACCGAAGCAGAATGGAGTCATGATTACGTTTGTACAGGATGCCATTACTCAGAAAGAACTTAGCAGAGAATCTCCTCAAGAACTTCTTATCATTGATTGAAGCTCCTTCTGGATATTCTTGAGCCTCGAGATACCTCTTGACTTCATGAAACCAAGGTTGGTCCACTACCTCTTCAGTATTAATCTCGTGATAGTGTGTCGGTTCTTTCATTCGTTCGATGGTGATCTAGGGAGCCTCATTATCCTAATTAAGTTTAAACATAGATGACATTGTGGCTAGAGCGTCTGCTAGATGATTTTCTTCTCGCGGGAAATGCTCGAAGGTAATCTTCTCAATATGTGGTAGTAATGTCAAAACATGTTCTTTGTAAAGGATAAGGTTTGGGTGCTTAGTATCCCATTCCCCTTTGATCTGACTGATGACCAAAGCTGAATCTCCAAACACAACTAAAGATTTTATTCTCAAGTCAATGGCAGCTCTGAGACCAAAAATGCATGCTTCGTATTCCGCCATGTTGTTCGTACAGTTGAAGCAAATTCTGGCAGTAAAGGGAGTATGACACCCTTCCGGAGATATGAGTACAGCGCTGATACCATTACCAAGTGCATTGGATGCTCCATCAAAGAACAGGGTCCATCAGGATCCTTGTTCAGGTCCGTCATATGGTCTGATTTCTTCACAGTTGTCTAATGTCATGATGTCTTCATCTGGGAATTCAAACTTCATGGACTGATAGTCTTCTACAGCTTGATGATCAAGATGATCAGCTAGCACACTGCCCTTTATAACTTTTTGGGTAGTATATTGTATGTCGTATTCTGTTAGGATCATTTGCCATCTAGCTATTCTCCCAGAGAGAGCGGGCTTCTGGAAGATGTACTTTATCGTATCCATCTTATATATCAACAAGGTAGTATGAGTCAGCATATACTGTCTTAGCCGGCGAGCAACCCATGCCAGAGCGCAACAAGTTTTCTCGAGCAGTGGATATCTGGTTTCACAGTTAGTAAACTTTTTGCTCAGGTAATAAATAGCGTGCTCTTTTCGTCCAGACTCGTCATGCTACCCCCATACACACCCCATTGAGTTTTCTAAAATAGTCAGATACATGATCAGTGGTCTTCCCTCGACTGGTGGCATCAAAACGGGAGGCTCTTGTAAGTACTCTTTGATTTTTTCAAAAGCAGTCTGGCATTCATCATTCCATTTGACTACTTGATCTTTCTTCAATAGTTTGAAGATTGACTCGCAAATGGCTGTTAGGTGAGAAATGAATCTGGCAATATAGTTCAAGCGTCACAAGAATCCTCTGACTTCCTTCTCAGTATGAGGAGCAGGCATCTCTTGTATTGCTTTAACCTTGGCAGGATCGACCTCAATACCTTTGTTGCTGATGACAAAGCCTAGGAGCTTACCAGACCGTACTCTGAATGTGCACTTGTTTGGATTCAACCTTAGCATGTACTTCTTTAGTCTCTCAAACAACTTTTGCAAGTGATCCAAGTGCTCTTCCTCTGTTTGTGATCAGGCTATCATATCATCTACGTAGACCTCTATTTCATGATGTATCATGTTGTGAAACAAAGCTACCATGGCACGTTGATAAGTTGCCCTAGCATTCTTCAGTCCGAATGACATCACTTTATAGCAGAATGTGCCCCACTATGTGACAAATGTAGTTTTCTTCATGTCCTCGGGTGCCATTTTGATTTGGTTATAACATGAGAATCCGTCCATGAAGGAAAACACTTTGTGCTGGATCATATTGGCAACCATGATATCAATATGGGGGAGTGGAAAATCATCTTTAGGGCTTGCCCTATTTAAATCTCTATAGTCCATGCACATTCGTACTTTGCCGTCCTTTTTAGGTATGGGAACAATGTTGGCAACCCATTGAGGATAGGAAGTGACAACCAAGAATCCAGCATTGAATTATTTCATGACCTCCGCTTTGATCTTCTCTGACATATCAGGTCTCATGCGGCGGACTTTTTGTTTTACTGGTGGACAGTCCTCTCTTGTAGGTAGACGATGTACCACGATGTCTGTATCAAGTCCTGGCATGTCTTCCTATGACCAGGCAAAGATCTCAACATAATCATGCAATAGCTGAATCAGACACTCCTTGACACTGGGCTCTAAATTGGCACCCACTTTGACCTCTTTTTTATCCTCCTCGGTACCCAGGTTGATTGTATCCATAGGTTCCTCGTGAGGCTGAATGACTCTTTCCTCTTGTTGCAGTAGTCTGGCTAGTTCCCCTGGTACTTCACAATCTTCCTCACCTTTGTCTTTGGCTTGGTAGATTAGATCCTCAGAGTCACAAAAGGCCATAGCAGTATCGTTACCCATGGAGTCCTGAATGGAGGGGTACTTGCGTTTGTGAGTGTGGGTGTGTGTAAGGGTATAGCCATCCTTAAAATAAAATGTAAAAGAAAAACAATGAGCACAAAAGTTTGTATGTGAAAAACGTCCATGATTCATTGAATGTCATATGAAGATGAAATAAAAACCCTTATAAATGAACCATTGTGCCTCGGGCAAGACACAAGGTTTTAAATGTGCGAATTGTTTGTGAATATTACGAGTCCAACAGAAATGTAAAGATAAATTACTGAGGGATGAAAGTTATTGGGACAAAGTCTCTGGCTTCCCAATTGCAAAGTCCTCCGTTGATAGTAGGAAAGATCCAATCCTCCAAGCTGCAATCCTCTTCACCATCTTCCACCATATTGACCTTTTGGTTGCTAATCTTCAAGGGTGGCCCTCCAGCACGGGCACGACGCACAACCTTCTGAGCACTTGAAGTGAACCCTAAGCCAAACTTGTCAGATTTATACGCAATATCCGGTAGTTGCCCCCAGATGGTGCATCCTCCCTCCTCTACTACTGCCTTGGCATCTTTCATAGATGACATCCGGAGTGGAGGTCTTGTGATTTTGGGAACCTGGGACGCTGTCTTGGTTACTGCTACCTCTTGGGTGACATCTTCGAAATGTTGAAAAGGAGTTTCAATAAACTCGCCATCCAATTCCACATACCGGAAAGAATTGAGGTGGCTAATAATATACTCTTCCTCTCCGTGGATAGTGATAATCTTTCCCTGGACCAGATATTTCAGCATCTGGTGCAGTGTAGAGGTGACAACACCGACATTATGGATCCACGGCCATCCTAGCAGACAGGAGTAAGAGGGGCGGATGTCCATTACATAGAAGGTTGAGTTGAAAGTTTGAGTCCCAACTTTTATGGGGATATCCATATCCCCGTTCACCATCCTCTCTGAGCCATCAAATGCTCTTACGATTATGTTATTGGGTTTCAACGTTAGTCTTTCACAGTCTAGTCTGTCGAGAGCTTTCTTCGGTAAAACATTCAAAGATGAGTCTGTGTCCACCAAGACATGGGCCAAAGTTGTTCCTCTACATTCCACAGAGACATGCAATGCCTCGTTGTGCTTTCTTCCCCTTGGTGTCAGATCAGCATCCGAGAAGCCTAGGTCGTTATCAGCTGTCAGGCTGGCCACACAATCTTGAAATTGGTCAGTAGACATCTCTTGAGGCACATGGGCTGTCTTTAGGAATTTCACCAGGGCTTTCACATGTGCTTTGGAACACAACAGCAATGCCAACATGGAGATTTTGGAGGGAGTTTTCCCCAACTGTTCAACTACATCGTAGCCTCTCTTCTTTATTATTCTCAGGATCTCCTCCATTTCCTTCTTGGAGGTTTCGGGGATAGTCAGTGGTTGAGCCTTCGTCTGGATAGGCTCCACTTGAATACTTTTTCCTCGAGTTTCAGCGGTAGGGGTGTTGGTAGGAATGACAGCAGAGGTTGTATCATCTTTGTCAATAGAAGCACTTGCAGATATGATTATTGGTACAAAGGTAACCTTTGGAGCAGCCACGAGTCCAAAAATTGCCTTTGGAGGGGCAATTTCTGGAGAGAAGATTCTACCGCTTCGGGTAATCTTTCTGGTTCCGGCAATATTGCTAATGTCAGAGTCTTCTTCTTCAGAGTTTATCTCTTCGGCGGCCAGCCTATCTTGTTTGATACCATGGTAGTAGATGTCTCCACCGTAATTCCACGGTACCGTTTTATCTAATTCATACGGGACTGGCCCGGGCATTGTGATTATAAGAGGAGTAGCTTTTGGAACCAATGTAATTCTACCGGGTCTTTTTGGAACCCTGGAAGAATTGGCGGAGATGGTTATGATTGAAACGTATTCAACAAGAATAGGTGAAACAGGAGTACTTTCAAACAGAATCTCTTTGTTGTCTATCAAGCGTTGAATGTTTGTCTTCAACAAAGGGAAAATAGTTGGTGAGGATAAGCAAAGATGGCAGTCTTCATTACAACCCAGGAATACACCGACTTTCAACAAGTTTATCTTAATGATTGGGAGTGGAGTCAAGAGTTCATCAATTGTGGTAACAAACAAATCTTCTTCAACAACATTGGTGTTATGGACATGTCTAGGCATAGGAGCAGAAATGACGTTTGGCTTCTCGGGCGCATCAAACTCAATCTCTTTTGCCTCTATAAGGTCTTGAATCTTGTTTTTTAGGGCCCAACAGTTGTTAGTGTCATGGCCCGGACTTTCGGAATGATATGCACATCTGACATTTGGGTGATAATGAGGGGACGCTGTGTTGGTGTTCTTTGGAGCTTCTTTTAAAGTTACCAAATTGGATTTCAGAAGGTGTGGTAAAACCTGGGCTAGAGTCATATTGATTCTGGTGAATTACCGGACTGGCCTCTCCACCCTCGGTTGATTACTTCTCGGTTGATCAGATGTAGGCTTTGGGATCATGACAGCCCCCACCATTGGTCGGTGCTCGGCTCTCCCTTGGTTCCTTTATGGATATATAGCAGCTACTTCTTTCTTCCCAATGAAAGGTTTCCTCACAGCTGTAGAGGCAGATGAATCCTTCTGAACCTTTCCACTTTTTATGCCCGCTTCCACTCTTTCTCCGGTCAGTATTAACTCAGTAAATCCTGCAGATGAGCTCCCAATCAGATGGTTGAAGAAAGGGCTCGATAGAGTGCCTAAGAACATGTCCACCAATTCCCTTTCAGACAGAGGGGGTTGCACTCTCCCAGCTAGGTCTCTCCATTTCTGCGCGTAATCCTTGAAACCCTCATTGGAAGCCATAGCCATAATCTGAAGTTGAGTACGGGTAGGCGCCAAATCAACATTATATTGGTATTGCTTATAGAAAGTTGCGCCGAGATCTTCCCAGTTGTGGACGTTAGCCCTTTCCAATTGGTAAAACCAATCGAGTTGTGTTCCCGATAGGCTATCTTGGAAAAAATTCACCCACGGGTCTTTATCGGTGGAGTGCGGCTGAATATTTCTCACATATGATCGGAGGTGCATCTTAGGACATGACACCCCATCATATTTTGCAAACAACGGCACTTTGAACTTTGGTGGGATTACAATTCCCGACACTAGTCCCAATTCTTTAAAGTCTAGACCTGGCACCTTTTGTATTTCCATAGCGCTCAAATGCTCTTCAAGATGTCTGTACTTATCTTCTGATGGAGGATAATGTTCCTCGGAGTAGTCTTCCTCTTCTTCCTCCTCTTCAGATTCTGACAGAACCACTATTTCCTTTCCTTTCCCTTCTCCTTCCCCGGAAGTGGTTGCAAAATTCAAGGTTCTTCTAGTTTGTCCCTGAAACCTTCTCCCTATATTTAAAACCCCAGTGACCTTCTTTGCTTTCTTCTTTCTTTCTTCAGCTAACAGAGTCTCCAACTCTTCCTGCCCCTTGGCTAGGGTCATGAGTAACTGTTGAAACTGCGTGTTTTGAACTTGAAGATCTTTGACTGTCTGTTCGAGATCCATCTTACTGAAATAAACAGTAGAGAGATGAGGAAACTCATTGCAAAAGACCTGTTTATGTTATGATGAATGATATGTGCATATGTAATGTTTTCAAGGATTTTTAAAGGTTCAAGTTCGTTTTAGACAAAAAGAAACACACGTTGTATTAATAATATAGAGTTTGAGTACATCAATGCCCCTTGGGCAAAATAATACAACACTCTAAGATAAAAAAGTAGTGCGCATCATCTTTGGTACAATGTAGACATTTAGAGTCTGCTCCTCATGAAGTAGCCTAGTGAGTTCCAAAACCTTCTTCTCGCTTGCGTAGAATTGGGCTTCGAAAGTATCTCGCTCTCCTTTGAGCTGTATCCAATCCCTTTGTAGGTCTTCAAGAGACGTGGGCATGTCAGGATGTAGGATAGTGTATGGAACCTCTCCTTCCTTAATAGGCTCAATGATCACCGGGAGAATGGAAGGATAAGGCATCATAAGACTTTGAGCGCTGGTTCGTACCCACTTGAGGTAAGGCTCAAGAGGGATGGAATTCTTGTGTCCCAAAGTCTTGCTATCCAACTTGTTTAGAATCCTCTAAGCTATGATGAATCTCTGGCGAAGACCTTGATCGTCGTTGTCGTAGTCGAATACCAAGCCTTGAATCAACATCTCGTGCGGGCCATCCCTTCGGGCATAACCAAATTGTCTTAGAGCTAAGCATAGGTTGTAGGTGATGCCTCCCCTAATGCCAAGTAGAGGGACATTAGGGAATTCCCCACAATGGTCAACAATGATAACATTCTCTTTGGATCGAGAGCGCCAATGAATATCTGAATGTTTGAGCATCATTAATCTTTGTGACCACCTTAATCCTTGCTCATTCTTTAAGACTGATTGGGGAAGATGAGAAATAAACCATCTTGCCAGGAGAGGAGTGCAACATATAAATACACCTATTTTCCTCATTGTGCGAGTGTGAAAAGAGTGTAGGATATCCCCTAGCAATGTAGGTACCGGATTGCGTGACATGAAGATTTTGATGGTGCTCACATCTATGAGTTGGTCAGGATTGGGAAATAAGACCATCCCATAGATGAGGAGAGCCACAATTTCCTAAAAAGCTTGCAAGTCTAAGGAATTCCAACAGCTTTGGGCTTTCTCAAACATGAACTTTGCTAAGAAGCCTTTGACACCACTCCTGGTTTCCCAATGACTCGTGACATCAGATGAGTGCAAGTGTACTGCTTGAGCAATATCTTCTGGCTAAGGGTCTCTTTCCGTACCTTTGAAAGGTAGTTGATTAAGAATGGGAATCCTCAAGAGTTGAAAGAATTCTTCCAGAGTGGGCACAAGCTGATAGTCGGGAAATGTGAAGAAATGGTGCAAAGGATCGAAGAACTGGAAGAGCACCTTCATCATATCCTCATATATGTTGGAGGTGACCAAGTTGAGTAGACGACCATGTCTCTCGGTGAATGGAGATTTCTCAGAGATTCTTGAAGCTATCTCCTTAAGTTGTGGAGGAATTATTACAAGGTTGACTTGGATAGTTTTCCTGCGAAGTGGATCCATATCCTACAAAACAAGAACAAAGATGAATCTCCAAAATCCTTGAAATGGTTAGTGAATGCATATGATTTTCATGATGTCCATGTGTTGTACCCCAAAATTTTACCTCCCATATTTCTCAAAACATTTCAAGAAAGATCCCCAAGTTGCTCAAGGTAGTCCAAGGGTTGGCTAGACAAGCTCTCTCCTAAGGCAGTCTACCTCAAATTAGGGTTTCATGTTGCATAAAGATACTTGAGTCTAAGTGATCCCATATGCTCACCAATGTCTTAATATGTTATCAAGATCATCCATGTCAAGTTTCAAGCCTTACAGAGGAAGTTTACTCAGTCAATTGCTCAAAGGCCTGAAAATCGAATGTGCTATGGAAAAAGTCAACTGTGGCCTACATACAGTCAAACTCAAGATTTTTTTGGTCAAAATCCTCATTTTGAAGTTTATTTCATAATTTGATCAAGGTTTGATCACGATTCATCAAGGATTTCTCACAATTCATCAAGACTCAAAAGTTGCTAAGTTAGGATTTTATAGGAAAAGTCAACTCAACTTTGACCAAGCATAACTTTCTAATACTTTATGAGAAATGACTCATACAAAGCTCATTTTGAATAGGATGCAATTCCATACAATCCATCTTCAGCTCCCAAGTTCAAAATATGCACTCACAAGAAGTTATGAATTTGGACATTATAGGTCATTTTGGAAAGTCAATAAAAACACCTTTTTTGTCAAAGCTTCATACATGAGCATGGAATATCAAATTGAGATGATACAAAAAGGGTTGCTTAGAGGACATCTCAAGCTTTCTAAAAAGTCTAAGAACACCTCCAAAGAGTCAAAATTGAGGAAGTTATGCATTGGTGAAGTTGACCTTTTTTGCAAAATTGCCAAAAGTCAACTATCCCTAAAACTTCAATTTTTGCCAAATGGGCCCAATCTTTTTCACTTGTTTTGAGTTGGCAACATAGTCCACGAGCTCTAGCCTTTTCCACTTGTCAATATCTTATTTTTATTATTTATTTTTATTTTTATTTGAATTAATTCAATTTTAATCAAAATAAATCATATAAAATCCAAAGTATTGAAAACTAAAGATTTTTTACATGATTCAGGTCTTAAATTACACCTAGCAAGTATTCAAATTCGTATCAAGGCATGGTGTGAACTAAAAGATTGAAATAGGCCAATTTTGGAAAGTTTTCAAAGTGAATCAAATCAAGAATCCAATTCATTGATGGAGGAAGATTGATATCAGTTATCAACCCTAATCCCTTCCTTGATACATATAGAGGGCGTGCAGACTCAAAACTGGGTTAGAAACAGGCGCAAGAGGCAGAATCAAAACTGAAAAAATCAAGAAAAAGTGGTGAATCGAATTTGCATTTAGAGGCCAATATAAGACTCTTTGCCTATGCCAATCGATCCCTGGAAGTCTCAGCAAGCTAAAGTAATAAAAATCAAGCGTTTTCGAGCCCTGTATTGCACTGTAAGTCAGTCATGGTACCCAATATTTCTTGAATTCGAATAGCATGATTTAGGCATTGTTAGGATGAATTAATCATATATTGTTGATCCATGAAACATTTGCAAGCTTCTTGTATTAATTAATTGCATTTATATGGCCTATACTGGAATTCACCATTGTTAGGGTTTGTAGCTCCGAATTAGGGTTTTTGCTTGCAGGTGAAATTAGCTTTCATGAATGATACCATCATGTTCAGGAGGATGAGAAGAGTCCAAACATGGCATTAGGTGTCATTTATATGGCCCATGGAAGATTTGGGAACGAACCTTGGTTATAACTACAGATGAACGTTCGTAGGTAAAAGTGTTTCACTTTTACCAACGGATCCAAGGAAGGAGACGACTGCGTGGCATCCCTCCATTGGCTTGTTCAAATTCCCGCGCGCTAAAATTGGCATATGTGCCATTTTAATATTTGATTATTGTTTTGCATTATTATTATAACTAACGTGAAAAGCCCAGTGGTAGCCAGGTTAGTGTTAAGGCGTTGAGGAAGCTTGAGGTCAGGGGTTCGACCCCTGCCTCCAACATTTGTGTTTTTTCCTAATTCCTTTCAGGTGATCACATGCATATACAAGCCAAAAGCCTATCATACTCCCTCAAGATCTGGTATGCCAAGTGGCCAGATGGCCAAATTTGATGGTCATCCAGGAGGGAACACCAAAATCCAAGTCAAACGTGTAGCACAGGATCTCACAAGTCAACGTGGGCTTCAGATTATTGGGCCCAGAAAATGCTATTTTCACCCCTCAAGCTGCTATTCAGGCCCAAGTTTCTAATTCTTTTTATATATGTTTTATTTTAATTTATTTATTTATTTACTAACCAATTAAATTATTTTCTTTTATCAAAAAAATCACAAAAATATTTTTCTATCCAATTGTAGAATTTTTTTTTTGAATAACCATGTATTAAAAAAAATCGCAAATAACCACGTTTCGGAAAAAATTACGCAAATAACCATGTTTCAGATGAATCCCCAAAGGAGGAGCCATCTCACTTGGAGCCTACACCGATTATTTAAGGGGAGACGCCATCTCACTTGGCGCCTAGGTGCTTAGGGCATGCCCTAAGCCAAGTGAGATGGCGCCTTAGTGCAATTCTAGGGCAAATTTCGCGTTTTTTTTCCAGTCCGGTGCGTTGCGTATTCGATACAGGATCAACAAAATTGACTTTTTATTAAAAAAATGATTACACCTTTATGTATTACATTAAAAAAAACAGATAAAAAAATAGATTAATCAGTGATCCCCCAGAACCCGGTAATGACCCCCGGTTCCGCATCCTCATCCTCGCCTTTCCCGTGTTGGGTGTCGTCGCGTTTCATGCTGTGGCAGGGTCGATGGCCTAGTGAAGTCAATGCATTCCGGATCCATGAAATCGGTCAGATCTCCATATCTAGAAGATCCGCTTTGGTACAGTCGGTTACCCATACCCTTAAAGTTTGGTCGTGTTGGCGGTGGGTGGGGTTCCATAGTGGGTCTGTAGCATTGATCGTCTGAGTATGGGGGGTAGAAAGGAAATGGATCTTGGGGTGTTTGGTATTGAGGATGTTGGGTGGTTTAGTGATACTGTGGTTGATGGTAAGTTGGATTGGTTGGTTCGTAATCTTCCGACATTCCCAGATCAGGGCTAAGGCTGGATGTTGAGGGGCCCATATTGGGATATACAGAAGACTGAAATTGTGTGTGGGGTATGCGGGTGTGTTGGTATTGTGATTGGTATTGCGGTTGGGTGTGAGACATATGGGGGTATTGGTACTGAGGTGGTGATTGTGGTTGGTTGTGGGGCATTTGGGTGTAATTGTGTTGTGGTGGGGATTGTGGTTGGGTGTTTGTGGTTCTGTTTCGTTTGGGGGGTTGGTGGGAGGTTGATGTGTGTTGGGTTTATTGTTGGGTAAAAGAGGGTTGTGCCCATTGTGTTTGTGGGTCAACCAAATACCTTGGATGAGACACGTGCATTTCTGGGTTACTAACCGACCTGTACCAAGATAAATACTGATCCGTGTGTCACATATTACCATGATTGAGGAAAACTGGGAATTGCAAGACATGTCGGTGACGCCTCTGCCACATTTTACATCATTCTGGAGCAAAGTCTTTCCAGTTGGTAAGACCCCACTGGGCGTCGACCCTTTTGAGATGCCACGGAGACAAACAAGTCAGATCATTTGGTATCTCTTGATGCATTCCGAACTGCATCTTCACACAGTCGTTGTGGTGCATCTCCACAACATTGAACCGTATGATTGCAGTCTTGGCGCTCCAAATTGCTGCATCCTCGGGGTTTGGTTCATGGCCCAAACCTAAATATGGTCTCCAGACAAACTGCGAAAAAATTAAATCAGGTTAATGAAAACGTAATATATAAATAATTTAAATAAAGAAAAGTTGAAAGGTACGACGTACATCATCTGGGCCTAGGTGATCCAACAGATTGTGGTATAGTACGACATTAAATCTTGGATTCTTGCCGTAATCCATACCCCTCACGCAATACCTAAAGGAAATGAAAAACATTTTATTTTTAGCATATATTTGGTGAAGAGATGAATAGTAATAAATGATATAACTTGATGACTTACTTTGTTGCGTACGGGAAAATGAAAGTGTTGTTGTTGACGGGGTTTAAGGACTCCATCATCCACCAACCCCAGGCTTATAGTAAAAAAGTGCAGCCATAAAATGTACATTTTTCCTTGACTGCATTTGGCACAAGGAACTGTATATGTGGGCTAAAACTGCAGAACCCCAACTATACTTTCTTGTTTTTTCAAAATATCTAAGTAAATGTAAATACATAAAATTTACACTATTTCCCGTACTTCCGGGAAATAAAAAGGTTCCAAATAGTATCATTAGATAAGTTCTGGCTTTTACTACCCTGTCTTGCTCGGAGGAATTTTCGTTTAATTCCAAACTTGCATAATGATTTTTAAGCTCAGTGAGTAGTATACCCTGACCTCTCGCACCACCACCTTAAACCATATCCCTGCCCAACAATTCTTCACACTGAGAATTGGGTTGCTGAACCGACCCATTGACGGCCTTACCATCGACAGGGAGACCCAGTAACATGTACACATCCTCTAGCGTGATGGTACATTCACCTATTGGTAGATGAAGTGTATGGGTCTCTGGTCTCCATGTTTCCAACATTGCAAGAATGAACTTCGAATCAATTGTGCAGTTGGAGATCTTTATAACATGTCCGAAACCTGCGTATTCTAGATATGGTATGATAAATGGGTCGGGAGCCAGGTAGTTGTGAGACCGGATTCTGAATCTTTTGGTATCCTGAGTTAATAATGTAAAAGGTGTTGTTGTACCCCAAAATTTGCCCTCCCATATTCTTCAAGAAATTGCCAAGTCAAGCTTCAAAATCTCCCCAAGGGTTGCACAGTCAAAGATCCCCTATACAGTCAAAATTAGGGTTTTGATTCTGATCAAGAAAAGGAAGTTTTCAGGGGCCCAATCAAGTCTCATATGCCTACAAATATGGTCAAGCATCCTCATATCAAGTTTCAAGACATTCAGCTCAAAATTGCACAGTCAAAAACCCTAATTGCACTACAGTCAACTGTAGGGGCAAAATGGTCATTTGACAGTCAAAAGTTCAAAATTTTGGTCAACATATCATTTTGAAGCCACAAACATAATTTGATCAATGCTTGATCATGATTCTCAAAGCTTGGCTCAAAAATCATCAAAATGCAAAAGTTTCCTTATTTGGACAGCTGGAAAAGTCAACTGAAATTGACCAGGGCATAACTTTCACATGGATTATCAGAAAAAATTCCATCCAAAGCTCATTTTGAAGAGAAAGACATTTCCTACAACTCATCTTCATATTCCAAGTCCAAGAAATGCTCTCACAAAAAGTTATCAATTTCAACATTATAGGTCATTTTCAAAAGTCAACAAAAAGGGACTTTAAGTCAAAGGCCATAACTTGAGATTGGTAAATCAAAATGACATGGGACCAAAGGCATTGGTTAGAGGACTCAAAGACCTTTCCAAAATGTCCAAGAACATGAGAAAAGCTTAAAAATTGAGCAAGTTATGCCTTGTGGAAGTTGGGAAATTTTTGGATATTTTGAAAAGTCAACATTGGTTCAAATGACCTAAAATTGCTAATGGGCCCATTTTTCTTCCATAATTCATCATCCATGGCATGTGCACGACCACTTGGCCCAAAGGGAAGTATTTCTCCATTTTTTATTTATTTATTTGAATTTTTATTTATATTAATTCATTTAAATCAAATTAAATGCATGGAAAATATTTAACTTAACCTAACAAATCTTTTTGCACTTGTAATCTACTCAATAATTCGTGTGAAATCAAATAGGGAAGGATTTGGAGAGAATTGATCTTAATTGGTACAAAAACACATGGAAAAGATTGAAAAAGATCCTAGAAAATCAAATTTCCAAAAACTATGAATGCAAGAGATTTGGATGATTCTTTTTAACCTAATTCACTACTACATATGCAAGGATCACAACCCTAGTTCCATTACACACGCAGCTGCTCAGAAACCTGAAAAAACAAACTTGAAAATTTTGCAAAGAAACTCAATTCTGAAAACCACTCTCTAGGGCGATTCAAGGCACGATTTTTGTGTCATTAGCTTGCTGAAGGATCATAGGACAGATTCCAATCAAAAACATTCATCAAAACTCAAGGAATCGGTATACAGAACTTGAAATTTTTCATGAAAAATGCATAATCGTGTTTCGTATTCTAGGCATTTTCATTGTGTTTTCTTGATACATTCATACTAATTGGCTTGTTCTGAAACTAACCCAGGTGTTTGATTGAATTATTATGCATTGTGCACGATTCTACCATTGCCAATTTCTAGGGTTTACAGGACCTTGGATTAGGGCTTTTTAAATAAGAAAAAATTGAGACTTGGGACCTTGACCATTAGAATCAGTGCGTCTGGACGAAGAGAATCCATGTGTCGCGCCCAATTTATGAGCGTTCCATGCCTAATCGCTATTTTCTTGTATGGTATCTTAGGCAACGCGTGAAAACCGTTGCTTATGTTGTTTATGTTTCAGGAAAATAAAGAACCAACGAAGGAGATGAATTCGTGGCAAATGGTGATAGGCTGATTCAAATTTTCGCGCGCAGACCCACTAACATTTTTGTTTTCTTTTATAATATTTGTTAGTTGCTTATTAATCAAACGCGCGCATCTGGCTCCACTGGCAAGCATAGTGACTGGTAATGTTAATGACCTGGGTTCGAGCCCCAGGTTTTCACTTTCTCAATATTATTTTCCAACTAACAATCATGTGCAGGCATAATGTTGTGGTCCATTGTACATCCTCAAAAAATCAACGTCCACCTGTCCAGTTGCATCAAATCAAAGGTCCAGATCCAAGGCATATGGTAGTCCCAGTCAACGCGCCAGCATGCTGCCTGGAAAAGTCAAATGGACCAATGGATAAATGGGCTTAAAATTTCTAAAGATGCCTCCTAATTTGGGGTCTGAACCCCCTGGGTTTGTAATTCTCTCTATTTTCTTTGTTTTTATTATTTTCTATTTTTCCTTTTAATTATTGCTTTCAATTAATTAATTATTTCCATAAAAACATAAAACACATAAAAAAATCAGAAAAGAGCAAAAATATAATAAATATTTTATTTTAAGTATTTTCATAAATAAATTTGTATGTAATTAAATTTAGTTTTAAATTAAGTTTTAATTTTAATTCTTTTTAACAAAAATCTAAAAAATGTAGAAATAGGGTTTAATTAATAATTTTTCATCTTTTTATTTTTTCTTTCATATTTAATATTATTTATTTTATTTATTTTTATAATTAAACTTGTATATAAAAATTAGGATTAATTTTAGGTTAAAAACTTCAATATTTTTCTTAATAAATTAAAAATAATTAGAACTAGGGTTTGCGTCTTATTTTAATTTTAATTAATTATCTTTTTTTTATATTAAATCCTAAAATACTAAAGAACACCAAAAAAAACAAGTTCTTTCTTTCTTTTAATCTTAATTAATTCCTCATTATCTTAACTTTGCAAAAAGGGTCCAACGCCCTCGCTTCGATTTAATTATTAATTCGGGTATTTATTTTTATTTCGTTTAAATATTTATGTATCTCTCCCAAAGCCGTGTAAATAATTTCTCGCATTTTTAATTCCTTATTTTCTTTTACTTTCCTTATTTTTTCTGTCAAATCGGGTCCTGGATTAAATTTGGCGACGTGGACCCGCGCCTTTGTAATAGTTTAGGAATTTTATCTTTCCGCACTTTTTTAATTGTTAATCAAAGCATGAAAGAATGTATGGACAAAAATAAAAACAAGCGTAGATCACCAATAACCTGACAAGACAAAAATAAATGAATCTGACACACAAATCACACACCACCCCTAGGGTACGCCTCACCGTTGCCTTGCCTCGAAAGGTGATCGTCGAGTAGAGGATGTCTTAGTAAGTCCTTATGATCCGGGAACATGGCATGAGGGTAGCTTCTAAGGTGTCTTCCCATTGCTCTGGTGATCAGCATGTCCCGAACCTCGAATTGACCTGAACACCTCCAACGGTGGTGCTACCTACCTCTCAATGGTGGGATGGAACTACTTTAAAGGACATTTACACAGACGAATTCCTTAGGGTAGGTAGACGACTCGTGGATACTTGCTCTAATTCAAAACAAAACAAATCAAAAATACTTTTCACACCAACACATTTTCAAAAAGCTTTCGAAAGCATTTTTTCAAACACTCTTGAGGACCGATACAAGAGTCGAACTGAAATTTTCAAAGAAACTTTTTAAAACCCACAGTTGAAAAGCAAACAAACAATTTTGAAAACACAAATGAGCAAGTATCTAAGAGCCCATGGATAACCATGGATAGAAAGGGTGCTAACATCTTCCCTTTCTATAATCTACCTCCCGAACCGAGAGCAATCTCTTTAAGGAATTTTTCTGTGCTTTTGTCCTTTCCATGTTGGAGAAAATAAAAGACGGTGGCGTCTCTTGCTTACCGCGACATTTCGCGAACCAGCGTTAAACAGTCAGTTCCAGATCCACCGATCACAGAACTGGCGACTCTGCTGGGGAATATCTAAACTTAAAGTGAGGTGTACCTTAGGGCTAACTAATAACTGTGTTTTCAATTGTTTTCCTTGTGTGCTTTAAATTGTGGGTTGCTTGGGAGTTCTATAGATCCTAACCCGGATCTGGGGGATACCTTCTTAGAAAGTAGCAACAAGGCTGTGAGGGAACTGTGCGGGGTATACCGACATGGTTGAAACAGTCTGCTACGTTGATGTGGCACTTTGGTGTGTACTGGTAACCCTTGAGTTCAGTCAAGGAGAGTACGGGGCCTCCGCGTGGTGTCGTGAAGCATCAACAGACCTTAGGAACCTTAATTGAACAATCTTGGCCTCTTTAGGGTAGTGAGATAACTGACTTTGGTGCAGTCCGAGGTTGGTTGATACTCGATACTACACTCAATTGAGGGTTGCTTTCCTGGAATATTTCGGTCGCCAGTTCAGTGGCTAAATCGAAACGATGAACAATGAAAGCAATCCCGTGATATTGGGAACCTTAGAACCCGGTTACTTTGATAGGACAGGTTGAACCCACCAACTTCAAGAGGGTACTACCCAGACCCCATGCTGGCCTTAAACCCTAAGGGCTTGTCTTGTGTGCCTTGTGTGCCTTACATGTTTGTCTTTGTAAATATCTGTGGTGTGTTTAATCATGACATCATGACATCATCCAGCATCATATGCATTGACTAACCATTTCAGGGGTTTGAATCTTCATCTTTGTTCTTTGTTTTGTAGGACATGGAAACTGTTCGTAGAAAGACAATTCAAGTGAGTCTTGTAAGGATCCCTCCTCAGCTTAAGGAACTTATATCCAGGATTCCCGAAAACTCATCATTCAGTGAAAGACATGGAAGCCTCATCAGCTTGGTCAACACCAACATTGAGGAAGATATGATCAAGGTCCTGTTCCAATTCTTTGACCCTCTGCATCACTGTTTCACCTTCTTGGATTATCAGTTGGTACCTACAATGGAGGAGTTCTCCCGGCTCCTGAAGATCCCTATCCTTGATCAGCTACCCTTCAACGGTACAGAAAAGGAACATAAGCTTGAAGAGATTGCTAAAGCCTTACACCTACAGTCATCTGACCTCAAGGGACATTGGGAAGTCAGAAGTGATATCAAAGGGTTCTTAGCCAGGTTTCTGTTTGAAAAGGCCCATGAATGTTGGAACTCCCTTGACTTGCAAGCTTTTGAAGAAGTTGTGGCCCTCCTTGTCTATGGTTTGGTGTTGTTCCCTAATCCAGATCAGCTTATTGATATCAGTGCTGTCCAGATCTTTATGTCCAAGAATCCTATACCTACGTTGCTGGGGGACATCCTTCACTCATGTTACACTCGAACCATGAGAAAAAGAGGTGTCCTTATGTGTTGCACTCCTCTCCTGGGAAGGTGGTTTATTTCGCACCTTCCACAATCAGTTTTGAAGAATGAGAGGGGTTTGAGATGGTCACAACGGTTGATGACTCTTACACATGCAGATATACATTGGTGCCCTAGGTCCAGAGAAGATGTCACTATCATTGATCGTTGCGGGGAGTACCCTAATGTTCCTTTACTTGGAATCAGAGGAGGTATTACTTACAGTCCATGCCTGGCTTGGAGACAGTTTGGTTACGCTCGGAGGGATGGCCCTCATGACATGTTAATTCCTGACATAGTTTTTGACTTCGACAACGATACTCAAGGACTTCGCCAGAGATTTATCAGAGCTTGGAGGATGCCCAGTAGGATAGACAGCAAGACACTGGGGCACAGGAACTCCATCCCATTGGAACCTTATCTCAAGTGGGTACGCGCCCGCTCCCAGAAGTTAGTGATGCCTTATCCCCATATGCTCCCAGTAATCAAAGAACCAGTCTTGGAAGGAGAAGTGTCCTACACTATTCAGCACCCTGATATGCCCACATCCTGGGAAGAGATGCAGAAGAGCTGGGTCCAGCTTAAAGAAGAACGGAATTCTCTTGAGACTAGTCTGCATGCTAGTGAAAAGAAGGTCTTGGAGCTCACCCGCCTGTTGCATGAGGAGAGGAATCTCAACACTTACGTAGCTCCAAAGAGGATGCGTAGCATATTTTGGGATTGACTTGATTTTTGTATTATTTTGCCCATGAGGCTTTGATGTACTAAACAGTTATTTCCTTAATGATAACGTGTGTTCCTTTTTGTCTACAACAAATTTGAACTTTCGAACCCTTGAATGCATTGCATAAACACATCTCATTCATCATGTGCATAGCAGGTTTTTCCTCTTTTCAGGTTGCTTACAGTTCTTCGCTGTTTATTTCAGCATCATGAATCCTGACTCTTCATCAACTGAGACATCCATCAAGGCTCTTCAGGCGCAGAATGCGCAGTTTCAGGAATTAATCAAGGGTTTGGCTCAAGGTCAAGAAGAGCTGAAGGCTATGCTCCTGAAGAAGGAGAAGAGGAAGAAGAGAAGAACTGTTCTGTTCAACTCGGGCCGAAGGTTTGGCAATGCTCTGCAGCAGGAAGAGGCTAGTTCTTCTGTTGGCAAGAGTACTCCTCAGGCAGAAGCAAGGGTTCCTAGTCCGGTAGTCTCCGACAACGAGACTGATTTTGATGAAGAGCAGTACCCTCCTGCAGAAGACAGATACAAGCAACTGGAGGATAGGTTGAAAGCTATGGAGATTCAGCAGGTACCTGGGCTGGATTTCGGAGATCTGGGTTTGTCTACTGGTGTGATTATCCCTCACAAGTTCAAAGCACCATCCTTTTCTAAGTATGACGGGGCGTCTTGTCCCAAGCTACATCTCAGGTCCTATGTTCGGAAAATGCAACCGTACTCCGCAGATAAGAATTTGTGGATCCACTTCTTCCAGGAGAGTCTTTCAGGGACTCATCTCGAATGGTTCTATCAGCTGGATGGAACCAAGGTTCGTAACTGGGAGGAGTTGGCTACTGCTTTCTACAAGCAGTATCAATATAATGCCGACCTTGCCCCTACACGTACCCAACTCCAGGGTATGTCGTTAGGTTCAAGTGAAGGTTTTAAGGAGTACGCTCAGAAATGGAGAGACCTGGCTGGCAGGGTGCAGCCACCATTGACTGATCGGGAGTTGGTGGACATGTTCTTGGGGACCCTATCTGGGCCGTTTTTCAACCATCTCATTGGGAATTCGTCTGTAGGGTTCACTGATTTGATTCTGACTGGAGAGAGAATTGAAGTTGGGTTAAAGTCTGGTAAGATCCCGAAGGGTGCATCATCTAGTTCTGAGAAGAAACCCTTCAAGAAGGAGGCTAGTGCCGTATATGGTTCCAGGAGATCAGAGAGACCTGAGCGCCGCCAATCTGTCAGTGCGGTAACAATTGCCAAACCTGCTGCCGCTCCTCGGCCGACCAATCCTCAAAGGGCTGAAAGACCCCGGAGAGAGTTTACCCGGTTGAGCATGACCCTATTGCAGATCCTGCCACAGTTGCTATCCACCAATTTAGTGACTGTCAGAGAGGCTCCGAAGTTCCCCAATACTGCATCTCCTAAGTACAACCCGAATGCTCGTTGTGCTTACCATTCAGATAGCCCGGGGCACTCTACTGATGACTGTTGGGCCTTAAGGAGCAAATTGCAGGATCTTATTGACACCAAGGAAGTACAGTTTGAGGCATCCGAGAAGCCTAATGTAGTGACAGCTCCCCTACCTGCTCATGGAGTGAATGCTATTGGGGACGAGGACGAAGTGGACGAAGCTGAGTTTGATAGCTGGATTTACCCGGCAACCGACAGTGGACCTAACAATTGGAGTGCAAAGGACAACTTATCTGTTTCTCTTGTTACTAAGTAATGAATTCCTATGTTTTGGTATCTGTAATAAATAATTAAATAAACTCTTTGGCCCGGTGTCTTACCCGAGGCACTGTGGTTTCATTTGTGAGGGCATATAAATTGTCATTTCATATATCATGAATGAAAATCTTGGACGTTTTCTCGCATTGCAAATCTTATGCTCCTTTTCTGTTTTTCTTTCTTTTACATATATTTCAAAACAGCTGTATTTACACACACACTCACTCATACAGGTTTCAATCCACTCTGGATCTTACTGATAATGACTCTGCTACTGCCAGTTATGACTTCGAAAATCCGATCAACTTAGCCGAAGACAAAGGTGAAGATGATTGCGAAGTGCCTGGCGAGCTTGCAAGACTGTTACTTCAGGAGGAGAGGGCAATTCAACCCCATGAAGAGCCAGTGGAAACAATAAACTTGGGTACTGAGGCAGACAGGAAAGAGGTAAAGATTGGTGCCAACCTAGAGCTCAGCGTGAAGCAACGGTTGACTCAAATGCTTCATGACTATATGGAGATCTTTGCCTGGTCCTACGAAGACATGCCCGGGTTGGATACCGATATTGTGGTCCATCACTTGCCAACTAAGGAAGACTGCCCCCCAGTTAAGCAAAAGGTCCGTCGGATGCGTCCAGAGATGTCTGAAAAGATTAAGGCCGAGGTTATGAAACAGTTTGACGCTGGGTTCCTTGCAGTGACTTCTTACCCTCAGTGGGTTGCTAATGTGGTGCCGGTACCTAAGAAGGACGGTAAGGTCAGAATGTGTGTCGACTACAGGGATCTGAACAGGGCTAGCCCCAAGGATGACTTCCCCTTACCTCATATTGATGTCCTTGTTGATAATACAACTCAGCATAAGGTGTTCTCTTTCATGGATGGCTTTTCAGGTTACAATCAGATCAAGATGGCACTTGAAGACATGGAAAAGACTACATTTGTTACTCAGTGGGGCACCTTCTGCTACAAGGTCATGCCATTTGGACTAAAGAACGCTGGGGCAACCTACCAACGTGCCATGGTTGCTTTATTTCATGACATGATCCATCATGAGATAGAAGTGTATGTTGACGACATGATCGCAAGGTCCCAGACTGAGGAAGAGCATCTAGATCATCTGCAGAAGTTGTTTGACCGGTTGAAACTGTACAAGCTGAGGTTGAACCCGAACAAGTGCACCTTCGGGGTAAGATCGGGGAAGTTGCTAGGCTTTGTTGTAAGTGACAAGGGAATTCAAGTGGACCCTGCTAAGGTCAAAGCTATTCAAGAGATGCCAGTTCCCAAGACAGAGAAGGAAGTCAGAGGCTTTTTAGGACGCCTGAATTACATTGCTCGATTCATCTCACACCTGACCGCTACCTGTGAGCCAATCTTCAAGCTGCTGAAGAAAGATCAGGTAGTACGTTGGAACGATGAATGTCAGGCTGCTTTTGACAAAATCAAAGAGTATCTCCAAGAACCACCCATCCTTATGCCACCGGTTGAAGGGAGACCTCTGATACTATATCTAACAGTGCTTGACAACTCAATGGGGTGTGTGCTGGGGCAGCATGACGAGTTTGGCCGAAAAGAGCATGCCATTTATTACCTTAGCAAAAAGTTTACCGACTGTGAGACCCGATACTCACTGCTTGAGAAAACTTGTTGCGCTTTGGTATGGGCTGCTCGCCGGCTGAGACAGTATATGCTGACTCACACTACCTTGTTGATCTCAAAGATGGATCCTATAAAGTACATATTCGAAAAGCCTGCTCTGTCTGGGAGAATTGCAAGATGGCAAATGATCTTGACGGAATACGACATTCAGTACACAACCCAGAAAGCCATCAAGGGAAGTGTATTGGCAGACCACTTGGCTCATCAGGCCGTAGATGATTATCAATCAATGAACTTCGAGTTTCCGGACGAAAGCATCATGATAGTAACTGATTGTGAAGTACCTGGACCGGATGAAGGACCTGAACCTGGATCCCGATGGTCTATGCACTTTGACGGAGCCTCCAATGCTTTGGGAAATGGTATCGGCGCCATAATCATATCACCTCAAGGTACTCATACTCCACTCACTGCCCGGATGTGTTTCAATTGTACCAACAACATGGCGGAGTATGAGGCGTGCATCATGGGTCTTCAAGCTGCGATTGACCTAAGGATTAAATTTCTGAGTGTTTTCGGAGATTCCGCTCTTGTGATCAATCAGATCAAAGGAGAGTGGGATACGAAACATCCAAACCTGATTCCTTACAGAGAATGTGTGTTGACCCTGATCCACCACTTCACAGAGATAACCTTTGAACACTTTCCAAGAGAAGAGAATCAGCTGGCGGACGCGTTAGCTACAATGGCTTCTATGTTCAAAGTTAAATGGGATAATGAGGCTCCCCAGATCATCATCTGGAAACTGGACGAGCCGACATACTGTTGTGATCTCGAGACTGAATTGGTGACTGAGAAGCCTTGGTACCATGAGGTGAAGAGATATCTGGAAGCTCAGGAATACCCTGAAGGTGCCTCTATCAATGATAAGAAATTCTTGAGAAGGTTCGCGGCAAAGTTCTTCCTTAGCAACGACATCTTGTACAAGCGAAACCATGATTCAACCTTACTGCGTTGTGTGGATAAAGCTGAGGCAGAAAGAATCATGGAAGAGCTACATGAAGGGACCTTTGTTACGCATTCCAGTGGACACACTATGGCTAAGAAAATCCTACGGGCAGGATATTACTGGTCCACAATGGAAGCTGACTGCTACCAACATTCTAGGACATGCCATAAGTGCCAGATTTATGCAGACAAGGTGCATGTTCCTCCAGTCCCCCTGAATGTTCTGACTGCGCCTTGGCCGTTTGCAATGTGGGGCATAGACATGATCGGCGAGGTTAAACCTACGGCATCTAATGGGCATCGCTTCATCCTAGTGGCGATTGATTATTTTACGAAGTGGGTCGAGGCAGCATCCTATGCTACGGTAACCAAGACTGTTGTGGCACGGTTCATTCGACATAATCTGATCTGTCGGTACGGTGTCCCTGAGAGAATTATTACAGACAACGGTACCAATCTGAACAACAAGATGATCGTTGAGCTCTGCGAGCAATTCAAGATACAGCACCACAATTCTTCTCCTTACAGACCGAAGATGAATGGGGCTGTAGAAGCAGCGAATAAGAACATCAAGAAAATCGTGCAGAAGATGACAGTGACTTATAAAGATTGGCACGAGATGTTACCGTTCGCTCTACATGGGTACCGTACCTCAGCTAGGACGGCAACCGGGGCAACTCCTTTCTCTTTGGTTTATTGTATGGAGGCAGTCTTGCCGATCGAAGTGCAAATACCCTCTCTCCAAATAATGAAGGATGCAAATCTGAACGAAGATGATTGGATCCAGACACGACTCGATCAGCTCAATCACATTGATGAAAAGAGACTTGCTGCTATCTGTCATGGTCAGACGTATCAGAAACGAATGATCAGGGCATTTAACAAAAAGGTCAGACCACAGGAATATCAAGTTGGGGATCTGGTAATCAAGCGAATCATCCTTCCTCATAGTGATCCAAGGGGCAAATGGACCCCTACGTACGAAGGGCCATTTGTGGTTAAACATGTGTTCTCAGGAGGAGCCATGATTCTAACCAATATGGATGGTGACGACCTTCCTCACCCCGCCAATGCAGACATAGTAAAAAGATACTACGCATGAAAAAAGACCCGCTAGGCTGACATGCCTAGGCAAAAATTAGGGCTTCCCGTCGAACCAAAAGGGTTCGGGCAAAATGAAGGGATGAAAATGAAAAAATCTGTACACCCGGCAAGTCGAAAACCTGAAAAGGCGGCTTG
Source organism: Vicia faba (assembly GCA_948472305.1). NCBI lineage: Eukaryota > Viridiplantae > Streptophyta > Magnoliopsida > Fabales > Fabaceae > Vicia > Vicia faba. The sequence goes on from OX451737.1 coordinate 347,975,081, forward strand.
GGCAAAAATGGGTATCCCGGTGGACTGAAAACCCGAAAGGGAGGTCCAGGCAAAAATTAGGGATAAAAGCGTAATACTATGTCTCATTGGATCACTTTGCATCCAGAATCCGGTATCTACATCAAGTTCAAACGGCACGGATCAGTCAGCTTCACCTTCAACCAAGGTCATCAAGTGATGAGACGCTCAGAGTTATAAAGGCAATAGCAGAGTTGAAACCCAGTGGATCATTCATATTTCACACAGCTATTTTATTTTCTTTTGTACAAAATTTGTATAAACTCTTTTTGTTCGGCGGCATTCTCTTACTAGGACGTCAGCCTCTTGTACATAAACGCCTATTTACAGGCCATTCAAAAATCAATACAAATACACTTTTCAGTTAAATGTGCCAACTGTTTTTCTTTTTCTGTTTTGTTTTGCGAAGAACGTCCAAGGTTCAATTTGTGATATATGCATTGACAATAATCCGCTAACTCATAAATATTTGCATACGAAACAAAGGATTAATTACAGGTAACATTAGAAACAGGGGCAATAAAGAGTTGTCTAAGCAATCTAATTGTTCTGTCCTCCAAGGTACCAAGGTAGGTTCAGCTAAAGAACATGACCAGTATCTCTTAATTCCCCAGAGAGTAAGTCAGCAAGTCAGTGCATTCTTCTCCAAGCAGAGTTATCAAATCTCAAGGAAGTTGAGTATCCTCCAGCAGATCTTAACATTCCCCAGCAGCATATATACATGTATTCTTAACAAGCATCCCCGGCAGTCTCGGTCTAAAGATTGTTCCCCGGTGGTATATCAACATTCAAAGGAATCACTTCCCCAGCATAACAAAACTTCCCCAGAAGAGTCCAATCCAGTTTCCCCAGGAAAGTTGGAATTTATCCCCAAGCAGCAAGCTTATCCCCAGTAGATTCTGGAAGCTTATCCCTCGCAGAGCACGAACGCGTCGTCCGGCTTTATTTAAAGAGTTATTTCCTTAACAGGATATAACTGGGTTATCCTCAGCCAAAAGCCACGGAAAGATCGTCGTCGACGAAGTCTCTTTATCCCCAGCGAAGTCTATCAACACTTCCGATACAGCAAAGATATCCTCAGCAAGTTGCTATCATAATTCAGCAAAAGCATCTCTCTCCCCACAGGGTATCACTCCCCAGCATGGTCGCTAGAGTATTTTTCTCCCCGCAGAATCTTCCATTTGCCAAGTTTATTCCTCAACGGAGTTATCTTCTCCTACCGGTATTCTTGCAGTTATCATCCCCAGCGGAAGCAAAAGCTTATTCTTCAATATTAGCCCCGGAGTGACCTCCCGGCACCCGTCAAGGATTTACTTTCCTAAAGACGAAAACATACATTCCTAAACATTCTCATACATCATTATAGCATGCATAGACGCATCATATCATACAAATCTCATTTATGTTGGGAACATCATTGCTTGATCCTCACATCATGCATTGCATACGACTGACCTTTACCTTTCAGGGAGGATTCAGTTAAATTCTCAGCTATTTCAAGACCTAGACCGGTTCAGTTAATCGACTCCAAAGATTTCTTATCCAGTCCAAGGCCTTCTCTAGTCCAGCTAAATCGACTCCCAATAGATTTTTCTGATGAAGACTCAGTAGAAGTTATTTCAGGATATAATTTCCTATTGGTTCCCTCCCCGACGGTGCGTGAGGTGATAATTCCTTTTGAGATTATGATTTCCTATTGGTTCCCTCCCCGACGGTGCGTGAGGTGATAAGTCATTTTGAGATTATAATTTTCTATGGTTCCCTCCCCGACGGTGCGTGAGGTGATAATTCCTTTTGAGATTATGATTTCCTATTGGTTCCCTCCCCGACGGTGCGTGAGGTGATAATTCCTTTTGAGATTATAATTTCCTATTGGTTCCCTCCCCGACGGTGCGTGAGGTGATAAGTCCTTTTGAGATTATAATTTTCTATGGTTCCCTCCCCGACGGTGCGTGAGGTGATAATTCCTTTCAGGTTATAATTTCCTATGGTTCCCTCTCCGATGGTGCGTGAGGTGATAATTCCTTTCAGGTTATAATTTCCTATGGTTCCCTCTCCGATGGTGCGTGAGGTGATAATTCTCTTTCAGGTTATAATTTCCTATGGTTCCCTCTCCGATGGTGCGTGAGGTGATAATTCTCTTTTAGGTTATGATTTCCTGTGGTCCTCTCCCCGACGGTGCGTGAGATGTAATTCCCTTTTAGGTTATGATTTCCTGTGGTCCTCTCCCCGACGGTGCGTGAGATGTAATTCCCCTTTAGGTTATGATTTCCTGTGGTCCTCTCCCCGACGGTGCGTGAGATGTAATTCCCTTTTAGGTTATGATTTCTTGTGGTCCTCTCCCCGATGGTGCGTGAGATGTAATTCCCTTTTAGGTTATGATTTCCTGTGGTCCTCTCCCCGACGGGCGTGAGATTTAATTCCCTTTCAGATTATAATTTCCTTTGGTTCTCTTCCCGATACTGCGAAGATGGTAATTCCCACCAAGATTTTCTCAACGAGCGTTGTTGAAGTTAAAGTCACCCAAGGTTCTCTTACCATTCATGCTAAGGTAGTAACCATCCCTGGGTCATTCATCACCATTTGAAGCTCCAGATCCAGCTCCTGTAACCAGTCAGGACACATCTACATAAAGCATCTGAAAACCAGCTCCTGCATGTCAGGTACTCATTTTTCTTTTGCAGGTATGCAGGTTCCCGCTAAGGAATCTCTTATGCGATCAACATCCAGATGGCATCTATAAGCCCATCATCCTATCCATCAATCTCTAAATGGCATCTATAAGCCCATTTCCATCACACTGCTACTATGTGAGCGCAAATTTCTGGGCACTCTAGTGTTCAATCATCTTCCACCCTCGGATTACGAAAGGCACGTCAGCCAATCTGCATCCTCAGGTCTAAGAAGATTGAACAGGGGCAACTGTTGTACCCCAAAATTTGCCCTCCCATATTCTTCAAGAAATTGCCAAGTCAAGCTTCAAAATCTCCCCAAGGGTTGCACAGTCAAAGATCCCCTATACAGTCAAAATTAGGGTTTTGATTCTGATCAAGAAAAGGAAGTTTTCAGGGGCCCAATCAAGTCTCATATGCCTACAAATATGGTCAAGCATCCTCATATCAAGTTTCAAGACATTCAGCTCAAAATTGCACAGTCAAAAACCCTAATTGCACTACAGTCAACTGTAGGGGCAAAATGGTCATTTGACAGTCAAAAGTTCAAATTTTTGGTCAACATATCATTTTGAAGCCACAAACATCATTTGATCAATGCTTGATCATGATTCTCAAAGCTTGGCTCAAAAATCATCAAAATGCAAAAGTTTCCTTATTTGGACAGCTGGAAAAGTCAACTGAAATTGACCAGGGCATAACTTTCACATGGATTATCAGAAAAAATTCCATCCAAAGCTAATTTTGAAGAGAAAGACATTTCCTACAACTCATCTTCATATTCCAAGTCCAAGAAATGCTCTCACAAAAAGTTATCAATTTCAACATTATAGGTCATTTTCAAAAGTCAACAAAAAGGGACTTTAAGTCAAAGGCCATAACTTGAGATTGGTAAATCAAAATGACATGGGACCAAAGGCATTGGTTAGAGGACTCAAAGACCTTTCCAAAATGTCCAAGAACATGAGAAAAGCTTAAACATTGAGCAAGTTATGCCTTGTGGAAGTTGGGAAATTTTTGGATATTTTGAAAAGTCAACATTGGTTCAAATGACCTAAAATTGCTAATGGGCCCATTTTTCTTCCATAATTCATCATCCATGGCATGTGCACGACCACTTGGCCCAAAGGGAAGTATTTCTCCATTTTTTATTTATTTATTTGAATTTTTATTTATATTAATTCATTTAAATCAAATTAAATGCATGGAAAATATTTAACTTAACCTAACAAATCTTTTTGCACATGTAATCTACTCAATAATTCGTGTGAAATCAAATAGGGAAGGATTTGGAGAGAATTGATCTTAATTGGTACAAAAACACATGGAAAAGATTAAAAAAGATCCTAGAAAATCAAATTTCCAAAAACTATGAATGCAAGAGATTTGGATGATTCTTTTTAACCTAATTCACAACTACATATGCAAGGATCACAACCCTAGTGCCATTACACACGCAGCTGCTCAGAAACCTGAAAAAACAAACTTGAAAATTTTGCAAAGAAACTCAATTCTGAAAACCACTCTCTAGGGCGATTCAAGGCACGATTTTTGTGTCATTAGCTTGCTGAAGGATCATAGGACAGATTCCAATCAAAAACATTCATCAAAACTCAAGGAATCGGTATACAGAACTTGAAATTTTTCATGAAAAATGCATAATCGTGTTTCGTATTCTAGGCATTTTCATTGTGTTTTCTTGATACATTCATACTAATTGGCTTGTTCTGAAACTAACCCAGGTGTTTGATTGAATTATTATGCATTGTGCACGATTCTACCATTGCCAATTTCTAGGGTTTACAGGACCTTGGATTAGGGCTTTTTAAATAAGAAAAAATTGAGACTTGGGACCTTGACCATTAGAATCAGTGCGTCTGGACGAAGAGAATCCGTGTGTCGCGCCCAATTTATGAGCGTTCCATGCCTAATCGCTATTTTCTTGTATGGTATCTTAGGCAACGCGTGAAAACCGTTGCTTATGTTGTTTATGTTTCAGGAAAATAAAGAACCAACGAAGGAGATGAATTCGTGGCAAATGGTGATAGGCTGATTCAAATTTTCGCGCGCAGACCCACTAACATTTTTGTTTTCTTTTATAATATTTGTTAGTTGCTTATTAATCAAACGCGCGCATCTGGCTCCACTGGCAAGCATAGTGACTGGTAATGTTAATGACCTGGGTTCGAGCCCCAGGTTTTCACTTTCTCAATATTATTTTCCAACTAACAATCATGTGCAGGCATAATGTTGTGGTCCATTGTACATCCTCAAAAAATCAACGTCCACCTGTCCAGTTGCATCAAATCAAAGGTCCAGATCCAAGACATATGGTAGTCCCAGTCAACGCGCCAGCATGCTTCCTGGAAAAGTCAAATGGACCAATGGATAAATGGGCTTAAAATTTCTAAAGATGCCTCCTAATTTGGGGTCTGAACCCCCTGGGTTTGTAATTCTCTTTATTTTCTTTGTTTTTATTATTTTCTATTTTTCCTTTTAATTATTGCTTTCAATTAATTAATTATTTCCATAAAAACATAAAACACATAAAAAAATCAGAAAAGAGCAAAAATATAATAAATATTTTATTTTAAGTATTTTCATAAATAAATTTGTATGTAATTAAATTTAGTTTTAAATTAAGTTTTAATTTTAATTCTTTTTAACAAAAATCTAAAAAATGTAGAAATAGGGTTTAATTAATAATTTTTCATCTTTTTATTTTTTCTTTCATATTTAATATTATTTATTTTATTTATTTTTATAATTAAACTTGTATATAAAAATTAGGATTAATTTTAGGTTAAAAACTTCAATATTTTTCTTAATAAATTAAAAATAATTAGAACTAGGGTTTGTGTCTTATTTTAATTTTAATTAATTCTCTTTTTTTTATATTAAATCCTAAAATACTAAAAAACACCAAAAAAAACAAGTTCTTTCTTTCTTTTAATCTTAATTAATTCCTCATTATCTTAACTTTGCAAAAAGGGTCCAACGCCCTCGCTTCGATTTAATTATTAATTCGCGTATTTATTTTTATTTCGTTTAAATATTTATGTATCTCTCCCAAAGCCGTGTAAATAATTTCTCGCATTTTTAATTCCTTATTTTCTTTTACTTTCCTTATTTTTTCTGTCAAATCGGGTCCTGGATTAAATTTGGCGATGTGGACCCGCGCCTTTGTAATAGTTTAGGAATTTTATCTTTCCGCACTTTTTTAATTGTTAATCAAAGCATGAAAGAATGTATGGACAAAAATAAAAACAAGCGTAGATCACCAATAACCTGACAAGACAAAAATAAATGAATCTGACACACAAATCACACACCACCCATAGGGTACGCCTCACCGTTGCCTTGCCTCGAAAGGTGATCGTCGAGTAGAGGATGTCTTAGTAAGTCCTCATGATCCGGGAACATGGCATGAGGGTAGCTTCTAAGGTGTCTTTCCATTGCTCTGGTGATCACCATGTCCCGAACCTCGAATTGACCCGAACACCTCCAACGGTGGTGCTACCTACCTCTCAATGGTGGGATGGCACTACTTTAAAGGACATTTACACAGACGAATTCCTTAGGGTAGGTAGACGACTCGTGGATACTTGCTCTAATTCAAAACAAAACAAATCAAAAATACTTTTCACACCAACACATTTTCAAAAAGCTTTCGAAAGCATTTTTTCAAACACTCTTGAGGACCGATACAAGAGTCGAACTGAAATTTTGAAAGAAACTTTTTAAAACCCACAGTTGAAAAGAAAACAAACAATTTTGAAAACACAAATGAGCAAGTATCTAAGAGCCCATGGATAACCATGGATAGAAAGGGTGCTAACACCTTCCCTTTCTATAATCTACCTCCCGAACCGAGAGCAATCTCTTTAAGGAATTTTTCTGTGCTTTTGTCCTTTCCATGTTGGAGAAAATAAAAGACGGTGGCGACTCTTGCTTACCGCGACATTTCGCGAACCAGCGTTAAACAGTCAGTTCCAGATCCACCGATCACAGGTGTAAGATTAAGTAAGATGAACGAAGCATTACTTGAAGTATAAAAAATGTATAACCAAAATAGAAACTTACAAATGCAGCAATGTTGTCCCTTGTGCCTCTATGAGAATCGCCCATTGTGAGAAGAGCCATTGTTGAAAATGCCTGAGATTATGAAAGACTTAGAAAGTGTAAGATATTATGAAAGACTTTGTAGCAGAGAGTGAGACGATTGTGGGTGTGAGAGAAGTATGTTATACTCTGTATTTATAGGCCAAAAAAATTCATAGAGTAAGTGAGGTGGTAGCTGGTGCATGCATGCATGATAAGTGTCACTCTTGCAGAGTAGGCGCAACTAGGTGGCAGCCTTGGAGAAGGCATCTCTGCATGCATGTAACACGATTGGACATTAAGGGAGGCGCCATTGGACTTGGCGAAAGAGTACAAAAATCAAAGTTGTCGCCATCCCCATTGGCGAATAAGAGGTGTCATGGGTTGCAGAGTAGGTGCAGGCTAGGTGGTAGCCTTGGGGGTTACATCTCTGCATGCATGTAACACTATTGGAGGTGATGGGAGGAGACTTACAAGTTACAATGTAGGTGCATAGTAGGCGCAAGCTAGGTGGCAGCCTTGGGGGTTACATCTCTGCATGCATGTAACACGATTGGACATTAAGGGAGGCGCCATTGGACTTGGCGAAAGAGTACAAAAATGAAAGGTGTCGCCATCCCCATTGACGAATAAGAGGTGTCATGGGTTACAGAGTAGGCGTGGGCTAGGTGACAGCCTTGGGGATTCCATGCCTGAATGCATGTAACACTATTAGAGGTGATGGGAGGAGACTTACAAGTTACAGTGTAGGTGCAGAGTAGGCGCAGTCTAGGTGGCAGCCTTGGGGGTTACATCTCTGCATGCATGTAACACAATTGGACATTAAGGGAGGCGCCATTGGACTTGGCGAAAGAGTACAAAAATGAAAGGTGTCGCCATCACCATTGGTGAATAAGAGGTGTCATGGGTTGCAGAGTAGGTGAAGGCTAGGTGACAGCCTTGGGGATGTCATGCCTGAATGCATGTAACACTATTGGAGGTGATGGGAGGAGACTTACAAGTTACAATGTAGGTGCAGAGTAGGCGTAGGCTAGGTGGAAGCCTTGGGGGTTACATCTCTGCATGCATGTAACACGATTGGACATTAAGGGAGGCGTCATTGGACTTGGCGAAAGAGTACAAAAATGAAAGGTGTCGCCATCCCCATTGGCGAATAAGAGTGTCATGGGTTGCAGAGTAGGCGCAGGCTAGGTGACAACCTTGGGGATGCCATGCTTGAATGCATGTAACACTATTGGAGGTGATGGGAGGAGACTTACAAGTTACAGTGTAGGTGCAGAGTAGGCGCAAGCTAGGTGGCAGCCTTGGGGGTTACATCCTTACTTAATTCAAATTCAGTATGACCTATTTAGTCTTACATTTATCAAAACACTGATTCACTTAATTTGTCAAACCTTCCAACCTTCCAACCTTCATACAATCAAACCTTCAAACCTTCAAACAATCAAACATACAAACCTTCGAATAACTCATAAACTTTAAACATTCCAACCTTCAAACCTTCCAACCTTCAAACCTTCATACAATCAAACCTTCAAACCTTCAAACAATCAAACATACAAACCTTCGAATAACTCATACACTTCAAACATTCTGACCTTCAAACCTTCATACCTTCAAACAACCCTACGCAATGGCCTCTACACCCCAATATGTCATCAATGCACATTTCAAAGGTGAGACATACATTTGTCCCACCTCTGGATTTTTGTTTAGAGACACAGACAATATCCGATTTCTTTTAAACGGGAAAGCCAATTTCTCGTACTTCAAAAAACGATTGGAGGCCAAACTTGGACGAGGCCCGGTGACACAGATATTTTATCAGAATCCAGTTTTTTTTGGAAACAACCAAATAATATTTTATAAGGTTGAGGTTCAAGATGACGAGGATCTTCAAAATATGTTTTCCAGCCATGTGTATTTTGGGTACGACTCTATTGAGTTGTACATTATGCTGCGAGAGCCTCAGGTGACACAAGTGGTTGATCCTTTGGAGAACGAACAAGCAGAGGTAGATGCAGTTGATGAAGAAGAAAAAGATGATGAGTTAGAGTTTGATGAAATGGTGAATGATGATTCCGACGATGATGGCATACCTAGTATTCCTACAAACGAGATCTACACACCACCTCCGTACATAAAAAACTTCAACATGGGCGGAGATGAACCGTCTACTGATTTATTTTTCAATTCGTATATGCAGTCGGATGAAAACTTAAAAGAGAAGGACAAGTTTTGTAACAGAGAGGAATGCATCAGAGCCATAAAAAATTCCACATGCTCAACTCGGTCGATTTTAAGGTGGACCGTGTCAACCCAGAAAGGTACAAGATCAAGTGCGTCCACCCTGACTGTATGTTCAAGCTGACTGCATCATACAGATTAAGAGGTGATTGTTGGGTCATAGGTTCCATGACTACCCACACTTGTGTAAGTTCTACCCAATCACAGGACCATCGAAAACTTAATTACGATCTCATCTGTCAAGAAATCCTACCACTGGTCAACAACGACCCATCTTTGAAGGTGAAAACCATCATCTCCCACATCACCACGGTTTTTAACTATACTCCGTCTTACCGTAAGACGTGGTTAGCAAAGACTAAGGCGGTTGAAAAGGTGTACGGAAACTGGGAGGAGTCATACCAAGAAATTCCTCGCTACCTGAATGCACTCAAGACTTATTCTCCGGGTACTGTTTACGTTCTGGAAACAGTGCTAGCATACGCCCAAGATGGTAGTCAACTAAACGGAAATGGAATATTCAGTCGAGTGTTTTGGGCATTTCAACCTTGCATCACAGGGTTTTCATCATGCAAACCAATTATACAAATTGATGGGACTTGGTTGTATGGGAAATACAAAGGCACACTACTAATGGTAGTTGCACAAGATGGCAATAACAACATTTTCCCAATTGCCTTTGCCCTAGTCGAGGGGGAGACCGGTGGTGCTTGGAGCTTTTTTCTGAAAAACCTGCGAACACACGTGGCTCCTCAACCAGATCTCTATTTGATCTCAGACAAACATGCCTCCATTGGAAGTGCCTAAAATAATCCTACAAACGGTTGGCATGACCCTCCTTCTACGCATGTCTATTGCGTTAGGCATATCGTCCAGAATTTCACGAGGGAGATCAAGGAAAAAACACTAAGGAAAGCGGTTATGAATGAGAGATATGCATTGATACAACCCACATTCAAATATTACCGCAACAAGATCCGTTTGTCAAATTCGGAAGCCGGTAGGTGGATCGACAATATTCCGGTGGAAAAATGGACTAGGTCATACGACAATGGCCAAAGATGGGGGCACATGACAACGAGTCTTATTGAATCGATGAATAGGGTATTCAAAGGCATACGAAACCTCCCGATCACTGCTTTGGTAAAATCTACGTATTTTAGGATGGCTGCGTTGTTTGCCAAAAGAGGTGAAATATGGAATGCGGTGTTGCAATCTGGACAACTATGGAGTGAAAGCTGCATGAAATACATTAAGGTAGAAAGTGCCAAAGCCAACACTCATATGGTTATACGGTTTGACCGACACAGCCACAACTTCATTGTGAAAGAGACAATCGACCACAACGAAGGCCTGCCAAGACAAGAATATAGGGTAATACTACCTTCTCGTTGGTGCGATTGTGGCAAGTTTCAAGCCTTTTCGTATGCCTTGCTCTCAAATTTTGCGATCCTTGTTTTTCTTTATTATATATTGCAAAACAGCAATTTTACACACACTCACATATACAGGTCCACATCCACTCTGGATCTCGCTGGTAGCGACTCTACTACTGCCAGTTATGACTTCGAAAATCCGATCAACTTAGTCGAAGACGAAGGTGAAGATGATTGCGAAGTGCCTGGTGAACTTGCAAGACTGTTACTCCAAGAAGAGAGGGCTATTCAGCCGCACGAAGAGCCAGTGGAAATAGTGAATCTGGGTACTGAGATAGACAAGAAAGAGGTTAAGATCGGTGCAAATCTGGAGCTTAGTGTGAAACAACGGTTGATTCAGATGCTGCGTGACTACGTTGAAAACTTCGCTTGGTCTTATGAAGATATGCCTGGTTTGGATATTGATATTGTGGTTCACCGCCTGCCTACCAAGGAAGACTGTCCTCCCGTGAAACAGAAGGTCTGTCGAATGCGCCCAGAGATGTCTGAGAAAATCAAGGCTGAAGTTATGAAACAGTTTGACGCCGGTTTTCTAGCAGTTACTCCTCACCCTCAGTGGGTGGCCAATGTGGTTCCTGTGCCGAAGAAAGATGGTAAGGTTCGAATGTGTGTCGACTATAGGGATCTGAACAGGGCAAGCCCCAAGGATGATTTCCCTCTACCTCATATCGATGTTCTGGTTGACAACACCGTTCAACACAAGGTATTCTTCTTCATGGATGGTTTCTCCGGTTATAATCAGATTAAAATGGCTCCCGAAGACATGGAGAAGACAACGTTTGTTACTCAGTGGGGTACCTTTTGCTACAAGGTCATGCCTTTTGGACTGAAAAATGTTGGGGCAACGTATCAGCGTGCCATGGTTGCTTTGTTTCATGACATGAGCCATCATGAGATTGAGGTATACGTCGATGATATGATTGCGAGGTCCCAAACTGAGGAGGAACACCTTAACCATATGCAGAAGCTATTTGACAGGCTGAAGTTGTACAAGCTGAGGTTAAACCCGAACAAGTGCACCTTCGGGGTGAGGTCTGGTAAGCTACTAGGTTTCGTCGTGAGCGACAAAGGTATTCAAGTAGATCCTGCAAAGGTGAAGGCTATACAAGAGATGCCAGCTCCCAGAATAGAGAAAGAAGTCAGAGGTTTTCTGGGACGACTGAACTACATTGCCCGATTCATCTCGCACCTAACTGCTACTTGTGAGCCAATCTTCAAGTTACTGAAGAAAGATCAAGTAGTACGTTGGAACGATGAATGCCAGGCCGCATTCGAAAGGATCAAAGAGTATCTCCAAGAGCCACCTATTCTGATGCCACCAGTTAAGGGGAGACCTTTGATCTTATACTTAACGGTACTCGATAACTCAATGGGGTGTGTGCTGGGGCAGCATGACGAGTCTGGCCGAAAAGAGCATGTTATTTATTACCTTAGCAAAAAGTTTACCGACTGTGAGACCCGATACTCACTGCTCGAGAAAACTTGATGTGCTTTGGCATGGGCTGCTCACCAGCTGAGACAGTATATGTTGACTCACACTACTCTATTGATATCAAAGATGGATCCAATCAAGTATATCTTCGAGAAGCCTGCCTTGTCCGGAAAAATAGCAAGATGGCAGATGATCTTGACTGAGTATGACATCCAATATACGACCCAAAAGGAAATTAAGGGAAGTGTGTTGGCAGACCATTTGGCACATCAAGCAATGGATGACTACCAGTTTATGAACTTTGAATTCCCGGACGAGAATATCATGCTGGTAACTGATTGTGAGACACCTGGATCGGATGAAGGACCTAAGGAAGGATCCTGATGGTCTATGTACTTTGATGGAGCTTCAAACGCTTTAGGCAATGGAATTAGCACCGTAATCATATCTCCTAAAGGCTCTCATACTTCGTTCACCGCCCGACTATGTTTCAACTGCACCAATAATATGGCGGAGTATGAAGCATGCATCATGGGTCTTCGAGTAACAATTGACCTAAGGATTAAGTTTCTAAGTGTTTTTGGAGATTCCGCTCTCGTGATCAGTCAGATCAAAGGCGAGTGGGATACGAAACACCCAAATCTTATTCCTTACAAGGAGTATCTATTGACGTTGCTTCCCCATTTCGAGGAGATAACCTTTGAACACTTCCCTAGAGAGGAGAATCAGTTGGCGGACGCGCTGGCTACAATGTCTTCTTTGTTCAAAGTCAATTGGGACAATGAGGCTCCCTGGATTATCATTGAAAGATTGGACGAACCTGCACATTGCTATGACATTGAGACTGAAGAGGTAGCAGATAAACCCTAGTTTCATGAGGTGAAGAGGTATCTTGAGGCTCAGGAGCACCTCGAGGGTGCATCTGCTAATGATAAAAAGTTTCTGAGGAGGTTCACGGTAAAGTTCTTCATCAGCAATGGCATTCTGTACAAGTGTAACCATGATTCGACCTTATTGCGTTGTGTGGATAAGAATGAAGTAGAAAGGATCATGGCGGAGTAACATGAAGGTACTTTCGGAACTCATTCCAGTGGACACATTGTTGTACCCCAAAATTTTCCCTCTCATGTTTCCCAAAGTCTTCCCCCTGCATGGTTGATCACAAACTCTTGCCTAAGGAAAAGGAAAATTTTTGAGTGGTGCTTTAAGTAAATTTCGATTGGCATTCTAAAAGACCCTTCGATTGGTGTTCTGAAGGAGCCTTTCGATTGGCATTCTGTCAAGCTCTTCGATTGGAATTCTGAATGAGCATTTCGATTGGCATGGACAGGCACTTCGATTGGCATTCTGAAAGACCCTTCGATTGGAATTCTAAAGGAGCATTTTGATTGGCATGGACAAGCACTTCGATTGGAATTATGTTAAGGCAGCTTCGACAGGCATGATTAACCATGTCCTTCGATTGGCATGAACAACACCTTTCGATTGGCCTGTTAACAAAGCCTTTCGATTGGGATCCTTCGATTGATATTTGGACAAGGGCCATTCGAAGAACACCTCCCAGGCCATTTGGAAGAGGCCATCAAAGGGCACTCAGAAAACATGTCCAGGTACACCGAACATGAGAAAATGGCATGTTTCCCTTGCAAATATGGAAATAATTAAATGCTTATTGTGGATTTAATTCCTGAGTTAAAGGCCAGATTCTTGCCTTTTCTGTTCCTAAAGAGCTGATTCGACCAGAGTGTTTCTGTTCAATTCAAGACCATTCGAAGAAGCATTTAGAAGGCCCATTCGAAAGACACATGGGAAGTCCATTCGAAGGAAGCAACTCAAGGCCAATTGAAGAGCATGACCTGAAGGCATTCGAAAATCAAAACATGTCCAGGTTCATTCCAGATTCCAAAGAGACATGAATATTTCAAAAAAGGAAATAATTTAATGTGTCTGATTCTTGTCTCCTGGCTTTAATGGCCTGATTAAATGCTGTCTCTTACCGTTACTAGACCCCCACACTCCTATAAATACAGGGCCAGCATACAGTGCAAAGGGTGAACAACAACAACGAAAATACACACAAAAAAACACACAACAGGAGAGCAAAAAACATTGAAGTTACGCTGCCAAAAGTTGTCAACATTTTTAGAGGTGATCCAGGCCAAAGCAACCCTTCAACAAAAGATCACAACGCCCATAAGACCCAAATCAAAAGTACCCACATCCAGGAAGTGCCCAGATCGAAGGTGCCTACATCCAGGAAGCGCCCAAATTAAAAGTCCAATCTGCTGGTAAGAAAGGGTAAACTATCCAACCTCATATTTGCATAACACATTATTACTTATTGTTATCTTTGATTTGCCATCCTAGACAGGATCGAAAGGCCTGGGTTTGACGCCCAGGTCATGTTCTTCGTTTGCCAACACTTGCTGCAGACATAGCCTGAAGAAACCCAACAAGCACATGATTGAAGGGTCTGGGGTTCAATACCCAGGCCCTGTGTTTTATTTCGCTAACATACTTTTGCAGGTATAACATTCCAGATCGAAGGAGACACCTTCTCTGGATCGAACCCATTAGCATGCTGGATCGAATGAGGCATCTCATTCCTGGATCGAAAGCCATGACCTCCATGATCAAAAGACAATCCTCTTCCATGGTGTTGTACCCCAAAATTTGCCCTCCCATATTCTTCAAGATTTGCAAAGAGCATGCTTCAAAATCTCCCCAAGGGTTGCACAGTTCAAGGGCCTCCTAACAGTCAAAAAACTAGGGTTTTGGTTCTGGCAAAGAAATTGAAGTTTCCAAGGGTCCAAACAAGTCCCACATGCCTATAAACATGGTCAAGCATCCATATGTCAAGTTTCAAGACTTACAACATAAAATTGCACAGTCAAAAACCCTAATTGCTCAGCAGTCAACTGTAGGGGTAAAATGGTCATTTGACAGTCAAAAGTTCAAATTTTTTATCAACATCTTATTTTGAAGCCACAAACATCATTTGATCAATTCTTGATCATGATTTTCAAGGCATGGCTCAAAAAGTCTCAAGATGCAAAAGTTTCCATATTTGGACAGTTGAAAAAGTCAACTGTAACTTGACCAAGGCATAACTTCCACATGGTTTATCATAAAAATTCCATCCAAAGCTCATTTTGAAGAGAATGACATTTCCTACAACTCATATTCACACTTCAAGTCCAAGAAATGCTCTCACAAAAAGTTATCAATCTCAACATTATAGGTCATTTTCAAAAGTCAACAAAAAGGCACTTTAAGTCAAAGACCATAACTTGATATTGGTAAATAAAAATGACATGGGACTAAAGGCATTGGTTAGAGGACTTCAAGACCTTTCCAAAATGTCCAAGAACATGATCAAAGCTTAATCGCTATTTGATGTATTTTTTTCAGGCTAAAGCAAAGACCAAGGAAGAAGATGCTTGCGTGTGGAACAATGATTGGTTGGTTTGAATAAATGGCGCCCTTTTTGTTTTTTTCAGCATAATCTTGATTTTCCAAATATATTAATTACGTTCCATTATACTTACGAATGAACGCGTTGGTACAGTTGGTGGAAAAGAGCATTTGCAAGCATTGGGACCTGGGTTCGATCCCCAGGTCCCCCATATTTCTTTCTATTTTTTCTTGCAACAGGATTAGGTACCTAACATGTCTTGAAGTCCACCAAACATCCAGCGCTGGTGCTTGCCACATGGCCACTGAGATCAATCCAATGGCCATGATCTGAAGAATACCATACGCATTGGTCAATGGAGCCACACGCATCCCAGAAAAGTCAACCAGGCCTCCAATAAATGGGCCAAATTGCTGGCACCTTACCTCCAAAATTGGGGTCAACACCCCCATTGGTTTGCATTCTATTTTCATTCTTTTTATTTTTTTTTCTATTATTTGTCTTATTTATTTTAGTTAAATCATCAAAATTAAATTTTCATAACATAAAAATACCAAAAAATCAGAAAAGACAAAAATAAAAATATATTTTATTATTTAATTCACTAATGTTTTTATTTTGTAAATAAATGTAATAATTAATTTAGTTCTAATTCTAGGTTTTAATTTTAATATTTTTGTAATAAACTAAAAAATGTAGAATTAGGGTTTTATACTTTTATTCCTTTTTTTCTTTTTCACCATATTTAATAATTAATTATTTTTTTTTGTAAATAAATTTGCCATTAAATAATTAGGTTAAAACTAGGTTAAATTTAAACATTTTTTTTAATAAATTAAAAATAGTCCAGAATTAGGGTTTTTGAAATTCTGGCTGCAGATACTCAATGTCACGTTCAATGTTATGACACCGTATCTGACTTACTATATGACAGTAAATACAAAAGCAATAAAGAACACAGTCAATTGTTTACCCAGTTCAGTGTGCAACAACACCTACTCTGGGGGCTACCAAGCCAGGGAGGAAATCCACTATAAGAGATTTTAATTCAGCAATAAACCAACCAGTTTATCTCCTTCACTTAAGACCTACCCAATGCAATTCCAATCTAAGTACAACTTAAACCTGAGTTCCTACTCACTCCCCCTCAATCACAGCAGTGATACATAAACCAATTTGACTTAAGAATTGATGAAGACACTCTTCAAAAACAAACACTTGATTAAGCTTCACAGCTTTTTAATCAAGCAACACAATCACTCGTGCTTCACAGCTTTGAGTGATGCACACAACTAACTTGACTCTGCTTCACAGCTTTAGTCAAGGAACATTCAAACACTCTTGCTTCAAAGCTTTGAGTGCTACACAACCCTTACAATTAGAAACCTATTCCAAGGCACTTATCACAATGATAATTGCTTGGAGTACAATAATCAAATCTATACAGATTACAAATGATCTTCTAATCAATCAAAAGCGGTCCTTGAAAAACAGCAGCTCTGTTGAATATATAGCAGCTGCAACTTCAGTTAGGGTTTCCAAAAACCTAGGGTTAATTCCGTTTGACCTAAAGACCAGGTCACAGGACTTTATTAACCAGGTTAGGGTTGAGCTAGGTTACCCCTCAGAAAACGCAGGATTCTGTTCAGGAAGGACTGAGTTATTTCCTGAAAAAACTCAGACTTATCCAATCCTGCAATCCTGTTAGTTCAGAACAGGATGTCATAACATCTGTTATGACATCTGAGAAAAACCTGTCTACTGATTTAGCAAAATGTGATCATTTTGCAAAATGCTCAGATACACACTTATAAACATCAGTATTTGAATTACAATATTTTTCTGCAAAGGTACCTAATGTGTCAGTACAAACTGAACTAGAATGTTATGACATCAGTCATGACATTCACACATACACTTGGGATTTACCAAAAATGCAAGCCAATACCTAAACACCTACAAACTCCCCCTTTGGCAGATTTTTGGCTAAAGACCCTAAACAATCAGAGATAGATAGCAGCAGAAATAAGTGACAGCAGAAAAATAGAATGTCAAGTACTAATTAAGTAAGTACCAAAATATTCTCCCCCTCTTTAGCCACAAATGGGCCAAAGATACATGTTCATAAAATTATACAGTTATCCAAAACAAAATAATAAGAGCAGCAGCAGAAAATAACTGAATACACTTCCAAACTCCACCAGATATCAGCACCAACCAGCAACACCACCAAACAGTAATCAACCTTCAAGCACTGTCATCAGACTCAGAGGAACTAGTTTCTTCAATGTTGAGATGTCCTTCAGCTTCTACACCTTCTTCCCTTCTGTTTTCTTCAGCTTCCTCCTTTTCTAGCCTGGCAATTAGAATTTCTAGGGTCCTTTTTCTAGCATCCAGCTCTTTGCAAGTTTCTTTTAAAACAGCTATGACATCTGATGTCTTGGACTGGGTCTTTACAGACGATGTCTCAGCTGATGTTATGACAATGTCTGGAGCATGAGATCCCTGAAATAGTTTGTAGTGCAGGCCAAGGGCAGGAGCTCTTTTGCAGACTGTATCTCTTGCCACAAGGATATCAGGGTATTGTGCAAGGATGATTCCACAAAGGAGGGAGGGAAAGGCAATTGGTCCTTTGACAGCATAACTGCCAGCATGCTTTAAAGTTTGTTCAAAGATGTACCTCCCATAGTCAAAAGCAGTCTTAGTTCCCACAGCATAGATAAATCTCCCCAATCCTGTGGAGATAGTTGATTTGTGATTTGTAGGCACCCAGTTGGCTGCACCTATTTTATGCAAGATGGCAAATTTCATGCTGAGTTTACTAGCATTCAGCTTCCCTTTCAAGGGCCAGCACTTTACTTGCCTGGCTGTGATGGTTAGACAAACTTCATTGTCAGTTGCCTCTAGATCAGGACAGTCCTCATTTATTCTTCCAAGAAACTTGTTGATTTCTGATGGAGAGAACTTGACCCTTCTTCCTCTAACAAAAACACTTTCAAAGTCAGCTGACCTTCCATCAGCACAATCATTTGACAAGTTCACTACAAACTCCTTGACCAGATTTTCATAACATTTGTTAAACTTTATCACTGTCTTCATTAGCCCAGCATTCTTGATCAGGTCCATGATGTTTTTGCACTCCAAGGCATCATTGTTGAGTTCTCTCTCTAAGGCTATTCTCTTTAAGCAAACATACTTCCATCTGTTTGCATTGTCAGGATGATGAAAAGAGATGTTGTCTGTTGGCACTTCAGGCACTCTAGCAATCTTGCTGGAGGGGAGCTTCCTTCTGATGGGAGTTTCTTCAATATCAATCTCAAATTCTGATTCCTCATCAGAATCAGAAGTTTCAGGTTCTTTACTCTTCTTAGAGATTGGTTGTCTAGCAGTATGCACCTGGGCCTTCTTCCCTTTTGTCTGAATACTTTTCTCAGCCATGCCTTCAGCCTTGGATTTCTTAGCATCAGGTTTATCATTCTGACTACTCTTTCTTTTCATCAATCTCCTAGTTATGCTAGGGTTCACATTAGCAATCAGTTCATTATCTGAGTAATCTTCATCCACATCAATGATAGGTGGATTAGCAGCCTTTTCAGAGGGGTTCTGAATGTTGTCTTTTGGTGTCACAACATTCTCAGTGACATCTACATTTTCAGAAACTTCCACATTTGGACTTTCTGATTGATTTAAAGGGATAGAAATCCCCGGTACAGATTGGTTGCCACTCAGTATACTAGTAACCAGCCTAGCAATAGCTTGGTGAACTTGAACTGATCCTTCTCTATTAGGTACAGAAGACGAAGGATGAGAAGAATTACCAGAGGCTGTAGCTTGAGCTCTTCCTGCATGTCTGGTTCTGAGCTTTTTGACTCTGGCTGGGTCAGTTGCCATCTCCCTGAGAGGAGTGACCTCAAGAACTTCAGATTCTATGCATGTAGTGATTGCCCTAGAATCTTGGTCAGATGATGACGATGATGAGGAAGACGAAGTCGCCATGGTTGAAGACGATGTCTGAGACATTTTGATTGACTTTGAGTAATGGTAGCAGTTTGAGAAAAATCTTTGATTGGGAGGAGGAAACAGGTTGCAAGGATGAGAGAGGTAGGGGGTAAAAGGGGGTCTCTTCAACTTCTTAAAGCTTTTGAAGGAATTGTGAAAGAATATGATTAACCCACTAAATATAGACTTAATAAAATTAATCCCTTCAACCCTTGTTTTAAGCAAAATTAATTGCTATAATTTCTCATGTTGGTGAATACCCAACCTGCCCCTCAAATTTTCAAGTTTATTTCCAACAAGAGCCTTGGTAGAAGAATCAGTCAGCTGAAGCTTAGAGAAACTATGTTCCAGTTTAAATGACTTCTTCTCTTCAAAGTCAATAGGGTTCAAGGAAATGTTGATTGTTTTCAGATTGTCACAACACAATGTCACAACGTCTTGTGTAACATTGTACTCAGGGAGCATCTGTTTTGACCAGATGTTTTGAGAACAGAATTTATTAGACTTGTTATTTCCAACATCCTTGTCAAGATGACTTAAGGTTCTGACAACACATTCTTCTTCAAGTTTATTTTCCACATCACATATATTATCAACCTGTAGTTTTGGAGTTCTTCTGACAGCTTCCATAGAAATAGCTCTTTTCATTCTTCTTAGATGAAGGAGACCAAGCTTATGCTGCCACAGTTTCATTTCTTCTTTGATGATTTGACACATAGTGGAGATATCAGTGTTCTCAGGCTGCCACACGTAACAGTTATCTTTGGATTTGATTCCTCTCATTACAACTTCTAGTTTTTCATTAATTACTAGACATTCAGATCTTGAGAAGTTGACTTTGAATCCTAGATCACATAATTGACTGATACTAATGAGATTAGCAGTCAACCCTTTTACCAGCAGTACTTTATTCAGACTTGGAACTCCAGGGCAGTCCAAATTACCAACTCCTTTGACTTCACCTTTAGCACCATCTCCAAAGGTCACAAAACTGGTGGTGTGAGGCATAACATTATTGAGGAGATTTTTGAATCCAGTCATGTGTCTGGAACATCCACTGTCAAAGTACCAATTTTCCTTTGCAGAGACCCTCAGGGAAGTGTGAGCTATCAGTGCAGTAGCCTTTTTCTTCCATTTAGGAGCATGAGGTACCTTTTTAGACTTAGGTTTGACACCTGAGTTCTGATTAGGATATCCATGTAGTCTGAAGCAGAAGGGCTTTATGTGACCATATCTCCCACAGTGATGACATTTCCATCTTTGGTACCTTTTCTTCATATGTCTCTGTTCTTGATGTTGAGAGTTGTGTTGAGACATCCGTTTTGACATTTGCTTACCAGTACCAGATTTCTTTGCTTCCATAAATCCTAGTCTAGATTTATTTCCCACATTTTGTCCAACCTGAAGGATCTCTTCCAATTTGTCTGTTCCATTGGTCAACATCTTGACAGATTTGGTCATTTGATTCAGTTGTGAGTTCAGCAATTGAACTTCTCCTTCTAGATGACTTATAGTTTCAAGATTTGCCCTTTTTTCAGCCTCCAGCTTTATAATGAGTTTTGATTGTTTCTCATTCTGCACACAGACTTCAGCACTTCTGATACACAATTTCTTGTAGGTATCAGCCAGTTCTTCAAATGTCACTTCTTCATCACTAGTGTCACTTTCAGAAGTACAAACACTAGTTAGGGCAGTAACTAGTTTGGCAGATTCTTCTTCAGAATTACTTTCTGAATCATAGTCAGACCAAGTAACAGTCATTCCTTTCTTTTGCTTCTTAAGAAAGGTAGGACATTCAGCTCAAATATGTCCATATCCTTCACATCCATGGCATTGAATACCTCTGCCTTGGTTTCCCTTATCTTCTGACCTTGGTGTTCTGCTGGAACTGTCAATGTCAGAGGGAATGTTATGAACATTAGACCTTGACTTTGGGTCCATTCTTTTGATGAGCCTGTTGAACTGTCTTCCAAGCATGGCAATAGCTTCTGATATGTTTTCTTCTTCATCCTCCTTGTATTCAACATCAGTGTTGGATACAAGTGCTATGCTTTTGTTCTTCTTGTCACCATTATCAGTGATCCCCATCTCAAAAGTCTGAAGAGACACAATAAGTTCATCCACTTTCAATTTGCTAATGTCCTGGGCTTCCTCTATGGCAGTTACCTTCATTACAAATCTTTTAGGCAAGGATCTGAGAATCTTCCTCACCAGTTTTTCTTCTGACATCTTTTCTCCCAGTGCTCCTGAGGTGTTGGCAATCTCCAAGATGTTCATGTGAAACTCATGAATGGTTTCATCTTCCATCATTTTTAGATTCTCAAATTTGGTAGTCAACATCTGAAGCCTTGACATTTTTACTTTGGAAGTGCCCTCATGAGTAGTTTTGAGAGTGTCCCAAACTTCCTTGGCCAGTTCATATTGATGTACTAGTCTGAAAATGTTTCTATCAATTCCATTGAACAAGGCATTTAAAGCTTTTGAATTTCCCAGAGCTAACTCATCTTCTTCTTTACTCCAATCTTCCTCAGGCTTCAGACTGATTGTCCCATCTATCTCAGTTATGGTGGGATGAATCCATCCTTTGTCAGCAGCTCTCCAAGCCTTTTTGTCCAGAGATTTTAGGAAGGCAATCATACGAGGTTTCCAGTAGTCATAATTGGTTCCGTCCAGAATGGGTGGTCTATTTCCAAAAACTCCTTCTTTGTCCATAGTGCCAGAAAGTGATATCCCTAGATCTCACCCAGTAATACAGGCAGGGTGCCTGCTCTGATGCCAATTGAAATTCTGGCTGCAGATACTCAATGTCACGTTCAATGTTATGACACCGTATCTGACTTACTATATGACAGTAAATACAAAAGCAATAAAGAACACAGTCAATTGTTTACCCAATTCAGTGTGCAACAACACCTACTCTGGGGGCTACCAAGCCAGGGAGGAAATCCACTATAAGAGATTTTAATTCAGGAATAAACCAACCAGTTTATCTCCTTCACTTAAGACCTACCCAATGCAATTCCAATCTAAGTACAACTTAAACCTGAGTTCCTACTAACTCCCCCTCAATCACAGCAGTGATACATAAACCAATTTGACTTAAGAATTGATGAAGACACTCTTAAAAAACAAACACTTGATTAAGCTTCACAGCTTTTTAATCAAGCAACACAATCACTCGTGCTTCACAGCTTTGAGTGATGCACACAACTAACTTGACTCTGCTTCACAGCTTTAGTCAAGGAACATTCAAACACTCTTGCTTCAAAGCTTTGAGTGCTACACAACCCTTACAATTAGAAACCTATTCCAAGGAACTTATCACAATGATAATTGCTTGGAGTACAATAATCAAATCTATACAGATTACAAATGATCTTCTAATCAATCAAAAGCGATCCTTGAAAAACAGCAGCTCTGTTGAATATATAGCAGCTGCAACTTCAGTTAGGGTTTCCAAAAACCTAGGGTTAATTCCGTTTGACCTAAAGACCAGGTCACAGAACTTTATTAACCAGGTTAGGGTTGAGCTAGGTTACCCCTCAGAAAACGCAGGATTCTGTTCAGGAAGGACTGAGTTATTTCCTGAAAAAACTCAGACTTATCCAATCCTGCAATCCTGTTAGTTCAAAACAGGATGTCATAACATCTGTTATGACATCTGAGAAAAACCTGTCTACTGATTTAGCAAAATGTGATCATTTTGCAAAATACTCAGATACACACTTATAAACATCGGTATTTGAATTACAATATTTTTCTGCAAAGGTACCTAATGAGTCAGTACAAACTGAACTAGAATGTTATGACATCAGTCATGACATTCACACATACACTTGGGATTTACCAAAAATGCAAGCCAATACCTAAACACCTACATTTTTAATTTCATTTAACTTTCTTACTAAATTCCATAAATACAAAAACTCAAAAAAACAATTTCCTTTTCTCATTTAACTTAATTAATTTATTAATTTCAATTCAATTTCTTTAAAAGGGTCCAACGCCCTCGCTTTCGATGATAATTTCGTTTCGCGCGCTTATTTTATTTCTTTTTTTATAAATTTCCTGTAATTACCCCAAAGCCTTGTAATAGATTAATTAGGACATTTATCTTTCCGCATTTTATTTTATTTCAAATCGGGTCTTGGATTAATTTGGCGATGTAGACCCGCGCCTTTGTAATAGCGTAGGACTTTAAATTCCGCACCTTTTAACTGTTAATAACCACATGAAAGAATGAATGCCAAAATAAAAACAACGCGTAGATCACCAATGCATGACAAGATAAACATAATTGAAAATGACACACAATTCACACACCACCCCTAGGGTACGTCTCACTGTTGCCTTGCCCCTCGAAAGGTGGTCGTCGAGTAGAGGATGTTTTAGTAAGTCCTCATGTCCATGAACATGGCATGAGGGTAGCTTCTAAGGTGTCTTCCTATTGCTCTGGTGACCACACTGTCCCGAACCCTCGAATTGACCCGAACACCTCCAACGGTGGTGCTACCTACCTCTCAATGATGGGATGGCACTACTTTAAGGACATTCACACAGACGAATTCCTTAGGGTAGGTAGATGACTCGTAGATACTTGCTCTAATTCAAAACCAATCAAAAACTCTTTTCACACCGACACTTTTCAAAAAGATTTCAAAAGCAATTTTTCAAACACTCTTGAGGACTGATACAAGAGTCGAACTGAAATTTTCAAAGAAACTTTTTTTAAACCCACAGTTGAAAAATAAACAAACAATTTTGAAAACACAAATGAGCAAGTATCTAAGAACCCATGGATAACCATGGATAGAAAGGGTGCTAATACCTTCCCTTTCTATAAATCTACCTCCCGAACCGAGAGCAATCTCTATAAGGAATTTTTCTGTGCTTTTGTCCTTTCCATTTGGAGAACCTAAAAGACGGTGGCGACTCTTGCTTCCGCGACATTTCGCGAACCAGCATTAAACAGTCAGTTCCAGATCCACCGATCACACCTGGATCGAAGGCTACTCACGCCTTACTATCTGGCCCAATCGAAAGGACCATGACCCTCTCTGGATTGAAGCTTACATCCCCTCCCTGGGTCGAAACTCCTTTTTTTCCCTGGATCGAAGGGTCCCCCTTGTATTTTATTTTTGTTTTCATTGACATTTTTTATCTTTTTAATTAACATTAAAATAAGAAAACCACAAAAACATTAGGCTAGTTTTTTCTATTAAATTAACTTTGTTAATTAACTTTTTAATTATCTTAACATTTTCTCAAAAAACTAAAATTTAGTAGATTTAGATCATTTTTTCCAAAACAAAATAAAACAACCAAGAGTTCTTATTCTTAGGATTTTTTAGATTCACGCGCGTTTATTTTATTATAACTGTCTACTGGTTTGTAATAGCTTAAACTAAGACTTTTACACTTTACTGATTTATTCCCCCAATTTTTGGACATGTAAAAATTCCCCTCCCTGAAGCCTTGTAATAGCGTAGGATTTACGTTTCCCGCACTTTAAATTCCTGTACATATATTAACTGCTTAGATGTATGCTAACTAGGATTGTATGACAAGATTAACTCTTAAACTTAAAATCAACAGTAGCTCACCATGACATGCAAAGATAATATAACTGAAAAAACGATACACTCGCACATGCCACTCTTAGGGTATACCTCACTTGGCTGCCTCAAGTGTGGTCATTGAGTATAGGAAGTCTTAGAGGTCGCCCTCCTGTCTAAAGATCAAAGTTGCCTCGATAAAAATGATCTAAGACATTAGGGTTACCGCTAAGGCGTCCTAACGTTGCTTTAGTGACCACACATCCCTAAAATCGAATTGACCCGAAAACTCCAACGACGATGCTACCTACTCCTCAATAGTGGGATAGCACTGTCTAAAGGACATTTGCACAGTTTAATTCCTTTTTGAGTAAGTAGGTGTTCTTAAGTACTTGCTCCTTTTTAAAACAAAAACAAACTTTTCGCACTTACACTCTCTTCAAAAACACAAAACTCTTTTCAAAACCCACAAACACAAAGAAAAGCAAACTTTTGAAAACATAGTGAGCAAGCACCTAAGAGCCCGTGGATAACCACGGATAGAAAGGGTGCTAACACCTTCCCTTTTTATAATCTACCTCCCGAACCCGAGAAACATCTCGAAAAGGAATTTTTATGTGCTTTTGTCCTTTCCTTGTTGGATAAAATAAAAGACGATGGCGACTCTTGCTTACCGCGACATTTTGAGAAAACAAACGCAAACGCGAACCAGCATTCCAAAAACAGTCAGTTCTATTCCCACCGATCACAGAACTGGCGACTCTGCTGGGGAATTATATAAGTGAGGTGTACCTTAGGATTAGATCACTTGTGTTTTCAATTGTATGCTTTGTATGCTTTAAACTTTGTGGGCTTGTATCGGAGTTCTATAGATCCTAACCCAGATCTGGGGATACCCTTTAGGTAAGTAGCAATAAACTGTGAGGGAACTGTGTGGGGTATACCGACATGGTTGAAACAGTAGCTACGTTGATGTGGCACTTTGGTTGGTACCGGTAGCCCTTGAGTTAAGTCAAGGAGAGTACGGGGCCGCCGCGTGGTGTCGTGAAGCATCAATTGACCTTAGAACCTTACTTGACCATCTTAGCCTTTTTAGGGGTAGTGAGATGACCGACTTTGGTGTTATCCGAAGTTGGTAGATACTCGATACTACACTCATTGAGGATTGTTTTCTTGGAATATTTTGGTCGCTAGTTCAGTGGCTAAACCAAAACGATGAACATAGAAAACAATCCAATGATATTGAGCTCCTTAGAACTCGGTTACTATTTATAGGACAGGTCTTGAGCCAACTAAACTCAAGAGGGTACTTACCTATGAAACTCCATGCCAGCCTAAACTTAAGGCTATATGTGTGACTTGTGTGCCTTCAAACTTGAACTACTTGCACATACTTGTTATCTGACAACATGAGTTCCTTGCAGGTTTTGTTTACAGTCCTTATCCAATAATTTGGACTTATTGTAGGGCTTACTTACATCACCTCACACTTGTGCTTAAACGCGTAGCATACACATCATAACATCATGCCTTAACATTTCTTTAACCATTTCAAGGATCTCAAGGGTCTGTGATGCAGGTTATGGTAAATCAAAAGTCTAGCAAGGGGCAAAGGGGATTTATTTTCCTCTAGCCAAGGCCGTCTAGAGATCAAAACATGATAACTTGAGTCAGGGGCTATGACCCACTCGATATGGTGAGCTTGACTCTTGAAGAAGGACTCTCAGCAACATGAAGTTCCTTCAATCAAGTTACCAGATTCAAATTCTAACAAGTTTCTTGTTTACCCCGCGAGATCCTTGAAAACATTGCATACATATATCATACATATCATTGCATAACAGGTCTCCCAGTACATGTCTCTTATCTTCTTCGTTGTTTATTTCAGCAATCACCATGTCTACTGAACCTTAAATCGAGCAAGCTATCAAGGCCCTCCAGGCCCATAATGCCCAATTTCAAGAGTTGGTCATGAGCCTAGCTAAGGGTCAGTAGGACCTGAAGACCCTGATTCTGAAAGAGAAAAAGAAGAAGAAAAAGAGGACCATCCTGTTCAATACTGGACACAGGTTTGGAAACGGGCTGCAGAATGAAGTTGATCTGACCACCCCATCTGAAGGGAAAGATAGTCCACAAGACAGAAGGGCTCCTAGCCCTATGGTCTCCGACAACGAGACGGACTACGATGAAGAACAGTATCCTCCTGTTGAGGATAAGTACAAACAACTGGAAGACCGTCTGAATGCTATGGAGATACAGAAGGTGCTCGTCTGGACTTCGGAGATCTAGGTCTATCCTCTGGGGTGGTGATTCCACATAAGTTCAAGGAACCCGCCTTTGCCAAGTATGACGGATCTTCCTGTCCCAAGCTGTACCTCCGGTCATATGTGAGGAAGATCCAACCTTACACTGCTGATAAGAACTTGTGGATCCATTTCTTTCAAGATAGTCTGTCAGGGACTCAACTTGAATGGTTCTTACAATTGGAAGGAGCTAACATCCACAACTGGGAGGACCTTGCTGCTACTTTTTACAAGCAATACCAGTATAATGTCGACCTTGCTCCCACGCGTACTCAACTTCAGGGTATGTCTATGGGTACAGGTGAAGGCTTCAAGGACTACGCTTAGAAGTGGAGAGATCTTGCTGGAAGAGTCCAACCCCATCTGTCTGATAGGGAGTTGGTGGACATGTTTCTTGGGACTTTGTCTGGTCCCTATTTCAAACACTTGATCGGAAGCTCTTCAGCCGGGTCCACCGAGCTAATACTGACCGACGAAAGGGTCGAAGCTGGCATCAAAAGTGGGAAGATTCAAGAAGCTACACCTTCTGATGCTCAGAAAAAGCCTTACAATAGGAAGAAAGAGTCCAATGCTGTGTATGGTCAAAAGGGTCACCATGACCAACACGTAGGGGCAGTCCTGATCTCTGGTTCTGCGTCACACCGACAACAGCAAAAGGGAAATCAATGAAAGCCAGATAAGCCTAAAAGACAGTTCACCAACATCAACATGTCGTTGTCATAAGCATTGCAGCAGATGTTGAAGATGAATCTGATTACGGTGATAAACCCTCACCCAAACCCCAAGACTTCTTCTCCTAACTACAATCCTAATGCGACCTGCGCTTATCATTCTGACAGTCCCGGGCACGATACTAACGATTGTTGGGCATTGAAGTACAAGATTCAGAATTTGATTGATGCCAAGGAGATTGAGTTCGGTCCTCCGGAGACTCTAGCATAATCACTGCTCCTACGCCAAATCATTGAGAATGTCTTTGTTTCATTTGAATTTTCAAGTTGTAATCTCTTTGTTATTCAAACAATTATCTATTAATGCCAAACTTTGTTTCATTAATGCATAGCATATGTTTGTCTTGATTTGATCCAATTATCTTAATTACATTTAAACTATGCTTTTTACTCGCTTTATGACATTCAACTCTTGATAAAAGTTACAAACCTTTAGAGGGAGGATGACGAAACAATGCCATAATCTCATACAGTATGCTTTTGGACAGACCTTGCTGATGATGTACAAGCATTATTTTCAAATCCTAAACACTGGAGTTATAAGGAAGATAATCCCTAGTCAACCCCTTCGAGCCAAAGAAGTAGGAGTTTTTCTATTTTAAACACAAATTGAAACCTTTAATTTAAACCTGGGGCAGGGTAGTCTCAGTTAATTCAAAAGATGCGCATTGAAGTCGCAAAACTCTCAGTTCATAATACAACGAACAACATCAAAAGTATTCCCCTGGAATCAAAAGACAGTGGTGGTTCCTTATCTCATAGGCATTCAATCTCTCAAAAGAAAAAGCCCACTGAGGCAAAACCTATAAAGGAGGCTTAAGGAAGCTGGGGCATCCCGCTGACTGTAATCTCGAAAACATAAACAGTCAGGCAAAAGTTAGAGATAATAAATCAAAAGAACGAGGTCATTACAAACCCTCGACAACATGAAAAATGTTGCAAAAAAAAAATGATGACTACCTTCAAAAATCCAACTTGTGTGAACCATCACCAAAACATCGTTCCAAATTCGAATAGAGTTCGACGCACAATTAACTGAGTTTAGGATTGAAGAACATCACGAAGAGCGGGTGGGTACAAATATACTTTGAGCCTTTATCCTTTGTTTCTTAAACCGTGAACCAAGCCACGTTACAACCCTTCAAAAGTCCTAACTGAAGCATGGGTTAGTTCGAAAGCATACTGTTACAAAAGGTATCCTGACTCATGTAAGGCTTTGCCCTAAATCTTGTGTTGAATTGGTCTTATAAAAAGTTTTCTGCTAAAAAACGCATTTTTCAAAACTTCGAGACAAGCATAAACTTTGCATTACTTGAATATCACTATTTGCATTTGGCTATTTGTTTGACAGCGGAGAAATTCACACAATGAATATCCGATGAACGAAATCCCTCTCTGAACAAAATCACTTCAAAAAGGATGACACTTCCATTGATAAATCTCCTATCAACAAGGGGACTTGACTTGTCACTATCCACCACACTTGGGGCAGTCCAGTCAAGATTCCAGGAAATCTCTGAAGAAGTGCAGAGTAACCAGGGGCAAGTCTCCATCTCCGTCACTTGGGGAATTGAACATCAATCTCAATGAAGGGTTACGTACTATTAAACATTTCCGGGCAGTGCCACAAACACTTGCTACTAGGGGCAATGACAAGTCTCCCCCAAAATCCTTCTCATAGGATGACTCCCAGCAAGGTTTTAATCTCTGAAAACCTTTCCCCAACTGAATCAACCTCAAGAATCCTTGAGGACTCCCCCCAACGAAGATGTCACCTCTCTAGCAGACTGACGACAGGGTTTATTTCCCCAACAACACCAGGATTCCCCAGCTTGGGCTGCCTCTCCGACTACTACAAATCAAAGGACCACAACTCCTCTTCCCCAGTAGACTCTAGAAGCTTGTCCCCTGCGAAGCACAAATAAGTCTCCTCAGCCAAATTCAAAGGTTATCCTCACAAGAGTCTAACCGGGTTATCCTCAGCAAGTGGCAACTGAAAGATCATCCCCAACGAAGTTCTTTCTATCCCCAACAGAGTTCATTCCTTTCATAGACAGAAATTCAATCCCCAGCAGGGTTCACTGTCACCAGCAACAGTAATTCATCCCCAGCTGAGTTTTATTTCTCCAAATCGGCAGATCTTCTAGCAGAGTATATACTCCCCACAGAGTCATTTCCTCGTCAGTCCATTCCCCAGCGGAGTTATTCTCTCCTACAGGATTATTCTCCCAATCATCTTCGGTCGTTATCTCCAGCGAGTGAAACTCTTTATTCTCCAACAACAGTCAGGGATTTATTTTCCCAAACTCGGACGTACCACAATAGCATTTCATGTCCATACATCATGACATGCGCATACATATTGCATACAGCATAATCTCATTTATTTTGAGAACATCATCATACAATGCATGTCATGCATCATATACGATCAATCATGTACCTTTTCAGGAAAGATGGTTATCATCAACAACTTCCAGCAAGTTCAAGATTAACTTCGGAAACTAAACGGAGTAATTATCTGCACGATCAAATTCAGCTTTACACGGGTTCGTCATGAAGAAATCTTACACGGGTTTCTCCTAAATGCAGCTTCACACGGGTTTATCCTGAAAAATCCTACACGGGTCCTTTATCATATATTTCTGAATGAAGTTTTACACGAACTCATCCCAAAGTAACCTTACCCAGGTTCATCCTGAAGTTTTACACGAACTCATCCCAAAGTAACCTTACCCAGGTTCATCCTTAAGTTTTACACAAACTTATCTCACAGTAACCTTACCCCGGTTCATCCTGAAGTTTTACACAAACTTATCTCTCAGTAACCTTACCCTGGTTCATCCTGAAGTTTTACACAAACTTATCTCACAGTAACCTTACCCCGGTTCATCCTGAAGTTTTACACAAACTTATCTCTCAGTAACCTTACCCATGTTCCTCCTGAAGTTTTACACGAACTTATCCCGAAGTAACCCTACACAGGTTCCTCCATTCCAGATGCAGTTTTACACGGACTCATCATCAGGAAACCCTACACAGGTTCCTCCTTTCCAGATGAAGTTTTACACGGACTCGTCATCAGGCAACCCTACACCGGTTCCCTCTCTTTCCAAGATGCAGTTTTACACGGACTCATCATCAGGCAACCCTACACCGGTTCCTTCTCAGGAAACTTCAGATGTAGTTTTACACGGAATCGTCATCAGGCAACCCTACACAGGTTCCTCCCTTCTAGATGCAATTTTACATGGACTCATCATCAAGAAACCCTACACAGGTTCCTCCTTTCCAAGATGCAGTTTTAGATGGATTCGTCATCAGGCAACCCTACACAGGTTCCTCCTTTCCAGATGCAGTTTTACATGGACTCGTCATCAGGAAACCCTACACCAGTTCCCTCTCTTTCCAAGACGCAGTTTTACACGGACTCATCATCAGGCAACCCTACACCGGTTCCCTCTCTTTCTAAGACGCAGTTTTACACGGACTCATCATCAGGAAACCCTACACAGGTTCCTTCTCAGGAAATTTCAGATGCAGTTTTACACGGACTCGTCATCAGGAAACCCTACACAGGTTCTCTCTTTCCAAAGATAAAGTTTTACATGGACTCATCATCAAGCAACCCTACACAGGTTCCTCCTTTCCAGATGAATTTTTACATGGACTCATCATGAAGTAACCCTACCCAGGTTCCTTCTCAGCCCAGATATGCAGTTCACCTCCAGAGTTAATTTCCCAGTAGAGTAACGGACAACTGAAGCTCCTAAAATTCTATTTCTCTCAAGGCAGCTACCAATAATCTCCAGATGGCATCTATAAGCCCATCCTACTACCAACAATCTCCAAATGGCATCTGTAAGCCCATTCCTGACATCACAATGCTGATACTTCACCATGCGAGTGCAAATTTCTGGGCACTCTAGTGTTCAATTATCTTCCACTTTCGGATCACGAAAGGCTCGAAAGCCAATCTATATCCTCAGGTTTAAGAAAATTGAACAGGGGTAACTGTTGTACCCCAAAATTTGCCCTATCATGTTTCCCAAAGTCTTCCCCCTGCATGGTTGATCACAAAATCTTGCCTAAGGAAAAGGAAATTTTTTGAGTGGTGCTTTAAGTACATTTCGATTGGCATTCTGAAAGACCCTTCGATTGGTGTTCTGAAGGAGCCTTTCGATTGGCATTCTGTCAAGCTCTTCGATTGGCATTCTGAAGGAGCATTTCGATTGGCATGGACAGGCACTTCGATTGGCATTCTGAAAGACCCTTCGATTGGCATTCTGAAGGAGCATTTCAATTAGCATGGACAAGCACTTCGATTGGAATTATGTCAAGGCAGCTTCGACACACATGATTAACCATGTCCTTCGATTGGCATGAACAACACATTTCGATTGGCCTGTTAACAAAGCCTTTCGATTGGGATCCTTCGATTGATATTTGGACAAGGGCCATTCAAAGAACACCTCCCAGGCCATTTGGAAGAGGCCATCAAAGGGCACTCGGAAAACATGTCCAGGTACACCGAACATGAGAAAATGGCATGTTTCCCTTGCAAATATGGAAATAATTAAATGCTGATTGTGGATTTAATTCCTGAGTTAAAGGCCAGATTCTTGCCTTTTCTGTTCCTAAAGAGCTGATTAGACCAGAGTGTTTTTGTTCAATTCAAGACCATTCGAAGAAGCATTCAGAAGGCCCATTCGAAAGACACATGGGAAGTCCATTTGAAGGAAGCAACTCAAGGCCAATCGAAGAGCATGGCCTGAAGGCATTCGAAAATCAAAACATGTCCAGGTTCATTCCAGATTCCAAAGAGACATGAATATTTCAAAAAAGGAAATAATTTAATGTATCTGATTCTTGTCTCCTGGCTTTAATGGCCTGATTAAATGCTGTCTCTTGCCGTTACTAGACCCCCACACTCCTATAAATACAGGGCCAGCATACAGTGCAAAGGGTGAACAACAACAACGAAAATACACACGAAAAAACACACAACAGGAGAGCAAAAAACATTGAAGTTATGCTGCCAAAAGTTGTCAACATTTTTAGAGGTGATCTAGGCCAAAGCAACCCTTCAACAAAAGATTATAACGCCCATAAGACCCAAATTAAAAGTACCCACATCCAGTAAGTGCCCAGATCGAAGGTGCCTACATCCAGGAAGCGCCCAAATTAAAAGTCCAATCTGCTGGTAAGAAAGGGTAAACTATCCAACCTCATATTTGCATAACACATTATTACTTGTTGTTATCTTTGATTTGCCATCCTAGACAGGATCGAAAGGCCTGGGTTTGACGCCCAGGTCATGTTCTTCATTTGCCAACACTTGCTGCAGACATAGCCTGAAGAAACCCAGCAAGCGCAGGATCGAAGGGCCTGGGGTTCAATACCCAGGCCCTGTGTTTTGTTTCGCTAACATACTTTTGCAGGTATAACATTCCAGATCGAAGGAGACACCTTCTCTAGATCGAACCCATTAGTATACTGGATCGAAGGAGGCATCTCATTCCTGGATCGAAAGCCATGACCTCCATGATCAAAAGACAATCCTCTTCCCTGGATCGAAGGCTACTCACGCCTTATTGTCTGGCCCAATCGAAAGGACCATGACCCTCTCTGGATTGAAGCTTCCATCCCCTCCCTGGGTCGAAACTCCTTTTTTTCCCTGGATCGAAGGGTCCCCCTTGTATTTTATTTTTGTTTTCATTGAAATTTTTTATCTTTTTAATTAACATTAAAATAAGAAAACCACAAAAACATTAGGCTAGTTTTTTCTATTAAATTAACTTTGTTAATTAACTTTTTAATTATCTTAACATTTTCTCAAAAAACTAAAATTTAGTAGATTTAGATCATTTTTTCCAAAATAAAATAAAACAACCAAGAGTTCTTATTCTTAGGATTTTTTAGATTCGCGCGCGTTTATTTTATTATAAATGTCTACTGGTTTGTAATAGCTTAAACTAAGACTTTTACACTTTACTGCTTTATTCCCCCAATTTTTGGACATGTAAATAATTCCCCTCCCTGAAGCCTTGTAATAGCGTAGGATTTATGATTCTCGCACTTTAAATTCCTGTACATATATTAACTGCTTAGATGTATGCTAACTAGGATTGTATGACAAGATTAACTCTTAAACTTAAAATCAACAGTAGCTCACCATGACATGCAAAGATAATATAACTGAAAAAACGATACACTCGCACATGCCACTCTTAGGGTATACCTCACTTGGCTGCCTCAAGTGTGGTCATTGAGTATAGGAAGTCTTAGAGGTCGCCCTCCTGTCTAAAGATCAAAGTTACCTCGAAACGGGCATCGTTTCATCCTGGTAGCAATTGATTATTTTACGAAGTGGGTTGAAGCAGCTTCCTTTGCTACAGTAACCAAGAACGTCGTGGAACGGTTTATTTGGCACAATCTGATTTGTCAATACGGTGTACCAGAGAGGATCATTACGGATAATGGTACCAATCTCAATAACAAGATGATCACTAAGCTCTGCGAGCAATTCAAGATACAACATCACAACTCTTAACCCTACCGGCCGAAGATGAATGCGGTTGTAGAAGCGGATAATAAGAACATTAAGAATATTGTGCAGAAGATGACAGTGACATACAAAGACTGGCACGAGATGTAACCATTTGCTCTTCATGGGTACCGTACCTCAGCGCGGACGTCAATAGGGGCAACACCCTATTCCCAGGTATATGGTATGGAGGCAGTCTTGCCCATTGAAGTTCAGATACCCTCTCTTCGGATCATGAATGATGCAGGTTTGAGTGAAGATGACTGGATTCAGACCCAGCTTGATCAGCTGAACCTAATCGACGAAAAGAGACTTACTGCTATTTGTCATGGTCAGACGTACCAAAAACGGATGATCAAGGCATTTAATAAGAAAGTTAGACGACAAGAGTATCAAGTTAAGGATCTGGTAATCAAGCGCATTATTCTACCTCAAGGTGATCCCAGGGACAAATGGACCCCTACTTACGAAGGGTCATTTGTGGTTAAGAACATATTCTCAGGAGGAGCTATGATTCTAACCACCATGGATGGTGACGACCTCCCTCACCCCGTCAATGCAAACATAGTGAAAAGATGCTATGCATAATCAAAGACCTGCTAGGTTGACTGGCCTAGGCAAAAATAAGGGATTCCCGGCGAACCAAAAGGGTTCGGGCAAAAATAAGGGATGAAAATGAAAAAAATCTGTACACCCGGCAAGTTGAAAACCTGAAAAGGCGGCTTGGGCAAAAAAGGGTATCCCGGTGGACTGAAAACCCGAAAGGGCGGTCCAGGAAAAAATTAGGGATCAAAGCGTAACACTATGTCTCATTGGATCACCTTGCATCCAGACTTCGGTATCAACTATCAAGCTCAGACGACACTAATCAATCTGATCTACCTTCAACCAAGTAGCAAAGTGATGAGATGCTCGAGGACATAAAGGCAATAGCAGATTTGGAACCCAGTGGGACTATTCACATAGCTGTTTTGTTTTGTTTTCACAAATTGTGTAAATTCTATTATTCGGCAGCGTTCTCTTACTAGGACGTCAGCCTCTTGTACAAAAACGCCTATTTACAAGCCAAACTTCAAAATCAATACAATTCATTTTCAAAGAAATTTCAAACTGTTTTTCCTTTACCTGTTTTGTTTTGCAAAGAACGTCTAATGTTCATTTTTTATATATGCATTTGACATTAATTGCTAATCATAAATATTTACATGCGAAACAAAAGATAAATTACTGGTAATATCATAAACAGGGTCAATAAGAATTATCCAAACTGTGTAGTTGCTCTGTCCACAGGTACAAAGGTAGTTTCAGCTGAAGAATATGGCTAAGATACCTTCACTCCCCGCAGAGTAAGGCAGTAATGGTAACCCTCCCCCAGCTGAGACTTACAATTATGAACAAATCAGCAATACTCTCCCCAATCAGAGTTGATCTACCATCAGCACTAAAAAGGCTTGATATCTCCGGCAACCTTAATATTCCCTAGCGGAGTATAAGAATGTTCCCTGGCCGAATACAAGATATCCCCAGTTGAGTTAAAATTTCCCCAGCACGGTCTGAAGAAGCTTCCCCAACGGAGTTGAATCATCATCCCCAGTAGACTCTGGAAGTTTATCCCCAGCGGAGTACAAAGATAAATCTCCCCAACCAAGTTCAAAGGATCATTCCCAGCAGAATTTAGAGGATTATCCCCACAAGAGTTTAACAGGGTTATCCCCAGCAAGTCACAACTGAAAGATCATCCCCAGCGAAGTTCTTTCCTTTCACAAACAGGAATTCAATCCTCAAACAAATTCAGTATCACCAGCAATAGTAATCCATCCCCAGCGGAGTTTATCAGTGGAATCTTCAACAGAGCATCTCTTCCCCACAGAGTAATCTCCTCATCAATTTATTCCCCAAAAAGTTATCTTCTCCTGCAGTTTTACTCTCGCAATCATCTTCGTTCGTCATCCCCAGCGGAAGCGAAGAATTCAACTCTTATCCTCCAGCAGCTATCCGAGATTTATTTTCCCCAGCTAAAACATTACATTTCCATACATCATGATACACGTATATACGCATCATATAACACAATCTCATTTATATTGAGAACATCATTGCTTGATCCATATCATGAATTGCATATGACTGACATTTATCTTTCAGGAAAGATGCAGTTAAATTCTCAACTATGGGGAAGACCTTGCCTGGTCTAGTTAAATTGATTCCTAAATATTTTTCTGATGCCGATCCAGTTGAAGTTATCCCAAGACCTTGTCTGGTCTAGTTAAATTGATTCCTAAAGATTTTTCTGATGCCGATCCAGTCAAAGGCCTCCTCTGGTCCAGTCAAATCGATTCCTAAAGATTTTTTTTATGCCGATCCAGTTGAAGTTATCCCAAGACCTTGTCTGGTCCAGTTGAATCGATTCCTAAAGATTTTTCTGATGCCGATCCAGTTGAAGGCCTTCTCTGGTCCAGTCAAATCGATTCCTAAAGATTTTTATGATGTCGATCCAGTTGAAGTTATCCCAAGACCTTGTCTGGTCCAGTTAAATTGATTCCTAAAGATTTTTCTGATGCCGATCCAGTCAAAGGCCTTCTCTGGTCCAGTCAAATCGATTCCTAAAGATTTTTTTGATGCCGATCCAGTTGAAGTTATCCCAAGACCTTGTCTGGTCCATTTAAATCGATTCCTAAAGATTTTTCTGATGCCGATCCAGTCAAAGGCCTTCTCTGGTCCAGTCAAATCGATTCCTAAAGATTTTTCTGATGCCGATCCAGTTGAAGATTTCCAAGACGTTGTTTGGTCCAGTTAAATCGATTCCTAAAGATTTCTCTGATGCCGATCCAGTCAAAGTTAATTCAAGACCTTCTTTGGTCCAGTTAAATTGATTCCTAAAGATTTTACTAATGTCGATCCAGTTGAAGTTATTCAAAGACCTTGTCTGGTCCAGTTAAATCGATTCCAAAAGATTTTTCTGATACCGATCCAGTCAAAGGCGCCAAGACCTTCTCTGGTCCAGTTAAATCGATTCCTAAAGATTTTCCTGATGCCGATCCAGTTGAAGTTATTCCAAGACCTTGGTCGGTCCAGTTAAATCGATTCCTAAAGATTTTTCTGATGCCGATCCAGTCAAAGTTAATCCAAGACCTCCTCTGGTTCAGTCAGATCGCCGATAAGATCTCCCTGATTCGTATTCCAGTCGAAGTTCAGACCATCTATCAACAGTCTCCAAATGGCATTTGTAAGCCCATTCCCAACATCACAATGCTGATATAACTTCATGCGAGTGCAAATTTCTGGGCACTCTAGTGTTCAATCATCTTCCACCTTCGGATCACGAAAGGCCCGAAAGCCAATCTATATCCTCGGGTTTAAGAAAATTGAACAGGGGCAGATGTTGTACCCCGAAATTTTCCCTCCCATATTTCTCAAGACATTGCAAGAAGAATCTCCAAATGGCTCAAGGTTGCTAAAGAGTTGGACAATCAAGTCATCTCCTAAGGCAGTCAACCTCAAATTAGGGTTTTGTGTTGCATCAAGGTCCTTGCATCCAAATTACCTCAAGTGCTCCCTAATGTCCTAATATGTTCTCAAGTTCATCCATGTCAAATTTCAAGCCTTGCAGAGGAAGTTTGGTCAGTCAATTGCTCAAGAGGTCCAAAAATCGATTGTGCTAGGGCAAAAGTCAACTGTGACCCAAATACAGTCAAACCTCAAGATTTTTTGTCAACATTCTCATTTTGAAGGATATTTCATCATTTGATCAAGGGTTGATCATGATTCATCAAGGATTGCTCAAAATTCATCAAGACTCAAAAGTTGTTAAATTAGGGTTTTGCAGGAAAAGTCAACTCAACTTTGACCAAGCATTATTTTTCATACTTTATGAGAAATGACCCATTCAAAGCTCATTTTGAAGAGGATGCAATTTCCTACAATCCATCTTCACACCCCAAGATCAAGAAATGCACTCACAAAAAGTTACAAATTTGGATATTATAGGTCATTTTTGAAAGTCAACAAAAACACCTTTTTTTTCTCCAAAGTTTATAACTTGAGCATGGAATATCAAAATTAGATGAGACCAAAATGGTTGGTTAGAGGACATCTCAAGGTTTCTAGAAAGTCCAAGAACACCTCCAAAAGTTCAAAATTGAAGAAGTTATACATTGTTGAAGTTGGGCATTTTTCCAAAATTGCCAAAAGTCAACTATCCCCAAAACTTCAAATTTTGTCAATTGGCCCCACTTTTTTACACTTGATTTTATCTTGTCACACTACACACGTGTCCTATCTTCAGTCTTGTGTCCATTTATTAATTTTTCTATTTTATTTGATTTTTATTGAATTAATTCATTTTAAATCAATTTAAATCCAAATAAAATCCAAATATTGATCATTTAGGATCTTTTTGATTGATACATGCCTTAATTGTCATCATGAACATGATCAAACTCGCATCTCACCATATCATGAACAAAAAGATGGTTTTTGGACAAATTTGGAAGCTTTTTCATGGAAGATCAAATCATATCTCCAAGCATTGATTTGCAAAGATTCAAGTCCAAATATTTGACCTAATCCAATGCTCATTACTTATACAAGCTAGAGACACACGAATCAAAACCTAGAAGTTGCAGAATCACCAAAACCAAACTTGAGAAAAACTTGAAAAAGCTTGAAACTTAAATCCTTTCTAGAGGCTGATTCAAAGCAAAAACTCAACGTAGACCCCTTGCTGGACATCCACTGAGTCAGTAGCAATCAAAAGCAAGGTCCCAGGCCCTCTCAAACGCGCTGTAAGTCTCTCAGAACCTCGCTCTGTATTTGAAATCGAAACTCCATGTTCTTGCGTTTTCTTGGCAAATATTTGACGTATTCATGCTTATCGTTCCATTTAGAAACTTTCTGCATCATTTGATTGCATTTTCATGAGCCATAGCCCCATACCCGAACCTAGGGTTTTGGAAGTTTGTTTTTGGGCGTTTTCTTTGTAGGAAAAATTGGAACCAATAATGGACATAGACGTGTTCAGGAGGAAGAGACGATCATGTCCATGGTATTGGATTGCATTTTTATAGCCTAGAATTAATTTTAGGAGCAAGCTACGGATTTAGCTGCGGATGCAAATCCACAGGTAAAAAAAACCAGGGCTGAGTGGAGAAGACGAAGACGTGCCCTCTCCCCATTCGCTCATTCGAATTTTCGCGCTTATTTTTTTCATTTTCTGGCATTTATTTGTTTTCCCAATATAATAATTGATGTCCATTCCACTAACAATTAAGCACGCTGGTTGAGTTGGTAAGGGCGCTAGTACAAAATCCAATGGGACCTGGGTTCGAATCCCAGGTCCCCATATTTGCATATTATTATTTTCTCCAGGAAATCCAACGCGCTTCAGCAAGTGTGGTCCATCATGCTCCTCCAAATCTCCAAGCGCCAGATGGCCTCCAGGCCAAATCTGATGGCCCAAAGGTGATGACCATCATAAGACCTAGTCAACGCGCATGCAGGGAATTCCAAAAAGTCAGCCCAGGCCAG
Organism: Vicia faba; assembly: GCA_948472305.1. Taxonomy (NCBI): domain Eukaryota; kingdom Viridiplantae; phylum Streptophyta; class Magnoliopsida; order Fabales; family Fabaceae; genus Vicia; species Vicia faba. Next base: position 348,015,063 of record OX451737.1, read on the forward strand.
CCAGCGCCTGTTGGGCCAAAAAGCTGCTAGTCTCACCCCTGATGTGGGCCCAAACCCCCCCCCCCCCCCCTTTGGTTATTTCTTTTTCTATTTTCTTTATTTATTTTATTGTTATTATTTTTATCACTAACCCAATTAAAATCTTTTTCTCATAAAATAATATATATATATATATATATATATATATATATATATATATATATATATATATATATATATATATATATATATATATATATATATATATATATATATATATATATATATATATATATATATATATATATATATATATATATATATATATATATATATATATATATATATATATATATATATATATATATATATATATATATATATATATATATATATATATATATATATATATATATATATATATATATATATATATATATATATATATATATATATATATATATATATATATATATATATATATATATATATATATATATATATATATATATATATATATATATATATATATATATATATATATATATATATATATATATATATATATATATATATATATATATATATATATATATATATATATATATATATATATATATATATATATATATATATATATATATATATATATATATATCACTTTATTTTTGTAAATAAATATTAAATTAATTAATTTAGTTTTTAATTAGGTATAACTTTTAATATTTTTGCAATAATTAAAATTAATGTAGAATATTAGGTTTTACTAACTTTGACCAAATTTATTTTATTTCTTTAAATATCCAAAAATCCAAAAATATCTTTTTTAATTAATTAATTTATTTATTTAATTAGCTTAATTTAATTTCTTCCATAAATTCAAAAGTAAACAAAAAATGCTTTCTTTCAAAAAAGGGTCAAAACCCTAAAAAATGCGCCCGATTTAATTTTCCCGCATGCGATCCATTTATGATATTGATGTAATTGTTTCTCAGAATGTAATAGTTTTAATAGGACTTTAACTTATTTTATCGCTTTATTTTACTTTCCGCATTTTAATTTCAAGGGTTTGTTTTTGGCGATGTAAATACCCGACGCCTTGTAATAGTTAGATTTAATTTCCGCCATTTAATTTCCGCAACTTATAAACTGTTAGATGTTTGATAATATGGAATGCATGACAAGATCAAATCTTTAACCTAAAATCAATATAGCTCACTCATGACATGTACAAAGATAAAATTAACCGAAACAACACACTCGCACATGCGCACTCTTAGGGTACACCTCGCTTGGTTGCCTTCAAACGTGGTCATTGAGTATAGGAAGTTTTAGAGGTCTCCCTCTTGTCCAAAGATCATAGTTGCCTCGAAACGGTTGCCTCAGAAAAATGATCTAAGACATTAGGGTTACCGCTAAGGCGTCCTAACATTGCTTTAGTGACCACATGTCCCTTAATCGAATTGACCCTTGAACTCCAACGACGAGGCTACCTACTCATTAATAGTGGGATAGCATTGTCTAAAGGACATTAGTACAGATTGATTCCTTTTTCAAGTAGGTAGATGGTTCTAAGGTACTTGCTCTTCCAAAACAAAATAAAACTTTTCGCACTTACACTTTTCAAACAAAAACTTCTTTCAAACCCACAAGAACAAAGAAAAGCAATTTTTGAAAACACTATGAGCAAATACCTAAGAGCCCGTGGATAACCACGGATAGAAAGGGTGCTAACACCTTCCCTTTCTATAATCTACCCCCCGGACCCGAGAAACATCTCGAAAAAGGAATTTTTCTGTGCTTTTTTCCTTTCCTTGTTGGATAAAATAAAAGACGGTGGCGACTCTTACTTACCACGACATTTTGCTAAAACAAACGCAAAACGCGAACCAGCATTCCAAAAACAGTCAGTTCTCTCCCACCGTATCACAGAACTGGCGACTCTGCTGGGGACTTTACAAGTGGGGTGTACCTTAGGATTAGATCATTGTGTTTTCAATTGTATTGCTTTGTATGATTTATATTTGTGGGCTTGTATTGGAGTTACTATAGATCCTAACCCGGATCTGGGGATACCCTTTAGGTAAGTAGCAATAAACTGTGAGGGAACTGTACGACGTAGACCGATACGGTTGAAGCAGTAGCTATGTTGGTGTGGCACTTTAGGTTGTACCGATATCCCTTGTGTTGGAACAAGGAGAATATGGGTCATCTAAGGGGTCATTAAGCACCAACTGACCTTAGAACCTTTAAATTGACCAACTTGGCCATAGAGCAGTAGCAGTATGCTACACTCATTGAGACTAAACTCTCACGATGATTCCGGCTGCAAGAAAAGGTTGCTAAACTGGAATTATGACCGATTGAGGGTAGTCAGTGATATTGAGATCCTCTAGAACCCAATTACTATTTTTAGGACAGGTGTAAACCAACTGAATTGAAAGAGGGTAGTACCTAAGCTCCTTGCCAGCCTGAAATCTAAGGGCTCTCTGTGTGACTTGTGTGCCTTTACCATGTTTGCCATTTGTGGATACTTGTGGTGTGCTTACTATCATGACATCATGACATCATAACATTGCATACATCTTGCATTGGACTAACCTATTTTAAAGATGGGAGGGATTCATCTTTATTCTGTTTTGTAGGTCATCATGATGCCCATGCGTAGGAATACCATCTGGATCAACTTTATCCAGGTTCCTACCTTGCTTAAAGAGTTGATTGTAAAGATGCCTGATACTACCTCCTTCCTCAGGAGACATGGTTATCTTCTCAGTTTGGTTACCTCCAAATTGGACGAGCAGATGATGAGTGTTTTGGTCCAATTCTATTACCCGTTGTACCATTGCTTTACTTTCTAGGATTACCAATTGGTCCCCACCTTAGAAGAGTTCTCTGATCTGCTCGGTATCTCTATTCTGGAGCAGACCCCACTTACTGGTTGGGAGAAGATTTCTAGGCCCGAAGATATTGCTGCAGCCCTTCATTTGACCAAAGAGGAGGTAATGGCTAATTGGGAGACTAGAAGTGGAGCAAAGGGCTTTCTGACTAAGTTTTTGGTTGGTAAAGCTAATTACTTCTGGGATAATCTAGACTTCAAGGCATTTGAGGATATTCTGGCTCTTATGATATATGGCTTGGTATTGTTTCCGAACTCTGACTCTTTTGTTGATTTAAATACGGTGAAAATCTTCATCTCTCGTAATCCTGTACCCACTCTCTTGGGTGACATCCTTCATCAGCTTTATGCTCGTACTGCCCGAAAACGGGGAACCTTGATGTGCTGTGCTCCTTTATTGGCGAGGTGGTTTATTTCGCACCTCCCCAAGTCAGTGCTGGAGAACAAAGAAGGCATCGGCTGGGCTTATAGGGTTATGTCTCTCTCTCATAATGACATTATCTGGACTCTCAAGGGTATGGATGACGAGGCTATCATTGATCGTTGTGGGGAGTATCCCAATGTTCCACTGTTAGGAACCCATGGAGGAATTTCTTACAATCTGTGTTTGGCCATACGTCAGTTTGGGAGAGCCAGAAGAGAAGGACCTCATGAGATGTTAATGCCTAGTATCGTCTTTGATTTTCAAGGGGATAGCGATAAGCAACGTCGTAGATTCATAAGGGCTTGGGATAGAGTTCACAGATCTGATCCACACGAGCTGGGCCCAAAGACTTCTCTGCCAATGGAGCCATATCTCAGATGGGTTTGTATCCGTGCCCAAAAGCTGGGTATGCCATATGAAGTCGTCTGGCCTGTCATTGTTGAAGTTGCTAATGAAGAAGGGGTTCTCCCAACCATCCTCCATCCTTACATGCCCACTGACATTGGGGCACTAAAGAGATCTTGGATGCAACTAAGAGAAGAACGGGATGCTTACCGAGAGAAGTTCAACGAGCAAGAGCAGAAGATTCAGAGGTTGACTAGGCAGTTGGAGAACGAGCGGATTCTCAATGACTATGTCCGCACCGACAAGAAGAGAACATGGGAGAACTGATTGACCATTGATTATTTCCTTTCCAGTTTTTATTTCCTTTTCAGTATTTCCATTCTTGTAACACCTTAAGGGCATCAGTTGAACAATTTGAATTTCAAAGTTTATCTAATAAAGTGTGTTTCCTTTCTGGTTTACAAATTTGAATCTCTCGATTGTCTTTGAAATTATAATCATACGCATTTCATCCCATACACTCCATAATAGGTACCCATTACAGGTCTTTTATCTTCTTTGCTATTTATTTCAGCAATCATCATGTCTGTTGAACCTTCAACTGAGCAAGCCATCAAGGCCCTCCAGGCCCAGAATGCCCAATTTCAAGAGTTGTTCATGAATCTAGCTAAGGGTCAGCAAGATCTGAAGACCCTGATTCTGAAAGAGAAGAAGAAGAAGAAGAGGACAATCCTGTTTAACACAGGGCACAGGTTTGGAAACAGGCTTCAGAATGAAGTTGATTTGACCACCTTATCTGGAGGGAAAGATAGTCAGGAAGAAAGGAGGGCTCCTAACCCTGTGGTCTCCGACAACGAGACGGACTTCGACGAAGAACAATATCCTCCTGCTGAGGACAAATACAAACAACTGGAAGACCGATTGAGTGCTATGGAAGTTCAGAAAGTGCCTGGTCTGGACTTTGGTGATCTAGGTCTATCATCTTGGGTAGTGATTCCCCACAAGTTCAAGGCACCAGCCTTTGATAAGTATGATAGAGCTTCTTGTCCGAAGCTGCACCTCCGGTCATATGTGAGGAAGATTCATCCATACACCGCTGATAAGAACTTATGGATCCATTTCTTTCAAGACATTCTCTCAAGGACTCAGCTTGAGTGGTTCTACCAGCTGGACGGAGCCAGTATTCGCAGTTGGGAAGATTTGGCTACTGCTTTCTACAGGCAGTACCAATACAACTCCGACCTCGCTCCCACGCGTACCCAACTCCAGGGTATGTCAATGGGAACGGGTGAATGATTCAAAGATTATGCTCAAAAGTGGAGGGACCTCGCCGGTAGAGTACAACCACCCTTGGCTGATCGGGAGCTTGTGGACATGTTTTTGGGGACCTTGTCTGGTCCATTATTCAACCATCTGATTGGAAGCTCCTCGTCTGGGTTTACAGAGCTAATTCTGATCGATGAGAGGATTGAGGTTGGTATTAAGGTTGGTAATATACAGAAGGGTGCTTCATCAAGCACCAAGAAGAAGCCCTTTAAGAAAGAGTCCAGTGCTGTCTACAGTTCAAGAAACTAGAATAGACCTGAACGCCGCCAAGCTGTTAATGCGGTTATTATTTCAAAACCTGTTGGTGCTCCTCAGTACAACAATCAACAAAAGGATGAGAGACCTCGAAGGAAATTCACCCGTCTCAGCATGACCTTATCTCAGATTCTGCCACAGTTGCTGAAGACTAATCTGGTGATTCCAAGGGAAGCCCCGAAGAATCCAAATACAACCTCCCCAAAATACAACCCTAATGCCTGCTGTGCTTATCACTCTGATAGCCCGGGGCATAATACAGATGATTGTTGGACTTTGAAGAATAGGATACATGACTTAATTGATGCGAAAGAGATTGAGTTCGAGGCGCCCGAAAGGCCTAATATTGTGACTACTCTTATGCCCAAGCATGGAGTAAATGCTATAGATGAAGACTCGTTTGTGGTTTTTGTAGATTACATTGTTACCCCTTTGTTGACTGTGAAGAAGAACCTTTTGCTGGCCAGTTTATTTTCGGGCTGTGACGAAGGTTGCCGTTTGTGTTCTACCCTACCAACTGGTTGGCCACTTTTGAAATCAAGTGTCCAACGCCTGATGGATAGTAAAGAAATTCTGTTTAAGAAGACTGTTGTTCCTGTGGTCCATACTGAAGAAGTTGCCATCATTACCATTTTCGACAATTCTTCCGAGGCTCCCTCGAGGAAGCCTGTTAGAATTGCATTTGTTCCAAGAATCGCACCTGTGATCATCACTGTTCCGGGGCCCATCCCTTATACCTCTGATAAAGCTGTCCCTTGGCATTACGGGACTGATGTTTATTTCTATGGAGTTAAACAAGAGTTGGATGCTGATACTGACATCAACAATATTGTTGGACCTGCTAAAGTCACCTGCAGTGGAAGACTTTTCTCACCTAATATCTCTCTGCCAACTGTCCGAAAACCTGTTGTTATTACACCTGTCAGTGTACCTGCTACCATTCCTGTTCAAGTTCCTATTCTTACCCCTGTCGCCGAGTCATCTAACACTCGGGGCAAAGGAATCACCAGTGAGCCTGCCCAGACGGAGGCACCAAAGACGATTATTGTCGAAGCTTCTAAACAAGAGTTGGAAGAGATTCTGAAAATCATCAAAAAGAGTGACTACAATGTAGTTGAACAGCTGGGGCAAACCCCGTCCAAGATTTCTATGTTGTCACTATTGCTATGCTCAGAAGCCCATGCCAAGGCTCTGATTACCTTCTTGAAGACTGCCCACGTACCTCAAGAGACGTCAGCTGATCAGTTTACAGATTGCATGGCTAATTTGACTGCTGATAATGGGTTGGGTTTCTCTGACGCCGACTTGACTGCTAAGGGGAAGAATCACAATGATTCCCTACATGTCTCCATTGAATGCAGGGGCACTACTCTTGCTCATGTATTAGTGGATACTGGTTCCTCATTGAACGTCTTGCCTAAGAAAGCTCTAGACCGGTTGGACTGTGAAGGGTTGGAGCTGAAACCAAGTAACATTGTTGTTAGGGCCTTTGATGGGTCTAAGAGAATGGTGCATGGAGAGGTTGATATCCCGATTAAGGTTGGTTCTCAGGTTTTCAATTCTACATTCTATGTGATGGACATTCGGCCATCTTATTCTTGTTTGCTGGGTCGTCCATGGATCCACAAAGCGGGGGCCGTAATCTCAACGCTCCACCAGAAGCTGAAGTACCCGGTCAAAGGGAAGATTATGACAGTACAAGGAGAGGAAGAGTACATGGTTAGCCACCTCAATTCTTTCCGATATGTAGAGATGGATGGGGAGTTCATTGAGACCCCATTTCAACATTTTGAAGAGGTTCCCCAGACATTGGTGTCAGCCAAGACTGTTGTTAAAGACTCTCCTATAAAGATGGCTTCCCTCAAGAATGCCTGGGCTATTGTTGAGAAAGGTAGGTGTGCAAATTGGGGATGACTCCCTGATTTTACACAGAAGACTAACAAGTTTGGTTTGGGTTTCACTGCAGAAGCTCAAAGGGTTGTTCAGAATGCACGAATCGGAAGACCTCCCGTGTTCATCAGCAACTCGGGAGTGAATGCCATTGAAGATGATATGGAGGAGTCTGAGTTCGACAGCTGGATCTATCCTACGACCGATGGTGGACCAAGTAACTGGACAACAAAGGACTTCATCCCTATTTCTTTTGTTACCCAGTAATGAAACTTTTTGTTTTGAATATGTAACAGACAATGTTTTAAACTTTATGGCCCGGTGTCTTACCCGGGGCACTGTGGCTTCATTTGTGAGGGCTTTATGTGTGTCATTTTCATATATCATTAATAAAAGCATCGGACGTTCTTGCATTTCAAATTTTGCGCTCCTTGTTTTTCTTTATTATATATTGCAAAACAGCTATTTTACACACACTCACATATACAGGTCCACATCCACTCTGGATCTCACTGGTAACGACTCTACTACTGCCAATTATGACTTCGAAAATCCGATCAACTTAGCCGAAGACGAAGGTGAAGATGATTTCGAAGTGCCTGGTGAACTTGCAAGACTGTTACTCTAAGAAGAGAGGGTTATTCAGCCGCACGAAGAGCCAGTGGAAACAGTGAATCTGGGTACTGAGATAGACAAGAAAGAGTTCAAGATCGGTGCAAATCTGGAGCTTAGTGTGAAACAACGGTTGATTTAGATGCTGCGTGACTATATTGAAATCTTCGCTTGGTCTTACGAAGATATGCATGGTTTGGATACTGATATTGTGGTTCACCGTCTGCCTACCAAGGAAGATTGTCCTCCCGTGAAACAGAAGGTCCGTCGAATGTGCCCAGAGATGTCTGAGAAAATCAAGGCTGAAGTTATGAAACAGTTTGACATCGGTTTTCTAGAAGTTACTCCTTACCCTCAGTGGGTGGCCAATGTGGTTCCTGTGCCGAAGAAAGATGGTAAGGTTCGAATGTGTGTCGACTATAATGATTTGAACAGGGCAAGACCCAAGGATGACTTCCCTCTACCTCATATCGAAGTTCTGGTTGACAACACCGCTTAGCACAAGGTATTCTCCTTCATGGATAGTTTCTCCGGTTATAATCAGATTAAAATGGCTCCCGAAGACATGGAGAAGACAACGTTTGTTACTCACTGGGGTACCTTTTGCTACAAGGTCATGCCTTTTAGACTGAAAAATGTTGGGGCAACGTATCAGCGTGCCACGGTTGCTTTGTTTCATGACATGATCTATCATGATATTGAGGTATACGTTGATGATATGATTGCGAGGTCCCAAACTGAGGAGGAACACCTTGACCATCTGCAGAAGCTATTTGACAGGATGAAGTTGTACAAGCTGAGGTTAAACCCGAACAAGTGCACCTTCAGGGTAAGGTCCGGTAAGCTACTAGGTTTCTTCGTGAACGACAAAGGTATTCAAGTAGATCTTGCAAAGGTGAAGGCTATACAAGAGATTCCAGCTCCCAGAACAGAGAAAGAAGTCAGAGGTTTTCTGGGATGACTGAACTACATTTCCCGATTCATCTTGCACCTAACTGCTACTTGTGATCCAATCTTCAAGTTACTGAAGAAAGATCAAGTAGTACGTTGGAACGATGAATGCCAGGCCGCATTCGAAAGGATCAAAGAGTATCTCCAAGAGCCACCTATTCTGATGCCACCAATTGAGGGGAGACCTTTGATCTTATACTTAATGGTACTCGATAAATCAATGGGGTGTGTGATGGGGCAGCATGACGAGTCTGGCCGAAAAGAGCATGCTATTTATTACCTTAGCAAAAAGTTTACCGACTGTTAGACCTGATACTCACTGCTCGAGAAAACTTGTTGTGCTTTGGCATGGGCTGCTCGCCGGCTGAGACAGTATATGTTTATTCACACTACTCTATTGATATCAAAGATGGATCCAATCAAGTATATCTTCGAGTAGCCTGCCTTGTCTGGAAGAATAGCAAGATGGCAGATGATCTTGACTGAGTATGACATCCAATATACGACCCAAAAGGCAATTAAGGGAAGTGTGTTGGCAGACCATTTGGCACATCAAGCAGTGGATGACTACCAGTCTATGAACTTTGAATTCCCGGACGGGAATATCATGCTGGTAACTGATTGTGAGACACCTGGACCGGATGAAGGACCTGAGGAAGGATCCCGATGGTCTATGTACTTTGATGAAGCTTCGAACGCTTTAGGCAATGGCATTGGTGCCGTAATCATATCTCCTAAAGGCTCTCATACTCCATTCACCACCCGACTATGTTTCAACTGCACCAACAATATGGCGGAGTATGAAGCATGCATCATGGGTCTTCGAGCAGCAATTGACCTAAGGATTAAGTTTCTAAGTGTTTTCGGAGATTCCGCTCTCATGATCAGTCAGATCAAAGGCGAGTGGGATGCGAAACACCCAAATCTTATTTCTTACAAGGAGTATGTATTGACGTTGCTTCCCCATTTCGAGGAGATAACCTTTGAACACTTCCCTAGAGAGGAGAATCAGTTGGTTGATGTGCTGGCTACAATGTCTTCTATGTTCAAAGTCAATTGGGACAACGAGGCTCCCCGGATTATCATTGAAAGGTTAGACGAACTTGCACATTGCTATGACATTGAGACTGAAGAGGTAGCAGATAAACCCCGATTTCATGAGGTGAAGAGGTATCTCGAGGCTCAGGAGCACCCCGAGGGTGCATCTGCTAATGATAAAAAGTTTCTGAGGAGGTTCGCGACAAAGTTCTTCATCAGCAATGGCATTCTGTACAAGCGTAACCATGATTCGACCTTACTGCATTGTGTGGATAAGAATGAAGCAGAAAGGATCATGGCGGAGTTACATGAAGGTACTTTCGGAACTCATTCCAGTGGACACACCATGGAAAAGAAGATCCTTCGGGCAGGATATTATTGGTCCACAATGGAAGCCGACTGTTATCAACATTCTCGGACGTGTCACAAGTTCCAAGTCTATGCTGATAAGGTGCACATACCTCCAGTACCTCTGAATGTCTTGACGGCACCTTGGCCTTTTGCAATGTGGGGCATTGATATGATCGTCGAGATCAGACCTACAGCATCCAACGGGCATCATTTCATCCTGGTAGCAATTGATTATTTTACGAAGTGGGTTGAAGCAGCTTCCTTTGCTACAGTAACCAAGAATGTTATGGCATGGTTTATTCGGCATAATCTAATTTGTCGATACGGTGTACCAGAGAGGATCATTACTGATAATGGTACCAATCTCAACAACAAGATGATCACTGAGCTCTGCGAGCAATTTAAGATACAACATCAAAACTCTTCACCCTACCGGCCGAAGATGAATGGGGCTGTAGAAGCGGCTAATAAGAACATTAAGAATATTGTGCAGAAGATGACAGTGACATACAAAGACTGGCACAAGATGTAACCATTTGCTCTTCATGGGTACCGTACCTCAGCGCAGACGTCAACAGGGGCAACACCTTATTCCCTGGTATATGGTATGGAGGCAGTCTTGCCCATTGAAGTTCAGATACCCTCTCTTCGGATCATGAATGATGCAGGTTTGAGTGAAGATGACTGGATTCAGACCCGGCTTGGTCAACTGAACCTAATCGATGAAAAGAGACTTACTGCTATTTGTCATGGTCAGACGTACCAAAAACGTATGATCAAGGCATTTAATAAGAAAGTTAGACGACAAGAGTATCAAGTTGGGGATCTGGTAATCAAGCGCATTATTCTACCTCAAGGTGATCCCAGGGGAAAATGGACCCCTACTTACAAAGGGCTATTTGTGGTTAAGAACATATTCTCAGGAGGAGCTATGATTCTAACCACCATGGATGGTGACGACCTCCCTCACCCCGTCAATGCAGACATAGTGAAAAGATACTACGCATAATCAAAGACCTGTTAGGTTGACTGGCCTAGGCAAAAATAAGGGCTTCCCGGCGAACCAAAAGGGTTCGGGCAAAAATAAGGGATGAAAATGAAAAAAATCTGTACACCCGGCAAGTCGAAAATCTAAAAAGGCGGCTTGGGCAAAAAAGGGTATCCCGGTGGAGTGAAAACCCGAAAGGGCGGTCCAGGCAAAAATTAGGGATCAAAGCGTAACATTATGTCTTATTGGATCACCTTGCATCCAGACTTCGGTATCAACTATCAAGCTCGGATGACACTAATCAATCTGATCTACCTTCAACCAAGTAACAAAGTGATGAGATGCTCGAGGACATAAAGGCAATAGCAGAGTTGGAACCTAGTGGGACTATTCACATAGCTGTTTTGTTTTCTTTTCACAAATTGTGTAAATTCTATTATTCAGCAGCGTTCTCTTACTAGGACGTCAGCCTCTTGTACAAAAACGCCTATTTATAGGCCAAACTTCAAAATCAATACAATTCATTTTCAAAGAAATCTCAAACTGTTTTTCCTTTACCTGTTTTGTTTTGCAAAGAACGTCCAATGTTCATTTTTGATATATGCATTTGACATTAATTGCTGATCATAAATATTTACATGCGAAACAAAAGATGAATTACCGGTAATATCATAAACAGGGGCAATAGGAATTGTCCAAATTGTGTAGTTGCTCTGTCCACCAGGTACAAAGGTAGTTTCAGCTGAAGAATATGGCTAAGATACCTTCACTCCCCGCAGAGTAAGGCAGTAATGGTAACCCTCCCCCAGCTGAGACTTACAATTATGAACAAATCAACAATACTCTCCCCAAGCAGAGTTGATCTACCACCAGCACTAAAAAGGCTTGATATCCCCGACAGCCTTAATATTCCCTAGTGGAGTATAAGAATGTTCCCCGGCCGAATACAAGATACCCCCAGTGGAGTTAAAATTTCCCCAGCACGGTCTGAAGAAGCTTCCCCGACGGAGTTGAATCATCATCCCCAGTAGACTCTGGAAGTTTATCCTTAGTGGAGTACAAAGATAAATCTCCCCAGTTGTGATCGGTGGATCTGGAACTGACTGTTTAACGCTGGTTCACGAAATGTCGCGGTAAGCAAGAGTCGCTACCGTCTTTTATTTTCTCCAACATGGATAGGACAAAAGCACAGCAAAATTCCTTGTGAGATAGTTTCTCGGTTCGGGAGGTAGATTTATAGAAAGGGAAGGTGTTAGCACCCTTTCTATCCATGGTTACCCATGGGCTCTTAGATACTTGCTCATTTGTGTTTTTAAAAGTGTTTGCTTTTTAATTGTGAGTGAGTTTGAAAAAGTTTCGTTTAAAGATTTCAGATCGACTCTTGTATCAGTCCTCAAGAGTGTTTGAAAAATTGTTTTGAAAGCTTTTTGAAAGTGTCGGTGTGAAAAGAGTTTTTGATTTGTTTTTTTTTTAGAGCAAGTATCTATGAGTCATCTATCTACCCTAAGGAATTAGGCTGTGTAAATGTCCTTAAGGTAGTGCCATCCCACCATTGAGAGGTAGGTAGCACCACCGTTAGAGGTGTTCGGGTCAATTCGTTTTTAGGGACAGTGTGGTCACCAGAGCAACAGTAGGACACCTTAGAAGCTACCCTTATGCCATTGATCCTTTTTTAATTCGAGGCAACTTTTCCGAGGCAACTTGTTTTGAGGCATATGGATCAACAGACATAAGGACTTACTAAAACGTCCTATACTCGACGACCACGTTTCGAAGGCAAGGCAACAGTGAGGCATACCCTAAGAGTGGTGTGTGATTTTGTGTGTTATTTTTCATGTTATGTTTTATCTTGCACATGTATCATGGTGATCTACGTTTGTTTTTAATTTAGGCCATTCATTCTTTCATGCAAGGTTTAGAATTTAAAAGTGCGGAAATTTAAATGCGGAAAGATAAATCCTACGCTATTACAAGGCGCGGATCTATACATCGCCAAATTACAAAGATCCGTTTTAATAAAAAAAATGCAGAAAGTAAAACCTAGTTACTATTACATGGCTTGAACAATTACATAATATTCACAATAAAATAACGCGCGAAAAGAATAGAAATAGAACGTTCGAGGGCGTTGGACCCTTTTGAGATTGAATTGAATTAAAAGTTAATTAATCATTAAATTAAAGAAAAGAAATGTTTTTTTAGGTTTTTTTGTATTTATGCAATAAGAAAAGAATTTAACATTAGAAGGAAACCCTAGTTCTAAATATTTTTAATTATTAAAGAAAAGGTTAAAGTTTAAAACCTAATTTACACTAATTAATTATTTTACAAATTTATTTACAAAAGATATTTAATAATTAATAATAATAATAATAATGGGAAAATTATTTATTTGAGAAAAAGATGAGAATGTTAAAAAACCTAATTTCTACATATTTTAATTTATTAAGAAAAAGATTAAAGTTTTAAAACCTAAATTAACTAAATTAATTATTAAAGTTTATTTACAAAAAATAATAATGAATTAAATATTAATTAAACATATTTTTAGTTTTTGATTTCCAGGTTTTATATTATAAAAATTAATTTATGAAATTAAAGAAAACAATTAAAAATAATTAAAAGAATAAAAAGGAAAATTAAAAAAAAATGAAAATGTGCAAACCATGGGGGTATTCAGACCCAAGGGGAGGTTTTTTTGGAGTATTCTGACCCATTAGACAAAAAGCCTTGTCTGACTTTCTGGCATCACGTGCGTGTTCATTGACTCATGAGTACCGTGGTCTGCATTCTTTGGCCATTGGATTGGGTTTCATGGCCATTTGTGTTCTGGTTGTTGGCCATTTGTGTTCTGGCCTCATCATGCATAAGTTGTTCTACTTTGGCCATTTGGCTTTTGGCTTTTGGCCATTTGTGTTTTGGCCTCATCATGCATAAGTTGTTCTACTTTGGCCATTTGGCTTTTGGCTTTTGGCCATTTGTGAGTACTGTGGTCTGCATTCTTTGGCCATTGGATTGGGTTTCATGGCCATTTGTGTTCTGGCTGTTGGCCATTTGTGTTCTGGCCTCATCATGCATAAGTTGTTCTACTTTGGCCATTTGGCTTTTGGCTTTTGGCCATTTGTGTTTTGGCCTCATCATGCATAAGTTGTTCTACTTTGGCCATTTGGCTTTTGGCTTTTGGCCATTTGTGTTTTGGCCTCAACGTTCCTTAATGAACCTGCATGGGATCCTGTCTAAATCTGCAGTGTTGAATCTCATGAACACATTAAATAAAATCATAAAATTCAAATAAAGTCAATATATGAAGAAATTTAATGTTTAGGCACAATATGGCATGTCTGAATGATTATACCCTTTTGATCATGGAGATCAAATCACTCTTACCCTTACTGGAAAATTAGTGACCTGAATGCTTTTATGCCTTTTGGATCATGGAGATCAAATTAGCCTTACCCTTACTGAAGAAGTAATGAGGTGTTGGTTTGTAACTGTGATGGCTTGTGTGAAAAGAAGGTGATTATATAATAGAAATTAGGGTAAAGAAAATGGGCTTTGAATGTGCAATTGGGCCTCCAATGTTCACTTGAGTTCGTCACTTTCCAGGCTAAATCGCAGGGACTTAAGTGCAATTTTTGAAGTTTAAATGTGAAAACAAAATGTAGCCGGCATCGAGAACTAACTCTTGTCCGAAAATCGGCTCAATCGGATAAACGGTGAATTAGTTATGAATTTTTGAAGTTTCAGCTCAGACAAACTTATTTTGGGCTCCAATGTCGACTCTGACACGTTCTTCAATAAAAAACTGGTATTGATCGGAGCATAATCCGGTCTCGACTTTTGAAGCAAAGTTGTAGATCTATGAGTCAGGGACCTTGTGTAAAAATATGAGCCCAATCCGATAAAAATTGACCGACTTATGAATTTTCGAAGTTTCGGCCCAGATGAAATAATATTCAGCATTCAGGATTTTCAGCGTGTCACGCACTCTGAGCAAAAAACGAAGGCCTTTTGAATGCCTTTTGAACTCAATACCTTCTGTGAAAATGTAGCCAACTCAATTTGTGAAATTTTTGCGCCAGAACCAGCTCGATACGATGAAAATCGACCAAGTTATGATTTTCTGAACATGACGCAAATAAACTTCTGTCACAAATTTTCTGTACGAAAATACTTGATAAATCCAAATTTTTGAAGACCTTCGATTGGATTCCAGCCGTGAGAGATGAAAACATAGATAATGTCAAGACGGAATTTAGGCCACCGGAACAGGTTCAAAACGAGCCACTATCTTCAAGTTATGAATTTTTTAGCGCGTAAAAACTGCACTTTCAGCACACTTTTTCACCATATTTCTTCGAGAAAACTCACACAGTCGGATACCTTCTTTAAAGAATTGACTCTTGAGCCGAACCTGAATTTGAGAATATGTTATCAGAGATATCTTGGCGAAAGAACACCTGAATATGATGCGCCGGGTTGGACTTGTGAATTTTTCTTGAAATGTTTTGAGAAATATGGGAGGGCAAATTTTGGGGTACAACACCAGCCAAGTTCAAAGGATCATTCCTAGCAGAATTCAGAGGATTATCCCCACAAGAGTTTAACAGGGCTATCCCCAGCAAGTCACAACTAAAAGATCATCCCCAGCGAAGTTCTTTCCTTTCACAAACAGGAATTCAATCCTCAAACAGATTCAGTATCACCAGCAACGGTAATCCATCCCCAACGGAGTTTATCAGTGGAATCTTCAGCAGAGCATCTCTTCCCCACAGAGTAATCTCCTCATCAGTTTATTCCCCAACGGAGTTATCTTCTCCTGCAGGTTTACTCTCGCAATCATCTTCGTTCGTCATCCCCTGCGGAAGCGAAGAATTCAACTCTTATCCTCCAGCAGTTATCCGGGATTTATTTTCCCCAGCTAAAACATTACATTTCCATACATCATGATACACGCATATACGCATCATATAACACAATCTCATTTATGTTGAGAACATCATTGCTTGATCCATATCATGCATTGCATATGACTGACCTTTACCTTTCAGGAAAGATGCAGTTAAATTCTCAACTATGGGGAAGACCTTGCCTCGTCCAGTTAAATTGATTCCTAAAGATTTTTATGATGTCGATCCAGTTGAAGTTATCCCAAGACCTTGTCTGGTCCAGTTAAATCGATTCCTAAAGATTTTTCTGATGCCAATCCAGTCAAAGTTATCCCAAGACCTTGTTTGATCCAGTTGAATCGATTCCTAAAGATTTTTCTGATGCCGATCCAGTCAAAGGCCTTCTCTGGTCTAGTCAAATCAATTCCTAAATATTTTTCTGATGCCGATCCAATTGAAGTTATCCCAAGACCTTGTCTGGTCCAATTAAATCGATTCCTAAAGATTTTTCTGATGCCGATCCAGTCAAAGGCCTTCTCTGGTCCAGTCAAATCAATTCTTAAAGATTTTTCTGATGCCGATCCAGTTGAAGTTATCCCAAGACCTTGTCTGGTCTAGTTAAATCGATTCCTAAAGATTTTTCTGATGTCGATCCAGTCAAAGGCCTTCTCTGGTCCAGTCAAATCGATTCCTAAAGATTTTTCTGATGCCGATCTAGTTGAAGATTTCCAAGACCTTGTCTGGTCTAGTTAAATCGATTCCTAAAGATTTCTCTGATGCCGATCCAGTCAAAGTTAATTCAAGACCTTCTCTGGTCCAATTAAATTGATTCTTAAAGATTTTTCTGATGCCGATCCAGTTGAAGTTATTCAAATACCTTGTCTGGTCCAGTTAAATCGATTCCTACAGATTTTTCTGATACCGATCCAGTCAAAGGCGTCAAGACCTTCTCTGGTCCAGTTAAATCGATTCCTAAAGATTTTCCTGATGCCGATCCAGTTGAAGTTATTCCAAGACCTTGGTCGGTCTAGTTAAATCGATTCCTAAAGATTTTTCTGATGCCGGTCTAGTCAAAGTTAATCCAAGACCTCCTCTGGTTCAGTCAGATCGCCGATAAGATCTCCCTGATTCATATTCCAGTCGAAGTTCAGACCATCTATCAACAGTCTCCAAATGGCATCTGTAAGCCCCTTCCCGACATCACAATGCTGATACCACTTCATGCGAGTGCAAATTTCTGGGCACTCTAGTGTTCAATCATCTTCCACCTTCGGATCACGAAAGGCCCGAAAGCCAATCTATATCCTTAGGTTTAAGAAAATTGAATAGGGGCAGCTGTTGTACCCCAAAATTTGCCCTCCCATATTTCTCAAGACATTGCAAGAAGAATCTCCAAATGGCTCAAGGTTGCTCAAGAGTTGGACAGTCAAGTCATCTCCTAAGGCAGTCAACCTCAAATTAGGGTTTTGTGTTGCATCAAGGTCCTTGTATCCAAATGACCTCAAGTGCTCCCCAATGTCCTAATATGTTCTCAAGTTCATCCATGTCAAATTTTAAGCCTTGCAGAGGAAGTTTGGTCAGTCAATTGCTCAAGAGGTCCAAAAATCGACTGTGCTAGGGCAAAAGTCAAATGTGACCCAAATACAGTCAAACCTCGAGATTTTTTGTCAACATTCTCATTTTGAAGGATATTTCATCATTTTATCAAGGGTTGATCATGATTCATCAAGGATTGCTCAAAATTCATCAAGACTCAAAAGTTGCTAAATTAGAGTTTTGCAGGAAAAGTCAACTCAACTTTGACCAAGCATAATTTCTCATACTTTATGAGAAATGACCCATCCAAATCTCATTTTGAAGAGGATGAAATTTCCTACAATCCACTTTCACACCCCAAGATCAAGAAATGCACTCACAAAAAGTTACAAATTTGGATATTATAGGTCATTTTTGAAAGTCAACAAAAACACCTTTTTTGGAAAAGCTTATAACTTGAGAATGGAATATCAAAATTAGATGAGACCAAAATGGTTGGTTAGAGGATATCTCAAGGTTTCTAGAAAGTCCAAGAACACCTCCAAAAGTTCAAAATTGAAGAAGTTATACATTGTTGAAGTTGGACATTTTTCCAAAATTGCCAAAAGTCAACTATCCCCAAAACTTCAAATTTTGTCAATTGGGCCCACTTTTTTCCACTTGATTTGATCTTGTCACACTACACACGTGTCCTATCTTCAGTATTGTGTCCATTTATTAGTTTTTCTATTTTATTTGATTTTTATTGAATTAATTCATTTTAAATCAATTTAAATCCAAATAAAATCCAAATATTGATCATTTAGGATCTTTTTGATTGATACAGGCCTTAATTGTCATCATGAACATGATCAAACTCGTATCTCACCATATCATGAACAAAAAGATGGTTTTTGGACAAATTTGGAAGCTTTTTCATGGAAGATCAAATCATATCTCCAAGCATTGATTTGCAAAGATTCAAGTCCAAATATTTGACCTAATCCAATGCTCATTACTTATACAAGCTAGAGACACACGAATCAAAACCTAGAAGCTGCAGAATCACCAAAACCAAACTTGAGAAAAACTTGAAAAAGCTTGAAACTTAAATCCTTTCTAGAGGCCGATTCAAAGCAAAAACTCAACGTAGACCCCTTGCTGGACATCCACTGAGTCAGTAGCAATCAAAAGCAAGGTCCCAGGCCCTCTCAAACGCGCTGTAAGTCTCTCAGAACCTCGCTCTGTATTTGAAATCGAAACTCCATGTTCTTGCGTTTTCTTGGCAAATCTTTGACGTATTCATGCTTATCGTTCCATTTAGAAACTTTCTGCATCATTTGATTGCATTTTCATGAGCTATAGCCCCATACCCGAACCTAGGGTTTTGGAAGTTTGTTTTTGGGCGTTTTCTTTGCAGGAAAAATTGTAACCAATAATGGACATAGACGTGTTCAGGAGGAAGAGACGATCATGTCCATGGTCTTGGATTACATTTTTATAGCCTAGAATTAATTTTAGGAGCAAGCTACGGATTTAGCCGCGGATGCAAATCCGCAGGTAAAAAAAACCAGGGCTGAGTGGAGAAGACGAAGACGTGCCCTCTCCCCATTCGCTCATTCAAATTTTCGCGCTTATTTTTTTCATTTTTTGGCATTTATTTGTTTTCCCAATATAATAATTGATGTGCATTCCACTAACAATTAAGCACGCTGGTTGAGTTGGTAAGGGCGCTAGTACAAAATCTAATGGGACCTGGGTTCGAATCCCAGGTCCCCATATTTGCATATTGTTATTTTTATCTAGGAAATCTAACGCGCTTCCGCAAGTGTGGTCCATCATGCTCCTCCAAATCTCCAAGCGCCAGATGGCCTCCGGGACAAATCTGATGGCCCAAAGGTGATGACCATCATAAGACCTAGTCAACGCGCATGCAGGGAATTCCAAAAAGTCAGCCCCAGGCCAGCGCCTGTTGGGCCAAAAAGCTGCTAGTCTCACCCCTGATGTGGGCCCAAAACCCCCCATTTGGTTATTTCTTTTTCTATTTTCTTTCTTTATTTATTTTATTGTTATTATTTTTATCACTAACCAATTAAAATCTTTTTCTCATAAAATATATATATATATATATATATATATATTATATATATATATATATATATATATATATATATATATATATATATATATATATATATATATATATATATATATATATATATATATATATATATATATATATATATATATATATATATATATATATATATATATATATATATATATATATATATATATATATATATATATATATATATATATATATATATATATATATATATATATATATATATATATATATATATATATATATATATATATATATATATATATATATATATATATATATATATATATATATATATATATATATATATATATATATATATATATATATATATATATATATATATATATATATATATATATATATATATATATATATATATATATATATATAAATTCATCACTTTATTTTTGTAAATAAATATTAAATTAATTAATTTAGTTTTTAATTAGGTATAACTTTTAATATTTTTGCAATAATTAAAATTAATGTAGAATATTAGGTTTTACTAACTTTGACCAAATTTATTTTATTTCTTTAAATATCCAAAAATCCAAAAATATCTTTTTTAATTAATTTATTTATTTATTTAGTTAGCTTAATTTAATTTCTTCCATAAATTCAAAAGTAAACAAAAAATGCTTTCTTTCAAAAAAGGGTCAAAACCCTAAAAAATGCGCCCGATTTAATTTTCCCGCATGCGATCCATTTATGATATTGATGTAATTGTTTCCCGGAATGTAATAGTTTTAATAGGACTTTAACTTATTTTATCGCTTTATTTTACTTTCCGCATTTTAATTTCAAGGGTTTGTTTTTGGCGATGTAAATACCCGACGCCTTGTAATAGTTAGATTTAATTTCTTCCATTTAATTTCCGCAACTTATAAAATGTTAGATGTTTGATAATAGGGAATGCATGACAAGATCAAATCTTTAACCTAAAATCAATATAGCTCACCCATGACATGTACAAAGATAAAATTAACTGAAACAACACACTCGCACATGCGCACTCTTAGGGTACACCTCGCCTGGTTGCCTTCGAACGTGGTCATTGAGTATAGGAAGTTTTAGAGGTCGCCCTCTTGTCCAAAGATCATAGTTGTCTCGAAACAGTTGCCTCGGAAAAATGATCTAAGACATTAGGGTTACCGCTAAGGCGTCCTAACATTGCTTTAGTGACCACATGTCCCTTAATTGAATTGACCCTTGAACTCCAACGACGAGGCTACCTACTCATTAATAGTGGGATAGCATTGTATAAAGGACATTAGTACAAATTGATTCCTTTTTCGAGTAGGTAGATGGTTCTAAGGTACTTTCTCTTCCAAAACAAAATAAAACTTTTCGCACTTACACTTTTCAAAGAAAAACTTCTTTCAAACCCACAAGCACAAAGAAAAGTAATTTTTGAAAACACTATGAGCAAGTACCTAAGAGCCCGTGGATAACCACTGATAGAAAGGGTGCTAACACCTTCACTTTCTATAATCTACCCCTCGGACCCGAGAAACATCTCGAAAAAGGAATTTTTCTGTGCTTTTTTCCTTTCCTTGTTGGATAAAATAAAAGACGGTGGCGACTCTTGCTTACCGCGACATTTTGCGAAAATAAACGCAAAACGCGAACCAGCATTCCAAAAATAGTCAGTTCTCTCCCACCGTATCACACATAAAATCTTTCCTTAATTATGTTGTAAACATTAGGGTTTTTCGTTAACAGTATTTGCTACAATAAATATTGCACGTACAAGAAAAAAAACACGATATTCAGTCTACGAAATTACAACTGTTAAAACAATTTCATCTGACCCATGCATCATCAAAATTACGTCGCTGTCTGTTTTGACTTCCTCCAACCATACATTAGGTCTTCCTGTCGCAAGTGAGGTTGTTGTTTGTCTTTGCTGGATCCTTCGAATTTTTTCCCCCTCCACAATGTCTCCATCTAGTCATCACATCAACTCCCGCTTCAGACGCTCCATGGAGTGAATGTGCCAGAATTTCATTTTCATTGCAGGTTTCGTGGCGGAGAAGATAACGTAACCATCTCTGGTAAAAATCATGGGCGATGTCATGACGCAAATAACAAAGTAAAAAATAAGAAAACAGTGTGAGAAAGTGTGAGAAATGACGGAGAAATGGATGAATTATTTATAAAAACAACATTTTCCCTAGTTTTGCCCTAGGAGCCAAGTGAGATGGCACCTCCTCTCACTTTTAAAGTGCATGCGCCATCTCACTTGGCTAAAAGAAAGAGGAGGCGCCAAGTGAGATGGCGCCTAGGGAAAAACCCTAGGTGGAGGCGCCAAGTGAGATGGCTCCTCCTTTGGGGAGTCATCTAAAACATGGTTATTTGCGTAATTTTTTTCGAAACGTGGTTATTTGCGATTTTTTTTAATACCTGGTTATTGCAACAAAAAAATTCATTAAACTTAAGATATTTATTTTTATTAAAAAAATTAATTAATTTAATTAGGTTTGATTAATTTAGATAACTGAAAAAATCAAGAAAAAGTGGTGAATCGAATTTGCATTTAGAGGCCAATACAAGACTCTTTGCCTATCCCAATTGATCCCTGGAAGTCTCAGCAAGCTAAAGCAAACAAAATCAAGCGTTTTCGAGCCCTATATTGCACTGTAAGTCATTCACGGTACCCAATATTTCTTGAATTCGAATAGCATGATTTAGGCATTGTTAGGATGAATTAATCATATATTGTTGATCCATGAAACATTTGCAAGCTTCCTGTATTGATTAATTGCATTTATATGGCCTATATTGGAATTCACCATTGTTAGGGTTTGTAGCTCCGAATTAGGGTTTTTGCTTGCAAGTGAAATTAGCTTTCATGAATGATACCATCATGTTCAGGAGGATGAGACGAGTCCAACCATGGCATTAGGTGTCATTTATATGGCCCGTGGAAGATTTGGGAACGAACCCTGGTGATAGCTACGGGTGAACGTCTGTAGGTAAAAGTGTTTCACTTTTACCAACGGATCCAATGAAGGAGATGACTGTGTGGCATCCCTCCATTGGCTTGTTCAAATTCCCGTGCGCTAAAATTGACATATGTGCCCTTTTAATATTTGATTATTGTTTTGAATTATTATTACAACTAACGTGAATAGCCCAGTGGTAGCCAGGTTGGTGTTAAGGCGTTGAGGAAGCTTGAGGTCAGGGGTTCGACCCCTGCCTCAAACATTTGTGTTTTTTCCTAATTCCTTTCAGGTGATCACATGCATATACAAGCCAAAGGCCTATCATACTCTCTCAAGATCTGGTATGCCAAGTGGTCGGATGGCCAAATCTGATGGCCATCCAGGAGGGAACACCAAAAGCCAAGTCAAACGTGTAGCACAGGATCTCACAAGTCAATGTGGGCTTCAGATTATTGGGCCCAGAAAATGCTATTTGCACCCCTGAAGCTGCTATTCACGCCCTAGTTTCTAATTCTTTTTATATTTGTTTTATTTTAATTTATTTATTTATTTACTAACCAATTAAATTATTTTCTTTTATCAAAAAAATCACAAAAATATTTTTCTATCCAATTAAATTTAAGATATTTATTTTTATTAAAAAAATTAATTAATTTAATTAGGTTTGATTAA
Source organism: Vicia faba (assembly GCA_948472305.1). Lineage (NCBI taxonomy): Eukaryota > Viridiplantae > Streptophyta > Magnoliopsida > Fabales > Fabaceae > Vicia > Vicia faba. The sequence continues at coordinate 348,038,273 of OX451737.1, forward strand.
TTTAGATAACTTTAATTTCTTTTTGTAAATAACTTAAAAATAATTAGAATAAATAGGTTTTATTACTAATTTAATTATATTTTATTTTTTCCTAAAATAACCAAAAAAACCAAAAATAGGTCATGTAGTTATTTTTATTAATTAATTTAATTAACTAATTAATTGCATATTTAATTTAGAAAACTTATTTCTTTTATTAATAACAACAAAAAAACAATTTTCCTTTTAATTAGGTTAGAAGGGTCAAAAACCTAATTTCTCGTCGATCTAATTTTTCATCGCGCGCTTTATTATTATTTTTGTCCAATTATTGTAACTGCCTACAGTTTGTAATAGTTAATTAGGACGTTTATTTACATTTATCGCTTTATTTTCAAAGGGTTTGTTTTTGGCTATGTAAATACCCGAAGCCTTGTAATAGCATAGTTTAATTTCCGTATTTTAAATTCCGTAAATTATTAACTGTTAGATGTATGATAATAGGATGCGTGACAAGAATGTATGTTTAATTTTAAAACGGTTAGATAACCCTAATATGTGCAAAGATAAATAATCTAAAATTGAATCACTCGCACATGCGCACTCTTAGGGTACACTCTCACTTGGTTGCCTTCGGTAAATGGTCATTGAGTATAGGGTGCTTTAGTGGTCGTCCTTTTGTCCAAAGATCAAAGTTGCCTCGGAATGGTTGCCTCGGATATTTATTGCCTCGGATAATCGATCTAAGACATTAGGGTTACTACTAAGACGTCCTAACATTGCTTTAGTGACCGTACATCCCTTTTTGAATTGACCCTTAAACTCCAACGACGGTGCTACCTACTCGCTAATAGTGGGATAGCATTGTTTAAAGGAAACGAACATAGAACGATTCTTTTTTCGAGTAGGTAGATTAGCTCTTAAGTACTTGCTCAAATAAAATAAACTTTTTACACTTACACTCTTTTACAAACAAAGTTTTCAAAAACACTTCATTACACTCTTGAAGACAGAAGTAAGAGTTAAATCAAAGTTAAAACAAAAAACTTTTCAAAGCCCACGAACACAAAGAAAACAATTTTGAAAATGATGAGCAAGTACCTAAGAGCCCGTAGATAACTACGGATAGAAAGGGTGCTAATACCTTCCCTTTCTATAATCTACCCCCCGTACTTAGAAATATCTCTAAAAGGGAATTTTTCTGTGCTTTTTTCCTTTCCTTGTTGGATAAAATAAAAGTCGGTGGCGACTCTTGCTTACCGCGACATTTTGCAAACACAAACGCAAAACGCAAACCAGCAATTCCTTAAAAAATAGGGAAACACGTCCCGGTTCTTGCCACTGTATCACACTATGATGTTATGTACAAGTATGTGTATACAAGCAAAACAAACAAGTTCTTAGTTTAGGCTTGCATGGGGTTTTATAGGTAAGTACCCTCTTGAAGTTTAGTTGGCTCAAACCTGTCCTAATAATAGTAACCGGGTTCTAAGGAGCTCAATATCACCAGATTGTTTCCTTGGTCATTGTTTCAACTCAAGCCTCTTTAATGGCGACCGAAATATCCCAAGAAACCAACCATAAATGAGTGTAGTATCGAGTATCTACCAACTTCGGACTGCACTAAAGCCCGTCATCTCACTACATCCTAAAGGCTAAGTTGGTCAATTAAAGGGTTCTAGAAGTTCATTAGTGCTTCATGACATTACTCAGCGACCCCGTATTCTCTTTGATTAACTCAAAGGCTACCGATACCCACAAATATGTCACACTAACATAGCTATTGCTTAGACCATGTCGGTATACGCCACACAGTTTCCATAACGTAATTCTATTTACCTATAATATATCCCAAATCCGGGTAGAGAATTTCAAACCCAAATAAAGAACCATAATATAAAGCATACAAGTCAAACAATGTAAGCAAGTAAATGTGATCTAGCCCTACGGTAACCCCACTTTTATTTAAGTCCCCAGCAGAGTCGCCAGTTCTGTGATACGGTGGGAGAAATGACTTGGGTGTTTTACGTTTGATCGTAAATGTTGCGGATAGCAAGAATCGCCACCAACTTTTCTTTTATCCAAAAGGAAAGGTGAAAAAGCACAGGAAAGACCTTTAGAGATATTTTCTTGAGTTCAGGGGGTAGATTATGAAAAGGGAAGGTATTAGCACCCTTTTCATCCATGGTTTTCCATGGGCTCTTAGTTACTTTGCTAGATCACTTGCTTTTGTTTGAAATTGTGCTTTGTGTGTGGTTTTTGAAAGTATTTTTGAAAATGTAACTTCGTAATGGTTCTCGTCTCTATAAGAATGCACACAAAGTGTTTGTTTCGAAAATAGTTTAAAGAGGTGTTTGTGATATGTGTTTTTGAAAGTAATTTTGAAAAGGTGTCTTTGTGATGATTCTCGTCTCTATAAGAATGCATACAAAGTGTTGTCTTTTGAAAATGTTTCAAATAAGAGTGTTGGTGTAAAATGTTTTTGTTGTGAGCAAGCGAGTAACTAAGAGTGAACCTACCTACTCAAAAGGTCTTAGATGTTCTTTTCCTCCTCCTTTAGATGTTGCTATCTTACCATTGATTTGGTAAGAAGCCCCATCGTTGGATGTGAAGGGACGAGCGTGGGACGTTTGAATAGTCATAGAAGGCAACTTATGTGACGTTTTAGCAATGTCATTTTGGGACTAGATCGTTTTACCGAAGGCAACATCGAAGGTCATCGAAGGACTACGATCTTTTTTATCAAAGGGGCTTTGCTAAAACGTCCCATATTCGAGGGACATGACTATTTTCCGAAAGGCAACAAAGTGAGATTACCCTAGAGGTGTTAGCATGCAAGTGTGTTAGTTTGCATGCATTTTGTCTTATATTTTAAAGTTATCTATTTATTGATTTTATCTTGCCATACATCCTATTTACTAGTAATATATGAAAAGCAAGTAAAAATGCGGAAAATAAAATTTAAGCTATTACATCACTTTAGGGGGATGGGGGTACAATTTAACAATATGGATGAAATGGAGACCGAAATATTACAACTATATCGAATAATAATGAAAACAATGTAAAAGCAGTGCAAAACAAAGGGAAAAATGTATTTTGAACTGCTATGTGTCGACCCATGCTGTTATGCATCGACACATAGATTTTCCTTGCTCTTGTAAAACAAAATCAGTTTAGTATGGGTCAACACATAATGGGATGTGTCGACTCATGCACCTTCTTGTATCGATGTGAAACGCGTATGTATCGACTCATAGGCTCTTCCAGCTTCTGTTTTTCAATCTGAACTCAGTATGGGTCGACACATGGGGGTTATGTGTCGATACATGCTGTATTTTTCGGCCTTAAACATTTTTTTCTTGTCTGTACAGGTTACCTTACAACATATGATGAATAGATGTAAATAACAAATGAGTGAATAAGCCTAAATCATAAACAAACGACTAGTTCAAAGGGATAATAAAATACTACATCTTATCTTCAAGAACAACATATTATTAATGATGTATAAAAGATATCAAGTCAAGAGGACTTACTTTTGGGATGCACTGGTTGTTTTAGATCTTAATGCTTTTTCCAAATGCTGTGATGACTTTGTGAGTCTTCAGAAAGCTGCTCTGGACTGCTGGAACTGAGTTGGATTGTACTGTAATATTTTTGGTATTTTTGATGGTGAAGATGAATAGCACTACAAGGACTGTTTTTATGTTTGGACAAACTTTGTATGTGATGAAGTGTTTGGCTTATGGAGAGTTTGTATGGTGGAATGATGGGTTTGGGTTCTTTTTGAATAAGAACAGAACTGGTTTTTTTGAATGAATGAGATTTTGAGGGTTTACCAATATAACTTCTGGCTTTTCTCCTTGTCCTTTCTCTCTATTTTTTCTAAAACTCTTTCTCTTGTAAATGATTCTTCTATTTATAGGCAATGGGTTTGTGCATATGATCTGATTAGGTTTATAAGACAACATGTTATGGTTTGGTTGGATTACAAAGATCAAACTAAGTCAAGTAATCCATAGTCCCAAGATGAAGTACCAAAGTTGTTGGTATTGAGGAGCTACTTCCCATGATTTATGGTGAAGTAAAATCAGCAACCAGCAAGGTATGGGCTCAAGACAAACTTTTGTACAAAAAGCTTGCTTTTCAAGAATAGCAATGGTGCCTTTATGCCATAAATGGAAAGATCTTTTGGATAATGGTTTAAACACTTGGGTAATAGCTCAAGAGTGGGTGTAAGCATTAAATTATGATCAGATTTGCAAGCAAAAAAACCCGCAACATAAGATTATGCAGCAAATCATGAGAGTTTTGTTATGTGTTGTTCACTTAGAATGACTTGCAATTTAAAGATGGATGGCCAACTTCAAGCCCTTGAATCTCCTAGATCAAGTATGATAAATTTATGCTCTTGGATATTTTAGAAAGCTTAAAACATCCTCTATAACTTTACTGTTGGCCATTTTGACAAAATCATCTTAGAACTATGTGAAAAAATGCCAAGAAGTTGGGATAAGAACTTGAGCAAAACTGTTGAAAATTTCTCTAAGTGTTAAATGAAAATGTCACGACTTCATGAATTTATAACTTGAAATTCAAGCATATTTAAGAGAAGTTGTGTAAATAAAGTTGTAGATATCATGGATATCTACAACTTTCATGTTGGAAGTTTCTCTTGAATCATCTTGCATCATGGTGAGAATTTTGCTCAAAGTTTATGAAAAAAACATGAAATTTCCATCACTTAGAAAAATTTCTGAGTTTAGAAATTTTGACTTTTCAAAATGAAATCTTGACTTTTTGATTTCTTGATGAATAAGTTTCATATTTTGACATGTTTTGATGAATTATGATCTTTTGCACTTGAATTTGACCAAAGAGTCAAAGTTTAACTTTTCAGTATACAATTGACTTTTGATCAGTTGATTGCAAAATTCATCTGTCAATCCAATGGACTTGCAATGTTTTGAACCATGTTATTAGGTAAATGATGCAATTGGACTCTTGAGATCATGTCTTAAACCAATTGATCATTTTCTAGGTCAAAAATCAGAAATTGCCCTTTCCTAGTCAAAACCCTAATTTTGACCATTTTGCTCTTTTGATGATTTGATCAAATTTCTTGAGGAATTGTGATCCAAACTTGATCAAATGATACATATGAGTCTAAAATGTTGATGTGGATCAAAAAATATGAAGTTTGACTGTAAATTGGCCATGGTTGACTTTTTTTTCCAATATAGTTGATTTTTAGGTCAACTGTCCAATTGATTGATAAAAAATGTGGTTCAAAGCTTGAAACTTGTCATGAGTAATCTTAAGGGTCCATAATGATGTTTGTAAGTCATATGAAGCATTGATAGCCCAAAAATCCTTGGGCAAACTCAAACCCTAATTTTGGGTCATCAGTGTGAGATGAGATGTCCTGAGCTGACCAAACCATAATCTAGTCTTGAGTCAAAGAGATCTTGTGAGAAAAGTCTTGATAAATGAGAGGGAAAATTTTGGGGTACAATAGTAAGTTTACCATTTTTTACATCAATGATGGCTCCGGCGCTGGTGAGGAACGGTCTTCCTAATATGATAGGGACGTTGGAGTCTTTCGTGTTATCCATAATAATGAAATCAGTGGGGATCTAGAATTGTCCATTATGTATAGGCACGCTTTCGAGCATTCCTAAGGGAAACTTCACTAAGCGATCAGCTAGTTGTACGAACATTCTTGTTGGTCGTAATTCTCCAATATTTAGTCTTTTGCATATTGATAAGGGCATTAGACTTATATTGGCTCCTAAGTCACACAGAGCTTTGTCTATGATGAACTTTCCTATTACACATGGTATGGAAAAACTACCATGGTCTTTGAGCTTAGGAGGCATGTTATTTTGGATTATAGCGCTACACTCTGAAGTAAGTATAACAGTTTCATTGTCTTCAAGCTTTTTTTTATTGGATAGTATTTCTTTAAGGAACTTAGCATATGAGGATGGTGAATGGGCTTATAGATGCCATTTGGAGGAATGTTGGTAAACGCTGGAAGAAGTATCAACACAAATCTTCTTGTCGATTTATACTAAAACTTGATGTTCTACCTGCAAGAAAAGGGTTACTAAAATGCAGATGTTTGCATTATGTTCACCAGATGTGGTATCATGCCAAATGCGTATGGTATGCACATGCTATGATGTATGAGTGTGAGGTATATGTTTTTGTCCGAGAAAATAAATCTCTGACTACTTCTGAAGAAATTCTGGGAGATTGAATCCCTGATTTCCTGTTGGAGATGAAGAATATGCATATCTTCAAATTTGTTGAAAGGATGATTTTGCTGGGGAATATCGCTCTTATGTCAGCTGTTATTTGGTCGGATCTAGGCTTCACAGTTGCTGAGGATGAAGTAGTCGACTGTTATCTGGTCAGATCCAGGTTTCATGATAACTTACTAGAGGATGAGACGAACTAACTATTATCTGGTCGGATCCTAGGCTTTACAGAAAATTCCTTGAAATTGAATAGTTATCTGGTCGGATCCAGGCTTCACAACAACTTGTTGGGGATACAGAAGTTAACTGTTATCTGGTCAGATATAGGCTTCACAGTAACTTGGAATGACAACTACTATCTGGCCGGATCCAGGCTTCATGGTTTTTGGAAAGCTGTACTATTATCTGGTTGAGTCCATGCTTCATAGTGTCTTTCTAGGGATCGTAGTTAATTGTTATCTGGTCGGGCTCCAGGTTTCGCAATAAACTGTTAGAAAACTGGTATCTGGTCGGGTCCATGCTTTACAGATTTCTGAGGTCGATGCGGTCAATTGTTATCTGGTCGAGTCCAGGTTTCACAATAAACTGCTTGAAAACTGTTATCTAGTTTGGTCTAGGCTTTGCATATTTCTGAGGTCGATGCGGTCGATTGTTATCTGGTCGGGTCCAGGTTTCAAAATAAATTGCTTGAAAATTGTTATCTAGTCGGGTCCAGGCTTTGCAGATTTTTGAGGTTTGATGCGGTCAATTGTTATCTGGTCGGGTCCGGGCTTTGGAGATTTCTGAGGTTTGATGCGGTCAATTATTATCTGGTCGGGTCCAGGTTTCACAATAAACTGCTTTGGGATTTAGTTGCTATCTGGTCCGTTTCCAGGGTTCACAACGAATCTCTGAGCATGATTTCTATTTGGTCGGGTCTAGGTTTTACACTAAATTATTTCGGAAGACAGAAATGAAAACTGATATCTGGTCGGGTCCAGGTTTCTCAGCAATTTGTTGGGGATATGGAGGCAACTCTACTGGGAAAAGAGGTTAAACCTTGGTCGGATTGAGTTCAGGTTCTTCTATATGTTTGAAGAGCTAGGCTATCATCTGGTCGGGTCCAAGTTTCATAGCATCTTTAAGATCAACTGTTATCCGATCGGGTCCAGGCTTCAGTAATTGAAGAAGTTAAACTGTTATCTGGTCGGATCCAGGTTTCAGTAACTCAAACTGTTATCTGGTCGGGTCCAGGTTTCAGTAATCGAAGAAGTCAAACTGTTATCTGGTCGGGTCCAGGCTTTAGTAACTCAAACTGTTATCTGGTCGGGTCTAGGTTTTAGTAATCGAAGAAGTCAAACTGTTATCTGGTCGGGTCCAGGCTTCAGTAACTCAAACCGTTATCTGGTCGGGTCCAGGTTTCAGTAATCGAAGAAGTCAAATTGTTATCTGGTCGGGTCCAGGCTTCAGTAACTCAAAAATTGTGCTAATATTCGGTCGGATCCAGGCTTCATAGCATTTTGAAATAATGAAGGCTTTGCTGACATCTTTATTGGGGATTATGGGTTATGGCCCTGTGATTTGCAGTAATTTGAAAGGGAAATTCAAACTGGAGAGTATAGTCTCAGTCGGGTAAGGCAGACTCAGCTTGGGGAGGATACACCCAACTTGGGGATGATAGACTCTGTTTGGAGATAAAAGCCTTGGATGGGGATGATATGCTCAGCTGGGGGTAATAGGCTTAGTTGGGGAACTTCGTGGTGTCTTGATTGTCGTAATTTGAACTCGGTTGGGGAAATAACTCTGTTGGGGAAATAAACCCGGTTGACGAAGTGGATTTCCTTTAGGAAGAGATTCATGAGGCTTCAATCTTGTAAAAATTGACTTAGCTGGGGAATAAACGCCCAAGAGGTTGAGACTTTGGTTAGGGATTTCCCTATGCAAAGAGACTTTGTGGGCAACTCCGTTGGGGAAAGGTTTATTGTCGCCGTCCTGGTGGGCATAATGATGATGAGATAACTTTGTGGGGCTATTTCATATACATTAAAGAGATGCTTACTGCTGCTGTGTGCTGATGCTCTGTTGTTGATGTTGCTGCTTAGCAGGACACATGGGCCAAATAGTTTTAATTATGTTCATATGCATATGTTCATTCAATTTTAGTCATTGGACAAATTTGCATTCAAAACAGAGACATAAAATTTTGCACTTCAAAATGTATTTGTATTGATATTTTGCCCATGAATATGCGTTTTTTGTACATAGAGACGGAGATCCTAGTAAGAGGAAATCGTCGAAAGGAAAAAAAATTGAGAATGAAAACAAATAGCCATTTGAAATGATCTTATTGCCTTCCAACTCTATTATTGCCCCAATGTCTTCAAAAGTCCCTTGTCGTTGATCGAAATTGATCGGATTGATCTTGGACCATTTGAACTTGGACCTTGGTGATAGAATTGATTGTGGATTTTACGGGACATAGTCGTACGCTTTTAATCCTTTATTTTTGCCTGGAACGCCCTTTCGGGTTTTCGGTCCACCAGGATACCCTTTTTTGCCCAAGTCGCCCTTTCGGGTTTTCAACTTGTCGGGTGTACAATCTTTTGCATATATCCCTAATTTTTGCCCAAACTTTTTGGTTTGCCGGGATGCCCTTATTTTGCCTAGGTGTGTCAACCTAGCGGGTTTCTTATGCGTAGTATTTTTTTACTATGTCCGTGTTTATAGGATGTGGGAAATCTTCACCGTCCATGGTGGTCAGCATCATGGCACCGCCAAAGAAACCTCTTTTGACAACAAATGGCCCTTCATAGGTGGGAGTCTATTTGCCTCTGGGGTTACCTTGTGGTAGAATGATGCGTTTTATCACCAAGTCACCAACTTGATATACTCTAGGCTTGATCTTTTTGTTGAAAGCCTTGATCATCAGTTTTTTGATATGTCTGACCATGACAAACAATAGCTAATCGTTTTTATTCAATCAAGTTCAGCTGATCCAACCTCATTTGAATCCACTCGTCCTCGCCTAGGCCTGCCTTAGTCATAATTCTCAGCGAGGGAATTTGAACTTCCACTGGCAAAACAGCTTTCATGCCATAGACTAGAGAAAAGGCAGTTGCCCTAGTTGATGTTCTAGCTGAAGTACGGTAGCCATGTAGAGCAAACGGCAACATCTCATGTCAATCTTTATAGGTTACTACCATTTTCAGCATAATTTTCTTGATATTTTTGTTGGCCGCTTCAACTGCGCCGTTCATTTTTTGTCTATACGGAGAAGAATTATGATGCTTGATCCTAAACTGAGCGCACAACTCCCTGATCATATCATTGTTGAGGTTAGTCCCATTGTTGGTGATGATCCTTTAGGGGATACCATAACGGAAGATGAGGTTATGTCTGATGAATTTGGCTACCACATTCTTGGTGACTGAGGCAAACGAGGCGGCTTCAACCCATTTGGTAAAATAGACGATAGCGACCAGAATGAAGCGATGTCCATTGGAAGTTGTAGGCTTGATATCTCCAATCATGTCAATACCCCACATTGCAAATGGCCACGGAGCGGTCATGACATTCAGAGGGATAGGAGGCACATGGACCTTGTCAGCGTAGATTTGGCATTTGTGACAAGTTCTTGAATGTTGATGACAATCAGTCTCCATCGTTGACCAAGAGTAACCAACCCTTAAGATTTTCTTAGCCATCATATGTCCACTTGAGTGGGTACTGAAAAGACCATCATACATGTCTTCCATAATCTTCTCTGCCCCCTTCTTGTCCATACATCGGAGTAGAGTTGAATCATGGTTGCACTTGTACAGTATCCCATTACTTAGGAAGAATTTGGCTGCAAATCTTTGCAAGAACTTTCTGTCATTTATAGATGCCCCTTCTGGATATTCTTGTGTTTCAAGGTACCATGGCTTTCCTGAGTTGGTGTCGAGCTCATAGAAATGTACAAGTTCATCGAATCTTTCGATTGTTATCATAGGGGATTCGTTATCCCATCTGACCTTGAACATTGAAGACATGGTTGCCAAAGCGTCAGCCAACTGGTTTTCTTCCCTAGGGAAGTGCTCAAAAGTGATTTTTTTCGAAGTGAGGAATCAAGGATAGCACAAGTTCCTTGTAAGGGATGAGATTAGGGTGTTTAGTGTCCCAATCTCCTTTTACTTGGCTGATCACTAGGGCGGAATCCCCAAACACATTCAAATGTTTGATCCTTAAGTCAATAGCAGCTTTCATACCTAAGATGAATGCTTCATACTCGGCCAGGTTGTTTGTGCAATCGAAACATAGTATGGCAGTGAAAGGAGTGTGGCAACCTTCAGGAGAGATGATCACAACACCAATTACATTACCTAAGGTGTTGGAAGCCCCATCGAGTACCATAGTCCATCGGGATCCTTGTTCAGGTCCGTCATATGGTCCAAGTTTCGCACCGTCGGTTACCAGCATGATGTTCTCATCAGGGAAACCAAAGTTCATTGACTGATAATCATCTACAGCTTGGTGGGCCAAATGATCTGCTAGTACACTTTCTTTGATGGCTTTTTGAGTTGTGTATTAGATGTCGTACTCAGTCAAGATCATTTGTCATCAGGCTATCCGTCCGGAGAGGCCAGGTTTCTCGAAGATGTACTTGATTGGGTCCATTTTAGAAATCAACAGAGTGGTATGAGTCAACATATACTGTCTCAGCCGACGAGAAGCTCATGCCAGAGCGCAACAAGTCATAGCATGCTCTTTTCATCCAGACTCATCATGTTGGCCCAAAACACACCCCATAGAATTCTCTAGTACTGTCAAGTACATGATCAAGGGTCTTCCTTCAACTGGAGGCATGAGAATATGAGGTTCTTGTAGGTATTCTTTGATTTTTTCAAAGGCAACCTAGAATTCATCGTTCCACCTGACTACCTGATCTTTCTTCAAGAGTTTGAAGAGTGGCTCACAAGTAGCAGTTAAGCATGATATGAAACGGGCAATGTAATTGAGACGACCCAAGCATCCTCTGACTTCTTTTTCAGAATGGGGAATTGGCATTTCTTATATGGCCTTTACCTTGGTAGGATCCACTTCAATTCCTTTACTGCTAACAACGAAACCTAGAAGCTTTCCAGAGCATACTCCAAATGTGCACTTGTTAGGGTTTAACCTCAGTTGTGCAGGTGATCGAGATGTTCTTCTTCGGTTTGTGATCTAGCAATCATATCATCCACATATACCTCTATCTCATGATGAATCATGTCATGAAATAAAGCAACCATATCCCTCTGATATGTTGCCCCTGCATTCTTTAATCCGAACGGCATGACCTTGTAGCAGAAGGTTCCCCATTGCGTAACGAAAGTAGTCTTTTCCATATCTTCGGGAGCCATCCTTATTTGATTATAGCTTGAGAAGCCATCCATGAATGAGAAGACCTTATGCTGAGCAGTATTATTGACTAAGACGTCAATGTGTGGTAGAGGGAAGTCATCCTTGGGGCTTGCCCTATTCAGATCCCTATAGTCTACGCACATGCGCACTTTCCCGTCTTTCTTTGGCACTGGCACTATATTGGCCACCCATTGAGGATAGGATGTTACAGCTAGGAACCCTGCATCAAATTTTTTCATTACTTCGACTTTAATCTTTTCAGACATATCAGGCCTCGTGCGACAAACTTTTTATTTAACAGGAGGGCAATCTTCTTTAGTTGGCAGGCGATGAACCACGATGTCGGTATCCAACCCAGGCATATCTTCATAAGACCAAGCAAATACTTCCACATAATCATGCAACATCTGAACCAACCTGCTCTTGACACTGCTTTCCAAGTTAGCGCCAATCTTGATTTCCTTCTTATCTGACTCAGTACCCAAGTTGATAACCTCAATTGACTCTTCATGTGGTTGAATAGCTTTTTCCTCTTGTAATAGAATTCTGGATAGTTCTCCTGGTATGTCACAATCTTCCCTACCTTCGTCTTCAGCTTGGTTGATAGGGTATTTAAAGTCATAGTCGGCAATAGTAGAGTCATTGGCAATAGGATCCAGAGTGGATGTAGACCTGCAAGAGTGTGCGTGTGTGCATGTGAAATACATGGCTATTTTTGAAAATGTATTTGAAAGAAAGGAAAGACAATGAACACAAATATTTGAATGTAAAAGAGTCCAATGTATTGAATGATCATATGATTAGATGAACATAAATAAAACCCTTGACAAATGAACCAAAGTGCCCCGGGCTAGGCACGTGGCTTAAAAGTCATTATCAAAATATTACAGAAAACAAGTTCTTGAACTGACGGAAAAGTAATAACAAGTAGATTACTCCTTAATGAAGGAGATGGGTACAAAGTCCTTTGTATGCCAATTCTTCAGCTCCATTGTTGTTGGGTACACCCACTCCTCAAATGCAGTTCCTTCTTCAGAATCACTCACAGTGTTGGCTTCGTGGCTTCCAATGCGAAAAGGTGGCTTTCCAGCACGAGTACGCCTCATTTCCTTCTGAGCTTTGACGGTGAAGCCCAAAACAAATTTGTCTACTTTAAAAGGGATATCGAGGAGTTTCCCCTAAGTGCCACAGTTTCCTTCTTCCATTACTGCACGAGCATCCTTGACTGAAACCATTTTCGGCATGGCCTTAACAGCTTTAGACTCATCAGAAGAACACTTAGTAGCAGCAACCATAGGTGGCACAACCTCAAAGGCTTGACATGGGGTTTCAATAAATTCTCCGTCCATCTCTACGTACTTGAAAGAATTAAAGTGGCTTACCATAAACTCTTCTTCCCCGTAGACGGTGACTATTTTGCCTTTGACTGGGTATTTGAGTTTCTGATAGAGGGTTGAGGTTACTGCCCCAGCCTTATGAATCCACGGGCGATCTAACAAACAAGAATAGGCCGGACGAATGTCCATAATATAGAAGGTGAAGTTGAAGGTTTGAGAACCCACTTTGATTGGAAGATCTACTTCCCTATGAACGGTCCTCTTTGATCCATCAAACGCCCTTACAATGATATCACTTGGTTTCAAGATTAAATTTTCACAGTCGAGACGGTCTAATGCCCCCTTGGGTAATACATTTAGAGAAGAACCAATGTCGACTAACACATGTGCTAGGGTAGTTCCTTTGCACTCTATTGACACATGTAATGCTTTGTTGTGATCCTTCCTGAGGGGTGTTAAGTCAGCATCTGAAAACCCCAGGACATTATCAGCTATCAGGCTAGTCATACAATTCTCAAATTGGTCTGTTGTCGTCTCATGGGGGATATGAGCCTTTTTCAGAAACTTGATTAATGTCTGAGCATGGGCATCGGAGCAAAGCAGTAATGATAACATTGAAATCTTAGAGGGGGTTTGCCCCAATTGTTCTACAATTTTGAAGTCACTTTTCTTGATGATCTTTAAAATCTCATCCATTTCACAGGCGGAAGTTTCTTCATTAGCTACATCTTTGGAAGGTACCTCAATCACATCAGGCTCAACAACCTTCCCCTTCCCTCTGGTATTGGCATTTGGTTTGGCAGCAGTAATGCGGATGGGCATTTTTGTAACTACTGGAGGTGAGATATTGGGTGAGAATATTCTCCCAGTTCTAGTTACCTTGCTTGATCCAGCTATGTTGCCAATATCGTCATCTCTTCCCTCTTCAATTCAGGCATCTTACTTAATCCCATGATAGAACACTTCAGCACCATAATTCCATGGTACCGCTTTATTTGAAGAGTGGGGAATTGGTCCGGGATTGGTAATTATTAGAGGAGAGACACCAGGTTCATTTGAAATCCTAATAGGACCTTTGGAGGTGATTCTAATATGTTTGTTGGAGATGGTAATAATTGAGAGGTCTTTGCATTTGTTAACCAAACTCTTGACAGGCGGAGTCTTTTCAAAAAGAATTTTGTGGCTATCCATCAGGTGTTGCATACCTTTCTTCAGCCTTTCATAACCATTGTATTGTTTCGTACAACACACACAGTCTTTTTTACAGCCAGGAAAAATCCCAGCTTTCAACAGATTGTTCTTGATTATATTCAGCGGAGTAGTCAATAATTTAACAGAGGCAATGACAATTATATCTTCGACAGTGTTAACACCTTTGTCATGCTTTGGCATTGGAGAGGTAATTACATTTGGCATTGAAGGAGGATCAAATTCAATAGTCTTATTGTCAATTAAATCCTGGATCTTGTTTTTCAAGGCACATCACTGATCAGTCTCGTGCCCGGGGCTGTTTGAGTGGTAAGCACACTTTGCATTCGGATTATATTTTGGTGACGAGGTGTCAGGGTTGGCGAGAAGATCGCGCAATGTCTCTAAATTAGTCTTGAGAAGATGTTGAAAGTCTTGATATGGTGACATGCCTAACCTCGCAAACTGTCTTCTTGGAGCTTCAAAACATTGATGATTTGTAGATGGTCTTGGAGTAGGAGTTGGATTGGAGATTCGAACAACAATGACAGATAGATGATTATTCTTCTTGGCACGGGCCTTTTCCCCATACACAACATTAACTTCTTTCTTTGCAACAAAAGGTCTCTTGACAGGATTGGGAGTGGAGGTGGATGCCACATATATCTTCCCACTTTTAATGCCACTTTCAACTCTTTCACCGGTTAAGATTAATTCGGTGAAACCAGAAGAAGAGCAGTCGACCAGCAGATTAAAGAAAGGACCAGATAAAGTGACCATGAACATGTCAATATGTTCCCTATTAGTCAAGGAGGCTGGACCCTACTAGAAAGGTCTCTCCACTTCTACGCATATTCTTTAAATCCTTCATTTTTCCCCCATGGTCGTATTTTGCAATTGAACCCTTGTTGGTGCCAAGTCGGTGTTGTACTGATATTGATGGTAGAAGGCAATAGCTAGACCCTACCAAGTATTGATGCGAGAGCCATCCAACTGATAAAACCATTCAAGTTGTGTTCCAGCCAGACTCTCTTGGAAAAAGTGAACCCATAGATTTTTATCGGCAGTGTGCGGTTGTATCTTGTGTACATAAGACTTCAAATGGAGCTTTGGACAAGAGACACCATCGTATTTTGCAAAGGTTGGTATTTTTAATTTGTAGGGAATGACTACCCCAAAGATTAAGCCCAAATCGTCAAAATTTAAACTGGGGGCGGCTTGGATTTTAACAGCTTTCAACCTGTCTTCTAACTGCTTGTATTTGATGTCTGCGGGTGGATACTGTTTGTTGAAATAATCATCATCAAATTCTTGATCATTGGCATATTCAGCCCGAGTACTCTTTACCTTGCTAACCTGGTTCTCATCCTCTTTAGATGAGTCTTCGCCTACTGGGATCTGACGGATTGTCTCCTTGAACCTTCTACCCATGTTGAGTAGAGCTTTCTTCTTTGGCTTCTTCTTAGCGGCCAACAAAGCCATCATATCTTATTGTCCCTTGGCCAGGGTGAGTAAAGCTTCTTGAAATTGAGAATTCTGGGTTTGGAGTTCCGTCACAGTTTTCTCTAGATCCATCTTGCTGAAATAAACAGCGGAGAGATAAGGAAACCTGTTATGCGACAACCTGTCATGTTATGATGCATGGAATATGTATATGCAAATGATTTCAAGGATTAATGAAATTTAAATTTGTCTAGACAAAAGAATGAACAAACGTTAACTTTCATTTAGTCAAAACAAGAAAGATTACATTATGCCCCTTGGGCTTACAAAATAGCTTTCTATGATAAAAAGACCGAACGCATCCTCTTTGGTGCGAGATAAGCGTTCACATTCTGCTCTTCTTGAAGCTGTTTCGTAAGCTCCAAGACCTTCTAATCACTAGCATAGAACTGACCCTCGAAAGTATCTCGTTCTTCCTTCAGCTGGATCCAACCCTTTTGTAAGTATTCGAGAGAAGAGGCATGTCGGGATGGAGGACAGTGTAGGAAACATCACCTTCGTCCACAAGCTCCATGATGACTGGTAAAATGGAAGGATAAGGCATCACAACTGTCTGAGCACGAGCTCTTACCCACCTGAGGTGAGGCTCGAGAGGGATAGAGTTTTTGTGTCCCAAAGTCCTACTGTCCACCCTGTTTACCATTCTCCAAGCTCGTGTAAACCTATGGCGGTAATCTTGGTCTTCTTTGTCATAGTCGAACACCAGACCTTAAATGAGCATTTCATGAGGACCGTCTTTTCGGGCATACCCAAACTGTCGAAGAGCTAAACAAGGATTGTAGGTGATACCTCCCCTAATACCAAGTAAAGGGACGTTAGGGAATTCTCCACATCGGTCAATGATGGAGACATCTTCCAAGGATCTTGAACACCAACGGATGTCAGCATGGGTGAGGGACATTATCCTTTGAGACCATGTCAATCTTTGCTCGTTCTTCAGTACTGATTGAGGTAGGTGTGAAGCGAACCATTTGGCGAGTAAGGGAATACAACACAAGAGAGTACCTTTTTTCTTCATGGTGTGGGTATGAAGGCAATGCAAGATGTCTCCTGTGATACGATGGTGAGAACTGACTTGAGGGTTTCGCGTTTTATCACAAATGTTGCGGTTAGCAAGAGTCGCCACCGACTTTTCTTTTATCCAAAAGGAAAGGTGAAAAGGCACAGGAAAGACCTTTGAGATGTTTTCATGAGTTCGGGGGGTAGATTATGAAAAGGGAAGTTATTAGCACCCTTTTCATCCATGGTTTTCCATGGGCTCTTAGTTACTTGCTTAGATCACTTGTTTTTGTTGTTTGAAAATGTGTTTTGTGTGGTTTTGAAAGTATTTTGTAAAAAAGGCCATTCGTTTAGGCAATCTTTGTAATGATTCTCATTCGTAAGAATGTATACAAAGATGTTTGTCTTTTTGAAAATGCTTTCAATATTTGTAAGATGTTTTTGAAATGTGTGTGTTTGTTTTAAAAATAGCAAGGATTGTTTGTTTTGAAATAGAGCAAGTAACTAGAAGTAATCTACCTACTCAAATGTCTTTCTTGTGCATTTTTTATTCCTTTGACATTGTTATCTTACCATTGATTTGGTGGGCAACCCTATCTTTGGATGTAAACGGGACGGGCGTGGGTCATCGTATAACTATGATTAGCAATGTTTGCAAAGTATCTTAGCATTTGGAGGGACCAAGATCATTTTTGTAAGACAACTTTTTGAATAGCGTCATCAAGGGACTATGATCTTTATATTTGTTTGTTTTTGCCAAGATACTTCGCATGCGTAATATGACCATTTTTATTTTAGGCAACCAAGTGGAGAAACCCTAAGGATGCTTGTGTGCAAGTGTATTATTTTTATGCTTTGGTTTTATGTTGTATTTAGGGTTTTCTATTTTTGCTTTGTTTTGATCTTATCATACAAACCCTAATTACTAATCATGGCATATAAAGCGATAAATTGCATAATGTAAATATTTCTAAGCTATTACAATAATTTATGGGAGGGGGGAATACAAATTTGAATGGGGATTTGCAAAAATATAAACCTAAACAAATTATTACAACCAAATCGAATTTGTACGAATTAAAATAAATACAATACAATATTTAAAGATGCAACACAATGTACATGTAAGAAAAGATTTTTTGTTTTGTTTTTATGTAAAAGAAAATTTAAATCTAAGCCTAAAAATGTAAGGAAAAGAAATTAATTTTTAAAATGGGAACTTAACCCTAATTATTATTTTAAAAGAAAATAAAGTTCTTATATATTTTTTAAGTATTTCTTGTATTAAAATAATAAATAATATTGTATGAAAATATAAAATTTTTACATATGCAAAAATAAATATTTATAAGTATGAAATGAAAAAGAAATTAAACTAAATATATTTTAACTATATTTTACAAATTTATTAAGAAAATATATGATATCTATAAAAAATAAAATATATTTTTATGTGCAAAATAAAATAAAATAAAATAAAATGCAATATTATGAAATTTACATTTTTTAGGATTTTTATGCATTAAAGAAATATTTAATATATATATAAATGAAAATAAGATAAATAAAAATAAAAATAATAAAAATATTAAAAAAAAGCTGGCAAGGAGGTGATGTAGCAGATTGGTAGTAATGTTAGCAAAAAATCCTGGCCCAAAAGACTAAGCCCAACCTGCAAAAATAGCAAAATGGAAAAGGAGAAAATATGAAAATCACAAAAGTAGCGCCTAGGTTCGAACCCAGGACATGGGTCTCACCAGTGCGCTACTTTGCCACTGGGGTGGCTATACATCCATTATCTTAAGGGAAGAAAAAATAAGATAACGTGTAACGAGTCCTTGCCCTGTTTCACCTTCTTCCTCAAGCTTGGCCAAACATCCTGTAACTTTCTCATACTTCCATGAATATGAAAACTCATAACACGAAAGTTGTAGTATTTGAACTCACGATTCTAACCATATAAGTTATATGAACTAACAATCAAAGGTCAAAAAGAATTTAAACATCCCTAAATTTAACCCTAATATTTTTAGAAATTTCGAGTTCCAAATTCTCTCAACTCAAGTAAAATCAATGCAAGATAAAGATATGTACATTTTTGTTATGATAAGGACTACATTTTTTATTCACAAATCATGGCCTATGGTTGCCTGTACAAGGAGATAGAGTTTGAGATTTTACCTCCTTCAGTTGGAATCATGGATGGAATTAGAGTGAGTTTGATGGAGGCCTGATGCTTGCTTGAGCTTCCTTGAACTTCCCTGAATGTATTCCAACCTTTGCCTTGCTCTGAAAGTATCTGAAACTCCTTGGCCAAGTCAAACTGCAAGCTCTAAAATCAACAATGGAAGATGATGGAAAAGTGATTACAGAACAGGGATAAAGGTCTGGATTGGTTTGATATCAAGTATGTAAGATGTTTGAATGATCAAAACTTGAAATGCACGAGCCAAATGGAAGATGGGTATGCTTATGCCAAAACTGCAAGTTTGGACAGATTTTTGGTGTTTTTATGCTTGGGAGTGTTTCAGGCCTCTTCCAATCATGTTCTAAGTTGTATTCTCTTTGTATATTAGTATGGAATTGGTTTTATCTCAACCACCTAATTGTTGTGCCTGTTCTAGCCTTTTTGCAACTTTTCTTGCATTTGAAGTAAAGTGAAGGGACAATGCTTGCCATGCTTGTACTTGCTCCCTTAGGGTTGGTATCTGTTTGTACAATTTTCTTTAGACCTGTGAGACTTGTATGTACAATGGAGACAGGTGCAAAGCTTAAGAATTGGAAAGTGGTAAAAGGTCTGCTTTTCCAAAATGGCAATGGTCACTTTATGCCATTTATGGAATTGCAAGTTGGATAATGGTTCTAAGGAATGAATCAAAGCTTTGTCAACTGAGTAAGCATTTAATTAAGGAGTGAGGAACAAGTTTGGGACCTGTAAAGCATGGATTAGGCAGCACAGGTATTGATTGCAACTTTGTTCTTCAAGAAATGGCTTGGACAAAAAGTGAGAATTTGCCAACTTCATCTCTTCAATTCTCCCTACTCAAAAATGATCTTGAGGAGTTCTTGGAAATTTTGGAAAGCTTGAAATATGCTCTATAACTCATCTTTGAAATGAATTTTGAGATACCTCTTGGAACTAGGTGAAAAGTTGCCATGAAGTTGGGTCCAAAACCTGCCTATATTAGGGCAAAATTTCACTAAGTTATTTAGTTCATGACCATGTATTCATAAATTTATATCTTGAGATCCAAGCATATTTAGGGAAAAGTGTGTGAATCAAAGTTGTATATTTCATGGAGGTCTACAACTTTCATGTTGGTAACTTTCCTTGAATCATTATGCATCATGGTGAAAAAGTGGCCTAAAGTTGAGAAAAAATAAGAAATTTTCTATACTTAGAAAGTTTTCTAAGTTAAGAAAAATTTCAAATTCAAACCCTAATCTTCACACTTGGATTTCTTGATGAACAAGTTTCACATTTTGACATGTTTTGATGAATTATGACCCTTGGAACTTGATTTTGACCAAAAAGTCAAAGTTTGACTTTTCAGTGTACAATTGACTTTTGATCAGTTGACTGAAAATTTCACCTGTCAATCCAATGAATTTGAGATGTTTTGAGCCATGTAATAAGGTTAAGATGATGCAATTGAATTCTTGAAATCATGCTTCAAATAAATTGGTCATTTTCTAGGTCAAAAATCAGAAATTGCCTTTCCTCAGTCAAAACCCTAATTTTGACCATTTTGCCCTTTTAGTGATTTGATCAAATTTCTTGAGGAATTGTGATCCAAACTTGACCAAATGATACATATAATCTTAATATGTTGATTTGGATAAAAAATTATGAAGTTTGACTGTAAATTGACCATGGTTGACTTTTTCCCCAATACAGCTGATTTTTAGGTCAACCGTCCAATTGATTTATCAAAAATGTGGTTCAAGGCTTGAAACTTGTCATGAGTGATCTTAGGGATCCATAATGATGTTTGAAAGTCATATGAAGCATTGATAGTCCAAAAATCCTTGTGCAAACTCAAACCCTAATTTTGGGTGATCAGTGCATGATGAGATGTCTTGAGCTGATCTAACCCTAATCCAGTCTTGAGTAAAAAAGATCTTATGAGAAAAGTCTTGATAAATGAGAGGGAAAATTTTGGGGTACAACAGCTGCCCCTGTTCAATCTTCTTAAACCTGAAGAGTTAGATTTGCGAGCTTTTCCATTCGTGACTCGAAGGTGAAAGAATGATTGGACACTAGAGTGCCCATAAATTTGCACTCGACAATGTGTAGTGGAGGGAATGGGTTTAAAGATGCCATTTGGAGAAGTGATAGAATCTTGTTGGAGATGGTCTTGTAGATTCCATCCAAAAATATTCGTTGGATTGTAAATTGTAAGCTGAAAGAATGAGCATCAGAATGGTGTCCGCGTCTGGAACGTATCTGAGCTGTATCTGAATTTGAATTTTGAACAAGTATCTGAGTGGGTAATCTGAATGAGTATCAGAATGGCATCCATGTCTGGAGCGTATCCGAACTGTATCTGAACTTGAAATCTGAATGAGTATCAGAATGGAATTCGTGTCTGGAGCGTATCTGAACTGTATCTGAAAGTGAAATCTGAATGAGTATCAGAATGGCATCCGTATCTGGAGCGTATATGAACTGTATCTGATTGCACATTGTTAATGGTAGCTGTTAATCTTATCCCGAAAAGGGTAAAATGTTAGCTGAAACACAAAGTTACGTTGTATGAAATGCATGATGCGGTGTATTTGTTTTATCAATGTTTATGATATGTGGATGTAATGTATGCGCATGTAAGCTGATTTGTTGTATTGCGATATGATTGAGGAAAATAAATCCTTGACTGCTGCTGAGGATATGTGGATTCTTTATATCTTGAAATTGTAGTATTGACAAAATCCTATTGTGAGAGCAATGCCATATACTGCTTGAGGAAACTGCTTGGAGAATCCAGAGAATTTTGATGACTTCTATTGGGGATTAATAATTTGAAATTTTAGTTCTGCTGGGGATTTAAATGATGTACTGTGGGGATTGCTCATGGAATAGCCTAAAGACGTTTTCCTATTCTTTCAACCTGTCAGTAATTGTCTTTCCCATTTTGTTTATTTGTAAACAGTAATTATGTTCAAATGCATATGTTCATTAATGAATCATTGGACGTTTTTGCAAATAAAACACAAGTGTAAAGAAAAAGACAAATAATTTTTTGTACTTTCAAAGAGATATCTTTGTATTGACTTTGAGTAAGTGTTTCGTACAAAGGAGACAACCCTCCTAGTAAGAGGATGGTGCCATAAAAGTAAGAAAAATTTATACAAAGAAAGATAGCTATGTGTGATAATCCCATGGGGTTCCCATTCTACTATAGCCTTCGTATCTCCGAATATCCTGTCTATTTGTTGCTTCGTCCGAAGATGATTGAATTGATCAGAAACTCCGAGTTTGTCAGTGGAAGTCAAGAGGTTGTCCATAAAGTGATCTGATGGGACATAGTCATACGCTTTAATTCCCTAACTTTTGCTTGGACCGCCCTTTCGGGTTTTCAGTCCACCGGGAAACATTTTTTGCCCAAGTCGCCCTTTCGGGTTTTCAACTCATCGGGTGTACAGATTTTTATTTTATCCCTAATTTTTGCCTGAACCCTTTTGGTTCGTCGGGATGCCCTTTTTTTTCCTAGGTGTGTCAACCTATCGGGTCTCTTATGCGTAGTATCTTTTGACTATGTCCGCGTTCGCAGGGTGTGGCAGGTCATCACCGTCCATGGTGGTTAGGATCATCACCCCACCAGAGAAAATGTTCTTGATTACAAATGGTCCTTCATAGGTAGGAGTCCATTTGCGCCTGGGATCACTTTGTGGCAAGATAATGCGTTTGATCACTAGATCTCCAACTTGATATACCTGGCATCTGACTTTCTTGTTAAAAGCCTTGATCATCCGTTTTTTATACATCTGACCATGGCAAACAGCAGTAAGTCTCTTTTCATCAATTAAGTTTAGTTGATCAAGTCGAGTCTGGATTTAATCGTCCTCATTCAAACCTGCATCCTTTATAATTCTCAAAGAGGGGATCTGAACCTCAATAGGCAAGACAACCTCCATGCCATAAACCAAAGAATAAGGTGTTGCCCTAGTTGATGTGCGAGCCGTGGTACGGTACCCGTGGAGAGTGAATGGCAGCATCTCATGTCAATCCTTGTAGGTGACTGTCATTTTCTGTATGATCTTTTTAATGTTTTTATTTGCAGCTTCGACGACACCATTCATCTTTGGTCGATAGGGGGATGAATTGTGATGCTGAATCTTGAACTGCTCGCACAAGGCGATGATCATAGTATTGTTAAGGTTTATACCATTATCAGTGATGATCCTTTCTGGGATACCGTACCGGCAAATGAGATTCTGCTTGATGAAGCGGGCAACAACATTCTTAGTAACAGATGCGAAAGAAGCTGCTTCGACCCATTTTGTAAAATAGTCAATGGTCAATAGAATGAAGTGGTGTCCATTGGAGGCTGTAGGCTTGATCTCCCCAATCATATTGATTCCCCGCATAGCAAAGGGCTAAGGAGCCGTCAAGACATTCAGAGGAACCGGAGGTACGTGCACCTTGTCCGCATAAATTTGACACTTATGACAGGTCCGAGAGTGTTGATAGCAGTCTGCTTCCATGGCAGACCAATAATAGTCTGCCCGTAGGATTTTCTTCGCCACCATATACCCACGGGAGTGAGTGCCAAAATTACCTTCATGTAATTCAGCCATGATCTTTTCAGCGTCAATCTTATCCATACATCGCAGTAGAATGGAGTCAAGGTTGCGTTTGTACAGGATGCCATTACTCAGGAAGAACTTAGCAGAGAATCTCCTTAAGAACTTTTTATCATTGATTGAAGCTCCTTCTGGATATTCTTGGGCCTCGAGATACCTCTTGACTTCGTGAAACCAAGGCTGGTTCACTACCTCTTCAGTATTAATCTCGTGACAATGTGTTGGTTCATCCATTCATTCAATGGTGATCTGGGGAGCCTCGTTATCCCAATTAAGTTTAAACATAGATGACATTGTGGCTAGAGCATCTACCAGCTGATTTTCTTCTCGCGGGAAATGCTCGAAGGTAATCTGTTCAAAATGTGGTAGCAATATCAAAACATATTCTTTGTAAGGGATAAGGTTTGGGTGCTTAGTGTCCCATTCTCCTTTGATCTGACTGACGACCAAAGCTGAATCTCCAAACACATCTAAAGATTTGATTCCCAAGTCTATGGCAGCCTTGAGACCAAAGATGCATGCTTCGTACTCCGCCATGTTGTTCGTACAGTTGAAGCAAAGTCTGGCAGTAAAGGGCGTATGACAACCTTCTAGGGATACGAGTACAACACCGATACCATTACCAAGTGCATTGGATGCCCCATCAAAGAACAGGGTCCATCGGGATCCTTGTTCAGGTCCGTCATATGGGATGATTTCTCCACAGTTGTCTAATGTCATGATGTCTTCATCCGGGAATTCAAATTTCATGGACTGATAATCTTCTACAGCTTGATGAGCAAGATGATCAGCTAGCACACCGCCCTTTATAGCTTTCTGGGTAGTGTACTGTATGTCATATTCTGTTAGGATCATCTGCCATCTAGCTATCCTCCCAGACAGAGCAGGCTTTTCGAAGATGTACTTTATCGGATCCATCTTAGATATCAACAAAGTAGTATGAGTCAACATATACTGTCTTATCCGGCGAGCAGCCCATACCAGAGCGCAGCAAGTTTACTCGAGTAGTGAATATCTAGTTTCACAGTCGGTAAACTTTTTGCTCAGGTAATAAATAGCGTGCTCTTTTCGGCCAGACTCGTCATGCTGCCCCAATATACACCCCATTGAGTTCTCTAAAACGGTCAGATACATGATCAGTGGTCTTCCTTCGACTGGTGGCATCAAAACAGGAGGCTCTTGTAAGTACTCTTTGATCTTGTCAAAAGCAATCTGACATTCATCATTCCATCTGACTACTTGATCTTTCTTCAATAGTTTGAAGATTGGTTCACAAGTAGCTGTTAGGTGAGAAATGAATCTGGAAATATAATTCAGGCGTCCCAAGAATCCTCTGACTTCCTTCTCAGTACGAGGAGCAGACATTTCTTGTATCACTTTAACCTTGGTAGGATCAACCTCGATGCCTTTGTTGCTGACAACAAAACCTAAGAGTTTACCGGACCGGACTCTGAATATGCACTTGTTTGGATTCAACCTTAGTTTGTACTCCTTCAGCCTCTCAAACAACGTTTGCAAATGATCAAGGTGCTCCTCTTCAGTTTGTGATTGGGCTATCATATCATCTACATAGACTTATATCTCTTGATGTATCATATCATGAAATAAAGCCACCATGGCGCGTTGATAGGTTGCCCCAGCATTCTTCAGTCCGAATGGCATCACTTTCTAGAAGAATGTGCCCCACTGCGTGACAAATGTAGTTTTCTCCATGTCCTCAGGTGCCATTTTGATATGGTTATAGCCTGAGAATCCGTCCATGAAGGAAAACACTTTGTGCTGGGTCGTAGTCGACCAGGATATCAATGTGGGGAAGTGGAAAATCATCTTTAAGACTGGCCCTGTTTAAATCTCTATAATCCACGCACATTCGTACTTTGCCGTCCTTTTTAGGCATGGGAACAATGTTGGCAACCCATTAAGGATAGGAAGTGACAACCAAAAATCCAGCATTGAATTGTTTCATGACTTCCGCTTTGATCTTCTCTGACATGTCAGGTCTCATGCGGCGAACTTTTTGTTTCACCGATGGACAGTCTTCTCTTGTGGGTAGACGATGTACCACGATGTCTGTATCAAGTCCAGGCATGTCTTCGTATGACCATACAAAGATCTCAACATAATCATACAATAGCTAAATTAGGCATTCCTTGACACTCGACTCTAGATTGGCACCCACTTTGATTTCCTTTTTATCTTCCTCGATACCCAAGTTGATCGTATCCAATGGTTCCTCATGAGGCTGAATAGCTCTTTCCTCTTATTGTAGTAGTCTGGCCAATTCCCCCGGTACTTCACAATCTTCATCACCTTCGTATTCGACTTGGTAGATTAGATCTTCAGTGTCACTAAAGGCCATAGCAATACCGTTACCCATGGGATCCGGAATGGAGGGGTTCCTGCATTTGTGAGTGTGGGTGTGTGTAAGGGTATAGCCATCTTTAAACAATAAAATGTGAAAGAAAGACAATGAGCACAAAAGGTTTGTATGTGAAAAAAAGTCCATGATTCATTAAATGTCATATGAAGATGAAATAAAAACCCTTACAAATGGACCATTGTGCCTCGGGTAAGACACAAGGTTTTTAAGGTGCGAATTGTTTGTGAATATTACAAGTCCAACAGAAATGTAAAAGATAAATTACTGAGAGATGAAAGTTATTGGGACAAAGTCTCTGGCTTCCCAATTGCGAAGTCCTCCGTTGACAGTAGGAAATATCCAATCTTCCCAGCTGCCATCTTCTTCACCATCTTCCACTGTGTTGACCTCTCAGTTGCTAATCTTCAAAGGTGGCCCTCCAGCACGGGCACGACGCATAGCCTTCTGAGCATTTGAAGTAAACCCTAATCCAAACTTGTCGGATTTATATGGAATGTATGGAAGCTGCCCCCAGATGGTGCATCCACCCTCCTCTACTACTGCTTTGGCGTCCTTTAGATATGACATCCGAAGCAGAGGTCTTGTGATCTTGGGGATCTTGGATACTGTCTTGGTTACCGCTACCTCTTGAGAAACTTCTTTGAAATGTTGAAAAGGAGTCTCAATGAACTCGCCATCCAAATCCATATACCGGAAAGAAATTAGGTGGCTAATTATGTACTCTTCTTCTCTGTGGACAGTGATAATCTTTCCATGGACCGGGTATTTCAGCATTCGGTGTAATGTAGAGGTGACAGCACCAGCATTATGGATCCAGGGTTGTCCTAACAGATAGGAGTAAGAGGGGCGGGTGTCCATTACATAGAAGGTTGAGTTGAAAGTCTGAGTTCCCACCCTTATGGGGATGTCCACTTCCCCGTGGACCATCCTCTTTGAGCCATCAAATGCTCTCACAACTATGTTACTGGGTTTCAATGTCAGTCCTTCGCAATCCAACCTGTCGAGAGCTTTCTTCGGTAAAACATTCAGAGATGAGCCAGTGTCCACTAAGACATGGGCCAGAGTTTTTCCCTACACTCCACAGAGACATGTAATGCCTCATTGTGCTTTCTCCCTTTCGGTGTCAAATCAGCATCAGAGAAGCCTAGGCCATTATCAGTTGTCAAACTGGCCACACAATCTTGGAATTGGTCAGCAGACGTTTCTTGTGGCACATGGGTTATCTTCAGAAACTTCACCCCGAGCTTTCGCATGTGCCTCAGAACACAACAATAATGCTAGCATGGAGATCTTGGAGGGAGTTTGCCCCAACTGTTCAACCACGTCATAGTCACTCTTTTTTATTATCCTCAGGATCTCCTCCATTTCCTTCTTGGAGGTTTCGGGGATAGTCAGTGATTGAGCCTTCATCCGGACAGGCTCTTCTCGAATACTTTTCCCTCGAATTTCAGCAGCAGGAGTATCGGTGGGGATAACAACAGGGGTTGTGTCGTCTTAGTCAGTAGGAGCACTTACGGGTATGATTATTGGTACATAGGTAATCTTCGGAACAACCACGGGTCCAAAAACTGCCTTTGGATGGGCAATCTCTGGAGAGAAGATTCTACCGCTACGGGTAATCTTACTAGTTCCGGCAATATTGCTAATGTCAGAATCTTCTTCTTCGGAGCTCACTTCTTCATGGTAGTATATTTCTCCACCGTAATTCCACGGTACTGTTTTGTCTGATTCGTACGGGACCGGCCCGGGCATTGTAATTATGAGAGGAGTAGTATTTGGAACCGATGTAATCCTAACGGGTCTTTTGGGGGCCCTGGAAGGATTGGCGGAGATGGTTATGATTGAGACGTCTTTAACAGGAATGGGTGAAACATGAGCATTTTCAAACAGAATCTCTTGGTTGTCTATCAAGCGTTGAATGCTTGTCTTCAACAGAGGGCAGGCCGTTGGTGAGGATAAGCAAAGATGACATTCTTTATTACAACCTGGGAATATACCAACTTTCAACAAGTTCATCTTAATAATCGGGAGCGGAGTCAGGAGTTTATCCACTGTAGCAACAAATAAATCTTCTTCAATAGCATTGGCATTGTGACCATGCCTAGGCATTAGAGCGGAAATGACGTTTGGTTTCTCGGGCACTTAAAACTCAATCTCTTTTGCATCTATAAGGTCTTGAATTTTGTTTTTCAAAGCCCAACAGTTGTTAGTGTCGTGCCCTGGACTTTCGGAATGGTATGCACATTTGGAATTCGGGTGATAATGAGGGGACGCCGTGTTGGGATTCTTTGGAGCTTCCTTCAAAGTTTCCAAGTTAGATTTCAGAAGATGTGGTAAAACCTAGGCTAGAGTCATATTTATTCTGGTGAATTTCCAGACCAGCCTTTCCACCCTCGGTTGATTACTCCTTGGTTGATCAGATGTAAGCTTTGGGATCATAACGACCCCTACCAATGGTCGGCGCTCAGCTCTCCCTTGGTTCCTTTGTGGATAAACAGCAGATACCTCCTTCTTCCCAGTGAAGGGTTTTTTCATAGCTGTAGAGGCAGATGAATCTTTCTGAATCTTTCCACTTTTTATGCTAGCTTCCACCCTCTCTCCGATTAATATTAACTCAGTAAATCCAACAGATGAACTTCCAATCAAATGGTTGAAGAAAGGACCCGATAGAGTGCCTAAGAACATATCCACCAACTCCCTTTTAGACAGAGGGGGTTGCACTCTTCCAGCTAGATCTCTCCATTTCTGCGCGTAATCTTTGAAACCCTCATTTGAAGCCATAGCCATACTCTGAAGTTGAGTATGGGTAGGCGCCAAATCTGCATTATACTGGTATTATTTATAGAAAGTTGCGGCAAGATCTTCCCAGTTGTGTACGTCGGCCCTTTCCAATTGGTAAAACCAATCGAGTTGTGTTCCAGATAGGCTATCTTGGAAAAAATGGACCCATAAGTCTTTATCGGCAGAGTGCGGCTGAATCTTTCTCATGTATGATCGTAGGTGCATTTTAGGACATGACACCCCATCATATTTTGCAAACAACGACACTTTGAACTTTGGTGGGATCATAATTCCCGACACTAGCCCCAATTCTTCAAAGTCTAGACCTGGTACCCTTTGTATTTCCATAGCGCTCAAACGCTCTTCAAGATGTCTGTACTTATCATCAGCCGGAGGGTACTGTTCCTCATAGTAGTCTTCCTCTTCTTCCTCCTCTTCAGATTCTGACGGAACCACTGTTTCTTTTCCTTTCCCTTCCCCTTCATCAGATGTTGCTGCGAAATTTAAGGTTCTTCTAGTTTGTCCTTGAAACCTTCTCCCCATGATTACAACACCTGTTGGTTTCTTCTCTTTCTTCTTTTTATCTTTTGCCAACAGAGTCTTCAGCTCCTCTTGTCCTTTGGTCAGGGTTGTGAGTAGCTATTGAAATTGCATGTTTTGAGCTTGAAGATCTTTGACAGTCTGTTCTAGATCCATCTTACTAAAATAAACAGTAGAGAGATGAGGAAACTTGTTGCAAAAGACCTGTTTATGTTATGATGAATTATATGTGCACATGTAATGTTTTCAAGGATTTTAAAAGATTCAAGTTCGTTTTAAACAAAAAGAAACACACGTTATATTAATAAGATAGAGTTTGAGTACATCAATGCCCCTTGGGCATAATAATACAACACTCTAAGATAAAAAAGTAGTGCGCATCCTCTTTGGTGCAATGTAGGTTTTTAGAGTCTGCTCCTCATGAAGTAGTCTAGTGAGTTCCAAAACCTTCTTCTCACTTGCGTAGAATTGGGTTTCGAATGTATCTCACTCTCCTTTGAGTTGTATCCAATCCCTTTGCAGATCTTCAAGAGATATGGGCATGTCAGGATGTAGGATAGTGTATGGAACTTCTCCTTCCTTAACAGGCTCAATAATCACCGGGAGAATGAAAGGATAAGGCATCATAATACTTTGAGCGCAGGTTCATACCCATTTGAGGTAAGGCTGAAGAGGGATGGAATTATTGTGTCCCAAAGTCTTGACATCCACCTTGTTTAGCATCCTCCAAGCTCGAATGAATCTCTGGCGAAGTCCTTGATCGTCGTTGTCATAGTCGAAAACCAAGCCTTGAATCAGCATATCATGTGGGCCCTCCCTTAGGGCATAACCAAACTGTCTTAGAGCTAAACATGGGTTGTAGGTGATGCCTCCCCTAATGCCAAGTAGAGGGACATTATGGAATTCCCCACAACGGTTAACAATAATAACATTCTCTTTGGATCGAGAGCACCAATGAATATTTGAATGTCTGAGCATCATTAACCTTTGTGACCACCTTAATCCTTGCTCATTCTTTAAGACTGATTGGGGAAGATGATAAATAAACCATCTTGCCAGGAGAGGAGTGCAACATATAGGAACACCTCTTTTCCTCATTGTACGAGTGTGAAAAGAGTGTAAGATATCCCCTAGCAATGTAGGCACCAGATTGCGTGACATGAAGATTTTGACAGCACTTATATCTATGAGTTGATCAGGATTGGGAAACAAGACCATCCCATAGATAATAAGAGCCACAATCTCCTCAAAAGCTTGCAAGTCTAAAGAGTTCTAACAACTTTGGGCCTTCTCAAACAGAACCTTTGCTAAGAAGCCTTTGACACCACTTTTAGTTTCCCAATGAGTTGTGATATCAGATGAGTGCAAGTGCATGGCTTGAGCAATCTCTTCTGGCTTTGGATCTCTTTCCGTACCATTGAAAGGTAGTTGATTGAGAATAGGAATCCTCAAGAGTTGAGAGAATTCTTCCAAAGTAGGCACAAGTTGATAGTCAGGAAATGTGAAGCAATGATGCAAAGGGTCAAAGAACTGGAAGAGCACTTTCATCATATCCTCCTCTGTGTTGGAAGTGACCAAGTTGAGTAGACGACCATGCCTCTCGGTGAATGGAGAGTTCTCAGGGATCCTTGAAGCTAGCTCCTTGAGTTGTGGAGGAATCCTTACAAGGTTGATTTGGATAGTTTTCCTGCAAAGTGAATCCATATCCTACAAAACAAGAACAAAGATGAATCTCCAAAATCCTTGAAATGGTTAGTGAATGCATATGATGTTCATGATGTCCATGATGTTATGTACAAGTATGCTTATACAAGAAAAGCAAACAAGTTCTTAGTTTAGGCTTGCATGGGGTTTTATAGGTAAGTACCCTCTTGAAGTTTAGTTGGTTCAACTTGTCCTAGTTATAGTAACGGGGTTCTAAGGAGCTCAATATCACCAGATTGTTTCCTTGGTCATTGTTTCAGCTCAAGCCTCTTTAATGGCGACCGAAATATCCCAAGAAACCAACCCTCAATGAGTGTAGTATCGAGTATCTACCAACTTCAGACTGCACCAAAGTCGGTCATCTCACTACATCCTAAAGGCCAAGTTGGTCAAGTAAAGGGTTATAGAAGTTCATTAGTGCTTCATGACATCACTCAGCGGCCCCGTATTCTCTTTGATTGACTCAAAGGCTACCGGTACCCACAAATATGTCACACTAACATAGCTATTGTTTAGACCATGTCGGTATACCCCACACAATTTCCACAACATATTGCTATTTACCTATAATGTTTCCCAAATCCGGGTGGAGGATTCAAACCCAAACAAAGAACCATAATGTAAAGCAAATAAGTCAAACAATGTAAGCAAATAAATGTGATCTAAACCCTAAGGTAACCCTACTTTTATAAAATCCCTAGCAGAGTCGTCAGTTCTGTGATACGGTGGTGAGAACTGACTTGAGGGTTTTGCGTTTTATCGCAAATATTGCGGTTAGCAAGAGTCGCCACCGACTTTTCTTTTATCTAAAAGGAAAGGTGAAAAAGCACAGGAAAGACCTTTGAGATGTTTTCTTGAGTTCGGGGGATAGATTATGAAAAGGGAAGGTATTATCACCCTTTTCATCCATGGTTTTCCATGGGCTCTTAGTTACTTGCTTAGATCACTTGCTTTTGTTGTTTGAAAATGTGCTTTGTGTGGTTTTGAAAGTATTTTGTAAAAGAGGCCATTCGTTTAGGCAATCTTTGTAATGATTATCGTTCGTAAGAATGTATACAAATATGTTTGTCTTTTTGAAAATGCTTTCAATATTTGTAAGATGTTTTTGAAATATGTGTGTTTATTTTGAAAATAGCAAGGATTGTTTATTTTGAAATAGAGCAAGTAACTAGAAGTAATCTACCTACTCAAATGTCTTTCTTGTGCATTTTTTATTCCTTTGACATTGTTATATTACCATTTATTTGGTAAGCAACCCTATCTTTGGATGTAAACGGGACGAGCGTGGGTCATCGTATAACCATGATTAGCAATGTTTGCAAAGTATCTTAGCATTTGGAGGGACCAAGATCATTTTTGTAAGGCAACTTTTTGAATAGCGTCATCGAGGGACTATGATCTTTATATTTGTTTGTTTTTGCCAAGATACTTCGCATGCGTAATATGACCATTTTTATTTTAGGCAACCAAGTGGAGAAACCCTAAGGATGTTTGTGTGCAAGTGTATTATTTTCATGCTTTGGTTTTATCTTGTATTTAGGGTTTTCTATTTTTGCTTTGTTTTGATCTTATCATACAAACCCTAATTACTAATCATGACATATAAAGCGATAAATTGCATAATGTAAATATTTCTAAGCTATTACAACAATTTATGGGAGGGGGGAATACAAATTTGAATGGGGATTTGCAAAAATATAAACCTAAACAAATTATTACAACCAAATCGAATTTGTACGAATTAAAATAAATACAATACAATATTTAAAGATGCAACACAATGTACATGTAAGAAAAGATTTTTTGTTTTGTTTTTATGTAAAAGAAAATTTAAATCTAAGCCTAAAAATGTAAGGAAAAGAAATTAATTTTTAAAAGGGGAACTTAACCCTAATTATTATTTTAAAAGAAAATAAAGTTCTTATATATTTTTTAAGTATTTCTTGTATTAAAATAATATTGTATGAAAATATAAAATTTTTACATATGCAAAAATAAATATTTATAAGTATGAAATGAAAAAGAAATTAAACTAAATATATTTTAACTATATTTTACAAATTTATTAAGAAAATATATAATATCTATAAAAAATAAAATATATTTTTATATGCAAAATAAAATAAAATAAAATAAAATGCAATATTATGAAATTTACATTTTTTAGGATTTATATATATATATATATATATATATATATATATATATATATATATATATATATATATATATATATATATATATATATATATATATATATATATATATATATATATATATATATATATATATATATATATATATATATATATATATATATATATATATATAGGTGATGTAGCAGATTGGTAGTAATGTTAGCAAAAAATCCTGGCCCAAAAGACTAAGCCCAACCTGCAAAAATAGCAAAATGGAAAAGGAGAAAAATATGAAAATCACAAAAGTAGCGCCCAGGTTCGAACCCAGGACATGGGTCTCACCAGCGCGCTACTTTTCCACTGAGGTGGCTATACATCCATTGTCTTAAGGGAAGCAAAAATAAGATAACGTGTAACAAGTCCTTGCCCTGTTTCATCTTCTTCCTCAAGCTTGGCCAAACATCCTATAACTTTCTCATACTTCCATGAAAATGAAAACTCATAACATGAAAGTTGTAGTGTTTGAACTCACGATTCCAACCATATAAGTTATGTGAACTAACAATCAAAGGTCAGAAATAATTTTAATAGCCCTAAATTTAACCCTAATATTTTCAGAAATTTCAAGTTCCAAATTCTCTCAACTCAAGTAAAATCAATGCAAGATAAAGATATGTACAGTTTCGTTATGATGAGGACCACATTTTTTATTCACAAATCATGGCCTATGGTTGCCTGTACAAGGAGATAGAGTTTGAGATTTTACCTCTTTCAGTTGGAATTATGGATGGAACTGGAGTGAGTTTGATGGAGGCCTGATGCTTGCTTGAGCTTCCTTGAACTTCCCTGAACGTATTCCAACCTTTGCCTTGCTCTGAAAGTATCTGAAACTCCTTGGCCAAGTCAAACTGCAAGCTCTGAAATCAACAATGGAAGATGATGGAAAAGTGATTACATAACATGGATGAAGGTCTGGATTGGTTTGATATCAAGTATGTAAGATGTTTGAATGATCAAAACTTGAAACGCACGAGCCAAATGGAAGATGGGTATGCTTATGCCAAAACTGCAAGTTTGGACAGATTTTTGGTATTTTTGTGCTTGGGAGTGTTTCAGGCCTCTTCCAATCGTGTTCTAAGTTGTATTCTCTTTGTATATTAGTATGAAATTGGTTTTATGTCAACCACCTAACAGCTGTGCCTGTTCTAGCCTTTTTGCAACTTTTCTTGCATTTGAAGTAAAGTGAAGGGACAATGCTTGTCATGCTTGTACTTGCTCCCTTAGGGTTGGTATCAGTTTGTACAATTTGCTTTAGACCTGTGAGACTTGTATGTACAATGGAGATAGGTTCAAAGCTCGAGAATTGGAAAGTGGTAAAAGTTGTGCTTTTCCAAAATGGCAATGGTCACTTTATGCCATTTATGGAATTGCAAGTTGGATAATGGTTCTAAGGCATGGATCAAAGCTTTTTCAACTGAGTAAGCATTTAATTAAGGAGTGAGGAACAAGTTTGGGACCTGTAAAGCATGGATTAGGCAGCATAGGTACTGATTGCAACTTTGTTCTTCAAGATATGGCTTGGACAAAATGTGAGAAATTGCCAACTTCATCTCTTCGATTCTCCCTACTCAAAAATGATCTTGAGGAGTTCTTGGACATTTTGGAAATATTGCAACGTGCTATATAACTCATATTTGAAATTCATTTTGAGATACCTCTTGGAACTATGTGAAAAGTTGTCGTGAAGTTGGGTCCCAAACCTGCCTATATTAGGGCAAAATTCACTAAGTTATTTAGTTCATGACCATGTATTCATAAATTTATATCTTGAGATCCAAGAATATTTAGGGAAAAGTGTGTGAAGCAAAGTTGTATATTTTATGGAGGTCCATAACTTTCATGTTGGGAACTTTCCTTGAATCATTATGCATCATGGTGAAAAAGTGGCCTAAAGTTGAGAAAAAATAAGAAATTTTCTATACTTTGAAAATTTTCTAAGTTAAGAAAAATTTCAAATTCAAACCCTAATCTTCACACTTGTATTTCTTAATGAACAAGTTTCACATTTTGACATGTTTTAATGAATTATGACCCTTGGCACATGATTTTGATTAAAAAGTCAAAGTTTGACTTTTTAGTGTAAAGTTGACTTTTGATCAGTTGACTGCAAATTTCACCTGTCAATCTAATGAATTTGAGATGTTTTGAGCCATGTAATAAGGTCAAGATGATGCAATTGAATTCTTGAAATCATGCTTCAAATCAATTGGTCATTTTCTAGGTCAAAAATCAGAAATTGCCCTTCCTCAGTCAAAACCTAATTTTGACCATTTTGGCCTTTTGGTGATTTGATCAAATTTCTTGAGGAATTGTGATCCAAACTTGACCAAATGATATATATAAGATTAAGATGTTGATGTGGATAAAAAATTATGAAGTTTGACTATAAATTGACCATGGTTGACTTTTCCCCCAATACAATTGATTTTTAGGTCAATCATCCAATTGACTGATCAAAAATGTGGTTCAAGGCTTGAAACTTGTCATGAGTGATCCTAGGGATCCATAATGATGTTTGAAAGTCATATGAAGCACTGATAGTCCAAAAATCCTTGTGCAAACTCAAACCCTAATTTTGGGTGATCAGTGCATAATGAGATGTCTTGAGTTGATCTAACCCTAATCCAGTCTTGAGTAAAAGAGATCTTGTGAGAAAAGTCTTGATAAATGTGAGGGAAAATTTTGGGGTACAACATCTCCCAATAAGGTAGGTACGAGATTGTGAGAGAGAAATACTTTGATGGCATTAACATCTATGAATTGGTCCGAGTTGGGGAACAGAACCAAACCATAAATGAGGAGAGCCAGGACGTCTTCAAAAGCTTGAAAATCCATGTCGTCCCAAAATGAACGAGCCTTCTCCAATAGAAACTTGGCTAGGAAACCTTTGACCCCACTTCTTGTCTCCCAATTGGCTATGACACCAGCTCTTTTCAGATGCAAAGCTTCGACAATGATTTCAGGTTTTGGAATCCCTTATAGACCGGTGAACGGTATTTGACCAAACACAGGCACCCCTAAGAGTAGAGAGAACTCTTCCAGTGTAGGTACCAACTGATAGTCTGAGAAAGTGAAACAATGATATACGAGATCAAAGAATTGGAACAATACACACATCATCTCTTCTTGGAAGTTGGATGTAGCCAAACTGAGGAGTCGACCATATTTCTTGGTAAAAGGAGAATCCACGGGCACTCTTGAGGCTAACTCTTGAAGCTGAGGGTGTGCTTTTACAAAGCTGATTCGGATGGTGTTTCTTCGGCCAGAATTCATGACCTACAAAACAAAAACAAAGATAAATTTTTAAATCCTTGAAATGGTTAGTGAGTATGCGTATGATGCTTTATGATGTTTATGATGTTATGTACAAGTAAGTATATACACACAAAGTAAACAAATCCCTATGTTTCAGGCTTTCATGAGGTCTTATAGGCAAGTAACCTCTTGAAGTTTAGTTGGCTTAACCTGTCCTAGTAATAGTGATCGGGTTCTAAAGGATCTCAATATCACCGACCTTTCTTTTAGACGTTGTTATCTTACCATTGTTTTGGTAAGAAGCCCCACCGTTGGATGTGAAGGGACTGGCATTGGGTCATCGTATGACCATGATAGCAATGTTGTGAGATGTCTTAGAATTTTTTCTTTAGGGACTAAGATCATTTTGAAAGACAATATTGATAGCGTCATCGAGGGACTATGATCTCGTTTTTTTCGATTTGTTTGTGCTAAGACATCCCACATGCATAACATGGCCATTTTTGTAAGGCAACAAGTGGAATCACCCTAGGGGTTCTAGTGTGCAAGTGTATTTGATTGCATGCATAATTTTGTCTTGAATTAGGGTTTTCTAACATTGATTTTAGTCTTGCCATACACACCCTAATTACTAACAATATATGAAAGCAATAAAAGTGCATAAATGTAAAGTCCTACGCTATTACAATATTTAGGGGGATGGGGTGTACAAATTTATGAATGGGGATTACAAATTAAAATTCTAGGTCACTATTACAACCATATTGAAATAGATAAGAGTGTACAGGAAATGTAAAATGCTTATTTATTTAAGAAAAGAAATAAGTTTTGTTTAAGAAAATATTTTGTCTTTTTAAGTTAAAAGAAATAAAATATGATATATGAATATGAAATATTTTTGGTGTTTTTTTGATTAATGAAAGATAAAAGTGATGAAAAGAAATAATAAAGGAAAGAAGACAAAATCAGCGTAAATGCTAAAATAGAAGAGGTCAGAAGTTCTGACTCTGACGTGCTGCACAAACAGAAACACGTTAGTAAAATTATGGAAGTTTAGAAGTTCTGGATCTTCTGAGAATTCATAAGTTTTCAGAAGTTCTGATGCAATTGACAGAACTTCGTCTCCCTTCTCCATGCTAGTCAGAACATCTGCAGCTTAGTCATTTCTTAACAGAACAGAAGTTGCATACATGACAGTTATGACAAGTTTCAAGAAATATCAGAAACACATATCAGAAGCAACATGAATTTGCTAATCCTAATTTTGAGTCCTAATTTCTTTATGAAACTCTGAACTGGAATTCCCTCTATTTAGGCAGGCAGATGCATGAAATCTCAAAATATGTACATCATCAGAATCAGAATATCTTCATTGTGTTGAATATGTAAAATCTGACAATGCCTAATAATATGGTGAGAGTCAGCAGAAACTTACCTTGCAGCTGGAAAATACTCTGGGAGCTAGAACCTGGTTCTGACTACTTGTGGTATTCTTAACAGCTTCCTCACGTGTTCAGCAGGCTGAAACTTTCAACTTGGGTTGTAAATGATTTAGAAAATTCTGGAATAACCAAGGGATAAAGTTCTGATCCTTTGAAGTGGATATTAGTGGAGAATGTGTTACTGTTTGATTACGGAATTTTGGATGGCTTTTGAATGTATATTAGGAACTGTATGGGTGGTTTTTGTCAGGAAATAACTTGAGAAAAAAATGGAGTTTTAATGCGAGAATCAAATGCTAAGGTTTTGTATTTTTGTTTGCAATCTTTTTGGCCTCTTGGAATTTTTTGCAGGGGTTCAAGGTTTTTCTTTCTCAAATTCCACACCTCTTTCTCAAATTTTTCCGACCTCTTTTCAATGGCCAAAGGTGTTCTACTTATAGGCAAAGGTTTTGCATTTTGGAGAGGTCAAGTGGCACCAACATCATACGCTAGATGTTGACTTACTCTTGAAGTAAGCTTAAACAAGTGGAGTTCAATGCACCAAGTAGGATGGTTAACAACACCTAAGATGGATTTGGCAGCATAAATTAAGGAAAAGTAGAAGCAACGCATGGGTCTAGCATACTTTTGCACAAAATTTTGTCTTCCCAAGACAGTAGGGGTACACGTGGGGGAAATCATTTGGATAACAACTCACAAGTGGTTGTGAGCATTAAATGATGATGAGATTTACCAAATCAAAGATCATGCAACGTGAGATTCTACACCATGGCTTAGTT
Source organism: Vicia faba (assembly GCA_948472305.1). Taxonomy (NCBI): domain Eukaryota; kingdom Viridiplantae; phylum Streptophyta; class Magnoliopsida; order Fabales; family Fabaceae; genus Vicia; species Vicia faba. The sequence continues at coordinate 348,076,789 of OX451737.1, forward strand.
CTGGTACAGAAGTTTTGCTTCAGCGTAACATCCATCCTCTGATCTTTGTATCTTTTGACTCCAACACGTTTTGAAGGAACTTTCAGACTTTCTAGAAAGCTTGCAGCACGCTTCTTAACCTTCTTTGAATTACCCTGGCAAACTCTGACTGAAACCTTTTGTGAAAATTTGCCCAGAAGTTCTGACCAAAATCTGCCTTGAGAGTGTCCAGAATTTGCTGAGTGTTATGGTGATAATCTGGTCAGAAGTTCTGAACTTGTCATATTTTCTTAAACACTTAGAAAAAATTCTAAGTATTTAGAATTTTGACTTTTTGGATTTCTTGATGAAACAAAACCTTATATTTCAACATGTCTTGATGAAATATGATTCTTGAAATTTGATTTTGATCCAAAAGTCAAAGTTTGACTTTTCAGTGTGCAAATGACCATTTTGCCCTTGTGAATGACTTGTTTGGAAAAATTGATAATTCAAGGCCTGGAAACTTGATAGAAGCGAACCTGGGATCCAGGGTGATCCCTTGTGAAATGAGAGGGCACATTTTGGGGTACAAAAATAACATTATCTAAAGTAGAAGGAAAAGAACAAAGACTTTCTTTTGAGTAGGTAGAACGTTCATAGTTGCTTGCTCACAAACATTTCAAAACAAAACATCTTTCAAACACACTAACACCTTCATGAAATATTTCAAAATTTAATGCTTTGTATACGTTTTCGCCAAAACGAGAAACATTACAAAATTTGCCTACACGAAAGAACTTTTCAAAAATACTTTCAAAACAAATCACAAGCACATTTACAAAGCATTTCAAAGTAATCTAGCAACCAAGAGCCCGTAGATAACTATGGATGAAAAGGGTGCTAACACCTTCCCTTTTCATAACCTACGCCTCGAACTCAAGAAAATTATCAAAAGGTATTTCCTGTTCTTTTCACCCTTTCCTTTATTGGATAAAAGAAAAGTTGGTGGCGACTCTTGCTATCCGCAACAATTGCGATAAAAATGCAAAACACCCAAGTCAGTTCTCCCACCGTATTACAAAATTGGTGACTCTATCAAGGACAAACTTAAAAGTGGGGTTACCTTAGAGATTAGTTCACACTTAAATGCTTTTATTGTTTGACTTGCTTGCTTTACTCTTAAAAGGGTGTTTGTGTTTTGAATAGACCCTCTACCCGAATCTGGGGGCATTATTAGGTAAGTAGCATTAGATTATGGAGACTGTACAACGTAGACCGATATGGTTGAAACAATGGCTACGTTAGTGTGACACATTTGTTGGTACCGATATCCCTTATGGCGAATTAAGGAGAATATGGGGTCGTTGTGTAGTGTCATGAAGCACTAACTGGCCATAGAACCTTTAGCTGAACAACTTGGCCATTAGGAAATAGTGAGATAGCCGACTTTGGTGCAGTCCAAAGTTGGTTGATACTCGATACTACGCTTATTGAGATCATACTTTCAGGATATTTCGGTCGCCAAAACAGAGGCTTGCGCTGAAACAATGCCCGGTGAAGAAATATCAATGATATTGAGATTTCCTAGAACCCGGTTACTTTTTAGGACAGGTTGAACCAACTAAACTTCAAGAGGGTACTTACCTATAAACCTCATGCAAGCCTAAACCTAAGGACTTATTTTCTTTGCTTGTATTTGTTTATTTGTTCATAACATCATGACATCATACCATAGCATTTTCCACTAACCATTTTAAGGACCTAGAAATTTATCTTTGTTCTGTTTTGTAGGATATGGCTTCCATTCGCAGAAAAACTATCCGAATCAACCTTGTGAAAGTGCCTCTTCAACTCAGAGAGTTAGCATCAAGGGTTCCTGAGAATTCTCCGTTCACCAAGAGATATGGTAAACTTATTAACTTGGTTACCTCAAACTTTGAAGAAGACATGGTACACGTGCTCTTTCAATTCTTTGACCCCAAACATCACTGTTTCACATTTCCTGATTATCAATTGGTGCCCACCATGGAAGAGTTCTCTCAACTTTTGGGAGTACATATTCTTGATCAAATACCCTTCACCGGTATTGAGAAAGATCCATGACCTGAGGAGATTGCATTAGCCTTACATTTGCAACGGTCTAACATTGTGGCTAATTGGGAAACAAGGAGTGGTGTTATAGGTTTTCTAGCTAAGTTTCTGTTTGAGAAGGATTAACTATTTCTGGATGCTTTAGATTTGAAAGCTTTAGAGGAAGTCTTGGCTCTTCTAATCTATGGGATGGTATTGTTCCCTAATTCAGACCAACTCATAGACATGAATGCCAACAAAGTTTTTCTCTCTCGCAACTCGATGCCTACTTTGCTCAGATATATCTTGTATTCTCTTCAAAGGTATTGGAGATGATAAGTCTCCAGGGGTCGATGAATATGGTGTGAAGTTTTTTAAGGTTTGCTTGTATATCATAAAAAATGATGTGACTGCCGCTGTTATGGAATTTTTTGAGCAAGGTAGATTGTACATGGAGTTTAATAAAACCATAGTCACTTTGATCCCCAAAACAGATGATGCCAAAGGTTTGAAGGATTATAGGCCGATTTCTGGGTGTACCATTTTCTATAAGATCAAATCTAAGATAAAGTCTACTATATTGGGTAAAGTCTTACACAAGGTCATTAGCCTTAGCCAGGCCACGTTTGTTCCTGGGCAAATCATTCATAATCATATAATGTTGTCATACAAGCTTATTAAAGGTTATATTAGGAAAGCAACCCCCTAGTTGCATGTGTTAGAACAAAGTTTGAATCTACTACCCTAAGTTTAAGTTTTGATGATAACAAAATGCAAAGATATATTAATTGTATGATTCATGTAAGACATATATGCTGCCTAAAGAATTACGTTCTATTTTACAGAAACTCTGATGGGTATCAGCAAGAGAACATCATCATCAGCATCAGAAGATGAGATATCAACATCAGCATCAGAAGATGTTATATCAGATGCCAGAATCAGAAGATCAACTTGTGCTTACGCTGAAGCTTGATGAACAGATCTGCGCTTAACCATCTGAACTCTGATCTAGAAAACAACAGTTCATCAGCACCTAAGCAGCGTCAGAATGAGCCAAAGCCAGAACACGCTTAAGTGGAAACGGTACTGTACATTCAAGATGCTTTATTACCAACGACATCATTCCAGACAAGATCTGCTTAATAAGGAAAGAATGTTATTGGCATTGAAACAGAATTACTACTCCAACGTACCTTATTTCCAATGCTATATAAACCAGTCAGTGAAGATTGAATTGGCTAATGCTCTACAACCTTCTACACGCCTAAAGCTATTCATCATCTTCCTCACTCTCAGTTTGATAAAGCTCTCAAATTCTTTATTCAATTACTTTAGCACTCTAGTTCTCATAAGCTTAAATTGTGTAGTATCACAGTTGTGATAAACAGTTTTTGTAGAAAACATTCAACACTCTTAGATTTCAATTATCTGTAAGAAAGTATTTCCTTGAGAAACCGGTTTGTGGTTTGACTCAAGAAGGCTTTAGCAGTTGTTAAAGCAGTTGTAATATTCAGTTGAATATAGTGGATTAAGACCTCGTTGGAGAGAGGCGAAATCATCTTGACGGGTGGACTGGAGTAGTTTGAGATCAAACGAACCAGGATAAAAATACCGTGTTAACTGCAATTGATTTCCAGTTTTTACAATTCAACCCCCCTTCTTGTGTTTTTCACTTCTTCAATTGGCATCAGAGCGTCTGGTTCTGAGCTAAAACACTTAACCGTGTCAGTACAAGATCCAGCATCAGAAAAACACAATGGCAGGAACTTATCAACACACCAGTAATGACAACAATGAAGACAGAGACAGATTCAGCGGCAAACCTCCAATCTTTGATGGAGAAAATTTTGATTACTGGAAAGACAGAATTGAAAGCTTCTTTCTGGCACATGATGCTGATCTGTGGGACATGGTGACAGATGGGTACACGCACCCAGTGAATGCAAGCGGTCAGAAGATTGACAGGAAAGCAATGTCTGATCAATAAAAGCGTGACTTCAAAAATCACCACAAGGCCAAAACCATTCTTCTCAGCGCCATCTCTTACGCTGAATATGAAAAGATCTCTAACAGAGACACAACAAAGAACATGTTTGACTCACTCAGAATGATGCATGAAGGCAACGTTCAGGTCAAAGAAACTAAAGCTCTTGCGCTCATTCAGAAGTATGAGGCATTCAAAATGGAAGAAAGTGAATCCATTGAAACAATGTTCTCAAGATTCCAAATTCAGGTGGCTGGTCTCAAGGTTCTGGACAAAGGATACTCTACTGCTGATCATGTCAAGAAGATCATCAGAAGCTTGCCAAAGCAGTGGAGGCCAATGGTTACAGCGCTGAAGCTAGCTAAAGATCTCAACAAAATTTCTCTGGAGGAACTTATCAGCTCCCTCAGAAGTCATGAGATAGAGCTGGAAGCTGATGAACCTCAGAAGCAAGGTAAGCCTTTAGCATTAAAATCTAACAAAAAATATGAGTCTAAAGTTTTGCAGGCAGTTGAAGAAACATCTGATGGATCCTCATCAGAAGAAGACGAACTTTCTCTCCTCTCCAGAAGAGTGAACCAACTGTGGAAGCAGAGGCAAAGGAAGTTCAGGAATCCCAGAAGATCTGATCAGAATGAGTCCTCTTCCAGATACAGAAGGTCAGATTCTTCTTCTGGATACAGAAGATCTGAAGGCTCCTCAGGAAGCAGAAAGCCAAACACCAAGGACATCATCTACTATGAATGCAATGAGCAAGGACACTACAAGAGTGACTGCCTAAAGCTTCAGAGGGAAAAGCCCAAAAAGAAATTTGGAAGAGAAAAGAAGAAAAGTCTCATGGCTACATGGGACGACTCTGACTCGTCTGAAGCTGACTCAGAATCAGATGATGAGAGAGCAAACATAGCTCTCATGGCCAACATTTCAGAAGACAGTGAAGCCTCTGAATCAGACTCAGAATCAGACACTGGAGAGGTATTTCCCGACTTTGCTATTAATTTTACTAAGGCTGAACTTGCTGAAAGCCTCAACGAAATTCTGGAAAGGTACCAGCAGATTAGAGTTAAATTCAGAAACCTGAAAAGGAATCTTGAATCTGACTCTGATAAGACTGAGAGTCTTAAATTGGAAAATTCTGAGCTGAGAAATAAAATTTCAAAATTAGAAAATGTTTTACAAAACTCTTAGAAGGAACCAATTTCTGAAACTCCCAGCAGCGCTGATGAGATCATCAAGGAGTATGATCATAGCTTCCAGAAGTTCCTTGCTAAAAGCATAGATAGAAGCAAAATGGCTTCAATGATCTATGGAGTTAGTAGAAACGGCAGAAAGGGAATAGGATGCCAAGGTAAGGTTCCTACACCAAAGAATGCCATGGATTTAACCATTAAACACACTCCTCTGAACTCACATTTTGTGTATGGTCACACACATGATATTAAATACACTAGTAGTAAGTATTCTGTGAAACCAAAATTCAACCAGAGTTTTGGTAAATCTAACAAATCAGGACCCAAGAAAATCTGGGTACCTAAGGATAAAATAATACATGTTGCAGATATCTTTAGCAGCAAATCAGAAACACCAGTCATGGTACCTGGACTTTGGGTGCTAGCGACACATGACGGGAAGAAGGCATATGTTCCAAAGCCTGGAACTTAAGCCCGGAGGCCACGTTATCTTTGGAGGCAATCAGAGGGGAAAGATCATTGGCTTTAGAACTGTAGGTAATGGAAATCTTCCCTCTATAAATAATGTTCTGCTAGTAGATGGATTAATGCATAATCTGTTATCCATAAATCAATTAAGTGATAATGGTTATGATATAATCTTTAATCAAAAATCATGTAAAGCTGTTAGTCAGAAAGATGGGACTATCCTATTTAATGGAAAGAGGAAAAACAACATCTATAAAATCAAACTTTCTGAACTGAAAAGTCAGAATGTAAAGTGTCTTTTATCTGTTAACAACGAGCAGTGGATCTGGCACAGAAGATTGGGGCATGTTAGTATGAGAAGAATATCTCAGATTAACAAACTCAATCTGGTCAGAGGACTTCCTAATCTGAAGTTCAATTCAGATGCTCTGTGTGAAGCATGTCAGAAAGGCAAGTTTGCAAAACCTTCTTTCAAATCTAAAAATGTTGTTTCTACCTCTAAGCCATTAGAACTTCTGCATATTGACTTATTTGGACCAGTTAAAACTGCTTCAGTTAGTGGCAAGAAGTATGGGTTAGTAATCGTAGATGACTATAGCAGATGGACATGGGTAAAGTTCTTAAGACACAAGGACGAGTCACACTCTGTGTTTGTTACCTTCTGTAACCAAGTTCAGAATGAAAAGGATCTTAGAATCGTTAAAGTCAGAAGTGATCATGGTGGAGAGTTTGAAAACAAATATCTTGAGTCATTCTTCAATGACAGAGGTATTCTGCATGATTTCTTTTGTCCTAGAACTCCCCAACAAAATGGAGTTGTAGAACGAAAGAACAGAACATTGCAAGAAATAGCCAGAACCATGATCAATGAGACAAACGTTGCTAAGATCTTCTGGGCAGAGGCAATAAACACAGTGTGCTACATTCAGAATAGAATCTCAATAAGACCTATTCTGGAAAAGACTCCATATGAATTGTGGAAGAACAGAAAGCCCAACATTTCATATTTTCATCCATTTGGATGTAATTGTTTCATGTTAAATACAAAAAATTATTTGAACAAGTTTGACTCTAAAGCACATAAGTGTATTATGTTATGATACTCTGAACGCTCAAGAGGGTACATAGTATACAATACAGAAACACAAATTGTGGAAGAATCAATCAGTGTTCGTTTTGATGATAAGCTTGACTCCGAAAAGTCAAAGCAGAATGAAGTTTTTGCAGGAATGGAAGTTAAATTTACAGGTTCTGAAGACAAGTCATCAGAAGCTCTCAACAAAGACTCTCCTTCAACATCTTAAAGGAGCACTGCTAGCAATCCTACAACAGCTGCTGATCAACCTCAGAAGAGACTACCCAGAAGCAGCTTGGATCACCCAGAAGAAACTATCTTAGGAAGAAAGGAAGATCCAATCAGAATAAGAGCCAGCTTCAGAAACTCTGAAGAATCCCTCATGGGACTTGTGTCTCTGATTGGACCTTCTTCTATTGATGAAGCACTTCTGGACAACGACTGGATTCTAGAAATGCAAGAAGAGCTTAATCAATTCACCAGAAATGACGTATGGGATCTTGTTCCCAGACCAAAAGGATTCAACGTCATTGGAATAAGATGGGTGTTCAGAAACAAGCTAAATGAACAAGGTGAAGTTATCAGAAACAAAGCACGACTGGTAGCACAAGGTTATAGTCAGCAAGAGGGAATAGACTATACAGAAACCTTTGCTTCAGTCGCCAGGTTAGAATCTATCAGACTTTTAATTTCATTTGCTGTTAATAAAGGCATCACTCTGTATCAGATGGATGTCAAGAGTGCATTCTTAAATGGTTATATAGAAGAAGAGGTTTATGTGCACCAACCCCCTGGTTTTGAAAGTACAAAACATCCAGAACATGTTTTCAAACTAAAGAAGTCACTATATGGTCTGAAACAAGCTCCCAGAGCTTGGTATGAAAGACTAAGTAACTTTTTGTTAGAAAATGAATTCACCAGAGGGAAGGTGGACACTACCTTATTCTGTAAGTCAGTTAAGAATGACATCTTAGTTTGTCAAATTTACGTAGATGATATTATTTTTGGATCTACTAATCCTTCTCTTGGAAGAAAATTTGCTAAGTGTATGCAGGCAGAATTTGAGATGAGCCTCATGGGAGAACTGAAATTCTTTCTGGGAATTCAGATTAATCAAAACCCAGAGGGAACTTACATTCATTAGAGCAAATATGTCAGAGAACTTCTGAAGAAATTTGACCTCTCAGAATGTAAGCCATCAAAGATTCCAATGCATCCCACGTGCATTCTGGAAAGAGAAGAGGTAAGCAAAAAGGTAGAACAGAAGGTCTACAGAGGTATGATTGGTTCTCTCCTTTATCTGACAGCTTCAAGGCCTGATATCTTATTCAGCGTATGTATTTGTGCTAGATTCCAATCAGATCCTAGAGAATCTCACTTAACAGTTGTTAAGCGAATTTTCAAGTATCTGAAAGGTACTACTAATCTGGGTTTATTTTATAGAAAATCTAGTTATTACAGCTTAGTAGGCTACTGCGATGCTGACTTTGCTGGAGACATAGTAGAGCGTAAAAGTAATTCTGGAAGCTGCCAGTTTCTAGGAGAAAATCTGATCTCTTGGTCCAGCAAAAGGCAATCCACAATTGCGCTATCAACAGCAGAAGCTGAGTACATAGCAGCAGCAGGATGTAGCACACAAATGCTCTGGATGAAAAGTCAGCTTGAAGACTTCCAGATTTTTGAGAGTAACATCCCTATACTCTGACAATACTTCTGCCATTTGCTTAAGTAAAAATCCTATTTTGCATTCTAGGGCTAAGCATATAGAAATAAAACATCACTTCATTAGGGACTATATTCAGAAAGGAATTTTGAACTTAAAGTTTATTGATACAGACCATCAATGGGCTGATATCTTCACTAAACCTCTTTCTGAAGATAGGTTCAATTTCATTCTGAAACATCTCAGCATGAAACTCTGCCCAGAGTGAAAATGTTTTAATTCTATATATTAACCTTCAGAATGTGTTTTCCTTTTAATGTGAACTTCTGATCAATCTTCTTTCAGAAAGATAGACATGCAGATTGTATCAGATTCTATTCTTAAAGATCTGAGCGTTTCAGCTCAAGGATAGACGTGCTTCTCACTAAATCAAACAAGTGTCATCCAGTCATCAGCAAATCTCTGAAGCAGAACACGCGTGCACGCTTCTAAGAAGGCAAAACGCTGATTGGGTGCATTGAGACACATGTCTGGTAACCGTTTCAAGTATCTTTCTCAAATCCCCCAAAATCAGCAAGCATTAAATGCACGTAATCATGTTTTAAAATGTAATCATGAATTAATTCTCTTTCTTAAAACCGTTTACGTTTTCAAAAATCATTTTGAAATCTATTTAAGCACATTAACATCATTCATTAAACTTTTACCGTTTCTTACAATCATCCAAAGATTTTCTGCATTTTTACTTGTGTAATCATCCTTCTCAAAAGAAACCCTTTTTCTCAAAACTTTTTCTCAGAAAACCCTAAGTGTGAACATGGCAACCTCTAGCAATGTTTCTGCAGGTTCTCAGAAGGAGGCTTCATCTGAACAATACCAAGTTCCCTTCAGAACACTCCTTACACCAGTGAAGAATTTGGAAGTGCTGTCTGAACTGATTGTTGATTTCTCCAGTCTGAAAGAAAATGGAATTGGTTTAACAAAATACTGAAGACCACAGCAGGACCTTTATTGATTTAACAAGCCTTAACCGTCTTGCTGACCTTAAACACAAAATAGCCATCCCCAAACCCAAACAACTAGATGTTGGTGCTGGCATTTTGAATTTTGAAACAGGCTTGCAGAATTAGATTGCTTCTCTAAAGCAAGTTTGTCCTGGAATGATTGACCCTGCCGCTTCATACCATCTCTGGACTCAATTCAGAAAGTGGGTACGCGCTGAAGCCCTCAAGCTACAAGACATCAATTATGAACAGGCACAACAGGACTTCAGCAAGCTGCTGAAGGAAGTTGAAAGTCAGCTGCCACAAGACGAAGTGCTCTTTCTGGATAGTGAGCCATGGTCTGAGAAGCGTCCAGCTTCAAAAGCTCAGCAAGCAGAAGATCAGACTATTCAAGCTGAAGATGTTAGTCAAGCTGAAGATGTTGCAGAAAGCTCTCAGAAGTATCTTGCTTCTGACGTTTCTCAAGCTGTCTTGGACAGGCAGACTCTGGAAAAGCTGAAGTAGAATGATATTTGTCTGCAGCAAAGAATGGATGAGAATGATCAGAAGATGAAGGAAAGGATGGATGTGGAAGATAGCAAGATTGATACAGTAGTCAGCATGGTGCACAAGTAGAATGAAACTGCTGATCAGATTAAGACAATGCTAGAGACTCTGTTCACACGCCTTCCACCCCAACCTTAGTTTTTCATTCTTGATATTTTAATTGTTTTCTTTGCATATCATCTGTACTGTTTGTCTGGCTCTGAATTAACTATAACAGTTTTTCTGCTCTGATCGTTTTAGCTTATATTACTTACACTTTTTGATTGCTGACAAAAAGGGGGAGAACAAGAATGATATTTTTCAATAACGGATTACTGAGACAAATAGTCTCAAACATTATAACACTCTGATACTTGAATGTTTTCTGTTTTGCATAAGTCTACAGGTACAAGAAGTTAATCATCTCTGATACACCGAAGCTCTGATATTCTGGTCTGAAGCTCTGATACTCTGATGTTCAAAGAAAGTCAGTAAAGATCTGATCCTGAAGAACTCTTGGAATTAAAAAGGGAAGTAATAAATTCAGGGGGAGTATCTCCGATCTAAACTCTGATATCTCTTTATCCCTTATATTTGATAACTTCCTATTTAATTCTGATACAACTTATTATTTAGTTATCTCTGATACTTTTCACGCTAATTTTCAATTAAAAAATATCTAGTTTTTGTCATCATCAAAAAGGGGGAGATTGTTAGAAAAAAGTTTGAATCTACTACCCTAAGTTTAAGTTTTGATGATAACAAAATGCAAAGATATATTAATTGTATGATTCATGTAAGACATATATGCTGCCTAAAGAATTACGTTCTGTTTTACAGAAACTCTGATGGGTATCAGCAAGAGAACATCATCATCAGCATCAGAAGATGAGATATCAACATCAACATCAGAAGATGTTATATCAGATGCCAGAATCAGAAGATCAACTTGTGCTCACGCTGAAGCTTGATGAACAGATCTGCGCTTAACCATCTGAACTCTGATCTAGAAAACAACAGTTCATCAGCACCTAAGCAGCGTCAGAATGAGCCAAAGCCAGAACACGCTTAAGTGGCAACGGTACTGTGCATTCAAGATGCTTTATTACCAACGACATCTTTCCAGACAAGATCTGCTTAATAAGGAAAGAATGTTATTGGCATTGAAACGGAATTACTACTCCAACGTACCTTATTTCCAATGCTATATAAACCAGTCAGTGAAGATTGAATTGGCTAATGCTCTACAACCTTCTACACGCCTAAAGCTATTCATCATCTTCCTCACTCTCAGTTTGCTAAAGCTCTCAAATTCTTTATTCAATTACTTTAGCACTCTAGTTCTCATAAGCTTAAATTGTGTAGTATCACAGTTGTGATAAACAGTTTTTGTAGAAAACATTCAACACTCTTAGATTTCAATTATCTGTAAGAAAGTATTTCCTTGAGAAACCGGTTTGTGGTTTGACTCAAGAAGGCTTTAGCAGTTGTTAAAGCAGTTGTAATATTAAGTTGAATATAGTGGATTAAGACCTCGTTGGAGAGAGGCGAAATCACCTTGATGGGTGGACTGGAGTAGTTTGAGATCAAACGAACCAGGATAAAAATACCGTGTTGACTGCAATTGATTTCAAGTTTTTACAATTCAACCCCCTTCTTGTGTTTTTCACTTCTTCAGCATGTTGCAACTTGATATCCAAAATGAATATGATATGGTTGATTGATATGTTATGGAAAATGTGCTTCAGGAAATTGGTATGCCTAGCAAGTTCATTAATTGGATCATGAAAATGGTGTCTTCTGTGACGTATGCGTTCAATTTTAATGGAGAGTTGACAAAGGAGCTTCAAGCCAAAATAGGTATTAGTCAAGGGGACTCAATCTCCCCCTTACATTTTGTTATTATGATGGAGCACCTGAATAGATTATTGAACAAGATGCAACAGGATATCAATTTCAATTATCATGCTAAATCTGATAAGTTAGTGTTGTACCCCAAAATTTGCCCTCTCATTTTATCAAGATTTCCCCTCACAAGACTCTTTGGACTCCAGACAGGATTAGGGTTTGCTCTGCTCAAGACATCTCCTTGAACTATTTACCTGAAATTAGGGTTTGAGTTTGCACAAGGACTTTTGGACTTTCAATGCTTAATGTGACTTTCATACTTCATGTGGGACTTATAAGATTGCCCATACCAACTGTTGTACCCCAAAATTTGCCCTCCCATATTCTTCAAGATTTGCAAAGTCAAAGCTTCAAAATTCTCCCAGGGTTGCACAGCTCAAGGGCCTCCTAATAGTCAAAAACTAGGGTTTTGGTTCTGACAAAGTAAATGAAGTTTCCAAGGGTCCAATCAAGTCCCACATGCTTATAAACATGGTCAAGCATCCCCATACCAAGTTTCAAGACTTACAGCACAAAATTGCACGGTCAAAAACCCTAATTGCACTACAGTCAACTGTAGGGGCAAAATGGTCATTTGACAGTCAAAAGTTCAAATTTTTGGTCAACATCCAATTTTGAAGCCACAAACATCATTTGATCAATTCTTGATCATGATTCTCAAAGTATGGCTCAAAAAGTCTCAAGATGCAAAAGTTTCCATATTTGGACAGTTGAAAAAGTCAACTGTAACTTGACCAAGGCATAACTTCCACATGGATTATCAGAAAAATTCCATCCAAGGCTCATTGTGAAGATAAAGACACTTCCTACAACTCCTGTTCACACTCCAAGTCCAAGAAATGCTCTCACAAAAAGTTATCAATTTCAACATTATAGGTCATTTTCAAAAGTCAACAAAAAGGGACTTTAAGTCAAAGGTCATAACTTGAGATTGGTAGATCAAAATGACATGGGACCAAAGGCATTGGTTAGAGGACTTCAAGACCTTTCCAAAATGTCCAAGAATATGAGCAAAGCTTAAAAATTGAGCAAGATATGCCTTGTGGAAGTTGGGAAATTTTTGGATATTTTGAAAAGTCAATATTGCTTCAAATGTCTTAAAAATGCTAATGGGCCTCTTTTTCTTCCAAGATTGATCATCCAAAGCATGTGCACGACCATTTGGCTCAAAGGGAAGTTTTTCATCATTTTTATTTATTTATTTGAATTTTTAATGGCTAATAATTCATTTAATTAAAATAAATATGTGGAAAATATCAAAGCAAGTCAATCAAATCTTTTTATGCATGGGATAACTTCAGATTTTCGTGCATTATTAGATAGGGAAAGAATCCATGTGATTGGACATGATTGGAACCAAAATAGCATGAAAAAGATTGAAAAATTATGGCATAAAAATCAAATATTGATTCCATCAATTCATGGATTCTGTGGACCAAAAACCTTACCCTAATCACTCACACATATATACTCATGCAAACCCTAGTGTCCATAACCACAAAGCTGCGCAAGAACACCATAACAAAGTTTACATTTTTTTCAAGAAAACTCAAATACTGAAAACCATCTTCCAGTGCGATTAAAGGCCAAACAATCATTCCATTGTGTTCCCGAGGCTTCAAGGAACGTGTTTGAATAAAAATCATCATCCCTAACATCAAAAACTGGTAACTATAAGTCAGACTGTATCACTTTTCTTGCATAATCGTGTTTTGTTATTCAGTCCATATCCATGCATTTTGATTCTTGATTTGTACTAATGAGTTGATTCTGAAGCTAGCAGTATGATTTAATTGAAGAATCATTGGCCATACGCGATTTCACCATGAACGACACCTAGGGTTTTAAAAACCTTGAATTGGGGTTTCCCAGTTATGGAAAAATTAGGACGTGAGACCTAGACCATTGAAATCAGCATGCTTGGACGATTTGAAAACACACCTCGCGATTAATTTATGATTAGCAGGGTGCTAATCGCTATTTTTGTATACACTATTTAGTGGGGGTTTAAAACCCCCGCTATTCAATTGTTTTATTTTCAGGTACAACGAAGCCTTGAAGAAGATGATGAGGTGTAGGCCAGCAAGTGGTTCATTCAAATTTCGCGCGAAAATGTCCACTAACGCCTGATTTACATTATATTATTTGTCTTCCATATAATAATCAAAACGCGTTGGTAGCTCCACTGGTCAGGCTTAGCATTGGTAACCCCTGGGACCTGGGTTCGAATCCCGGGTCCCCCTTTCTATTCCATATTATTTTTCTAATAATGCTTCTATGCAGCTCAAGCTTCAAAGCCTACCATGCAACTCACAATCCAGGCATGCCACGCATCTCATGATGGCAATCTAAAGGTGGAGATTTAAAGAACATCATAGGCACAAGTCAATGCACCTACACGCTAGCCAAAAAGTCAATAAGGCCAAGGCTTAATGGGCCAGAATTGCTAGGACTTTACCTCCAATTGGGGACAGAACCCCCCAAGGTATTGTATTTCTTTTCTTTTCTTTATTTTATTTGTTTCAATTATTTCTTTTTTTTAATTCCTTTAATTTAGTTTATTCTCATAAAATATAAAAAATAACAAAAAATCAGAAAAGACAAAAAAAAATTAAACATATTTTATTTAACTAATATTTTTGTAAATAAAGTCTTGTATCAATTAATTAGTTTTTATTCTAGGGTTAATTTTAATATCTTTTCTTAATAAATTAAAAACTTGTAGAATTAGGTTTAATTATTTTAATTACCTTTTTTCTTTTATTTTCTCATCACTAATAATTAATTATTTATTTTTATAAATCAAATTGCATTAATTAATTAGGTTTAATTTTAGGTAATTTTCATATTTCCTTAATAAATTAAAAAAAATAGCTAGAATTAGGTTTAAATTTCATTTAATTCTCATAAAAAATCATAAATACAAAAAACCTCAAAAATAATTCCTTTTTCATTTTAATTTCATTAATTTAATAATATAATTTAATTTCATTAAAAAGGGTCCAACGCCCTCGCTTCCAATTTTAATTCAGTTCGCGCATCTATTTCTTTTCTTTTAAATATTGATGTAATTCTCCCAAAGCCGTGTAAATTTATATTTCTCGCACTTTATTTCTTTATTTTATGTCAAATCGGGTTCTGGATTTAATTTGGCGATGTGGACCCGCGCCTTTGTAATAGTTTAGAACTTTTAATTTCCGCATCTTTTTAATTGTTAATAATGGCATGCAAGAATGAATGACAAAATAAAAACAAACGCGTAGATCCCATGACATGAACAAGACAAAATAACTGAACATGACACACAAATCACACACACCACCCCTAGGGTACGCCTCACTGTTGCCTTGCCTCGAAAGGTGGTCGTCGAGTAGAGGATGTCTTAGTAAGTCCTCATGATCCGGGAACCTGGCATGAGGGTAGCTTCTAAGGTATCTTCCCATTGCTCTGGTGATCACCATGTCCCGAACCTCGAATTGACCCGAACACCTCCAACGGTGATGCTACCTACCTCTCAATGGTGGGATGGCACTACTTTAAAGGATATTTACACAGACGAATTCCTTAGGGTAGGTAGACGACTCTAGATACTTGCTCTAATTTCAAAACAAATCAAAAATACTTTTCACACCGACATTTTTTCAAAAGCTTTCGAAAGCAATTTTTCAAACACTCTTGAGGACCGATACAAGAGTTGAACTGGAATTTTCAAAGAAACTTTTTTAAAACCCACATTGAAAAGCAAACAAACCATTTTGAAAACACAAGTGAGCAAGTATCTAAGAGCCCATGGATAACCATGGATAGAAAGGGTGCTAACACCTTCCCTTTCTATAACCTACCTCCCGAACCGAGAGCAATCTCTATAAGGAATTTTTCTGTGCTTTTGTCCTTTCCATTTGGAGAAAATAAAAGACGGTGGCGACTCTTGCTTCCGCGACATTTCGCGAACCAGCTTTAAACAGTCAGTTCCAGATCTACCGATCACAGAACTGGCGACTCTGCTGGGGATATCTTTTAAAGTGAGGTGTACCTTAGGATAACTCATACTTGTGTTTTCAATTGCTGTGTTTGTTTGCTTTATTATTGTGGGTTGCATCAGAGTTACATAGATCCTAACCCGGATCTGGGGATACCCTGTTAGGTAGCATAAGCTGTGAGGGACCTGTCCGGCATAGACCGACACGGGTGAAGCAGTGGCTACGTTGGTGTGGCACCTTGGTCTGTATCGATATCCCTTGTGTCGCAACGAGGAGAATATGGGTCTTCTGAGGAGTCATTAAGCACCAACAACCTTAGAACCTTAATTGACACAACTTGGCCATTAGAACAGTAGCAGTATGCTACGCCCATTGAGGCTAAACTCTCGTGATGGTTCTGGCCGCAAGAAAAGATTGCGATGCTGGAGTTATGACCGATTGAGGGTAGTCAATGATATTGGGATCCTCTAAGAACCCGATTACTTTGATAGGACAGGTATGAAGCAACAAACTGAAAGAGGGTAATACCCAGACCTCATGCTGGCCTGAGCTCTAAGGGTTTCTCTTGTGTGACTTGTGTGCCTTCCAACTTGACTACTTGCATGCTTGTTATCTGACACTTGAGTTTCTCGCAGGTTTTGTTTATAGTCCTTAATTAGGACTCATAACAGGGTTTACTGAGTTTTCTTGCAGGTTTTGTTTATAGTCCTTAATGGGGACTCATAACAGGGTTTATTCATACTACCCCACGCATCATGACATCATACCATTGCATACATCCTAACCCATTTCAAGGATCTCAAAGGCTTGTGATGCAGGTCATGATAAATCAAACATCTAGCAAGAGGCAAAGAGGATTTATTTTCCTCTAGCCAAAGTTGTCAGGGGCTATGACCCACTTGATATGGTGAGCTCTGACTCTTGAAGAAGGTTCCCCTAACCAAGTTTGTTTGGAAACCAAAACCAGACATGATGACTAAAGTCAGGGGCTATGACCCACTTGATATGGTGAGCCTTTGACCCTTGAAGAAGGACTCTCAGCAACACGAAGTTCCTTCAATCAAGCTACCGGACCCAAGTTCTAACAAATTTTCTTGGTTATCCCGCGAGGTCCGTGAAAACATTACATGCATGTCATACACATCATTGTATAACAGGTATCCTTGTTGCAGGCCACTTACCTTTCTCGCTGTTTATTTCAGCAATGGCTTGCCAACCAGACAACCAGGACCTTCTTGCTCAAGAGACTCGGTTCAGGGAAATCCTCCTGAATCTATCCAAGGGGCAGGAGGAGTTGAGGACACTTCTCATGGAGACTTTGGTCAGGAACAATGCTGAGGATGAACGGCTGAAACATCTGCAAGCTGAAGTAGATGCTATGAGAGCCCAGATGCTGGGTCAGGTGACTGTCATCCAAGACTTCGTTCAAAGACAAGAAGAGCTCGGAGTTCTCGTCAACCAACTGCTTCGGGGTAACCAACTGGGGCAAACGTCTAAGGGTAAAGAGCCAGTCATCGTTCAGCCACCTTTGAAACAAGGAGGTAAGGAGAGAGCTCCTCAAGTGGCTTCAGGGTCACCCATTCAGCAGCAACTTCACCAGCCTCATCCAGACAAACCCAGGAGGCAATTCATCCAGCTTAACATGTCGCTGTTTCAAGCTTTACAACGCCTGTTGAGATTGAATCTGATCACATTAAGGGCTCATCCCCGGAACCCCAACACAACATCTCCTATCTATGATCCCAATAAAAGGTGTGCATACCACTCTGCCTGTCCAGGACATGATACAAATGAGTGTTGGGCTCTGAAGAACAAGATCCAGGACCTGATTGATGAAGGGGCATTGGAGTTCACACAAGATGGTCAGGCTGAGTTTTTCTACCATCCCTCTAAGGCTCACCATTTGAAATAACAAGCCCTGAGATGAAAAGACTTTTGTTCATTCGAATGTTCAAGTTGTAATTCTTTTGGATTGTTCAAACATTTGTTCATTGTTAAACATTGTTATTTCATTAATGCATCGCATATGTCTGTTCTGAAACAATATATTCGTATTCACTAAATGCAAATTATTTTCATATTTTTTCTGATGATCAACTCTTAATAATTCTAAGCCTCTTGAGGGAGGATGACGAAAACGATACCGCAATCTACAGTATGCTTTTGAACAGACCCCACTGATGAGGTACAGGCATTGTTTCAATCCCTAAACATTGGAGTTATAAGGAAGATAATCCCTCGTCAACCCCTCTGAGCCAAAGAAGTAAGAGTTTTTCTTTTCGAAAATTAAAACCCTTTATCATAACCTGGGGCAAGGTAGTTCTCTCAATTGATCCAAGTGCATAACAAACGGCACCAAAGAGGTCCTTACAAAACAAAGAAAGACAGTGATGGTTCCGAATAATCAATAAAGAAAGGCAGTCATTATCTTTCAAAATAAAAACCCATTAAGTCAAAACCTATGAAGGAGACTTACAAAACTGGGGCATCCCGCTGACTGTAATCACAAAAGAAACAGTTCAGGCAAAAGAAATTTAGGGATAACCAAAAATCAGAAAAAGAAAGAGGTCTTACAAACCCTCAACAATAACAAAAAGGATTGACTGCCTATTCAAAATAAGTTATCAACATCTAAACCATCATTGGAACGTCAGGACAAAGATTCAATCAAGGTCTAATGCACGATCAACTGAGCTTAGGTTTGAAGAACATCACGAAGAACGGGTGGGTACAAATAATTTGAGCCTTTATCCTTTGTTTCTTAAACCGTGAACCAGGCCACGTTATAACCCTTAAAAGTCCTAGCTGAAGCATGGGTTAGTTCGAAAGCATACTATTACGAAAGGTATCCTTACTCCTTAAGGCTTACGGTAAAATACGGAGTTGACATCACGTTTTACAAACATTCATTTGTTTTATGAAAAAGAATGCATTTTCAAAATCTTCAAGTCAGACATAGGCTTTGCATTTTTAATATAACTTTGTTTGCATATGACCTTTTGTTTGAACAGTATAGAAATTCGCACGATGAATACCTAGTGAATGAAAGCACTTCCAATCAAGGGGCATGGCATGACTATTGTCCATCATCTGGGGCAGTTAAGTCAAGATTTGGAGAATCTCTCAAAGGCCAAACGGCCAGGGGCAAATCTCCGCCTAAGTCACTTGGGGCATTCCAACAACGAGTCTTGCCTGATCAAACACCTTCTGGTGGCATGACAAAACACTTCTAACAGGGGCAACTCCCTACCTTCTAAAAGCACGGACATAGTCGAAAAAATACTACGCAAAATCAAAGACCCACTAGGTTGACACACCTAGGCAAAAATAAGGGCTTCCCGGCGAACCAAAAGGGTTCGGGCAAAATAAGGGATGAAAAGAAAAAATCAGTACACCCGGTAAGTTGAAAACCTGAAAAGGCGGCTTGGGCAAAAATGGGTATCCTGGTGGACTGAAAACCCGAAAGGGCGGTCCAGGCAGAAGTTAGGGATCAAAGCGTATGACTATGTCCTGGTATCTCGTCACTTGCCTACCAGAAGAAGATTTGTCCGTCAACAATCATCAGCACATCACAGGTCTTCTTCTCCAACGCCAGAAACAGGGGCAATAAAGAGTTGTCTAAGCGATCTAATTATTCTGTCCTCCGAGGTACCAAGGTAGGTTCAGCCGAAGAACATAACCAGATATCTTAATTCCCCAGAGAGTGCATCAGCAAGTCAATGCGCTCTCCCCGAGCAAAGCTACTTTCAAACTTAAGGAAGTTGGGTATTCTCCCGCAGATCTCAACATTCCCCAGCAGTATATATGCATTCCTAACAAGTATCCCCGGCAGTCTTGGTCTAAAGATTGTTCCCCGACGGTATATCAAACATTCAAAGGAATCACTTCCCCGATACAGTTCAAAGCTTCCCCAGGAGAGTCCAATCCAGTTTCCCCGGAAAAGTTGGAATCCATCTCCCCAAGCAGTAAGCTTATCCCCAGTAGATTCTGGAAGTTTATCCTCGCAGAGCACGAACGCGTCGCCCGGCTTTATTCAAAGAGTTATTTCCTTACCAGGATATAACTGGGTTATCCTCAGCTAAAAGCCACGGAAAGATCGTCCTCGACGAAGTCTTCTTATCCCCAGCGAAGTCTATTAACATTTTCAACACAACAAGGGTATTCCCAGCAAGTTATTATCAACAACTCAACAAAGTATCTCTCTCCCCAGAGTATTGCTTCCCAGCAAGATTGTTAGAGTATTTTTCTCCCCGCAGGGTAATCCATTCGCCAAGTTTATTCCCCAACGGAGTTATCTTCTCCTACCGGTATTCTTGCACCTATCATCCCCAGCGGAAGCTAGGATCTATTCTTCAACATCAGCCCAGGATAT
Organism: Vicia faba; assembly: GCA_948472305.1. Classification (NCBI taxonomy): domain Eukaryota; kingdom Viridiplantae; phylum Streptophyta; class Magnoliopsida; order Fabales; family Fabaceae; genus Vicia; species Vicia faba. The sequence goes on from OX451737.1 coordinate 348,096,992, forward strand.
GATTTCCCGGCACCCGTCAAGGATTTATTTTCCTAAGACGAAAACATACATTCATAAACATCGCACTTCCATACATTATAGCATGCATATACGCATCATACCTTACAAATCTCATTTATGTTGAGAACAACATTGCTTGATCCATATCATGCATTGCATATGACTGACCTTTACTTTTCAGAAAGAATTCAGTTCAAGACCTTGACCGGTTCAGTTAAATCGACCCTAAGACTTTTCTGTTTCTTATCCAGTCAAAGACCTTCTCTGGTTCAGTCAGATCGACCCTAAGATCTCTCTGTTTCTTATCCAGTTGAAGACATCAAGACCTAGACCGGTTCAGTTAAGTCGACCCTAAGACTTTTCTGTTTCTTATCCAGTCAAAGGCCTTCTCTGGTTCAGTCAGATCGACCCTAAGATCTCCCTGTTTCTTATCCAGTTGAAGACATCAAGACCTAGACCGGTTCAGTTAAGTCGACCCTAAGACTTTTCTGTTTCTTATCCAGTCAAAGGCCTTCTCTGGTTCAGTCAGATCGACCTTATGATCTCCCTGTTTCTTATCCAGTTGAAGATTTCAAGACCTAGACCGGTTCAGTTAAATCGACCCTAAGATTTTACTGTTTCTTATCCAGTCAAAGGCCTTCTCTAGTCCAGCTAAATCGACCCCTAACAGATTTTTCTGATAAAGACTCAGTAGAAGATATCCAAGATTCTCTCAATGATACTGTTGAGGTTGAAGTCGCCCAAGATTCTCTCAATGATTACTGTTGAGGTTGAAGTCGCCCAAGATTCTCTCAATGATTACTGTTGAGGTTGAAGTCGCCCAAGATTCTCTCAATGATTACTGTTGAGGTTGAAGTCGCCCAAGATTCTCTCAATGTTTACTATTGAGGTTGAAGTCGCCTATGGTTCTCTCCCCGTTACTGCGGAGGTAGTAATCGCCCCCAGATTCTCTCAGCGTTACTGTTGAGGTAGTAATCGTCCAAGATTCTCTCAATGATCCTGTTAAGGTAGTAATCGTCCAAGGTTCTCTCAGCATTCCTGTTGAGGTAGTAATCGTCCCAAGATTCTCTCAATGATTACTGTTGAGGTTGAAGTCGCCCAAGGTTCTCTCACCATTCCTGTTGAGGTAGTAACCACCCCTGGTTCATTCATCACCTTTTGAAGCTCCAGATCCAGCTCCTGTAACCAGTCAGGACACATCTACACGAAAAGTTTGAAGACCAGCTCCTGTAACAGGTCAGGTAATCATTTTTCTTTTTCAGGTATGCAAGGAATCTCTTACGCGATCAACATCCAGATGGCATCTATAAGCCCATCCACCTTCCATAACCTCCTAGCATGGCATCTATAAGCCCATCATCCTATCCAACAATCTCCAAATGGCATCTATAAGCCCATTCCCCACCATCACACTACTATGTGAGCGCAAATTTCTGGGCACTCTAGTGTTCAATCATCTTCCACCTTCGGATTACGAAAGGCACGTCAGCCAATCTGCATCCTCAGGTCTAAGAATATTGAACAGGGGCAACTGTTGTACCCCAAAATTTGCCCTCCCATATTCTTCAAGATTTGCAAAGTCAAAGCTTCAAAATTCTCCCAGGGTTGCACAGCTCAAGGGCCTCCTAATAGTCAAAAACTAGGGTTTTGGTTCTGACAAAGTAAATGAAGTTTCCAAGGGTCCAATCAAGTCCCACATGCTTATAAACATGGTCAAGCATCCCCATACCAAGTTTCAAGACTTACAGCACAAAATTGCACGGTCAAAAACCCTAATTGCACTACAGTCAACTGTAGGGGCAAAATGGTCATTTGACAGTCAAAAGTTCAAATTTTTGGTCAACATCCAATTTTGAAGCCACAAACATCATTTGATCAATTCTTGATCATGATTCTCAAAGTATGGCTCAAAAAGTCTCAAGATGCAAAAGTTTCCATATTTGGACAGTTGAAAAAGTCAACTGTAACTTGACCAAGGCATAACTTCCACATGGATTATCAGAAAAATTCCATCCAAGGCTCATTGTGAAGATAAAGACACTTCCTACAACTCCTGTTCACACTCCAAGTCCAAGAAATGCTCTCACAAAAAGTTATCAATTTCAACATTATAGGTCATTTTCAAAAGTCAACAAAAAGGGACTTTAAGTCAAAGGTCATAACTTGAGATTGGTAAATCAAAATGACATGGGACCAAAGGCATTGGTTAGAGGACTTCAAGACCTTTCCAAAATGTCCAAGAATATGAGCAAAGCTTAAAAATTGAGCAAGATATGCCTTGTGGAAGTTGGGAAATTTTTGGATATTTTGAAAAGTCAATATTGCTTCAAATGTCTTAAAAATGCTAATGGGCCTCTTTTTCTTCCAAGATTGATCATCCAAAGCATGTGCACGACCATTTGGCTCAAAGGGAAGTTTTTCATCATTTTTATTTATTTATTTGAATTTTTAATGGCTAATAATTCATTTAATTAAAATAAATATGTGGAAAATATCAAAGCAAGTCAATCAAATCTTTTTATGCATGGGATAACTTCAGATTTTCGTGCATTATTAGATAGGGAAAGAATCCATGTGATTGGACATGATTGGAACCAAAATAGCATGAAAAAGATTGAAAAATTATGGCATAAAAATCAAATATTGATTCCATCAATTCATGGATTCTGTGGACCAAAAACCTTACCCTAATCACTCACACATATATACTCATGCAAACCCTAGTGTCCATAACCACAAAGCTGCGCAAGAACACCATAACAAAGTTTACATTTTTTTCAAGAAAACTCAAATACTGAAAACCATCTTCCAGTGCGATTAAAGGCCAAACAATCATTCCATTGTGTTCCCGAGGCTTCAAGGAACGTGTTTGAATAAAAATCATCATCCCTAACATCAAAAACTGGTAACTATAAGTCAGACTGTATCACTTTTCTTGCATAATCGTGTTTTGTTATTCAGTCCATATCCATGCATTTTGATTCTTGATTTGTACTAATGAGTTGATTCTGAAGCTAGCAGTATGATTTAATTGAAGAATCATTGGCCATACGCGATTTCACCATGAACGACACCTAGGGTTTTAAAAACCTTGAATTGGGGTTTCCCAGTTATGGAAAAATTAGGACGTGAGACCTAGACCATTGAAATCAGCATGCTTGGACGATTTGAAAACACACCTCGCGATTAATTTATGATTAGCAGGGTGCTAATCGCTATTTTTGTATACACTATTTAGTGGGGGTTTAAAACCCCCGCTATTCAATTGTTTTATTTTCAGGTACAGCGAAGCCTTGAAGAAGATGATGAGGTGTAGGCCAGCAAGTGGTTCATTCAAATTTCGCGCGAAAATGTCCACTAACGCCTGATTTACATTATATTATTTGTCTTCCATATAATAATCAAAATGCGTTGGTAGCTCCACTGGTCAGGCTTAACATTGGTAACCCCTGGGACCTGGGTTCGAATCCCAGGTCCCCCTTTCTATTCCATATTATTTTTCTAATAATGCTTCTATGCAGCTCAAGCTTCAAAGCCTACCATGCAACTCACAATCCAGGCATGCCACGCATCTCATGATGGCAATCTAAAGGTGGAGATTTATAGAACATCATAGGCACAAGTCAACGCACCTACACGCTAGCCAAAAAGTCAATAAGGCCAAGGCTTAATGGGCCAGAATTGCTAGGACTTTACCTCCAATTGGGGACAGAACCCCCCAAGGTATTGTATTTCTTTTCTTTTCTTTATTTTATTTGTCTCAATTATTTCTTTTTTTTAATTCCTTTAATTTAGTTTATTCTCATAAAATATAAAAAATAACAAAAAATCAGAAAAGACAAAAAAAAAAATTAAACATATTTTATTTAACTAATATTTTTGTAAATAAAGTCTTGTATCAATTAATTAGTTTTTATTCTAGGGTTAATTTTAATATCTTTTCTTAATAAATTAAAAACTTGTAGAATTAGGTTTAATTATTTTAATTACCTTTTTTCTTTTATTTTCTCATCACTAATAATTAATTATTTATTTTTATAAATCAAATTGCATTAATTAATTAGGTTTAATTTTAGGTAATTTTCATATTTCCTTAATAAATTAAAAAAAAATAGCTAGAATTAGGTTTAAATTTCATTTAATTCTCATAAAAAATCATAAATACAAAAAACCTCAAAAATAATTCCTTTTTCATTTTAATTTCATTAATTTAATAATATAATTTAATTTCATTAAAAAGGGTCCAACGCCCTCGCTTCCAATTTTAATTCAGTTCGCGCATCTATTTCTTTTCTTTTAAATATTGATGTAATTCTCCCAAAGCCGTGTAAATTTATATTTCTCGCACTTTATTTCTTTATTTTATGTCAAATCGGGTCCTGGATTTAATTTGGTGATGTGGACCCGCGCCTTTGTAATAGTTTAGAACTTTTAATTTCCGCATCTTTTTAATTGTTAATAATGGCATGCAAGAATGAATGACAAAATAAAAACAAACGCGTAGATCCCATGACATGAACAAGACAAAATAACTGAACATGACACACAAATCACACACACCACCCCTAGGGTACGCCTCACTGTTGCCTTGCCTCGAAAGGTGGTCGTCGAGTAGAGGATGTCTTAGTAAGTCCTCATGATCCGGGAACCTGGCATGAGGGTAGCTTCTAAGGTATCTTCCCATTGCTCTGGTGATCACCATGTCCCAAACCTCGAATTGACCCGAACACCTCCAACGGTGATGCTACCTACCTCTCAATGGTGGGATGGCACTACTTTAAAGGACATTTACACAGACGAATTCCTTAGGGTAGGTAGACGACTCTAGATACTTGCTTTAATTTCAAAACAAATCAAAAATACTTTTCACACCGACATTTTTTCAAAAGCTTTCGAAAGCAATTTTTCAAACACTCTTGAGGACCGATACAAGAGTCGAACTGGAATTTTCAAAGAAACTTTTTTAAAACCCACATTGAAAAGCAAACAAACCATTTTGAAAACACAAGTGAGCAAGTATCTAAGAGCCCATGGATAACCATGGATAGAAAGGGTGCTAACACCTTCCCTTTCTATAACCTACCTCCCGAACCGAGAGCAATCTCTATAAGGAATTTTTCTGTGCTTTTGTCCTTTCCATTTGGAGAAAATAAAAGACGGTGGCGACTCTTGCTTCCGCGACATTTAGCGAACCAGCTTTAAACAGTCAGTTCCAGATCCACCGATCACACCAAGTTTCAAGCCTTGAATCAAATTTTGTCCCAGTCAATTGGATAATTGACCTAAAAATCAGTTGTATTGGGGAAAAAGTCAACTGTGGCCAATTTACAGTCAAACCTCATAATTTTTTATCCACATCAACATTATAAACTCATATGAACCATTTGATCAAGTTTGGACCACAACTCCTCAAGAAATTTGATCAGATCATTAAAAGGGCAAAATGGTCATTTTTAGGGTTTTAATTGTAGAAGGGCAATTTCTGATTTTTCACCTAGCCAATGGCAAATTGGGTTCAAGCATGGATTCAAGGACTCAATGGCATCATCTTGACCTAATCACAAGGTTCAAAAGATCTCAATTGCATTGGATTGACAAATGAATTTTCCAATCAACTGATCAAAAATCAAATGTAAACTGAAAAGTCAAACTTTGACTTTTTGGTCAAAATCAAGTGTCAAGGGTCATTTTTCATCAAGATATGTCAAAACATGTAACTTGTTCACCAAGAAACCTAATTTTGAAAACTAGGGTTTAAAATGGAAAATTTTCATAACTTAGAAATTTTCTAAGTTATTAAAATTTCTTATTTTTTCCCAACTTTTCCCAACTTTTTCACCATGATGCAATTGGATTCAAAGAAAACTTAAAACATGAAAGTTGTATTCCTCCACAAAATCTACAAATTTTATTCACAAAGTTTTCCCAAAAGATGCTTGGATCTCAAGTTATGATTTTGTGAATAAGGGTCCATGAAACTTTTAACTTAGTGAAATTTTGCCCTAGTTTAGGCAGGATTTTGACCTATCTTCGTGGCAATTTTTCACCTAGTTCCCATTGGAATATCAAAATGCATTTAAAATATGTATTGTAGAGCATGTTACAAGCTTTCCAAAATGTTAAAGAAATCTCCAAAATCATTAATGGTTAGGGAGAATCGAAGAAAAGAAAATGGCCATATCTCACTTTTGTCCATGGCATTTTTCATGTTGCTACAAGTTGCAAATTTTGTCCAAACATGCTTGTACTTGTTTACAGGTCCTTAAACTTTTCCACACTCATAAATTAAATTAAAACACATTGTATTAAGGCTTTATTCTGAGCTTTAGGGCATTGTACAAGGAATTAATCTAAAAATGGCAAAAAGGCAACATTGCCACTTTGATAAAGCTTGCTTTATGTCAAGTTGTTTCTCTTGAGCTGTGAACCCAATCTTTTGCAGAAAACCAACTCCACAGACTCAGGGCAAGGTACACCAACTTTGTGCAGCTAAGAAGGAGGCCTGTACAGGCTCTTGAGCATTGTCATTTCACTTTTTCTTCAAAAGCAAGAAAGTGTGCAAAAGGTCAACAACTCTTGTATCTGTTAAAACCAAAGTTTGTAAACATTTGAAACAACTTCAGCACATTACACTAAGCTAGAAACACGAGCCCTAAGCCTCTCAAACACCCTCTAACATCAAAACACCAAGTTCTTGTCAAAACAGGGCAGGTTCTGCAAATCACAAGCCAAATCAAAATCCACTCATGCGTTTTGCTTGCAACCAGTTCCAACACACTCCATACAACTTACCTAAGTTATCCCAACCATTCCTAAGTCACTGTAACTCCATTTACACACTTCACCATTTTTGAATTCTGAGTTTGCAGGTTGATTTCTACAAGCATATTCAGGTAAGCTCAAAGCAAATTAAGCATTGGGAAAGCTCAAAGGAACTTCAAGCAAACTCACAAGTATCTCAGGCCTCACTCATAACCCTTACATTGCCATACTCGAGTTTGACTGAAACAAGTATTTCACAAACTTCTATCTCCTTATTTAGGAATCATTAGGCTTAGGTTTGTGAAGCAAAAATGTAGTCCTCATTTCCCTTGAGTTGTACATATGCATAGAATTCATTTATGTTAACTGAGCTAGGAGAATTTGGATGTTGAACTTCTGAAAAAACTAGGTCGATATTTAGGGCCAATGAAATTCTCTCTGGTCTTTGAGAGTTAGGTCAAGTTTTTTACATGGTTAGAATCGTGTGATCAAGGGATATAACTTTCATGTTGTAAGTTTTTGTTTTTGAGCACGTATGTAGGATTTCCAGGTTTGAACAAGGGCGCGTGTTTTTCTGTTTCACAAGGACACGGATGAAGTGGAAATGGGTTGGGATGACTTGTCTCTACTTTTTTCACCCCCATGCTTGCTTTCTGCACCCCCTTGGCCCATTGTTTTTATTTTTTCATATTTATTATTTCTATTTTTATTTCTGACTTTTATTTATTTTTCTAAATATTAAAAATCACCAAAAATACTTTCTTAAATTTTCACATTTTATTTTATTATTTTTATTATTTTTTGGACATAGAAATAATTACTATAATAATATACTTTTATTTTCTTAAATAAAAACTTGTAAATACTATAAAAACATTATATATTTTTATTTTTATTATTTATACATATAAAATAATATTTTCTCACTTATTTTATTTTTTAAATATTTTTGTGAATATTTTTATTTATTTTCTTGTACATAAATAAACAATTATAATATATATTTTCTTTTAAAATAAAATTAGGGTTTCTCCACCCTTTCCAAAAAAAATCATTAATATTTTTCCTATTTTTGAGACATTAAATAAATCTATTTTACATACATAAAATAAAATACAAAATCATTTTTGCATATTTATATTTAATTGTCCATTTAAATATTTGACTATTCACTTATTTGTACAATTAAATTCAATATGGTTGTAATAGTTTTAGGGCTTTATTTTTGAGCAATACCCCCCTATTCAAATTTGTATCCCCTCCCCATATCAATGTTGTAATAGTCGTAAATTTACTTTTACGCATTTATTGCTTTTATATGCATGATTAGTAAATTAGGGTTTTGTATGATAACCAAAAATCAAACAAAATAGCAAGACCTAAACACAAGACAAAAATGCATGAAAAATGATAACACAATGCACACAAGCACCCCTAGGGTTTCATCCACTTGTTGCCTTAAAAAACATGACCATGGTATGCATGTTAGGTATCTTGGCAAAATCAATCAAAAAACAAAAGATCATAGTCCCTCGATGACGCTATCTTGGTTGCCTATACACAAATGATCTAGTCCCTCAAAAACTTGCTAGGATACTTAGCACCATTGCTATCATGGTCATACGACACCCACGCCTGTCCCGTTTAACATCCAAAAACAAGGTTGTTTACCAAATACAATGTTAAAACAACAACGTCAAAGGGTTAAAATGTGTAGGAAAGATTTTTGAGTAGGGTAGACAACTCCTAGTTACTTGATCAAACTTGCAAACATCCTTGCTATTTTCAAAAACACATCACAACACAATTTCAAAACATTTCCCAAAACAAACTTTCAAACATTGAAACATTTTTCAAAAGAAAAACACTTTTGTATACATTCAAACAAGAATCATTACAAAGGTTGCCACAACGATGGCCTCTTTTCAAAATACTTTCAAAACCACACGCAAAAGCACCATTTCAAACAATTGAAAAGCAAAAGCAAGTGATCTAAAACAAGTAACTAAGAGCCCATGGAAAACCATGGATGAAAAGGGTGCTAGCACCTTCCCTTTTCATAATCTACCCCCCGAACCCAAAAACAATCTCAAAGGTCTTTCTTGTGCTTTTTTACCTTTCATTTGGATAAAATAAAAAGTCAGTGGCGACTCTTGCTAAACCAAAACATTTGCGAACACAAACGCAAAACCTTAAGTCAGTTCTCCCACCGCATCACAGAACTGGCGACTCTGCTGGGGAATTATCTAAAAGTGGGGTTACCTTAGGGTTTTAGATCATCTTTACATGCTTATCTTGCTTGACTTGATTGCTTTACACTTTGGTTCTATTGTTTGGGTTTGAATCCTCTACCCGGATTTGGGAAACATTCATAGGTAAATAGCAATACGTTGTGGAAACTGTGCAGGGTATACCGACATGGTTAAAGCAATAGCTATATTAGTGCGACATATTTGTGGGTACCGGTAGCCTTTGAGTTAATCAAAGAGAATACGGGCCACTGAGTGATGTCATGAAGCACTAATGGACTTTTAGAACCTTTACTTGACCAACTTGGCCTTTTTTAGGATTAGTGAGATGACCGACTTTGGTGCAGTCTAAAGTTGGTAGATACTCGATACTACACTCATTGAGGGTTGTTTTCTTGGAATATTTCGGTCGCCAGTAAAGTGGCTAAACTTAAACAATGAACACAAAAAATAATTCAGTGATATTGAGTTGCTTAGAACTCGGTTACTATTTATAGGACAGGTTGAGCCAACTAAAATTCAAGAGGGTAATTACCTATGAAACCCCATGCAAGCCTGAAACTAGGAACTTGTGTGATTTGTTTGTACATATATACTTGTGCATAACATCATAAACATCATGAAGCATCATAAACATCCACTAACCATTTCAAGGATTTGGATCTTCATCTTTGTTCCTGTTTTGTAGGTAATGGATTCACTTCACAGGAAAACCATTCAAGTCAACCTTGTGAGAATTCCTCCTCAACTCAAGGAGCTAGCTTCAAGGATTCCTGATAATTCTCCATTCACCGAGAGGCATGGCCGTCTTCTCAACTTAGTCAACACCAACACTGAGGAAGACATGGTGAAATTTCTCTTCCAGTTCTTTGACCCCTACACCACTGCTTCACATTTCCTGATTACCAGCTTGTGCCTACTTTAGAGGAATTTTCTCAACTCCTGAGGATTCCTATTCTCCATCAACTACCCTACAACAGTGCGGAAAGAGATCCAAAGCCTGAAGATGTTACTCAAGCCCTACACTTGCAACCATCTGATATCATAGGCCATTGGGAAACTAGAAGTGGTATCAAAGGTTTCTTGTCAAAGTTTCTGTTTGAGAAGGCCCAAAGCTGCTGGAATTCATTGGACTTACAAGCTTTTGAGGAGATTGTAGCTCTTCTCATCTATGGGTTGGTCTTGTTCCTAAACCCTAACCAGCTTATACATGTTAGTGCTGTCAAGATTTTCATGGCTTGCAACCCGGTGCCTACATTGCTTGGGGATATCATCCACTCATTTCACACTCGAACAATGAGGAAAAGAGGTGTTCTCATGTGATGTACTCCTCTACTAGCAAGATGGTTTATTTCTCATCTTCCCCAATCAGTTTTGAGGAATGAGCAAGGCTTAAGGTGGTCATAACGATTGATGACTCTTACACATTCAAATGTTCATTGGTGTTCTCGATCCAGAGAAAATGTTATCATCATTGATAGTTGTGGGGAATTCCCTAATGTCCCTCTACTAGGCATTAGGGGAGGCATCACCTACAACCCCTGCTTGGCTCTGAGGCAGTTTGGGTATGCCCGAAGGGATGACCCACATGACATGCTGATTCCAGACTTGGTTTTTGACTTCGAAAACGACGATCAAGGACTCCGACAAAGGTTTATCCGAGCTTGGAGAATGCCCAACAAGGTGGACAGTAAGACCTTGGGACACAAGAATTCCATCCCCCTTGAGCCTTACCTCAAGTGAGTACGAACCCGCACCCAAAGTCTTATGATGCCTTACCCCTACATTCTACCTGTGATCAAAGAGCATGTTATGGAAGGAGAGGTTCCATACACCCTCCTACATCCTAACATGTCAACATCACTTGAATATTTACAAAGGAGTTGGATACAACTCAAGGGAGAGCATGATACGTTTGAAGCCCAATTCTACACCAGTGAGAAGAAGGTTTTAGAACTTACTCACCAACTTTACAAAGAGCAGACTCTCAACACCTACATTGCACCAAAGAGGATGCGCAACGTCTTTTTACATTAGAATTTTGTATTATTTTGCCCATGAGGCATTTATGTACTAACAAATTCTTCTTATTAATATGACGTGTGTTATTTTTTTGTTTGCAACAAATTTGAATTTCTGAATCCTTGAATGCATTAGATGAATACACATTATTCATCATATGCATAAGCAGGTCTTCACACCAAATTTCCTTATCTCTCTGCTGTTTATTTTAGCAAGATGGATATAGAGCAGACGGTCAAAGACTTACAAGCACATAATTCACAGTTCCAACAGCTACTCATGACCTTGGCGAAGGGTCAAGAGGAGCTCAAAACTCTACTGGAAAAGGAAAAGGAGAAAAATAAAAAGAAGGGGGGTTGGTGTGGAAACCATGGGTAGAAGATTCGAAGGTCAAGCTAGAAGGGTCCTGGATTTCCCCTCAACATCTGATGAAGGGGTAGGAAAAGGTAAAGGAATTGTAGTGCAATCTGAGTCTGAGGAAGAAGAGGAGGGGGAGGATGAAGACTATTCTGAGCAGCAGTACCCTCCTGTAGATGATAAATATAAGAATCTGGAAGAGCGTCTGGCTGCCATGGAGGTGAAAAGAGTGCCTGGGTTGGACTTTGAGGAGCTAGGGTTGGTTGCTGGGATTTTCATTCCCCCTAAGTTTAAGGTGCCTCTTTTTGATAAGTACGACGGTCTGTCTTGTCCAAAGATGCATCTGCGGTCTTACGTCAGAAAAATTCAACCGTATTCTTCTGATAAGGACCTGTGGGTTCATTTCTTCCAGGACAGTCTTTCGGGGACGCAGTTAGATTGGTTTTACCAGCTAGAGAGGTTTGATTTGCATAATTGGGAGGATTTGGCGGCCGCCTTTTACAAACAGTATCAATATAATACAGATTTAGCACCAACCCGTACTCAATTACAAGTATGGGCATGGTCTCAAATGAAGGTTTCAAAGAGTATGCCCAGAAATAGAGAGATTTAGCGGGACGAGTACAACCACCTCTATCTAAGAGGGAGCTGGTAGATATGTTCTTGGGTACACTGTCAGGCCCCTTTTTCAATCACCTGATTGGAAGTTCGTCTGCGGGGTTCATCGAGCTGATTCTGACTGGTGAGAGAGTTGAAGCCGACATCAAGAGCGGGAAAATTCAAAAGGATGCATCTGCTTCCGCTGCCATCAAAAAGACTTTTCCAGCAAAGAAGAAAATCTCAACTTTCTACTCCCAAATAGGTCAAGGAAGAGTTGAGCACCAACCAGCGGTGGGGGCTGTAATGATTCAGAAGTCTGCAATTGATCAACCTAGAAACAATCAACCCAGAACCAACCAAGCAAGGGTGGAAAGGCCTGCACGACAATTCACCCAGATCAATATGACACCTGCTCAGGTTCTCCCTCATCTCTTGAAGTTAAACCTTGCAAGTTTGAAAGAGGCACCGAAGAATCCGAATACATCTTCCCCTTACTACCATTCAAATTCCAAGTGTGCTTATCATTCAGACAGCCTGGGGCACGACACCAACAATTGTTGGCCCCTCAAAAATAAGATCCAGGACTTGATAGATGCTAAAGAAGTTGAATTCGACGCCCCTGAAAAGCCTAATGTGATCTATGCTCTAATGCCAAAACATGGTCACAATGCCCATGTTGTTGAATAAGACCTTTTTGTTGCTACTGTTGATGATTTGATGACCCCGCTACCGATAATCAAGTTGAATTTGCTGAAGGATGGGATTTTCCCAGGTTGTAAAGAAGATTGTTGCATTTGTTCCTCCTTACCAACCGATTGTCCGTTATTGAAGTTAGGCATCCAACGCCTAATGGATAACCAAGAGATCCTTTTTGAAAAGACTCTTGTTACACCGACTCCTGTCAATGATGTTTCTATAATTACCATATCCGCCAATATTTCCAAGGTCTCCAAAAGACCTGTTAAGATTACATCCGATCCGAAGATTATACCTTTGAAGATAACCATGTCGGGGCCTATCCCGTACAAGTCCAACAAATCAATACCGTGGAACTATGGGGGAGAGATCTTTTACCACGGTGTTAAACAAATTGAATCAACTGAAGAGATTTCTGATGAAGAGACTTCCGACATTGGAAACATTGTCAGAACGAGTAAAATCACCCGCAGTGGAAGAATTTTCTCTCCGGAGATTGCGCCTCCAAAGGCAATCTTCGGACCCTCAGCCGCTCCTAAGGTTACCCCTGTACCGATAAAAATATTTGCGAGAACTCTAGTTATTGAAGAAGTTGTGACTCCTGAAGTTGTCCCCTCTGGTGCTGATGATGATAGAGGGAAAGGGATCTAAGAAGAGCCTGTCAGAACAAGGGCTCAGTCGTTGATCATCCCTGAAACCTCTCAAAAAGAAATGGAAGAGATTTTGAAAATAATCAAGAAAAGAGATTATAATGTTGTGGAGAAACTGGGGCAAACCCCCTCAAAAATCTCTATGTTGGCCTTGCTATTTTGTTCAGAAGCTCATGCCAAAGCTTTGATCAAATTTTTAAAGACGGCCCATGTGCCCCAGGAAACCTCCGCGGACCAGTTCCAGGAATGTGTAGCTAGCCTAACAGCAGACAATGGTTTAGGGTTCTCCGATGCCGATTTAACATTAAAAGGGAGAAAGCATAATGACACTCTGCATGTCTCAGTGGAATGCAAAGGGACTACTCTGGCACACGTTCTGGTAGACACTGGTTCATCACTGAACGTCTTACCAAAGAAAGCGTTGGATAGGCTAGATTATGAAGGTTTAAATTTGAAGCCCAACAACATCATTGTCAGAGCCTTTGATGGTTCTAAGAGGATGGTCCACGGGGAGGTGGACATCCTGATCAAAGTGGGAACTGAAACCTTCAACTCCACATTGTATGTCATGGACATCCGTCCCTCATATTCTTGCTTGTTGGGAAGACCCTGGATTCATCATGTTGGAGCCGTCACTTCAACTTTGCATCAGAAGCTCAAGTACCATGTCCAGGGGAAAATTGTAATTGTTCACGGCGAGGAGGAATACATGATAAGCCATCTTAATTTTTTCCGCTATGTGGAATTGGATGGTGAATTCATCGAAACCCCCTTTCAGCATTTTGAGGAGGTAGCTCAGGAGATTGCGGCAGCCAAGATAGTGCCTTATGTACCCATGATTACCCGACCTCTGCCTCAGATGTCGTCTCTCAAAGATGCAAGGGCTGTGATTGAAGAAGGAGGAAGCACAATCTGGGGGCAACTTCCCGATTTTCCTTTCAAGTCTGATAAGTTCGGCTTGGGTTTCACTGCTTCTGCTCAAAAGGCTGTGCGTCGCTCCCGGGCTGGAGGGCTACCAGTGAAGATCACCCATCTTGGAGTAAATGCTTTGGAGGATGGTGAAGAGAAGAGAAATCTAGAAGACTGGATTTTCCCTACCGTTGAAGGAGGATTGTGCAATTGGGAGGCAAAGGACTTTATTCCCATTACTTTCATCAATCAGTAATTTATCTTTCAAACATTTCTGTGGGTTTGTAATAATTCTTAAACAATTCGTACACTTTTAACCTTGTGCCTTACCCGAGGCATATAGGTCCATTTGTAAGGGTTTGACTTTTCATCTTCATATGCCATTTTAATGAATCATGGACGTTTTCACATATAAACTTTTGTGTTCATTTTCTTTCTTTTTACATTTTATTTGTTTAAAGGTGGCTATCCCTTACACACACCCACACTCACCAATGCAGGTACCCATCCATTCCGGATTCCATGGGTAACAATTCTGCTATGACCTTCAGTGACTCTGAAGATCTGGTCTACCATGCCGAGTACGAAGGTGATGAAGACTGTGAAGTTCCAGGAGAATTGGCTAGACTGCTACAACAGGAAGAAAGGGCTATTCTATCTCACGAGGAGTTGTTAGAGACAATCAAATTGGGTACAGAGGAAGATAGAAAAGAAGTTAGAGTGGGTGCCAACCTAGAGCCAAGTGTCAAGGAGCGCTTAGTTCAGCTGTTGAATGAATATGTTGAGATCTTCGTCTGGTCTTACGAAGACATGCCGGGACTTGATATAGATATTGTGGTTCACCGTCTCCCTACAAGAGAAGATTGTCCACCAGTTAAACAGAAAGTTCGCCGCATGAGGCCCGACATGTCTGAAAAGATCAAAGCAGAAGTTATGAAGCAGTCCAATGTTGGATTTCTTGCTGTTACTTCCTATCCACAATGGGTTGCTAACATTGTGCCCGTGCCTAAGAAGGACGACAAAGTCAGAATGTGCGTGGATTACAGAGATTTAAACAGGGCTAACCCTAAAGATGACTTTCCACTACCGCACATTGACATCTTGGTTGACAATACAGCTCAGCATAAGGTATTTTCTTTCATGGACGGATTTTCAGGGTACAACCAGATCAAAATGGCCCCTGAAGACATGGAGAAAACTACTTTCGTTACACAATGGGGTACGTTCTGTTATAAAGTGATGCCATTCGGACTGAAGAATGACGGGGCAACCTATCAACGCGCCATGGTGGCTTTGTTTCATGATATGATACATCATGAGATAGAGGTCTACGTAGACGACACGATAGCCCGTTCACAAACTGAAGAAGAATACCTCGACCATCTGCAAAAGTTGTTTGTCAGGTTGAAAGAGTACAAGCTCAGACTGAACCCTAATAAGTGCAATTTCGGAGTCAGGTCTGGTAAACTCTTGGGTTTCATCGTCAGTAACAAAGGCATCGAGGTTGATCCTGCCAAAGTCAAAGCTATACAAGAAATGCCTGCCCCTCGCACTGAGAAGGAGGTCAGAGGCTTCTTGGGACGCCTAAACTACATTGTGAGGTTCATCTCTCACCTAACATCTACATGTGAACCAATCTTCAAGCTGTTGAAGAAAGATCAGGTGGTTAAATGGAATGATGACTGTCAAGTTGCTTTCGATAAAATCAAGGAGTATTTGCTAGAACCTCCTATCTTGATGCCACCCGTTGAAGGAAGGCCGCTAATCATGTATCTGACTGTCCTGGAAAATTCAATAGGGTGCGTACTGGGCCAACATGATAAGTCTGGCCGAAAAGAGCATGCCATTTATTACCTTAGCAAAAAGTTTACCGACTGTGAGACCCGTTACTCACTGCTCGAGAAAACTTGTTGCGCTTTGGTATGGGCTGCTCGCCGGCTAAGGCAGTATATGTTGACTCATACCACTTTGTTGATCTCTAAGATGGATCCGATTAAGTACATCTTTGAAAAGCTAACTTTATCCGGAAGAACCGCTAGATGGAAGATGATCCTCATGGAATACGATATACAGTACACGACCCAAAAAGCTATAAAGGGGAGTGTGCTAGCCGATCATCTGGCCCATCAAGCTGTCGAAGATTACCAATCCATGAGGTTCGACTTCCCCGACGAGGATATCATGACTTTGGATAAAATTGAAGAGAACAGACCGTATGACGGACCTGAACAAGGATCCTGATGGACCCTGTACTTTGATGGTGCCTCCAATGCACTTGGCAATGGTATCAGTGCGATACTCATTTCTCCAGAAGGTTGCCATACACCTTTCACTGCCAGACTCTGCTTCAGCTGCACCAACAACATGGCCGAGTATGAAGCTTGTATCTTTGGTCTCAAAGCCGCTATCGACTTGGGAATCAAATCGTTGATTCTATTTGGGGACTCAGCTTTGGTTATCAGTAAAATCAAAGGAGAGTGGGATACTAAACATCCAAACCTCATACCTTACAAAGAACATGTCCTGACATTGTTACCATATTTCGAGCAGATTACCTTCGAGCACTTCCCGCGAGAAGAGAATCAGCTAGCAGATGCTCTAGCTACAATGTCTTCCATGTTTAAACTTAACTGGGATAATGAGGCTCCCCAAATCACCATTGAGCGGATGGACGAACCTGCACATTGTCACGAGATTAATACCAAAGAAGTAGTGGACCGACCGTGGTTTCATGACGTCAAAAGGTATCTCGAGACTCAAGAATACCCTGAAGGAGCTTCAGTCAACGACAAAAAGTTCTTAAGGAGATTCTCGGCTAAGTTCTTCTTGAGCAATGGTATCCTATACAAGCGCAATCATGATTGCATCCTGCTCCATTGTGTGGACAAGGTTGAAGCTGAACAGATCATGGCTGAACTGCACAATGGTACCTTTGGCACTCACTCGAGCAGACATACGATGGCTAAGAAGATTTTGCGGGCAGGCTATTACTAGTCTGCCATGGAAGCTGACTGCCATCAACATTCCCTCACTTGTCACAGATGTCAAATCTATGCAGACAAGGTACGTATACCTCTAGTTCCTCTCAATGTCTTAACAACTCCTTGGCCATTCACTATGTGGGGAATCGACATGATTGGAGAGATCAAGCCTACAACATCCAATGGACATCGCTTCATCCTGGTGGCCATTGATTACTTCACCAAGTGGTCGAAGCAGATTCCTTCGCCTCCGTTACAAAGAATGTGGTTGCCCGCTTTATCAAGCAGAACCTCATTTGTCGGTATGGTATCCCTGACAGGATCATTACTGACAACAGTACAAACCTGAACAATACTATGATCACTGCCTTGTGCAAGCAATTCTAGATTCAACATCACAATTCATCTCCCTATCGGCCGAAGATGAACGGTGCTGTCGAAGCTGTGAACAAAAATATCAAGAAGATCATTCAAAAGATGACAGTCACCTACAAGGACTGGCATGAGATGTTACCGTTTGCTCTGCACGGGTACCGTACCACGGCACGAACATCAACTGGGGCAACACCCTATTCTTTGGTATACGGCATGGAAGTTGTTCTGCCTATCGAGGTTCAGATTCCCTCCTTGAGAATCATGAAGGATGCTAGTTTGAGTGAAGACGATTGGATTCAGACCCGGTTTGATCAACTTAACTTGATTGATGAAAAGCGACTCACTGCTATTTGCCATGGTCAGGCGTATAAGAAACGAATGATCAAGGCTTTCAACAAGAAAGTCAGGCGCCAAGTATATCAAGTCGGGGACCTTGTAATAAAGCGGATCATCTTGCCGCAAAGTGATCCCAGGGGCAAATGGACTCCTACTTTTGAAGGACCATTTGTGATCAAAAACATCTTTTCTGGTGGGGAAATGATCCTGACCACCATGGACGACGACCTGCCGCACCCTGCGAACGCAGACATAGTCAAAAGATACTACGCATAAACGACCCGGCAAGTTGAAAATCCGAAAGGGCGACTTGGGGCAAAAATGGGCATCCCGGTGAATCGAAAACCCGAAAGGGCGATTCAGGCAAAAATTAGGGATAAATAAAAAAATATGTACACCCGGCAAGTTGAAAACCCGAAAGGGCGACTTGGGCAAAAAAGGGTTTCCCGGTGGACTGAAAACCTGGAAGGGCGGTCCAAGCAAAAGTTAGGGAATTAAAGCGTATGACTATGTCTCTTCGGATCACTCTAAGGACAGTCTCTTCACCTGACAAGCTCCTGGCTTCTGATTAATTCAATCATCGTCAAACAAAGCAATGAATGGACAAGATATCCCGAGTTACGAAGGCTATAGCAGGATGGGAACCCCGTGGAATTTTTTACATATAGCCATCTTTCGTTGTATAAATTTTTCTCAATTTTTATGACAACATTCTCTTACTAGGATGTCTGTCTCCTTTGTACAAAATACTTACACAAAGTTAATACAAAGATACTTCAAAGTGCATAATTAAATTTCAAAATCCCTGCCAGAGTTAAACCTTCAGACTCCTAATCTCTGGCGGAGTCATGTTTCAAACCCTTAATCCACCATCAGAGTTAAACCTTCAAACTCCCAATTCCCAGCAGAGCAAAACTTTGGGTCATAAATCCCCAGAAAAGATGAAACCTTCTTCCCTAATGGAGTCAAGTTTCCAACTACCAATCCACAACGGAAACCATTCAGTTTCCCCCAGATTCCCCAACAAGTTGTCTTAAAATCTGAGAATCAACCAGATAACAGTTAACTTTTATCCCCAACCTCCGGATAATTCCCTAGTAGATTGGCATACAACCCAAACTCCCGAACTTTTTCCAAACAGGAATAAACCTCTTCCCCCAGAGTCTTGAACTTACCCTCCAGCAGGATAGCTTACTTTCCAACAGGATAGCTAATCCCCACAGAGTATTTACTCCCCAACAGAATGAAGATTCTCATTCTTAACTCCTCAATTTGAAGTCCCCGAGGATTCAAATTCCCATAGCAGATTGAAGATTCTCATTCTTGATTCCCTAGTGAAGTTGCCAGAGTTTTCATTACTTCCCAACATGAATTTGTCAGAATTTTTAATCCTCTGCAGATCGAAGATTCTCATTCTCACTTCTCCAGTGAAGCTCCCAAGGATTTATTTTCCCCAAGAGATCGAGGTTTCTCATTCTTAATCCTCCGCAAAAACCATCAAAGCCTTCCTTATTCTCCAGCAGATCAAGATATTTATGTCATCTAATCCCCAGTAGAGATTCGTCAGAGTTTCCTTATCCCCCAACCGAGTAAGGATTCTTATTGGTGTAACCTCCAGCCACAGTCATCAAAGTTCTCTAGATTCCCCAAGCAGGTTTCTCAAGTAGACTTGAAGGATCCCTATATCCCCAGGAAAGTTGTGAAGGATTCTCACATCCCCACAAAAGTTGTCAAAGTTTTTGATAATCCCCGCAAGTTGCCAAGGATTTTCTATCCCCAACGGTGGTCCAAGGATTTCTCATCCTCAGCAATCAAAGATTTTGAATCTCCAACAACGGTCAAGGATTTATTTTCCTCGGCAACAGTAAAAGATTTTATTATCTCCAGCTATCAAGGATTTTATTTTTCTCAACAAGACAGTTAATCAGCTTACATGCACATACATTACATTCATATATCATAAACATTGATAAAACACATTTATCACATCATACATTTCATGCAACATAACTTTGTGTTTCAGATAACATTTTACCCTTTTCAGAATAAGATTAAAAGTTATCTTTAACAAATATTCAAAGATTTCAGATACAGTACAAATACACTCCAGACGTGGAAGTCATTTTATTACTCATTCAGATCTCTTATTCAGATACAGTATGGATACACCCTAGACACGGAGGTCATTCTATTACTCATTCAGACTTCAATAATCAGATACAGATTAGATACGCTCCAAACACGGAAGCCATTCTATTTCTCATTCAGATTCAACTATCAATTTCAAGTTCAGATACACTTCAGGCACGAAAGTCATTCTGTCACTTATTCAGATCCCAGTTACAGTACGGATACACTCTAGACACGGAAGTCATTCTTCTACTCATACATATCTCAACTTCAGATACAGTCCAGATACGCTCCAAACACGGTAGCCATTTTATCACCCATTCAACCTTTTCCCCAGCCCAAAGATGTTCCAGACACAGACGTCATTCTGTCGCTTATTTAGATTTCAGATTCAGATACAATACAGATACACTCCAGACACGACAGTCATTCTGTTATCCATTCAGAATCAAATACAGTTACAGCTCGGATACGCTCCAGACATGGACGTCATTCCTTTGCTAATACAAATCCAATCTCCAGATACAACACAGATACGTTCCAGATACGGATACCATTCTGATGTTCATTCTCCTGATTTTCAACAAACATTCTTGGATGGCATCTTTAAGCCCATCTCCAACAAAATTCTACCATCTCCAAATGGCATCTTTAAGCCCATTTCCTCAACTACATTTTGACGAGTGCAAATTTACAGGCACTCTAGTGTCCAATCATCTTTTACCTTCGAGTCACGAACGACAGACTCGCCAATCTAACTCTTCAGGTTCAAGAAGATTGAACAGGGGCAGCTGTTGTACCCCAAAATTTTCCCTCTCATTTTATCAATGTTTCCCCTCACAAGACTCTTTGGACTCCAGACAGGATTAGGGTTTGCTCTGCTCAAGACATCTCCTTGCACTGTTGACCTGAAATTAGGGTTTGAGTTTGCACAGGGATTTTTAGACTTTTAATGCTTAATGTGACTTTCATACTTCATGTGGGACTTATAAGATTTCCCATACCAAGTTTCAAGCATTGAATCAAATTTTTGCCCAATCAATTGGACATTTAACCTAAAAATCAATTGTATTGGGGAAAAAGTCAACTGTGGCCAATTTACAGTCAAACCTCATAATTTTTGATCCACATCAACATTATAAACTCATATGAACCATTTGATCAAGTTTGGACCACAACTCCTCAAGAAATTTGGTCAGATCATCAAAAGGGCCAAATGGTCATTTTTAGGGTTTTGACTGTAGAAGGGCAATTTCTGATTTTTCACCTAGCCAATGGCAAATTGGGTTCAAGCATGGATTCAAGGACTCAATGGAATCATCTTGACCTAATCACAAGGTTCAAAAGATCTCAATTGCATTGGATTGACATATGAATTTTCCAGTCAACTGATCAAAAATCAACTGTACACTGAAAAGTCAAACTTTGACTTTTTGGTCAAAATCAAGTGCCAAGGGTCATTTTTCATCAAGATATGTCAAAACATGTAACTTGTTCACCAAGAAATCTAATTTTGAAAATTAGGGTTTAAAATGAAAAATTTTCATAACTTAGAAATTTTCCAAGTTATGAAAATTTCTTATTTTTTCCCAACTTTTCCCAACTTTTTCACCATGATGCAATTGGATTCAAAGAAAACTTCCAACATGAAAGTTGTATTCCTCCACAAAATCTACAACTTTTATTCACAAAGTTTTCCCAAAAGATGCTTTTATCTCAAGTTATGATTTTGTGAATAAGGGACCATGAAACTTTTAACTTAGTGAAATTTTGCCCTAGTTTAGGCAGGATTTTGACCTATCTTCATGGCAATTTTTCACCTAGTTACCATTGGAATCTCATAATGAATTTCAAATATGGATTGTAGATAATGTTACAAGATTTCCAAAATGTCCAAGAACTCTCCAAAATCATTTATGGTTAGGGAGAATCGAAGAAAAGAAAATGGCCATTTCTCACTTTTGTCCATGGCATTTTTCATGTTGCTACAAGTTGCAAATTCTGTCCAAACATGATTGTACTTGTTTACAGGTCCTTAAACCTTTACACACTCATAAATTAAATGTAAACACATTGTATTAAGGCTTTATTCTGAGCTTTAGGGCATTGTACAAAGAATTAATCTAAAAATGGCAAAAAGGCAACATTGCCACTTTGATAAAGCTTGCTTTATGTCAAGTTGTTTCTCTTGAGCTGTGAACCCAATCTTTTGTAGCAAACCAACTCCACAAACTCAGGGCAAGGTACACCAACTTTGTGCAGCTAAGAAGGAGGCCTGTACAGGCTCTTGAGCATTTCATTTCACTTTTGCTTCAAAAGCAAGAAAGTATGCAAAAGGTCAACAACTCTTGTATCTGTTAAAACCAAAGTTTGTAAACATTTGAAACAACTTCAGCACATTACACTAAGCCAGAAACACGAGCCCTAAGCCTCTCAAACACCCTCTAACATCAAAACACCAAGTTCTTGTTAAAACAGGGCAGGTTCTGCAAATCACAAGCCAAATCAAAATCCACTCGTACGTTTTGCTTGTAACCAGTTCCAACACACTCCATACAACATACCTAAGCTATACCAACCATTCCT
This sequence comes from Vicia faba, assembly GCA_948472305.1. Classification (NCBI taxonomy): domain Eukaryota; kingdom Viridiplantae; phylum Streptophyta; class Magnoliopsida; order Fabales; family Fabaceae; genus Vicia; species Vicia faba. The sequence continues at coordinate 348,119,645 of OX451737.1, forward strand.
AAGTCACTATAACTCCATTTACACACTTCACCATTTTTGAATTCTGAGTTTGCAGGTTGACTTCTACAAGCATATTCAGGCAAGTTCAAAGCAAACTAAGCATTGGGAAAGCTCAAAGGAACTTCAAGCAAGCTCACAAGTATCTCAGGCCTCACTCACAACCCCTACATTACCATACTCGAGCTTGACTGAAACAGGTATTTCACAAACTTCTATCTCCTTATTTAGGAATCATTAGGCTTAGGTTTGTAAAGCAAAAGTGTAGTCCTCATTGCCCTTGAGCTGTACATATGCATATAATTCATTTATGTTAACTGAGCTAGGAGAATTTGGATGTTGAACTTTCTGAAAAAACTAGGTCAAGATTTAGGGCCAATGAAATTCTCTATGGTCTTTGAGAGTTAGGTCAAGTTTTTTACATGGTTAGAATTGTGTGATCAAGGGCTATAACTTTCATGTTGCAAGTTTTTATTTTTGAGCACGTATGCAGGATTTCCAGGTTTGAACAAGGGCGCGCATTTTTCTGTTTCACAAGGACAAGGATGAAGTGGAAATGGGCTGGGCTGACTTGTCTCTACTTTTTGCACCCCCATGCTTGCTTTCTGCACCCCCTTAGCCCATTGTTTTTATTTTTTCATATTTTCCATTTCTATTTTTATTTTCTGACTTTTATTTATTTTTCTAAATATTAAAAATCACCAAAAATATTTTCTTAAATTTTCACATTTTATTTTATTATTTTTATTATTTTTTGGACATAGAAATAATTACTATAATAATATACTTTTATTTTCTTAAATAAAAACTTGTAAATATTATAAAAATATTATATATTTTTATTTTTATTATTTATACATATAAAGTAATATTTTCTCACTTATTTTATTTCTTTAATATTTTTGTGAATATTTTTATTTATTTTCTTGTACATAAATAAACAATTATAATATATATTTTCTTTTAAAATAAAATTAGGGTTTCTTCACCCTTTCCAAAAAAATCATTAATATTTTTCCTATTTTTGAGACATTAAATAAATCTATTTTACATACATAAAATAAAATACAAAATCATTTTTGCATATTTATATTTAATTGTCCATTTAAATATTTGACTATTCATTTATTTGTACAATTAAATTCAATATGGTTGTAATAGTTTTAGGGCTTTATTTTTGAGCAATACCCCCCTATTCAAATTTGTATCCCCTCCCCATATCAATGTTGTAATAGTCGTAGATTTACTTTTACGCATTTATTGCTTTTATATGCATGATTAGTAAATTAGGGTTTTGTATGATAACCAAAAATCAAACAAAATAGCAAGACCTAAACACAAGACAAAAATGCATGAAAAATGACAACACAATGCACACAAGCACCCCTAGGGTTTCATCCACTTGTTGCCTTAAAAAACATGACCATGGTATGCATGCTAGGTATCTTGGCAAAATCAATCAAAAAACAAAAGATCATAGTCCCTCGATGACGCTATCTTGGTTGCCTATACACAAATGATCTAGTCCCTCAAAAACTTGCTAGGATACTTAGCACCATTGCTATCATGGTCATACGATGACCCACGCCTGTCCCGTTTAACATCCAAAAACAAGGTTGTTTACCAAATACAATGTTAAAACAACAACGTCAAAGGGTTAAAAATATGTAGGAAAGATTTTTGAGTAGGGTAGACAACTCCTAGTTACTTGGTCAAATTTGCAAACATCCTTACTATTTTCAAAAACACATCACAACACAATTTCAAAACATTTCCCAAAACAAACTTTCAAACATTGAAACATTTTTCAAAAGACAAACACCTTTGTATACATTCAAACAAGAATCATTACAAAGGTTGCCACAACGATGACCTCTTTTCAAAAATACTTTCAAAACCACACGCAAAAGCACCATTTCAAACAATTGAAAAGCAAAAGCAAGTGATCTAAAACAAGTAACTAAGATCCCATGGAAAACCATGGATGAAAAGGGTGCTAGCACCTTCCCTTTTCATAATCTACCCCCCGAACCCAAAAACAATCTCAAAGGTCTTTCCTGTGCTTTTTGACCTTTCCTTTGGATAAAATAAAAAGTTGGTGGCGACTCTTGCTAAACTGAAATATTTGCAAACACAAACGCAAAATCTCAAGTCAATTCTCCCACCACATCACAGTTAGGTATCACTAATCTTACATTTGCAGATGATGTTTTAATTTTCTACAGGGGGGATAAAGTTTCTATGGAGATGATGAATAACACTGTCAAGCAATTTTCCCTGTCAACATGTTTGGTTGTGAATCCTATAAAATGTAAAATATATTGTGGAGGCATGAATAGAGAGACTAAGGAGAAGCTTATTAATGGTACTGGTCATGTAGAAGGCCAATTACCTTTTAGGTATCTAGGGGTACCTTTAACAGGCAAAAGACTTAATATAAATCATTATATGCCATTGATTGATAAGATCGTGGGGAGAATTAAGCATTGTACTTCTAGGTTACTTAGTTAGGATGGCAGAATTCAACTTGTTAAAAGCACTATTTTTTCCATCTCACAGTACTGGATGCAATGTATATCGCTTCCTAAGTTTGTCATTAAAAAAATTGATAGTATAAATAAAACCTTTGTATGGACTAGGAGCAATGAGCAGATCAAAAAAAGTCATGTGGCCTGGAATAACATGTGTAAGCCAAAAAGTCAGGGAGGATTATACATCATCAACTTGGCTGTTTAGAATAAAGTCATTATGCTGAAGTGTCTTTGGAATATTTGTAGGAAGGTTGACAACCTTTAGGTTAAGTGGGTTCATGGTCAATACCTAAAGAATAATACTGTCATGGATATTACTGTGGATAATAAGCATTCTTGGGTGCTGAAATATATGCTTAACTTGCGTGATCTGATTCAGAAAGTACAACAGAACTTGGATAAAATGATGGACAATAGTTCTTTCAAAATGAACATCATTTATGGTAAGCTGATGAAGGAGTATTAGAGGGTCCCGTGGAGATATTTGTTAAAAAATAACAATGCTAGGCCACAAGATATGCACACTACTTAGATTGTGTGTCATGGAAAACTGACTACAAAAAAAAGACTTAAAAGATTTGGTATGCTTGATGATGATAATTGTAGCTTATGTCATAATGCTGTTGAAACAATCAACCACCTATCTTTTTGAATGTAGTAATACTGTTGAAATTTGGAAAGGGGTCCTTGACTGGATGGAGGTGCAACATAGTCTTAAAGGTTGGCAGGAAGAAAGCAAACAACTCTTGGAGTATATTGCTAAGAAAGGATGGAGAGTTAAACTCATGAAACTGACTATCACAGAGACAATCTATGGAGTTTGGTATTATAAGAACACAATTATTTTTGGCAAGAATAATTATAGAGATACTTGTGATAGAATTCTTGAGACCATTGGATATAGAGGATGATGCTCTAAGAAGCTTAGGAAATACATAGCCAAGTTGATGGCTTAGGCTCTTTTGTCATTTAGAGGACTGGATTTTCATCACCTTATTTGTATTGTTTTTTTGATTAAATTTTTTTTATACTGTCAACCAATAAATATCATGTATTTTGCCAAATCACTTTTATATTTTAAAATTGTTTAGATGATATAATAAATTGTTGGTTTATTATTGGACGACAGTGTAAATAAAATTATTTTATATTGTCAGTGCATGTGTATTAAGCTCATAAAATAAAACAATATTTTTTATTTTTAATATGAAAAAATATAAAATTTTGACTATATTTATATTTTTTAATTAATTTTTTTTAACTTTCGCATTCTCATTCGTACAGAAAAGGGGTTCTAGAGCTCGTATTCTCTTAGTATCGTTAATTAAAACTTTTTTTTAGTCAAACAATAATGTTATTGTGTAAAAGAAATGTTTATCCTCAAAATGAAAATAAAAATAAATTTAGTACATGAAAGTTCATTTGTAAATCGTTTTGAACCTCGGTCACTATTGTACTCTCCAATCCCAATCCAAAGCCCAGTTGTGTTTAACACTTTCACTTCACTACCAACTTCTAGGTTTTCTCCTTCTTCAGCCTCTCTCTCTCTCTCTCTTCTAAACTTCATTCGCGTCTTTCCGACGAACAAAAACCAACACCACGCTTCTCTCCAATGGCATCAAAGTTCGGCTACGCCGGCGGTATTCCCGAACGCAAGGTTCGTCCGATATGGGACGCCATTGATTCTCGCCAGTTCAAGAACGCTCTCAAACACGTTACCACGCTCCTCGCTAAGCACGCTAATTCACCTTACGCTCTCGTAAGATCATTTTCCGATTTCATTCTCGATTCTTTATGATAACTGAAATTGAACTGATTTTCTCGGTTTTTATCTCTAATTAGGCTCTTAAAGCTCTCGTTCTTGAAAGAATGGGAAAACCAGAGGATGCTTTCTCTGCTTCACTCAATGCTAAGGAGCATCTCTTTTCCAATGATTCTCTTTTGATTGATGATCTCACTCTCAGTACATTGCAGATTGTGTTTCAGCGTCTGGATCGCCGTTAGTATCAATCATTCTTTGATTTTTGTTCAATTTTATCTGTTTTTAATTTATTGTGCTGTGCTGTGTTGTTGACTAAAGTTTGTTTGTTTAGTGGATTTGGCTACTGAATGTTATGAACATGCCTGTGCTAAATTTCCTAATAAAATGGAACTCATGATGGGGTTGTTTAATTGCTATGTTCGCGAGTACTCGTTTGTGAAACAGCAACAGGTTTGTCATTTGCTTACCTGTTTGCTTACCTCTTCGAGTGTGATTTTTAATTTTGTTTAATTTATGTTAACTGACTTTATGCCGTTATCCTTTTCTGTTTGGCAGACAGCTATCAAAATGTACAAGCTTGCTGGAGAAGAAAAATATCTTCTTTGGGCTGTTTGTAGCATCCAATTACAGGTTCTCCCCACTTGTTTTCTCCCTTATACACTCAAGTTATTTTATGCTGTGTGTGTTGAAGTGTTTGTTTTGATGCGCTGAGTGAGCTTGAGGAGGGATGAATGTGCACTGAAAGTGTTTGTTTAGAACATCATGGACACTGCTGAGAATTAAGTAATATGTCGATTTGCTTACAGTTATTGCAGTGCCATGATTAAGTGTAGTTTTGATTGTTTAATTTAGAATTATTGTTTTGTCTCGATTGTTTTTTACTTGTTTCTGTTAGTCAAACTTGTAATTGTAAGATTTTATAAATACTAATACACTAATCAACGAAATGCTAATAATATGATTATATATTTTTTTCTGTCGTGGACATGGTTGCACAAAGAATGTGCAACTCAGTTATTAAACAAGCAAAAATGAGCGCATAAAATTTCTTACTCAGTTGCAAGGAAATAATCTAGTTTTAAGAAAATATTTTTTATGCAGTTTGAATTGATCTCAAGGCCTGTATGTCACTAGATCCAAGACCAATGCCGCTGATGATTGTAGTAGCTCTACAGTCTTGGTCTGGTTTCAGGTTCAAGAAGTTTTGTCCCATTCATAATGAACTTGTATAAGTATATATAGATACAATAAGACTGAAATCTATCTGTTAGTAAAGAATATTTAACTGAAGGTGTTTGAAGCTATAACATCCTTTCATCTATTGTTAGATTTAAATGTGTTGTAACTATATGGTCTTGAATTGGGCTAGTTGTTGTCGATATCAATATATCATTGCTTATATTATAATCTTTTCTGAACCTTACTCCTGAATGCCCTAATCTGCTACTAATCTGTAATTTATCTATAATATTTTTTTAATTTTTAAAACTGGCTGGACCTCATGCATATCCTTGTGATGCTATTAACAATATTTCATTGATGTGACATTGTTTGTATTTTGTTCAAATTTATTAATCTATTCTTGGTGACAGACTTATGTTGACTTATTTTATGTGTACTGAAAAAATGATAGGTGCTTTCTGGCAACGGAGGAGATAAACTTTTAGTTTTAGCTGAAGGCTTACTTAAGAAACATGTTGCTTCACATAGCTTACACGAGCCTGAAGGTGATCTTCTAATTTCATTATAATCATCATCAATATTATTTTGATAAAAAAGAAATTCATTGATACTAAAGGAGAAGAATACAGAGAGATTAGAGAATAAGGGATCGTACTGTGAAAATATATACAAAGTTGCCAGTCCCTTTATACATCTATGAGGGAACTCTAACAATTCAGCTAGCTTACATTAAATAGATGCTCCAAACTCCTAGTCCTATCCAAAGGAAGTTTCCGGAGCTCTCCATAAAGATACAAGTAAAAAGTTAGATGCAAGACTGGTTCTAAGCTTGCTGCAAATATGCCACCTATGAAGCACAAACATAGACACCCTGACACCGATAATATAAAAATATAGGATACCGACACCGTTATGTATATGACAATATTTGAGTTTCATTTATCCCTTTATCATTAAAAGAATTAAAAATATTCTAATCAAAATTAATATTTTTAATTCTTCATTGATATCGTTGTTTTAAAACATGTTTAACCCTTTTAGACATGCATGAGATTTATCCAAAAAAATGCATAAGGTGTGATGAAACAAAAACAACAACAATTTCTTGTTGAAAAACTTGTCTGAATTCTGGGACACGTGTTGTATGAGTGTCATACTTGTGTCGGACACCGATTCAACAAGTGTTGAAACATATAAAAAACTATTTTTTTGGCGACACTTGTCTGACTTTTCCAACACTTGTCTGACTTTTTCGACACGTGTCGTACGGGTGTTATACAAGTGTCGAATACCGCGACACGCCTAAGCCTAGAGGTGTCCGTGCTTCATAGTATGCCACTATATAAGGGGAAATAGCCTTGTGTGGCCTACAAACTTGCATATATTATCTGTATCAACTTAACCACTGACAGCTGTCCAAATCTAGGAGACTTGATCTTTGAGCAGACACTGGACTTCTGAATCGGTTTATTAAGATTGAAAGACCATACTAGATATTTGAAAAAGGATTTACATTTTACACAAACAACCCCCTAGAAGGATAAAGAGACCCAAAATGCCAAGAGAAATTTCAACTCAAAGTATTCCATACCATTAAGTTACTAAACATGGAATAATTTTAATAGTGGAATGTTGAACACTTCAAATTTGTAGATAGGAAATTGTATAAGGAAGAAAAGGGAAAACGATGTCACAAATCCAAATAAAAAAATAAACGTCCTATTCCATAATTCTTTCTTATTTATTATGGGCAAACATAAGACTGCTGTGCAGTGATGTTAAATAGTTGGTACTGTGGCGCAATAGTGGTATAGCGGTGCTATACCCCTATAGCATAGCAGAATTCAGATAAACCTCTATTGTTTTGCGATATTCTATTTAAACTAAATGTTGTCATAACACTATTGCAATGACGGAGCTATAACACTATTGCATAACGGAATTTTAACAATCCACTATTCACAATTGACAATACTGCTGCCGTGCCATTAAACAAAATATATGCTCATTAGTTCTAAATTCTCAAAATTGGTTGCAGCTCTTATGGTTTACGTTTCCATATTGGAACAACAAGCTAAATTTGGGGATGCTTTGGAAATTCTATCGGGAAAAATGGGATCACTTTTGATGATTAACGTTGATAAGCTACGACTGCAGGTAATCTCAATAGTTTTCTTCCCTTCATGTAACTTCAGTTTAACTTTTGAGTTCTGCTTGCTATTTATTACAAATTAATTGTCCATCCAATTAAATTAAGGGAATATTGGTATTTGAGAGGATATTTTTCAATGGTTAATAATATGTTGGAAGTCATAATTAAATAAATCTGTTTGTTACAAAGTTAGTGAAACTGAATAGTGTTCCGTTCCATGCAGTTGTAATTTGTAAGGATATAATATTAAAAAATTGATCCCGAGGTAAACATTGCTTTAAATGCCCAGCAATAGAATTAGTTAAAACTTGTACCAAAGTGTACTTTTTTTAAATTATAATTTTGATCTATTTGTAAGTAAAATAATTTTGCAGCTGCTTCTTAATTAAAGAGACATATCACACAGATTGAGGGACGATGCTTAGCTAAATATAGAAAACTGAAAAATAATGATTGAACTAACTTGCTTTGAGATTTGATTGTTTTCATGGATTCTCTAGAAGCTATGTTGCTATTCAGACTCTTTTTTTCAAGGTTTTATTTGTCCTTGTTTGACTTGTAGAGGGATTGATAACTCGGAAGCCCTAATTAATCTTTACGTGTGTATTATTCCACCGTACCCTCTTATCCTTCTCATTCACCCTTTTATCTTTTATTTCTCTCTAACATTGTTGTTCCTATATAAAATAGGAAAATAAACACGGAATTATTTTCATTTGTATTGTTTGACTTTTCTCATTAACCTTTATACTCTGACTTTAAGTTGACAGGGGAGACTCCTGGCTCTGGCATGTGACTACACTGCTGCTGCTGATATCTTTCACAAAATTCTAGAGTCATGGTATGCCTTGAATGCTGAATTCTTGTTTAAACATGACATTTCAAAAGCTTAGTTGGTTAACCGTTGGTAATTGTTAATTGTTAATGTATATAGTGGTCTTGGTTGGCTTTTCAACTAGGCGAGGTCAGCTGTAATGATGAAATAATGCCGTAATGGTTTATCTTTATCATAAATCATTTTCAAATCTAAACCTTTCTTAATGGTATGACCTATTTCTAGGCCTTCCTCTGCCCTTTTCTCTTGGAACACTCTTCATTTGATTTACTTTTATTGGGACTTCTATATTTTTCCCCACAAATGCTAAAATAGCTTAAGTTGGAATTCTATTATCTTTTCCAACAATGTTTGCTTCCCTATTGTTTCCCCTAACACATTTTTCATAACCTTTTCTTTGTTTTGCGGTGCTGCTTACTAGTCATAATTTTCTCATCTTTATAATTGGATAACCGTTGGTAATTGTTAATTGTTAATGTATATAGTGGTCTTGGTTGGCTTTTCAACTAGGCGAGGTCAGCTATAATGATGAAATAACGCCATAATGGTTTATCTTTATCATAAATTATTTTCAAATCTAAACCTTTCTTAATGGTATGACCTATTTCTAGGCCTTCCTCTGCCCTTATCTCTTGGAACACTCTTCATTTGATTTACTTTTATTGGGACTTCTATATTTTTCCCCACAAATGCTAAAATAGCTTAAGTTGGAATTCTATTATCTTTTCCAACAATGTTTGCTTCCCTATTGTTTCCCCTAACACATTTTTCATAACCTTTTCTTTGTTTTGCGGTGCTGCTTACTAGTCATAATTTTCTCATCTTTATAATATCAACCTTATCTTTTTGTTGTTTTTTATCGCCCAACATTTAATCCCATATAACATTACATATTTTATAACTATACTAAGATTTTCTCTTAAGCATGATTCATGCTTTTCTTTCACATACCAACTCTCAAAGCACTTTATTTCGCACAACCGTTATCCTAAGGCACAATTCTCCATCTATTTACCCATCATTCAGTATGCTGGATCCCAAATATCCCAATGCCATTAGTGGTATGGCATCTAATTTTAATTTTTGAGGGGAATTAGTGTGTCTCTCACTAAACTTACATTCAACATTCTCATTTTTACTCCCACCTAAACAAAATACGTGTGTTTCCAAAGCATGTAATCGCATCTCTAGCTTTCTATTTCTTTCAAAATGGATGCAACTGCAACATGATACCTATTCTCGAGTCCATACTTGTGTGGAAGTCTATGTGGTACCCACTTGCATTCTCTCACTAATTGTGACCCGTAAGATATCTCATTGTACACATCCTTGATCAATGTTATTAAATTCGGACCAGTCATCAACTCTGTCGGGGTGTTGTGTTAATGGGTCACGGGTTGAATCATTGAGTTGGGATATGGGGTTTTTCCAATACGCTCTCAATCTAAGCACTATTGACTTGGTGCATAGTTAGTATGGTGGGGGTACTCTGATACCATCTTAGATATTGATTATAACTCAACCCTACCAAGCCGGCATGGCATGTAAGTTGAGGGTTAGGCATTCTTTATAAACCCTTTTCAGGCCTTATCTCTGTTCCTTGCTTTCAAACTGTCATTTTCTCTTGATTTGCACCTCTATATGTTATGAGCTCTAAGATTTACCTTCTTAATTTGTAGTCTATATAGCAAGTTGTGTCTTCTCTGTATATTTTACACTCGAGTCATGAAGGGAATTTTAAGATGTCTGTTTCCTGAATGAAACTCATCGCTCAGCTCTTTCTACCATTGATGATGTTTCTTCTTTTGGCAGTCCAGACGATTGGGAGTGTTTCCTTCATTACCTAGGCTGTTTGCTGGAAGATGGAAGCATTTGGTGTGATGAGGCTGTTAATGATCCAGTTCACCCCCCAAAATTTGTTAGTTGCAAAGTATCACACTTGACAGATGAACAGGTGACTTTTGTCTTTTGAGAGTGTTTAATTAAGACAGTAATTTATGGATGAAAGAGGCATTTACTATTTGTGTAGAGCTTGATTCATATACAATTGTAAACTACTAACACAAGTGCAGTTTGACAGTCGAATATCAATTGCATCAGCTTTAATACTGAAGTTACAAACAGACACTTCTGATAATTCTGTAAGATGTCCATACCTAGCAACTATAGAAATCGAAAGAAGAAGATATTTATGTGGGAAGGGAAACGATGACAACTTCATGGATGTCATTGTGCAATACTTTTGCAGGTACATTGTAGCACAGAACATAACATTCTTATAAGTTCTTAGTTTTATCCTCAAATATCACACACTTAGATGTAGTGCTTTGTTAGGAGTGAGTTAAATTTTACATCGAGTCACTGGCTAGTGTCAATGAGGAACAAACCGCAGGATTCCTAATCTAGTGCTCTTGGTGCCAGAGTCTGTTGGTCCTTGTGCAAAGTATTTACTCTTGAACTTTCTTCAGTTTGTTTAAATTGCGAAGAGTGAAAACACTTATTTAGTATCTTTAAAAATATTATTGTTACAGAAATATTTGAATTCTATGGCGGTTTTCCAGTAGGTTTTTAACATAATTGTAACTCTAGATTGGCTAGTTATATAATCATTTATTTTAGAAAAAATTATTCCATACATATTTAAAGTGTTTTTGTAAATGTGAAACTTGTTTGATTAAGAACTCTGTTTATTCTCAGGTTTGGTCATTTGGCTTGCTTTACTTCTGATGTTGAAATGTTTTTTGAAGTCTTCACTACTGAGAAGAAGACAGAGCTCTTTGGGAAGTTAATGAAAAACAATGACACATTATCAACTTCACCAACCAAGGCACTTGGGCTGTCTATAAGCCTTTCTAAAATTAAACAACAGTTATTGCTAGGGGACATGTTTAAGTCTTCTGCAAGTGGTGAGTTTCATACTGTGGCATATAATGAATACATATTCATCATTTATTCTCCTAAAATTTCTAATGTTCTGCCTCATTAGAAATATAAAACATGCCTGACTCCTTTTAAAGTATTCCTAATTGTTTTATTCCAACATTTTCTTTTTCTTTTTCCACACTGGGGAGAGGTTAGAAACAAGCTGCTCCTGTTTTCCACTTGTGGCTTGAAGGTCACATCCTGAACTTACATATCGAGTATTAATGTAGTTCACCGTAACTTGTCCCAGATGTTGAGGTCTCCTGTGCGCAAATGTTTGAAATGTATTGCAAAAACCTTCCACTTTCAAAGGGTTTTGATCCTCAAGAGAGCATGCATGGCGAGGAGCTGCTTTCAATTACATGCAATATTTTGGTTCAGGTATGCCATATTTCATTTTTTATTTATGTTTTTATGCATCTTAATGTCAAAAATGATTTAGAAGATATTCTCCCCTTGTAGTTTTTGTTCCCTGTTTACATATGGATATACAAGTTGCTGATAATTATTATTAGTGTTATGCAACTTGTGCTAGAATCTACTGTCTACATAGTGAAAGTCCCAAATTCTCTCATACTTGGTCACCTCCAAACGCCATGTTGTGGACGATACCAAAGTCCTTCATAAAATTCTAATAGCGGTTGGGTCAAAAACTGCACTGAAATATGCCATGGCCGCATTTTAACAACACTGGTTTGTGTTGCAAGTTGCAGACTCACCAGGGTTGGTCGTGGTAAGCTAGAGAAGAGAACCTAATAATGGATCCCAGCTGCAGGTTCACCAATATTGTTTCCCTCCCTGTAATTAAGAAAAGCCTAAAATATTACTTAGCTAGTTCCAGGTTGTGAACCTGATCCATTTTGTGCGATCTAGCACGTGTGTTATTGTGTGTTATCGTGTGTTTGTGTACCCAACCAAAATAGAAGGTGCGTTTCTGATATATAGTACCACACTCTTACCAATACAGGTAATCAGCCATTTCTGATGTACTTTTAGCCCATTCATCTGGTTTTTTCTCCAAAACAAACATATAACAAAGTGGCCAATAGAACTTAAAAACTAGTAATTTGTTTGTTTCTCAAGTAAATTTAAAACCAAAAAATAATTTACATTTATATTACTTAAAAAATTAAATTATTTATTTTGCCTTGGAATTGTGTATGTTTACTTCGTGTGATGTTTGCAACATGGCCAAACATTGTTGTGTTTTAGTACTGCGTTACAGGTAATTTTTACCATTGTAAATATTTAGACAATAATCTGACTGCTATTAACTACTACTATTGATGTAGTTATTCTGGCGTACCAAAAACGTTGGCTATTTGGTAGAGGCGGTCATGGTTTTGGAGTTTGGCTTGTCGATACGAAGGTAAGGGATAACTATTTTGTATTATACCTTGTAATCTCCCTTGAAAATGCATCAAGCAGAAGAAGCATTTCATTGAACTTGCATAGGTCTTTGGCTATTATGTAGCACATCTGGCCAATGTTTTTTGTGTCTTCACATCACATATGTTATATGATACTGTAGAAACCGACTTTTCTAAAGTGAGTTGCTCATAATGTCATTGATTAACAAATCAAAGGTTATATGTAAATCATATAAATTATGAGTTTGTTAAAACTACATTTGGTTTTCTCTCTTTACACTTCACTCATTTTAGATGACTCCAATTCAGTACTGATAATTATTTCATATTTTACCTTCAAATATCCCATGAAAGTGCATCAAGCAGAAGAAGCATTTCATTGAACTTGCATAGGTCTCTGGCTACATGTAACACATGGCCAATGTTTTGTGTCTATACAGCACATATGTAATATAATAATGTAGAATGCTCCTCTAAAATGAGTTGCTCCTAATATCATTGATTAACAAATCAAAGGTGGATATTATAGGTAAATCATAATAAATCAAAGGTTATCATGTAGCACATATGGCCAATGTTGTGTCTTTACAGCACATTAGTAATATAAAACTGTGAATCGGCTCCTCTAAAGTGAGTTGCTCCTAATATCATTGACTAACAAATCAAATGTGGATATTATAGGTAAATCATAATAAATCACGAGTTTGTTAAAATTATATTTGATTTTCTCTCTTTACAATTATCTCATTTTAAAGGGCTGTAATAGTTTTATACTATCATTGGTATTATGCATTTGTGAACTATCACATTAGAGAATCTGCTTGTAATCATAATATAACAGTGTACAAAAATTTAAAGAGTTTAGCTTTATAATTGAATAACTTAACACAACATCTCTTGGATTTTATTCAAATTACTGTTTGTATTTTTTCTTAGATTTTTTGTGAATTAGAACTGCTCTATTTCTTTAAATACTTGCATATGAAGGATTTTTTGAGTTTATCACGATAAAGTTAGTTAGCAATTGGTATAGATGACTTTTGCCTTGAAAACCTATGGATTATACCAAATATCCTGTAGTACACCAGTCAGTAGTTTGTTTGACTTTCTTTGAATGAATAAACCAATGGATGATACAAAATATCCTATATTTCATATTTGTACTCCATTCAATATATATGAACTGAATGCATACTTTGAGTCGGGAATGAATTTTTTAATTTGTTATTTGGTTGACACAACGCCAAAATAGTTTCTATTCTTGAAGAGTGTATTGTATGATATCTTTTGATTACTGTCAATTTTGGTTACTTATTGTGTTTATACTGTTGCCTTTGATGCATTAGATGGTTTGGTTCAAAGTGGCAGATCTTAAGCTAAATACTTATGATTCTTTTATAATGATATTTTTACTTTGAAATCACTTACGCACCTTTCTTGTTTGTGCAGATATGTATCACAGTACAAGATATTGCTATTGCACTTGTATTGCCACTTTGGTGCTCTTTCAGTGGCATATGAATGGTAAGGTTGTTCATTTCATTATTTTTTAGGTCATAGAAAAGTCTCCATAGTGTTTCTGCTTTTAAGTAATTTGTTGCCACTATCCTATGTAAAGCATATCTTTCTTCTCTCCAGGTATAAATCACTGGATATCAAGAATATCTTAACGGAAAGTATGTTACACCACATTTTGCCTCAGATGTTGGTCTCTCCACTATGGTCAGAGTTAAATGGTCTGCTAAAGGACTACCTGAAGTTTATGGATGACCACTTCAGAGAATCTGCAGATTTAACATCTCTTGCCTATCATCATAAAAATTACTCAAAAGTATGTATACTTGAGTCTTTATTACTTTTAGAAACTATACTTTTTAACTATATGGATGCATAGATCTACAATTGCAAGCCTAGTTTTTTTAAAAGATTTCTTCAGGTTTGTCATGCTAGATAATCAATGCCTAGTTACAATATTCATATCTAGAGAGATTATCAATCCGTCTGCTCTCCCCACCTCTCCCAAATCAATTAACATATGGTTGAATCCTCTGCAACATTTTACTAGGTTTTAAGTCTATTCATAATTGACAAGGGCAGAACGGGTTCTTTTTGTAGAATACTTCAAACGGAGTTTTTTGGTTACTTAATGTGTTGATCTCTGCTGAACCTAGCTAGAAATGAAGTTGATATTTGATCTTATTTCGTTGTATTCTTAGTGGACTGACATATTCAAAACATGTTTAGTATGCATCTGTCCATTTAGTGCTTGTGGTTGAGATGGGTCTCCTTAGGTAACATCAGAATATATACACGCGGACATGGCATATTAGAGTACATAACTTGTACTGTATCACACAAATGAACTCTTAGCACATGTACAGTTCACACACTGTTGTCAAATATTGTCCATGACAGATAATGGTGGCGGGTTTTAGGCTCTCCACCTTGGCCAAATAATATGTACAGCATGGGGCGGCATATACCGATATGGCGGTGTCTTATGTAGGAGTTATTGCAGGATTTTGGCTCTATGCCATTGGACAGCCATCCGCCATTGATAACACTATTCACTTATGCAACACATAAGTCAGTCAGTTAGTTGGAATTACAGTTGTCCTACTGCATGTGAGTTAAAGCTTATAACTGCTATGTACGATACAAACTTTAGTTCACAGCTCAGATTTATAATACAGGAACATATTCTCAGAAATAATTGTCTTAATTCTGTCAAATTATCTCTTCTGTCATTTTAATTTTTTCTTCTATCTCATGTTGGTTCTAACATAATCTTGAAAGCACTGTGTCCATGTTTGAATTGAGGCTTACATTTACTTTGTTCCAGATAATGGAATTTGTCCAGTTCAAAGATAGGCTCCAACGTTCTAGTCAGTATTTGGTGGCACGAGTTGAAACACCCCTTTTACAGCTAAAACAGAATGCAAATAACATTGAAGACGAAGAGGTGATTCACATCTTCCAGTTTCGTTACATGTTGCCTTTCTTTATAAATATGATGATTGGTTTAACAAGTTCATGTTTTCTTAGGGCCTCCTTCAAAGCATGAAATGTGGCATTCACTTCCTTGAGCTGTCTAATGAGATTGGGGCGAAGTCTTTGACCTTCAATGAAGACTCGGAGTCACGGCCCTGGTGGACACCAACATTAGAGAAAAATTACCTTCTAGGTTAGTTTCTCAATGATATTTCCAGCTTAGAAAATGTATAAGGTGTGTTGAAACAAAGAAAAAAATAATTTTTTTTGAAACACCTGTCTGAATTGTTCGACACATTTTGAATGCATGTCACACAGGTGTTGGACATCAATTCAAAGAGTGCTTTTTTGAGACACTTGTCTGAGTTTTTAGACTTGTGTCGCACGGATCTCATACACGTGTTAGATACTGACGAGTGTCGGACACTATGACATGCCTTGCCTTAGAGGTGTCCTTGCTTCATTGATTAAAATGAATATAAAACTGGCTTTTTACAAATGAAAGTGTATGTGATACCATTTGTTAAAATGAATATAAAATTGACTTTTTTTATTTTTTACAATTACACTGTTATACCGCATGTCATCGTGTTTTGGTTACAATTAACAAATAATGTAACCTAATATTGAGCTGTTTAACAATATTACCTCGAGCAAATGTTCTTTACATATTATGGTCAAAGCACATGTCCATTACAATATTATGGTGTAATTGATATTGATCGATTAATTTGGTCAAATTTGTTATTTTTTTGACCACCCGTACAACACTGCTCTATGCTCTCTTGCCTAATCAAACATTACAAACAACAACCTAGGCTTATTCCTACTTATCCCACAAGTGGGGTTGGCTACATGAAAATACTTCCGCCATAATGTTCTATCCAAGTCCATGCTTCTAACCAAATCGTTAGTCGCGAGATTTTTCTTAATAACTTCTCTTATAGTTTTTCTAGTAGGTCTTCCTCTACCTCTAGCTGTTTGACTTCTTTCCATATGATCTATTCTCCTTACCATATAATCTCCAGGTCTTCTCTCTACATGCCTGAACCATTTTTCCACCATTTTTTCTACTATAGGTGCTATTCCGACACACTATGTAATATTGTCTTTTTTAATCTTATCCTGTTTTATCCTCATCTTTGCTTCACTTTATTCTCGTGCTGATTCTTAACTGCTCAACATTATGACCCGTACAACATTGCAGGTCTTACCGTAATCTGATAAAATTTTCCCTTCAGCTTGAGCGGTATCTTTGTATCACATAAAATCCCCGAAGTCTCCATTTCAACCACCCTGTTTGAATTCATGATCAAACATTACAAAATAATATTAAAAACTACATAAAAAAAGGGACATGTTTAAGCAATGCAGTACCAGTGGTCTGTTTTTTTAAGCAACGAGATTTTAAAGATCCAATTAAAATTGAAAATAATAGGTGGTAGGGTCTTTACAATTAAACTTAGCAGATAGTTGTCTTCTGTTTCAGGGCCATTCCAAGGGATTTCGTATTGTCCTAGAGAAGTATTGGTAAGTCAATTCCATATGAACAATTTGTTACATATTATAAATCATCATGTTTGCGGCTGTAAAAACAAAGTTTTTTAATATTTCCTTTCTTTATTGCTTGATTTGTCTACACTGTAGACCAAAGAAAGGGTTACAAGTTTAAAGAGAGACATTGAGAAGAAATCCTTACTTCCACGAATGATCTATCTATCAATTCAAAGTGCTTCGTCATCAATCAAGGAGCATGTGGTCAACGGTTCTGCTACACCAGGCATCACATTGGAGCTGAAATTATTGCTGGAGCGCTTTGCACAGTTTTTGGGCTTTTCTCTTAGCGAAGCAGTAGAAGTGGTCAAGGGTTTCTCTAATGGCGAAAGATCTGTGGTATGATTGCTTATGCTTTTATGCACCGTTGCATTATATTTGTAGGAGATGCATGAAACTGAGACTTTGTAACACTGCTTTAATGTTTTTGCATGTTAACTCGTACAAATGCAGATTTACATGATTATTTTTCTAAAGGAGAACTAAATTATTTTGGCGTTAATCCTCTGGTTTCCAGGGAAAGGGGCCCCTGGCAATCCAGAGTCTGGCCAGGAGGAAGTAAAGCCGGTCTAAGAATTGTTCCCTCATGATTTGAATTCGGGTTCTTCTGAACAACTCGTCCATAAGTGGAGCTAATCAACCACTTCAGCCCAATCACTTTGTTAATATGGAGAACTAAATTAACATAACTATTCAATGATCTAGATATCTCAAAATTCAGAAATGAAATGGAAGAGATTACTGGAAACAATATACTTACACACTAGATGTGCTGTGCTAGTAGAAAATCGAGCCGTTCTAGATCTGAATTTTCAATTGAATGTAGAGCTTGCAGATTTGGGCCATTTGTTTGAACTGCTGCATGTTATAGTTTGGGATTCTAGCTACTTCTAACTTCTAAGTAGCATCATGTTTGATATGTTTTTTCTTACGTGTGGATAACATATTTATATATTGTTGCAATTTGCAGCTAAGAATTTGATTCATATCTTCAAAAAATGTTGCAGGTTTCTGACTCCAACTTGATTGACTGGTTGAATTTTACTGTATTCTTAAATGCGTGGAACTTGAGTTCCCATGAACTGGTACACCCAGATAGAAATGAACGAAAGCCACTTATTTGGAATATCTTAGATTCAATGTTGGAGAAGTATATTTTTGAGAAGGTTAGGTCCATGGAGCGCCAGCTATGCTCTCCTTGGAGTGACATTCAACTTCTGATGCAGTTAGTTACAGAACCTTTGGCGTGGCATGGGCTTGTGATCCAGTCTTGTCTTAGATCATGTCTTCCATCAAGTAAGAAGAAAAAGAGAAGTGGGCCGGCCCATCAGTCTAGCTCAAATTTGGCTCATGCAATCACAGATTCTGTTCAGCAATTATCTCTTGTATTGGAGGATGTTATGAAATGGTTAAATGAATGGAACAAAAGGCCTGAAGATGAGAACTCGGAGGGCATTCTTTCTCTTCTCCGTAACGATGGGCATAATGATGGGCCAGGCCGGGTCTTTCACATTTTAGAAACATTTATTTCCTCTATGAGTAATGAGGAAGTTGGTGACCGAATATACCACTCACTTAAATCTTGGAGTCCTGCTGATGTTGCCAGAAAAATGATGACAGGGAAGCTTAAAGTCTTGATGGAATTTTCAGCCATTTGTGAATCAAAATTGAAGTTGTTGCAGTCTCTGAAACAGCAGATAGCTCAAGTGTGAAGAAATGTCATCAGTGGCTGGTGGAGGAGTTTTATTTCAGCTTGACACAGACTCTTTAATCAGTCCTGAAAGGAAACTTCAATGTCAGGGGTTGAGAAAATGTGCTTCAGTTCTGCTGTTATATTTGTTTGTTTCTTCTACTGATTTTATGAGAGAAGCTTCAGTCGAAGTCAAGGTGTTATTGCTTGCTTACCATTGGCTCTAGTTTTGTCGGTCATTCTGGCTGTCCCCCTTTATGCTGATGGTGGATAATTTTAGCTGTTTGTCTGGGCAAAAATTTTGGTAATGTACTATTGGTTTGAATTTTTTGAATAATACTTTTCCCGTTTCAATATGAACGTCACACGTTAACAAAAAAATTGTTTTAAAATGGATGCCACATTTTCTTCTTCTATTTTTTTCTCTGTACCTTCAAATTAATATTTTGTTAATTATTTTAAGAGTTCTATTTTATTTTGGATATTTGATAGTGGAAAGCTACCAACAAAATAATTTTAACTTTTAACTTTTAACGTGTATAGAAAGAAATCATCAAAAATATATATTTTTTGATAGAGTTAATATCTGTTCTGAGTTGACCTTCAGTTATCATTCAAAAGCTCTATTTTTTTTATTGGGCACATGTGTAAGAGAAAAAACGGTAGTATCTCAGGTAGACCCATTTTAATGGAAATGTGTCCAATTATTTGCATGACAGTTTGTGCAAGCATCATTTTCTTTCTACAATTGTACATATTGAGTTTATAAGGTAGTTAACGGCACATGTAGACCGAAAAACGCTGTTTTTCGGAATTCATGATTATATCTGTGTAATACGATATGTGTATCTCATGCATAAGTAATCAATACGTAAATGCTAATGTTTCCATCTCCATAGTTGTGTATCTTTCTTGCTCTTTTATTTCAAATGCTTAGATGATATGGCTTTGGTCTTTTAGCAGTCTCATTTGAGACTCTCACTCCCTGTATGATTCAAACTCAGGGATTTTGAACAGCCTATATCTCCTTGGTAGTTTAGCAAATGTAATAAATCGTGAAAGTAGTAAGATTGAGAAGTTTTGAGAGTCGAACGCAAAGACTACTTATGATTGTTGAGTTTCTCATGTTTCACTTGAACAAAAAGTTCATGTTATTTAAATTAGTTTTGTTTTTCTAAAATCTACTTAAGAGTGAATTTAATTGATTTCAAAATTAACATGATAAAAAATGCCAGAGATGAGACTAACATTGTTTCCCCTTTAGTATTTTAAATTGACCTTGTCGTTGTTACTATTTAGTATGACTTGATTTTTTAGATTGTCTATTTCTAGTTTCTCAGTGAACAAATCTTTAGTCCTAAATTAATTTCCTATCACTTGTAGATAACTTGGATATCCTTAGTGATTTATTTATGACGAGGAATGGCTTTGATAAGAACACCACTCGTCCTCCACCCCGCCTCCAAAATTGACAATGGAGACGAATGCACATGTTTAGAAGAGAACCAAACAAGGGGTCAACCACATGGTTCAGAGTTACCAAAGAATCATACTGAAGGAGTCATTCTCGAGAGAATAGAGATTGAGGTCCATCCCTTTTCTAAAATTCAAAGTAAGATATCTAATGGTTGCCTGTGAAAATGGGGTTTAGAGCAATCATTGTCAAAGGCAGTGAGAGATGATTCTTCAAGGCGGGAGAAAGATAAGGGACATATTCAAGAAGGTCCAAATCCAAATAGGTTTAAGACAGAGGCAGGCGAGGCTTCACGATCAACTAATGATGTTCAAGCCAACTTCTTAGAGGGTGATTTTAATTAGTTTGCCCGCCTTACTAAGTATAGTCAGAAACAAGCGATGGTTAAGATGTGTACCATCTGCACCAAATTGTTGTTGTATTGTGTATTAGTGTTATTGGTAAAAGGGAAATATTGACTCCAGGTAGTTTTATAAAAGAGAGGAAAATCCTTTGAAATAGGCTCGACTAGGCCTTTCTAAAAAGGGACAACATTTAGAAGGATGTTGCTGAGACCAAAAGGCTCCTTGAATCTACTCAAAAAGAGGTCGAGAAGCATGGCTCTCCTGCCACACTCGCTACCAAGGCGGAAATTTTGGAGGGGGTGATGAAGGAGAAAAAAAGACCTTGGGTGAGATTGTTCACCTCTTATTTTGGTAAATAACTCTGGTCTCTTAACAAAAAGTTTATTGGCTAGGCCGACCAGAGAATCTCAATATCGTGCTTCAGTTTTCGAGTGTTTTCACAAAATATGTTCAAAAAGATTCGTTCGACTAGTGTCAAACAAGTTTATAAGCAATAAAGCAAGGCTTGTAAAATAAAACAACAGACGTTTTAAACTGTAACTATAAATGACATAACATCAAAACAATTGAAAATAAGCTGGTTCAAACATACATTGTCTTAGCTTGACTCACTTCGCTCGCTCGTTTGGGTACTCTGAGTGACTAGCGTATAAGAATGTGAAAGTTTGACTTTTTATACTATGCACTAAGTGCTTTATTTATAGTACATGAAAACTAACTATTTTCTGGTGGGCTTCGTTTCCTTGTACGTCACATGTCTCTAGTAACTTCTGTCCATGATCCCACGTTCTCCCTTCCTGCTATTGAACTCACGTTCTCCATTCATAACACTTTGCTTTACTAGTTATGTACTCTTTGAGTTTTTTAATGTTCCATGGCTCAATCCATTCTCCATGAGGCCTCTTTCTGGTCGACTGCGTCCACAAGTCCAATTGACTACTTATGAAATCTCTCATGAGTCGACTGCTTCTGTGGTCTACTTCTCATAATTCAAAGTTCTTAAAGCACCTTTTTGACTTTTGGTTGGATTTTAATCTGTGTGAAAAATCTTAGCCAACAAATTGTCCTCCAAAATATCCTTTTCGAGTGAAAGAACAAAAATGGATATTTTAATCCTCTTCTCTTAGTGCAAAGTGACGTCATCGTAATCATGACATTTCCCCTCAAACGTTACGTCTACGATCACACAACCACTTTCCTATTTTTTAGCTTCAACTTCCTAGGATAAACGTGATCCCTAATTCACCAACTTCTCCAATCAATCGCTACCTGTCTTACACGTGCCTGGTCGTGTAGTCACATTTTCCCCACTTTCTTTCCAAACGTTTAGCTTTCTTGATGGTATAAATATCCATTTCATCTCTTCAATTTCCTTTTTATGTTCTTTTTGCATACTCAGGCTCTCCGTTAAGAATTCTTACTTTCATTTTTATCCAGAAAAACTTTCAACCATCTCCATGGCCACTTCAAGCCAACTCTCTGAACACATTCCAACTCCTTAGGAAATTGAATTGGTTTCTAATATGAGTGAGTTCTTCATTCATGATCAAAATACCTTTGTTTTGGAATCAACACCGACACAAAATATCCAAACCTTTCGTTCTCAGCTGTTGCTCACCTTCATATATAACAAAATTGCTTACGCTCTATTGGGACATATTCCTCATGAGATCAGAGCACTCAAACAATTGGAAAACTGCTTCTCCTTTGGTCCTCAAATTTGTGGCTGAAGCGTCTACCTTCCTTGATCAGCTTTTAATCTACTTGGCAGAAAAGAAAGAGATCCAGGAAAAACGTCTTCCCAAGGAGAAAGAACGCACTGTTGAACTGACTTTCGTGAACTCTTCTATGGTTGCTAGTGAAGAATTAAAAAAACTCTCGACAAAGAAAAAGTAGACTTCAACACTAGGGCCAACAATATCTCCCAATGGCAACAACAGATCATGGTGTTGAAGCAACATATTAAAGGGCTCGAGAAGCAAATTATTGAGGCGAGGACTTTGCAAGCTACTGGGTTTCACACAGCTGAATAGGCGTTGATAACGAAGCTCTTGTTGCGATATCTCATCTGGAGCGTGTTGGCGTATTGGATATTGAACTGGCCGACCTTGACACATCTATTTCATTAACCAATGCTCGTCTAGCACTTGCTCGATAACACTATATAACCCTCAAGAATAACGTGCCTTTTTAGCCGTTTTGATTTCACATGTACTCTAAATTTAGTCTTTCCATAGTTTTTTGTAATTCTTAATTTACATTCCAGGCCTCTTGGTGGCCCCTTCGTTATGTAGTAAATTTTGTCATTCGTTTATTATAATTTTTTGCAATATAGGCCTATACCTTTTTAAGTATTTGCCATTTACTCGTAATATTCGATCTTCTGGTGTGAGCTCCTCAATATCATAAGTATTATTAGAAAAAACTTGCACTACTCGAAATGGTCCTTCCCAATTTGGTGATCATTTTCCCAAGACTCTATCCTTTATATCCATAGGCAGGATCACTTTCCAAACTATATCTCCAAGGACGAACGCCTTTGCATTCACCTTTTTATTATAGGTCCTTTCTACTTGTTCTTTCTGCCTGAATAAAGTATCTAATGCTGCTAGCCTATGTTTTTCAATATCTACCAATGTATCATACATCATTCCCCAGTAATATTCAGTAGGAATATCTGATTGCCTTTGCACGCTGTTGCAACTGGTTTTTAAATCAGAGTCGCCACTCTTAATTTTTATCCTAATGGAAGAGAGTATAAAGGTATAACCCTAAAGTCAGAGATTCTAGATTTGAACTTGGTTCTAGACGAGGGGAAGGTGTTAGACACTCCTTATATACCTTGCTCACAAGGATACTAGGTTTAGAAGCGCGTTATTAGGAAATAGGGTTTTTAATTATTAGGGGAATAAGGGTTTGAATTTTAGTTAGTGAGACTCGCCACGATTTTATTCGTATGCCTACGTATCCTCTTAGGAGGAATCAGAGTCCTATTTCGTAGTTCGCGGTTTTGTTTGTGTTTTTTTACGGGTTACACAAATATTTTAATTTTTCCCGCACTTAGCCCCAATGTGTGAATAGCGGAGGTTTTGAACTAAGCGCGAAGTTGACT